>CM062820.1:340255648-341593148 GCA_031772625.1 Pinus tabuliformis
TTTATACATTCATTTTTATTCATCTGTATACTATTTTTAATTTATAACTTACACATATATTTGTTTATTTTATAAAAGATGAAGAAGGATGTAAATGGAGCACTAGATAGTTTCAGAACCTTTGTTGAAAAAATTAAGATCGAAATACTGAAGAAGCAACGTTTTAAGAATGTTGAATTTGATCCAACTCTTACTCATTTCATTTGGAATGGGCTTGACTCTATTCAATATCAAGTAATACAAGGCGATTGTGAAGACATTGCTAAACTCATACCTAAAAGGGATTATGTCCTAGTTATTGCAGATATTCCCCATGGTTTCAATATTCCAAACATTGACTATGATAGTGACCCTTATACTTATCAAGTTCTTAGTAAAGTAGTTGCGAGATTTCTAGAAGTCACGTCATCACCATTATGGAGATTTGTGACATTTCATTCAAACACACAATTGGCAATGTTATTGTCAAGCTTCAAGGGGAAAACAAATTCAAGGATGCAACTTACATGGTAAGATGTTTAAAATGTATATTTGATTAATATTAAAAAATTCATTTATGTACAAGTTAATTGAACTTTTACTATTTCATGTTATAGGCAAAAGTCAAATCTTCTTAACCGTGAAGATCAACTATTTATAAATGATTGTGAGTTCATCCATATTGATAGGTGGACAAAAGATGATCGTTATATGTCTATGATTTTTAATCGGGTAGATGGAAAGAGTTATAGCCAAATACTGACTTATGATATTATTGTGAGAAAACTAACATATGAAAACAAAGAAGCAAAATGAGAGATAGCTAACATTTATCAACAACCACAATTATTGATTAACTATCTTATAGGCATATGTTCAAATGAAGGAGATTGGGTTCTGGATTTATTTTCTGGCTCAGGTAAGTTTTATTATATGGAATTGAATTTCAATATGTTATTTCTTAATTTATATGTCATTGTACTAATTTACTTAATTATTTGTTTTGTGCTTGATAATTAGGTACAACACTAACATGTTTCCTTCAAAAAGGAAGAAATTGCATTGACATTGAAAAAGATCCAATACAATGCAATTTTATTCAGCAAAGAATTAATGCTCTTCAATTTCTTCCAGATGTAATGCAAGAAATTGGGTTGAAGAAAGGGAATCATGTGTGGCAAAAAAAGCAAAGGAACCCCAACCACCATTACACGGAATGATTGGAAAGGTATACATTGCAAGATTCGCAGACAGCAAAGATGCATTAGAAGAGGAAAATGAGCAAAATGAAGCAGAAAATATTGTGGAAAAAGACAATGATGAAACTCTAATGGATGAAGAGTTTGGATTATGTGACATTGTTGATTAAATTTAAGTTATGCTTGGAAATCAAGCTCATTTTTTGTAACTATTAATTAGTTATACTTGTAATGTTTTGACTTTGACATTTTATGAGAAGAATAAGCACTCAATTAAGGTTGTTATGTGTTCAATATTTGTATTATGTGATTTTCCCATTAATTTTTACGTTAATCATTATTTTTTGAAAAAAACTGTGATTATCATTATTCTTTTGACATGAAATTCATAAAAAAAACTATTATTTAACCATTTTTAGTTAAAATTTTCCTATAAATATTGTGATTTTGACATGTCATTTCTAGCAAAAGATTACAAAAAATTATCAAAACGTGTAGTCTTTTAGTTATATTTATGTTAGAAATGGTTATTTTTATGTCAATTGTTAAAAATTATTGTTTTTTAGAGAGAATTATTTCATGTGGATTGAAAATTAATTAATGATGTATAAATATGTACAATATCGAAAATTCAAAATATCGACCTTCTTCTTTAAATCCAACATGTTCATATTAAGATGGTTGAATTTGGTTGCATGTGAATATAGAAATAAATGCTCCAGATATGATGGATATCTAAAGTACCTAGTTGTTTGGAAATTTTGGATTGGAAATTGATTGAATAGCTAGATAGGTGGGAATATCTAGAACAACATCATGTTGGAGCACCAACTAGGGAAATCTAAGGCCCGATTAGTTACAATTCCAATGTCATTTTCCCCAAGAATAAACAAAATTACAACTAAAACTTGCTAGGCAGTCTCAAAAAACAAAGTTATATGATAACTTGCTGCTACCTGAGAAATTTTGCATTTTGATGGTAAAATCAACTTAATCCGTCTTTATCATGTTGAGGGAGGGATTTACAAGTGAGGCTTAGAGTCTCATTAGTAAATTGTTTGAGATTTTCAATTATGGGGAATTTGAATGCATTACCAATCATTTCAGGTATAACATGAAACAAAATTTATCTTGTTACAGAAATGACAAAATCTCTTTGGGGAACCAGAGAAAATCCCAACCAACTTATGAATTTTGGGAAGTTATAGACAATGGGGACAATTGTATGACAAAGACCGGACTAGACGAAGTGGAGTAAGTCATTAGACTCATTGAATCGGTCGAGGGAATCTCTTCAGACTTGAAGAAGGTCAAATGGATACTACAGGTAATGAATATCAACTTCATGATCAGTGAATGGAAAAATATCAAGTACAGATGGAGCAACAAGGTTTTCGATCTTCTTCATATTCAAAATATAAATATAGAGGGAAACCACATTTATGTTTGTAATGAAAAACATATTTATTCAGTATCTAGACAAGTCTGTGCTAGTTTTTATGGATGATATCCTGGTTTATGCAAAAACCAATGAAGAACATGAAGAAAAATTGAAGGCAATATTGCAGTTGCTGAGAGAGCATAAGTTGTATGCTAAACTCAACAAATTTTAATTCTCCTAATCACAAATTCAATATTTGGGACATATCACCTCAAAAGGAGTAATTATAGATCCCGAAAGGATCAAGGCCATAATGGAGTTGGCCTACTCCCCGAAATGTCATGGAGGTTAGATTCTTCATGGGATTGACCATATATTATTAGTGATTCATTCAGGATTTTTCAAAAATTGGACACCCAATCACAACTTTACAAAACAAATGGGTCAGGTTCCAGTGGAAATTAGACTTTGCAACCAACTTTGAGAAGATAAATTAATTACTCGCACATACACCTATTTTGAGAATAACATATCCTAAGAAATATTTCCTAGTTTGCACAGATTCCTGGAGGGAAGGACTAAGTGGGGTCTAATGTAAGAAGGACATGTAATGTATTATTAGTCAAGAAAAATAAATGAGCACAAAAGGAACTATGTCACTTATGACTTGGAGATAACAACAATTGGGCATGCATTAAAAATGTGGATGCACTACTTACATGGGAGGAGATTTGTGCAGATGTCAGATCATGGAGGGTTGAGATACTTGTTTGATCAAACCAAATTAAATTCTAGACATGCCAGATGGTTGGTCGTGATTAGTAAATTTGATTTTGAGATAAATCATATTAAGGGCAAGGAAAATAAAGTAGCAGATGTGTTATATAGAATCTACCACTGCGGAAAAAAGTATATCTAGACTGGGTGGTATAGTCTAGAACAATAGAAAGCAAAGAAACCAATTGTTTCCTTTAGCTTGTATGCTCCAATCCTCATTTTGATCACTATAATTAGAACCTACACAACTAGACAACACAAGCCAAATAAATACGACATCTATGTAACATCATCTAATCACTTCATTCAATAGATCAACATGGTATTGAAATACATGAAATTATAAAATCACATATAGGAAAATAATGAACTCTTTGTATTAATAAAAATGGAGAGAGTTACAACCAAATATAAAGTTGATCCTCTATAAGAGCTCCTCGAAGTTGACTTATACTTCCTTGTCACAAATACTATCTCTATGTCACCCTAATGCATGGAATAATGACTCTCATAATAACAACATGAGGGTAGAATCTATCTCCAAAACCCATCACGTAGCTTGTGGATGGAGGTAAATATATAGGAGAGGATGGTAGGTTAGGAATTCCTATCTATTTACCAATATAGGTTTAAGATCCACTCTTGATGGGAGTATGAGCTCAAGGGACAAGGGGTGACATCTCCAGAGTAGGATAGGATAGGATTCAAGACTTTCATCCAAGGTAATTGGTTATAACAACTCTTGGAAGCTTTGCAGTTCTTTTTATTTTTCCCAAATTTCTATAATCAATGCACCCCTAGCAAGGGGAAAGCTATTGGTGATCAATGCGAGTTCAGAGAAGGCCAACCTACTGGTGAACAAAGTCTCTCAAAGGGTTGGGGTGTGTTGGTCCTTAAAATCATTGAAACGAAGCAGTTAAAGGTAGAAACATTGGGATTAGGGAGAGTCATGCTTAGGGATTTGTGAAAATCTGACGACAAGGTTTAAAAGGATATTGATTGATCCAATTAATAGGCCTATTGACTAGATGTGGAAAAATGTCCTATAAAAAATTTCCCCCTAAAGCACAAAGTAAAAAATAACAACTGATGATGGAAGTGCTTTACCTTGTGACAAGTCGGGATCAAGAATAAACAAGGAGACCATTATATGTTACAATAAATTTTCATCATGATATCTCTGTTGAGGGAGGCACACCTGTGCTCAGCATAAAAGCTAACATTATGTTATGAAACCAATTCACAAAAAGATAGAAAAGATAGTTGAATGCCTTAGAATTCAGCCTCTTCGAGGGGGAAACCTCCTTTACATTACACAAATGAACAATTCTTGGATGATTCAAATGAAAAAACCTTCTTTCTATATATAGGAGTCTAAGGAGTCACAATATAACCTAGCCAACCTAACAATAATAATATAAAGCCACAAAAATAACAATAGAGGGATTCTATGGGGCACAATAATAACAATATGGGGACAATAGGGGCACAACAATATTAATAAGGGATACAACTACAATAGTAATGGGGTAATCACTAGTATTATAGGGACCTAACATGCCCCTCTCCTTCAAAAAAGTGTTGTCCTCAATGCTTGAGTAGTTCTTGATGCTTCTGTATAAAATTCTCATCCTCCCATGTGGAATCTTCAGCAGATAAGTTCTTCCACTTGATGAGATACTCTGAAATTGATTGATTTCGTAGCTGTCGCGTTAATGTTTCTGTGACTGCTTCCGGTTCCAATATAATTTTTCCTTCCTCGTCAATTTCTAGAAATATTGTTTCAATTGGGAGCTTGTCACCTATAACCTTCTTTAAACATGAAACATGGAACACTGGGTGCACTCGAGAAGCTGCAGGGAGCTCCAATTTGTATGCCATCGTACCAATCTTTTGCAACACCTTGTATGGACCATAATACTTTGGTGATAATTTATTATCCTTCTTAGCTTGCTTGAGGGACATTTGTTTATATGGTTGTAGCCGTAGGAATACCCAATCACCTACATCAAAACTTCTTTCGCTGCGATGTTGATCTGCTTGTTGTTTCATTCTATTCTGTGCCAACACGAGGTTATCCTTTAAGAGTTGGAGGACTTGTTGTTGATGTTCGATGTGATGTTCCACTGCTTGAACCTTAGAATTTTCTCTTAAATATGATGTGATGGATGGTGGCTGATATCCATAAAGTGCCATAAATGGGGTCATTTTTGTTGTTGTATGGAAGGAAGTGTTATACCACCATTTAGCCAGAGGCAGCCATTTGACCCACTGTATCTGTTTATCAGATACAAAGCAACGAAGATATCCTTCCAAACATTTGTTTACTATCTCAGTTTACCCATCAGATTGAGGATGCTAAGATTAGCTATGAGCTAACTGAGTACCAAGACAAGAAAATAATTCAATCCAAAAATTTCCAGTGAAAATGGGATCTCTGTCACTTACAATAACTTTGGATTTCCATGTAGCTTTTGAATTGTTTCCATAAATGTAGTAGAAACTGTACTGGCTTTAAATGGATGTGATAATGCACAAAAGTGTGCATACATGGTAAGTCTGTCAACTACCACCATGATGACACTCTTTCCCTCAGACTTGGGTAAACCTGTGATAGAATCCATTGAAACCTCCTCCCAACGTTGGCTTGGAATGGATAAAGGTTGTAATTGACCCGGGGTCTTAATTGTTTCCACTTTATTTTGTAGGCAAACTAAACAATCTGCCACAAACTTTTGAATATTCGATTTAAGGCCATCCCAAAAAAAATCCTTCTTAACCCTGTGGTAAGTTTTTAAAAATCCTGAGTGCCCTCCCAAGGGAGAAGTGTGCAATTCCATAAGAATCTTTTGTTTGAGTTGGGAATTCTTACAGAGGTATAAGCGATCTTTGTACCATAATGAATCATTTTGCCAGCTAAATGTATCAGATGTACTGGAATCTTGTTGTAACTTTCGAATAAGTTCCCACACTTCTTCATCATTCTTCCATTCCTCCCTTGCTTCGTTTATACAATCTAGTTGGATAATAGAAATGGCGCACAACAATGCTTCCACATCCTCATCCTTTCTTGAGAGTACATCTGCCACCACATTTTGCTTCCCTTTTTTGTAGATGATTTCAAAGTCATAACCCAACATCTTTGTGACCCACTTTTGTTGCTCTTCAGAGGATAATCTTTGTTCTAAAAAGTATTTAAGGCTATCATGATCCGTTTTTACCTTGAAGTGTCTTCCCATTAGGTAGGGTCACCATTTCTTAAGTGCATGTAGTATTGCCAACATTTCCTTCTCATAAATAGCTTTGTGTAAAAACTCTCCCTTGATTGGATGACTTTCAAAAGCAATGGGTCTTTCATCTTGCGTTAAAACAGCACCAATTCCATTTCCTGAAGCATCACATTCCACAACAAAGGTTTTTGTGAAGTCCGGTGTAGCTAAGACCGGTGCTTGGCACATTGCCTCTTTAAGATGTTCAAAGGCCTTTGTTGCTTCTGGAGTCCATGAAAATGCATCTTTCTTCAATAATGTCGTTAGAGGCGCTGCTATTCTCCCATAATTCTTAACAAACTTGCGATAATACCCTGTCAAACCGAGAAATCCTCGCAGATGCTTTATGGATGTGGGGATTTTCCATTCCTTAATGGCGTTAATTTTGCTAGGGTCTACCTTAACTCCTTCATGAGATACAATATGACCCAGATATTCCACCTCTTGTACTACAAAGAAACATTTGGATCTTTTTGCATATAATTGTTTCTCCTCCAATAGTTGTAGCACCCTGTCAACATGTTCAACATGACCCTTCCAAGACTTGCTATATATTAGTATATCATCAAAAAATACTAACACAAATTTTCTAAGGAAGGGTTTGAAAATGGAATTCATCAAACCTTGAAATGTAGAAAGTGCATTGGTAAGGCCAAAAGGCATGACCAAAAATTCATAATGACCCTCATGAGTTCTAAATGTTGTTTTCGGAATGTCTTTAGTCTTCATTCTGATTTGATGATATCCTAAACAAAGATCCAACTTGGTGAAGTAAATTGATCCATGTAATTCATCCAGTAATTCATCAATGATAGGAATGGGAAACTTATCTTTAAGAGTAAGATTGTTGAGCTCCCTATAATCCGAACACATGCACCATGAACCATCCTTCTTGTGCACCAATACTATTGGAGTAGAGAAAGAACTTTGACTAGGTTGAATTATACCAGCCTCTAGCATTTCTGCAACCATAGGTTCAATTTCAATCTTTTGGGCATAGGGATATTTGTATGGCCTGATGTTTGGAGGAACACTTCCTGGAATCAGATGAATGGAATGATCATGATCACGAATAGGTGGGAGACCTTTGGGAGTCTCAAATACCTTGGAATGATTATCCAAGACTTTTTGGAGATCTGGAGAAATAGATGATTCCGATGTGGAAACATCTAGCGAACATAATTGTGCAATTACACATCTTTGTTGCTTTTTTAGAAGCTTTGTCATACCGTTAGAGCTGATTATCTTTCCCGGTTTCCCTGCAATACCCATTAACTCAACTTTCTTTCCTTCCACAACAAATTTCATGAAAATTTCTTGAAAATTAAAAGCTATTGTACCTAAGGATTGTAGCCATTAGATTCCTAGTACAACATCAACACCTCCCATTGGAATGGAAAGCATTGGGCTAGTCAATACATATTCTCCCATGGATAGCTTGATATTATGGCACTTTCCAGACCAATTTATTGTTCCTCCATTTGCAATCATCACTTGACACTCTGGTGCTGGATATAGGAAGCAATTCAATTCTTTTGCTATCTTACAATGAATAAAATTGTGGGTACTTCCTGAATCAATCAACACTATTACCTTTTTCTTCTTGATTTGTCCTTCTATCTTGATGGTTTGAGGAGTGGTAATTCCAGCCAATGCATTACAAGATATGGTCGGATTCATTTCTTCTTTATGTAGGCTTTGTTCCTGGAGTATATCCTCTTCTTTTGACCTTTCTTACTCCTTTTCTTCTTCCTCTTCACAATCTATGTAGAATAATTTCTTCTCAACACACTTATGACCTTTAGTGTATTTACTATCACAACTGTAACAAAGCCCTTTTGCTCTTTTCTCTTCCAATTGTTGTGGTGTAAACCTTATAGGTTGTGGAAGACTAGGGGCAACGACACTTCCATCTTTATAGTTGTGAGTGGTATGCTTCCTGGTTGCCATAATTTTTCTTTCCATTTTTCTTGCTAACCCGAATGCCTTCTCTAATGAATCAGGTTCCCAAAGGCGAAAATCATGTTGGATATTATCCTTTAAAGTCCCTATGAACACATCAATCCTATGCTCCTCTGGAATATCTTTTACCCTTATGTTCAATTTTTGGAACTCCGCAATGTGCTCCATTATTGAACCCTTTTGTTTGAGACTTATTAATTGGCTAAAAAAAGTGTTGCTTTTTGTATCCTCATAATGTGCTATCAATTCTTCCATAAAAATTGCCCAAGTGATAATTTGTTTACGAGAGCAAAGCCATTGATACCATACAAACTGATTTGATTCCAAATATAAAGTTGCAATACGTAACTTTTGTGTGTTTTGCACATTATTGAGATCGAAAAATTGCTCCATCTGTAATATCCATGTTGTGGGATCCTTGCCATCAAACTTCCTCATATCAATTTTTGGAATATGGTGGGTCTTCAATCCAACATTAGAGTCTATGAAATCATGATTAACATTTCTTTTGTTCTCATCATGAGTTTCCTTTACCACCCTTTCACCATTAGTAAGCATTTCTTGTAGAAACTTTGTTAAAACTGTCTTCAAATCTTCCATGCCTGTCTTCAAATCTGTCTTCAAATCTATCTTCAAACCATCCATCTTAGCTTCCACGTCATTCATCTTAGCTTCCAAATCATTCATCTTAGCTTCTACGCCTTTCTTTAAACCATCCATCTTAGCTTCTACATCTTTCTTTAAATCAGCCATCTTAGATTCTGTTCCTTTTTGTGCAAGTGACACTTGTTGCACTTGGTCTCGTAATTTTGATATATCATGTTGCATTTCTTCCCCTTCTTCATGAGTCATGCTAGAGCTTTCAGGTTGCTTACTAGGTGTTTGCATTTTCTTTCCTCGGGGCATTAATTACAGATAATAATGCTTTACTATGCCCTTTGAATTCCTTCAAACTAATTTTTCAAACCAAGCTTATGCAAAAATTAAAAAAAACTACACGCCTTTTTTCACTTTGTAGGAGCTTGATATTGAATTTGATGTATCTCTGTAATTTCATATCATCCAGTTATGAAATTGCGACCTGTGGTAGCCCTCTGCGTCCTCTTTCCAATGCCACTAGTCTGATCCAAATTGGATTCTCCAAGGAAACGTTATGCCAAATCTCCCACAGTGACCTGATTATAGACTAGCTCAGTAGAGAAAACTTGTACGACGTGCCACGAGTCACTGTTTCAACCTTTGGTTCTCAAAAATATATATAAGAAACTACAGTCTGTCCTCTTTTTGTACCTTCTTACGAAATTTCAATCCAATGCTCAGAGAGAAAGTTATGATGATTTTCCCTAGGTCACCTATTTGTAATGTAATTCAGGAGTCTGCAAAAAGACCAACTTCCTCAGATCATATCACTAAAAATATGGCGTGAAAAGCTCTGAAATTTAGACCCGAGGTTCAGTGCGACTTCATCTCAAATGGGTTTTTTTTAGCTTCTGAAACGTCGCAGAAAAAAAGTTATAGCGAAAATGCCACGATGACCTATTTGGAGCAGCGAAACCCTAGAATCCAAAGCTCTGATACCAAATGTTATGAAACCAACTCACAAAAAGATAGAAAAGATAGTTGAACGCCTTAGAATTCAGCCTCTTCGAGGGGGCAACCTCCTTTACATTACACAAATGAACAATTCTTGGATGATTCAAATGACAAAACCTCCTTTCTATATATAGGAGTCTAAGGAGTCATAATATAACCCAGCCGACCTAACAATAATAATATAAAGCCACAAAAATAACAATAGAGGAACTCTATGGGGCACAATAATAACAATATGGGGACAATAGCGGCACAACAATATTAATAAGGGATACAACTACAATAGTAATGGGGTAATCACTAGTATTATAGGGACCTAACACATTACATGTACAATGATCAAATAGACATGTCCACTGATGAAAAACGGTGGACCCATGACTGGATAACTGTCTATATCATCATAACCATCATACATTGTGATGTTGTATTAATCCTAAAATCACAACCCAAATTGATGGAAATAAATCCGAAATCTTCTATCTCGTTCACATGATCGTCCAATGTATGAGTATAACCATGTGAATAAATGAGTTGGAGTCGAACATGGTAGAAACCATCTAATTATCGGCCAATGATGTAAGTCGTTAATAGACGCGAAAGAAACCAATGATGATGTTAATGGCTCTCAAGGTACTATAGTACAATCCATATGGTGTGAATTAATGAGTTGAAGTCAAACAACACACAAAATTTTTTGGTTGAAGGCCAATGATGTAAGCATGTCACCGAGAGCGAGGAAACTTTCCATTGATGTATCCAAGCACCTAGGTACCGAAGGGTTGTTCCTAAATCAACCTCCTAGATAATGAGTTGATGTCAATAGGAAATGACCCATCATAGGAGGGCCTTAATGTATCTCTGACCAACGACACGAAACAGGTATCATTATTTGAGACAAAATGATCAGAATGATGATGATATGGAACTGGATTAGGAATAATAGACATGGAATGAAGGCTTAAGAGTATTGTAGTAGATATTGACTGAATGATTTCTCTTGAACAAATCAGAGACACTGAATGGAGTGGGTAGCATTGAACCACAATTGAAAATGAAGGTTTTGAAAAGGTATGATGAATAGAAAGAAAATCAGACTTCCCAACCCACTAGCCACAGAGATGAAGTGGAAGAGTGTCGTGTTCAAGAGCGACTCGTTGCCATTAACAAGTGGAGTACCATGTTTTCCCAATTTCCCCAACCATTGTTGGTCAATACCTCTTTATTTTTTACAAGCTTGAGGAGGATAACATATGCCAGGTCGGTAAGTTCATCATTCAGATGAATCCCTCCGAGTATGTTTAACCAACCCTGAGAAGTAGTGGCTTGGTCTTGTCATGTTCGACGAGTTCATCACTATTTGATGTTTCAACGATTCCAACGAAGGTCTAACTTGATGTCATTTTTTGGTTTAGAGAGTTTGAAAAAGAGGTGAAAACGAAAACTCTAGATGTTCCTCTTCGTAGGTAGTCTCTTGAGTTTGAAAAGGTAGAAAAAGATACTCAGGAGAACCTCTTAGCCATGTTTGACTAAGGTATTCCTTTTTCTTAGTTAGTCTATCTCAGTCTAGAAAAGGGTTAAACTTATACTGAGTAGAATTTTTTTAATTTATTTTAATGACTTCGATGATCTAGGAGGATCTAAGAAGATTGATCTAGATGGATCTTCAGAAAGTACCAGTGGCATGGTAACAAGGCTCAAAACTCAAAGTGGAAGAATATAGATAAACCTAGCATCATATCAAAGTGATTGTCATCCTGATTCCAATGGTGTGAACGACACTCGAATCCGAGTTCATATGAAGAAGTTAGAGCAAGTCAAAGTTGAAGTTTGACTTATTCAAGTGACAAGAGGAGATGACGTGGCAAAAGTCTTAGTGAATGGGGAAGTGCTAGTGGCAGGTCCCACATTATCGTAGAAGAAGAGGTTGCAGCTTAAGAGTATCTGCCCCAGCATTGTCAACTTGTGATTTACGATGGGGCTCCAGACCCAATAATTTATGAACCATGCTTAGTAATCCCAATGGGTCCGTAGTTATTGCATAACCCCTGGTCGGGTCTTTATGTCAATGGATCCACCGATTGTGATTGTAATGGGGTTCTTGGATGTGATATTTTATACATGGTATTTAATAATCCCAACAAGTTCGCAGTTATCCCAGAACACCTGTTCAGGTTTGTATGTCGATGGCTCCATCGATTGTGATTTGTGATGGGGCTTCGGATGCGATATTTTATGAACTGCATTTAGTTATCTTGGTTGGGCCACGATCATCACAGAGCGTGGGTCTATCCACTGTTTGCAATTTTAGATGGGGTTTTCAGACTCGATAAAATATGTACTATGCTTAATAAAGTCATCAGGTCCGTGGTTATCACAGGGTGCTTGATGTTGGTCTGTCCATCGATTGAGAACACTAATGAGACAAATGCTGATATAAAAGAATATCAGTTTGAACGTGCAGTTAAGGGAGTTTCACCATATTTTAAGGGGTTTTTTCCATGTCTTATTCAGGGCCGAAAACCTCTGATGGAAAAAACGCCAGCCTGCTAAACTTCGACATTTGTTCGGAATTACTTGGGGTTTGAGGGATTTGTTGCCAGCCTATATAAAGGGCCATTTGTATTGGAGGAAGTGGGAGAACGGAAAGTAGTAGATTTACAGAGAATAGCAGTGGAACATGCTCCTGACAGGTGGCCGAGACCTTGCTTCAGAAAATCAGAAGGGTCTAAGAGGGTGCAGAGAGCCCGATTATCCGAATTGGGTGTTCAGATAGGCGATTCTACATGATTTTCCGCCAGGAAGTTAGTGGTGCTGTCTATTTTCCATAGTTGGGCTCTCCATTTTTCATATATCTTCCAGATTGGAGGTATAAGGACTGTAATTAAAATATGCTTATACTTGTATCTCTTTCCATGTCATTTAATGAATGAAGGCCTCCCCACTATTGAGCAAGGCCCAAAGATGTAGTCCGAATTGGATGAACTCCATAATCAAATCTTTGTGTCTTGATCTCAATGTGATTATGTCTCTTTTATCATCATTTTATATGCTTATGTTCCATGTTTTTTAAGTGCTCTGTTTCATGTAATTCTGATGCATCTATAAGAAAAAAAATCCTTGTTCAAGTGGTATCAGAGCAGGGCTTAGTTGACGCGAATTGCATGAGTATGCTAACCAGAGATCAGACTCAAAGGACATGCATCACGAAGAGGAGGCGTGGTGGATGTAAAATCTCGTTGGGAAGAGAAGCAGTCTTGTGGCTGTGAAGAATTTTGAGCGTGAATGACCGAGTGTGCAGCCATGGAGAATGATAAATAAATGCATGATGCCTTCCTGTGAATTTCCAAAATGGTGGACATCATGTATGAAGCATATGAGAAGCGAAGAGAGGAGGAGATAGAGAGATTGGAGAGCGATGCATGTACGTTTCCTGATGATGATTTCGCCATTTTTGAAAATCATACCACAGGAATCAGCTCCAAACTGTTAAAGAGAATGGGGTATGAGGGGAAGGGCATCGACATTAATGGCCAAGGTATCATAAACCCCATAAAAGTAGAGTAATTACCCCCCCAGGCAGGACATGGGTATGTCAGGAAGGAAGTTGGGGAATGCGCTAAAACAACTAGAAAACCACTAACGAAGGATGATGAGAAGCCCTCATCAGTTCTTTCCAACTTGACAGTGGAGGTAAAAGATGTTGATTTCCCTTCAGTTTCATCTTCACATAGTATAATTTCTATTGGAAATGTGGAGATACCAATTACAAGGACAAACATGAGACTCCTTACCAGGATGAGGTACAAGGAAGAAGAAGGACTTGGTGTTAAAAGCCAAGGCATAACTCAGCCATTGGAGGTTGAGCAAAGACCTCGATTTGCAAGGTTGGGGTGCACTAAAGGACAGTGCTCAAAGATGTCAGAAGCTTCCATGACATTGTTGAAACCGTTGAGGAAAGAGGATGATGGGAACACATCACCATCAACCTATGGTAGTATGCATTGTAGAGAAAGAGCTGAGGCAAGCTCTTGTTCCCATGATCATACCAGATACCAACAAGAAAGGTATAACCAATCTTGGTATTCTAATCTTCATTTTGATTACAACCGTATTTTTTATAATGAACGAAAATCATGGCATAAAATAACTTGCAATTTTTGTGGATTGCATAACCATATGTTTGTTGAGTGCTGGAAAAGAATAGCAGCACGGAAAAGGATGAGGCATGAAAAACCCTCTCAACAGTAGGCAAAGAAGAAGGTAAAGAAGGTCTAGAGGAAGAAGGCTTATTGTAGTCATTGCGACAGAGGTGGTCATCAAAGAGTGATCTGAAATGGAGCATATTAGTGATGTTGTGCTAATTCCCCATTCAGAATAAAACCCAATATCCTTATCATTTGATTATCAAGTGGTTAAGGATTCATCATTTTTTCTTAATTAACTGATTCCCATGAGATTTTCTTATGTAAATGTTATAAACAATTTAACATAAAACATATGCTGAACAATAACAAAATAATAGTAAAGAACATCAAAATACAACACACAACACAGAGACTTGATGAGGAGTTCACCCGTCCTGGGCTACGTCTCCTTGGTCCAGCTTCCAATGCTTGGGCTTCTCTATTATGCTCAAAATTACAATAAAAGTGGGTTTACAATGCTCAAATTCCTCTGAAACCTATCTCAACGAGTTCAGAATACTCAAAAATGGCTATCTAGCCCTTTTTTCATCCAATTTGGTGGAAAACTGAAGAAGTTATGGCTTCTCCTAGTTCTCCCACTATTCATTCCACAAAATGCTCCACAACCAATAGGAACCCACAATTTTGCTCCAAAATCCACTAACTAAGTGAGAATTTTGCTAGCCGGTGGTCCTTAATCCGTTGGCACTAACTATCTTATCGCAAATCGCAATCGGCGGAGTTATGTGGGATTATGGTATGTGAACAAGGCACAAATGTGCGATTGCGATATCGGCAGACCCGATGGGACATTAAACTGTATCCTATAACTTATTGTATCCGGATCCTTTCGCTAATCGCAATTGCGGAGTACTAGGAGTCTTATGTGTGGGACTCTTGCTTGTTTGTGATATGCGATTGCAATATCGCATCACAACCCGATACCTGCTGGGCGACGATTTTGTCACACCTTTCCACCTACGACTGTGATTTGTGATATGCGTAGTCCAATGGTGACCTACCACTTCACGCCTCCTCATTCGCTGAAGACCTTGCCACATCATCCAATTGTGTCATGTAGACAAGTTAAACTGGAACTTTGACTTGCTCTAACTTCTGCATACAAGCTCGAATTTGAAGGTCCTTCTGACTGTTGGATTCAGAATGACGAGCTCTTTGATCTAAATCTAAGTTCAATAAAATTTTAACACTTTGATTTTTGAGCATAATTTTGAGCACCTGATCAAAGAGCCACATGTTGGAGGCTCCATCCAGAGCGACGTCGCAAGGACAAATCATCTGTGGTCAAACTAGGTGAAATAGTTGTTCAACCAGCGAATGCTCCACAAGGAGACGTCCCATTGAAAGATGGTTTTTCTAGGTGTGGTAGAATGTCATGGCCTTATTTTTGTAAATCATGTGTTGCAGTGATGATGTGTTTTCCATCACTTGTTGCAACAACAATGATGTTTGGCCTTATTTTGCATTGCATTTTAAACTGTGAATGTGATGATGTGTTTCAATCACCTGTTGAAGCAACAATGATGTTTGGTCTTGTATTGATAACTAGAGCGTTGTTTCCATTTTTATGTAAGTTGACCACAGAGTATGTGTTATAAACTCGTGGCAAGTATGGGATGCTTGCCTCATTTTTTTTGGTCACATAGCGAATCATGTGATTTGAAATATATTGTACTACAGGTTTGCAGGAGAGGCAGGTGTCGGCTCATTGCTTATGGCTTCGAAGGACAAAGGTGAAGGAGTAGGAAGGATGACCTGTAGAACACTTGTGGTGTAGAAAAAGTACAAAGAAGTTGTAGATTATTTAATGCTTTTGGAGGACCAAAAGCTTCTCTTCATGGGGAGGATTGATCCAAGTGGATCTTTAGAAAATACCAGTCGCATGGTAAAAAGACTCAAAACTCAAAGTGGCATATTCTAGATAAACTTAGAATCACATCGAAGTGCTTGTCATCCTGATTCCAATGGTGGGAACGTCACTCGAATTTGATTTCATATGAAGAAGTTAGAGCAAGTCAAAGTTCAAGTTTGACTTTTCTAGGTGACAGGAGGAGATGATGTGGCAAAAGTCTCAGCGAATGGGGAAGCGCCAAGTGGTAGGTCCCACATATCACATATCGCAGAAGAAGAGGTCGCAACTTAATAGAATCGGCCCCAACATTGCTGACTTGTGATTTGCGATGGGGCTCCGAACCCGATAATTTATGAACCATGTTGATTAATCCCGCTAGGTCCGCAGTTATCGCAGAATGCCTGTTTGGGTCTGTATGTTGATGGCTCTGCCAATTGCAATTTGTGGTGGGGCTCTAGATGTGATATTTTACGAACTACTTTTAATTATCCCAGCGGGTCCGCGATCATCACAGAGCGTGGGTTTGTCCGCCGATTGCGATTTGAAATGGAGTTTTTGTACCTGATAAAATATGTACTATGATTAATAAAGACATCGGGTCCATGGTTATCACAGGGCACTTGATGTTGGTCTGTCTGTAGATTGGGAACACCGATGAGAGAAACATCGATAGAAAAGAATGTTGGTTTCAACGAGAAATTAAGAGAGTTTCTCCATATTTGAAGGGCTTGTTGCCATGTCTTATTCAGGACTAAGAATCTCTGTTAGAAAAAATGCCCACCTGCTAAACTTCGACGTTTGTTTGGAACTACCCAGGGTTTGAGGGATTTGATGCCAGCTTATATAAAGGGCCACTTCTGTCAAAGGAAGGGGGAGAATTGAGAGGATCAGATTTACAGAGAAGAGCAATGGCACCTGCTCCTGGCAGGTGGATGGGACCTTATTTCATAAGGTTCCGAGAGGGTGTAGAAAGCCCGATTATTCGAATTGGGTGTTCAGAGAGACGATTTTGCACGATTTTCCACCAGGAAGTCAGTGGTGATGCCTGTTTTCCAGAGATGGTCTCTTCATTTGTCATCTATCTTCAAAATTGGAGGTATAAGGACTGTAATTAAAATTTTCTTGTACTTCTCTCTCTTTCCATGCCATTTAATGAATGAAGGCCTCCCCACTATTGAGCAGGGCCTGGAGATGTAGTCCAAATTGGATGAACTCCATAATCAAATATATGTGTCTTGATCTCATGTGTGATTATGTCTGTTTTATCTTCATTTTATATTCTTATGTTCCATGATTTTTAAGTGCTCTGTTTCATGTAATTCTGATGCATCTATAAGAAAAAAAATCCCGGATCATTCGAAAAGACAAGTGCTCGACAATCTTTTCATATTTTGGGAGTTTGAAAAGAGCTGAAAGAGGACTCTAAGGGGTTCCTTTTTCGTGATTTTATAGATCCCGAAAAATTAATAAAAGTATGCTCCTCGATCAAAATGATCTTTTCAAAAGACAACAAAATCCGTCAAACAACTATCAACCTACTGAGAACACCAACAAAGGATCAAAAATGCCAATTTCATGATAAAACCGAATTACAAGTAGGTCAAATCATTAAATATGAATAAAATAATGGATGAAATGACCATAATTAATCAAGATGAGAATTAATTTTTACCATTTCACATTTACCTTCTGATGTTAGAGTTTTGAGTACTTTGTGCCCTCAATATTGTGCAATTGATTGTGATCAATCCGGTGGACCATTTCAAGTGACGTCACTTCCAGGTAAGAGAAAAAACCTTTCTCTTTTAGTTCATGGAGGAATTTTTGATTTCATACATGTTTTTTGGGTTTTTGAGGGTCCTAGGACTCAAATATTTCAATATTTTTTACATTCTCCATTTTTTAACTTTAAAATTTTCTTTTATTGAACTTCTATCAAATTGATGTGCGCTACACACACCAAGTGACTATATTGACAACTTATGACATCAGGTTGATAGCATTGACAGTAAACACTACTCTTAGTTTCATTATTTTCTTGGAAAAAATGACCTTTCATTATAACAGACCCTCTTTCATATATAAAACTGTTATCATCATAGTCTTCCAATAATTTCATATTTCGTTCAGTGCACTGCATCAAATAATACTTGACATTTTCTATGTTGTTAATGGGTGAAACTATAGGAAAAACATCTCCTACACATTCAAACAAATGTAAATTCAAATCATAATTAACATGAAATTAACTTTATCAACATGGACTTGATTTTATTATCTATTTCTAGATCTCTATATTTTAACTATTATCTATACACTTATATACAATGATTTTATAAACATAAAACACACACACACACACACACACACACACACACACACATATATATATATATATATATTCTTTGAAAGAACTTGAAATGTTACGTTCTCTAACAAGATCAGAAACTCGATCACCTTCAGATGATACTATAGTCTCATTTTATTCCATCTCTTCAAAGCTTTCAAATGACATTTTCCCCTTTGTACTTAGTTTTGAATGTTGCCAAGCTTTTACATACATATTGTTTTCAAAAACATTATTGGATTGTATCCTCTATGCAAACGAGACAAAAAATAAGAATCTTTTCTTTTATCAAATGCAAACGCATTTCGGTAATCCTTTGTTTTAGTTGAATGCAATATTCAAGTCCCTTTTACTATTTCAGCTTCATATGTAATCAATATATCTACATTTTGGACTCCAATATGCCAAAAAAACCTACAGTAAATTAAAACAAGAATTTAAATATGTTATTTGTTAGGTCCCTGTAGTGGCCAAACTAGGGTGCTAGATTAGACTATATTTATTATCAACCAGGGTAAGTAAACTTTGAGGCATGCATCTAAAATCTATAGACATAAAGGACTCCTAACTAAGTGTTCATTGTGATAAGTTACAGTACTTCTTTACAGAAGGTTAAGATATGTTTCCTCTGACCTTGACACTCAGATCATCCAACTTATCTAATTGTCCTAAGGATATAGCGTATTGCTAGACTGAGATTTTAATCCCCTTACAAGGATGCTATGCACAAAAGCTCTGTCTAGTTAACACTTAAGCATTCATGAAAAATCAAAAGCACACTAAAGTTTAAATGCATGAAAACAGAGTCTATGGAGATGCTTTAAAATATAACGATGGATCAGATCTCTTACAAGATATGGTTCAATGATCTAACGATAAAATCTTCAAGCTATCACCATAAATACCATTTGTGAGAATTTCTAATCAAATTGACAAAGTCATAAACATGGAAATAACACTAAACACTATGCATTCTATTCAAATTCAAAAACTGCTAAGGAAATGAAATTAACAGTATACCAATCCACGCAGGGCCCGTCCACGTTTCAATGGTACACTGAAGTAAACTCAAGCAACGAGAGTATTAATGCATAAACACTGCTGGAGTAAAACCGTGACTATATTCAAGTGCTGAAGATTACAATCACATACAAGAGTTCTGTTCTCAAACGATGCACAGAGATAATAATCGTAACTGTAACTGTTCTTGAAAATAAAAATAATACGCAGTATTTTTCTGCCTATCCCTATCTGAATCGGATGTACATTCATTAAGCAGATGTTTCTGCTTTTACAATGGAATGATTTTTGGTCATTTCTATTCTAAACCGATTTCCAAAAAAAAAACAAAACGAAACTGGTTTGGGAAACCCATGGCTGTTAGTGCCTTTGTAACCAAAAGGCTGGGGTTCTGACCAGTGTTGACCGCATAACCAGGAGCTTTTGATTTGCTGTAGAATCAATTTTTCTCCATGCATGTACATTCCAGGTCTCGTTCCTATCCATTGCTTTGGCTTGCCTGTCATGCCACGTGTCAGATGATAAACCATTTATAGGATGTTATGACTTCTTGTAACCTTTTTATTGAAAATTCCTAATTTCTAACATAAAAATTCATAAATTAACTTTAATGCAAACTAACAACTATAATGCTATTAATTAATCAATTTCGATGGATATAAGGGGTCTATGAAGGAAAAAGGTAGACAAATGATGTGTTTCAAGAAGAAAAAGGATGGTAATGGAATGGTACCAACATCTCCCCCAAGCTTAATGACTTAGCATGTCCTCATGCTAACCCTGATGTACTGCCTCTATACTCTATTCCTGCCTGTACCTCTGCTGCTTTTAACAATGCATCTATGTTCTTCTTACCTTGGGCATCTTTCTGAATGTGGAGCTCATGTTTCAAACTCTTGTATTTCTCCTTGAGGGCTTTCTTTTGGGTATACCATTTGGTTGCCCACTTGCAAATGTTAGTTTGTTCAGTCTCGAGTTCTTTGATTTGCTCCTTCAACTTTTCATTTTTCTGTTGAGTCTCCTTACTCTGTGCTCTCAGCATTTCATTCTCTTTCTTGATGACTTTCTCCAGCATGTTGGCCTCCATCAGTTCTTTTAACTTTTCAATTTGCTTCTCCAGCCTCCTTTGTTTCTTGATTGCAGGTGGTGATTCTTTTCCTTGCCTATTGTTGATCTCAACCTCCATTTCGGCTTCTGGTCCAGGCTGTGAGTGAGCATTGCTCTCGATGTCCATCGGTGCATGTGCATTTGATTCTGGTTGATCTTCTTGTGGCAGGGTCTTTTGTGCTCTCCTCGATATTCTTGTATATGTAGTGAAAATTTTATCTTGCTCCTTTTTCTGGGCAGCCTCTTGTCTCATCTTTCTTGTCCTCACACTACCACCGGGTGGAGGGACATTGCTTGATTTGTGCACAGGGATCTCTTCATCAATGTCAAGCATAAATCCTGAGTGCTCTTGCTGTTCTTGCTCATCCTCTCCATCTTTGATTTGATTGGCAACCAGAAATTCCTTCCATGTCTTTCCCCTTTTCTGCACTTCAAATTCAATGAGAATTTTAATTAACCCGAAATGATACAAGCTTTTGTCCTCATTACCTTTTTGCTTTTGGATAGTTTTTGACATCTTGGTCAAGCTCTGCAAGAGGAAATATGGTAAACTAATGGTGCACTGCCCTTTTAAATGTAACAGGAGTTTGATGTGGTATAAATAGACTATGCTGTAACGGCCCTCACAAGTAACAAATTTTTGAATGATATACACCATTTCGTCCCATGGATACATCAGCAAGCTCCTACGGATACCCTTCTTCCAGTTAACAGATGAAACCCTCAACCTGGATATGAATTGGGTCCATGATTTTTCTTTGAATTGTTTTGTTTTGAAGTATTTCTCTCCTTCTGGGCTAATCCCCAAGGATTGTGCTATGGTGTCTTCTGAGATCCTAAATGAGAAATTGCCTATCAATGCTTTCTCCCTATTAAATGTAAAGGCAAACTGTTTAGTTACTTCCTCATTGCTCCCATTAAACTTCTCCAAGAAGGGTAGCCATTGTTTTTCTCTTAAAATTGCAATACAGTCATCGTGGTACTGAGAACTATCAAATGTGTTTGGCTCTACTCTATTAGTCATTTTGACAGAGAAACTCCTGCTCTAACCCTCTTTGTTTATGCTTACTAATTTAACAAGGGTATTTTGGTTTGTTACCTTTGCCTTTCGCTCCACACTACTGACCTGGTGGCGTCCTCTGTTCTTCAAGATCATCTCCTTCAATGGCTTAAGAAATGACTGGATAACTGTCCTTGAATTATGGCGGAGGTCGAAACTTGTGAGCCCAATTACTGTGCTTTCCTTTCGTAGCACTTGCTGTTCTCAGCCTTTGTTTTTGAAATCACAGCACTTGAATTGCTAGTATGGAACACCCTTTTTTTTACAACTGAGAATGAAATGATTTTTTTTTTTAACAACCGACTTGACCCAATTCACTATAATAATAACAGAGCATATTCATATTTCAATGACAGAGGAGTAGCTGTACTGTGTTGTATGAGTACCATCATGAGAACGTTGTAAGCATGTATGGAGTACTGGAGTATAATAACAGATAGTTGTTTGAATGAGTCGACTTGGTCGGATGATCATGTTATAACTTGGCCGATTCAAAAATAATGAATGAAACCATGTAACATTTGGCTTTCCAATAGTTCACCACCTGTCCCTTGCTCATTGGTACTTGGCCGAATAGGGAGATGTTGGACCGATAGTAAGGTTTGATGGCCGATAAGGAGTTAATAACAAAGGCTGGGAGGGTGGTATAATAGGGGATTTAAAAATCGTATGAGGAGTATGGGATAGGCTAGAGTGTTGGGAGATGATAGGAATTAGGAATAGGACAAGGGTGATGGATATGTGGGTGTTTTTTTTGAAATTGATCATAAGCAGTCATAGTCATCACATTTAACACTAAAATAATCTAAGAATTTAAATGTTAAAAATAAAAATTGCAATAATACATTACACTTTTATTAGTTGATCAAGAGTTGAGTTGGCATGCATAGGTAGGACTGGTCTTTCTTGTTCAGATATGACTACTCTTTGCTATCCATAACAGGTCCCTCTGAGATAAATTTGGATACAACAGGTCCCTCTGAGATCTGGAGAATGTTTGTGCAACTTCTTTGAAATCTGGAAAAGAACTATATGTGTGCAGCTTCTTTGATCTTTGGTGTTTGATGGAGCCTCGGTGGCAGGCAACCTTTGAATCTCTGTTGAAACTTTGTTGAAGCTTTGTTGAAGTAACTTGAGATAGCAGTCTCTAACAGGTCCCTTTTATGTTTGTTGAACAGGTCCCTCTAATGTTGGTGCTGGTAACATGGTCTTCTGAGCAGAACAGGTCCTACTTCATAGTGCTTTAAACAGGTCCCTCTGATTAGAACAAAGACAAAAACAACTTCTTTATTGAAATACTGAAGTGTTGAAACAAATTTTTTGAGAATTTACAACGAGGAGATGAGATAAGAAAAACAAAAATGATGATGCTTCTCCCCCACTAAAGCTTTGACTTGTCCTCAAGTCATTATTCAATTGATGAATCAAATAGGAAACAAAAAGAAAAGGAATTCTTACCAACCAATGAATTGGTTTTCAAGTAAGAATTCTAGGTTAGAGTGTGCCAGAGTCTGGTTTTCACATCTAAACCATTATATATATATCTTTTTTTTTCTTTTTCTTTTTTTAATTTCTAATTTGAAATGAAATGAACTAAGGTAGAGATACTACAGCTGAAGGCTGCAGTATCTCAAACTCCCTTGGCTGAGATACAGTTTGAAGAAAGTCTTGCTTGCTGATGGGCTTATGGTAAATTTTCAAGCGATGGCCATTGACAATAAAGGGGAGGCCTTTTCCATCAATGGTAATAAGCTTGACTGATCCATTATCATAAACTTGAACTATTTCGTATGGGCCCATCCAATGTGTGGTGAATTTGGCTTTATGATCTCTGAATTTAGAGTCAAAGAGTAAAGCCCAGTCTCCTTCTTTAAACTGTTTCTTCTTGATATGTGCATCATGCCACTGCTTCCTTTGTTTCTGCATGAGGAGTGTTGTCTCCTCTACTTGCTGCCTCATTTCATCCGGCTGGTTCAACTGCTGAATTCTTTCTTGTTGTGCTTCATTAAGATCAATTCCCAAATCTACAGCCATCTTAAAAGTATGTATTTGAAACTCAATAGGAAGCGTTACCTCTTTGTCATACACCAACTGATATGGTGTAAATCCTCTAGTATTCTTCCACGTGATTCTATAAGCCCAGAGTGCATCTTTGAGTTTCTCCTTCCAATTCTTTCTGTTCATTGCTACGGTCTTCGTGATAATTCCTTCCAATGTTTTATTTGTGGATTCCACCTGGCCATTGGCCTGTGGATGGTAAGGTGTACTTCCTCTGTGCTTGATTTGATCTTTTTCTGTGATGTCCTTAACTAACTTTGAAGTAAACTGAGTACCTTGATCAGTCACTATCTCCCTTGGTACTCCATACCTTACAAAAATCTCTTCAAAAAGGAAGTTTACTACTGTTTGTTCAGTTGCCCGGACTAGTGCTTTGGCTTCAGCCCATTTTGTTAAGTAATCAGTACATACTAGGATGTACTTCTTACCATTGGAAGTTAGATTAATGGGTCCTATGAAATATAGAGCCCATTTTTCAAATGGCTCTAGGTGTACTTGAGGCTAAAGTGGCATCTCATCTGTAGCTGTTGGCCTACCCATTCTTTGACAGCTATCACAACTCTTCACGTACTTCTTGGAATCCTTAAAAATAGATGGCTAGTAGTATCCAAGACTAAGAATCTTGAATGCTGTTCGTTTAGCTGCAAATGCCCACCACACGGTTCATCATGGCAAGATTTTAAAATATCAATTATCTCATCATTTCTTACACATCGTCTAATAATCATATCATAGCCAGTGTAAAATAAATCACCATTAACCCATGAGTATCGAGCACTTTGTTTGACTAGCCTCTTATTTTCCTTTGGAGTAAAGTATGGAGGTGTTCTTCCTGTGGACAAATAATTGGCCAAGTCAGCATACCAAGGATTCACTATTGAAATTGCAAATAAATTTTCATCTGGAAAATAATCTTCAACCAGAACAACCTCAGCTCGATTTTGCAGTCTAGAAAGAAAATCTGCCACCCGATTCTCCTCACCTGGTCTATCTAACACTATGATGTTAAATTCCTGTAACAGTAACAACCATCTAGTAACTCTGCCACTAGTTACTGGTTTATTCATTAAATTCTTAATGGCAGAATGGTCAGTATGTACAAAAACCACATAACCAGTTATATAATGTCGGAATTTATTCATAGCATGTATGACGGCAAGCATTTCTTTTTCTATGACTGTGTAGTTTAATTCTGTAGGTGTTAGATTTTTGCTAATAAAATAGATGGCATAATGACAAGACTCCTCTTTTTGGCCTAATGAGGCACCTACAAAATTAAATGAGGCACCTAAAGATGTGAAATGGTAGGTTCCAGTTAGGTCCTTTTAAGACTGGTGTGGTTGATAACTTTTCTTTGAGTGTTTCAAATGCTTGCTGACAATTCTCATTCCAGTTGAAAAGTGTATCTTTTGATAGAAGTTTAAACAGAGGTGAAGCTATTTTACTAAAATTTTCAATAAACCTTCTGTAATAGCTAGCATACCCAAGGAAACTTCTTACCTCTTTTTGATTCTTTGGAATTGGCAAATTGACAATGATCTGGATTTTTGATGGATCAACTTTAATGCCTTGAAAAGAAATATAGTGGCCTAATACTATCCCCTCATTTAACATCATAAAACACTTTTCGTTGCTCAGGGACAAATTAGCTTCAATACATCTCTTCAAAACTTTTTCAAGTTTTGTTAATTCATGCTCAAATGAATCATCATACACTGAAAAATCATCCATGTAAACTTCAACACAATCATGAACTAAATCAGCAAAAATAGCTAATACAGCTCTCTGAAATGTAGCTGGAGCATTGCAAAGTCCAAATGGCAAAACATTATAAGCATAAGTGCCCCAAGGACAAGTAAAGGTGGTTTTGTCCTGGTCCTCTAAGACTATCCTGATCTGGTTGTAGCCACTGAAACCATCAAGAAAAGAGAATGATGATTTCCCAGCTAATGTGTCTAGCACTTGGTCAATAAATGGTAGTGGGAAATAATCTTTGAGGGTTGCTTTGTTAAATTGTTGGTAATCAACACAAATCCGCCACTTACCATTTTTCTTGGGCACTACTACCAATGGGGATACCCACTGACTGTCAGAGATAGGATAGATAAAGCTGACTTTCAACAGTTTTTGTAATTCTTCTCTAACAATATCGTCTCTGTGGTTGCCTCACTGGTTTGATATTACTATCCATATAAATATGGTGAGTGCATGTTTCAGGGTGAATTCCATGCATATCGGTGTAGTCCCAAGCAAATGCTTTCTGGTATTTTCTCAATAATTGAATCAATTTCTCTTCCTGAGATGAGTCTAGGTGAGTGCCAATATTCAAAGTTTTTCCTGGACTAATCTCTATGGTCTTACTCTGTGTGTTTGTGATGGATTGGATAGGAAAAATGTTGTGAAATGTTGTTTGCAAAGAATGAATGGTGCATGTTTCCTGAAAATTTTGTGCCAAAAGTTCATCTGCAGCATGGTATTGGTCATTTCTCAAATCTTCAGAAACATCAGGTTGAGAAAGGAACAACTCTACCAAATCATCATTATTATGTTCTTGAAAATCATAGATTTGGTTGATGCTGAAAACAGATTGAACTTCTTCCTTGTCATTGTATTTATCGTCAAGACATAAACTGTGTGCTACTGTTGGTGATTGTGCTGATGGGTAAAGAGTGAGTTGTTTTCTTTTAGTTCCTCGTGAAATGATCATATTACCCGATCAACATCCTATGAATGCATCAGCAGTTGCTAACCATGGTCTGCCAAGGATGATAGGGTGTCCTCCTAAATTGGATTTTGGTTGAAGAACTAAAAAGTCCACTGGATACTCCCAAGAGTCAAGTGAAACAATTATGTCCTCCAAAATCCCTTCAGGAATCACTTTAGACCTATCAGCGAGTTCTAGAACAATTGTTGTGTGCTGCAAGTTTGTGAGCTGGAGTGTATTCATGGTTTCAAGAGTCATCACATTTATTGCAGCCCGAAGATCAATTAAGGTGTTTGGAATATGTATGTTGTTAATGATTGTAGTGACTCTGGGAATACCAGGATCAACATACTTTTCCATTGAAATGGTGTTTGTCATAAGGCCAGCTAAATGTCCAATAACATGAATGGTTTGTGGATCAACTCTTTTCCTAGCAGGCTTCTTAAGGCACAGTTCTTTGATTGCTTTAGTATATATGGGAATGTCTTTTATGGCTTGTAGTAATGGGAATTTTATATAGACATTCTTTAGCTCATCTAAAACATCAAACTGTGGTATAGACATGGGAAGTTTTGTTTGGACCAATTTGTCTGGAAAAGGTGGTGGATACAACGGTTGCATTTTTTTATTTTTGATGTCATCATTTTGTTTCCTTTGAATTGGAGTTTCTTTTTCATTTTCTTCGTTTTATTCTTGTTTATCAGCTGTTGGAGATTCTTTGTGAAGTACCTTACCAGACCTCAAATTGATATTTTGCAAGGGTAATGTGGGATATGATGTTCCCTCATCTACATTGTAGGCTGGTCTCTCTGCTCTGTTATTTGGATTTGGTACAGGTTGAGCAGGGATTTGAGTAGGTCTAGGAGGTTGTTGGTTAGATGGAAGTTGTAATTGTGGTGGATTTATTGGTGGAGGAATAGGTAATGCTTGTTGAGTGGGCTAAGGTTGGTATGGGTAAACAACTTGCTGTTGAGGATATTGTTGATATGATTGAGGATATGGCGAATATGGCTGATGATATTGTTGATATGGCTGCGAATATGGTTGGTATGGTTGAGGATATTACTGATATTGTTGGGAGTATTGCTGAGATGGTCTCCATTGTTGTTGGGGATAATTTTGGTGCTGCCATGGCATGGGTACATTCCACGAATTCTGAGCATACATCTGATCATGTACAGGAAATTGCAAATTCTGGTTTGGGAACATACCTTGAGGTGCTGGTTTTGGCTGCCATGGTCTCTTTGCGCCCATGTAATACACATTTTCCATATCTGTGTTTGCTGCCACATTACAATTCTGCAAAACCTTGACTTTAGAGCAATGAAATATATCATGATTTTCAGTACAAAAGGCACAAACTTGAATGTTTTCTAATGGGTAGTCTTTTAAGGCATGTTTCTTCTGACATTTTGGACAAAATATAGCCATCATTTGATCTTCCTCTTCTTGTTTTTTATTAGCTTTAAGAGTGTCAATTTGAGTTCCTAAAGTACTCAATAAATCTGTTTTAAATTCCTCTAATAGATTTCCTATTTCAGCTCTTGTGACACTTGTTGAAGCAGATTTTGTGGCTTTGGATGAAATGGTTCTTTTTCCAATTTTGGCTTCGCTCCTAGAATACTTTTCACATAATTCAGCAATTTCTTCAAAAGGTAAAGTGGAAATATCACCTTTGCCCCTCAAATTAAGATCATCTAAGTATTCCTCTTGAATGCCCTTCAAAAATATTGTTCGAATTAGATCAAGAGGCATGGTTCTGTGTTTTGATTTTTGTAAATTGTAAACAAACCGCTCTAAGTACTCCTTTAAATTTTCATCATCTTTTTGGTTCATCCTAAAGATATCATCTTTGAAATCTTTCGATCTACAATAAGGTTGGTATTTCTTTAGGAATATTCTTCTCATGCCATCCCAATCAGTTATTGCATGTTCACCAAGCCCCATGAACCATCTTAATGCTGATGCCTTTAATGTTGCCGGGAAGAGTCTAAGCCTATGGGCATCATCTATGTAACCATATGTTCGACATACAATGTCAAACTCAAACAAGAATGAATCTGGGTCTTTTGAAGCCATGCCATAAAAGTTTGGTAGCATAGATGGAGGTATGTTTTTCATTTTTATTTTGTCATCCTCTTCTAGTTCGTGAATAGGAAATTTAAAGGTTGACTCTTCCTCTTGACCTTGATTTGGAGGTCCTCTTTCTGATCCATGTCCTTCTTCAGCCATTTTGATAGGTTCTTCTGTTGATTTAATTTCGTGTTCAGTGTCACTTGTTTTAAAGAGAAGATTAAGGAAAGATTGTTGAGTTATTGTGCTGCTTTCTCCTTTTATAGAGGATTCAGGGAAATGTTTCTTCTGTGATTTGTGTGCTAATAGAATCTGCCTCTCAATGAGTGTAAGTCTTTGCCCCGATTTCTGTTTGTTCTCTAATGTTTGTATGGTGACTTCCTCAGCTGGTGTTGTGTGTTCAACTTTTCCTAAAGGGTCTGCTCCTGATGGTAGGTTAGTTTTTGGATGGGGGTTTTTATGAATCTACCTTTATTATCTCTAGATCTAGGCATAAGTAAACATGACTTCTAAAATGATGAATTAAAATTAAGTCTATGTTTTTGCTTGTTTTTGTTTATTTAATTTTTTTTTTATATTTGATTTTTTTTTTTGAAATCCTCTAACTACGCCTCCCCGGCAACAACGCCAAAATGTAGTGGCCAACCTAGTGTGCTAGATTAGACTATATTTATTATCAACCAGGGTAAGTAAACTTTGAGGCATGCATCTAAAATCTATAGACATAAAGGATTCCTAACTAAGTGTTCATTGTGATGGGTTACAGTACTTCTTTACACAAGGTTAAGATATGTTTCCTCTCACCTTGACACTCAGATCACCCAACTTATCTAACTGTCCTAAGGATACAACGTATTGCTAGACTGAGATTTTAATCCCCTTACAAGGATGCTATGCACAAAAGCTCTGTCTAGTTAACACTTAAGCATTCATGAAAAATCAAAAGCACACTAAAGTTTAAATGCATGAAAACAGAGTCTATGGAGATGCTTTAAAATATAACGATGGATCAGATCTCTTACAAGATATGGTTCAATGATCTAACGATAAAATCTTCAAGCTATCACCATAAATACCATTTGTGAGAATTTCTAATCAAATCGACAAAGTCATAAACATGGAAATAACACTAAACACTATGCGTTCTATTCAAATTCAAAAACTGCTAAGGAAATGAAATTAACAGTATACCAATCCATGCAGGGCCCGTCCACGTTTCAATGGTACACTGAAGTAAACTCAAGCAACGAGAGTTTTAACGCATAAACACTGCTGGAGTAAAACTGTGACTATATTCAAGTGCTAAAGATTGCAATCACATACAAGAATTCTGTTCTCAAACGATGCACAGAGATAATAATCGTAAATGTAACTGTTCTTGAAAACAAAAATAATACGCAGTCTTTCTTTGCCTATCCCTATCTGAATCAAATGTACATTCATTAAGCAGATGTTTCTACTTTTACAATGGAATGATTTTTGGTCATTTCTATTCTAAACCGATTTCCAAAAAAAAAAACAAAACGAAACCGGTTTGGGAAACCCATGGCTGTTACTGCCTTTGTAACCAAAAGGCTGGGGTTTTGACCAGCGTTGACCGCATAACCAGGAGCTTTTGATTTGCTGTAGAATCGATTTTTCTCCATGCATGTACATTCCAGGTCTCGTTCCTATCCATTGCTTTGGCTTGCCTATCATGCCATGTGTCAGATGATAAACCATTTACAGGATGTTATGACTTCCTGTAACCTTTTTATTGAAAATTCCTAATTTCTAACATAAAAATTCATAAATTAACTTTAATGCAAACTAACAACTATAATGCTATTAATTAATCAATTTCGATGGATATAAGGGGTCTATGAAGGAAAAAGGTAGACAAATGATGTGTTTCAAGAAGAAAAAGGATGGTAATGGAATGGTACCAACAGTCCCTATAATACTAGTGATTCCCCCATTACTATTGTCGGTGTATCCCTTATTGTTATTGTTGTGCCCCTACTATCCCCATATTTTTATTATTGTGCCCCATAGAATCCCTCTGTTGTTATTTTTGTGTCTTTATATTATTATTGTTAGGTTTTCTTGGTTATATTGCGACCCCTTAGACTCCTATATATAGAAAGGAGGTTTTGTCATTTGAATCATCCAAGAATTGTTCATTTGTGTAATGTAAAGGAGGTTGCCCCCTCGAAGAGGATTATTTATAAGGCATTGATCTATCTTTTCTATCTTTGTGTGAGTCGGTTTCATAACATTTGGTATCAGAGCTTTGGATTCTAAGATTTTGCTGCTCCAAACAAGTCATCATGGAATTTTCACTATAACTGTTTTTCTGTGACGTTTTAGAAGCTAAAAAAACACCCATTTGAGAAGAAATCTCGCTTTTGGATTCTAGGATTTCGCTGCTCCAAACAGGCCATCGTGGAATTTTCGCTATAACTATTTTTCTATGATGTTTCAGAAGCTAAAAAAACACCCATTTGAGAAGAAATATCGCTAAACCTCGGGTCTGAATTTCATATCTTCTCTCGCTATATTTTCGGAGATATGATCTGAAGAAGTTAGGGCTTTTTCAAACTCCAAAATTTCATCTAAAACAGGTCATCGTACAATGTGCGATATAACTCTTTCGCTACAAAGTTTCAGAAGAAAAAAAAAACCATTTGAGAAGAAAACGGTCTAAACCATGGCTCCGAATTTCAAATCCTATCTCGATATATTTTTGGACATATAAGCTAAGGAAGTTAGGGTTTTTGGAGAGCCACGAATTACATTCCAAACAGGTCACCTGGGGAAAATCGTAATAACTTTCTCTTTGAGAAATAGATTAATTTTCATAAGAAGTTACATAAATAGGACGGACAATAGTTTTTTTTAGTACCATTTTCAGATCCTAAGGTTGAAACAGTGACCCGCAGAATGTCGTACAAGTTCGCTCTACTGAACAAGTATGTACTCAAGTCATCGTGGGAGATTTGGCATAACTCTTCATTGGAGAATCCAATCTTGATCAGACTTGTAGAGTTAGAAATATTACTCCAAGGGTTACTGCAAGAAGAAATATCACACCTTGGAGATCTAAAATTACAGAAATACATCGGATTCAATATCAAACTCCTACAAAGTGAAAAAAAAAAGGTGTGCATGTTTTTTTTTTGTTTTTTGTATAGGCTTGGTTTGAAAATTTAGCTTGAAGGAATTCAAAGGGCATAGTGAAGCATTATTATCGGTAATTGATGCCCCGAAGAAAGAAAATGGAAACACCTAGTAAGCAACTCGAAAGCTCTAGCATGACTCATGAAAAAGAAGAATAAATGCAACATGATATATGAAAATTACAAGACCAAGTGCAACAAATGTCACTTGTACAAAAAGTAATAGAATCTAAGATGGATGGTTTAAATAAATATGTAGAAGCTAATATGGATGGTTTAAAGAAAGGCATGGAAGCTAAGATGGATGGTTTAAAGAAAGCCGTAGAAGCTAATATTAATGGCATGGAAGCTAAGATGGAAGGCATGGAAGCTAAAATGGACAATTTGAAGACAGATTTGAAGACAGGCATGGAAGATTAGAAGATAGATTTGAAGACAGATTTGACAAAATTTCTACAAGAAATGCTTACTAATGGCGAAATGGTAGTAAAGGAAACTCATGATGAGAACAAAATAAATGTTAATCATGATTTCATAGACTCTAATGTTGGATTGAAGAACCACCATGTTCCAAATATCGATATGAGGAAGTTTGATGGCAACGATCCCAGAACATGGATACTACAGATGGAGCAATTTTCCGATCTCCATAATGTGCAAAACACACAAAAGGTACACATTGCAACTTTATATTTGGAACCAAATCAGTTTGTATGGTATTGATGGATTTGCTCTCATAAACAAATTGTCATTTGGGCTATTTTTATGGATGAAATGATAGCACATTATGAGGACATAAAAAGCAACACTTTTTTAACCAATTGATAAATCTAAAAAAAAAATGGTTCAATGATGGAGCACATTGAGGACTTTCAAAAATTGAATATAAGGGTAAAAGATATTCCAAAGGAGCATAGGATTGATGTGTTCATAGGGACTTTAAAAGATAACATCCAACACGAGGTTCACCTTTGGGAACCAGATTCATTGGAGAAGGCATTTAGGTTGGCAAGAAAAATAGAAAGCAAAATTATGGCAACAAGGAAGCCTACCACTCACAATCATAAAGATGGAAGTGTTACTGCCCCTAGCCATCCACAACCTACAAGGTTGACACCACAACGATTGGAAGAAAAAAGAGCAAAAAGGCTTTGTTACAGTTGTGATAGCAAATACACTAAAGGTCATAAGTGTACCGAGAAGAAATTATTTTACATAGATTGTGAAGAGGAGGAAGAAAAGGAACAAGAAATGTTAAAAGAAGAGGATATACACCAAGAACAAACCTTTGAAAAAGAAGAAATGAATCTGATCATATATTGTAATGCATTGGTTGGAATTACCACTCCTCAAACTATTGAGATAGAAGGGCATATCAAGAAGAAAAAGGTAATAGTGTTGATTGATTCGGGAAGTACCGATAATTTTATTCATTGTAAGATAGCCAAGGAATTGAATTGCTTCCTATATCCAGCACAAGAGTGTCAAGTGATGGTTTCAAGTGGAGGAACCATAAATTGCTCAAGAAAGTTCCATAATATCAAGCTATCCATGGGAGAATATGTATTGAATATCCCAATGATTTCCATTCCAATAGGTGGTGTTGATGTTGTACTAGAAGTCCAATGGCTACAACCCTTGGGTACAATAGCTTTTAATTTTCAAGAAATTTTCATGAAATTATCTTCAGAAGGAAAGGAAGTTGAATTAAGGGGTATCGTAGGGAAACCGGGAAAGATAATCAGCTCTAATGAAATGACAAAGCTTCTAACGAAAGAACAACGATGCATAATTGCACAATTATGTTCACTAGAGGTTCTCACATCAAAATCATCCATTTCTCCAGATCTCCAAAAAGTCTTGGACAATCATTCCAAGGTATTTGAGACTCCCAAAGGCCTCCCACCTATTCGTGATCATGATCATGCTATTAATTTGATTCCAGGAAGTGTTTCTCCAAACATCAGGCCTTACACATATCCCTATGTCCAAAAGAGTGAAATTGAACGTATGGTTGCAGAAATGCTAAAGGCTAGTATAATTCAACCTAGTCAAAGTTCTTTCTTTTCTCTAGTAGTATTGTTTCAAAAGAAGGATGGATCATGGCACATGTGTCCATATTATAGGGAGCTCAACAAGCTCACTATTAAAGATAAATTTTCCATTCCTGTCATTGATGAATTATTGGATGAATTGCATGGATCAATTTACTTCACCAAGTTGGATCTTCATTCAGGATATCATAAAATCAGAATGAAGACTGAAGACATTCCAAAAACAGCATTTAGAACTCATGAGGGTCATTATGAATTTTTGGTCATGCCTTTTGGCCTTACTAATGCACCTTCTACATTTCAAGGTTTGATGAATTCCATTTTCAAACCCTTCCTTAGAAAATTTTTGTTAGTATTTTTTGATTATATACTAATCTACAGCAAGTCTTGGAAGGATCATGTCCAACATGTTGACATGGTGCTCAAACTATTGGAGGAGAAACAATTATCTGCAAAAATCTCCAAAAGTTTCTTTGGAGTACAAGAGGTGGAATATCTGGGTCATATTGTATCTCATGAAGGTGTTAAGGTAGACCCTAGCAAAATTAAAACCATTAAGTAATGGAAAATCCTCACATCCATAAAACATCGACGAGGATTTCTCGAGTTGACACGGTATTATTGAAAGTTTGTTAAGAGTTATCGGAGAATAGCAGCACCTATAACAACATTATTGAAGAAAGAAGCATTTTCATGGACTCCAGAAGCAATGAAGGCCTTTGAACATCTTAAAGAGACAATGTGCCAAGCACCAGTCTTAGCTACACCGGACTTCACAAAAATCTTTATTATGGAATGTGATGCCTTAGGAAATGGAATTGGTACTATTTTAATGCAAGAATAAAGACCCATTTCTTTCGAAAGTCATCCATTCAAAGGAAAGTATTTACACAAAGCTATTTATGAGAAGGAAATGCTGGCAATACTACATGCAGTTAAGAAATGGCAACCCTACCTTATGGGAAGACACTTCAAGGTAAAAACAGATCATGATAGTCTTAACTACTTTTTAGAACAAATATTATCTTCAGAAGAGCAAAAAAAATGGGTCAAAAAGATGTTGGGTTATGACTTTGAAATCATCTACAAAAAAGGGAAGCAAAATGTTGTGGTAGATGCACTCTCAAGAAAGGACGAGGATGTGGAAGCATTTCTTTGCACCATTTCTATTATCCAACCAGAATGGATAAATGAAGCAAGGGATGAATGGAAGAATGACAAGGAAGTGTGGGCACTCATTCAAAAGATACAACAAGATCCCAATACATCTGATACATTTAGCTGGAAAAATGATTCGTTATGGTACAAGGATCGGTTATACCTATGTAAGAATTCCCAACTCAAACAAAAGATTCTTTGGGAATTGCACACCTCTCCCTTAGGAGGGCACTCAGGACTTCTAAAAACCTACCACAGGGTTAAGAAGGATTTTTTTTGGGATGGTCTTAAATCGGATATTCAAAAGTTTGTGGCTGAATGTTTGGTTTACCAACAAAATAAATTTGAAACAATTAAGACCCCAGGACTATTACAACCTTTATCCATTCCAAGCCAGCATTGGGAGGAGGTTTCAATGGATTTTATCACAGGTTTACCCAAGTCCGAAGGAAAGAGTGTTATCATGGTGGTAGTTGACAGACTTACCATGTATGCACACTTTTGTGCATTATCTCATCCATTTAAAGCGAGTACAATTTCTATTGCATTTATGGAAACAATTCAAAAGCTACATGGAAACCCAAAGATTAAGTACAAAGATCCCATTTTCACTAGAAATTTTTGGACAGAATTATTTTCTTGTCTTGATACTCATTTAGCTCATAACTCATCTTATCACCCTCAATCTGATGGGAAAAATGAGATAGTAAACAAATGTTTGGAAGGATATCTTCGTTGCTTTGTATCTGATAAACATATACAATGGGTCAAATGGTTGCCTGTAGATGAATGGTGGTATAACACTTCCTTCCATACTACAACAAAAATGACCCCATTTATGGCACTTTATGGATATCATCCACCATCCATCACATCATATTTAAGAGAAAATTCTAAGGTTCAAGCAGTGGAAGATCACATCGAGCATCAGCAACAAGTTCTCCAAATATTAAAGGATAACCTCGTGCCTTAGCGTAGAATAGAATGAAACAACAGACAGATCAACATCACAGTGAAAGATGTTTTGATGTAGGTGATTGGGTATTCCTATGGCTACAACCATATAAACAAATGTCCCTCAAGCAAGCTAAGAAGGATAATAAATTATCACCAAAGTATTATGGTCCGTACAAGGTGTTGCAAAAGATAGGTACTATGGCGTACAAATTGGAGCTTCCTGCATCTTCCCGAGTGCACCCAGTTTTCCATGTTTCATGCTTAAAGAAGGTTATAGGTGACAAGATTCCAGTTCAAACAATATTGCCAAAACTTGATGAGGAAGGAAAAATCATATTGGAACCTGAAGAAGTCAAAGAAACAAGAACTCGACAGCTACGAAATCAATCAGTTTCAGAGTATCACATCAAGTGGAAGAACTTACCTATTGAAGATTCCACATGGGAAGATGAGAATTTTATACAGAAGCATCCAGAACTACTCAAGCGTTGAGGACAACAATTTTTTGAAGGAGACAGGCATGTTAGATTTAGAATGATTTTTCGACTCACAAACACCCCTTTATATTAAGGGGGGAATGTTAGACACATAATCCAAAGGGATTAAGTGAGAAAAATGTAAATATATAAATAACGGGAAATTAAAAGGTAGATTAGGAAGAGACCTTAGAATATGAATCTCAAAGGTCACATCTCTGTATTTTATATAATGTTGTTTAAAAACAAAAAAAACCAATTTTGGGAGTTATAATACTAGCCTAGTAGTTAAAAACATTAATATAATTCATTTTATTTAATTGCATTGATAGGAATATCTCTTTTGACATAGGTCTTCGAGAATTTTAATTTAATCATCAATCATTTTTAGGTGGATGGTTGGATCGAGAGGATATTGGTGGCCATCCACCTACTTCACTGGCTCAAAGCACAATTCTCCATCTCCAAACAATGTTTCTACATTTTTTCGGGTCATACACTTCTAGGGACGTCTTGAAGTCCTAAGTGATGTTTTTTTTACATGACCAGTGATCTAGGTTGTAGCCATAGGCAGAGCCTAGGTATCTTTGAAATATGAAATTCTTGGCTAGAACTTTTCAATGGGATACAAAGCATGCCAAATGAATATTATATTCAAAAAATATGACCGTAGAAAGTTAATATACCAACTAACCCCAATAGGGCCCAAAATCCTATTGGTGTTTCATCTCCCAGTGTCAGGTTATTGGATATTTAGGGTTTCCCCATTGCTTCTAATGTTAAGAAAGTTGTTTCGGCCTCATTGTAACTCACTCACATGAGCGTGTGTAGCTATCACATCTCTTCTTATAGATAAGATACCACCACTCGAGTTAGTTTGCTTCATTTTGTATTTTTACAATTCCAATGCCTTCCATTTATTAATAGAAATCGGGCTTCATTGTACCTTTGTGTCTTGGTTATAAATATGAATTTTCATTTTGTTGCCTTCATAAATCAATGGTAGGGTTTTAACCTTCATGGAATTTTTTAGAATTTTCATAATAGTATACACAAATCAAAGGTTGAGAATTATTTCCAAAGTAGTTATTCCATTTTTGTGCTTATAATTAAATTGATTAATTAAAAAATATGTCATATGAAGAAAGTGTCATTTGAAGTAAGTTTTGGTTTTTGGGAATGTTGTATTGATAAACTATGGTATTGGCACATGGTATTGCAACAAATCTTATTTAGAGATTAAGAATCTCCATGGTAAAGTGGAGGTAAATCCTATGATGAAAAATCTTGTTCCATATTTTTTAAATGTATATATATATATATAGTTAATGATCTTTGAAGAAAGAGAGGAAGCTCTGAAACTGGCGATGGCAGCACCGAGGTCCTCCTGCGCGTCAACAGGCCCGCTCATAGGCTACAAGGGAAGGGAGCCATCGAGCAAAAGCAACTTCAATGGCTGCATGACACTTAAGCCTCTTACAGACCGGCCCATGATTCGAACTCTCTCGCGATCTACGGATCTACCTACTCTCCTGAGCACAAAGAACCTATCATGGCAGGCAGAACATGGAATAGCATCACAAAGGATGGCCATGGGATGTAGAGACGGCCACCTAAGTGGCCTGACAAGCAAAGGACAAGTGGGAAATGGTGAGCACGCGAAAGAAAAGGTAAGGGTTCTTTTAGACAATGTTTTAGCTCAATATCAGTCCCAAGATCAGGGGTTTTTCGGTGCACAGAAAGTTGCATCTAGCTTCCAGAGTGCTAGATCTGGCAGTTCAGCACTGGATCTAGCAGTCTGGCCTTCCACACACCTTGTTCAAACCCCTGTCTTAGGCTATGTTGTACTCGTATGGCATTTCGGAACTGGGAGGCGGAGAGGTGTATCTAAGATCGATGAAGAGGGAACAAGGACGTTGGCAAATGTAGCTGATGCAACCATAGAACCCATTTTCTATTCTTTACCGGTGTGAAATGTATAATGAAACAATTGCTTTGATTCTTATTATGAATTGATGTCTCTGAGAGTTTATTAACCACTTAATTTATATGATTGTGCTACTTTAAAATATTTTTATAAATCATAAAAAATATTATAACATCTAACTAATATTATTATTATTACCCATGAAGTGTAGCCCAGTTAGCTTGTGTGGATTGGGGTTTAGTTTGGTTAGGTCGCAGATTCAAACCTAATGGTGAGGGGTTGATGATGGAATCCACTTTGGGGGAATTAATCTATTCCAATGTGCATCCAGTTCAAACCTCATGGGGATGGGTTGAGGATGGAAGCCACTTTGGGGGAATTAAACTATTACAAGGGGAGTTCGGGCTCGACCAAGCCCCACACAATCCTAGGGATAAGCATCTCGTTGTGGTTTGATCATCATTAGAGAAATTTTGAGGTCTAAAATGGACCTCCTAGGGAATATTATAAAATAATAGTGGAAATAATAAAATAATATTAGAATACCTCATCAAGTTTTGGAGGGAAACAAGAGAAAACTATTTTTTCAACTTGTATTTTCAACTTATCTCCCTACAATTCTACTCAAATTTCGAGCGGGAGCACTCGTTGGATGCACAATTTAATTTTTCATCAAGTGAGTACCGATGTTGCATACTTTCGATGGACCCTACTACATGAAAAATGTGAAATACATGAAAAACGTTATTGGGTACTCATTTCAGTGAAGTAGTAGGGTCCATTTTAAATTTTCACCAAAGTAAGTGATGTTTTTCAAAACCCTTACTCTATTTTTATGGGTTCTCGAATGATATATTTTACAGGAAATGATGACGGTCCTACTATTGAAGAATTATTAGACAGACAAAAGTCATTATGGCTGACACTTTGGAAAATTTTCACGGGGGGATAATTTTAAAGATGAGGCGACCACATGGTGGGAATCACTTAACAGAAAGAAGTTGTTAAATCTACCCAATGAAGACTTTGAAAAACTCCTTTTGGAAAACTGGTCTCATGCTACACAATAGGAGAATGAAACATGGAAAGGGTTATTTTCTGATGATATCTCCTTATTACAGGTTCATGGATGTATTCAGAAGGAGAAGATCATTGTGTCTATAAATCCTAGTTGCAAGCAAAATTTTATAAATGTTAATTTGGCAAAAGGATTGCAAGTACCACCCAAACAAATGGAGCACACATAGATTAATAATGCGCAGGTGTAAGTTTATAAAGATTTGAAAATTTCTATGGATAAGTATGTATTTCATTCTAATTTTTATGCTTCAGATATGGATAATGTGTATGTTGTTTTGGGATACCCTTGGATGGAATCTGTTGGTACTATCAATATTAATGTGCAGAAGAAATTCCTAAAGCTTTGGTATAAAAGAAGAAAAATACATTATAGGATATTTCCATCAATAAATATCATATAAACTTTCATACATAAATAACTAAAAATGATTTATTACTTGATACACAAGTAAAAAGCATTAAAAGGTAGAGGTACCATTTGTAATACGTCCTACTCATGCGCTCCAGCAATATTGATCTACTTTCAAATCATTCAAAATCAACTAAGAGTACAGAAGTGCAATTTCAGTAGAAGATGCTAAACTCAAGTAGAAAATAAATCTCGTTCCATTAATTTTACCAAAACCTCCTCAAAGGGGCGTGAGTGCATGTTCTGAAGAATGTTTTTGATAAAATTTCTTGACCCCTCTCTAAATGCATGAGAGGGGTTTAAATACTAATATGTGAAACTAAAAATAGAAATTACAAAAATATATGAGAATGTTTAAACGACCTGCCTCATTTTAAGCGAAAATAAACAAAAGAAAAAATAAAATATTTCTATGACTAATTCTGCATATAGTCCTTGAGATCGCAAATATCCAGCATAGGTTTAAGGAGTGTTGGTTGGCTGATTTCAACTTTCAGTTTTCCTGCGCATACGACATTGGTGAGTGTTGGCACCATTTTCTCAGTGGAAGTAATCAGGCACCTTAGGGTCATCCATTGGTTGTGCGGTTTCACTAGGTATTGCCAGTACGCCTCCCAGTTCAACCTATTTACTCGTCTAATTGCCTCTGCCCTTTCCTCCGCTACCTGTTTCCATACTGCTTGAAGTTGTTCTACCTTTTGGAAGAAAGCCAGGGGTGGTTTCTGCTACCAAATTAGCATTGTGTAAATTCTCATTCACACATTCGATGACGTTGTTTGTTGCTGCTGCCGCATCCTCCATTGCCTGTTCTGCCTCTCTGAGCCGAGAATCCCATTTCGAAAATAAGATTTCTTTATGTGATTCATCTAATTTGGGCATATTAACTCTTTTCCCATCCTCGGATTTCTGCCAATTTAAAAAGTCTGAAACTTTCTTAAGAATTGTATCATATTCAAGTCGTAATTCCACAACTTGATTCGTTATGTTATCGCTCATTTCGCAGTGAGAATTCCACTGCGAAATCTTCTGACATTATAATTCTTTCTGATGTAAAAGCTGGGAATTGATGCCAAATTCTTTTGTGATGAATTGTTCAATCTTGGGATCATCTTTTTGAAGTTCTGTTATGCTCTGTAACTGCACTTCTTTACAAGCTAAACTGCTTTGATGTGCCAACTGTATTTGCTAAAACTCTTGTTGAAGTTTAGCCAACTACATTTCTACCTATTGGTTGATACTGACCCGCTGTAACTGTTGTGCTAATAACAAAATCTTATCTCCTTTTTCTTTGAGCAGCAGGTGTACCTCTGCTAACTTGTCAATGGTTGTTGAAGCATATGTTCCTACGACCTGTGAGAGTCTAGTGAGGTTAGCCGATGGATCTGTAGATGTGTCCTTCCAGAGAACGTCTAGAGGTTCATCTTCAAGAGTGAGCACAAAATCCAACTTTATTTTCTTTCTTTGTCTTCTAACGACAACTTTGTGTTGAGGGCTGTAGAATACATCTAGAGGAGGAATTTCCTCTATTCTCAATACAATCTCAGATGTGGGAGCAATGGGAATATGCTCTATTTCCTGAGTGCTAACAACTCCTTTTGTTACCATTTCTATAGTCATTTCTTGTTGGTTTGTTGGTGGCTCTGCGATTTGTTTCTCTCGTGTTGAGTCTCTTATTGAAATTTTCCCATTCTTCTTCTAAATCAATTACCAGTGGCTTTGCTTGCTTTGTAAGGGGAGTTGAGGCTTTGACTTGTTTTACGAGCGAAGTCTACTGATCAGAATTTGCTGTGGACTGGGCTGTGTCTTTAATTGACTCCTCACTCTTGCTGTGTTCATTCTCTGATGTTTTCTCAGATTGATCGACAAACTTTTCTGTGGATTCATTTCTAGAACTTGTTTTGGATTTTTCTTTTGAGTCTCCATCTATGCTTGCACTGGGAGTAGGATCTCTCATTGGCTCAATGAGTAGTTGGTCCAATGGGACCTTAGATAACCTCCTTCTCCTGTAGTTATCAAATGTTTGGAGACCTTCTTGATCAAAAAACTATTTGTGCCATATGCTGTACTTCTTTGAAGGTGTTTTTCTGCAGGAAAACATCATCAAAGGGGTCTTTTTCATGGGTAAATATTCTTATTTTTACCATTGTGTTAAAATCTTTGACAATACCAAAGGGATCATATTGTCTTCCCGGGAACTTGGGTAATTGCAAAGATAATACATTGTCAACCTCTTTGAAAGCATGTCCTAAGTCATGCAATGCAAATACTCCACATGTTACAGGAAATTGAGGCCAAATGGCCTTCTTGGAATCTTTCAATATCTTACTCATTCCTCCCTTGCTACATGTCTGATGGGCTATCTCCCTAGCCATCAGTTTGTCTGGGACATAAGAAGATAGAACATGAGGTGAGGCAATATTTCCAAATACTCTGATATATGTGAATAATTCTTCCCTGGACCATTTGGCTACGGGGAGAATATCTACCTTGGCTTCTTGGGAAAACCTAGGGGCATCTTGATTGTAAATCTTTTTGTGAATTAGAAGCATAACTCCATGACAAATCTTAAAGAAGTGTGGTATGAAATTAGATTCCCACATGACTTTGTGATATATTTGAATAGGAAGTGGATTTTGAGCAGTCCACTTCCATCCCATAAGAGGAAAATTTGAACCAAAACAAATAACATCCATAACATAGGCACTCATGAAAAATGGAGGGTAAACCCTCGAAGCAATACTCCTTTTTCTTCTGTACTCTAAAATTGTTGTAGCTAAGTTATCAGACAGGATTTGAGCCCAATTCATTATTGTTGCGTTGACAGCTACATCTATTAGGGGTAACCATTCTGATGAGAATTTGGTGTTGCCTGGTTTACCAAACAATCTACATAACATAGCGGCAACAAAACAAAAAGGGGAACTAAGAGAACTGGTGGTGTACATACCATTTTTATCTTTCTTGAGTCTTTCTTCATTGCTTGACCAATTCTTCATGCATTCTACCGGGTCTTCATTTTCTTTGACAAACTTCTCGACAAACTACCTGTTGTAGATGGCCTGCAACTCTGGTAGATGGTACATGAGTCTCAGGTTGTCTGGAGTAAACGACCCTATGAATTCTTGACTTGCCGTCTTGAATTCTCTATCTGATATGCCTGCATCGTCTATGATCCACTTAACCATGTCAGTATAATGAAGTATCTTTGGTCTTGCAGCAATGCGGTGCAAGAATGAGCACGCAAGTTCAGCCAGAGTAGCATCAGAAGAAATGCGTGCGTCCACTGTAACTGTTGTTTCCATAATTCTCAGTTGTTCTCCCTCTAATAGCTAATACATCGTCTCCCATGTGGACATCCCTGCATCTCGATTGCAAGTAGTGTCTGTGAACAGGGGGGTCATCTCTGATTTCTCAGAAGCGGGTGCCTTTCCTTTCTTCACCATTTCTTCAGATGTCCTGCTCTGTGTGTTCTTCCTGAAAGTTACAAGAGGAGAGTAGAATAGGATAAAAATGATAGTGAATGCAGAAATTAATCAATAAAAGGACGAAATAAAGGTGACGGAAGGTCTTAATTCTAAATCACGTTAGAAGATATCGACTTGCCTCAAATGGCCTTTCATACCTGATCGTAATAATTCTTTTAATATTAATGTCCATTACTTGACATCGAAAGTCGGGAAGTACTCTCCTAAAACCGTGAGCCCTTTGAGTTGCGATAAAAGTGATTTTGCGATTTGCTACGTAATATCGTAGATCGCTATATCACAAAAATCATTTAAGTTTAAGACTTATCACTGTGTGAGTTGATGCAGTATGCAATATGCGAGATGCAATCACATTTCACAATATTTGCTTATGCTTTATTGAGTAGCGCTGCATGGTTGAAACTGCGATGCAAGAAGATTATAGGAGTTTTTAAGATTTCGCATTTCGTGGATATGGGATAGATTTTATAAGGAAGGTCCGTAGTAATCGTTTTGCGATGCGAGAATAATCCTCTAAAAATAGGTCTTTTCAAGGTTTATTTTAAAATTCACGACTTTCCAGGTATAAAGTTACTTTTAGGTTGTTTTGATCACGTGGTGCTTATTTATGAAACTCATCTTTTGTGAAGTTTTATGCGCTAAAGTATAAAAAGGTAAATCTTCCATGATTTTGCAAGTAGGATGAGCTAGATGCTAAGATTGATTTTTTTGGAAGGGTCCCCATTTACTAATGTTTATTACTAAAACAAGTAAATGGGGGGGCGGTTGTTATAAGCACAACAATTGGCGATTCACTTGGAAGAACCAGTTATCTCTGAGTTTTTTGAATTTTCAAAAACTTCCAAAATAGAGATTGTTTTGAAAATGAAACTGTTGGGTCCCTATAATACTAGTGATTACCCCATTACTATTGTAGTTATACCCCTTATTTATATTGTTGTGCCCCTATTACCCCCATATTGTTATTTCTGTGCCCCATAGAATCCCTCTATTGTTATTTTTGTGGCTTTATATTATTATTGTTAGGTCGGCTGGATTATATTGTGACTCCTTAGACTCCTATATATAGAAAGGAGGTTTTGTCATTTGTATCATCCAAGAATTGTTCATTTATGTAATGTAAAGGAGGTTGCCCCCTCGAAGAGGCTGAATTCTAAGGCGTTGATCTTTCTTTTCTATCTTTTCTTGAGCTGGTTTCATAACATTTGGTATCAGAGCTTTGGATTCTAGGGTTTCGCTGCTCCAAACAGGTCATCGTGGAATTTTCGCTATAACTTTTTTTCTGTGACGTTTCAGAAGTCACAAAAAAAACCCATTTGAGAAGACATCGCGCTGAACCTTGGGTCCAAATTTCAGAGCTTTTTCGCGATATTTTCGGAGATATGATCTGAGGAAGTTGGTCTTTTTGCAGACTCCTGAATTACATTCAAAACAGGTGACCTGGGGAAAATCGTCATAACTTTCTTTCTGAGCATCGGATTGAAATTTCGTAAGAAGTACAGAAAGAGGACGGACTGTAGTTTCTTGTTTATATGTTTCAGATTCAAAGGTTGAAACAGTGACACGTGGCACTTCGTACAAGTTCGCTCTACTGAACTAGTCTATAATCAAGTCACTGCGGGAGATTGTGCATAACTCTTTCTTGGAGAATCCAATTTGGATCAGACTTGTGGCATTGGAAAGAGGACATAGAAGGCTACTACAGGTCAGCATTTTCAGAACTGGATGATTCGAAATTACAGAGATACATCAGATTCAATATCAGGCTTCTACAAAGTAAAAAAAGGTGTGTGTAGTTTTTTTTTTTAAATTTTTGCATAAGCTTGGTTTGAAGGAATTCAAAGGGCATAGTAAAGCATTATTATCGGTAACTGATGCCCGAGGAAAGAAAATGCAAAACATATAGTAAGGAACCTGAAAGCTCTAGCATGACTCATGAAGAAGAGGAAGAAATGCTACATGATATATCAAAATTACAAGAACAAGTGCAACAAATGTCACGCTCACAAAAGCTAACAGATGCTAAGATAAATGGCGTGGAATCTAAGATAAATGGCGTGGAATCTAAGATAAAGGGCATGGAAGCTAAGATGGATGATTTGAAGACAGATTTGAGACAAATTTGAAGACAGACATGGCAGATTGAAGACAGAATTGACAAATTTTCTACAAGAAATACTTACTAATGGTGAAAAGGTGTAAAGGAAACTCATGATGAGAACAAAAGAAATGTTAATCATGATTCCATAGACTCTAATGTTGGATCGAAGACCCACCATATTCCAAAAATCGATATGAGGAAGTTTGATGGCAAGGATCCCGCCACATGGATATTACAGATGGAGCAATTCTTCGATCTCAATAATGTGCAAAACACACAAAAGGTACGTATGGCAACTTTATATTTGGAACCAAATCAGTTTGTATGGTATCAATGGCTTTGCTCTCGTAAACAATTTATCACTTGGGCAATTTTTACGGAAGAATTGATAGCACATTATGAGGATACAAAAAGCAACACTTTTTTTAGCCAATTGATAAGTCTCAAACAAAAGGGTTCATAATGGAGCACATTGAGGAGTTCCAAAAATTGAACATAAGGGTAAAAGATATTCCAGAGGAGCATAGGATTGATGTGTTCATAGGGTCTTTAAAGGATAATATCCAACATGATGTGCGCCTTTGGGAACCTGATTCATTAGAGAAGGCATTCAGGTTAGCAAGAAAAATGGAAAGCAAAATTATGGCAACTAGGAAGCATACCATTCACAACTATAAAGACGGAAGTGTTGTTGCCCATAGTCTTCCACAACCTACAAGGTTGACACCACAACAATTGGAAGAAAAAAGAGCAAAAGGGCTTTGTTACAATTGTGATAGCAAATACACAAAAGGTCATAAGTGTGCTGAGAAGAAATTATTCTACATAGATTGTGAAGAGGAAGAAGAAAAGGAGCAAGAAAGGTCAAAAGAAGAGGATATATTCCAGGAACAAAGCCTAGATGAAGAACAAATAAATCCGACCATATCTTGTAATGCATTGGCGGGAATTACCACTCCTCAAACCATCAAGATAGAAGGACAAATCAAGAAGAAAAAGGTAATAGTGTTGATTGATTCAGGAAGCACCCACAATTTTATTCATTGTAGGGTAGCAAAAGAATTGAATTGCTTCCTATATCCAGCACCAGAGTGTCAAGTGATGATTGCAAATGGAGGAACAATAAATTGTTCTGGAAAGTGCCATAATATCAAGCTATCCATGGGAGAATATGTATTGACTAGCCCAATGCTTTCCATTCCAATGGGAGGTGCTGATGTTGTACTAGGAGTCCAATGGCTACAATCCTTGGGTACAATAGCTTTTAATTTTCAAGAACTTTTCATGAAATTTTCTGTGGAAGGAAAGGAAGTTGAATTAAGGGGTATTGCAGGGAAACCAGGAAAGATAATCAGCTCTAATGGCATGACAAAGCTTCTAAAAAAGGAGCAAAGAGGTGTAATTGCACAATTATGTTCGCTAGATGTTTCCACATTGGAATCATCTATTTCTCCAGATCTCCAAAAAGTCCTGGACAATCATTCCAAGGTATTTGAGACTCCCAAAGGTCTCCCACCTATGCGTGATCATGATCATGCTATTCATCTGATTCCAGGAAGTGTTCCTCCAAACATCAGGCCGTACAGATATCCATATGTCCAAAAAAGTGAAATTGAACGTATGGTTGCAGAAATGCTAGAGGCTGGTATAATTCAACCGAGTCAAAGTTCTTTCTCAGCTCCAGTAGTATTGGTGCACAAGAAGGATGGATCATGGCGCATGTGTCCAGATTATAGGGAGCTCAACAAGCTCACTATTAAAGATAAGTTCCCCATTCCTGTCATTGATGAATTACTGGATGAATTGCATGGATCAATTTACTTCACCAAGTTGGATCTTCGTTCGGGATATCATCAAATCAGAATGAAGATTGAAGACATTCCGAAAACGGCATTTAGAACTCATGAGGGTCATTATGAATTTTTGGTCATGCCTTTTGGCCTTACCAATGCACCTTCAACATTTCAAGGTTTGATGAATTCAATTTTCAAACCATTCCTTAGAAAATTTGTGTTAGTATTTTTTGATGATATACTAATCTACAGCAAGTCTTGGAAGGATCATGTTGAACATGTTGACAAGGTGCTACAACTATTGGAGGAGAAACAATTATATGCAAAAAGATCCAAATGTTTCTTTGGAGTCCAGGAGGTGGAATATTTGGGTCATATTGTATCTCATGAAGGAGTTAAGGTAGACCCTAGCAAAATTAAAGCCATTAAGGAATGGAAAATCCCCACATCCATAAAGCATCTGCGAGGATTTCTTGGGTTGACAGGGTATTATCGCAAGTTTGTTAAGAATTATGGGAGAATAGCAGCACCTCTAACAACATTATTGAAGAAAGATTCATTTTCATGGACTCCAGAAGCAACAAAGGCCTTTAAACATCTTAAAGAGGCAATGTGCCAAGCACCGGTCTTAGCTACACCGGACTTCACAAAAACCTTTATTGTGGAATGTGATGCTTCAGGAAATGGAATTGGTGCTGTTCTAATGCAAGATGAAAGACCCATTGCTTTTGAAAGTCGTCCAATCAAGGGAAAGTTTTTAAGCAAAGCTATTTATGAGAAGGAAATGTTGGCAATACTCCATGCACTTAAGAAATGGCGACCCTACCTAATGGGAAGACACTTCAAGGTAAAAACGGATCATGATAGCCTTAAATACTTTTTAGAACAAAGATTATCCTCTGAAGAGCAACAAAAGTGGGTCACAAAGATGTTGGGTTATGACTTTGAAATCATCTACAAAAAAGGGAAGCAAAATGTGGTGGCAGATGCACTCTCAAGAAAGGATGAGGATGTGGAAGCATTGTTGTGTGCCATTTCTATTATCCAACCAGATTGGATAAACGAAGCAAGGGAGGAATGGAAGAATGACGAAGAAGTGTGGGCACTTATTCGAAAGCTACAACAAGATTCCAGTACTTCTGATACATTTAGCTGGCAAAATGATTCGTTATGGTACAAAGATCGCTTATACCTCTGTAAGAATTCCCAGCTAAAACAAAAGATTCTTATGGAATTGCACACTTCTCCCTTAGGAGGGCACTCAGGATTTTTAAAAACTTACCACAGGGTTAAGAAGGAATTTTTTTGGGATGGCCTTAAATCAGATATTCAAAAGTTTGTGGCGGAATGTTTGGTTTGCCAACAAAATAAAGTTGAAACAATTAAGACACCGGGTCTATTACAACCTTTATCCATTCCAAGCCAACGTTGGGAGGAGGTTTCAATGGATTTTATCACAGGTTTACCCAAGTCTGAGGGAAAGAGTGTCATCATGGTGGTAGTTGACAGACTTACCAAGTATGCACACTTTTGTGCATTATCACATCCATTTAAAGCCAGTACAGTTTCTACTGCATTTATGGAAACAGTTCAAAAGCTACATGGAAACCCAAAGATTATTGTAAGTGACAGAGATCCCATTTTCACTGGAAATTTTTGGACAGAATTATTTTCTTGTCTTGGTACTCAGTTAGCTCATAGCTCATCTTATCATCCTCAATCTGATGGGCAAACTGAGATAGTAAACAAATGTTTGGAAGGATATCTTCGTTGCTTTGTATCTGATAAACAGACACAATGGGTCAAATGGTTGCCTCTGGCTGAATGGTGGTATAACACTTCCTTCCATACAGCAACAAAAATGACCCCATTTATGGCACTTTATGGGTACCAACAACCATCAACCATCAATCACATCATATTTAAGAGAAAATTCTAAGGTTCAGGCAGTGGAACATCACATCGAACATCAACAACAAGTCCTCCAACTCTTAAAGGATAACCTCGTGTTGGCACAAAATAGAATGAAACAACAGGCAGATCAACATCGCAGTGAAAGAAGTTTTGATGTAGGTGATTGGGTATTCCTACGGCTACAACCATATAAGCAAATGTCCCTAAAGCAAGCTAAGAAGGATAATAAATTATCACCAAAGTATTATGGTCCGTACAAGGTGTTGGAAAAGATTGGTACTATGGCATACAAATTGGAGCTTCCTGCAGCTTCTCGATTGCACCCAGTTTTCCATGTTTCATGTTTAAAGAAGGTTATAGGTGACAAGCTCCCAGTTCAAACAATATTGCCAGAACTTGACGAGGAAGGAAAAATTATATTGGAACCGGAAGCAGTCACAGAAACAAGAACTCGACAGCTACGAAATCGATCAATTTCAGAGTATCTTATCAAGTGGAAGAACTTATCCGCTGAAGATTCCACATGGGAGGATGAGAATTTTATGCAGAAGTATCCAGAACTACTCAAGCGTTGAGGACAACACTTTTTTGAAGGAGAGGGGCATGTTGGGTCCCTATAATACTAGTGATTACCCCATTACTATTGTAGTTATACCCCTTATTTATATTGTTGTGCCCCTATTACCCCCATATTGTTATTTCTGTGCCCCATAGAATCCCTCTATTGTTATTTTTGTGGCTTTATATTATTATTGTTAGGTCGGCTGGATTATATTGTGACTCCTTAGACTCCTATATATAGAAAGGAGGTTTTGTCATTTGTATCATCCAAGAATTGTTCATTTATGTAATGTAAAGGAGGTTGCCCCCTCGAAGAGGCTGAATTCTAAGGCATTGATCTTTCTTTTCTATCTTTTCTTGAGCTGGTTTCATAACAGAAACTACATTGTATGAAATATAAGGTAAATAGTGTTATTTATTAATAACAACATCTTGTTCTAACTATCTTTATTCTGATTATCTTCTTCTCAGAGTTAGTCATTTTACTCACATCAGTCATTACTTGGTTGTAAAGATAAAACAAAGCATCTCGTTAGATCAGTTTTGGTGTACTCATTTGTCGTAGGTAGAGCCTCTGCTTCCACAGGCATTCTAGCCTCGATAATTTACCTGTTACCCAGCAATGATCCAGTGTCCCAACTTGAGAATAATGCAATTTTAAATATTATAGTAACAAGGTCATCCTCATATATATACTTATCGCTTTTTCTTTTCTTATTTCTCTTTTATTTCTTAAAGAACAATGTCTTGGTTTGGTGGCCAAAATTGACAATGCCATTCACTTGATTTATAACTTAACTGAACAAGCTGGCTCTTGATGAGACCCCTTGTCTTTTGATTGAAACAATCTCGAGCCATTACCCTATTTTGATATTCAGTATGGCAATGTCAATTAGTTATAATATTTATGATCATGATAAGCCGGCTCTTGATGAGACCTCTTATTCTTTAAGTTTAAAGTGTATAATTGGATTACTCCTTGAATCTTGCAAATTCCTCGAGTGGGGGGAGTCATTGGTTCCTTAAGAATTTTCCTGGACGACAATTGTAGAGTTTAAAAATAGCTTTTCCGCAGAGAGTCTTTGCTTTGTTATTGATACCTTTTGTGACTGATGCAAGGAAAACTTCTTCCTAAGGTTGATTCTAACCAAAACTCAGATAGTTGAAACAAAAGAACAGGCAAAATTTTTCCAAATAATAGCACTTAACCATATGTTTCATAAATGGAGATTAATTTTCATAACCATTCCTACTTATACAAGTGAAAAAACAAATTGAAATGAGAAACTATTCTTTTCGTGAAACCAAAAGTGAACATTCTCAACTTGTTTTATTATCAAAAGAAAACTTAACTGAAACTATGATCTATAGAAAAATAGAAGAGATCATCTTCTATGGAAAATATTTCTTTAGGATCTGTCCATTAACAGGTAAAGATTCCCTTTTCCCTACTAAATCTTGTAACATGAAAGTTGATGGGCCAATGAGTTCGACAATCTGGAATGGTCCAAGCCACATCCATTGGAATTTAGTATGCTTGCCTTTATCTTCATGGGCTTTATCCCATTTTAATACTAAGTCTACAATTGAAAATATTTTCTAGACACTGAGTTTGAATCAAAAGAGGCTTTCACTAATTCTTGATGATGCATGTGGGTAATCCTGGCCTTTTCTCGTTCCTCTTCAAGTTTAAGAATTTGTAATTGTCTTAATTGCATGGATGAGGAAGGAGTTTCTTCAATGAATTGAACTAAGGCTAGTGAAGGAATAGCTAGATTTTTTGGTAAGACCACTTCTTTCCCATAAAAGGTGAAGTGCCAATAGAGGTTTTCTGAGTTATTCGGTCTGCCCAGAGAGCATACACTAAAGACTTATGCCATTTTCTTTGATTTTGATCAATAGTCCGTTTAATAATTCTCATAAGGTTTGTGTTCATTGGTTCGGCTAACCCATTTCCTTGTAGATAATAATTAGCAGAATATTTTAGTTTGAAACCTCTTTTGAGAGTGAGTTCTATCATGGAATTTCCTGAGAAATAGGATGCATTATCAAACATTAAGGCAGAAGGCAACCCAAACCTAGTGATGATGAATTGATCTATAAATTAAATGATACTCTCAGAGTTAGATGTCTTGAGTGGAACTGCCTCTACCCATTTGGTAAAGTAGTTAGTAGCTGTAAGGATGTATTTATGTTGTTCAGAAGAATGAGGAATGATCTCACCTATTATATCTAATCCCCATTGTTCAAATGGTTAATCAATGTTGACCGACTGTAATGGAACCAATGGTTTCTTCTGTCTTCCAGCAGTAGTTTGGCAAATCTCACATCTTCTTACATAACTGTGTGCATCTTTAAATAGAGTTGGCCAGTAGTAGCCAGCATGTAGGATTTTGTGTGCTGTTGCATCTCCTGCATAGTGTCTGCCCGTTGGTCCATCATGGAGTTCCTGCAATACTTTTTCTACTTCAGATTTCTCGAGGCATCTAAGGAGAACAGAATCATAATTCATTCTAAACAGTACATCATTGACGATTTGATATTGTTTAGCTTTTAGCCTCAGGGCTCTTTTCTTTGTGTAATTCAAATGTGGAGGGGCATATCCATTTTTTAGGTAGAAAATGATATCAGCATATCTTGATTCAGAGTCGTTTAGGCTTACCTCATAAATTTGTACTTCACTATTTGGAGACCGCGATTCTGATATGTTCGATGCTCCTGCCAACATCCTGCAAAAACCTTGACCTTTTATGATATTTGCTGGTTTAATTTTAGCGTCATATTCTTGTAGGGCCATGACCCAATTTTCTCTCTTTTCGCCCACATCTTTTTGTACCAGAAGATTTCTTACTGCTGGAAATGGTACTATTATTTTGGTGTGAGTCTTGAGAAGGAAAGGTCTGAAGTGTTTAATTTCTTTGAAAATAGCATAAGCCTATTTCTCAACGTCAGAGTAATTTAATTCAGCTCCTTTTAAATTTGAACTGAAGAAAGTGATTGGGGCTTCGGCCTTATCTTGATTCGCTTGTGTGAGTATGGAGGCATACGATTTCTCGGAGGTGAATGTATATAGGGTGAAAGGATTGGAAAAATTTGGCATTGCTAAAGATGGGGCATTTATAATTGCTTGTTTTATCAAGATAAATACTTCACATTCGGAATGACCCCATTTGAAGAGATAATTTTTCTTTATCATGGCTTGGAGAGGTGACATAATTCTTGAGAAGTCAGGGATCAATCTCTTACCAAAATTGATCTAACCAAGGAAAGACTGCATTGTTTTTTTATTATGGGGTAAAGATATCTTAGAAATCTCCTTGATCCTATTTGGGTCAATATGGATTCCTGATTTGGATACTATGAATCCAAGAAGTTTTCCTTGACTCAACGAAAAAAAAGATTTTTTGGGGTTGAGTGAAATTCCATATTTTTTACAACGTTGAGAGATTTGTTTTAAGTCTATGAGATGATTACTACGTTTTTTAGAATATACTATTATGTTGTCTAAGTAATTACCACTGACTTGTTTACTAATCCTTTAAACGCAATGTCCATGTGTTAAAATTGGCAACCAGGGAAAAACTTCATGTGGGTCATCTTATTCATGGCTGATAATATTTTTATTAGATTCCTCTTGTTGAGAGGTGTAGGATTGATATAAAGATCATCCGATTCCAATAAGTATTCATGGAGATATGAATTTATTTTGATTATGGAATTATTATCAAGCTGACCTACAACTCATGTAGGCTCAGAAGCCCAACAGTCGCATCTATTCACCCACCAACGTTGTGTATAAATATAAGAGGACTTTTCCTCATTTGGGCTCACTCATCTCATCACATCTCTCTCTCTCTACTGCGTAGATATGAGTCTCTTCTCTACTGTGCTGAAATGGGTCTCTCTCTCTCTCTCACATGTGAAGCCGGAAGCTGTTGAATTTGAAGTTGCAACTGCAGAAGTAAAGATTGACTTGCGTGGCCTAGAAGATCTCCTCTTTGGAACTATGTTGTAGGTTCATCTGAACCTCCTTTGAAAGCCACAACTTTTGGTGGTGGAATGAAGTCAATCCAACGAACGGTTTGCAAGATATCGACTGCCCTAGTTTGAAGCCAGAAACTGCTGAAACTGAAGCTGCAACTGCAGAAGTAAAGATTGAATTGCATTGCCTAGAAGATCTCCTCTTTGGAACTGCGCTGTAGGTTCATATGAACCTCCTTTGAAAGCCGCAACTTTTGGTGGTGGAATGAAGTCAATCTGACGAACGGTTTGCAAGATATCGACTGCCCCAGTTTGAAGCCGTAAACTGCTGAAACTGAAGCTCCAACTGCAGAAGTAAAGATTGACTTGCGTGGCCTAGAAGATCTCCTCATCTAAACTACGCTGTAGGTTCACCTGAACCTCCTCTGGAAGCCGAAAATTTTGGTGGTGGAATGAAGTCAATCCGACTGTCGGTTTGTGAGATATGGTCTGCCATAGTTTGATAATGAAGCCGCTAATGCTGATGCTACTGATCTAGGGTTTGCTACTGCTGATATGAATCAAATTTATTGTACTATTTATCTCTGCTGAATTATTGAAGATAAAAGAAGATTTGATCAAAGGGTTTCCCCACACATTGTGGGGTTTGTCCCTGGCTAGCCGCCACATCTTGTGTCTCTTGTCTTGGCTTGTTTTCTGTCGATCGTTTAATGTTATATCTGCACTTTACTTTATGTACATGTGATTGCTAATCAGTGGAATATAATAAGAAAAAGAAGTAAACTGTTATAAGCATAGAACATACCATAACTTAACATGGTATCGGAGCCGAGGTGAAGACAAAGCCCGAGCAAGATCAAGAGAAATCATTGAAGAGAAGATTGACAAGGCTATCCTAAAAGAACTATGGGGTCCTCAACACTCTTTCCTGCCGAAGACAAGCTCCGTGAGAAAGCTGACTATCACAGATGGAAGATGTCTATCGATCTAACCCTTGAAGATCAAGGAGTGCTGGATCATGTAAGAGGCAATATTGTTGAGCCTTCATCAAATGCATCTGCTGCTGCCTGGAACAAATGGAAAAATGGAGAAGTCAAAACAAAGAAGATCATCCAGGACTCTATCGGCAAGCGCTTGGTGGCCTACATCTCTAATCTAGACACCTCCAAGGAAATCTACGACAGATTGGTGAGTTTATTTAACGTTAATGATGCAAATCAAGTTTTGTTTCTTAGAAATAAGTTGAGGGAAATCAAGAAGGGTAAAGAAAAGTATGCAAGCATACTTCTTAAGAATCACCGAGATCAAAAACGATCTCCTATCTATTGGGGAAACCATTACTGACAGAGAAATGGCACTCACAACTCTCGGAGGATTACCATCTGAATGGTATGTGTTCAGGACTACTCTTCTGAACAATAATGTAATTCCTAGTTTCGAGGAATTAATGGCTAGATGCATTCAAGAACAAACAAGGGTAGAAGAGCAGGAAATGCCCTTGCCTAAAGGTCCTCCTACTGTTTTTTCTTCTCATGCAAAGAAAAGAAATAATTCCGGGACTAAATCAAAAGGAAAGGCTGGACCTAAGGCTAGAAGAAAATGACGATGTTACATTTGTGATAAAGCAAGTCACTATGTATGAGTTCATGAGCATCATGGTAAATGAGATCATGGACATAAAGGGCAACATGAGATCATGGACATATAGGATAGCATGATGATGATGCACACTAGTTTGAGCAGCATTATGATGGATAAAATCATGGACATGGGCAGCATGATGATAATCATGATTAGAGAAGCATGGTACAGTATGCAGTGGTGCAACTCGAAATCCCTCTGATGGCAATCAAAGGAATGACAAATTCAACAGCAAAGGTAAGAGGAGAGCTGGGAATCAAGGAAGAGGACAAGCATTCAAGAAGGCTAGAAATTCCAGGATGTATGAAATGCACCTAACCTCAAAAAGAACCTAGTGTCCATCTCGGCAACGGAAGACAAAGGCTACAAGGTAACCTTCAGCGATGGCAAGGTACGTATATGGAAAAATAATGTTAAATATGCCTTTACACTTGGGTTTAGTTTTGATTCATTATATCAGGTCGATGGAAGTCTACTAGGTGTCATGTCTTATGACACATCTCTTCAGTCTGAACTTTGGCATCGGAGGTTTACCCACCTTCATTACAAAGCTCTACCCGATGTAAGACAGATGGTAACAGGAATGTCCGAATTCCAAGTAGAGAAAGAAGGTGTATGTCCAGGATGTGCCAAAGGAAAGCTCAAAAGGGGACCATTCCCCTCAAGCCAAAGCAAGACCTCTGATATATTACAATTGGTTTACTCAGGCATACCTGAGGTTGGCATTAAGAGGGAGACTACTACACCACATACTCCTGAGCAGAATGGTGTGGTGGGAAGGAAGAACCACACGATGATGGAAGCTGTCCGGGCCATGCTACATGATCAAAGACTTCCAAAGTTTCTATGGGCTGAAACTACAATCACCGCCGTATATGTACAAAATCGATGCCCTCATCAAGCATTGGGTTCCTAAACTCCTGAAGAAATGTTGACCACCGGTCAAAGGGAAGTCGTGATTAGTCATGATGTCACCTTTGACAAAGATATGGCTCTCAGCAAGGTGGACAATCTGCTGACTTTGAGTAGCTCTCAAGAAGCTGACACCAGGGAACCGAAAGAAAAGGATGATGAATCAATGCCTGATGTAGAAGAACCCATGGATCCGATTAATCCTCATCCACATGGGCCTTCCTCTTCTAGGAAGAGGCCTTCATGGCTTAGGGGGATACTTGATGATGCTGAAGGACATGCTGCACCCTGAGGAACCTTCCATCAAAGTAAGAAACTTAACAGGTATCAGGGATACCTGACCATCATGAGCACGATCATACAAAATGAACCTTCATCATTCTCAGATGTCATCAAGCATTAACTATGGAAGGATGCTATGACCATAGAATATGAGTCTATTATGGAGAATGATGTCTGGGAAGTAGTTCCCAGACCCTGGACAAGACAATTGTTACTTCAAAATGGCTTTACAAGATAAAGCATGCAGCAAATGGAAGTATGGAAAAGTATAAGGTTCATTTTGTTGCTCGTGGTTTATCCCAGAAAGGAGGTGTAGACTATGATATTTGCACCTGTTGCCAGATATACGACCATCCGCTTGATCATAGCCCTTGTGGCTTCACAAGGATAGAACCTACATCAGATGGATGTTAAGACCGTTCTTGCATGGTTCTATCAAAGAAGAGGTCTATGTGGAGCAACCTGAAGGATTTGAGATTTATGATTGAAAATCTCATGTATGCAGGTTGAAGAAGGCTCTCTATGGGCTGAAGCAAGCATCCCGAGCATGGTATGAGAAGATCGATAGCTACTTGATGAAGCTGGGATTCACTAGGAGTGAAGCTGATCCTAACCTTTACTTTAAGGTTGAAGATGACAAGCCTCTCATACTGGTGTTGTATGTGAATGACCTCTTTCTAACAGGTGCAAATCCTCTCATTCACAAATGTAAGAGGGAGATGGCTTCTAAATTTGAAATGAAGGACCAAGGACTTGAAGTGTGGTAGAAGCTAAGGGAAATTTTCCTATCTCAAGGAAAATATGTGGTAAATATATTGGAAAGATTCGGTATGATGGACTGCAAGCCTGTGACTACCTCGAGGATCTTAACTTTTAGAAGTTATATGGTAGTGATGTCGGACCAGACTTGGGAAATGCCTCTGAGTTTCAAAAACTCATTCGCATTGATGTTCTTGGTGAACCTCCGTCCGAACATATGTTTTGCAGTTAGCATTGTGAGCTCATATTTGGTTGAGCCTCACTGGATTGATGCCAGGAATCTTCTGAGATGTCTTCAGGACACAATCTCTCATGGATTAAGATACACTGCCGGAGATGTGAGACTACCTGGATATACTGATGTTGATTGGGCAGACAGTGTGGTGGACCGTAAGAGCACTTCCGGTACTGTTTCACCTTGGGATCTGCTTCGATATCCTGGATGAGCAGGAAGCAGAAGTTGGTGGCTTTGAGCACCACCGAAGTAGGATATATTGTTGCTAGCATAACGTTGTGTGAGGCAGTCTGGTTGCGAAAGCTCTTCAGTGAGATGTTTGGATTTACATTGGATACCACTGTGATTCTCTGTAACAACCAGAGGTGGGATTCGATTATTGAGGAATCCCGTATTCGTCAATTGCTCCAACAGATAGACATCATCTGGGATATGGTAAGTCGATGAGCACAGAAGCTCCATCACATTAAGATGATGTACAGGTTGATACACCTTGTCAAAGCCCCGAGGAAAGATCTAATCTGTGATTTTCCCAAACGACTTGGAGTCGGCAAGAAACCCTTGTACAAGGGTCCTGCATGTTGCATACATTGAGCTCTGGGAGCTCTGAGGGCTTGCGGTTCCTACGGGAGCAATATATGACCACAGGGTGACTCACCCTCCCCTGGTGGTGCACACTGGAACAAGATGATTCGCTCTCTTGTGGGACAAGATGATTCGCTCTCTTGTGGAACAGGATGATTCGCTCTCCTGTGTAGCAGGATGATTAGTTCTCCTGTGAGGCTTGGATTGATGTGTTCTCCATGGCAGCCTGGATTGATGTGTTCTCCACGTCGATTGTAGCAGGATTGATGTGTTCTCCTGTGAGGCCTGGATTGATGTGTTCTCCATGGCAATTGTAGCAGGATTGATGTGTTCTCCTGTGAGGACAGGATTGATTAGTTCTCCTGTCGAGGCATCCTACCCATGCAGTCTGGGACTCATGGGAAGTACCTCTCATCTAATCAATGAGCAGGGAAATGAAGTTAGGGACCATAGTAGTACCGATGGACGCATTTTTGTAACTACCGTACTCCCTACGCTAGGATGACCTCCATTGATCTGGGATCAATGATACTGGTCTGGGACCAGTGGTAGGAGTTGTACCATACTATGACGCTGACTTCGGGTCGGTTGAGACTGGTCTGGGATCAGTGGTACATACTCTGAGACTGACTTTGAGTCAGTGGAGGATGATATTGGTCTGGGACCATTGGAGTTGTACTCACTATGACGCTGACTTTCGGTTGGTTGAGACTAGTCTGGGACCTGTGGTACATACTCTGAGACTTACTTTGAGTCAGTATGATACATCCTTGATCATTTCTTCTTCTTCATAATTCGGACAAAAGCAGAGCAGAACAAAACAATGCAAGAGCAGAGCAGAACAGAGCAAAACAGTACAGATCAGTGCAGGGCAGAATAAGACAAAGCAAAACAGGAATAGAGCAGAGTAGGGCAAGGGTTAGGTTGTACAGGGCAGTGCATTTGATGGATGAATAGTAACGACCGATAGACAGATTGCAGATGAAGTTCTCCATGGTTGAGAGGGAGTGTTAAAATTGGCAACCAGGGCAAAATTTCATGTGGGTCATCTTATTCATGGCTGATAATATTTTTATTAGATTCCTCTCGTCAAGAGGTGTAGGATTGATATAAATATCATCCGATTCTGATAAGTATTCATGGAGATATGAATTTATTTTGATTATGGAATTATTATCAAGCCGACCTACAACTCATGTAGGCTTAGAAGCCCAACAGTCGCATCTATTCACCCACCAACGTTGTGTATAAATATAAGAGGAATTTTCCTCATTTGGACTCACTCATCTCATGACATCTCTCTCTCTCTACTGCGTAGATATGAGTCTCTTCTCTACTGCGCTGAAATGGGTCTCTCTCTCACACATGTGAAGCCGGAAGCTGTTGAATTTGAAGCTGCAACTGCAGAAGTAAAGATTGAATTGCGTGGCCTAGAAGATCTCCTCTTTGGAACTGTGTTGTAGGTTCATCTGAACCTCCTTTGAAAGCTGCAACTTTTGGTGGTGGAATGAAGTCAATCCGACGAACGGTTTGCAAGATATCGACTGCCCTAGTTTGAAGCCGGAAACTGCTGAAACTGAAGCTGCAATTGTAGAAGTAAAGATTGACTTGCGTTGCCTAGAAGATCTCCCCTTTGGAACTGCGCTGTAGGTTCATCTGAACCTCCTTTGAAAGCCGCAACTTTTGGTGGTGGAATGAAGTCAATCCGACGAACGGTTTGCAAGATATCGACTGCCCTAGTTTGAAGCCGGAAACTGCTGAAACTGAAGCTGCAACTGTAGAAGTAAAGATTGACTTGCGTCGCCTAGAATATCTCCTCATCTGAACTTCACTGTAGGTTCATCTGAACCTCCTCTGGAAGCCGAAACTTTTGGTGGTGGAATGAAGTCAATCCGACTGTCGGTTTGTGAGATATGGTCTGCCCTAGTTTGATAATGAAGCTGCTAATGCTGATGCTACTGATCTAGGGTTTGCTACTGCTGATATGAATCAGATTTATTGTACTATTTCTCTCTGCTGAATTATTGAAGATAAAAGAAGATTTGATCAAAGGGTTTCCCCACACATTGTGGGGTTTGTCCCTGGCTAGACGCCACATCTTGTGTCTCTTGTCTTGGCTTGTTTTCTGTCGATCGTTTAATGTTATATCTGCACTTTACTCTATGTACATGTGATTGCTAATCGGTGGAATATAATAAGAAAAAGAAGTAAACTGTTATAAGCATAGAACATACCATAACTTAACACCATGGCTCTTTGAAACGTAGCACCAAAATTGATTAGCCCAAATGGCATCTTTTGATAAGCATAAGTGTCCTATTTTGTTATGAACATAGTTTTCAATTGATCATCCGGGTGGACTAAGATTTGATTATACCCTGAAATGCCATCTAAAAAGGACATTAACTTAGACCCCGCGACTGATTGTAATATCTATTCCATGGGAGGCAATGGAAAATTATCCTTTTGGAAAGATTTATTGAGGTTGCAAAAGTCTATACAAATCCGAATATCACCATTTTTCTTTCTAACTAGGACAAGATTGGAGACCCATCTAGAATGTCTGACAGGAAAAATAATCTTGGCTCTTAGTAATTTGTTTAACTCAGATTTAATCTAGCTTTCCAAATTAGGATGTATCTTCCTTAATTTCTGTTGAATAGGTTTTTCATCGGAGATCATAGGAACTGTATGCTGGATAATTGAAGTGTCATATGTTTTAAGATCATCGTAATTCCAAGAGAAGACACTCTTGTATTGTTTCGACAATCGAATAAAAGTTGATTTTTCATCAGATGTCAGGCCAAGACCTAGGTTGATGTTTTGTGGTTTCATGTCTGTCCCTAGATTAATTAATTCGTATCTCAAAGTCTAACTATAGAGTCTTAAATTGGTAGATCGTTTAAATCTGTCTTTTAAGTCATACAGGTCCTCTAACTTGACTACAGATTTCGGTATAGTGTTATTGTTGTTTTCTTGTTCCAATTGTTTGTCATGTTGGTCTTCGTCAATTATCTGATCATTGTAAGAACCTTCTGAAGTAAGAAAACTCACAATATCAAGTTCATTGTTGAAGACTCTCCAGTTGGTAATGTTATCAGGAATAGAGGGTCTAAAAATTAATTCAATCGAGAATCTATATGGGTTGTAGTCCTCTAATGGAATAAGCTTGGAAGCTACATTAGCAAGAAGATCGGCGCTAGTGTTTTGGAGTCTTGGAATAGATGAAATATTAAACGTTGTAGAGTGTGAGGTCAGATCTTGTACTAAGGATTGACAGTGTTTCAAATGCCCTGACAGACAATATATAGAATTTATTACTTGTCTAATGACAATCTCAGAGTCTCCAAATACTTGAAGGTATTTGATATTAAGTCTGATTGCTTTGTATAACCCTTGAACCAATGCTTCATATTCAGCGGTGTTGTTTGTGCAATCGAATTCAAGCCTACATGCTAACATGGTTTTTTCTCCTTTCGGACTAACTAATATACAACTATCTCCTGCTCCATCGTTGGATTTAGAACCATCGAAAAATAATTTCCAAAACAAGGTTTTATTTATAGGTTTATCTACAAAATTAATACATCTAGAAGTGTCAGTTTGAGAAAAAATTTCTATCTGAGATAAAACGGAATTTTCCAAAAAAGGTGAAGTGTGAGCGTTGAAATTTCCTAAGAATGACTCAACAGAATAATTTTTGATTATGTTGTTGCTATACGCTACAGGCTCGTTTTCTCCTTCTAACTCTGTCACTATGTACTTTTGATGTTTTTCTCGTTCAACTTTGATCTGATTTGGTTTGCCATTGTAGGGGAGCCACATATGAGACCAATCGGTGGAAAATTAACTGTGAAGTTTTTCTGACCAATCCCTACTGAGGATTAGTCCATAAAATTCGGGAATGTTAGCCACAAGTATATCAATGACTTGACACACTTTTGGGTTTGGTGAAAGTCGTATGGTTACTTGATTAAGTTCTCCGATGACTTCGACTTGAAACCGATCTAGCTGTATTATTTGCACTACAGATTTCTGAGGCTAAATGTTTAACTTACCACAAACTGTCTTAGGTAAAATGTTAGATGATGCACCAGAATCAACTAGACAATTGTGAAAATTTTTATTAAAAACTTCAAAAGTAAGGAGAAATGGTGGAGTATGGGACTTGGATCTTCCGCCAATCAGAGTAATGTCGGTTGGGTCGATCTTATTTGCAATGTTAGTTGGAGGTCTTCCCATTTCATGAGTAGCCTATGAAATCACAATGGCGGGAAGAGGCGTAGTAGGTACTGCATTGAGTTCTTTCAAGAGTAATTTCTGTTGATGTTTTAACTTACTGAGCTCATGAAGAGTAACGTTTTCTCTGGTTTTCTTCATATCTTCAACAATGTTTTATTCCATTTCATCTGAGACGATAAGTGTTTTAGATGAAGATTTCAAATCAGATTGGATTAGGTTTGTCTGAGTGGACTTTGGTGAGGATTTTTTACCTACAATTTTTATCCCTGGGAGGTGGAATTGGGTTTTTATATTTTGTACTGAACTGTGGAGGGTCGAGTTGATTTCTACTTCTAGTAGCAACAAGTAATGCTTCTTGATATTCCTCATTTAGAAGAATGAAGTCCCACATTCTTTGTAGTTCTACGATTTCTTCATCGTCGGTTTGTTCCTCATTTGAAACTTCTTCCTCTTCCCCTTCTGATTCAACGTTTGTTATAGCATTTGGAGGTTTAGAATCGGTTGGAGGATTTCATTTATAGGGTCTAAAAGGTTTCTTGGAAGAGGTTTTTTCTACTTGTTTCTTTATATCAACCATTTCATTGGACATGGTCTTCAAGACTTTTTGTAACCCTTCCAGGTCGAAAGGGTCCTTCGGTTGTTTCTTCTTAGAATCATCTCTAAAAGACACTTTTTTAGACTTCCTTTCATCTACAACGTTTTTCTTTTCTACGGCTAGGATACGTTTCTCTATAGCTATTGCCTCTTTCATGTTTTCTGCTAATGTTGGCTTGGCAGCTCTGTCTACAAAGATGGCTAAATTTGAAGGTAAAGCAGAAATATACCATTCATTTTGGACTTCATTGCTAGGCTTAGATGTTGTTGGTATTTTGTTCAATAATTTATTGAAGTGAGAGTTGAAGTCCTTAATTGGTTCCTTTGGTTCAGGTTTTAAATTGGAGAGGTCATTTATCAAGGTTGCTATGGACCTATCATCCCCAAATTTTGTTAAAAACTGATCTTGAAATGTATCCCAGTTATTAATGGAGCCCGATGGTAATGAAAAATACCATGATCCTTCTTCTCCTTGTAAAGTATAGGGGAATAATCTTACAACTACGTCCTCTTTTGTTACTCCATTCAAATTAATAAACAGCATAAAATTATTTATGTGTTCTTCGGCTAATAGGCCATTGTCAAGATTGAATTTGGGCAACCATTTCTCAAGATGAGCTGGTAATTGAGACAAAGGTGCAGCCATTCTTACAGCCCCTGGATTAGCCCATGGCCTCGATGGTGGATTTCCTGCCATTGTCGGGATATGGGTAGAAGCAGGTGTGGCAATAGTTGAAGGTGATTGGGTAGAGGAGGATGTTGCTCCTGTACCTGTATGAACCACTGTTACCGGGAAAAGTGTCTATTTAGAACTTCTCTATCCCACTAAGGTGTGACAGTTGCCTTAGAAACAAACAGAGAAAACTACTTTTGTATCTCCTTTATGAACTATAAATAAAGAGGAATAAGAAGAACCAACCTGTGTCTTGCGCTAGTCCTTTGATCCAATCTCTCTCCTCTTTGACAGCTTCCAGCTACCTGCTCCCTTACTTGCCCAGCTTCACCAAGTACCTGTAAGATCACAGAAGAAGAAAACTATACAAAGACATGGATTTATATTCATAAATAACTTAGCATTAGATTTAAGTTAACCATACAAATGTAACAAGCATCAATGATACAAAAGCATGGAGGAGAAACTCAAATAGTTTTTATTGATATACAAGAAGATCCAGGAGGAGTTACAACTGATGATTCCTGACCCAGCGTCAACCTCCCAGCAAAGAAGCCCCTCTTCACCTCCAACAAAGCATAGATCACCCAATTCTCTGATATGTGTCTCAAAACCAACAGCAATTCCTTACAATGTGCAAAATTCCAGCCTCCGGATCTCTGGGATGAGGGATCCATATATAGATGTATGCAAGGAGGATGAGTCAGCTTGTGATTTGATTAGTGGCTTCTCTCTGTCAGTTCTTGCTTCCACTTGGAGATTGAAGGCCTCTTACTCATCCTTGGTCGAATTCAGTGAGGCAAGTGTCATAGGAGAAGATTCTGGAAGCTTCCATTGTCTCTCCACCTCGCGGGATGACACTGCCATTTGTCATTTCCCGCTCAACGCACCCTCATAGTGCATTTAGGTGCGTTGCAACGCACCTAGCTAGTGTGTTTAGGTGCTATGCAACGCAGCTAGCCAGTGGAGCAGCTGAAATGATCATGTTTTGACTTATTCTGAGCAGTTTCTGGTGGAGAACTTCTGGGAGAAGCTGTAATTTGTTGACCTTGTTCCTTTAGAGGTTAGAACAACACTTTTAGGGACTTAGGAGCCCTTGGATTATGGACATTTCATGCTTAGAGCTGTAAGGCACAAAAATGTCTATAACAACCATGATCTTGAGTTGGGGGATGGATGAGTGTTCTTGTGATAATATGGATGGGACGGTGGAAGAAAATGATGATAGAACCTCACTATGAGATTATGTGGGTGTTTTCCTAGCTTTCTTACGACTCAGTAGAGGAAACTCAACTGGTGGGATTCCTAGTTTTTCGCTCTGTGCTCTAGTCAGTCGTTGAGATGGGGTTCGATGAGAAGTGACACTACCTTGGGATAACTCAGATTCTTCTTGAGATATTGAAATCCCCTGTAACTTATGGATTAAAGTTTGTAATTCAGGGGGATCTGAAGAAGAATGATCCGGCTTGTTTGGGATTTCAGTAATGTGTTCTTTATTTTTCTGTTCAACTTCTGGTTCAAAGGTAGGAGATTTGGAACACGAACGAGAATTTAAGGGTGATGGTGAGGGAGTTTTACTCTTAGAATGGCATGAAGATGTAGATTTACTTTCCATTCACAGTCAGGCCCTCCTTCTAGTGCCAAATATGTTGAAGGCTCGAAAAATTAGGACTCCAACAAGGGGGATAACCACTCGTCCAGACCTTAGGATAGCTCCTTTTCCGTTTGGAATAGTGGCTCCAACTAGGGATGATGGGACCAGTTTGCCAATCTATTTATGATGTTTGTGCTAATGGGATGTTTTTCTTTTCTGGGTTTTATGGGGTGAATACTTATTCTAAACTTAATCTATCTTCTAACTATCATATGCAATCTATCATAATCAAAGAAAACATCTAACTTTAAGACTATCCCGGGAGTAACGTTTATATATGCGATCTAAAATTATTTCTAAAAGTAATTGATAATAAAGATCATTCAATTACGATAAGAAGAAAATTCGTTTAATAATGATCGTTTCATATAAAAAGTTAGCCGAAACGATATGAGAGATATATCGCATAAAGAGTCATTCATATATTCAGCATAAAGAATAAATCATCATCATACAAAAGTGCAATAATGATAAATAAGAATTTAAAGTTTCATACATAAATAACTAAAAATGATTTATTTCTTGATACATAAGTAAAAATCATTAAGAGATAGAAGTACCATTTGTAATATGTCCTACTCATGTGCTCCAACAATATTGATCTACTTTCAAATCATTCAACATCAACTAAGAGTACAAAAGTGCAATTTCAGTAGAAGATGCTAAAATCAAGTAGAAAATAAATCTCGTTCCATTAATTTTACCAAAACCTCCTCAAAGGGGCATGAGTGCATGTTCTAAAGAATGTTTTTGATAAAATTTATGGACCCCTCTCTAAATGCATGAGAGGGGTTTAAATACTAATCTATGAAACTAAAAATAGAAATTACAAAAATAGATGAGGAGGTTTAAATGACCTGCCTCATTTTAAGCGAAAATAAACAAAAACAAAAATAAAATATGTCTATGACTAATCCTACATCTGGTCCTTGAGATCACAAATATCCAGCATAGGTTTAAGGAGTGTCAATTGGCCGACTTTAGCTTTCAGTTGTCCTGTGAATATGGCATTGGTGAGTGTTGGCACCATTTTCTCGGTGGAAGTAATCAGGCACCTCAGGGTCATCCATTGGCTGTGCGGTTTCACTAGGTATTGCCAGTACGCCTCCCAGTTCAACTTGTTTACTCGTCTAATTGCCTCTGCGCTTTCCTCCGCTACCTGTTTCCATACTGCTTGAAGTTGTTCCGCCTTTGGAAGAAAGCTAGGGGTGGTTTCTGCTACCAAATTAGCATTGTGTAAATTCTCATTCACACATTCGATGACGATGTTTGATGCTACTACTGCATCCTCCATTGCCTGTTCTACCTCTCTAAGGCAAGAATCCCATTTCACAAATAAGATTTCTTTATGTGATTCATCTAATTTGGGCATATCAGCTCTTTTCCCATCCTTAGATTTCTGCCAATTTAAAAAGTCTGAAACTTTCTTAAGAATTATATCATATTCAAGTCATAATTCCACAACTTGATTCATTATGTTATCGCTCATTTCGCAGTGAGAATTGCAGTGCGAAATCTTCTGACATAATAATTATTTCTAATGTAAAAGCTGGGAATTGAGACCAAGTGCTTCTGTGACGAATTATTCAATCTTGGGATCATATTTATGCAGTTCTGTTATGCTCTGTAACTGCGCTTCTTTACCATCTAAATTTCTTTGATGTGTCAACTGCATTTGTTGAAACTCTTGCTAAAGTTTAGCAAACTACATTTCTACCTGTTGGTTGATACTGACCTGCTGTAACTATTGTTCTAATAACAAAATCTTATCTTATTTTTCTTTGAGCAACAGTTGTACCTCTACTTCCTTGTCAATGGTTGCTGAAGCATATGCGCCTGCAACTTGCGAGAGTCTATTGAGGTTAGCCGATGGATCTGTAGATGGGTCCTTCCAGAGAACGTCTAGAGGTTCATCTTCAGGAGTGAGCATGGAATCCAACTTTCTTTTCTTTCTTTGTCTTCTAACGACAGTTTTGTGTAGAGGGTTGTAGAATACATCTAGAGAAGGAATTTCCTATATTCTCAATACAATCTCAGATGTGGGAGCACAAATATGCTATGTTTCTTGAGTGCTAATATCTCCTTCTGTTACCATTTCTATAGTCGTTTCTTGTTTCCACCTGTTATTACATGGTATCAAAGCCAACTCCCAAAATAGTTGTAACTCCCTTCTGCCCACTACTCCCTGTCCTCTGTCCCTGTGGAGTCTGTCTACTGGGCTCTCTGTCCACTGTCTACTGTGCTCTCTGTCCTCTCTGTCTACTGTGCAGTCTACCCACTGTTCTCTAAATTCAGAAGTCGTTGAGTATAGCAGCATTTGTGATGAACGCTGGGGCGGTGAGCGTGGAACTGTTTGAATAATGTTGCGACTGTTTCTTTTTTCCATGTAAAATACGTCTGAGGGTTTATGGCGACGGGAGTGTGTTTGTATGGCACGAGGTGCCGCTTTATTCATTGCCTGTATCTCAATCAATAAGAACGACCTCCCTCCACGCTGGTAGAACAGCGCTCCAGGCAGCATAGTTTCTGCAATTATACATTGTATATTTTATAGAGCTGTTGCAAACTATCAGAACGAGTTGTTGTATATTTTACATATGTTGTTCGATTATGAGGGTCCGCAACCCTTGCGTTTAGAACTCCATTTAACACTGTACCGAGAGCTTTTAAGGACTGATTTTCATGCCTGTTGATAGTATACGCTCTCGCTCCGCCTGTAGTGCCTTTCATTGTCTTGCGCTGCTGCTTTCACCGAAAATCCAGTCACTATTCTTGGTTTTGCCATTTTATAGTGTGTTTGTGCATTGCAGTGGCCATTTCTTTGATCTAGAGGTGAAGTTAGTTTTTTAATATCTGTGTACAAATGGCGGCAGCGGCGATGGTGGAGTCATCGCGGGAGGAGAATGTCTACATGGCGAAGCTGGCCTAAGCTTTTGACCTGCGGACAGCTGCTGCTACTTGTGGAATCCATCCACATTCAGAAGTGGGATATACGCTGCTCCCTTCAAGACTCGCCAGAAGCTGAGTTTGAACACTTATTCAATTATCACGTGACGCCTTACCAAGCATCAGGCATCATTGATGACTGAGAGACAGAAAAGGAAAGAAATGTATTTTTCCAAAGAGAAAGTATGCAGTCAAGGTATAAAGCATAGGATTTGAGCATAGAGATTTATATTTCCGTCCAAGTGTTTGGAAAATTCTGATTTGCATCAGATTTCTGATTCGCTTTTGAGCAGTTGATACTATTTCCCTTTGCAACCATATTGTAAAAAAAAATAAAAATAAAAATAAAAATAAATAATATGGTGATATTCTATATGCATAGAATATGGTTTTGATTTTTGAAGGAAGAATAAGGTTGTATCATTTTTGAAGCACATTTCCCCAGCAGAAATATTTTTCTATTAGTAGAAATAATTTTTTTACAGAATGCATTCAATCATATCCATGGTGGGAATAGTTCTCACTGGCAAGGAGAACTATCCTGAATGGTCCCGGATGATAAAACACACCATCATTTTCAATGAGTTGTGGAAAGGAGTGTGTGTCGGAGACTGAGACAATGAACCAGTACAGCCTACCTTAGACAAAGAGCTCGTCATTTAGGAAATCAAGAACAGCAAAGCTTATGCATTAATCGCAGCATTTGTAAATGAAGAGGTGAGTCACCATATTTCATCATATTCAACTGCCTTTGAATCCTTACAAAAGATGAAAGAACTCTATGACTCACATTCTACACTCGAAGTTGTTCAACTCATGATTAAACTCTTCACTCTTGAACTGCAAAATAATGATCCTCTTTCTCTTGCATCTGAAGTAAAGTCTATAATGCATGATATAAAATCCACTAAAGTTGAATTGGATATTCCTCTTATTGCTTTTCTCAAGGCACTTTATCCTACTTACTCTAATTATCTTGAGTCATTGCAAGCAAATGGAAATCTCAAAGATATAACCTTTGACTCTCTTGTGAAAAAGTTTGCTAAAAGAGAGAAAACTTTTGGAAAGAAGACAACCCCTAAATCTTTTGAAGAGGCTGTGTGCCTTGCTCATAAAGAAAAGCATCCTGCTCAAGATTCTACAAGAGGAAGAGGTGGTCGAAGAGGAAGAGGAATATATTTCAGAGGCAGGGGGGGCAGACATTCTTAAGGAGAAAAGGCAGATTTGCACTACATTCGCTGCAAGCGAAATGGATCACATGATGCATCTACATGCAAACTACCATGGGACAAAATTGAGTAGAAAAGAAACCAACATAAAGGTAAAACTGATGATACAGATAAAGGTAAAGCACCTGAATCTGCTCACTATGTTGTGGCACAATGTAACATTGGAGTAAATGAAGATTTGTTTAATGCTTCACTTGCTTCATGGAAAAATGATTGGTTGCTTGATTCAGGAGAAACCTGCCACATGACTCATAGAAATATTTTTTTGAAGATTTCACTGACAATGTTGATGGAGCAGTATACTTTGCAGATCAATAAAAAATCAAGCCATCAGGGCTTGGCACAATCAGGCTTAAACTACCTGGTCTTCCAGACTTTCTTCTGCATCATGTTCTATATCTCCCACAGCTCAAGAGAAACTTGCTGTCCTTGGTCCACATCCACCAGCAAGGTCACTCCATTCATATGTTTGATGGCAAGCTTGAGGTAAGAAAAGCATCTGACCACTCACTTGTCATGAGGGGAATAGAAGAAGAAACGCTTATCAAGCTGCAAGGAACCTCCGCTGATGCACAAAATTTCTCATACAATTCTCATCATGGAGAAGGTACACTTCCATCAAGTTTATTATGGCATGCTAGATTTCGACATTTGAACTATGACAGTCTCTGCTTGTTGAAGAAAAATGGTGTTGCTTGTTTGCCTACAATTCCTAGGAAACTTAAGCAATGTGATGGTTGCATTCTAGGAAAGCATAGCAAACAGTTTTTTCATGATTCACATTCAAGAGCACATAGAAAAATTGAACTCATTCATTTAGATTTATGTGGTCCAATGCCTGTTCCTTCTGTAAATGGAAATAAATATATCATGACATTTATTGATGACTACACCAGAATGTGTTGGGTTTATTTATTGAAGAACAAATCTGATGCTTTTCAAACATTCAAGATTTTTCATAAATGGATTGAAAATGATGCACAATCTCATATTGGGTCTATTCACAGTGATAATGGAAAAGAATACACATCAAATGAATTTAAAAACTATCTTCTCCAACATGGGATCAAACATCAAACAACTGTGCCTTATAATCCCAAACAGAATGGTGTAGCTGAAAGAATGAATAGGACAATCTTAAATATGGTACAATCCATGCTCTTCTTCAAAAATGTAAAGATAATGTTTTGGGTTGATGTCCATCTAATGCTATAAGAAACAAGACTCCATATGAAATGTGGTATGGACATGTTCCTTTGGTAAAGCATCTCAGGGTCTTTGGTTCCACCTGTTATGCCTTAGTACCAAAGGTACATAGAAACAAACTTGGTGCTAGAAGTCGTAGGTGTATCTTTCTAGGGTATTCAAACACCTCCAAAGCATACCGCCTCTATGATGAAGTAAATAAGAAATTTGTTGTATCTAGAGATGTAATTTTCCTTGAATCATCCAAAACTGACAATGTTGTTGAGCGGCAACTTGATCGCTTGGATAGATTCGCAAAAGCAAAATCATTTCAAGAATTTGATAATCAGATTCCACATCTTGAAGGGGGGATTCCTATACTAGATCAACATGTGGAATCTTCTTCTGAAGAACACTCTCCCTGCATGAAACTTCAACAATGGATGATGCTTTAAGTGATGTGATTGATAGAATTGGGAGACTCAATCTTGATTCAGTCCCAACTCAATCAACGGAGCAGCCTGGACCATCTAAAAAGGGTCCCCCAAAGTGGCTGACAAAGACACTTGAAAGTGTTCACCCTGAAGAAGTTGGAAAGACAGGAACCAGAAATTCAAACCGGAAAAATGGAGGTGATGGAGTTGACTCTAATTCACCTGTTGATATGGATGTTTCTTATGATTGTGAATTAAACTTGTCTATAGATTTTGAACCAACTTCCTTCGAAGAAGCTGCTTCTCATGATGAATGGAAAGAAGCAATGCAAAAGGAGTATGATGCCCTCATAAAGAACGACACTTGGAAGCTAGTTGATCCTCCATTAGGAACCAAACCAATTGGCTGCAAGTGGGTCTACAAGAACAAGTATAAAGATGATGGCTCACTTGACAAGCACAGAGCTAGGCTTGTGGCAAAAGGTTTTGCACAGAAGGAAGGGGTCAATTATGAGGAGACTTTTGCCCCCATAGCAAAATGGAATACCATTCGGACACTCTTTGCACTAGCAGCTCAGAACAATTGGAAATTCCATCAAATGGATGTAAAACTACTTTCTTGAATGGAGATCTAAAAGAGAATGTTTTTATGTCCCAGCCTGAAGGATTTGCTATGAAAGGACATGAACATAAAGTATGCAAACTTTTGAAGTTCTTGTATGGCCTCAAACAAGCACCGCGAGCTTGGTATGAAAAACTAACTGAGCATCTTCTGAAACTCAATTTCAAACATTTTGATCTTTATGATGGAACTTTATTTGTCAAGAAAGTTGGAAAAATAGTTGTATATCTTGTGGTATATGTAGATGATCTTTTGATGAAAGGGAACAATGAAATCTACATTGCATCCTGTTGTGGCCAGAAAAAAGCCCCCTTTTGATTTAGTGTTATTAATACTAAATAAGTGGGGACCCTTAGTTAAAATTTTAAAAAATCAATTAGCGCTTATATTTCCTTTTTAATAAAACTTACCATCATAAGCTTAGGAGAATACCTTTTAAAAAAACAAAAAAATTAAAAATAAAAAAAGCCTAGGTTTTAAGATAAAATAAAATCTTTCCTTGGGAAACATCGCATCTCAAAAGCATCATGAATACCCCGTTTCAAGCGGAATTATAACATTGAGAGATCGTGATATGCGATAATAAACAAATATCACATCGCATACATCAAAGACAACTTACATTGAAAAATCTTAAATTGCCGATATGCGATAACATATATCGCAAATCGCATTTCGCAGAAAACAAATTAACAAAGATGATCATATATTGTGATATTGCGATATTGCGATACTGCGATATTGCGATATTGCGATAGAGCAATTCTGCGATAGCACGATTATGCGATAATGCGATATTGAAAAGTTCGCGATAGAGCAAGTAAACCATTGTCGTGATTCTGTGATGTTGCGATCTGCAATATTGCGAAGCAAATCGCAAATCGCTTCATCGAAGATCTTTTGGGCTCGTTATTCAAAAAAGGTAGTTTCCATAAATCAAGACCTGGTTATGCACTTTAATGCCAATTAATGAGTTAGTTGCAAGTTATTAATGGAAATATAGTTTCACGCTTATCAAGAAGTCATTTCACATAAGGTGGTATATTTTATGTGTCTTCGGCATTTAAAACTTTCCCATCACCTTCCCTATCATTATTCTCACTTCACTTGTAAATTGCAGGAACGAAGAACAGAGAACGATACAAAGCAGCACGCAGGATACTATGGGAAAGAAAAGCAAAGCTCCGAGTTCGGAAGAGAAGGAAATGGCGCCCTTGTATACGGATACTGCCTGCAACCGAGATGTTGGTATTGCTACCTGGGAAGGCATGTATAATCTACTTGAGGAGGAGAATCCCAGAGTAATGGAAGTTACTACTACTGCGGGCTCACATAGTTCTTCTGAGGCATCCATCACAGAGCTAGCTTGTTCATTCTTACACTGGATAGCAGCAAGGCCTAAAATTCTCCCATACACAGACATGGTTAAATGGATACTGGACAGTGTTGATATCAGAAATAGACAGTTTAAGACTCAGGGTCAAGAGCTTACAGAATCATCATTTTTACAAATTTTGAGCTTTATATCCGCTAAAAGAAAAAGCACAAAAGGCAGAAAAACGCATCAAGGAAGCCCGGATCAAGAAGCGGAGGCAGTTTCCGATGCGCGATTAGCGCCTAGAGAAAAACTTCTCGAAAAGGAAAGCTTCTAATTGCTCAGCCACCTACGAGCTCCAAAAATTGCAAGAAAGCAACGATAGAACAAACTAGAAAAAGGCAGAAGCAATCCAAGGGGTAACCAAGTTGAATTGGGATTATTACTGGGCATACTTGGTAAAGCCACATAGCCAGTGGATGTCTCTCAACTGCATCATCAATTCTGTCGAAAAGATGGCACCAGCTCTCACCGATTCTGTTTTCTCAGCACAGCTAAAATCGGAAGTCGGCCAGCCGACTCTTCTCAAACAGATGCTGAATGCATGCGATTTCAAGGAACAGATACATAAGTAGTTTTAATTTTAGATTCAATTTTAGTTTTAATTTTGCTTTATTTTTGCCTGAAATGAGGACGGTCATTTAAACCGCATCCTGCATTTTTTTAATAAGTTATTTTTAGATTTAGTTAGTAGTATTTAAACCCTTCTCATGCATTTAGAGAAGGGTCCTGAAATTTATCAAAAACTTATCCCCAGAACATACACTTTTGTACCCCCTGAGGAGGTTTTGATGAATGAATGGAACAGGATTTATTGATATTTGCATTTAATATCTACTACTGATGTTGCACTTCTGTACTCTTAGTGGATGTTAGATCAAGAAGAGATAAATCATTATTGCTTGAAGCTCATGAGTAGGGCTAGTTATAAATGGTACTTCTATCTCTTAACTATTTATGCCTTTGTGTTAAAGTGATATTCATGTTCAGTTGTTTATGTATTGATGCGTGAATGCTTGAGTTATCATTTGGCACTTTTGTTCGGTGATAGCTATTTATTTATGCTTAATGTATGAATACCTTATTATGCGATATGATTTTCACAACTGTTTCGTCTAAATTTTTATGCGAAGTGGTTATATTTATATCAAATTCTTTTCTTATAACAGTTGAATGATCTTTATTACCGATTATTATTTGAAATATTTTTAGATCACATAACAGAAATATTACACCCCGGGTTAATATAGACTTATATATTTCTGTTTATTAGAATACAATTGTATGTCATTAGATTAAAGTTAGAATTATAGCATCTTAATTAGGAACTGTTAGACCAGAAATATCAATCTTTCTCACACACACACTTAAATTGGGAAGTTGGTCCCATATCCCCAGTCGGACCCGCTATACCAAATGGAACAGGCACTGCCAACCAAGGTCCGAACCGGGCGGGTATCCCCCTTTTTGTAGACCCTACTTTCGGGGCTTCAACATATTTGGCGCTAGAAGGAGGGCCCCGAACTGTGAATGGCAAGCAAATCTAAATCTAAATACCATTCTGAGAGTAAATCGCCCTCACCATCTCCCCCGACTTCTCCATTGCATTTAGAATCTTTAAATCCAAAGCCAGAAGTCGCTGGATCAACAGCCGCTGCTACAAACCCTGACATTTCAGAACAATCTACTATTGAACCTCCTGAAGTTGAATCTTTGATTCACAAACTTCAGTGATTTTCTATATCTCCTCAAAAATCTGATAAATCTCAAGGCAGCGTGACTTCGCAATATAATCCTGCTCATCCTCTTACTAGATTAAAGAGCGAAAAGTTTGGTGTTCAACCGATCGAATTACCTCTACCTACAAGGAAGAGAGCAAGGAAGTCTCCTAAAGAATCCGATAGTGAGACTCTTTCATCATCATCATCCATCTCAACCTCTTCACCACCAAGTCAACCATCCACTCCTCCACTTCAGATCATTGTCCAGTAGCCCACTGCAACTCCCACAACTCCTTCTCAATCATCTGGAGTCGTAATATCCTCATCTTCTCAACTGGAGGGATCATCTTCTGCACTTTCCTCTGTTAGTAGTTCAGCAATGGCCCAATCTCCATGGAACAACCCAGGAGCAGTCTTAATGCCTGCACCCTTGAGTCAGATACCGACCCATCCTGAAAAATGGTTGCCTAAGTTTAACCCTGAGGCAGTCATGCTAGCAGAAGAACGTATAAATAACTTTATGCTATCCATAAATCTCAATGGAGTTACCAACGAAGACATTGTTGTTTGACTTTTTCCTTATACTCTGCAAGGAACAGTTGAATCATGGTATTTCTCATTACCATATGGATCTATTACTAGTTGGGACATCTTCCAAGAACAATTCCTGACCAAGTTTGGTGATGACAGGTCTATGGCGACACTGATCAATGACTTGTCTAACCTTAGGGCCGAGTCAAAAGAATCTATCAAAGATTTCAATTTATGTTTCAATAAAATCTTAAACAAAATTCCTGCTGCTTCCCAGCCTAGTGAAGAAGTGCGAAGTGAATGGTACATCACTGCTTTACCATCAAACATAGCAATCTTTGTTGATAGGGCTAACAAAACAACCTTAGTTGAAAATATGAAAGAAGCGATAGCAGTAGAGAAACGTATTATGGCCCTAGAAAAGAAAAACGCGATAGAAGAACGAAAATCTAAGAAGGTTTCTTTCAAAGAAGATCCCAAGAAAAACAATCGAAAGATCCATTCGATTTAGAAGGATTACAAAAAGTTTTGAAGACCATGTCTAACGAGATGGTCGACATTAAGAAACAAGTGGCAGAAACTTCTTCTAAAAAGCCATACAGGCCTTTTAAAAGAAATCCTTCAACCGATTCCAAACCCCCTAACGCTATTACAAATGCTGAATCAGAAGAAGAAGAAGAGGAATTCGCTACTAAAGAACATACCGATGAAGAAGAAGTTGTAGAATTACAAGGTATGTGGGATTTCATCCTCCCAGATGATGAGGATCAAGAGGCATTCCTGGTTAGTACTCACAACAGAAATCAACTAGATCCTCCTCAACCTACACCTAAGCCAAAGAGCGCAAGCTCAATGACTAAGGATAAAGTCGTAGCCAAGAAAACAACACCTAAAGCAACTCAAACCAGCCCAGTCCAAACAGACACATCAACTCCACCTAAAACACTAATCGTTTTAGATGAAATGGAGTATAATATCATAGAAGACATGAAAAAGACAGGGCCAATATTTTTTTTTTTGAATTGAGCAAGTTAAAACACCAGCAAAAGGTACTTTTGAAAGAATTACATTTTGTACCAGTTGCACCTTTGCCCGTTGCTGTAATCTCTCAAGCTTCCCATGACATGGGAAGACCTCCAACTAATGCGATGAATAAAGTTGATCCAAATGACATCGCCTTAATTGGAGGAAGATCGCGATCTCATACTCCCCCATTTCTTCTTACTTATGAAATTTTCAATAAAAACGTGCATAATTGCTTAGTGGATTCTCGAGCTTCATCGAATATTTTACCAAGATCAATATGTGCAAAATTGAACGTTCAACCACAAAAATCTGCTGTGCGCATAGTTTAGCTAGATCGATCGCAAGTCGAAGTGCTTGGCGAATTAAATCAGGTAACCATAAGGCTATCATCCAACCCAAAGGTATGTCAAGTTATCGACATTTTAGTTGCTGATATTCCAGAATTTTATGGCTTAATTCTTAGCAGAGATTGGTTAGAAAAAACTTCATGGATACTTTGCAACTGACTGGTCGCACATGTGGCTCCCTTACAATGGTAAAGCAAACCAAATAAAAGTTGAGCGTGAACAACATCAGAAATACATAGTAACAGAACTCGAGGGAGAAAACAAACCAGTAGCATATAATTCTAACATCATTGGCAATTATTCAATAGATTCTTTCCTAGGAAATTTTAATGCTCATACTTCACCTTACTTAGAACATTATGTTTTATCTCAAGTAGAAAATTTCTCTCAAACAGATAGCTCTAAGTGTATTAATTTTATAGATAGTCCTGTAAATAAATCTTTATTTTGGAAATTATTTTTTGATGGTTCTAAATCTAATGAAGGAGCAGGAGTAGAATGCATGTTAATAAGTCCAGAGGGAAATAAAACTATGCTAACTTGCAAACTCGAATTTGATTGCACCAATAATACCGCAAAATACGAGGCTTTAGTCCAAGGGCTGTACAAAGCAATCGGATTAGATGTCAAATACCTTCAAGTTTTCGGAGATTCTGAAATTGTAATCAAACAGGTACATAATACTATACACTGTTTATCAGGTCATTTAATGCATTACCAATCTTTAGTTCAAGATCTAACTGAACACTTTATAGCATTTAATATTTCATCAATTCTCAGACTCCAGAATGCTAGCGCAGACCTCTTAGCCAACGTAGCCTCCAAGCTCATTCCTTCGGAAGATTTTAGCCCTCACCGATTTTCAATTGAGTTAATTTTTAGACCATCTATTCTTGATAACATTACCAATTGGAGGATTTTCAACGATGATCCTGATATCGCGAGTTTCCTCACATCTGAAGGATCCTACACCAATCAAATAATTGACGAAGACCAACATGACCAACAATTGCAATAGGATAGTACTAACAATGCTATACCTAAATCAGTGGTCAAGTTAGAAGACCTTTATGATTTGAAAGATCGGTTTAAAAGATCTACCAATTCAAAACTCCAAAGCTCAACTTTGAATTATGAATTAGTAAATCTAAGAATTGATGCCAAACCGTAGAATATCAACCTAGGCCTTGGCCTAGCCCTTGAAGAAAAATTACCGTATATTCATCTCTTGAGAAAATACAAAAGTGTCTTTGCTTGGAATTATGATGAACTCAAAACATACGACACCTCCATCATCCAACATACTATCCCAATGATCGATAATGAAAAACCTGTCCAACAAAAGTTGAGAAAGATCCATCCCAATTTAGAAAACCAGATCAAAACTGAACTCAATAAGTTATTAAAAGCCAAAATAATTTTTCCCATTCGACATTCCAAATGGGTCTCCAATATGGTACCTGTTAGAAAGAAAAATGGAGATATTAGAATCTGTATTGACTTTTGAAATCTTAACAAGGCCTACCAAAAGGATAATTTTCCTTTATCGCCCATGGAACAAATACTGCAGGCAGTTGTGGGCTCAGAATTAATTCGTTCTTGGATGGATTCTCAGGGTACAATCAAGTGTTGGTACATCCCGATTATCAATTAAATACCACATTCAGAACTAAATGGGGCACATACGCTTATCAAAAGATGCCATTTGGTCTGATTAACGCCGGTGCCACATTTCAGAGAGCCATGGACATTGCATTCAAGGGGTTAGTTAATAAATCAGTGGTAATCTATCTGGATGATATAACTGTGTATTCCAAGAAACGAAACAATCATCTCAGGGATTTAAAACAAATCTTCCAACTTTGTTTAAGGTATGGGATTTCACTTAACCCGAAAAAATCCTTTTTCGCATTAAGTGAAGGAAAACTTCTCGAATTCATAGTTTCAAAATCTGGGATTCACATCGATCCTGACAGAATCAAGGAGATTTCCACAGTACCCCTACCTCACAACAAGAAAGCCATGCAATCTTTTCTTGGCCAGATCAACTTTGTAAAGAGATTCGCTCCAGATTTTTCAAGAATTGTGTCTCCTTTACAAGCAATGATTAAAAAGAACGCAAATTTTAAATGGGGCCAAGATGAACATGATGCATTCAATATGATCAAAAAAGCAATTATTAATGCTCCATCTTTAGCAACTCCCAATTTTTCCGATCCTTTTATTTTATATACATTTGCCTCTGATAGATCATATGCTACGATACTCACTCAAGCAAATCAAGAAAAGGCGGAAGCCCCAATTGCTTTTTTCAGTTCCAATTTACAAGGAGCTGAGTTGAATTATTCAGATGTGGAGAAACAAGCTTATGCTATTTTCAAAGAAATTAAATATTTCAGACCTTTTTTACTCAAAACACATACCAAAATCATAGTACCGTTTCCAGCGGTAAGAAATCTTTTAGTATAGAAGGATGTGGATGAGAAAAGGGCCAATTGGGTTACTGCCTTACAGGAATATGATGTAGAAATCAAACCAACAACTATTGTAAAAGGTCGAGGATTTTGCAAAATGCTGGCCAGAGCATCGCTGATGTCTGAAAATCCATCTGCAGAGGTACAAGTGTACGAGGTAAGCCTAAACAATGTTGAGTCATTATACGCTGATATCATTTATTATCTAAAGAATGGATATGCTCCTTCAAACCTCGATCATACCAAGAAAAGAGATCTAAGGTTAAAAGCCAAACAATATCAGCTCGTAAAAGATGTTCTTTTTAGAATAAATTATGACTCTGTTCTCCTTAGATGTCTTGAGAAATCTGAAGCTGAAAAAATCTTGCAGGAACTCCACGATGGGCCAACAGGCGGACACTATGCTGGAGATGCAACTGTTCATAAGATCTTACGCGCAGGCTATTACTGGCCCACATTATTCAAAGACTCACATAACTACGCGAGGAAATGTCAAGTCTGTCAAACCACTGCTGGGAGACAAAAGAAACCATCTTTGCCACTACAACCAGTTAACATTGAACAGCCTTTCGATCAATGGGGATTGGACATAATAGGTGAGATCATTCCTCACTCTTCTAAGCAGCATAGATATATCCTTACAGCAACAGACTACTTTAGCAAATGAGTAGAAGCAGTTCCACTCAAGACGGCTAATGCTGAAAATATCATCGAGTTCATTGATCAGTTCATAATCACTAGGTTTGGGTTGCCTTCCACTTTAATGTTCGATAATGCATCATATTTTTCTGGTAATGCAACCACTGAATTTGCACTCAAAAGCGATTTCAAGATTAAGTACTCTACCAATTATTACCCACAAGGGAATGGGTTAGCTGAATCTACAAATAAGAACTTAATTAGAATCATTAAGCAAACCATTGACCAGAATCATAAAAATTGGCATAAGTCTTTAATACATGCTTTATGGGCCGATCGAATAACGTAGAAAGCCTCCATCGACACTTCTCCCTTTAATTTAGTTTATGGGAAAGAAGTGGTTCTTCCAACTCATTTGGCAATTCCATCTTTAGCCTTAGTTCAATATATTGATGAAGCACCAACTTCTTCCTTACAACTAAGGCAGCAGGAGATAATCAAGTTAGAAGAACAACGAGAACAGGCCAAGAAAACTCATGCTCATCATCAAGCATTAGTGAAAGCCTCTTTTGATTCCAATATGATATCCAGAAAAGATTTTCAGATGGGAGATCTAGTTTTAAAATGGGACAAGGCTCATGAGGAAAAAGGGAAACATACAAAATTTCAAAGAATGTGGCTTGGTCCTTTTCAAATTATAGAAGTCATAGGTCCGTCTACTTTCATGTTACAGGATTTAACAGGGAAAAGAGATTCTCTACCTGTTAATGGTCAGATACTCAAGAAATATTTTCCATAGAAGATCATTCTTCTTTTGTAGAGTAGTTGTTTTTCTTTTCATAATAAAATCGGTCATAAATGGTTACATTTGAGATTCACGAAGAAGACACAAATGCTCTTTTAGATTTTGTTTTTTCACTTGTATAAATAGAATTCCTTCTGAAAAATTGATCATTACTATTGAAAGATACAGTTAAAGACTATAGACCTAGGAATGATATTAGTTTCGACTGTATAAATTTTGATGAAAAATTACCTTTAGTTTGAAATTGTTTTATATCAGTCCAATGAAAGGTATCAATAACAAAAATGAAGATTCTCTGTAGAAAAGCTCTTTCCAAAAACTCTATCATTGTCGTCCAGAGCTGTCTTAAGGAAACAATGACTTCCTCCCCACCTAGGAAACTACAATGTTCAGAGAATGATCCAAAGATACACTTCAGCTTAAAGAGTAAGAGGTCTCATCACGAGCCAGCTTATCATGATCATAGATAGTATAGCTTGCTGACTTTGCCAATACTGCATACCACAACAGGGCAATGACTCAAGATTGTTGCAATCAAAAGACAAGGGGTCTAATCACGAGCCACCTTGTTCAGCAAAGTTATAAATCAGTGAATGGCTGTGTCATGAATTGGCTACCAAACCAAGACATTTTTCTTTAAGGATAAAAAGAAAATGAAAGCAATAAGTGTGGACATGGATTCCTCTTTGAAAATTGTAAATTTCTCTAAGTAGGATACAAGATCATTGCTGGGTAACAGGTAACCCTATCGAACCTATAAAAGCTTGCTAGCATCAGAGGCTCTACCTATGACAAATGAGCATATTTAACACTGATTTACAGAGAAGGCTTTATTTTCATCTTTATAAACCAAGTAATGACTGATGTAGATACAAGGACTAGCTTGAGGGAGTAAATAATCAAAGTTGAAAATTGAAGAAACAAAATATCATTGATAGGTAAAAGTATAATGTACTTAGTCTTTCTATAATAAGGTTTGATTTTCCGGAAAATTTTATGTTTTGGAAGTTTAGAAAATTCAAAATAAAAGCAGAGATAACTAGTTCTTCCAAGTGAATCGCCAATTGTTGTGGCCAGCAACAACCCCCCTTCTGATTTAGTGTTATTAATACTAAATAAGTGGGGACCCTTAGTTAAAATTTAAAAAAATCAATTAGCGCTTATATTTCCTTTTTAATAAAACTTACCATCATAAGCTTAGGAGAATACCTTTAAAAAAATATATATATATCAAAAAAGCCGAAGTTTTATGATAAAATAAAATCTTTCCTTCGGAAACATCGCATTGCAAAAGGATCATGAATACCCCCTTTCAAGCGGAATTCTAACATTGCAAGATCGTGATACGCGATAATAAACAAATATCACATCGCATACATCAAAGACAACTTACATTGAAAAATCTTAAATTGCTGATATGCGATGACACATATCGCAAATCGAATTTCGCAGAAAACAGACTAATAAAGATTATCATATATTGCGTTCCTACGATATTGCGATATTGCGATAATGCGATATTGTGATATTGCGATAGAGCAATTCTGCGATAGCACGATTATGCGATAATGCGACATTGAAAAGTTCGTGATAGAGCAAGTAAACCATTGTCGTGACTTTGCGATGTTGTGATCTACGATATTGCGAAGCAAATCGCAAAATCGCTTCATCGCAGATCTTTCGGGCTCGTTATTCGAAAAAGGCAGTTTCCATAAACCGAGACCTGGTTATGCGCTTTAATGTCGATTAATGAGTTAGTTGCCAGTTATAAATGGAAATATAGTTTCGCGCTTATCAAGAAGTCATTTCACGTAAGGTGGTATATTTTATACGTCTTCGGCATTTAAAACTTTCCCATCACCTTCCTTATCATTATTCTCACTTCACTTGTAAATTGCAGGAATGAAGAATAGAGAACGATACAAAGCAGCACGCAGGATACTATGGGAAAGAAAAGCAAAGCTCCGAGTTCGGAAGAGAAGGAAATGGCGCCCTTGTATATGGATACTGCCTGCAACCAAGATGCTGGTATTGCTACCTAGGAAGGCATGCATAATCTACTTGAGGAGGAGAATCCCAAAGTAATGGAAGTCACTGCTACTGCGGGCTCACATAGTTCTTCTGAGGCATCCATCACAGAGCTAGCTTGTTCATTCTTACCCCAGATAGCAGCAAGGCCTAGAATTCTCCCATACACAGACATGGTTAAATGGATACTAGACAGTGTTGATATCAGAAATAGATAGTTTAAGACTTAGGGTCAAGAGCTTACGGAATCATTATTTTTACAAATTTTGAGATTTATATCCGCTAAAAGAAAAAGCGCAAAAGGCAAAAAAACGCATCAAGGAAGCCCGGATCAAAAAATGGAGGCAGTTTCCGATGCGTGATTAGCGCTGAGAAAAACTTCTCGAAAAGGAAAGCTTCTAATTGCTCAGCCACCTGCGAGCCCCAAAAATTGCAAGAAAGCAATGATAGAAACAGTCTGGAAAAAGGCAGGAGCAATCCAAGGGGTAACCAAGTTGAATTGGGATTATTACTGGGCATACTTGGTAAAGCCACACAGCCAGTGGATGACTCTCAACTGCATCATCAATTCTACCAAAAAGATGGCGCCAGCTCTCACTGATTCTGTTTTCTCAGCACAGCTAAAATCGGAAGTCGGCCAGTCGACTCTTCTCAAACAGAGGCTGAATGCGTGCGATTTCAAGGAACATATACATAAGTAGTTTTAGTTTTAGATTCAATTTTAGTTTTAATTTTGCTTTATTTTTGCCTGAAATGAGGACGGTCATTTAAACTGCATCCTGCATTTTTGTATTAAGTTATTTTTAGATTTAGTTAGTAGTATTTAAACCCTTCTCATGCATTTAGAGAAGGGTCCTGAAATTTATCAAAAACTTATCCCCAAAACATACACTTTTGTACCCCCTGAGGAGGTTTTGATGAATGAATGGAACAGGATTTATTGATATTTGCATTTAGTATCTACTACTGATGTTGCACTTCTGTACTCTTAGTGGATGTTAGATCATGAAGAGATAAATCATTATCGCTTGAAGCTCATGAGTAGGGCTAGTTATAAATGGTACTTCTATCTCTTAACTATTTCTGCCTTTGTGTTAAAGTGATATTCATGTTCAGTTGTTTATATATTGATGCGTGAATGCTTGAGTTATAATTTGGCACTTTTGTTCGGTGATAGCTATTTATTTATGCTTAATGTATGAATACCTTATTATGCGATATGTTTTTCACAACTGTTTCGTCTAACTTTTTATGCGAAGTGGTTATATTTATATCGAATTCTTTTCTTATAATAGTTGAATGATCTTTATTACCGATTTTTATTTGAAATCTTTTTAGATCACATAACAGAAAGATTACACCTCGGGTTAATATAGACTTAGATATTTCTGTTTATTAGAATACAATTACATGTCATTAGATTAAAGTTAGAATTAGAGCATCTTAATTAGGAACTGTTAGACCAGAAATATCAATCTTTCTCACACACACACTTAAATTGGGAAACTGGTCCCATATCCCCAGTCGGACCCGCTATACCAAACGGAAAAGGAGCTGCCAACCAAGGTCCGGACCGGGCGGGTATCCCCCTTGTTGTAGACCCGATTTTCGAGGCTTTAACACATCCATAAAGAAGGAATTGGGGAAAAGTTTTGAAATCACTGATTTGGGCTATGTTCATTACTATCTTGGCATTGAAGTAACCAAACATCCAAAGTCCATATTTCTTTCTCAAGAGAAATACATTGGAGATCTGTTGAACAGGTTTGGCATGACAGAGTGCAATCCTCTTACTACTCCAATGGAACAAAACTTAAATCTCACATCTATTAAGAATTTGAGGATGCAACAAAGTATAGACAACTTGTAGGAAGTCTCAACTACCTAACTACTACTAGACCAGACATTTCGTTTGCTGTTGGAATCCTCTCCAGGTTTATGCAAAAGCCTTGTGAGGGACATTAGTCTGCTAAAAAAAGAGTTCTAAGGTACTTGAAGGGAACTCAAGACTTTGGAATCAAGTATACACAGGTGGACAACTTCAGCTTGATTGGATACTCTGATTCAGACTTCGATGGAGACAAAGAAACTGGGGTATCTACTTCAGGATATGCTATGAGTCTTGGATCAAGAGCTGTCTCCTGGAGATCACGCAAACAATCAGTTCTAGTAGATTCCACAACAGAAGCAGAATACGTGGCAGCAGCTGAAGCAACAAAAGAAATTGTGTGGCTCAGGAAAATTCTTGAAGATTTGCAGGTAAAACAAGTACAATCAACTCCACTCATGATTGACAATACCTCTACAATAAAGTTGGCCAAGAACCCAAAGTTCCATGATCGAACGAAGCACATCAATACTAAATATCATCTGATTCGACATCATGTTGAGGCCAAAACAATCCATCTCCGTCATTGTTCTACAAATGAGAAAATTGCATACATCTTCACCAAAGCGCTTGGAAGAGAAAATCTTGAACGATTCAGAACGATGCTTGGACTCACCAACATCCCTTCAAATTAAGGGGGGTAATGTTGACACCTAATCCTCATGATTGGGTGAATTTATGTAAATAAATAAATTAGAAATATGAACAGTCATCGGGAGATGAACTGAACAGTCTCTCCCTCATGTATATAACAAACACCTACCTGATGGAATAAATCAATCGAATCATTTTTGCCTTATGGATTTACTGCCTGGTCTAACAGGTTTGTTGGTGGCTTTGCGATCTATTTCTCCATGTTGAGTCTCTTATTGAAATTTTTCCATTCTTCTTCTAAATCAATTATCAGTGGCTTTGCTTTCTTTGTAAGGGGAGTTGAGGCTTCGGTTTGTTTTATGAGCGAAGTCTGTTGATCAGACTTTGAAGTGGACTGGGTTGTGTCTTTAACTGACTCCTCACTCTTACTGTGTTCATTCTCTGATGTTTTCTCAGATTGATCGACAGACTTTTCTGCGGATTCATTTTCAGAACTTGTTTTGGATTTTTATTTTGAGTATCCATCTCTGCTTGCACTGGGAGTAGGATCTCTCATTTTCTCAATGAGTAGTTGGTCCAATGGGACCTTAAATAACCTCCTTCTCCTGTAGTTATCAAATTTTTGGAGACCTTCTTGATCAAAAACTATTTGTGCCATATGTTCTACTTCTTTGAAGGTGTTTTTCTGCAGGAGAACATCATCAAAGGGGTCTTTTTCATGGGTAAATATTCTTATTTTGACCATTGTGTAAAATCTTTGACAATAACAAAGGGATCATATTGTCTTCCCGGGAACTTGGGTAATTGTAAAGATAATACATTTTCAACCTCTTTGAAATCATGTCCTAAGTCATGCAATGCAAATACTCCACATGTTACAGGAAATTGAGGCCAAATGGCCTTCTTGGAATCTTTCAATATCTTACTCATTCCTCCCTTTTTGCATGTATGATAGGCTATCTCCCTAGCCATTAGTTTGTCTGGGACATAAAAAGGTAGAATATGGGGCGGGGCAATACTGCCAAATACTCTGATATATGTGAATAATTCTTCCCTGAACCATCTGGCTACGGGGAGAATATCTATCTCGGTTTCTTGGGAAAACCTATGGGCATCTCGGTTGTAAATATTTTTGTGAATCGGAAGCATAACTACGTGACAAATCTTGAAGATGTGTGGCATAAAATTAGATTCCCAAATGACTTTGTGATATATTTGAATAAGAAGTGGATTTTGAGCAGTCCACTTCCATCCCATAAGCGGAAGCTTGGAACCAAAACAAATAGCATCCATAACATAGGCGCTCATGAAAAATGGAGGGTAAACCCTCGAAGCAATACTCCTTTTTCTTTTGTACTCTAAAATTGTTGTAGCTAAGTTATCAGACAGGATTTGAGCCCAATTCATTATTGTTGCGTTGACGGCTGCATCTATTAGGGGTAACAATTCTGACGAGAATTTGGTGCTGTCTGGTTTACCAAACAATCTACATAACATAGTGGCAGCAAAACAGAAAGGGGAACTAAGAGAACTGGTGGTGTACATACCGTTTTTATCTTTCTTCAGTCTTTCTTCATTGTTTGACCAATTCTTCATGCATTCTACTGAGTCTTCATTTTCTTTGACGAACTTCTCGACAAACTGCTTATTGTAGATGGCCTGTAGCTCTGGTAGATGGTACATGAGTCTCAGGGTGTCTGGAGTAAACGACCCTATGAATTCTTGGCTTGCCGTCTTGAAGTCTCTATCTGATATGTCCGCATTGTTTATGATCCACTTAACCATGTCGGTATAATGAAGTATCTTTGGTCTTGCAACAATGCAGTGCAAGAATGAGCACACAAGTTCAGCCAGAGTAGCATTAGACGAAACGCGTCCATCAACTGTAACTGTTGTTTCCATAATTCTTGGTTGTTCTCCCTCTAATAGCTAATACATCATCTCCCATGTGGATGTCCTTGCATCTCGATTACAAGAAGTGTCTGTGAACAGGGGGGGTCATCTCTGATTTCTCAGAAGCGGGTGCCTTTCCTTCACCATTTCTTTGGATGTCCTACTCTGTGTGTTCTTCCTGAAAGTTACAAGAGGATAGAAAAATAGGATAAAAGGGATAGTGAATGCAGAAATTAATCAACAAAAGGACGAAATAAAGGTGACGGAAGGTCTTAATTCTAAATCACGTTAGAAGATATCAACTTACGTCAGATGACCTTTCATACCTGATCGTAATCATTCTTTTAATAAATGTCCACTAATGAACCGTTATCCTTAACTTAATGTCCATTACATCACATTAAAAGTCGGAAAGTACTCTCCTAGAACCATGAGCCCTTTGAGTTGCGATAAAAGTGATTTTGCGATTTGCTACGCAATATCACAAATTGCTATATCGTAAAAATCATTTAAGTTTAAGACTTACCGCCATGTGAGTTGATGCAGTATGCGATATGCGAGATGCTGCCGCATTACGTAATATTTTCTTATGCTTTATTGAGTAGCGCTGGATGGTTGAAACTGCGATGTGAGAATAATCCTCTAAAAATGGGTCTTTTCAAGGTTTATTTTAATATTCACGACTTTCCGGGTATAAAGTTACTTTTAGGTTGTTTTGATCATGTGGCGCTTATTTATGAAACTCATCATTTGTGAAGTTTTATGCGCTAAAGTATAAAAAGGTAAATCTTCCATGATTTTGCAAGTTCCGTTTTGACATCTTATTTTATTCTAAAAATAAAAAGGCATGACTAGATGCTAAGAATGATTTTTTTTGGAAGGGTCCCCATTTATTAATGTTATTACTAATACAAGTAAATGGGGAGGGGCGTTGTTGATAAGCACAACACACTGATAATCCCATCAGCATGTGCTCTGGGGTGATGAGTAACGGAAGTATTGGAGTTGCGAGGGGCATTGGGGATTACGTCGTGAAGAGTGACAGACTATGAATATATCAGATCTAAGTGTTGGGCACGACATATGGATTGGTATTTTGTGACCGGACCACCTAACGCGACATCCTTAGCGATTTGAGGGAGTAGGGACTTGCAAAACCAGTCCACTAAGAGATAGTCTGGGAGGGGAGCTTTGACTAACCTCCGCCCATGTCTCCATTCATGTATATGATCAGAGATGTGGGTGGCATTATCCTGACGTAATGAAGTGATGAACTCTGTCCCATTCTCATAACAGATGGGTAGCTAGAAGTGCTTTAAGAATTCCATCGCTAGAGCGTCGAAGGTATTTACTGACGCACGTGGTAACTCAATGTACCACTTAGTTGCGTTGCCAGTGAGGGTGTGGGGAAAAAGACGTAATCAGAAACTATCATCTACCATGGAGTTAGAAACACCCCAAAGATGATAGGTGGTGATATGGGTGTGAAAATCCTCCCCTTGTTTCCCTTCGAACTTGGGGATCTCTATTGGTATTTTATGCGGGATTGGCGGTCCAAGTAAGTTATGATAGATGGGGTCATTTGTAAGTTTGTACAAGTCGGGGGTATCCAACATTGCCAAGAAACGCAGAGTGTGTAGTGTCCCCGACTCAGACCAAGGCGATGACATATGACTTGAGGATCCTTGTGGTCCTCCCATCGTTTGAGTCGCTATATTATACATAGGCTGTGTGGTATAGTAGTTGCCTTGGGGTATGGCATTGTAATGTGGATTTCCATGGGGATTTTGATGTTGGGGTATAGCATTGCCCCTAGGATAAGTGGTGCCCCCTTGACTCATTTGAGGTTGTGAGTAGGGTGCCCCCATGGATTGGTTGGGACCTCCTTGAGGATTCCCGCCTACCATAGAACTAACCATATGCCCTTGACTGCCATAAGGAGTGCTCATGTCAATCAGTGACTAACCATGCATGCCTGAAAATGGAGGGGGAATTGTTACGTTACCTACTGGTATATGCATATTGGGAGTGCCCCTAGATACTTGAATCTAGGGGATCAAACTGTACAATGGATGCCAACCATATTGCTGGTTGAAGGGACCTGCGCTAACTATGCTATATTGAGCATTATAAGGAGCGTTGTATGTAGCACTTGTCGAAGATATAGAGTTTGACACTAAATGGGTGGAACCCGTCATAGGCTGGGTTCCACTCATGGATGGCGTCATGTGAGGGTTTGTACCTGGGACAAATGGATAGTAGGGTTCGCCATCAATGGTGTGGTGGTGACTGTCGACTAGGGAAGTGGTGGGGGACCAAAAGTGTCCACAAATTTCCACGACCCATTAGTCGTCGACGAGATGGATGGAAATGTTCCAACTAAAGAAACAGGGAGTACAGGTGCCACGGGAACCAAGAGTGGGTCCAACAGATTCGTGAGTGGAGGGTTAAAGGGAGGAAGAAATCCTGCAGTAAAGAAATCCTCCGGTAAACTTGAATTGTCGGTTGTCCAAACAAATTCCATGTGAGATCTTGGAGACTGATTTCCCAAAGATGGGGAATCCGGTTCACTGGAGCTCGGCGGATCTTCCACAATGAGTGGAGGAAGTCCTAACAATCATCTAGATTGACGACAAGGGCCGGATGTAGCCACGGTGACCATTAATTTTTATCAATAAATTTTATCATGATATTTGTTAAAGTCTCAATGATAGCACTCGGATGCCTAAAAAATTTAAAAAATACATTAAGTTGATCAATCAGCAAACAGAGGAAAATGAACTTATCTGATAAGCATCGATCACTAGAGATGAAACCCAACATCGCAATGAATAAAAAAGAGGGTTGGCCAAATGTACAGTTACGGTTACTCTAGAGCTTCGCCCGAACCTCAGATTGAGGGGCCAAGTACTCGCGTGAAGATGAGCACCCTCCCAAAAACTGAAGATAGAGTAGGTCCATATGTGTTAGGTACCAGGGCAGACCGCCCCAGTCACCTTGTGTAAGTCCCTAAAAGTTTGGCCACTAAGGATACCTCAAATCATAGACACTACTGGGGGGGACATAGTCACAGATAGTACGCTGTGTGGGAAGGTTACCTAAGTCCCCAACTCAGCTACGAAATCCTCGAACAGATCCCTAATATACAGAATACCCAAAGGAGTTGTAATAGAAGGTGGGCTACCTTCACTTACAGTCCTATGTTGTCTCATATTTAGCTCCGCTTTGACTAGAGTGGTCCCGGTAGTAGGAGTGGAGAAGGAATTTTCTCTCTTTTAATGACACTAGTTTTTGTTTCTGATCTTGGGCAGTTTACTCACACTACCTATCCCAAGATCCTAGCATGAAATAATGTTTGTTTGCTTAATAAAGAGTTACTGATTGATTTTAGGTAAATTTTATGTGTACTTTTTTAGTGTCTTCGGTAGGGGAGTTGACGTATGAAATGTGATAGGACTCTGACTCAAAAATCATGCAAAAGACAATGCTTAAAAAATATTCAATTTGAGGAAACAAGTTGTATTCTACAGGCGAGAGTCTTTCACATATTCATATTTGTTCCATGCATCCTAGTCATTATAACACATGCATAACCAACATAAATCTTTCTAATGTTGTCTAACAACTGTTTGAAACCAAAATAAAGCAAATTTTAACTAGCTAAGTAGAAGGTTGATTTTTCTTTGATAAAAAATTTTTAGGAAAGAAAAAAAAATTATTTTCTAAAAAAAAAATCTCTTAGGACACCGATCTTGCTAACAAAATGCAGTTGCAGATCCTTTTCGGTCCATGAGCAGGCTTCCCATCCCTTTTAGTTTACAAACACAGTTGTATCTCAAGATTTGTGGGACTAATGCTTTGTAGCAGTGGCCACAGAGAGTTACAACATCCACTAACGCTCTGTTTGTGCAGACATAGAGCTTTATAAAGCACTGTTTAGTCTGCTAACCTACGTTAGTGTGGTAAAAGAGCTCAAAACATGGTTTTTAGGATCAGATTCAAGGCTGAATATATGAAGGCAGAATGCAACAATGTTTTGGTGGGTCAGAAAGGGAATGCAGAAGTATAGGGAGGTCTTAGAAGGAGAAGGAAACTAAGAAGTGTCCGGGTGAAGCAGGAACTAGATGTATAGTCCCCAACGGAGTCACCAATTCTGCTATAGGATAAAATGCACGGTGTATGGAGAATGGAGATACCCTCAAAGGTCTTCCCGGGACCTTTGGTATACTGTAAGATTATCTGTAGCTATCACAAAGTTACATGCATTTCCATAAACAATAACTAACTATCAAAGCAAGACAGATTGATTACCTCAAGCCTCTGTGTAGATTTGCTAGAGAGCACAATGCAGCTAGGTGGAATTCCCCTGAGCCAACTCCAGATCAAGTCCTTCACATAGAAGAGACAAGCATAATCACAACATACAACCCTGATAACTAATGCATGAATACATAAAAGAAATCTAGTTACACATAACTAAGCTACTCATGATAAAAGGTATTGGACAAACAAGCAAATGAATGATAGTACCAACACCACGGAGTAGACAGTACAACTGCAGTTCTATATTAACGTGGGAAGAGTGATTACAAACATCTGCTACATCAGCCTTCCCTTACCCCTCCAACTTCTCTCTCTCTGCCCCTTCTTACCAACTTATTATGCTTATATTTGAGACTATGCTCAACAATCAAGTAAGCTATCCTTTCAAATGATCTGACCTCCATCACAATAGCCCTAGCTTTGCTTATGTAGAATTCGAGTTAGGGTTGCCAAGTTCCTCCATGAGTTCCTTAAGGTAAAAGCAATGATATTTCCATGCTTTTAATCTCTTTCCCATTTGCCTCCTTCACTAGGATTAGAAATCCCACAAATAGGTCGAACTTGAGATGTTTCCTTGCTTTTCTGAGTAGATTTAGGAGAAAATATCTAGATATTTATGAGTCAATTCACTCCTTTGACCTTTAGAACTTCATTAGGATCCACTAACATTGTTCCCGAACTGACAAATAGAGTTAGTAGGGTCACTAACACTCCCTTAGGCTTACAAAGAAGTTTTATAAAGCAGGTTGTCAGTGTATAGCCAGCATTAGTGTGGAAACAAGGCATGTGATCTTGGTCTTTGCTTCAGCCATCATGTCTTTCCCCTTTGAACTAATGAGGGGGTCATTTTGTTGTATAACATCTATTAAGAGCAACCATTTGAGGAGAATTTGTTACTGTCAGGTTTGCCAAATAGTCTACATAGCATAGTCGTAGAAAAACAGAAAGGGAACAAATAGATGTGGTGGCATACATACTGTTTTTGTCTTTCTTGATTCTTTCATCATTATTTGACCAATTCTTTCTACAGTCCGTCGGGTCCTCATTTCCTCTAATGAATTTCTCAACAAATTTCCTGTTGTAGGTAACCTGTGGCTTCGATAAGTGGTACATAATTCTTAGGTTATCTGAAGTGAAAGATCCTATAACTTCCTAGCCTCCTGTTTTGAATTCTCTGTTAGATATATCAGCATCATCAATGATCCACTTAACCATGTCGGTATAGGGGATTATTTTTGGTTGCACGACTATTCGGTACAAAAATGAGCATGCAAGCTGAGTTATGGAAGCATCAAAGGAATCACGCCCATCAACTGTAATCGTTGTCTCAAGAATCCTTAGTTTTTCTTCCTCCAGTAACTGATACATAGCCTCCCATGTAGACATCCCTGCTTCCTTATTACATGTAGTATCCGTGAACAGAGGAGTCATTTTTGACTTCTCAGAGGCGACTGCTTTCCCTTTCTTCACCATTTTTTTCGGCATCCTATTCTAATGCTTTTCCCTGAAAGTTTCAAGAGGAACAATTTATCGGACAAAAATGATACTGAATGTAGGAATGAATCGATGAAGAAGACTAGTAAAGGTGATAAAGGTGTTCTATTTGAAATCACGTAAGAAGATATCAAATCACTCTAAATGGCCTTTCACACATAAATGTAATTACTTCTTCATAAATTCTCACTAATAATCCGTTATCCTTTAACTTGAATGTCCATAAATATTCACATCATAAATTGGGAAACAATCTCCTAGGGTGGTGAGCCTTTAAACTATGATAATAGAGATTTTGCGATTTGCAAAGCAATATTTCAGATTGCTATATCACATAATTCTTTTTCGTTTAACTTACCATTTTTTGAGTTTGTACGAAATGCGAGATGTGAGAAACAAACGTCATTACTTATCGGGCTTCTTTTTAATGAATAATGGACCTCCGCATGTGTTGGTGGAAAGATTAAGAGGTGGGTCCAGGTCGAGATCGCATTTCGCAATATTGGCATATAATAGGTTGAGGCTTGTGTTGTATGACTGAAATGCGATGCGAGAAGGCTATTATACCATCATAATTTCACAGATCGCAATACTTAAGGTAGCCTCTTAAGAAATTTATTTTATAAACAATGATGTTGTGATGCGAGACTTTTAGCTTTTTTAAAGAAGCTTTAAAGACTTTCTATCATTATGACTATTTTTCGAATATAGATTTGATTTTTTGATTATTTGTTCGTAGATCATGGTGGGTTAGAAAGGTATTGTTTGTGATGAATTTCATGCTAAATAAGAAAAAGTAGCATTTTAATTGTTTTATATGTTTTGTTTGATATCTTGATTTATTCCAAAATTAAAAGAAATACCTACATGATAAGATTGATTTTTTTGGGTATATACAATTTTTGAAAGGGTCCCCATTTATTAAAGTAATATTTTACTACTAACATTAATAAATGGGGGGGTTGTTGACAAGCACAACAATTGGAGATTCACTTGGAAGAACCAGTTATCTTTGAGAGTTTTTTTGAATTTTCTAAAAACTTCTAAAATAAAGATAGTTTTGAAAATAAAACTAAATTGCATGGAATACAAGGTAAGTAGTATTGCTCGTTTATCAATATACAAAATCTGATCTAACTATCTTTCTTCTGATTGCCCTTTTCTCACAGATAGTCATTTTACTTACATCAGTCATTACTTGGTTATAAAGATAAAAGAAAAAGAATCTCATTAGACCAGTTTTGGTATACTCATTTGTCTTAGGTAGAGCCTCTACTGCCAGCAGGCGTTCATAGCCTTGATAGGGTTACTTGTTACCCAACAATGATTCAGTATCCCACTTAAGTAAGAATGCAACTTTAAAGATAAATTCTTCAGTATAATTGATGCTTTATTTATTTTATTGAAGTAATTCATTCTTCTTTTATTTCTTAAAGGACAATGTCTTGGTTTGGTGGCCAAAACTGACAATGCCATTCACTTGATTTGTAACTGAACTTAACAAGATGGCTCTTGATGAGACCCCTTATCTTTTGATTGATACAATCTCAATCCATTACCCTATTTTGATATTCAGTATTGGTAATGTCGGCTGGTTATAATCTTATGATCATGGTAAGCCAGCTCTTGATGAGACCTCTTATCCTTTAAGTTTAAAGTATATTTTAGAATTACACTCTAAAATTGAAAGCTACTTAAGTGGGGGGAATCATTGGCTCCTTAAGAGTTTCTGGACGACAATCGTATAGTTTAAAGATGCTTTTCCATAGAGAAACTTCACTTGTTTATTGATACTTTTCCTGACTGATGTAAAGAAAATTTCTTTCAGAAGGTAATTTTTATCAAAGATTGGTTAATTTAGCAGAAACACAAGCAGTTAACTATTTATTTCGTGAATGAAGATTAATTTTCATAACCATTTCTACTTATACAAGCGAAAAACAAAAATAAAAAGAGAAACTATCCTTCAGTAAAACCAACCGTAAATGTTTTCAACTTCTATTATTATTTCAAAAGAAAATTAACTAAAGAGTATACTCTACAATAATCATAAGAGATCATCTTCTATGGAAAATATTTCTGTAGGACCTGCCCTTTAACAGGTAGAGGTTCTCTCTTACCTGCTAAATATTTTAACAGAAAATTTGATGGGCCTATTAGCTTGACAATCTAGAATGGGCCAAGCCACATTCATTCCAAACTTAGTATGCTTTCCTTTCTCTTCGTGAGCTTTATCCCATTTTAGCACTAAGTCTCCGAGTTGGAATTTTTTTGAAGATACAGAATTTGAATCAAAGGATGCTTTGACTAACTGTTGATGATGTGCATGGGTAATTATAGCCTTTTCTCATTCCTCTTCATGTTTAAGGATTTTTAGTTGTCCAAGTTGCATAGACGAGGAAGGAGTGTCTTTGATGAATTGAACTAAGGCAAATAAGGGAATAGCTATGTTTGTTGGTAATACAATTTCTTTCCCATAAACCAGATTAAAATGAGAAGTGTCGATGGAGGTTTTCTAAATTATTAGATTTTCCCATAAAGAAAAAACTAAATATTTGTGCCAGTTCTTTTGACTTTGATCAACAGTTCATTTAATAATCCTGATAAAGTTCTTATTTGTGGATTCAGCTAACCCATTTCCTTGTGGATAATAATTAGTAGAATATTTAAGTTTAAAGCCTCTTTTAAGAGCAAACTCTATCATAACATTGCCTGAAAAGTAAGATGCATTATCGAAAATTAAGGCAGAAGGTAAACCAAACCTGGTGATGATAAATTGATCTGTAAATTCAATAATGTTCTCAGAGTTGGCTACCTTGAGTGGAATTTCTTCAACCCATTTCGTGAAGTAATCAGTTGCTGTAAGGATATATTTATGCTGCTTAGAAGAATGAGGAGCGATCTCACCTATTATGTCCAATCCCCATTGTTCAAATGGTTGATCAATGTTGACTAGTTGTAATGGTAATGTTGGTTTCTTCTGTCCTCCGGTAGCTGTCCAACATATCTTACATTTCCTTACATAACTGTGTGCATCTTTGAATAGGGTTGGCCAATAATAGCCTTCGCGTAGAATTTTATGTGTTGTAGCATCTCCTACAAAGTGTCCGCCAGCCGGTCCATCATGAAGTTCCTACAATTCTTTCTCTGCTTCATATTTCTCAAGGCATCTAAGAAAAACATAATCATAATTCATTCTAAACGGGACATTGTTGATAATTTGATACTATTTAGCTTTCAACCTCAAGGCTCTTTTCTTTGTATAATTCAAACGGGGAGGTGCGTATCCATTTTTTAAATAGAATATTATATCAACATATGTTGATTCAGTGTCGGTAAGGCTTACCTCGTAGATTTGTACCTCATCACCTGAATGCTGTGATTCTGACATATTTGATGCTCCTGCCAACATCCTGCAAAAACCTTGACCTTTCACAATGTTTGCTGGTTTGATTTCAATGTCATATTCTCACAGACCCGTAAACCAATTTGCTCTTTTTTCACCCATATCCCTTTGTAGTAGAATATTTCTTACTGCTAGGAATGGTACTATCACCTTGGTGCGGGTTTTGAGAAGAAAAGGTCTGAAGTGTTTTATTGATTTGAAAATAGTGTAAGCTTGTTTTTCAACATCTGAGTAATTCAATTAAGCTCCCTGTAAATTTGAGCTAAAGAAAGAAATTTGGGCTTCGACTTTGTCTTGATTTTCTTGTGTCAATATGGCTGCGTATGATTTCTCGGAAGCGAAAGTGTATAAAGTGAAATGATTGGAAAAATTCAGCATTGCTAAGACGAGGCGTTTATGATTTCTTGTTTTATCAAGTTAAAAGCTTCATGTTCCAACTGACCCTATTTAAATAGAGAATTTTTCTTTATCATGGCTTGAAGGGGTAATACAATTCTTGAAAAGTCGGACAAATCGTTTGACAAAATTTATTTGACCAAGGAAAGATTGCATCAATTTTTTGTTATTGGGTAAAGGTATTTCAGAAATTTCTTTAATCTTGTCTGGGTCAATATGAATCCCTATTTTGGACACAATAAATCCAAGGAGTTTTCCTTCACTTAACGTGAAAAAAGATTTCTTGGGGTTAAGGGAAATCCCATACTTTTGACAACGTTCAAAGATTTGTTTTAGATCTCTCAAATGATTACTACATTTTTTGGAATATACAATTATATCATCTAAGTATATTACCACTGACCTGTTTACTAAACCCTTGAAGGAAATGTCCATGGCTCTTTGGAAAGTGGCACCAGCATTAATTAGCCCGAATGACATCTTTTGATAGGCGTAAGTGCCCCATTTAATTATGATTGTAGTTTTCAGTCGATCATATGGATGGACTAAGATTTGATTGTAACCTGAGAAACCATCTAGAAAGGACATTAGTTCTGAGCCTACAACTGATTGCAGTATCTATTCCATAGGAGGCAAAGGAAAATTGTCCTTTTCGTGAGCTTTATTGAGATTGTGAAAGTCTATCCAAATCCAATATCACCGTTTTTCTTTCTTACTAGGATGAGTTTGGAGACCCACCTGGAATGCCTGACAGGAAAAATAATTTTGGCTTCTAGTAGGTTATTTAACTCAGATTTAATCTGGCTTTCTAAATTAGGATGAATTTTCATCAATTTCTGCTGAACAGGTTTTTCATCAGAGGTCATAGGAATAGTATGCTGAATAATAGAAGTGTCATAGGTTTTAAGATCGTCGCAATTCCAAGCAAAGACATTCTTATATTGTTTCAACAAATGTATAAAAGCTGATTTTTCTTCTGATGTGAGTCCAAGACCTAGATTGATGTTTTGTCGTTTCATGTCAGTTCCAAGATTGATTAATTCATACGTCAGAGTTGAACTCTGAAGTTTTGAATTAGTAGATCATTTGAATCTATCTTTGAGGTCGAAATCTTCCAATTTAACTACAGATTTTGGTATAGCATTATTGTGGATTTCTTGCTTTAGTTGGTTGTCATGCTGGTCTTCATCAACTATCTAGTCATCATAAGAGCCTTCTGAAGTGAGGAAGCTTACGATATCAAGATCATTGTTAAAGACTCTCCAGTTGGTTATATTATTAGGAATAGACGACCTAAAAATTAATTTAATGGAGAATCGATCTAGGTTGTAATCTTCTGGTGGAATAAGCTTGGAAGCTACATTAGCCAAGAGATTGGTGTTAGCATTTTGGAGTCTTGGGATAGAGGAAATATTAAACGCTGTAAAATGTGAGGTCAAGTCTTGGACTAACGATTGATAGTGTTTCAAATGTCCTAACAGACAGTGTATAGTATTTCTTACTTGTCTAACGACAATTTCAGAATCTCCAAACACTTGGAGGTATTTGATATTAAGACCAATTGCTTTGTACAAACCTTGAACCAACGCTTCATATTTAGCAATATTTTTTGTACAATAAAATTTAAGTCTACATGCTAGCATAGTCTTTTCCCCTTCTAGGCTAACTAATATGCATCCTGCCCCTGCTCCATCATTGGATCTAGATCCATCAAAAAATAATTTCCAAAATAAATATTTATGTACAGGTTTATCTACAAAATTCACACATTTAGAGGTGTCTGTTTGGGAATAATTTTCGATTTGAGATACAACAGAGTTTTCTAAGAAAGGTGAAGTATGAGCATTGAAATTCCCTAGGAATGACTCAACAGAATAGTTTCCGATTATATTATTGCTATATGCTACCGGCTCATTTTCTCCTTCTAGTTCTGTCACTATATATTTTTGATGTTTCTCTCGATCAACCCTTATCTGATTTGGCTTGCCGTTATAGGGAAGCCACATGTGAGACTAGTCAGTTGCAAAGTAACCATGGAGCTTTTATGACCAGTCCCTACTGAGGATTAAGCCATAGAATTCAGGAATATCAGCTACAAGTATATCAATGACTTGAAAAACTTTTGGGTTTGATGAAAGTCTAATGGTTACTTGATTAAGTTCTCCGACAACTTCGACTTGAGACCGATCTAATTGTACTATTCATACTGTAGATTTTTGAGGTTGGACATTTAACTTAGCGCAGACTGTTCTAGGAAAAATTTTAGATGAACCAACAGAATCAACTAAACAGTTGTGTAAGTTTTTATTAAAGACTTCAAAAGTAGGGAGAAATGGCAGAGTATGAGAATTATATCTTCCGCCAATTAGAGCGATGTCGGTTGGATCAATTTTGTTTGCGGAAATGCTAGGTGGGTCTTCCCATTTCCTGAGCGGCCTGTGATATTACTACGGCAGGAAGTGGGGTAGTGGGAAGTGCTTTGAGTTCTTTCAAAAGTAGCTTCTGCTGTTGTTTTAATTTACTAAGCTCATGAAAGGTGATGTTTGCCCTAGTTTTCTTCATATCCTCAATAATATTGTATTCCATTTCATCGGGAATTATCAGAGTTTTGGATGAAGGTGAAGAATCTGATTGGGTAGGGTTTGTTTGAGTAGATTTCGGTGAAGATTTCTTACCTACGACTTTATCTCTGGGAGGTGGCATTGAAGTTTTCTGTTTTGAACTTGATTGAGGTGGATCAAGCTGATTTCTGCTTCTAGTGGCAATAGGTAGTGCTTCTTGATCTTCTTCATTTGGAAGGATAAAATCCCACATTCCTTGTAATTCCACTATTTCTTCATCATTGGTTTTTTCTTCACCTAAGGCTTCTTCCTCATCTCCATCCGATTCAGCGTTTGATATAGCATTTGGAGGTTTAGGATTAGTTGGGGCATTCCTTTTATATGATCTAAAAGGTTTCTTGGAAGAAGATTATGCTACTTTTTTTTTATGTCAACCATTTCGTTAGACATGGTCTTGAGGACATTTTGTAACCCTTCCAGATTAAAAGGATCCTTTGGTGGTTTTTTCCTAGAATCATCTCTAAAGGTTACTTTCTTGGATTTTCTTTCCTATAATGTGTTTTTCTTTTCTACGGCCAGGATACGTTTTTCAACAACTATTGTTTCTTTCATATTTTCTTCTAACTTTGGTTTGGGAACTCTATCAACGAAGATGGTTGTGTTTGAAGGTAGAGCAGAAATGTACCATTCATTTTGGACCTTATTTCTAGGCTTGGATGTCGTAGGTATATTATTCAATAAATTATGGAAATGTGAGTTGAAGTCCTTAATGGGTTCTTTTGGTTCGGCTTTCAAATTGGAGAGGTCATTTATCAAAGTTTTTGTAGACCTATCATCTCCAAATTTGGTTAAAAATTGCTCTTGAAAAGCATCCCAGCTATTAATAGAGCCTGATGGTAATGAAAAGTACCATGATCTTGCTGCTCCTTGTAGAGTATATGGAAACAATCTTACAATTGTGTCTTCTTCTACTACTCCATTCAAATTAATGGACAACATGAAATTATTTATATGTTCTTCAGGTAACAGGCCATTATCAGGGTTAAATTTAGGTAACCATTTTTCTGGATGTGCTAGCAATTGGGACAAAGGTCCAGCCATTCTAATAGCTCCTGGGTTGGTCCATGGCCTTGGTTGAGGTTGATTCTGTGCCATTGTTGGAATATTAGTAGAAGAGGGTGAAGCAGTGATTGAAGGTGATTGGGTAGAGGATGGTGCAACTCCTGTACCTGTGTGAATCATGATTTGGAGTTGGGAAGTGGGTGTGTGACCTTGCAATGATATGGATGGAATGGACGATGATGATGAGAGAACCTCGTTGTGAGATTCTGATGGTGTCTTCTTAGCCCTTTTACGACTTGGTAGAGGGAATTCAAATGGTGGGATTCCAAGTTTTTCACTTTGTGCTCTAGTTAGCGGTTGCGATGGGATATATTGAGAAGTGACACTACCTTGGGATAACTCATATTCTTCTTGAGATATTGAAATCCCCTAGAATTTTTGGATCAAAGATTGTACTTCAGGGGGTTCAGAAGAAGAATTTCCTCGCTTGTTTAGGATTTCAGCAGTGGGCTCTGTATTTTTCTTTTCAACTTCTCGCTTGCGAATAGGAGATTTGGAATGCGAACGAGAACTTGGAGGTGATGGTGAGGGATTTTTACTCTCAGAATGGCCTGTAGATTTATATTTACTTTCCATTCATAGTCAGGCCCTCCTTCTAGCACCAAAAATGTTGAAGGATTGAAAAGCGTTGCCTCAACAAGGGGGATAACCACCCGGTCCAAACCTTGGGACAACTCCTTTTCCGTTTGGAATAGTGGCTCCGACTGGGGATGATGGGACCAATTTCCCAATATATTTTTATGCTTGTGCTAACGAGATGATGTTTTTGAGATTTTTCGGAGTAATACCTAGCCTCAAACTAATCTATTTTAACTAATAATCATGTGCAGTTTGTCCTAATAAAAAATATTTATCTAACTATAACTATCTTGGGAGTAACATGATATATGCGATCTAAAATGATGTCTGAAAGCAATTGATATCATTCAATTACGATAAGAAGTGAATCCGTTTAACGATGATCGTTTCGTATAAAAAGTTAGCCGAAACGATATGAGACATATATCGCATAAAAATCATTCATGTGTTTAGCATAAACTATAAATCATCATCATATAATAGTGCAATAATGGCAATCAAAAATTCAAACTTTCATACATAAATAACTTGAAGATAATGTATTGCTTGACGCATAAGTAAAAATAATTAAGAGATTAAAGTACCATTTATAATACGTTCTACTCATGTGCTCCAACAATATTGATCTACTTTCAAATCATCCAACATCATCTAAGAGTACAAAAGTGCAATTTCAGTATAAGATGTCAAATTCCAGTAGAAAATAAATCTTGTTCCATTAATTTCACCAGAACTTCCTCAAAGGGACAGAAGTGCATGTTCTAAAGAATGTTTCTGATTAAATTTATGGACCCCTCTCTAAATGCATGAGAGGGGTTTAAATACTAACTTATGAAACTAAAAATAGATTATTACAAAAAAAGTTGAGGAGGTTTAAATGACCTGCCTCAATTTAAGCAAAATAAAACAAAAATAGATATGTGCATAATGACTAATCCTACATTCGAACTTTCAAATCACAAATATCTAGCATGGTCTTGAGGAGTGTAGGTTGGTCGAATTCAGCTTTTAGTTATCCTGTAAACACGACATTGATGAGTGCTGGAACCATTTTCTCGGTAGAAACAATTAGGCATTTCAGGGTCATACACTGGCTGTGCGGTTTTACCAGATATTTCCAATATGCCTCCCAATTTAACCTAGTCACTTTCCTAATTACTTCTGTTATTTCTTCTGCTGCCTGTTTCCACTGTAATTCAAGTTGTTTTGCATATGGAAGGAAACCAGGGGTGGTCTCTGCCACAATATTAGCACTATGCAAATTTTCATTTACACTTTAAATGACATTTTTTGCCGCTGCTGCCGCATTCTTTGTTGCTTGTTCTGCCTCTTTGAGCTGAGAATCCAAACTTGCGAATAAGATCTCCTTATGTAATTCATCCAGTTTGGGCATGTCGGCTCTTCTCCCATTTTCAGAATTTTGTAAAGTTATGAAATCTGAAACCTTTTTAAGAATTTCATAATATTCAAGTCGCATTTCCACAACTTGGCTTGTTAATTTGTCACTTATTTCGCAGTGAGACTTCCACTACGAGATTCTTTGGCATAGAAATTATTTTTGGTGTGTTAGCTGGGAGTTGAGGCCGAGTGCTTCGGTGACAAACAGATCAATATTTGGGTCGTCCTTATGTAGATCTATTATGCTCTGTATCTGTGCCTCCTTACCTGCCAAGTTGCTTTGATGTTCTATTTGCATTTGTTGGAACTCCTACTGTAACTTAGCCAATTGTATTTTTTCTTGTTGGTTGGTTTTTGCTTGCTGTAACTGATGTTCGAGTGACAAAATTTTGTCTTCTTTTTCTTTAAGAAACAGTTGTACCTCTGTTTCTTTGTCAATGGTTGCCGTAGCGTATGCACCTGCGAACTACGATAGCCTGGTGAGGTTGGCCAATGGGTCAGTGGATGAGTCTTTCCAAAGGACATCCATCGACTCATTGTCTAGAGTGGTAGAAGTTGTTGATTCCAATTTTATTTTCTTTCTCTGTCTCTTAACAATGGCCTTGTGTCGTGGGTTATAAAATACATCAAGAGAGGGAATTTATTCTATTCTTAAAACAATCTCAGGGGTGGGGGTAACAGGAATGTTTTCTAATTCTTGAGTATTCATAGTTCCCCCTGTTATAATTTCCGGAGTTGTTTCTTGATGTGTCATTTGCGTCTCTCGTGCTTGTTCCTCTGTGTTAAGTTTTTTATTGAAATTATCCCACTCCTCTTCCAAATTAATTACCCGAGGCTTTATTAGTTGTACAAAAGGAGTATGGGTTTCAGTATACTTTTTGGTCGAAGTCTGTTCATCTGTCTTTTCTACAGACTGGGTTGTATCCTTGATTGATTCCCTACTCCTGCTTTTCTTATTTTCTGATGACTTGTCGGATCCCTTGGCAAATTTCTCTGAGGATTCATCTTGAGAATTGGTTTTAAATTTTTCCTTAGAGTCACCATCTATGCTTACACTGGGAGTGGGCTCCCTTATTGGTTCAATTAACAATTGGTCCAATGGGACCTTTGATAATCTCTTTTCTCTGTAGCTATAAAATGCCTCAAGACCCTCTTGATCAAAAAGTATTTGTGCCATATACTTCACTTCTTTGAAGGTATTCTTTTGTAAGAAAACATCATCAAATGGGTTCTTCTCATTGCTGAATATCTTTATTTTGACCATAGTGGTAAAATCCTTGACAATACCGAATGGGTCGTATTGTCTTCTGTGGAACTTAGGTAATCGTATAGACAACATATTATCTACTTCCTTGAACGCATGTCCAAGTTCATGTAATGCAAACACTCCACATGACACAGGAAATTGAGGCCAAATGGCCTTCTTTGACTCCTTCAATGCTTTGCTCATCCCTCCTTCACTGCATGTTTGATAGGCTATCTCTCTAGCCATTAATTTATCTGGGACATAGAAAGGGAGAACATGGGAAGAGGCGATGCTGCCAAATACTCTGATATATGTAAATGTCTCTTCTCTAAACCATTGGGATATTTGGATGATGTCTACCTTGGCTTCTTAGGAGAATCTGAGGGCATCTCAGTTATAAATTCGTTTATGGATAGGAAGCATAACCCCATGACAAATCTTGAAAAAATGTGGTTCAAATTGGATTCCCACATTTCTTTGTGGTGGATGTGAATAGGAAGTGGATCTTGAATAGTCCACTTCCATCCCATAAGAGGGAATTTAGAACTAAAACAAATAGCGTCCATTACATAAGCACTCATGAAAAATAGAGGGTAAACCCTCGAAGCAATGCTTCTTTTCCTTCTATACTCTATAATTTCTTTAGCTAAATTATCAAACAAGATTAGTGCCCAATCTATTATTGTTGCATTAACAGTTGCATCTATTAAAGGAAACCATTCTGAGGAGAATTTGTTACTATCGAGTTTGCCAAATAGTCTACATAGCATAGTCGCAGCAAAACATAAAAGGGAACAAACATATGTGGTGGCGTACATACCGTTTTTCTTTCTTGATTCTTTCATCATTATTTGACCAATTCTTTGTGCAGTCTGTCGGGTCCTCATTTTCTTTGACGAATTTCTCAACAAATTGTTTGTTGTAGGTAACCTTTGGCTCTAGTAGGTGGTACATAAGTATTAGGTAATTTGGAGTGAAAGATCCTATAACTTCCTGGCCTCCTGTTTTGAATTCTCTGTCAGATATATCAGTGTCGTCAATGATCCACTTAACCATGTTCGTATAGGGGATTATTTTTGGTCGCGCGACTATTTGGTGCAGAAATGAGCATGTAAGTTGAGTTATGGAAGCATTAGACGAATCGCTCCCATCAACTGTAATCATTGTCTCAAGAATCCTTGGTTGTTCTTCCTCCATTAACTGATACATAGCCTCCCATGTAGACATCCTTGCTTCCTTATTACATGTAGTATCTGTGAACAAAGGATTCATTTCTGACTTCTCAGAGGCAACTGCTTCCCCTTTCTTCACCATTTATTTCGGCGTCCTGTTCTGTGGCTTTTCCCTGAAAGTTTCAAGAGGAACAATTTATCGGATAAAAATGATACTGAACGTAGGAATGAATCGATGAAGAAAACCAATAAAGGTGATAAAGGTGTTTTATTTTTAAATCATGTAAGAAGATATAAAATCACTCCAAATGGCCTTTCACACATAAATGCAATTACTTCTTCATAAATGTCCACTAATGATCCGTTATCCTTTAACTTGAATGTCCATAAATATTCACGTCGTAAATCGGGAAACAATCTCCTAGGGTGGTGAGCCTTTAAATTGTGATAATAGCGATGTTGCAATTTGCAAAGCAATATCGTAGATCGCTATATCGCATAATTCGTTTTCATTTAACTTACCATTTTTTGAGTTTGTACAAAATGCGAGATGCGAGAAAGAAACGTCATTACTTATTGGGCTTCTTTTGAATGAATAATGGACCTCGGCATGTGTTGGTGGAAATATTAAAAGGTGGGTCCAGGTCGAGATCGCATTTCGCAATATCGACATATAATAGGTTGTGGCTTGTGTTGTATGACTAAAAGGCAATGCGAGAAGGCTATTATACAATCACAATTTTGCAGATCACAATCCTTCGAGGTAGCCTCTTAAGAGAAGTCTTTTATAAACAGTGATGTTGCGATACGAGACTTTTAACTTTCTAAAAAAGCTTTAAGGACTTTCTAACATTATGACTGTTTTTCGAATAAAGATTTTCTTTTTTGATTGTTTGTTCGTAGATCGTGGTGGATTAGAAAGGAATCATTTGTGATGAATTTCATGCTAAATAAGAAAAAGTAGAATTCTAATGGTTTTATAGGTTTTGTTTGATATCTTTATTTATTCTAAAAATAAAAGAAATACCTACATGCTAGGATTGATTTTTTTGGGTATATACATTTTTTGAAAGGGTCCCCATTTATTAAAGTAATATTTTACTACTAACGTTAATAAATGGGGGGTTTGTTGACAAGCACAACACTCTCCCAGTCACTTGCATCCGAAACAATCATGCATCATGGTAGACTAGGAGGTTTATGGATTTGTTTTCATCTCGTCATGAGTGACTACAGATACAAGTACACAAACAAACATGGTGCGATGACAGATGGGATGAACAAAGGGAGCAAATGCAGAAGGGCATGTTCACCAACGGATGAACAAATGATGCATGAAAAGAGATGTGCTCGTGAACGGATGATCATGAAAATATGTGTTCAAGGACGGACGAATGAGAAAACATGCAAGATGTGTTCACGGACGGATGGACGGATGAACATGCACTTTTTGTGAAAAAACGAAACTGTCAAGCATACCAACATACAAGCAAGGAGAAACGTGTGAATGCAACATCAAGCAAGCGCAACGACCATCGAAGACTCCACGCATGTTGCCATGTAGAGGTGAAGTTGTGACACACAATGAGGACATCCATTACTCAGCAACACTGGAGCTTGCCAGCAGCAGCACGAATGTACCATCACTGTCATGTTGAGTCTTGTCATGAGTCATGCCATCCACATATTTATTGTGGGCCATACTGTCAATTAATGTAACGTAACGTGGAATTCCAAGAGACCCACTTGTTGTATCAAGAGTCATGTAAAGTTGAAAAGTCATGGAATTCAAACAGTCATGAGGGTAGTCGAACAACCACAAGGGTCAATTTGACCCTTGGTTATAAATACCCCATCATTTGTACATGCAAAGGACTTTTCACCTCAGCTCTTCCAACATAGCCTTGAGAGTTTGTAATATTTTCTTTGAGGAGTAAGTAGTGGCTCCAATGCCCTGCCCACGGGGTTAGTGATGTATGGTGTAATGATGTGTCTTGGAACTTTTGCTTAATTTAGAAGCCTTCTAACAGGCCAACACGTTTTCACACATGTATTGTAACTGTTGTAAGACTAATCTTGAACTCTTGTAATGAATGTTTCTTTAACTTGTGTTTAACACTTGAACTCATTCACTTGTTGTAATAAAAATCTATTATTGAAAATGTGTTGTATATGTTGTTAACACTGCCCTGCCAGTGTTGGTTACCTCCCCAGACATGAGACAGGCCTTCCACATAAAACTTGCTATAGCAACCATTTCACTCATGCATACTCATCTACTGAGTGTTGTATGGGTTATCTTCCCTTGTGTGTTTTCACTGCCGCATCCATGTGGACTGTTCTTCTAGAAGCTGTGCATGTTCTATTGTATTGTGTGTTCCTAACAAAGTTGGGGCTTCCTCCCAACGGACTTGGGACTCAGTCCCACTCTCTCCCTCTACATTGAAAGAACCATTGACACAAGTGACACTAGCAATCACCAGGCACGCAAACCTCACTTCTCGAAGACAAAGCAGAGCACTCTCATGTGCTGAAAAGCAAGAGTTTATGCAAATATTTAAGATAATGGAAATCAAGCCATCATACTGGATGGGACTCCCACACCAAATGGCGTGAGGTCTAGTTGGGACTTCATACCAAGGTGATCCCCTGAATGTTAGCGGGTCCAGCATCATCAACATTTCTAGCGCTAGACGGAGGGTAGCCAGTTGTATGTGGTTGAATGTCCTCTCACACTCACTCATTAACCATATGATCAAGGCAGTAACTTATACTCCCTCTCACCTATGCGTGACTCTGCAGTTGGTTACTTCTCACCTCCCAGGACTGAACATTAAATTCCATATCATCAGCTTCCCTCTATCTGTCCCATCACCCACTAGTTCGTGAAAGTAGTCAGACCGATCCCTGACATACAACACCTTCTATACACATCAAGGAAGCCAAAATCCACTCCCACAAGGGTTTTTGTATCATCAGTGGAAGAAGCAGTTCTTGCCACACTTGAAGGTCTAACAGAAGCTATTGAAGATAGAGTGGAACCTCCGGTATTTTGACAAGGGGAACAAGACACCCTTATGATATTGGGATCAAACTCTAGTATAGAAGGCAGAGGGGAAGGCAGCGGAGGAGGTGGAGGCGGAGATGAACCAGCAGACTCAGAGCCAGAACTGTTAGATTTTGAAGGAGAGGAGGAGGAAGAAGAAGAATAGATGGTTGACCAAGATATGGAATGGATGACTCAGAGACCGTTGGCTCTCCTGGGTGCTTTGTACAAGATGCCAAAGCGAGCACAAAGAATGAACATCAAGTTCAACTTGACAGCATGGTGAAGGCAGAAGAGCATTTGGTAAACTTCTACCTACAGCTGTAGACCCTTGAGGTACGGTATGACGACGTAGCATGTCGATTGTTTCCATGTACCTTAAATGGTCGCGCAGCTGCATGGTATCACAACCTTCCACCAAACTCCATACAGAACTGGGATGCATTCAAATGCATGTTCCTTGAAACATTTTCTAATGAAAAGACCCAAGCTATGTTACTCAAAGGATTGGGAAGCCTGAAGATGGATGGGAATGCAAAGGTAAAAAACTTCAATCAGAGGTTTACACGTATATTGAACAAATTTGTAGTGGAAACTAAACTTAATGACTCCATCACTGTTGATTAATACACGTCCGCATTGTCGACCATCATTACGCAATTCGTCAAGCAAGCTGCGAAACCAACACTCTTGGAAAACTGTGAAGAGGATATTGTTGTTGAGAAAGACCTGTGTGTGATTGGATTCATCAAGGATGATGAACCAGCAAAAGACTCCAAAGACGCGAGCAGGAAGTCCCAAGTGATGGCGAGCAAGGGTAGAGACAAGGAAGCAAATGATATTGAAACCCTCACACGCCTCGTCAAGAACTTGACAACAGATGTGTCTGAACTTAAACAATGGAAAATAGACATGAGCGAAAGTAGCCATCTGCCCAGATAGAAATAGGGAAACAGTTCATCAGGCAGCAGCCGGTACACTCCAAAAATTACGTAGAGCTCTGTGTTCCATATCAAACAGTGCACATATCTCGAGTTATGTTCATTCCACAAAGAAAATCACCCCGAGAACTCTTGTTCGAACTGGAAGTGAGTCGCAAGCTCTGTATGCAGCCATACATTTGATGCAGAAAATAGTATGCATGAGCAGCTTGAAGACACTGATAATGACGAAAGTGTTGCACCTGATGAAGCATCAAGTTTTGGGCATGTGGTGAACGCGTATCAGTTCTCCCAAGAAAGGCTAAAGATGAACACCGAAAAGTAAAATGGTCGTTACAACCTTAGGAGTAAAGGGGCTCCCCTTACACTTGGGGGAGCACAAGAGAAGATGAGACAGCCGTTAAGGAAGGTTGATCCATCGGCTGCACCAAAGTAGAAAACACAATACAAGCCCGAGAAGACAGCAGTGGAAAAGAGTACGTCCATGAGAAGTAAACTGCAAAACACTCCGTCAGACAACACGAACATCAGTTCTACCCCAAACACCTCGGTGAGTCTACCACCTCTGGACTACAACATTGTAGATGAAATGAAGAAAATTCAAGCGAACATCAGTTTGTTTGAGTTAGTTAAGATCCAGATTCAGCGAGACATCCTCCTACACGCATTGGGATAGACAACAATGGATAATGCAACCTCTACCAGCAAGGGAGAAAGGACACCTCCAAGATCACTTCCCACTGTGCTTAACACTCTCTGGATGGAAGAAGAAAAATCAGGTTGCCCTCCATTCCTACTATCATTTGAAATTTTTAACTCCAATTTTCACAACTGCTTGGTTGATTCTGGCATGACAGCCACCGTCATGCCGCTCTCCATTGCTAAGAAGATCAATGCACAATGGAGCAAGACATCCGCGCGAATCATCCAACTTGATCGAACATTGACACCCACCATTGGTGAACTACAAGACATGATCATCTGACTATCTCATGATGATCAAGTCCACCAATGCATCAACATTGTCGTTGTGGACATACTGGAAGCATACAGTCTACTACTCAGCAGAGACTAGTCCAGCAAGATGAATGGATATTTTTCTACAGAGTGGTCATACATGTTGCTTCTGTACAAGGGAAAATGTAACCAAATATGGGTGTTATCCAAGAGGTATATGAAGCACAATGTTACTCCCCTTAATGGTGAGAATGAACCATTGGCCTTCGCAGAACTCATGTTTGGAAAATGCCTCCTGGAAACAACGTTGGGGTGTTATCCTGCACAACTAGCTCCAACCCCACCAAACACGTAGTTGGGACTTTTTCCTTGCCCAACTGATGGTAATCAAACATGTATACTACATTGTACCAATAGTAGCAGTAGCAGTAGCAATAGCAACAGTAGTAGCAGTGGTACTATCATGTCAAACGGTCTGTGTACAGACAAGTTGTGGACCATGTACTTTGATGTTCAAAGACACTAGATGGCTCAGGAGTCGGGTGTGTCTTGATTGACCCAAACAACAGGAAGTATCTAATTTCAAGTCGCTTGGAGTTTAAGTGCACGAACAACATCACTAAGTATGAAGCACTCGTGTTGGGCTTAGAGAAAGCCATCAGCTTCAACGTGGTCGCGCTCAAAGTGGTAGGTGATTCAGATATAGTGGTAAAGCAGGTACGTAACACCATTCATTTTTTGTCACCACATCTCAAAAGTTACCAGCAAGAGGTTTGATGACTAATCTCTAACTTCCAAGAATTTAACATCATTGATGTGCCACATACGCGTAATGCAGTTGCCAATGCGTTGGAAAACACAACTTCACGAATGTCACTGATTAGGGATAGATTTACTATTGAAATTTTGTACAAACCATCTATCCCGGATAACATAACTAATTTACACGTGTTTAATGATGATCAACATATAATGCATTTCATGGCCAACGCTGAAGTCTTCAAATATGCAATGATATATGATGACAAGCACGAGCACTCTCTGCAAGAAGAATCTGGTAATAGGAAAGGCCACCTTATCACAAAAGGTGTGGCAACATTATAAAATCTTTATTACTTGCAAGAATTTTTTTAGGGACAAGGAACAACAAGACCTAGAGTTCCGCCATGATGCACGAACTAATCAACCTGGGAAAAGAACAATATCCAAAGTTCGTCAATCTTGGTACATGTTGCACACAACAAGAGTGGAAAGCCTTTGTCTGCTTGTTCAAACAGTGCCAAGATGTGTTTGTGTGGACGTATGATGATCTGAAAACCTATGACACGCGGATCATCCAACACATCATTATGATCAAGGAAGGAGTCAATCCATATCAGCAGAAGCTGAGAAAAGTACATCCATCACTTGAACCCCTCATACAGAAAGATTTCACTAAGTTTTTGGATGCACGGATCATCTACAAAGTTCTTCATTCCACACGGGTTTCAAAACTTGTTCCCATACGCAAAAGTTCGAGGAAATCCACTTGTGTGTTGATTTCTGGAACGTGAATCTCACATCAGACAAAGAAAACTACCTTGTGCCGTCTATGGACCACATTCTGCAAACAGTATCTGGGGCACAAATGTTTTCTCTTCTCGACGATTTTTTACGATAAATCAAGGTCTAGTAGAAGAACCTGCCAGACTTAAGACTACCTTCCGTACCAAGTGGGGTACATTCGCTTACAGACAAATGTCGTTTGGGCTTGTAAATGCAGGCGCAACCTTTCAACACACCATGGACATCGATTTTCATAGACTCATTGGACAAAGCGTAGTGGTATACCTCGACGACATGATTGTGTTCTCAAGAAAACGTGAGGACCACATACGCCATCTCAAGAAATATTTTGGGTGATGTCGGAAATCTGAGATTTCCTTGAATCCCAAAAAGAGTGTATTTGCAGTGTCTGAGGGGAGCCTTCTCGGACACATCGTTTCCAAAAGCGAGATCAAGGTGGATCCAGACTAGGTTCAGACTATTACACAGATCCCTCACCCAGCTAACAAGAAAGCTATGCAATCCTTCTTGGGCAAGATAAACTTCCTTCGGAAGTTCATCTCAGATTATGTGCAGATAGTCAAGCCCATGCAAGATATGATCAAGAAATATGTAGTCTACAACTTGGGAAAGAAGGAAAAGTATTCATTCACCCTAATCAAACAAATTATTGTAGAAGCGCTTGCACTCTATAGCCCAAACTTCAAGAAGGATTTCCTTCTATACACCTTCTCCTCCGATAATTTTTTCACTGCAGTACTCACTCAAAAGGATGAGATGAACGATGAACACCTAATCTCCTTCATGAGCGCAAGCATGCAGGGACCAAAACTCAAATACCTCGTCGTTGACAAGCAAACATATGCAGTTTACAAGGCGGTGAAACACTTCAGGCCCTACTTGCTGAAGAATCACTGCATAGTCTTCTTCCCTCACCCAATAGTCCAGACATTTCATATACAACAAGAACTGGGTGAACGACATGCGAACTGGATGATAGGCTTGCAAGAGTATGATCTTGAAATCAATCCAATTCACACGATTTAAGGACATGGGCTCTACAAACTTGGAGCTGAAGCAGTACACGCACTGGAGAGTGAAGAAGATCTCTTCGGCTGGGAGCAAGAAATTGAGATGTATGATATAAGGTGAGAAACACCCACTGAAGATGGAACCTCTTGGTATGCAGATGTGCTCTAGTACCTTGAGAATGGCACCGTACCCTCTCACTTTTCCATCAAACATAAGAGAGAATTGCGCCTCAAAGCCTTAGCATATCAGTCGGTGCACGAACTTCTTTACAAGAAGCACAGTAACAGAGTTTTTCTCAAGTGCCTAGATGCACATGAATCAGAGAAGGTACTACAATATCTGCATGATGGACCCACTGGGGGTCACTTTGCAAGAAACACCACTGCACACGAAGTTATGCAAGCCGGTTTCTACTGGTCCACATTATCCAAGGATGCACATGCTTATGCCCACAAGTTCCTGGTCTGTCATCAATGTGCCGAAAGGACATGAAGATCAACAGCCCCACTACACCCTGTTGCAGTGACCGAACCATTCCAATAGCGGGGCCTAGACATCATTGGGGAAATCTTCCCACATTCGTCAAAGCAACACCGCTACATTCTAACAGCAAATGATTACATCACACGGTGAACAAAGGCAGTTCCACTCAAACAAGTGAACGACTAGGAGGTCATCAGCTTCCTCTAGCAGAAAATCATCTCACACTTCAGTGTTCTAGTATCACTTGTTTTTGATAATGCAATGTACTTTTCATCTTTAAAACTTTATGATTTTTCATTACAAAATGGTATTGTGCTGAAACACTCATCTAACTATTACTCGCAAGGAAACGGTCTCGTAGAATCCATGAATAAAAACCTCATTCGCATAATCAAAAAGATCATTTTCTCTTAGAAGCACAACTAGCATACCACCCTAACGAATGCATTATGGGTTGACCGTGTAACACCCAAACCCGTGGAATACCTCACCATACTTCCTGGGTTATGGTAAAGAAGCCATCCTTCCACCCAATATCTACTTGCCTACACTTCAGCTTTCCCAAGAATCCCAAGGCAAACCTTGCCAGCTAGTTCAACGTAGGATGGATGCTCTCCATAAGCTTAAGGAAGAAAGGACGAAAGAAAAATAAAAAATCACACTCCACGAGAACCGTATCAAGAGATGGTTCGGTACGAAGTCTATATGGAAAGCTAACTTCGATGTTGGTGACTTGGTTCTGAAATGGGATAAGTCCCATGAAGACAAAGGAAAATATACGAAGTTCCAGTCCCTGTGGATTGGTCCGTACACAATCCATGAGTAGCTTGGCCCACACACATACCGTCTAAAATCACTTGATAGGAGGATTGACAACCTTCTTGTCAACGGCCAAGATCTCAAGTATTATTTCCAGTAGGTCGGGCCATGCCCCGTGCCATGTACATAATCTTCTTGCTGCTTGTTGTTTTCATTTTGTTTTCTTTGCTAATATCTTAGTTTTTTATTTGGTTTGTTCTTCATGCTATTTTTGTTTACGTTTGTTTTTTTTCTTGATACCTTGTTATTTTTGTTTACGGAAATAAGTGCTGCCAACTACTGCATTTTAGCTTTTGAATGAGTATGTGGCTGAGATTTGAAGAGACTTGTGACACTGTAGCACTTGGTCAGTCTTGTGTCCATCTTCTCAGTGCTTGGTTATAACCTTTGGCTGATGAATTCTTGAAGGAAAATACGAGCTATCTGCAAGGGAAGTTTTGGTCTAACCATGAACTTGTGTCCACACTAGGAAGCCTCATGCCTACACTCAGCTTTCTGTTGTGTGTGTTCAAGCTAATCCAATTAGTAGAAACAGAGAAGGGGGAAATATAAACGAGAAAACCTATGTAAGAGGTATTACATGATTTTATGAAGGAGCAACCTCTTCTGCTCTCAATAAGTCGGGATCCCTCTTCCACCCCAAAAATAAATAAGTACCTATGCACAGTCCTCTTGAAAAAACACAAAGGCGAAAGAAGAGAAAGGATTCCTGCATAGAGAGGTGAAGCATGCAACTCCACCAGAGTATTGACCAGGCTCGTTGGCAGTGGAGCAATGTGTGTGTTCCTACGTGACTCCGTCGAGGTACTGTCCAGGCCTACTGGTAGCAGAGCAACACTAGAGATGAAAACTTATACTCTAAAAATTTTCAACTCACGATCTAAACTACCCTTCCCGAAATTGGAACACTGTGATCAAGCTGAACTTTTGATTGTGTTTGACTGAGTTGGAAAAAGGTGAACCATGTATGTCCATGTGGTAAGTGGGGAAGCCGAAGTAACCCGCATAGTGATTCAATAATCCCAAAAATACCAAGGCCCTGTGCTATCAATCAACCAAAACAGAGAAGCTGGAGTTCTACTAGTGTGTCACCAAGTGTTGTAATGGCTACAACTACCCTCCAAAATTTTGGCCTGCATCCAATTTCGGAGCCTGCTTCGAGAGCTTTACTTGATGACGAAACACACTCGGGTTCACTCCGTGAGCTTGTGTGGGTCCTCGCACCCACCTTGCTTAATCATTCCACCTAAGCTTTTTCATGTTGATGAAATTTTCATGCTTGCGACCATGTTCTAGTCATACTCAAGGTCTTCTCTTTGTGCATACATGTTGTGTTCGCTATGTAATCATCTTTCGCACTCACACATGGAGTCACATACACTGTTGCACAAATGTCGTCATGGTCGACCAACGATCAATCACAAGTGTCACACTTATTGCTCACACCGTCGGTCAATCATGTGAGCATGTGTGTTTGGATGGTTTGAGTCGTCTCGTCGTCTATTCATGTAAGTGTGTGTTTGAAAGATCACATATGCATATTTCACTCGTTCACACACTTAGTCACTTTGCTAAAGTTCTGACAACTGGATTCCCCTCTGAAAACTGAACCATCACCCCACCATTGACTCGATTGACTGTCACCTAGAACAACACAGAAGCACCAAGCAAGCCATGTCAAGATGCGCTACCTGCAAGTAGATCAATCAACCTTCATGCTGGTCAACCAGAGAGTTTGACCCGACAACCACCCTGGGACTGATTCCCCTCAAAAATTGTGCAGAAGCTATAAACCTTGCCCACTCCGCTCACTGAGAAAATTGTGTAGACAGGCCGAAAAGACACCCAGTGCTCGTCCTTGTCTCCCTCAAAAAATTATGCATTTTTCCAGTTAGCCCTTGAGTCAGTCGACTGGCTACTCACCCAGAAAATTGCACAGTTTTCATGAGCAAGCCCTTTGCTGCCTAGTAGTCCACTCAGCTCAAAAGCTACACAGAGGTGATCAACAGGCCAACCTCCTAGCATCAACACAGTTTTTCCGCCAGCAGCTCCTGGAAGCCAACTGCCAGTTCCCTCCAAGAATTGTGCAGTTTTTGCTGCCAAGATCCAGCAGCTGATTGCCAGTTCCCTCCAGGAATTACACAATTTTTTTTGCCCAGCTCTCGGCTGCTTACTCCTAGTTCGCTCAGGAATTGTGCAGTTTTTTCTACCAGTGTCCTAGCAGCCAGCTGTCAGTTCGCTGTAGGAATTGTGCAGTTTTGGCCGCGAAGCTCCCGCTACCTGCTCCTTCCAAAAATTGCACATATTTTGCCTATCCAGCATTCCTGCAACCTAGATTGTTCCTCTAAAAAACTGTGCAGTTTTTTCCTCCAGCTGGGCCAGACCCCACAGAGAGTCACTTTCGATCCGGATTACCCATCTACATCACCAAATGACTGTTACACAGATTTTACCAGCAGTGCTCGGAGCATCCATTCGAGATCAGAACCTTGTCTCCTCTCCCAGTCATCTGCATCTGAAACAATCATGCATCATGGTAGACTAAGAGGTTTATGGATTTGATTTTGTCTCGTCATGAGTGACGACAGATACAAGTACACAAATAAACATGGCATGACAATGGATGGGATGAACAAAGGGATAACATGCAAAAGGACATGTTCTCCAACGGATGAGCAAAAGATGCATGCAAAGAGATGTTCTCGCGAATTAATGATCATGAAAAGATGTGTTCTTGGACGTATGAACGAGAAGACATGCAAGATGTGTTCATGAACAGATGGACAAATGGATAAACATGCACTTTTCGCGAACTCACGAACCTGTCAAGCTTACCAACATACAAGAAAGGAGCAATGTTCGAATGCAACATCAAGTGAACCTAACAACCATCGAAGACTCTACACATGTTCCCATGTGGAGGTGAAGCTGTGACACACCATGAGGACATCCATCTCTCAACAACACTACAGCTTGACATGCACACCAGCAGTAGCACGAATGTACCATCACTGTCATGTCGAATCTTTTCATGAATCATGTTGTCCACATCTCAACTATGGGTGATACTGTCAATCAATGTAATGTAACATGGAAGTCCAAGAGACCCACTTTTTGTATGAAGAGTCATATAAAGTAGAAAAGTCATGGAAGTCAAACAGTCATGAGGGTAGTCTAATAGCCACAAGGGTCAGTTTCACCCTTGGCTATAAATACCCCCTCATTTGTACATGTTAGGGTCCAACCCTAACCCCCTTATTTATGTAATAGGATCGAGTCATAGTTATAGTTAAGTAAAGAGTCAATAAAGCCCATATTAATAATTGTAAGTGGTTAACCCACATTTAATGAAGGGACCACAGTTAGTTGCGAATGGGCCATGGTATTAGATAGATGGTATTAATAAGAACCATGGTATTGCCCCATGGTATTGTATGTATGAATCCTATATAAAGGATAGAGACTCCCCTCGAGGAGCATCGTGTCTTATTTTGTCATTGAGCTCAGCTCTATTGGAGGTCGCCCCCTCGAAGAGGCAAGTGAACATTACTTTCTGAATAATAAAATACTTGCTATTATTTCTCATTGTTCTATGTTCTGGGTATATTTCTTTGCATATTTGGTATTCTAGTATCGTCTTGCAGGTTAAGAGCATAACAAGTGGTATTAGAGTGCTTTCCAAGGCCGGTGGGATCTCCAATTTTTAGCCAAAAAAAAATTTGGCTAGAGACATGTTCCGACGTCTTTAAACCATGGGATCTGTCGTTGAGCGCATAAACCTGTGGATTTGGGGAGGCATGCATGCAAGAAATACAAGAGGTGGTCACGCTTGTTGGACTCCCTTGTAACCCCTGTGGGTACCCCTTTGAGTAGTAGCGCATTAGATAGAACCGCGAACGGACTGTCTTCCAAGTACCCTCTGAGTATATCGGAAGCCCCCTAGCTGCCTTGAAACCTCGCCATAGATAAACTGTCGGCCGTCTTGCTACTACAGTACATCGAGAACAGCACTTGGAGAGATTACTCGCGCGTACGATAGGGTAGTCGGGTTGTACGGATAAGGGTATGGTTGATCATCATTGGTTAGTGCCATGAAAAATTGGGTCGAGTACTATTGTTAGACCCTTATGTATATTGTGATCTGTAGCATCTGACACTCTTGGAGACCATAGTTTCCTTATTTAGCTCTGGATCATGCATAATCTTTGCCGGATCAGATCTTGCAAGTGGGGTTTTGTCACAGTAGCAACAATCAGTTCCACCATTCAGATCTATCAGATCCATCAAATCCACAGCAACAATCAGTTCCGCCATCCAGATCTATCAGATCAGCCATTCAAATCTCTCAGATCCATCAGATCCACCATTCATATCTGACTAATTGTGGGGGTTCCTATACCTGGGCGTGATTTTTGCATGACTTTGTGCATCATTGACATTTCTAGGATTCGGCTACTGCAGTATTCCTAACCAAGTAAAACTCCGTTCGGAGTTAAAAAAAAAAATATTGGTGACTTAGCCCATAAGAATCAGGTTGACAAGTTGAGCAAGGTGGTACCATTCAATTGTTAGTGCCAAAAATTTCGGGCGGTCGGAAATTTCAAGTACATCGGATCAGTGCATGGTACAAACTAGAGCTCAAGCTATGGCCAACGAGAGGATTGACAGCCTTGAATCACAATTGCAAGATGTCATCTTGCAGTTAAAGAGCTTAAATGAAACACTCTCTAAGGGCAAGGTGGAGGAACGCACGAAGGCATCTATTGGCAATGTAAACATTGAGGGCGAGTCTAGCCAATCTCTTCACCTCTTTGGCACCCACCAACAATCCCATCCGCGACCACCCAAGCTATACATGTATAAATTTGATGGCTCTCACCTGGCCGCATGGATAGCACAAATGGAGCAATATTTCACACTGAATTACATCCTGGATGATGTGACTCAGCTTAGTGTGGGTATCATGTACTTGGACAATGAAAGATGGAAATGGTGGTAATGACATCAACGTTGCTATGGAAGGCCCTTGACTTGGTAGACATTTAAAAAAGCTCTTATGGACCGCTTTGACCATGAATCTGATTTTTTGGGTCGTCTCACTAAACTCCGATAGACAGGAATAGTGAACGAATATATTGCAGCCTTTGAAGCCTTAGCTTTCCGCACTGGAGGTCTACATGATGAGTTCTACATGGAATGTTTTGTCAGTGGTCTCAAAGAATCCATACAAGCCCACGTCCGACTGCACCACCCTAGCTCATGGCTGCATGCTTACAGGATAGCTCGTGAAGTAGAACGTGCGTTAGCAGCCCAGTCCAATTGCCCAAATTTCATTACTAAGGGTCGCCCCACACAGGCTCAAAGCACTACCTAAACACTCAAGGTTCAAAAGGTGTCACCAGCAGAAATGGCAGAAAGAAGAAAGCAAGGATTGTGTTACTACTGTGATGAGAAATACTCCCCCGAGCATAAGTGCAAGGAGCCCAAATTCTTTAAAATTGATGCTACTGATCACAGTTCATCGAAGGAAGCCCCACCACTTGAGGAACTAGAGGAGGAAGAAGAGGACAACCAGCAGGACAATGTACCTGAAGAACCAATTATCTCACTGCATGCTTTGGCGGGGATTTCTTCTCCCCAAACTCTCAAAATCAGAGGTTTTATTAAGCATCGCCCAGTAGTAGTCTTGATTGATAGTGGAAGTACACATAATTTTATCCATCAAAGAGTCATGGAAGCAGTGCATTTTTTTGTTCGAGCAGTTTCTAACTTCCATGTCCAAATTGCTAATGGGGGGACAATGAAATGTGAAGGCCGTTGTGAAAATGTCAAACTTCAAAGGGGGATTATCAGTTAAAGACCCACATGTTTGCCATACACATGGGAGGGTGCGACATTGTCCTAGGTGTTGAATGGCTTCGCACACTTGGCCCAATCACAATGGATTTCCAGGACTTATATATGAGCTTTAAGTAGAACAACGACACACATACCCTCCGCGGACTCCAGGCGGGAGCTCCCTCTATCATCAGCTCACATCGGATAGAAAAATTGTTAAAAAAAGGGCACCATGGAGTTATAGCCGAATTTAATGCCATCTAGGCCTTCGAACCCAATTCTCTTCATATTCATCCTGAGATGCAACAAATCTTAAACAACCATCTGCCAGTCTTTGACAAGCCTCATGAGCTTCCACCCTTGAGATAGGAACATGATAATAGCATTACTTTGGTCCCAGGGGCCCAACCACCAAATGTGCACCCATATACATATCCGTTCACCCAACATAATGAAATTGAAAAAATAATCAAGGAACTCTTGGAAGCAGGCGTCATTTGTCCCAGCATTAGTCCTTATTCATCGCCGGTGATCATGGTGCTCAAAAAAGATGGGGAATGGCGTATGTGTCCAGACTTCAGGGCTCTCAATAAGTTGACGGTCAAAGATAAATTTCCCATCCGGGTTGTCGATGATTTGCTGGATGAACTAAATGGGGCTCAATTCTTTACTAAGCTCGACCTTCACTTGGGCCACCACCAAATTCGCATGAAAGAAGTAGACATTCCAAAGACTACTTTCCAAACTCATGAAGGCCATTATGAGTTCTTGGTCATGCCATTTGGTATTTGTAATGCCCCATCCACTTTTCAGAGCCTTATGAACCACCTACTCAAACTATATCTCAGAAAATTTGTCCTTGTTTTCTTTGATGACATCCTCATCTACAATCGCACCTGGGCTACACATCTTCAGCATGTAGATCTGCTCTTGCAACTGCTCCGCAAGCATAAATTATTTGTCAAGATTTCCAAGTGCTCTTTTGGCATGGAAGAAGTTGAGTATTTGGGCCACATTGTGGGGCGGGAAGGTGTCAGGGTTGACCCCAAAAATATCCAAGCAATGCAGGATTGGCCTCAACCAAAGACCTTGAAGAGCTTGAGAGGATTTTTGGGTCTCACAGGCTAATATCACAAATTTGTCCACAATTATGGTCGCATTGCTAGGCCCCTCACTCAACTCCTCAAGAAAAATTCGTTCCTCTGGAATGATGAAGCACAACAAGCATTTACAGCTCTCAAACATGCCATGTGTTCCACTCCAGTCTTAGCACTACCTGACTTCACCAAATCTTTTGTGATTGAATGTGATGCTTCTAGTATGGGTATTGGAGTGGTCTTAATGCAAGAAGGTTGACCCTTGGCCTTCACGAGCCAACAAATAAGTGGGCAGAATCTGGGACAATCTACCTATGAGAAGGAGATGATGGCCATCTTACATGCAGTAGATACCTAGTGACCATACTTATTGGGGCGACATTTCCAAATCCGCACAGACCATCAAAGCCTTAAATATTTTTTGGAGCAATGCCTATCCTCACCACAACAAAATAAATGGTTCGCCAAAATGCTGGGATATGATTATGAGATAATTTACAAGAAAGGGCATGAAAATATTGTAGCAGATGTGTTATCCCGCCAATTTGAGGAGGAAAGTACCTTGCTCGCAATTTCCCTTCCCATTCCAGAATGGATTGAAGAGGCTCGCAAGGAATGGTTTTCACATCCCTGGCTCTCCCAACTCATTAATCAATTGCAGGCGGATCAAAATTCCACAGTGGGCTACTCATGGTAGGATGAGATTCTTCGCTAGAAGGACAAAGTCGTAATATCACCAACATCCACCCTCAAAAGCTGCATTTTGGTGGAGTTGCACTCATCTCCCACTGCAGGACATTCAGGCTTTCAGAAGACGTATGCTCGCACTCAAAGATCATTTTTTTGGATAGGCATGAAAAAGGACATTCTTACTTTTGTAGCTAAATGCGACATCTGTCAGTGCCACAAAGGAGAAACAGTCAAATCCCCAGGCACATTACAGCCATTGCCCATCCCGGCCTCAATCTAGACGGAGATTTTTATGGATTTCATTACGGGTCTTCCAAAGTCAAGAAACAAGTCATTCATCATGGTGGTTGTGGACAGACTTTCTAAGTATGCTCATTTTTGCGCCCTACCCCACCCTTTTACACCGACTTTGGTTGCTCAATCTTTCATGGATCAGATCTTCAAATTGCATGGCATGCCCACTTCCATTGTGTCTGATCGTGACCCGATCATCACCAGTAACTTTTGGCAGGAACTCTTTCGGCTACAAGGTACCCAACTACAACTCAGTACTTCATATCATCCACAAACTGATGGTCAAACTGAATCAGTCAACAAATGTCTGGAGACCTACCTTAGGTGTTTCACCTCAGAAAAGCAACATCTCTGGGTATAATGGTTACTTCTAGCTGAATGGTGGTATAACACCAACTATCATGCCACCACCAAAATGACTCCATATGAAGTAGTTTATGGTCAAATCCCTCCTTCCCCTACTTCTTATATCAAGGGATGCTCGAAGGTACAAGCAGTGGATCAACTCCTACAGAACCGCACAACCATGCTAGCCCACCTTAGAGAGAATCTTCATCAAGCCCAAAACCGCATGAAGCAACAGGCAGATCAACATCGCTCAGAACGCCAATTTCAAGAAGGGGATCAGGTATTTTTGAGGCTGCAACCATATAAGCAAACATCACTCAAAGACAAGGGTTGTTAGAAATTATCTCCAAAATTCTACGGACCGTATCAAGTACTTCAGCACATTGGAGAAGTCGCCTACAAGCTAGCTTTGCCACCCACTGCAAAAATCCATCCAGTCTTCCATGTCTCATGCCTCAAGAAAGTGATTGGGAACAATTGTAGAATTCAAACCAGTCTACCTGAAGTGGATGAAGAAGGGTCAATCTGGCTCCAACCTGAACAGGTTCTTGACACACAAGAACGGCACCTGCGTGGCCGCACGATCAAGGAAGTCCTCATCAAGTGGAAAGACACCTCTCCGGAAGATGCAACCTGGGAACTAGCCACTATCCTTCAGCAGTTTCCACAGCTTCAGCCTTGAGGACAAGGCTATTCTTATGGGGGAGGGCATGTTAGGGTCCAACCCTAACCCCCTTATTTATGTAATAGGATCGAGTCATAGTTATAGTTAAGTAAAGAGTCAATAAAGCCCATATTAATAATTGTAAGTGGTTAACCCGCATTTAATGAAGGGACCACAGTTAGTTGCAAATGGGCCATGGTATTAGATAGATGGTATTAATAAGAACCATGGTATTGCCCCATGGTATTTCATGTATGAATCCTATATAAAGGATAGAGGCTCCCCTCGAGGAGCATCGTGTCTTATTTTGTCATTGAGCTCAGCTCTATTAGAGGTTGCCCCCTCAAAGAGGCAAGTGAACATTGCTTTCTGAATAATAAAATACTTGTTGTTATTTCTCATTGTTCTATGTTCTGGGTATATTTCTTCGCATATTTGGTATTCCGGTATCATCTTGCAGGTTAAGAGCATAACAGTACATGCAAAGGAATTTTCAACTCAGCTCCCCCCACATAGTCTTGAGAGTTTGTAATGTTTTCTTTGAGGAGTAAATAGTGGCTCCAATGCCCTGCCCACGGGGTTAGTGATGTATGGTGTAACGATGTGTCTTGGAACTTTCGCTTAATTCAGAAGCCTGCTAACAGGCCCGCACGTTTTCACCCATGTATTGTAACTGTTGTAAGACTAATCTTGAACACATGGAATATCATTTGTCGACGCGTTTCGTCCTGACGATGAACCACACTGGTTGGTTCGAAACGCGTCGACAAATGATATTCCATGTGATTTTCGCCGAAGAATCTTTCTTAACTTGATATGGATCACAGAAGCCTAAACTCTATAATCTTGAACACTTGTCATACATGTTGCTTTAACCTGTGTTTAACATTTGAACTCATTCACTTGTTGTAATACATATCTATTAATGAAAATGCATTATATATGTTGTTAACATTTCCCTAACCGTTTTGGTTACCTCTTGGGACATCAGACAGACCTTCCACATACAACTTTCTATAACAACCATTGCACTCGCGCGGACTCATCTGCTAAGTGTTGTACATGTTATCTTCCCTTGTGTGTTGTGACTGTTGCAACCGTGTGGACTGTTATTCTGGAAGATGTGCACGTCCTGTTGTGTTGTGTGTTCCTAACATAATTAGGGCTTCCTCCCAATCGACCTAGGACTCACTCCCACCCTCTCCCTCTACAGTGAAAGAACCATTAACACAAGTGAAACTAGCAATCAACTGGCACACGAACCTCACTTCTCGAAGACAAAGAAGACCACTCTCTTTTGCTGAAAAGAAAGAGTGGAGGCAAATATTTAAGATAATGGCAACTGGGCCATCATACCGATGGGACTCCTACACCAAATAGTGTGAGGTCTAGTTGGGGCTTCATACCAGGGTGATCCCTTGAATGTTGGTGGATCTAGCACCGTCAACACATGGAAAATTAGCCCATCTACAAAATTCAAGCTTGGAAAATTTCCTTAAAATTGAGATTTACAATTTTCATTGCAATAGACATTGGATTACTATGATCTATGATTGAATCCAATTCACTAGTTCACATAGATGTTTGGTTTCTTGTCACATGAGAGGGATGATTCAATGCTAGTGTTTGTTGCTCCCTCAAATATATAGTTTTTGTTTCTTGTGTGGTGGCATGTTTCAATAAATGCATGTATGCCTTCAGTTGATGCCAGTATTCCATTATTCGTTGGAGATGTCCTATTCAACCATGTGGAGAATGCTCTGTTACAACCATCTTCTCATACAAAATCCCTAACAGAAACCTAGAATGACATGCTGGAGATTCTTTACAGGTTATTTTAGCAAGCCTTATTAAAATCACATATACATGTATATATCCTAATTCATTCATAACAACATAATCACTTCTATAAATTTTCCTAAACCAACATAGATCCATCTTAATTTGAGATCTACCAAGTGTCAAGAGGGATTAAATATCTCAAAATGAAAATCTCACTTTTAAATATCTCAAGATGAAAATGTCACTAATGAATGCAAAACTTGAGCAAAGGTTTAAACCTGGAAATATTTGATTTCTCTAGATGCTTGCTAGATATAGAGTTAAGATGGACATATACTAGTTCTTAATAATATTATTTATATTTATATAAATTTCACATCTCTATAAATAGAAATATTGTTATTTTTTATTTTATTAAGATCATGATAATATATATATATATATATTAATATTAATTTAAATTTTTAATGTGATATTCATGACATTGATGATATAACTAGCAATTGAACCTAATGTTGCAAAGGAAACGTCATAAGTCAATAACATATACAGAAAGAACATAGTAGATGTGATACCTAGTTGTGAAAATCAACAATATGCCTAGCTATGAAGTATATATATTTGTGCTCTTATGTGAAATAAGAATTTAGTTTGTAGGATATGATCAAAGTATGTTTTAGGTTTTAGAAGTTAACAATATTTTTTTGTACATTTCAACCTAGAAGTATATATGCGTGTATGTGTGTGTGGGTGCTCTTATTTGAAATAAGAATTTAGTTTGCAAAACATGATCAAGTTTGTTTTAGGCTTTAGAATTTAATAGTACTTTTATGTACATTTCAACCTAGAAAGTTTTCAAATCTGTGTACCTCCTTTTTCTTTGGTTTAAATTTATTGAATTTTTAAGTTCAGAAAAAAAATTGTGTCAAATTTATAGCATAATTATCTTGATAGAGAAAGGTGTGTTCAATGCAACATATGTGATAATTAGGTTTTTAACTAGTAATCTCTAGCTTGATGATTAGAATAATTTTGAGGCGAGGAGGAGATTGGACTCCTTCAATGGTATTTCATAGAAATCCTTATTTTTTTGTCCACCTTCCTTGATTTGATGGTGTTGTAATAGGTTTTTGGTAGATATTGCTAATCTATTTTCCAAGTTTTGACCACCATTTCCACCTTTACTCTCTCCGTCTTTGCCTAATTGTTGGTTACTTTTCACTTGCAAATTAGTAAAATAGGAAGACATAAATTTGGTCACTCTTACATATCAGCTTGTGTTTGTACATGATCTAATCAACATTTACTCTAGATGGTTGTCATCTGAAAATATATTTGACGAGGTTTAATAAGTTATGTTTTTGTCTTAGATTATTGAAAACTCTAGAGTGAGCGAAGAAAACTATTGACTTGTAATAAGTATTATTGTAGCAAACAACAACTAAAGTCCACCTGTAAGTTTCAATGGTTCTATGTTGCTAACCCTTTTAAACTAAATTTCTTCAGTCAATTTTACTACGGAACATCATTCAACATATAAACATGAAGAGAGATTTCACCTTTCTTGGGAAATAAACATTACAATAAATTTATTACAAATGCATAACTCTTGTGAGTGCAACAATCAAACGACATAGCTATCTTGCGTGATCTACTTCCACTTAAGCATATAAGAGAAACGCAAAGTTTGCTACACCATAATTTGGAAAAATATTTTGATTGTATGTAGACAAAATCGATCAATGAAATCACTCTTTACAACATAACCAATGAAATCATTGTTAACAACAAACTCCACCGATCGTTCAACACATATTCAATTTTTGAGAACTCTTTGTTGAGAGCAAGTTAAGCCTTAGCGAACTTAAATTTATTGTCCCACAACATTGTTAATTGTTCATTATATATATATATATATATATATATATATATATATATATATTATTGTACCACTTTGGTATCTCATGTTGGCCTTCCCAATTAGAGAAGAATGGTATTTTCTCATCTACATCATCTCTATTAATCACAATTATCTTTGTAGCCAGGACATCTAGTAGTCAATGAACTTTAAGCTTTCACTATAGCAGCCAAACATATACTCCTTTGTTTTTTCATCAAAATTACCTCTCTTTTTCTTAGGAAATTTACAAGGAAATTTGTTATGAATGTAGGCCAGAATATTTGCTTCTCCTTACAAAATATTGATATGGTATGTTATACTTGTGGGACATTCACCTTTCTATCTCCATAATTATCATATTCCTCCTTTCAATGCCTTCATTTTTTTATTGAGGGAAAGGAGTGCTATATTCTTATTCGCAACATGTGGTGCAATTGCTAGTGATAACAATTTATTACTCAAGATTATGCATGGACTCCATTGAGTTGTAAATATGTAAGGGCATTAACGATAATGATATTGTTTGGTGGTGAGTGGTTTGAGCTTACAAATATAAATTTAGTGAAGAGGCATTGTAATCATTGAAGATGAAATACTATTATTTCTCTTGATGATGGATTTGTATAATTTTAGTTTGTTTATTTTGTTTTTATGATAATGGTATTTTTAAATTTTATTCAATGAACCATTTTCTACAATATAACCACCAATGAAATCATTGTTAACAACAAACTCCACCAATCATACAACACATACTCAATTTTTTAAAAACTCATTATTGAAAACATGTTAAATCTTAGTGAACTTAAATTAACTGTACCACGACATTGTTAACTGTTCATTATATATAACATCTCATGAATAATTTTTTTTTGACAACTTTTGATAATTATTTCACCAAGGGTTCACGTTATTCGAAAACATAAAAGTACCACCGATAAATGACAATTCTCTGACTCGAATGCCTTTATTGATCAACTTATTTACCACAATATTTTCCATTGTTATTTTATTTATATGAAATCATGGCACTGACCCATCTAATTATATCAGGTAATTATATTTTATTATTTGTATTTATCAAAATGATGACCAGTTTATGTCAGGGATATTTAACCTTGGTATTGTGTTTAATTTAGAGAGACTTCATGAGGTGAGGGTCATTTATTAATAAATCATTGTGGAGAATTGTCTAATATGTTATTGAATTAAATAAGAATTAGAATAAACCTAATCTAAGTATAGGATTCAACTCCATGCACTTTCACACCAGTACTAAAAATCAATGCGTTGGGTCAAAAGAACCTCTCTCCCATGTGGGAAATCAACGACTCTCGGGGAAGCATGTAACCCACCCACTTTCTTGAGGGCACAACCTAACGTGCAAAGATTCTATTTTAAATCAAGATTGTATGGTGAAAACAACATAGTGTAAGTTAATTTGTATATGCTCATAAGTCAACAACATGGTGGCTACAACCAAGCTCCAATCCAATGTCTCTTCTTGTTTCACCAATGGCGTAGCACTTATTTTCTTCTCCTTTCTCTTGGATTCAGATTACATTATTCATAGCCCCACACACAAATATTGAAATGATTTATGTCAACTACTGGGAATAGCCTTCTGCTGTAACATTTTCCAATCGCTTCATCAACCTTTTAGGAGTTGGATCCTTTGTTGGCCCAAGGCTTCGAGACTCGCAAGGCATTGAGAAAGCTTAAAGTGACATTCGAAAAGCATTATCCCACCCATCCATCAAGGCACATCCCTCTACTCATCCCAAGGCAGCATTGGCAAACCTCGAGCGCAACATACTTGGCCCACAAATACAACCGCAACATATAGTCCAAGCATCAAAACTATGCCCATCTAGGTAGGACCTTATTCTTGCTATACTCTCAAGGGATAGGTGGACCTTATTCTTGCTATACTCTCAAGGGATAGGTGGACCTTATTCTTGCTATACTCTCCGGGGATAGGTGGACCTTATTCTATCAGAAGAGTATCTTACACTACAACTGCTAAAGACACCAAACATCTAAATTTTATACCTCTAATTTGCCATTGTCTGCTACAAAAGGATATATGGAAACTTGTTCTAATGACCACTATTCTCTTTTTGCCATTTTCTCATAATTTAAAAGTATTGAAAAAAAAAACGGAATATATATTGCTTCTAATGCATATTAAATTTATTTATTATTCGAACATTTTGCAAGATTTATAAAAGCATGGTTTGATTGTTGATGTGAATAGAAATACAACTTTTCGGTAAACATGGAACCATTTTTCACGTGTTTTACAAATCATCATTTATGATTTCACCGTAAACAGTTTGGGCTTTAGAAGTCTTTCAGATGTTAGACCTACCAGTGTATAAGAGTTTCACTCCTATTTCATAAATACGGTAACGCATAGAAGAGTCGAGTATGTGCAATTCCTATTTGGTCGCATTAGAAAGCATAATTTTTCAGGGGAGATAAGTCCCCCCCATGAAGTGATCCCATTGGGCCCCAGTCCAACTGTTGTTTTTCTAGACCTAAGCTCTAGACTTATCCCCTTAGGTTGTGTACCTTTGAGAACCACCCGTAGGCTCTAGGTCCACCATATTGCAGGTAGATGTAGGAGTCTCAAGTTGACTATATTTGACGCTCCATAACAGATCACGACATCATTTTATTTGTGGTTGACTAGCAAGGAATTCATTATTTTCCTGCCCCAATAGAGATGTTGAATATATCTCTACGTACTCACCAATAAAGTTACCATTTCTTGAATCCTGTAATGTCTCTTTTACAATGTCCTGGTCATTAGATCTATTGGTTGAACCATAATGATTACCAATCGGTGCATTTCCCGTCCTTATGCTTAGGTTTTTCACGGTTAAAGCCCTTGAATCTGCTTATGCATCTACCCTTCATTGCGTTGTGCTGCTCTTGGCTAACCATCCCATTCATCAACAACATAAATCTAGGATTTGGGGACACGAAATTGGCTTTCATAGGAGAAGGGAACGATCCCCACAGGATGTTGTATACCGTTGCCTGGCATTCTGTCTAGTGCCCGGAAAGAAAAAGGCTGAGTGATCCATATATCAGATTAACCATCCTGCCGCAAGCATCAGATAAAAGAGACTTGAATATATCTGCACCACCCACCACTCAAACTACTTTTATGGAGTGTCACGTCTATTTATCTTCGATTTGCGAATGAATGAGAGGAAACTTATTCGAAGGAAGAGGTATAATGAATATCATTAAAAAAAACAAATGTTTTTTTTTTGCAATTTAATGATATTTCTTGACACAAATATATACCCAAGTTATATAATGCAGGGAGTGAATTGAACATACTTATTATGACATGCCGATGGTTTGTTGTGCATTTTGGAAATTCGAGAGATGCATATGGAATTAAGAGATAGGCACTAAATTGGTTAATGTATCATTATATGCAAAACAAAAAGACACTATCTAGAGCTCCAAGTCAAACTAGCATTAAAAAGGTTTTGTAAACATGGCTATGTAGTCTGGTGCTGCAAAACAGGTTCCAGTTTAAATGGATTGGTCAATATCAAGTCACTATACCTCTACGACCTTAAACTCCATGTTAAACATGGATTTTTGGATCTATTGTATTCGAATGAGGAAAAAATACCCAGGTTTACATTAAGATAAATTCGTGCAAGCGTTACTTTACCAGGCCGCAATTGCTCAGGGCCCTCGTTATGATAAATTCGTGCAAACGTTACTTTACCATGCTTCAATTGCTCGGGGGTCCTGATTATGATATTTGTCAGACTAGCGTGTCCATAGAACTTGACTACGAAAATAGTGGCATTCTCTTGCAATTCCGCTGCCCTTATCTAGTGAAGGCAAGGCCTGAGAGAACACAAAATTTGTTCAACCCTTGCGCAAGACTCAACGGCCATTGTAGCTAATCTCATTATTATATAAATATCTGACAAAAGAAAACAAGCACCAGCAACAATACGAAATATATTATACATTCAAATTTCAATCACTTTCTCATACCTTGAAAAAACCGTTGACAAATGAAAAGAAATGATAATATTAACTTGCATATATACGAGAACGCATTACTGGGAGTATGCAGATCTCTGAATAAACTACGAGTTATGAAAGTTTGCTCGCAAGAGAATATTTAATCTGTTGGGGTTTCAAGTTTCGACTGCGTGATTGGTAGGTTCGTAGGGCCGAGCAAGCTTCAATTACAAGGTGTTATTCAACCTGAAAAAAGACATTCAGATGCCGATGCGTATCAATGGACGTGACTTCTACTGGGGCATGTTCCCATGTTATGGCAAAGAAACCCTTTGATGGTCCCGGGCATTAGCTTCTTCCCATGCAAATCAATTCAACGTACATTCAAAGCTCGTTGAATCTTCCTTTATTTTCAATTATTTCCACAAATATTGAAGATTCGAAAGTAAAAATATTCAACTATAGATACGATCAACAATGGAGCAATCCTCCTTAGTAGAACAAATCTTTGGCGTTAGTTTTTCTTCCATCACATGGGAAGGAAAAAGGTAATGACAATTGTGAGCCTTGGTTCGAATCTTTGATCTCAATATTCATGGTTACTAGTCACCTTCATGCCGAGTTTGTCGCATTGTTTTTCCACCAGTGTCGTTCCTATTGTTTCAACACTTACACTGCCCACCTTCACGTGAGTTTTTTAAATTGTTTTCCACAACTGTACTTCACGTGAGTTTTTTAAATTGTTTTCCACAACTGTACTTCGAATGGTTTATTTGCTTTTTTTTGGTTTTGTTTTGTTTGGTTTAGTTTTAAGTTATTTTATAATAAATATTATTATGAGTGGTTATTATGGAATTATCAATAATTGTGGTTATTTTGGAATTATTATGTTTATAATAGTAATTTACTTTTTATTAATATTTTTTGGTAATGTAAATGAGGTAAATTTTGAAATATATTTTGAAAAAATAAATATTTTTTTCAATTAAATTGATTAATTAAAAAATATCATATTAATATGAATTATGGATTTTTGGGCATGTGGTATTAGTAAACCATGATATTAACCCATAGTATTGCAACATAGTCTATTTACATATTAAGATACACAATATTTTTTAATAAAAAACTTCGAACCTATAGAATCTCAATTTTTGATTAATTAATATTATTAAAAATACTATTTTAAATCTATATCATTTACCTAGTAATTATTGATAATTAAATTAAAATTTAAGAAATCATATTTCAAAATAAACACTAGTATAAATGATGTGAAGATTTCTATGGAATGAGAAATAAATCTACAGATTGAAATAATTATTTTATTTTAAAATTTAATGAATATATATATAATATGGAATTTGTCAAAATGGTGCAGGTAAATTCTAAACTAGTTTGAAAAAAATTCAAAAGATAAATTGATTATTATATTTACGGTCCCAGCAAGGCCAGCATTACCTGCAGAGCCAGCCATTAATTCCTGAACATAAGGCTTACGCTTATTCTCCTGGATCTGCTGTTGTATCTACACATGCCACCTTTGATTACTGAACTTACAACTGATAGACCCCAAAAGAGAGCGTTCTTTCCTCACCCTTTGGTTGAGTGTCCCCTAAAATATCAATGATTTCACTGTTTGTTTAGGCAGGCAGCTCGGGAACTCGTTGAGGCAGTTCGAAAAACGGGAATAGTCTCGAGTTTTTCGAAGTTAGTCTCCATCCATCCATCCATCCCCCGTAGCTCCATTTGATGTTGGCTGGCCTCAGCTCTTTCTTTCTATCGGTAAGGAAGTTAACTACTATGATAATACGGAAGGAAGTCAATTACTATTATAAGGAGGGCGTTCTCCCACTTCGATATTAAAAAGTTAGAAATCTCCACCAAAAGCGTTATAAAATTACAAAAATAAATTGAGAGAAAAAACCTAAAAAGTTAAACTATATTATTATAGTTTACTGGGGAATAATTAACACTATAAAGAAAATAAATACTTCAGGTTGGAGAAAAAATTCTACAGCTCATTTCATTTTCATTATCACAACCAGGTTTACATTACACAAATGCAAAGAATATTCAAATTGAATTATCAATATCAAATTTTAGAAATAAATTCCAATTATAACAATAAGATGGAACGTAATTTTTATCTAGTTATATTTCTACATTTAATTGTTATTAGAACGAATGCAGTGCTTAACCATGGCAAAAGTTGCAACTTTAAAATTAAAAATAGCAAAATTGTAGATTTCATCATAAAATACACAGAAATGCTAAAAAAAAAATTGATAGAATTGTAAATTTCATCACTAATACAATGGAATTCTTAAATATAATTCAATATTTTTAAATCTTAATACAAGTTAATCAAAAGTACTAAACAATTATCATCTATAAATATTCTAGAGAATAACAAAAATTAAGTCAAAGCACCCTTATTTCAAAATCTTGAATAGAAAATGGTATAAATAATCCAAATTCTTACCTATATGAAATAAATAGATAATGATATAAACTCAAAGTATAATGATATAAACTCAAAGCAACTGGTTGAAGGGGCATATTCACACTATCAGATATGTGATCTTATTGAACATAATCAAAAGATTAACTTAATGTTGCACCTGGTTTTTACAATGACGGTAAAGAATTAAAAGAAGGTAAGGAATTAAAATAACAAGTTAATGATCATAAGAAAGCTTTTAAAAGTAGAAATACTAATTGGCCATCCTTAAGTCAATTGCATATTCCCCGAATATTTGGGAATCTGACGGACATGGGCGCGGTCAAAAAATTGACCGTGCCTATGTCTGTCGGATTCTTGAATATTCGGAAATATGCAATTGACTTAAGCTCACCAATATTAATTCAATATATTTGGAACATGTTTTCATCACGCTATTTTATATCATCATCATGTGAAGAAGAAGACATCGTATCATCTTCTTCATCATTATGTGAAGAATTCCACGAAGAAGACAAGCATCTCTTGCACTTATTCTCGTGATTCATTGTGATATGTTATTATAAGAAGTCCATGCAAAAGCCAAATATCTCTTGTACTTATTCTCGTGATTCTTGTGATTTGTTGTGATCTGTTGTTATAATTACAGTGGTTTGTCAAGAAGATTTGTTCAAACCCAAAAGCTGCTTTAAAAGGTTTTGCTCATGGGAATATTTAGAACATATTGGTAGAGTTTCAGTGATTTAAGGAAGGAGTACAATCAAGAGTATTATCACTGAATGATAGACATTGAAGTCATAAAACCAAAACAGAAAATTTAAATATACATATGAAAATTTTCAAAAGATTTGTGCAACCAAACTCAGTTTTGATCTTTTTAATCCCATAATAAGAAATCCACCTGAACAAAAGGAGTGACAACAAACTTGTAAGCATTGGCCCATGAATTTTACAACTCGGAAAATAAAAAAGATACATTTACAGATAAATAAGACACACATATACTGACATTTCTATTTTCATAAATTTGGTAAACCTTATTTCCATTTTGAAACATTTTATGTTTACTTGGTCCACATAACTCATATCTTAACACTAGAACCATCACAGTTTGGTTGAGGAAGTAACTGTAAGTAAGGTTATTTTCATTAAATGAGTTCTAATTTTTTGGATAAAATTCCACATTCTATAAAAATAAGTGTATATCTTTATACAGAGTTGATACGAATAAGGGAGGATGGAAGGATGGAGCTCTGATCAATTATAAAGATGGAATTTGGTTAGGGTTTAGGGTTTCTATCTCACTATGCCTACAACGATCTCTGCCCTGCCATGATCTGCATGGTGATCTCACGTGACGGTCTACCGCATATACCATTGATTGTGTTCAATGCTCCTTATGGTTGTTACTACCATTCTGTTTTTGGTTGTAGTCTTTGTCGACGATGGAGGAAGATGATGTTGACTACTCAGAGGAGCCTTTCCCCTATGAGCCCATTTGGACATACCCTAGCTCTCAGCTGGATGTGTCATTTTATGGGTCCCTAGGTCATCCTGTTTTGTTGTGGTTGGGACCACCACCTGTCCGCTCAAACGCCGATACCTCAGTGCCCTGCTTGCCATTTTCATCTCTCTCAATCTCATTGTCAGTTCTCGATAGTCCTTCCTATTTCTTGCCTCTCTAATTTCTCCATCCCCATCTTTCGACCTTCTACTCCTTGATCCACCCATCTTGTCGTCCAATATTTCCCATCCCTCATCTGGGCATATCGAATCTGGGATCAATCCCCTTCCTTTCAACCCGGCTTCATCATCGTTACCGACCTCTCTTGTTGTACCTAGGCAACCATCCCTTTCATCTGGTTGTTTCATTGCCCCAGACGTAAACCCTAGCTCACTTAACCCTAGGCCACATGAGGCTCCCTCAGATACTCAGGACCCCCTCCAGGATCATCCGACGATCCCTCATTTGGGCAACGCTAGAAGAACAAAGTGCGTCAAAGCCTTACACAGGGACTTGTCTCTCTGTTTCGGTGAAGGTGTACAAATGGGCGACATTGTGGATACGGCGAATAGGGTTTTGGTGGGAAGCGTTAGAGGAAGGTGTTACTCGGCTGCCTGACTCTGTATTTGAGTCACTGAGATTTTGGGGAACATCCTAAGTGAACTCTTGCCTATTACCACTCTAGCTCGAGGTTGGTTCTCTTTAAGATTTCTAAGGGAGGATTATACATCATGGGTCCTCTTATGGTATTGGCATATAGAACTGGCTCCCATGTTGCTTAATATATGGAGTCCTCTATTTGATCCCGAGTAGGAGCAATTGGGTGTTGGGCCGCTTTGGGTTCGTCGCCCGGGATTTCCCCTACACTTCTGGTCTCAGGATATTTTCGCTCACATTGGGAATTCATTGGGCACATTCCTAGATTATGATAAATCTTTCATTACCTCTGGCAACAAATCATTAGGAAACATCTTAGTGTACCTAGACACCAGAGAAGTATTGGAGAAGAAAATCACCCTTCAATGGAAAATATTCACCCGCATTCAAATTCTGGATTATGAAAGGGTGTCGTTCAGATGTAAGAGGTGTCACATGGTCAACCATCTCTATAAATAACGCCCATTGGTCACTCATGCCTCCTCCCCCATCAAAGACACAGATGGCATTGGCCCTACGATATAAGCACCTGTGAAGGAGCAGCCTCCTCATTCCTCTTGTCCGAAGCCATCGGGGCGCAGTTCTGCACAGACAACTTCATCGGCCACCCCCCCCACCTCCTTCATCTCCCATGATGAGATCTTGGGCTGTTGCTGCATCTACCCTTTCTGCAGGTATTTTTTCACCTCTTTGCTCTACATCTTGTTTATCATTATCTACTTCTACACCTCAATTGCATGTTTCATTTTCATCCATTTCATGCATATCCACCATTTCTCTTACTTGCCCACTAAACCCGCCTCCCCCATCCTATACTACCACCTCACCATCTATTCTTGGGCTGACCACTTCTCCTCCCTCTCCTGGTGCATCAGTATCATCCTGTCACTCTCACCCCTACAATTTTCTCTCTCGAGGGAAACACCCCTCTAAGCCTTATGGTATCAACCTGGTCTGCGCCGTCCCACCCCCCCAATATCTCCAAGCCTCCAAGGGGTCGACATTCCTACATTTCTAAATCCGTTATCCAAGCAAGGGTGGATGCACCTTAGGGTAAGTAATCTACACTGGATAGGGTTCTTAAATCATCAGACACCCTCCCTCAGCCTCCCCCATGAAGTGGCTCTCTTTCAACTGTAGAGGATTGGCTAGCCCGACCAAAAAATTAGCCCTCAAAGGACTTCATGACTCTCAGCAGATCAAAATTATATATCTTCAAGAAACCCTAGGATTGGTCGAGCAAGTCATCTCTGTGATGAACTCCCTAAAGCCAGGATGGACCTTCCACGTTCTGGATGTCAGTGCATGATATGGGGGAATCACACTTGGCATCAACCCCCACATGATTAAGCTTCTTTCATCCTTGGGGGGTTGGCTTTACTGGTATGGATATATACTCCTTGGAGTTGGGCCTGGATTTCAGAATTATCAATGTTTATGCTCCCTATCATAACAAGGAGGATTTTTAAATTCACCTTCTGAATCTATCTCTCACAAACTCTTACAATATTATTCTGGGAGGGGATCTCAATTTCTCAATTGGACATGCAGAATCTTGGGGACATAATGCCTAGTTGGACCCCCTCTTGGACACCATGGAGCATCTTTTGGAGCAACACAATCTGGTAGATATCCCTATGAATAAGTTGCAGCGGACTTGGCGTAACAGAAGGACTGGAGAGGCATCACTGACTAGAAGACTGGATCGCTTCTTAATCAAGGAGAACTTAGTAAGGACCTTGACATATTTCCATCAGAGGTTGGGATCTGGAGGCATTTTTGACCGCTCCCCTATTTTTCTAAAGTTGTTGGGACCCTTTTAAAAACCAAGAGCACCCTTTAAATTCAACTCTAGCTGGTTGATGGACCCTAATTAAATAAAATTGGTAACTGACTACTCGCGGGCACACCCTTCTGCGCTGGGGAGGTCTATATTAGAATTTTTTATCACAATCTGAATGACCTAAAGATATTATCTCTACAATGGGCTAAACATAAAAGAGATTGGGATGAGCAGACGCTAAGGCTTATCTAAGACAAGCTGGGAAATTTGATGGATGAGAACAGGAGGGGATTCTCCTCTCCAGAAGCTAAAAACTCCCACATAGACCTGGAGGTGCAGCGATCCAGAATTCTTAAAGAACTAGAGGAGACTTGGTGCCTTAGAAGTAGGGTTATCTGGTTATAAGCAGGGGATGACAACACCAAATTCTTCCACAATTTTTCAAATGGGAGACGGTTAATTAATACTATATAGCAGATGCCTAATGAGGATGGCCAACCTACTCACACTTTTCACCAACTGACTCATATTGGTACAAACCACTTCCAACATCTTTTCAAGGCTCCTCCTGGGGCCACTCTAGCTAAAATCGTTAGAGTTGCTAGACTATTTCCTCGATTTGTTGATCAGGATGTTGAAGCTGACCTCATCAATCTTGTTACAATGGAGGAATTGGAAAGCACCCTCAAATGGTTTAGAAAGGATAAAATCCTTGGCCCAAATGGATGGTCTTTCAAATTCTATTTGGATTTTTTCGAGATCATTGGTCAAGACCTACTTAAGGTTGTGGAGGAATGCAAATCATCTGGTCAAATATACGAGGCCTTCAATTCCACCTTCATTGCCCTCATCTCCAAAGTCGACTCCCCACTATCTTTCAATGATTTCATGTATATCATCCTTTCAGTTGCCTCTATCAGATTATTGCCAAAATCATCGCCAATCGGCTAAAGCCCATCCTGTCTACCCACATCTCATCTGAATGATTTACCTTTTTGCATAATAGACAAATTCGTGAGGCCATTGGCACCACAAAGGAGGTCCTCCACTCCATTATGACTAGGAATTTAAAAGACTCTATTCTCAAGATCGATCTCTTTAAGGCTTTTGATCATGTCAGTTGATTATATATAAGAATTCTTTTAACACACTTGGGCTTCCCCCTTCCTCTAATTCATTGGATCATGTGTTGTATTGCTTATTTTTCCTTTATCATTCTCATCAATGGTTCAACCTCCAACTTCTTCCATGCAGAGGGAGGACTCAGATAGGGATGTCCCTTCTCTCCACTCCTCTTCCTCCTTTTTATGGAAGGTTTGAGAAGATTAATATTGCAGGAAAGAAGAGAAGGATGACTTCAAGGTATCATGATTACAGACCTGAGACCATTGATGATGTCTCCATATTCCTCAGTGGGGGTATTTGAGATTTCTCTATTTTCCTTGCTATCATGTAGATCTTCTACCTTGCAATCAGCATGGAAGCAAACCAATTGAAATCCACCATCTCCTTCACAGAATGATCCCCTCAGGAAATCCGAACTACTCTTCAGAATTTCCCAGTTTAGAGACTTTATTTGGAAGATGGGCTCAAATATCTTGGGTTCTGCATCAAGTCACACAGTTACAATATTGTGGATTGGATTTGGCTTGTGGCCAAGGTGGAAAAAAGACTGCATAACTAGACTCATAGGTTCTTATCCAAAGCAGGGTGTTTAGTCCTTATCAAATCGATCATAGAGGCAACCCCAGTATATTGGATGTCCTTGGCTTGGATACCCAAAGGAATACTATCTCGAATACAAAAAATATATTTTATATTCTTGTGGAATGGGTTCAAGGAGGGGATACCTTTTGCTTGGGTGGGCTGCAGTCACATTTCCCTTCCAAATAAATGTTGGGTGTGGAGCCTGATTATCTTCTTTATTCAGAGGTATCACTACATTGGACCCCATGTCATAATTTGGTGGCACTATCTGTAATATTTACTATACAAGGGGGGTCCAGAGGGGGCATATGCGACCTTTGGGAGCCCCCCCTGGCGGGGAGATCAGGGGCAGTGCCCTCGAAGCTAAAAATAGATGTAAAATTGCCTTGTAAAATGTTGTATTTTCGTAGTCAATATGAGTCGTTCATTAGGCGGAGATATGACTGTAGAAGTTATGTTTAATTTAGGGTTTTTTTCCCTAGAAGGAAACCCCTCACTATATATGAGGGAATTGTATTGCGTCTATGTAAATCTATATTCTGAGCGAGAAGAGAGAGGAGATTGAGCGAGAGAGAAGAGGGAAGTAAAGTGGATCTGTTGTAGGTTATATCTCTTTAGTTTGCTGGATAATATAAAAGGAAGGACTAGTTGTTTCTCCGTGGACGTAGCCCAAATTGGGTGAACCACGTATATCTGTGTCTCTCTTGTTTTATGTGTTTATATTTCTGAAATATATTTTATGTGTTCCATTTCTATGTAATATATAATTTTCTAACAATAAATGGGGTGGCTATGGATTGAAGGACCTACCCTCCTTTGTACATGCTCTTGCTACCAAGATGGGTTAGCATATTCTCATGAAACGCGGCTTCTAGATTGATGTGGTCCATCACAAATACATCTGACGTCTTCATATTATGCATTGGATCTGACTCTCATCTTTGCACAGAGGTGGTATTTCGTTGATTTGGAGAGTTTTTCTCTACACCCTTCCTACTATTAGAGATGGCCTTGTATGGCGTATTACATCTAACATATCAGTGTGCATTGGAATGGACCCTTGGACAGGATGCGGCAACATGTACAAGATGCAGAAACATGTACAAGTTGCCTCCTAATCTTATCAATTTCTTAAATTATCGAGGCATCAACTCGATTACCCATATTGTTGATTCGGAGAATTACACCTTTTTTGCACAAGCTTGGAAATCGACTGATATTTTGGGAATCCCAGTCCAATGGCAACAATATTGGCTGGGCTATATCACCTCTTTAATTGAATCACATGTTCGTATCTCAGAGGATGAAGATGAACTCATTTGGGCACCCGCAGCACATGGAATATACTCTCCAAAAGAAGGCTATTATATATGTTCCACATAAGCCACCTGAGTTGGTCGATTGGTGGCGCTCCCATTGGATGCTCAAATCCCCTCCATGTGCCAAGATATTTATGTGGAATGTTCTTATGAACAAATCTCCTACTGGGGAAAATGTGAAGAAAAGGTCTATTTATGGACCCTCTTGGTGCGTTCTCTGTCATCAAGATGAAGAATCAAATGAACACCTATTTTTTATCTTCCCTGTTGCTGTCAATTTATGGGAATAGGTTCTCTCCTCACTGGCTATAACTCAAAGATGGCATGGAGACAATATATTGAATGCTTGGAATCATTGGTGGACTAAGTCCTTGAACCTGGAAGCTCACAACCTCCCCCTTGTTATCTATTGGTCACTCTGGTTGAATAGGAATGGAATCATCTTTAGAGATAAAGTTGTCTGGTGGCCTCTTTCTATTGCCCAAATTATAAACTCTTTCCATGAAATACCCAGTGAGGAACACACACCTCCTGTCCGTGTTGTTACACATGAAGATATATACCAAAATCATCCCTCAGCATACTTTGATGGACTTACACAATATCAAGGATCTTGGGGGGGGGTGTACTTTTGCATCTATCTGACAGTCATATTTACCGTGTCCAGATGGGCCTAGGGGGTGGAATTAACAACTATGTTGAACTCATCACTCTCAGACACTTTCTTCATTTTGCTCTAAATCATGATTGCAGACACCTTCAGATTTTTGGGGACTCCAAAATCATTATAAATTGGTTCAATAACACAAACACATGTCATGTACACTCTCTCAAGAACATATTGGATGAAGCCATACAATCAAAAATGAATTTTGATTATATTTATTGTCATCATATTTACAAGGAACGTAATCAGATTGACGACCAACTATCCAAGGAAGTCGTCGCCCAACCCAAGGGTCTATGGTTAGTACAGGAACAATGTGTGGATGATCATTACCAGTATTACCATCGACCATACATAGATCAGATTTTCGAGGGGGCTGATAGGCCCTAAATACAGTCTATTTTTCTTATATTTACCAGAATAGTATATTATGCTCTTTATATCCATGTATATATTTTATATAATCAACTACGGTATACCCTCATGGGTAACCTTTTATATAGACATAATTTTTTTTTAAGGCTTCGGCCTAACATTATGCATATGCCTGGTTGGCATCTACAAAATGTAATTTTCTCAAATTAATAAAAAATTATGATTTTTCCTTGGGGAAAAAACTCATATCTTAATACTTGCAGAAGTTATAGATGTCGAGAGTACTACATCAAGTAGTGGGTATAATATTATCACATCTAAAAAAACAATGATTGATAGTATATAAATCATAGTTCCTTAGGCATCTCAGGCTTTGGTTGGTCAACAATATTCAGGAACAAATTGGATCGAAATTCTATGAGAAAAATTGTAAGTGAATGAACTGTGAAAATAAAAAATTCATCGGTTACCAGTGCAATTGTTTTCTTGAAAGATAATAAGAACATAGTTACATTTGAATCTTGATAAAAGAAAAATAGCTTATGTATTAAAATCACAATCTAACAAACAATGGTGGACAAAAAAACTCGCTTGTTGGGAGGAAACGGAACTCAGTTCCCTTTCCTTGTCGAAACCCTCCATGGATGGACATAGTCCTAACTATAATCATAAATAATAAAATGCAGCCAAAACCCGCCATGGACAAATATAATTCTAATAGTACTCATAAATAATAAAATGTAAAGAAATATAGAAACATGGATTAACAGATTTCATGAAAAATCTCTAACCACTTCCAGATCATTACAACATATGAAGATAAGTCATTCAAATTCGGGGCAAACTCCTTTTCCAAATGAAACTACAAAGGTGTCATGGGTACACATTCGTCAAATGAAACTGCAAAGATCAATACACAAAAATAAAGTAATTTCTGTAAAAGTTTCCTAAAATAATAAATTCAAACAATAGTTGTCTTGTCATAGAAAACCTTCATATAACCCATATATTTACCTGTTTTGCACAACGTTGGGTAACAACTTGGTCACAAGTTTCTCACTTCCTTTACACCATTCAGATCTACAACACTTCTCCTAACTAAACTGAAAGGGCAGTACTAGATACAAAAAAATAAAATAAAAAACAAAATTGAAACACTACAGGTCCTCTTGTAACCCAAGTTTAAAATAGAAATAATTATATGGTAAAATGAGTGTAATAAAAAACCGAAAAGGAGAACTCGAAGTCACTACACAACACATTTAACGGAAGTGTACCAATTTTTCCATTAACAGTGGAGACTTCATTTAAAACCAAACTACTAGTTAAAACAACTCACTATAGCATTCTACTCTCAACAACAATAGATTTCCCACGTCTTTCAATGCAGTACTAATTCTCTTTTATAGATTTTCAATGAAATAGGCATTTTATACAATCTTTTACCATTTGCAAAACATTTGAACTTCTACAAGCAAAACCTTTGTGAAAAAAAAGTCGAATGAGACTTTAGAAAAAATAAACCATAACCCTGTTCAGAAACCCTAACAAAGGTATTCGATCCCCCGTAGTGAATCATTTTCCGATGCTGAAGAATAGAGTGCAATAACACTTTCTTCAGTAGAGTGGACTGGGTAGTTTGAAAAGGTAGTTATGATAAGATTTTTTATCTAATGGTGGTAAACATTTCAATCATCTAACATCAGGTCAAATAAATCATATGAAGACAATGAAGACTCTAGGGGAGCTCTTCCCAAAGGGAATGCCTTACAACGTAAATATATAGATAGATAACTTTTTAAAAAAACAAAAATTGAGAATATTGATTTTTTATATGTTTATTAATTAAATTCAAATATGAAATTCTGAAATATAATGGTTGTGAATATGCATCATTATTATATCATGGAAATGGATATATATATATATATATATATATATATATATATATATCTATATATATATATATATAATTCATGTTGGTAGATTTAAAATTCATGTTGTTTATGAACTTGATGGATTACTTTCTTGAAATTTGATTAGCACATAATTGTTAAGAGAATAGCATATTTAGAGATAAACCTTTTCTGTGATTGGAAATGTGTTGTATTTAAGCTTAAAGGATAAGGTATGAGATTAATGAAAAGTTGATTTGAGTTCTTATTTTACAAGAATATGTGCTTGTGATATTTTTTAGGGAGAAATTGAAGAAGAGTGAGATCACATTTTTGATGAATTGGAATTGTTGCATGATTTAGAAACCTAAGATGATTGTCTTGTATGTGGAATGGAAGAGATTGTTGGATTTAGGACTTTTTGTTGAGATGTCGCTAGTTGTATGAGTAGTTAGTAGTCCCACAAAAAGTTGTGATATTTTGAGAGGGTAGTAATTCTTCTTAAAAAAAGAGAGAAATAGAAATGGAAATGAAGCTTAGCTTTAGGCAAGAAATGCCATTTTGATAGTGTAAATCTTACGTAAAATAAACAAGATTATTCATAGTTTGAGAAATGTATGGTTTTCATAGCTTTGTTAAGGTTTTCTTATATGTATTAATGTTAATAAATAAGGCATGAAACAAAATATAGTTATTGAATATAAATCATGAGTAATTGGGAAATGGGTGTTGATATAATGTTATAGATAACCTACTTTATGAGTTGTCTTGGATTGGAAGATTGCAAATTGATATGTTGGAATTAAATTTGTCTAAACCAAGATTGAATTTGTTCTCAAGTAATGAAAGTGAATAACATAAGTGGTGTGGATACAAGGAAAAGTCAGTGGTACAAGGTAAAGGTGTTTTCCTCTTTACCCTCATAAGTTAAAATAATTTTGTTTTGATCTTCAAATTGTTTTCATTCTTAGGATTAAACTTCTGGTAAAAATAATAATTGGTTCATAATATTTTTGATTGCATCTATGTCTTATGAAATGAAAAGCGTAAACTTAGAGTAAGTCATTACTTATATGACATCATGTTTTGGTAACTATTGACATGCAATTATACATGTATTATTTTCTACCTCTTGTCATGCAAATTTGATTATATGATGGGATGGACCATCAATGTTATTATAAAACTAATTTGGGATTTATTAATAGCTTGGCAAGATTAATATACTATAGAACCAAAAGGATGAAACATGAAGGATTAATGCGGACTGTCAAAAGAAAAACATGTGGAATGTCAAGTTATTATAGATAACTTAAAGATATGTCATATCAATTACATAAAATATGGTATTATAAATTATATGGGTAGCTTTGATATAGAAATCTTTGGCATTTTATATATTGAAACATATCTAATATAATATGGATATATTAGTTTTTGATTAAGAATGATATGTTTTAGTTTTCATGGAAATGCTTCCAGTTTAACAAAACATTGACTTATGAATTTGCATGAGAAAAATATATCAAATACTTATGCATAAGATTAACACATTATTGATAAGAGAATAAAAAAAAGAGAACCAAGGTTCTAATAACCGTAGGAAAACTTCAGGACAAGTTTATCCCAAGAGGGGGAGAATGTAGTGTCCCTTCTGGGTTAGTTAAGTTTTTGTGACACATAGAGAGGGTGATTTTGTGGAGAACAACCAAGTGTATATCATATATATCCCTATCAATGACATAATTTTTTCACCCTTCAAATACCATGTGAGTTCAATTAATTCCAAATGGGTTGTGTTTCAAGATATTGGATTCTGCAATACTAATTCATACATTAGTTAATGTTAGAAATCACTTAATTAATGGCATGTTACATATACCAAAAAAAAAAATGTATTCCATATTCAAGATGGGATTCACCCTCTATAATCAGATGGAGGATTAAAGTCTCTCTCCACGTCGATATCCTTCCAGCATGTTTTTAGAGAACACAGTTATGAGGTTGAATTTTTATCTAAGTGTGCTCTGCCTCTCCTGCCAAGGCAGATGCACTTTGAACTCTTTTTGGAGGGGGTTGTCCAAAGTCATGATTTTTTTGTGATTTAGTAAGACTTCATTTTGTATTTGTTTTTATAGGTACCTGTGTGCATCTGTCTCTCTGCTGGGTTTATCCATTTTGTTTTTTTGAAACTCTCTCTATTCTTGAATCCAATTGGAAATTCAAAGTGCAAAGCTCCTTTGATATCAAATGAATATTTTCTTAGAAGTTTCAAGGAGATCTTTTTTGTCTATGACATCTATATGTTGCAACACTAACAAATATACTCTAAGATATCTATATATCAATTTGTTTAGATGCAATGGTGGATGATATCATTCTGGAGAAGAGGTGGTGATCATGTGTTTCACGCGCAGGAGATATGATATTGCCCTCATACATCATCTTCATTGATTCAGTTTGAGATGACTGTACTAGGACAGTGTCATTTATATGCGCATGAAGACTCCTAGAACTCTATATCGTTCAAGTAAGCATTTTGAAGGAGACCATATCCTTAGAGCTACCAGTATGTTTCCTACTTCTTTGGATTATCATCGAATGGATTTTCTATGGACTTGGATTAATAGATTCGTTAGTTTCCCTGGTCGGATGTTTCTTACATTGAATTCTTCTCTTTAATGAATAAATGATATATGTGGTTATGGTGAAGCTCCACTTTCATTTTGCAGTAATATAAAAGTATTAAAGTTACAATTTGTATGAATGATTAATGTGCTTTTCTTACATTTATTTTCATGGTTGCAACGTAGAGTTATGCAAAGCCTCTTTGGCAACAATTCATCATCCATAAAAGCCATGATTAATAGCTATTTCAATATAGCTATGAGTTTGGTTGTAGATTTGAAAAGCGGACACAAAAATGGCTATTTTGATCATATTTTGAATACTTAAATTAATATTTCGATATAGTTGATCTAATCACCTATAAGCTATGTGTTTCCTTAGATTCATTTTTATTTGTCAAGGCATCTATTATTATTGTTTGATCTCACTCTATTGACGGAATGCACCATCTGTTTTGTGTTACCTTGCGGTCAAGAGAATGAAATTGGAAGGAGAAAAAAGAGAAAAGTTAAAAAGAAAATATATATAAGTGACAATGTACTATAGCCATATATTGTTGGAGAAGGTCAATTCCCTTATGTATGACAACTACCAATTCTTGAACAGGAACTATGATGTATGTAAAACATTTTCTATAATGAAATGTTCTGTTTTTTTCTCCTTGAAAAAAAAACAAAGGATGGTAGGAAAGTAAATCATAAGCAGAACAGGAGAGTTGAGTAGGAGAAAAAGATGGAAGGAAGATTAAACCAGGCGAAGACGGTCGAGAACGAAACTATAGAAGCTTTATGACAGACCTAACATAATGTTCTTCCAAGCTTGTAATCAACAAATAAATGAAACTGTAAACTTGAGATCACAAGCAGTGAATCACTGCTAATCTAAAGGACTACAACTACTAAGTGCAAACAACTAGATAAACAGTTTCCCTTTGAGTCTAACTTTTCATCATCATCTTTCTTTGGTAGATAAGCACCCACGAGGAATTTGAGCCATTGACCTATCACAAGGATTTCCCTAACAGTGCACCCATTCACTATCAAACCAAAGCCCCGTGGGCAAATTTTCATCATCATCACGTTTAAATGATATAGTGATATATTTTTTAGCCAAAACTTTGTTCTTAATCATTGATTGAGTGCATTTAAGAGTTAACTAGCATTAGATTGCAAGATCCTACTACATGCATAACTCTAGTAAAGTCATAATGGTGATGCAATCATCGGAATATAAATTATCAACAAATTGTTTGTTATGGATTAAGGCAATAACCATTAGGTGGTATCCCATTAAATCAGCTTCCCTAATGGTGTTTTTGAATCTACATAGTGTATTCAACTGTAACTAACCATTAAGTTTGATTGGTCTGATGTTCAGTTGTAATGCATAATTAACTTGCAATTTAGGGATTTATTATCGAGAGTCACAATTCATTCAACACTCATACTAATTGATGGATCCATTAAGGTAGTGAATTAAAACCTTCATGATCCCCGTCGCAAAGATCAAGTGCAATAAGTTGCTTCATTCTACAATTAATCTGCAACACCTCTTATCTGTGTTTAATTGTTGAGTTCATTATGGTATTAAATTATATATTATGATAAGCAACAGTTCGAGGTATTCATTACAAATAGTTCAACTTGATTAAGGCGTAATAATAAGTAAAGTCATACAATTGTTAGTCCAAGTCTCCAAGATTCCATAGGGAAGTGGTTGTATGCTTATTTCCTAGTTATAAATTTTTTTTGTTGACAACCATGGATGATATAATTACAAATACCACAGGCTCTAGATCATACTGTCGATGGAGAATCACTATTGTTTCATTTATCCAAATCATTTTACCCATAGAAAAAACAAGTTTGACAATGAAAAAGAAGATTTGGATGCTCTAGAAACCTTGGTTGTGAGAATGTTCTTCCAAACTTGTAATCAACAACTAAGTGAAACTGTATACTTGAGATCACAAGAAATGAATCACTACTGGTCTAAAGGTGTGAAAATACTAAGTGCAAACAACTCGGCTCTAGGTGTTTTGGAAGACTTACCTGGTACGGACGAGGAGGCTGAGAAAGTTGACAATTCCTCTAGCGATGACGAGGTGCAACCAACCAAAATTCTTTTGGCACCAACAAACACTACAAAATAACCAGCAACAAATTATTAAACCCGCAAAAACATTAAAAAATAGCTGAAAAAAAGTCGATTTACATACCCAATTATTTCCTCCACCGGACTAATTGTCTCAACTACAATAACAACAACGCTCGACTCGACTGAACTACAATAACAACAACACTCGGCTCAGCTCAACTACAATAACAAATTAACATGGCAGAGAATTTCACAACAACGTAAGTATCGTCATATATATAAATGTTTTTTATTTGTTCATTCGAACTATTTTTTTGTCGATTTTTTCAACTCCAACAAAAAATCTGTTTAACGATCGACATCAATCTAAATGGCCAATAATTCACTGGAATAAATTTAGAAAATTCGGCTAAAGAAAATATTGGTTTAGCCGAAAAATTGAGATTGTAAATTTTTCAAAGGCATTTCTTACCAAAGTGTAACCCAACTTCATCTTACTCAACAATATGTATGTAATAAACGCAACTGGAGATTGAAGAGAGTTCATTGGACAAGTAGCAAGGGATGACTCAAGATGTGCTTTGGGCTTGCCATGTGGTTGTAATCAGTAACTTTGAAAGAGTTAAAAAACTTTAATGTTATAACGTGGTTGTAATCAATAACTTTGAAAGAATTAAAGAAACTTTAATGTTATGACATGGTTAAAGAAAGTCTAATATTATTATGTTTGTATTCCAAAAGTTGCATTCACTAAAACAGAGTTTTGAGTTATAGGCCAAACTATACTTCATATGAGAATGATAATGTTTAAAAGAGTTTTTTCTTTTTAGGTTAATGATTATAAAGGATGTCTACGGTAAAGATGAAAATTCCTAAAATAATGTTTAAAAGAGTTTTTTTCTTTTTAGGTTAATGATTCAAAAGGATGTTGAAGAGAGATTCCATACAGGCTGGTAGAGTATTTTAATTAATGGAAAAACCTGTGAGCAATTTATGAAACCGACGTTTCGGACAAGCTAAGTGAGTCCATCATCAGGGTAAATTCTCATCTTCTCAAATTTAAGAGCATTGTTCTGCATGTCCCTTCCATGGTGGGACTTAAGAGCATTGTTCTGCATGTCCCTTCCATGGTGGGACTTAAGAGCATTGTTCTGCATCTTCTCAAATTTAAGAACATTGTTCTGCAAGTCCCTTCAACACCATTAAGTCCCACCATGGAAGGGACATGCAGAACAATGCTCTTAAATTTGAGAAGATGAGAATTTACCCTGATGATGGACTCACTTAGCTAGTCCGAAACGTCGGTTTCATAAATTGCTTACAGGTTTTTCCATTAATTAAAATATTCAAAAGGATGTCTACAGTATAGAGGAAAATTTCCTAAAATATTCTTCAGCCTTAAAATTCAGGTGGAGAAAGGACCTTTCCTTTATAGCATACCAATATTTTATAGTGTGCTTGTTATTCAATTATATTTTCATATTTAGACAATGCATAGGAACCAGAAATGGCAAGAAATAGTTACTGCTAAAAATGCAACACTCAGATTTTAAGAAAATTTCTTTTGGTGAAACCTAGTAGCTGTTACAATTCATGACACCGACTGATGGGACCAGCCCGTGACTTATGGTTTAACACCAACGATAATAATTAACACCAAATGATTTAATCAATGAATATGTGATTAGTTTGGTAATCCAAGGTTAGCGTTGATATTTTGGGTGTATTGATGGTTGTATTGATTAATCTGTATGTTGAGAGGACAGCTATCCTGGCCTCGGGTTTCCTTCCCGCTCTTGGACTAAACCCTAACCCTTACATTGTTCACTCCGGCATTTTCATTCTGCTTTGTTTGAGTGTTGAGAGCTCTGTTCACCGGTTCTATTGGTGACTGTAAATGGTTCGAGTCTGATGCTCTATTCACACCCGACTATGGGTTTCTATGTTGGTAGATGGTATAACTATGCTCAATACTTGTATTTGCATTCTGGTTAGCTCGACTCTGTCATTTAGTTGTTGGCTTCATTGTGATGGTTTCTCTGCTCTCTCGGTGGTCTGGTGCTCTTCTGGTGTACTGTCTCTCCTTCGTTCCTTACGCGTTCTGCTAAGCTTTCTTCAATGGTATTTTCAGCTGTCTGTATGGTTACTTATTTATTTTTACTTGTCTGCAATGTATTGTGAACACAGGTTGCAGCCTCGAAGGACCCTTTCCTCTACATTCATTCAGCTCCAGCAAGTTAATGGCTCCTTCCCTGTTATATTCGTTTTCCTCAGAGTTTCTTAAGGGCTAACATTTGCTGCTCCTCGTGAGTAGGGTTTCTTTCAATGGCCGCGACCCAAATGTGGGTTCCTTCGTCCAATGCTAACTAATGAACTGGTAAGTTCTCTTGGGGTTTGTTCTTCCTCAATGTCAGTCATCCATTCTTTTAACCTTCATTTTGATAATGCTAATGCTTTATTGTGGTCTCTATACAGGTTTTTGTGGCTTCTAGTCGGACTACTACTTGGCCCTTCCTCCAAATGGAACTGGTAGGGTCATTCCCCATTGCAACTTGTTTGGTTGAGGGTTTCCTTAATTGTTTCCTTCCTTGGTGTAGTCGGTCATTAGACTAGGACCTGGGTCTCTGTTGTCTCGTCTTCTAGTTGATGGCAAAATGGCCTTCGGGCCCAGTTGTATTTGATTTTGTTGATTCTTCAATGGACTGTAATGGTTTCAGGGTTATAACCCTAACCCTCGTTCGCTGTTACTCCCCCGAAGGAGGGTTTGTTCGGCCTTAGGGTTGCTGGACTTTAGAACTTGTATTTATATAGTCTATATGTAGGTCTTGATACTGAAATGCTTTTAAAGATGAATGAAAAGAGATTTTGATGTACAAGGTTACCTTTCTTGCAAATGCATCGCATTGTGACTGTATTTAATTTATTCTTTGCTACAACTGTTGTATATTCTTGTATTTTTGTAGTTTGTTGAAGTGGCTGGAACTGTCTACTCAGTCTCGTGTTGATATGATGTCTCTGCCTGTCTTCGATTTTTGAAACTATGTCTCTGCTTGTCACTTGGTTTCTGGAACTTCGTCACTATTTATCTGGAAGGATTTCTGGTAAAATATACAGTTTGTCTTTACGTTACAGATGATAGTAATTAGATAAAAAAATAACAAGTATTGGACAGATGGATTCAAGAATGAAAATGTCTCTCTTTGTATTACTCTTCTGTGCTGGAATGTCGAACCTTTTCCACACTGTGGTACATTTGTTTTGTAATGTTACAATACAGTTATGCAAATTGTTTGCAGTTGTTTCTTCAATTACACAGTTGATAACTATTTTTCCATTTAAGTTTGACCGTTCTGTGGAATACATAGATGATATATATCTTTTTGTGTTTTTTTTTTTTTAAGTAAATAGTTGTAAAATAAATAAAAGAAAAAACAACAGTGTGGCTGTAACCACCTTCACTTAACTGTGTTGTCCCTAAATACCTATTAACTGATAATGAAATAGAACAAGTTCCTAACATTGTTTTTAATCAACAAACATAAATGAAATCTAATGATGATGAACCTCTCCTCGTTAGTTGAGACCAAACACTCAGTCATGGTGCCCTTAGTTGGATGCTCCTGCATCAGGCTCCCGGGGTAAGAAAGATTCATGACTCCAGTCCATGGGCTTCTCGACTGAATAGCCTGCCTGCTGTATGTGTCTAGTGTTAAGCCATGAACTGTCCTCAATGGGACGGTTCTTCCACTTGACTAGATATTGCAGATATTCTTTCTGCCGAGTTCGCTTGGCCACTAGAGTGTCGAGGATCCTCTTGATCTCAAGGGGTTGAGCATAAGGCATTTGTCTCACCCAAGTCTCACTCCCTTCCTATGTGTCCCATGTCAGCCATGTTGTACTGTCTTCCTCCGGACTGGCAGTATATGGAAACAGGTCTACCACATTGAAGATGGGCGAGATGCCTATTCCTGGTGGCAGCTGTAATTCATAAGCATTAGCTGAAAATTTTCGAAGAATTTTGTCAGGGCCTATCTTCTTGTATTTCAGTTTGTTGTATGCACCTCTAGGAAAACGTTCCTTGCATGCATGCACAAGGACTTCATCCCCTACATTAAACTGTACCTCTCGTCGTTTCAGATCTTCCCACTACTTATACTTTTGACTACTGTCCTGCAACTTCATTTTTACCTACTCATGTAGATCATTCATTGCTTTGGCGCAATCTTCCCCATCAACACTCTGTCTTTCCTGTTGTCCTAGATCTCGTAACTCATGCACTCCATGAGGATGCATGCCATATAAGCTCTGAAAAGGACTGTAACCCGTGCTGCAATTGGGTGAGTCGTTGTAAGCAAAATCGGCTTGGGAAAGTACTCGTTCCCACATTTGTGAATTTTCCTCGATCAAACTTCGTAGCAGGTTCCCCAAGCTCCTGTTTACCACCTATGTTTGCCCGTCGGTCTGTGGGTGATAAGAAGAGCTGAAACTTAACTGTGTGTCCATCTTCTTCCACAAGGTGCACCAGAAGTGCCTTGTAAACTTCACGTCCCTGTTAGAAAGAATGGACTTAGGTAGGCCGTGTAGCCTGATGATCTCTGTGAAAAATAAGTGGGCCACGTGAGTGGCATCACTGGTTTTTTTACAAGGGATGAAATGTGCCATCTTTGAAAACCGGTCTACTACTACCATCACCGAATCATAACCCCGCTGTGTCCTTGGTAGACCCAAGACGAAGTCCAAACTGACTGAGTCCCATGGTCTACTCGGAATGGGCAATGGTGTGTAGAGTCCTGTATTCTGACTGTGTCCTTTCGCTAACTGACACACTTTACATCTGGTCACAAATCTCTGCACATCCCTTTGCATTCTTAGCCAATAATAAAAATGGTTGAACTGCTCTAATGTTTTGTCTATGCCAAAACGCCTGGCTGGACCACCACTGTGCTTCTCCCAAATGATATTCTCTCTCATTGAACAATCGAGAATGCATAATTGTCCCCCTCTAAACAACAGCTTCTCCTACAAATTATAGTCCAACCATGGACTATTGTTTCTCAGCAAAGGATTCTGACAAGCTTCATAAGCCTCTTTGAAATCTGTGTCAATCTAATACAAGTCTTTCAAATGCTCAAAGCACAGCACTTGTATCGTACTCTCCTACAAGAGCAAGGCTCTTCTGCTCAACGCATCTGCCACCTTGTTGGCCTACCCGCTAATGTGTTTCAACACAAAGGTGAAACTCTGCAAATATTCAACCCACTTAGCATGCTTTTGATTCAACTTATGATGTTGCATCACATATTATAGTGCAGAATTATCAGAAAATAAAACAAACTCATTTCCAAATAGATAGTGTCTCCAATGCCTCAGTGCTTGGACAATAGCATAGAATTCTTTGTCATAGGATGAATATTTCTGCCTGCTCTCATTCAATTTCTCACTAAAAAATACAACAGGTTTGTCTTCTTGGCTAAGTACAACTCCAATGGCCGTACCACTTGCATCACAGCGAACCTGAAAAAGCTTTTTTAAAATCTGGCAATCCCAGGATCGGTATTTCTGTGATATTCTTCTTCAGTAGCTGAAAGCTCTTCTCTGCTGCCCGGTCCAACGAAAAGGATGACTTGCCTTCTTTATAGTGTCCAACATAGGTGCGCAGATTTCACTGAAATTCCTTGTAAATTTACGATAAAAACTTGCCAGCCCATGAAAACTATGTACCTCAAACAGAATTTTTGGGTATGGCCAGTTAACAATTGTTGCAATCTTCTTTGGGTCAATCTTCAACTCGTTTTCTGCAATCACAAAAACTAGATAAATCAGTTCTTTTTGCAGAAAAGTGGATTTTTTCATATTTATTAGCAGCTTATTCTGCTGCAATTTTTCCAACACACTTCTAACATGTCGAAAGTGTTCCTCCTTAGTTTTGCTGAAAATTAGTATATCATCAAGATACACTATTACAAAAGTTCCAATGAACTCTTTCAGCATTTCTTTCATCAGCATTACTAGGTGAATTACTCAATCTGAATGGCATTACCAACCACTCATATAGCCCTTCATTGGTCTTGAAGGTTGTCTTCCACTCATCCCCTTACCTGATTTGAATCTGATGATAACCACTCTTCAGATCAATCTTCAAGAAGTATGCTGCCCCGCTCAGGTAATCCATCATGTTGTCCATCCGTGGCAGTGGAAATCTGTACCTGATGGTAATCTTGTTGATGGCCCTCGAATCTGTGCACATTTGCCATTCTCCTCCTTTCTTGGGAGTGAGAACTGTTGGAACTGCGCAGGGGTTCAAACTCTCCCTTGTCAACCCTTTATCCAGCAATTTCTGCACTTGTTTTCTAATTTCCTTGTTATCTTTGGGGCTCATTCGGTATGCTGCCTTGTTCGATAGACTTGCTCTAGGTATAAAGTCAATATGATTACTTATACTTCTCTTAGGAGGCAACTTATCTGGTAAATCATCCACTACAATATCGCTGAGTTCCTGCAGCATTTTCTGAATTTCAACAGGCAAATTAGACACTTCTGTGTGTAACAACATTGTTTTTCCCTTCTTACAATAGCATAGTTCACTTCAATATCTTCAATCTACCTCAAAAATTGTTTTCCACCCATTAGTAACACTCTCATCCCGCTTGTTTTTGATGTCTCCTCCTCCTTGATGGGCACAAGTGTGTGCTTGATCCCATCTTTGACAAACTTGTAACAGTTTGTCTTCCCATCATGCACTACCTTTCGGTCATACTGCCATGGCCTCCCTAGCAGTATATGACATACGTCCATTGGCATAATATCACAAATAACCTTGTCTTTATACTTGCCAATATGGAACTCAACTTCACACTGTTCATCAACCAACAGCTGATGGCCTTTCTGCAACCACGAAACCTTATAAGGGGTGGGGTGCTTTAGCTACTTCAAACCCAACTTCTCTACCATCTTTGTGGCAACCATATTATCTGTGCTCCCACTGTCGATAATCAACTTGCAGCATTTTCCGTGCGACTTACAAACTATCTGGAATAATGCTTTCCTTTGAGTTTGTTTAGCTGTCGCATTAGCTAGTTTCAACAATACTTTATTCAGCACTAAGGCTTCCCCTGTTTCTAGCACATTCTCTGCTTCCTAAGGTGGAGCCTCTACTTCCTCTGGTTGTGCAACAAATGCTCCTCTTTGACGAGCTTGTTCTACTTCAGGACATTCAAAAGATCTGTGCCCCCACTTGTGGCACCTGTAGCACTGATAGTTAGCTCCTCTGCCTCAGCCATTTCCTCTTCCTCGCTAATATGGCCTGCCACCTCTAGTGTTGTCTCCTTTTTCTGCTATCCGTGTATTTTTGGAACTATTGCCCTCTTCACTGTTACTGGGAGTTCGTCCTCTACCATAGGACTATCCTCTTCCTCTGCCAGTTCCCCATCCTCTCCTAGAATTTTGTTTTCTGGTGATCTTCTCCTCTCCCTTCATGGCACTCTGGTAGGATTCCTTTATATTTTTCGGGGAAAGAATTTTGATTTCATCCAATATTTCCAATCTCAAATAGTTTACATACCTTGCTGTTTTTTCAGGGGTGTCCTCCGTGTAACCAACTCTTAAATTTACCCAATAGAATTCTTCAGTATATTCTCTCATTGTCATCCCTTTTTGCTTCAAATTCTGCAATTGCCTATGTAGTGCAATCTGGTAGTCTTTGGGCAGAAATATCCCTTTCAACTTGGCCACCATTCTGGACCATTTCTTTATTGGCAACTTGTTCATTCTTCTTCTCTCCACTTTGACACTGTCCCACCACAGGGATGAGTGTCCCTTCAGCTTTGTTGCAGCGAACTTAACTCTCTGATCTTCACTGACCTCTTCACACTCAAAATATTTATCCAATTCACTGATCTAGTCCAATAGAACTTCTGTGGACAGGCTACCATCATAATTTGGAATTTCTGGTTTAGGCTTGCTACTAGCCAATAGGACAAACCTAAACAATCTCATTTCTAGCCCTTCTTCATCTGATCCATCTGTTGTAACTATGGCTTCTTCTTCGCTATCATCTCCTACCTCTAGATCCCTTCTCCTTCCTGCTTCAACTACCTCCAAACGAGCAATAAGGATTCTAATTTCCTCTCGCAATCCTTCCTTTGCTGGTCTCCGAGCACCTCTTCCACGACCTTGTCTTCTAACCTCCACTTCTCAAGAAAACTCTTAATCCTGCTCTGATACCACTATGTTGGGACCAGCCCGTGACTTATGGTTTAACACCAACAATAATAATTAACACCAAATGATTTAATCAACGAATATGTGATTAGTTTGGTAATCAAAGGTTAGCGCTGATATTTTGGGTGTATTGATGGTTGTATTGATTAATCTGTACGTTGAGAGGACAGTTGTCCTAGCCTCGGGTTTCCTTCCCACTCTTGGACTAAACCCTAACCCTTACGTTGTTTACTCCGGCATTTTCATTCTGCTTTGTTTGAGTGTTGAGAGCTCTGTCCGCCAGTTCTGTTGGTGACTGTAAATGGTTCGAGTCCGATGCTCTGTTCATGCCCGACTATGGGTTTCTCTGTTGGTAGGTGGTATAACTATGCTCAGTACTTGTATTTGCATTCTGGTTAGCTCGGCTCCGTCATTTAGTTGTTGCCTTCGTTGTGAGGGTTTCTTTGCTCTCTCGGTGGTTTGGTGCTCTTCTGGTGTTACTGTCTCTCCTTCGTTCCTTACGCGTTCTGCTAAGCTTTCTTCAATGGTATTTTCAGCTGTCTGTATGGTTATTTCTTTGTTTTGACTTGTCTGCAATGTATTGTGAACACAGTTTGCGACCTTGAAGGACCCTTTCCTCTGCATTCGTTCAGCTCTGGCAAGGTAATGGCTCCTTCCCTATTATATTCATTTTCCTTAGATTTTCTTAAGGGCTAACATTTGTTGCTCCTCGTGAGCAGGGTTTCTTTCAATGGTCGTGACCCAAATGTGGGTTCATTCGTCCAACACTAACTGATGAACTGGTAAGTTCTCTTGGGGTTTCTTCTCCCTCACTGTCATCCATTCTTTTAACCTTCAGTTCGACAATGCTAATGCTTTATTGTGGTCTCTGTGCAGGTTGTTGTGGCTTCTAGTCGGACTGCTACTCGGCCCTTCCTCCAAACGGAACCGGTAGGGTCGTTCCCTGTTGCAACTTGTTTGGTTGAGGGTTTCCTTAGTCGTTTCCTTCCTTGGTGTAGTCGGTCATTAGACTAGGACCTGGGTCTCTGTTGTCTCATCTTCTGGTTGATGGCAAAATGGCCTTTGCGCCAGTTTTATTTGATTTCATTGATTCTTCAATGGACTGTAACGGTTTTAGGGTTATAACCCTAACCCTCGTTCTCTGTTACACCCCCGAAGGAGGGTTTGTTCAGCATTAGGGTTGTTGGACTTTAGAACTTGTATTTATATAGTGTATATGCAGGTCTTGATACTGAAATGCTTTTAAGGATGAACGAAAAAGAGATTTCAGTGTACAGGGTTACCTTTCTTGCAAATGCATCACACTTTGACTGTATTTACTTTATTCTCTGCTACAATTGTTGTGTATTCTTGTATCTGTGTAATTTGTTGAAGTGGCTGGAACTGTCTGCTCAGTCTCACGTTGATATGATGTGTCTGCCTGTCTTTGATTTTTGAAACTATGTCTCTACTTGTCACTTGGTTTCTGGAACTTCGTCACTGTTTATCTAGAAGGATTTCTAGTAAAATATACAGTTTGTCTTTACGTTACAGATGATAGTAATTAGATTTAAAAAATAACAATTATTGGATAGATGGATTCAAGAATGAAAATGTTTCTCTTTGTATTACTCTTCTGTGTTGGAATGTCGAACCCTTTCCACAATGTGGTACATTTGTTTTGTAATGTTACAATACAGTTATGCAAACTGTTTGCAGTTGTTTCTTCAGTTACACAGTTGATAACTATTTTGCTGTTTGAGTTTTCCCGTTCTATGGAATACATAGATGATATATATCTTTTTGTGTTTTTTTTTAAGTAAATAGCTATAAAATAAATAAAAGAAAAAACAACAGTGTGGCTGTAACCACCTTCACCTAACTGTGTTGTCTCTAAATACCTATTAACTGATAATGAAATAAAACAAGTTCCTAACATTGTTTTTAATCAGCAAACCTAAATGAAATCTAATGATGATGAACCTCTCCTCCTTAGTTGAGACCAAACACCCAATCATGGTGCCCTTAGCTAGATGCTCCTACATCACCGACAAGCAATGGTCAATTAACAAATATATGACAGTACTAAAAAAATTGCTCAACAACCATAGAATTTCAAAAATGACAAACTAGATGCTAGAGTATTAAAAAATAGAAGCCATACTTTTGAAAAATGACAACACGATGGCAGAGTATTAAAAAATATAAGGAATAGTGTCTCCATATTGGCAGAGTTATTCAAAATTCATATTTGGCTTGAATGGCATCTTACTCTATAAAACACTTTAACTCATAAACAAAATATAATAAAACACCTTGGAAAAATATTGTAATGAATGTAATATTCATTGCTTATTTGATTAGAACCTATATGTACATATTCATCCGTTGAACCATCAAATAGCTATCATCTTGAGTTTTTTATCTTTCACCAACATTAGTGTGTTACATCCTTACTAATGATAGCTAAGGAATAGATTTATTTCATGTATTAATGTGCGGATTAGTCATGGTTGCTTGGTCGTTGTAGACTGAATGAAAAGAGATGCTTTAGTCTTAGTGTTGTTGTCTTTTATTTCATAAAGATATTGTCCCTAGCATCGATGGAAGGTATCAGTGGTTGAGGTTCACCTGAAATTCCTCTCAATGGTAGTAGTTAAAATGGATTTTTGTCTTCTTCGATTCGGTTCATAAGAATTGACGACTGGATTTTTGTGCATTTTGTTAATCTCCAATTCTATCTCTTTGTATTGGGTTTTACATAGTTCCTTAAGAAATAATCTAACTGCGTTTTTGCATTGCAAATCATGGAAATTTCAATAATATTTTGATAAAATCCGTATTTTTCTAAATCTTGGTTACAGTGGTCAAAGTTCAATATTTCGGAGGCCCTATAGTTGAAATGGCTCTTCGCCTTTTCCATTGGGTTCATACGAATCAACGAAAGATTTTGGAGGCCCTCCCAATGTCAATAGTTGACATGGCTCTTCATCTTTTCCCTTGGGTTCATACGAATCAACGACTAGATTTCATTTATCTCCAATTCTATCTCTATGTATTGGGTTCTACATAGTTCTTTAAGGAGTAGTCTAACCACACTCCTTTTTTCTCTCTGTAAATCATGGAAATTCCAGTAATATTTTGATCAAAGCCTACAGAGATTTTTGTAAATCTAGGTTACAACGGTCAAAGTTCAAGATTTTGGAGGCCCTCCCAATGGCAGCACTTGAAATGACCCTTCGTCTTCTTCTACTAGGTTCATAAGAATGAATGATTGGATTTCTTTGCATTTTGTTAATCTCCAATTCTATCTCATGTATTGGGTTGTACATAGTCTCTTCGTCTTCTTCTGCTGGGTTCATAAGAATCAACGATTGGATTTCTATGCATTTCGTTAATCTCTAATTCTATCTCGTGTATTGGGTTCTACATAGTTCCTTAAGCAGTGGTCTAACCACACCCTGCAAATCATGGAAATTAAGGCAGGGATTTTTGTAAATTACAATGGTCAAAGTTCAAGATTTTGGAGACCTAGAGGTTTTTGATGGTGTTGTATCCATTTCCCCCTTCATAAACATGATTCAAACAATGCTACTGCAAGATTTTTTTATTTTTTTTGCCCAAATTCCAGCGACTTTTGACAATCCAGGCAATTCCTCCGCCTCCAACGCCCTTCCTTAACGTTCCGAGTCAACTACTTGCCCACTGAGACAAGGACTTCTCTCAGCCCTCCTTGTTCCATACTTCCCCGAGCCCTCCTTGTTCCATATTTGAAATACAGCAACAGAGATCCCCACAAAAGACTTCAAAATATCTTGTAGTAACAATTTTTGAATCATGTTTTTGATGGTGGAAATGGATTAAGCACGACCATAAACTGCTAAAACACCCAAAATTTTGAAGTTTGACAACTATAACTTAGATTTACAAAAATCCTTACTCAATTTTATCAAAATCTTGTCAAATTTCCTATAATTTCAAGAGAAAAAAAATAATAAAAACAAACAAACAAACAAACAATTTAATTAAATCATTGCTATTCAAATTACCAAAAAAAATATAAACTATGACGCATGGGTGTGTCCAAATACTCTAAATAAAACGCACCACAAACAAACGTAATAAAAATCTCGACGCTCCAACTCTTCCGCAATTGAGGTTACGGTTTTGAATCACTAAGCTTCGCTTTTCCTGGCATCGTCTACGGGCCGAAGGGTTCCGAAACACTGACATCGTCTCCGGGCCCAACGGTTCCGAAACACTGACATTGAGCTCCCCTGAGCGGCGCAGTGTTTGAATCCTACTGAAACGACGTCTAACGAAGAGAAGGTTGAGTTTACAAGGGTCTACCAGTGCCATTGAATTCGACTGGTGCATATTTGGACAGATTCCTGACCCCAAACCCTAATGGCAAAGGTCGGGCCTCAAAAATGACCCATGCCGATGGGCACACTCACTGGCAGCACATTGAACGCCACAACGGTTTTCCGTGCCGATGGTGCACCTCCGATTACAACTTCGTTGAATGCCACTCCTAACGTGGCAGCATTTTGAATTTGAGGCCCTCCATTCCCATGGTTTTCTCAAAGTATATCCATTCTGGATTTTTTTCAAAAAATACCAAAAACTTTAAATGTAGTTATATATCAAATCGGACCTTTTGGGTTAATTAAGGCAGATTGGATATAAAATGAGTTGTTTTTAGTGTGATTTTTCTAGATTTTTTTATGTTTGATCTATTGAAAATATTTGAGGTGAAATCTTGATTTGTGTTATTCAGCACTCTGGAAAACTTTTGCGGCACATGGATTGCACAGAATTACCCATCAAATTTGTGATTTCAATAAATTCCAGCCAAATTTTAGAAAAATTAGACAAAAAACTGACAGTAAAAATTTCCAAAAAAAATTACAATAAAAACAACTAAAATCAAAATTTTCAAATAAAACTTAATCCAGAAAACAAATCATTCCAGCGTCTTCCTGTCCTCCACTCTCTAACGCACAGCTCACCCTCACCTGCCATTCTTCCAACGCGTGAAACTGTCCCGTGGAAGCCCCTAGATGGTTGGTTGTGACTTGAAGATAAGTTGCAATTAAAAATGAAATCGGTGTAAAGCTTCTAACGCACAGCTCACCCCCACCTGCCATTCTTCCAACGCGTGAAACTGTCCCGTGGAAGCCCCTAGATGGTTGGTTGTGACTTGAAGATAAGTTGCAATTAAAAATGAAATCGGTGTAAAGCTTCCTTGCCATCAATCGAAGTAGGATAAAAAAATAAAATAACATTCTCATAATATAAATAACAGAATGAAATCATAAATTTATTGAAATCACAAATTTAATACTTAATTAATAGAAAGTAATTAATTATTTGGAGTCACTAAATATGATAAATACTATTTAATAAGGTCATAAAAATATACCAATGTAGTTTATAGCAAAAAATCATATATTTTGATTGCACGGAATTGCTTATTAAGCTTGTGATTTCAATAAATTTTTGCCAGATTCTAGAAAAATTTGACTAGAAAAACTCACTATAAAAATTTCCAAAAAATCCAACAAAAAACAACTCCCAACCTAAAAACCATATACTAAAGCTACACCAAGATACAAGGTAACAACAGAAGGCTAGAAAATCATTTAATGAAAGTCTACAAGTCATTTATAAATGACCAGAAATCTCCCTGTCCTATAAGGGAGGGATGCCATTACCTGTGTGCCCTCCCTTCCACCTCGCCTACACCCACGTGACCCGTCGCTGCCATCGTACGACACGTGTTCGACATGGACTGTTACATGTTTGGCAGCGTGTCAAGGTTTCAAAACTCGTTTGGGCACCTTCCACAGTGTTGTTTCCGCCTCATTTCCGCGATGTGTGGTTTGCTTCTTGTTTTTCTGTTCGGGTCCGGTTGTTGGGCGAAGCCCTCCGCCAACGATGGCACGGGACAGGTCTAGTACCTGCGCATTTCATCCGCCATTGTTTGTTGATACTCATCCAGGGTTGGAACAGGGTTTTCGTTGTTCTTGTGGTTTTCCGCCTACAATTGTTGATCATTCTGGACCGCCGGTGGTTTAGGGTTTCCTTGGTGGTTGTTTAATCCACGCTATTTGTTGTTTGGGGAGAAGCCAGTATCAATTTCAGCCAGTTCGAGGTCAAAGGTTGCATTTACAAGTAACTGTAGGTTTTTGTGGTTTTTGTTTGGTTTTTTTTATTTTTTTGTTCTCCATTTGCTAATTTCTAACTTGTTGCAGGTGTGGTGAGATCTGGAGAAGGTCTGGCAAAGGTGTGGTGAGCTCTAAACTTGGACATGGCTTCTATCCAGTAGGATTTTAATCCTACCAGCCATTTCTGATGTGTTTTCCAACACAAAACACCTTATTGGAATTTTTGTTAACTTTGCACTTGGAGTTAATCTCAGGTTTTGGGTTTTGTAGGTTAGGGGTTTTGTTGTGAGGGTTTAGGGTTTTGCAGAGTTCCCATCATGTCTCCTCACTCTCATTTACACACTCTAGGTTTCCAAGTGAGCTCTGCAACCCTCTTTGTTTCCTGATTTGCCTTCCACTTTTCATGCTCTAAGCATTGGTCTCTATTTGAGTAGGCTTTTAGAGTTATGATGGTTTCCAAGTATTTTACACAGGTAAAGTTTACCTCAATTTTATTTTGTTCACCTCAAAACCTCTCCAGTGAGTTTTATTTTAACAATCTCTATTTTGGGGGTCTTTAGGTTCAAATCTTTATCTTTCGAAGTGTTCTCTCGATAAGGGTTCATTTAGCAAGGCGGGTTTCTTTTCCATTTTCGATCTCGGTTAGCATTCAGGTTTTTGTTCATTCTCTTCTACTATTTAAAGCAAAGACCCTCCATCTTACAGTGCTTTAAGATGGATTTTTTTCAGAAAAGCATCCCTAGTTGGGAGGGTTCTTACGTGGAGCTGTCGTTTCTGAATATTAGCGTAATGAAAGTTTACTATGGTTATTGTTAATTATCTACTGGTTTTTAGGCCGATAGGCCTTCCTTTGAGTGAGCCTTTTCGTCGTCCTTTTGCTCTCAAGCTTGACAGCTGGCGTGCACATTCAGTGGGCAAATTCTTCACATCTGTCGTGCAATTTATGTTTCTCCTCAGCGATTTCGGGGAACTACCTGTTTTCTTCTTCAACCATATCTGTCTGTTTTCTGCTCTGCCTGTTCTGCGTTCGGAGATTTGTTCGCCGTTTTCACTCCCTGTTTTCTTCAACCATATCTGTCCGTTTTCTCCTCTGCCTGTTTTACGTTCGGAGATTTGTTCGCGGTTTTCTCCGCCTGCCTGTTCTGCGTTCGGAGATTTGTTGGAGATTTGTTCGCGATTTTCTCCGCCTACCACTGCCGTCGGAGACAACTCTGTATGTCTCAGCTTCGAAGGTATTTTGCAGAGGAAATCGTCGCTGTAGGCGCTTGGGCGGGTTACCGCCTACTCTGGCTCTCAAGAATGGGGAAGCGGGGGTTTTTAGGCGCGGGGATGCCAAGAAGAAGAAAAGTCCCTTGAGATTGAAAGTCCTCAGCATAATGATCGAGTTTCGCCTGTTAATAGTGGCGGGATTTGGTCATGGTGTTTGACGATCTGAAGCCCACTTAAGAGTTCATAGCTTTTTCTTGATAGTTAATGGTGGACTATTCGAATTAGGATTCTTGTTTATATTTTATTGGCAGATATCTAGGTAGCGAGGAACAGAAACCCTATAGCGAGGAACACAACTTAGGGTTTCAAGGACACTGGACTTGGTTTGAAGGACACTGAACTTGTAAAAGAAAGTAATGGTTGCTTGATGTTTGTATGTTCTGTGAGCGAATAATGTCTTTCCTTTTTGGTTGCTCCTCTTCCGGATGGTATTCTACCACTGAAATTATTGTTCGAAATAACACCTGCAATACATGGATGTATACCGCCGTGGTATGGTATCCTACAGTGTATCGCCAATCTAACCTATTTGCAGGGTTGCAATACATGGCATGGCGGAGGATCTATTGGGAAATAACCAAGTTGCATGGGTGGATTTATCGAACAATAATTTCAGTGGAAGACTACTATCGATCTGGAAGACTCATGGATTTCGAATCAACAGGTTATGGCTATATCGTGCTTGATTTTGTGTGTTAAAAGATTTTGTGTATTAAAATGGAAGAAGTTGAGTATTTTTCTGAATTATGAGCTGGAAAAAGAAGGGTTCGGTTTTTTGCGCATTGAAATGTCCGAAGGCCTTACCATTTGCAAATGGGGTTGCAGCGCTTTTCTTTGAGGGAATCAGACCCTTTGATTTGCTCCATTTCCCTCTTCTTTGGCATTTGATAATTACTCTTAATTTATTTTTGCAATTTCATTTTCTCATCATTGTTGTGTTCTTTGCAGGTTGAGGAATTCTTACTAGTGGCTTTAACAATATTTGCATCTTCATCTTTGAGAGTTCCAAAAACCCTGCATCTGTAATTTAGCTCTTTTATAATTCTTCTACATAGAGTCGTTTATAACTTTGAAGCATTGATCATTGATGAAGCCCTAGACCTTTTGTTGCAGATTTTTTATGCTCGATATGTTGGAGAGCTTACAAAAATCTCTTAATGTTATAAGGAGGGTTTCCAAAGTCCCTCTTACTTTGTCGTTTAAGACTTCCTTTTGATCTTGTTTCCATGAACAACCATATATATCTGTGAAAAGCAAAAGCAAACCTCTAAGGTCCCGGAAGAGGGTAGACTTCGATTTTTCTGCTTTGAAGAGGGTTACTGATGACAGCGGTTTTATTAGCGATGGTAACGACTTCCAGTTATTTTTGTAGACTCTCACGCGGCTTCTGTTTCTCTTTTATGGTTTTGGAGCATTTTTTACAACGATAGAATTTGTGTTTTCAATGTAATCTCTGTGCTGCCTACAATAAGGACATCCCTATAGCTCTTACTGATATGCACGATTGTGGCGTTGATGCGAAGATGAACATGAATTTTGGTATGTTTTCTGGTTGTTTTTAATGCTTGTTTGATTGTCAAATTTGGTATCGGTTAAGGTTTCACAAGCTGTTCTATTTTGCATAAATTCAAGTTTAATCAGAGGTTCCTGAAGTGAAAATGTCCTCTGAAAGGTAAAAATCTTAGATCCTTCACATTTCAATTTTTTGTGTGGTTTGTTTGCGAGTTTATGTAGAAGATTTAATGCCTCAAACATTGATTTGAACTTATAATTTCAGTGGAAGACTACCATCGATCTGGAAGACTCGTGGATTTCGAATCAACAGGTTAGGGCTATATCGTGTTCATCTGTTATATGTCTTGATTTTGTGTATTAAAATGGAAGATTTTGTGTATTAAAATGGAAGAAGTTGAGTATTTTTCTGAATTATGAGCTGGAAAAAGAAGGGTTCAGTTTTTTGCGCATTGAAATGTCCGAAGGCCTTACCATTTGCAAATGGGGTTGCAGTGTTTTTCTTTGAGGGAATCAGACCTTTGATTTGCTCCATTCCCCTCTTCTTTGGCATTTGATAATTACTCTCAATTTATTTTTGCAATTTCATTTTCTCATCATTGTTGTGTTCTCTGCAGGTTGAGGAATTCTTACCAGTGGATTTAACAATATTTGCACCTTCATCTTTGAGAGTTCTAAAAACCCTGCATCTGTAATTTAGCTCTTATATAATTCTTCTGCATAGAGTCGTTTATAACTTTGAAGCATTGATCATTGATGAAGCCCTAGACATTTTGTTGCAGATTTTTTATGCTCGATATGTTGGAGAGCTTACAGAAATCTCTTAATGTTATAAGGAGGGTTTACAAAGTCCCTCTTACTTTGTCGTTTAAGACTTCCTTTTGATCTTGTTTCCATGAACAACTATATATATCTGTGAAAAGCAAAAGCAAACCTCTAAGGTCCCGGAAGAGGGTAGACTTCGATTTTTCTGCTTTGAAGAGGGTTACTGATGACAGAGGTTTTATTAGCGATGGTAACGAGTTTCAGTTATTTTTGTAGACTCTCACGCGTCTTCTGTTTCTCTTCTATTGTTTTGGAGCATTTTTTACAACAATAGAATTTATGTTTTCAATGTAATCTCTGTGCTGCCTACAATAAGGACATCCCTATAGCTGTTACTGATATGCACGATTGTGGCGTTGATGCGAAGATCAACATGAATTCCGGTATGTTTTCTGGTTGTTTTTAATGCTTGTTTGTCAATTCTTCCATGAACATCATTGACATGGCAAAGGTGGTTAGACTAAATTTGGGCATTATTCAAGTAGAAAAGTAGTTGTTGGCAATTTTGGCATGAACAAAAAGGGTGTAGTTTTTGCCTGCCGTTGTGGATTTAAGAGACCATTTGGGTCATGGCCTCTTCTTTCAGCTTCATACTTATATTCAGCAGTATTGCAGGCCTCCAAATTGCAGTAAAAAATGGATATGCCTACTCTACTTTAGACGAAAATATGGATATGCCTACTCTACTTTAGACGAAAATATGGATATGCCTAATACCAATGTTAATGATGAGGACATAAGAGGAAACGTTATGGAAACTATGTCAAGCGTTGAAGATACTCCACATGGAGAAATAGCTGCAGAGATGATTGATGTTTTTATATTGTTTTGACTTTGTTTATCTCTTCACTATTTATAATATCCGCATACCCATCCTAGAATGTTTTTGCACCAATGTAAATACATATTAGGTGATGAATGAAGGAAGCAGAGACCTTTTTATAGATTTTGGAGGAAAAATATAGCAGCCAGAGGCTTGCTTTTTAATGTGCTTTTGATGATACATTCTCAGCTTCAACATTTGGATGTAAGTCACTACAGATCTGGTGATCCGTTTTGTGGCTACTTGTTTTATTGTTTATGGAATTTCTCTATTTAGACACCTTTCTAGATTCTTACTCCATAGATGGGTGTTCTCATGAGAAATTTTATTCTGTGTTAAGAAATCAAGATCAGGTAAATTTTCATTCAGAAGACTCAGAATGTTGAATTGTTTTCACTCTGTGAGTTTCAGGTTACTTGTTGTACCTGCCAAGACTGCATGTGTTGTGCCCCCTAGCTATAAGATATATTTTGCTCAAGTGGCTTGTGTTTTTCTTCTGATAGTTGTGTTGAGTGGTGAAAAAAATAATACCAGTACAATGTATATTTCTAACCAATTCTGGAAACTTATAATATGTCCTACTTTTATCAAGTAGAAATGAAGTCACGACCTACTGATGTCAGTCAAGTATAAGTAACTACTTGAGTAACTTAAATAAAAACTAATTAAAGCATAATTAGGAGATAACTCGTGTTTTCAAAACCATAATGTCTTTGGGGCTTGGCAACTCTAGGTAGGTTGTCATTAGATTTTCTTCTCTTCTTATAAATTACTATTTGAAGTTATTTTTGTTCCTCTTTTTTGTTTAAAAGCCATGTATGTCAGGTCCTAGCCTGTAGGATTGCTGAGTGCTGAGTGCTACCCAAGCTTACTATTTACTTATTATCACAGTTATGTCAATAATAATTATTTTTTCTTAATTGGGATACAAGTAGTATTTTCTAAAGCTTCATGTCTTTTGGGTTTATCAACTCTAATTTATAGTTAGTCTTTCTACTCTTCTAGATCATTATCTGAAGTTATCTCTGTTCCTCTCTTATGTGTAAAAACCATATGTCATTATGTAGTTATTATCACATTTGTCAATAATAATTCATATTATATCTTCACTTATTTTATTATTTTGCATATTTTGAGTAATTTTCGAATGTCTGGGTCATACTTTGCAACTCGAATGACTTGGGAGCTGTCATTATATGATTGCATTGTTAAATTAACTATGATCTGTTTTCTGTCATTGCAGGTTGAAGGTGAAGATGCTGAAATATGTTTGGAGAAGGCTAAAGCTTTAAAAATTTATTCTGCAGAGACATCACATGCAAAAGGTAATAATTGAGGTCTTGTTCCAGATAAGGCGGAAAAGTTCCATGTTTTTGGGCACTGTCTTCAACTTTTGTAGTATTGTTTTATGGAGAGGATTTTGACGCAAATCCTTGATAATCTCTCTCTGTCTTGTATACATTTTTTGCTTCTGTAACCAATGTACATTAACCACGTCACATTGTAAAACAGCCAAAAACATTGTAGTATGTTTGGTTGTTACAAATTTAAGATAAGATAATTACATTAATGTCCAACAAATGACGACAAAAGTAGGTCAATGGGACTGTTGAGTACAATGATATCAATACAAGCAAGAGAACCAAAAGGGCTTTATAATGCACCTAGTCCCTCTAAGCTTCTTTGAGGGTATGGGGTGTAGATGCCCCACCCCCAAGGTTTATGGACATCAGGTAGCCATCTCAAGCCTCTTTCTGAGGTCACCATTGTCTTCTTCTTGTCGAGAGCTATAAGTTTCATCAAATTCCGAGCTTGAGACACAAAGCTATGGTCCTTGGAATATTTGCCATTTGTGCCATGTTAGTGTCTGTGCTGCCCATGTGTCATCAACAGAATGCACCATGTCATTGAGCTGGACACGTTTGCGTGCCAGGTCATATACAGATCTAGGGCTTTTATTTACCTCCCTAGCTGCATAGTCTATTTCCAAGAATTTTTTTGGAATAATATGGATAGGAGTGAGATAAAATTTTCATTTCACTGTTAATTTCAAGAAATATTTTAGAATAAGATGTACAAGACTTTTCTTTTCAATTTTTAGGCTTTCAAGAATATTTTGGAATAGGATGGACGAGAATGACATTAATTTTGGAATAAAATCAACAAAAATGAGTATGTCACATGGTTTGGGTTCTCAACAATGATTAGGTTTGGTTTGAGTTTGAATTTTTGATGAGGTTTGTATGAGGTTGGCCATATATATATATATATATATATATATATATATATATATATTGAATTATAAGATAAAATAGTAAGAAATCAACATCAATAAACATAAAAAATGCAAGAATCAATTACAATCTTGAGGTGTGACATGAAGTTATGAATTTTGATCTACGGACTTGGTCAATGGCTATGAGGTTCAATGAGGTTCGCCGAACCTCAAAAGTTTTTTAAGGTTCCCCAAAATTCGAACCTAAAAGTTAAAGTTGGATGAACCTTGTGACATATTATGACATCAATTTCTCATCTCCTCTTATTTATCCCATTCCAAAATAAAAAATATCAGTTTTTTACCTCAATCATTTCTATTCCAAAATATTTCAAAAATCAAAATAAACCCCACAAATAAAAATGCAAACAAATTAGCCTCCCTAGAAGCATGTTCTCTTTTGCATTGCATTTATGCTAAAAGGAAATGAAATGCAAAAAAACAGGGTGATATTGCATATGAAAATAAATGGATAAAAAACAGGGTGATATTGTATATGAGAATAAAAGGATTTGGACTTTTCTGTATATGGTTACTGGAAAGGAGATGATATATTGGTTTTTGAGTCATCCCATTGGTGGCAAGATCAAAGGTGGGAAGTATCAAAACTCTGAACTTTCTGATTAAAATTTTCAACAAGGGGCAGCCAAATTTAGTGTTGTAATTGATATTAAAAATTTAATAGTTTGGAATGTGGTTGGACAGATGGGACATAATCATGTCTAACAATCAGCTTTACACAAACATGGATCCACTTGTGGCTTACAAGAGGGCATTGACGACGTGGGAAAACTGGATACCTTCAAATATCGATCCCTAAAAATCACTTGTCTTCTTTAGCACCTCGTCCCCTACACATTACAGGTAAATCTTTATACAAACACACATTGTATATGTTATAGGGCATTTTTTATGTGGATTGCAGTTTTCATGAATATTTTGGAATTGGAAGTTTAAGCTTTAAAAAAATATAACTGTTCTTATGATAGATCAAATTCCAAGATATCCATGAAATCTATTCAAGTAGCTATTGCTCTTATTTTAGGTATACGAACTGGTTTTCCTCATAAAATTGATGTAAATGTGCAGCCCAATTTATTGGAATCAGAAGAACGGGCAGAAATGCTATGGTCAAACTGAACCAATGCAATTTGAAGGATACTCGCCTCCAGTGATTCCTCATGTGCCCATAGTGTTTACCAGGCGTCCTTGATACATGGAACGAGCTTCTGTACGTCACTTTGCTTTCCAAGGGTTTAGGGAATTGATAATTCTTATTGATCCCTGACGCTGGGCCAAATCTAGGACTTGGTTGGCCATAAGGAGGAAATCCTCTGCCTTGACTCACTGGAGCAGTAAACATATCTGGCATTGCAAACCCATCCACAGGGCCCATTCCAATCCTGTCAAAGCCATAAGTATCACCAGAAACCATACCTGGATGAAAGCCCAAAGCCTTTGATCCTGCCATTCCTCGACTACCCTTTGACATTGTCCCACGCCACATCATTCCTCTTCCCTTGCCTCTTCCTTGGCTTGCACTCCAAGTCTGGCTTGAGCTTTCTTGTTCATCGCAAACATTGATTTGAACTTATTTCAGTAAAACGTGAAAGAAAAAAATCACAAAATTATGCTTATTCATGTATTGGGTTGTGATGGAAACAAAAATTTACTTGTTGGGTTGCTCTAGATTGAAGATTTCTGGAATGAGTTGTTATTCACTTGTATTCGTTACCGTATGGGTGTATGGTGACTATCAACGTTTTGATTTGGCTTTTTTGCAAAATTTTCACCTTAGTTGTTGTGTTGACTTTACATGCTCACACATTTGATTGTGTTTGGTTAACATTTTTTGCGTAGATTTTGGTTAAGTCTGGTTTTTTGTTTAGGAATAAGAGTTTTGTAGGGAGATTCTAGGTTTGGAAAATCTGCACTTTCTTCTACTACTTGAGACTATGGACGACTCTGTTCATCTGGCCTAGGTTTATATATAGAATCAGGCATGATGTTGCTATGAATTTGAATAAAGTACTCTGGTATTTTTCTAGGCTTGAAGTTTTAACATTTCATTGTGGTGATTTAGCTTTTAATTCTTTAAATGGAACACTAAGGCATTCTAGCAACTCCGACTACTGTTTTTGGCTACTACTTGTCTCGTATGGCAAGTGTTGAGGTTTCCCTTGTTATAAACTAGAAAAGAAATTAGTTATCCCAAATGATTGAGCCCAGATTAAACTCAGGTATGTCCTACCACTTATTCTGAAGCTAAATATTATCCATGAATATAGTAACTACCCAGAGCTCAGGAGCTAGGAAATTTCTGTGGATAACTAGAGGGTGTACTTGTGAATGCAACTGCAGAATCTTGTGAAAGGTTCACTTGTTTGTAGATTGTAGAAATTTGATGGACAACATATTAATTTTAGTTGAAGAGAGTTTCATTGTATGGGGCAGGTTGTACCATATTTAATTGTATTGTATATGTTTAATAATGAAAAATTAAAAATCATGAGGGGTATCATTTTTACCACATACCTCTCAATTTATTAGTGCAAGGGAGTGCCATTAAATTTCTGTTATGAACTCGTTCCAGTGGGAGATATTTTTACAAGAAAAATTGCAACCTTGTCAGACAGTTCTTGTTTTATTGTTTCATTGCTTATACATGGATATTCAGCTCATACAAAAGGTTGTATCGATCTGGTTGGTATTGAGAGTACTTGGTCTCAGGTTGTATCGATCTGGTTGGTTTTCAGAGTACTGGGTCTCAGGCCTTTTGCAGTTTGGTTTGCCTTTCATAACTTTTATGATGTAGAACTTTGATTGTGTATCACGTAGAACTATCACTCTGCAAGTACAATGTCACTATTAGCTTTGTAAATATTTTTCCTTGGCAATAGCTTATGGCGTGGACAAGAAGGGTGGAGAGAAAATATTGTTGTTTTTAATCTTGGCGGTGGCACATTTGATGTCAGTGTTCTGACTATTGACAACGAAGCTTTTGAGGTTTTGGCTACAAACGGTGATACCCATCTTGGAGGTAATCTGTCTGAACTCTGTCTGGCAGTTTTACATTATGAATTTGAATACGTGCACAGTGGTTATCATTGACTTTTTTGGTTGGCTTTTGAGCTTTGAACTTACCAGGATGTACACTAATATGCAGGTGAGGACTTTGACCAAAGGATAATGGAATATTTCATCAAATTGATCAAGAAAAAGCACGGAAAGGATATTAGTAAGGATAGCATAAATGAAATAAGACATTCAATGTGTTCCTTGTAATATAGATATAAACAAAACATCTAAATAAAAGTAATTGCACAATGATCCAGTGCAAGAAAACAAAGTTTTCCACAAACCAATTAACTCTTCTAGAAGAATTCAAAAATTCCAATTTAATAATCCTATCGGCCTCTCTTTGTACCTTTTGGGACAATTGCTAGTTATATGAATGTTGTTATTCTTAATTTTCTACCGGTTTTTATATGAATGTTGTTATAATATAAAGGAGTTTTTATCATGAGGGTGAAAGATGTTCTTTCTTGGGATTTGAAATTAAGTGATTGAAATCCAGTGGAGTGGATAACACTTTATTGTGAATTCACATATCTCGGTTAGCATTCAGGTTTTTGTTCATTCTCTTCTACTATTTACAGGTTCTTTTGAATACAGATATGTGAATTCTTGCACTTCTAGTCACAACTAGGTTAATAACACTTCTAGATGGCGTGGGATTAAATTATATCTATAGTTATATACAACCTTATCACCTTATGGAGTCAGGGTTATCACCTTATGGATGTGTTTGATAGTTAAGATATTTTACAGAAGTATGTGCTTGTAGGTAAGCTTACTTAGATCTAGGTTATTCTTTCAAAGTTGAAAAACTGCTTACAGTGGCCTGCTTTCTATCATCCTTCTTGACTGCAATGAATAATTAGATCTGAAGCATATTGCTACTATGACTTAATAAATACCATAAGACAATAATAATAAGCCTAAGACCATTGCACATTGACCATAAGAGGCTAATAAAGTCATATGTTTTTCTATTGGTGACTTTCCAAGTGTTTTTCTAAGGTCTGGTATATGTTTTCTGATATCTGAAATATGCTTTTCGAGATCTGGTGTACTTGTTTCAGTAGGAAGAAATCAATTTGCTAAGGTTTAATATCCATAAGAAATCACTTATCAGTCTTGGGAGCATCATTTTGAAGCTAACGGTGAAGTATTAATTGATTTATTTTGTGAAATATTGTTCATCTTTGCAGTGGAAAAAGAAGCCCCAAGACATAATATGAATTGACATAACAATTTCAAAAGGGGAATAAGTATCTAAGTTATCATTGTAGCATCTTTTGTGGACTGATATCATCTCTCTTAAATATTTCAGAGGTTGGTGTGTTTTTTGAGCCATTGGTTTCAGGTCTAACTATTATGTTTGCATCCATTGGGTGGCAGACTTCATTGGTTTCTCTTTTTGTCTTTCGTATTCGAGCATTGCATGATCTCATCTCATTGCAAAACATTACATTGACATTCTGATTTGTATTTTTCACATAACACAACATGTTCTAGCTACTCTTCAGGAATATTAACTCTTGCATAATATATCCTTCCTATACTTATCATCATTCCTTACAAAATTGTTGCATTATTAAAGTAGAGAAGGAATCTCATAGAAGTCAGATCTAAAATTAACATAAAGGTGACTTTTGTGCATGGCTTTTAGTTTCTAAATTAGTTACTTTTAGTTGAAGGTTGCTAACATTTACTTTTCCTTCCACACCATCGTCTTGGAGATAGGCTTGTGGATGTGAATGAACTTAGTAAGCATGTCAATTAGTGATTTTGAGATTGTGTGGATGTGAATGATTGCTTCAGCTTTCCTCATCATTTGAAAAAATTTATAGATCCCAAGCAGTTCAGTAGGTATTTGTCCTCTTTAATCTGTCTTTTATCGAGGCAGAGGTCAAATTATAGTAAGGGACCTAGCAGGATATGAGACATGGAACATAATTGGATGGTTTCTTCTTGTTGATGATTACTTCCTCATCATCTAAAAGAACTGCTAGATATGAAGCATTTCAGGCATCATCACCCCTAGCTTCCTTTTCAGTTTCCCTTGATGTTGTTGCAATGGACCATGGCACTATCCATGTGTATGAAGGATCACATCCACATATCCTCCCTCTCATTATCTTAGCTCTAGATGTTGTAGGTAAGCTTACTTAGATCTAGGTTATTCTTTCAAAGTTGAAATACTACTTACAGTGGCCTGCTTTCTATCATCCTTCTTGATTGCAATGAATAATTAGATCTGAATCATATTGCTACTGTGACTTAATAAATACCATAAGACAATAATAATAAGCCTAAGGCCATTGCACATTGAGCATAAGAGACTAATAAAGTCATATGTTTTTGTGTTGGTGACTTTCCAAGTGTTTTTCTAAGGTCTGGTATATGTTTTCTGATATCTGAAATATGCTTTTCGAGATCTAGTGTACTTGTTTCAGTAGGAAGAAATCAATTTGCTAAGGTTTAATATCCATAAGAAATCACTTATCAGTCCTGGGCGCATCATTTTGAAGCTAATGGTTAAGTATTAAGTGATTTATTTTGTGAAATATTGTTCATCTTTGCAGTGGAAAAAGAAGCCCCAAGACATAATATGAATTGACATAACAATTTCAAAAGGGGGATAAGTATCTAAGTTATCATTGTAGCATCTTTTGTGGACTGATATCATCTCTCTTAAATATTTCAGAGGTTGGTGTGTTTTTTGAGCCATTGGTTTTAGGTCTAACTATTATGTTTGCATCCATTGCGTGGCAGACTTCATTGGTTTCTCTTTTTGTCTTTCTTATTTGAGCATTACATGTTTGCATCTCATCTCATTGGAAAACATTACATTGACATTCTAATTTGTATTTTTCATATAACACAACATGTTCTAGCTACTCTTCCACTGTAATAAATATTCTTTCAATGTTAAAAATCATTTTTTTATAAACATTTGTGCTTAGCTCGCAAATAAAACTGCTTTACAACCAACCAAGCTGTTGTTGGCTTTTCAATGTAGTGAATGCATAGAACCATAATGTTGTTAGCATTTCAAAACAATAAAACAACATAGGTTGTAAGCCAAAATGTTTCTGTGACAAGAAAAAGACACAATCCATCCAAAATCCACATCATAATGTGGTTACAACCAAAAACATATGACACCCCTATCCTTTATGACCCTGAGAATCTTGTAAGATTTCTACATTATAATAGACTATAGATGTTCCTTCTAAAATGGATTTTGGCTACAATAACAACCTAGGTTGTAAGCCAATATGTTTCTGTGACAAGAAAAAGATACAATCCATCCAAAATCCACATTATAATGTGGTTACAACCAAAAACATATGACACCCCTATTCTTTATGGCCCTGAGAATCTTGAGTGCCAAAACTCCCCAAGTTACCTTCTTGAGTTAGGTAGGTTGGCCTACCTGTCAAGGCTTGATTAGGAAATGGTTGATTGTTGCCATATGATTGACTCCAATTTGAAACTTCCAACCATGGAGGTATTGAGTACCCATACCTCACATTTGCACTACTGACCCCTGCATTAAGTGGAGGTGTGTAATGAACATACATAGAATTGACACCAACTCTGGTAGGAATAAGGCAAGTGGGTAAACCCTCAGTTTGATAGTGAGGCACTTGAATGCTTATGATATCTTGGAATAATGGTGTATTATCTGCAATGGAGTCCAATGAGTTTGAAATAATCCTGGTTTCATGAGCTATTCTTGTATCATTGTCAACCATATTGATCATCCCTTGTTCCTTTTCAAGCATTTTTTGTGCCTTTCTTTTTTCCTTTTCCTGTCTTTCCATTTGTTTTTGTTGGTCCTTAACTTGCCTTGCTTTATCTCTTTCAATCCTTTCATCTGCTCGACGTTGTGCTGCAACAATCCTTGCTGCCTTCTTCTCCTTGACTAGATCCTTCTTTTTCTATTTTAATTCTTGCATTTCAAATTTCTTTTTTTCATACTCAACTAACAGGTTTATATAGTCCTTTGAGGTGAGTAACTGTGAGCTTTGGCCCAGACGAAGACTATCCGGTGCACCTTGCTTTTTTTTCATTGATACTCTCTACTAGTAGCTTTAGGAACCAGCGAAGTGTCTTCTCCACCCCTCCCACCTGCATGTCCTTTCTTGGTGCTTCCCTTTCAGTATCTGATGGAACTGATTGAACTATATCATTATCTTCATTTGATGCCTCATTATGTGCTTCATATTTTTCCATTGATCTATTGTCCACAAAAAAATGAACAATTTCATTGTTCAATTATGCTGGTTGTGAGGGCATGTTCATGCTTTATTCATTTGTTGCTGAGACACTATGTGCATTTATATTAATCATTGCTTCTACTAGCCATGAAGGTGGGGTTACATGACTTGGAAATGTCAATTGGTCATTATCAACTGCATGTTCAACAATGTCATTAACAATATCAGCGACAGGAGTTTCATGTTCTTGAGTTAGTGGAACGATCTCCATGTTACTATGAATTTGTTCATGGTTATATTGTGTTTCACATACAGTTTCATCATCTTCAGCATATAAGTGTCCTTGAGATAGGGAAATCATATTACCAGTTGCAACAAAATCATCTTGGTCATCTACTTCTTGCACTTCAACACCTGTTTGGGCATTCTCTTCTTCGTGACCATCCACATGAAATGCTTGGCTACAACCAGTATCATGCAAAAGAGCATCATAGTTCAGTGGCCAGATTCCTGTCCTCCTAAAGCCAGCCTTGATATTTGATGGTGTCAAATCCCTTTTAAAAGCTTTACTTGCAAGCTCTGTTAGCTCGAACCTTTTCACCTCAACCCCTGGATTCTTTGCTATCCATGCAACGCGCTCCGACCTAAAATAATTTCTTGAAAGGGCCAAACACACTAACATCAAGGGGTTGCAATCTGTCAGTGGTATGAGCAGGCAATGTCAACACGTCGATACCTAAATTTTTTGCTTCCTCAATTGTTTGTACAGCCATGTGGCTCCTGTGGCCATCTAATATCAATAGGTGTCTGTTATTAGGCGAGATGCCACCTGGTACCGATGTAGCAAAGTGAAAAAGCCAACTTAAAAACAGTTCTTTAGTCATCAATGCATGGGGATGTGTAGCCATGCATGCACCTGGTTCACAATTCTGTATATAGTTTTTCAGTTGATTTTTACCTTTTGAATAGATAAAATCCTTGGATTGAGGTACCAATTGCATTGACACAACATAAAATAGTTATCCACTCCCTACTCTTAGGCAAAATCTTTGGCACATTTTGGCTCCCTCTCCTAGCAATTACCCGCATGCCACAATTCCTCCCTACCTGTAAACCTATTTCATCACAGTTCCATATATGGTCTGCTCCATAAGAATTTTTGTCATAAGCACTAGAAAGTGTGTCATAGAACTTTTGCACAACTGCAGGGTGCAAATTTAATGATCTGTCTCTGTCAAGGCCCTCAGCAGTATGCAATACAAGTTCTGGATGCATTTTTTTAAACCCAAACCACCATGATTTACCAGGAAACGCATCTTTGAATGGGTTTGGCCTCCCTTAATAGATTTGAGCAACTGTGGATTTGAGTTGTATCAACTCTAGCCCATGTCCCAATTGGGCCATCTCTTTACACCACTCAACCACCTCGGCCTCCTCCTCCTTAGTCATAACTGTAAGAGGCCCTCTACGCTTTGTAAGAGTCACTCCATTTATCTAATAATGTATTGATGAGGGAGGAATACCATGTTTTATTGCAGATGCCTGAACTGAGTATCCATTAAACTCTATGTCGTCAATTGCAACTAACATTTGTTCTTTTTTCCATCCTCTTATAGCACTGATATTTTTAGTTGAACTTGGCCCTTGGATTGTTGTTGACTGTGGTTTGTGGTTGATGGTGTGTTAACATCATATTTTGTCACATGGTCATCCTCAACAATGTTCCTTGGGGCATTGTTGACATTGACATCAGTTGTCTTATCCTCATCAGACGATGTGCATTGCAGCTGCGCACCCCTTGTCACTCTCCTGCCACTTCTCCTTGTACGAGCAGCATAACTTCCTTTTGCCATAGATGCAACAACCTGTAAAATTATTACATGCATGTAGACATTAGAATATTTTTAAATTATGCTTTCATACAAGGAAAAAATACTTCTGCTTTATTACAAGAAATTATCAACATGTATGTTAGTATCCTTGAAAAATAAAATATACATAATTATTTTGTCGTATGTCTTCAAAATTATCAGTGATTGTTGTTTTGATAACTTGTCTTTACACTTAAAATACCATGACTGTATTGATTGGTTTTTTTTATGCATTTCCCAGCAGAGCTCTTGCTCGGTTTGACTATTTAAAATATTGTTTTGTTGTTTTGTTGTTTTCTGTAAGGATGCACTTCTCCAGAAATGGATCTTTGGCTTTCAAGGATTTATCATTGGCCAAACCAAGCATGGTATTTAATTCGACCAAGGCTCCAACTCGAGACCCCCTGAATAACTCTTGATCACAACTTTGCCACCATAACAAATTTTTTCCTCATGTCACTTACAGTTGAAGTTTCTAGTCATGTAAACATTCATTTCAACTACAACTCTTATTTGCATCCTGTCTACATATATAAGAGGCTGGTTGTGCCTTCTTTGTGGTCCTTCATTCTGATAGGTTTCCCCTTGTGTACAACAACCTTCCAATAGGGCCCTTCCACTGCTTCTTGTTTATGCTACCATTAGTCTTGATGATGTTTATTGCTGGCCTCATACAAGGTTTTCGGTTACAGAAACGAGCCCCGGGATTTGCCTGGTAACTTCAATTTTATTTTCCTGATCGACATATTTATGGGATCTCGCTAAGTAGTAGTCATTTGATTATGCTTTTCAAGTAATCTCTCTTAGGAATTGAAGGAGGGATAGACCTATAACTATCAACGAATGGAATGAATGAAGCACATCTATGCTCTGTACACTGCTATCACGGGATGGATGGAAGGAGGGAGATACTATCACTATAAATGAATGAGGGATATACGAATGGTTACACAGCTACAGAGTGGGGATGGATTCTCACCCCCTCCCGAACAAATGAGAGGATACATTGTTGGTGGCCACAACTCCTATGAGTGGAGGTCCATATCTGTGTGCTGGGATACTAATTCGTATGCGAGGAATGCATTTCATAGTGATAGCCCGGGTGATAGCTACATCTGATGAGGTGAGGGGCCTCGATTCTTATTGATTCCGATCATTCATAATACCAATCATAGATTCTGATGACTAGTGCCTCGGGATGGATCATCATTATAAATGTTGTTCTGGGGACTCTATTTTGAATTAGAACATAGTAATGTACCTCAATTATAGCAAGGAAATACTTACACCACTAATTTTACTTTACCCATAATGTAAAAGTCAATTCACATACCTTAAGCAACTTATGCATACAACAATATTTTCCTTACTATATGTTTTCATCTTATAACTTGGTTCCCCTTAACAGTCTTTTCGTTACTATCTATTTTTGTCATATCCTTGTGGTTATATCTCGGTGCTCCTTAACAGTATTTTCCTTACAGTCTGTTTTCGTCTGATCCTCCTGGTTATATGTCGGCTCTTCTTAAGTAGTAGTCATTTGATTATGCTTTTCAATAAAATCTTGCCGGGCACATCAATACGTCTATAAGTCTGAACATAGAAATAGAAATAGGTGAATTGTGAAATAGAATTGTAGGTTGTGTGTTTATTTTCATGAAAGTGAAACTGAATCTGTAAGAAGGTGAATTGTGAAAAAAAAATGTAGGCTGTGTGTTGATTTTCATGAAAGTGAAACTGAATCTGTAAGAATTGAAACTGTAAGAACTCTGATAAATGAAAATAGAACTGTAAGAAAAATGTGTTGTAATTGATATAACTAACCTGGATATACTGGCAACTATTTTGTGATGTTCTGTCTTCAAGGTTGTTGAATAGTTTGAAAGAATAACATGCAACTTCAACAGTGGTTGAACTTCTTTTATAGTTTTTGGCACTTGAATTTAATTGGTGGACATGGATGGACATGGATTGCAATGGCTTCATTTTGAATGTGTGGTCTGGATTTAATTTGATGTGATCTAATGGTTGGGAATTTGTAATTTGTTGATCCATGTGCTTTGATTTGTTTTAATGAGAAATAAAGTGAGTTGGGTGTCATTTATTGTAGTTATTGGGTTGGGTGTTATTTATTGAACAAAGTGGGCTTAAAGGTTATTAGGTTGGGTGTCATTTATTGAACATAGGGGGTTTAGTTGTTGAAAAACCAAGCAGTTATGGCTGACATACATTCCCTTTTATTATGTGCAGGTATGGATATTTATTTGGGATACAAAGCTTTAGTTCTGATGAGTGGGGGTTGAAGTGACTGCTACTTTGTACTTCTGGAATAGATCATTTTGGAAGCATTTATGGTTTTATCTATTTTCTAGTTGGGTCAATATGGTTTGCACTCTTAAGTATTAAGATGCTATTTATGGACAGTTGTGGGCCCAGTCAATGTATTGGTAAATTTTGGACATAAATTAATACTTATTTATGCTTAATGTTATTTATCTTTGTTTAAATATTGGTTGCAAAAGTCTCAATTTCTAGTGGTTTGGTGGGACCAGTCCTATATCAATTACTGGTCCCTACACAACATTAGGAATCTCTCCCCTACTCTTATAAAACACATTTCATGAGAAAAGATAAAGCAGTGGATAGGCGGCTACCCGTATACTTGGAGGATCGAGAAGACGGTTTGCAACAATGTGAGCAAAAGCGCAATTATTGCCCCCGCCAAAGTTTCGGTCATTGAAGGAAGGGGTGCAATCAAGAGTGTTATTATTGAATGACAAACATTGAAGTCATAAAACCAGAAACAAAATTTAAATATACATATGAAAATTTTCAAAACATTTGTGCAACCAAACTCATTTTTGATATTTTTAATCCCATAATAAAAAATCTACTTGAACAAAAGGAGTGACAACAAACTTGTGATAATTGCAAACATTGGCCCATGAATGTTACAACTCCAAAAATAAAAAAGATACAATTACAGATAAATAAGACGTAAGACACACATATATTGACATTTCTATTTTCTGAAATTTGGTAAACCTTATTTCCATTTTGAAACATTTTATGTTTACCTGGTCCACATAACTCATATCTTAACACTGGAACCATCACAATTTGGTTGTGGAAGTAATTAGAAGTAAGGTTTTTTTCATTAAATGAGTTCCATTTTATTTGGGTAAAATTCCACATTCTATAAAAATAAGTGTATATCTTTATACAGAATTGATACGAATAAGGGAGGAAGGAAGGATGGAGCTCTGATCAGCTACAGAGATGGAATTAGATTAGGTTATAGGGTTTCTATCTCATTGCGGCTGCCGCTATCTCTACCCTGCCATGATCTGCGTGGCGATCTCTCGTGATGGTGTGCCGCATATTCCATCGATTGTGTTCAGTGTTCCCTACAGTCGTTACTACCGTTTTGTTTTTTGTTGCAGTATTTGTCGGAGATGGAGGAAGATGATGTTGACTACTCAGAGGAGCCTTTCCCCTATGAGCCCATTTGGACATACCCTAGCTCTTAGCTAGATGTTTCGTTTTCTGGGTCCCCATGTCATCCTCTTTTGTTGTGGTTGGGACCACCACCTGTCCACTTGGACCCTAGTACCTCAGTGCCCTACTTGCCATTTTCATCTCTCTCAATCTCATTGTCGGGTCTCGATAGTCCTTCCTTCTCTCCAACCACCTTACAATTTCTTGCCTCCTGAATTTCTCCATCCCCATCTTTCAACCTTCCACTCCCTAATCCACCCATCTTGTCGTCCGATATTGCCCATCCCTCATCTGGGGGTATCGAAACTGGGATCAATCCCCTTCCTCTCAACTCAGCTTCATCATCATTACCGACCTCTCTTGATGTACCTAGGCAACCATCCCTTTCATCTGGTTGTTTCATTTCCTCGAACAGAAACCCTAGGTCAGAGGAGGCTCTCTAAGATAATCAAGACCCCCTCTAGGATCATCCAACGACCCCTCATTTGGGCAAGGCTACAAGAACAAAGTGCGTCAAAGCCTTACACAGGGACTTGTCCTTCTGTTTTAGTGAAGGAGTATAAATGGGCAACGTTGTGGATACGATGAACAAGGTTGTGGTGGGAAGGGTCAAAGGAAGGTCTTACTCGGCTGCCCAACTTTGTCTTTGGGTCACTGAGATTTGGGGGAACATCCTAAGTGAACTCTCGCCTATTACCACTCTCGCTCGAGGTTGGTTCTCTCTAAGCTTTCTAAGGGAGGATTATACATCATGGATCCTCTTACGGTATTGCCACATAGAACTGCCTCACGTGCTGCTTAAGAAATGGAGTGCTCTATTTGACCCCGAGCAGGAGCAATTGAGTGTTGGACCGCTTTGGGTTCATCTCCCGGGAATTCCCCTGCATTTATCATCTAAGGATATTTTCACTCACATTGGGAATGCATTGGGCACATTCCTGGATTATGATAAATCTTTCATTACCTCTGGCAACAAATCGTTGACACGCATCTTGGTATACCTAGACACCAGAGAAGGATTAGAGGAGAAAATCACTCTTTAGTGGAAAATATTCACCCGCATTCAAATTATGGATTATGAAGGGGTGTCATTCAGATGTAGGAGGTGTCACATGGTCAACCATATTTATAAATAATGCCCATTGGTCACTCTTGCCTCCTCCCCCGTCAAAGACACAGATGGTGTCGGCCCTACGGCACAAGCACCTGTGAAGGAGCAGCCTCCTCATTCCTCTTGTTCGAAGCCACCGGGGCGCAGTTCTACATAGACGACTTCATCGGCCACCCCCCAGCCTCCTTCACCTCCCATGATGAGATCTCGAGCCACTGTTGCAGCCGCCCTTTCTACAGGTATTTTTTCACCTCTTTGCTCTGCATATCGTTTATCATTATCTACTTATACACCTTGATTTCATGTTTCATTTGCATCCATTTCATGCATATCCACCATTTCTCTTACTTGCCCACTGAACCCGCCTCCCCCATCCTATACTACCACCTCACCATCTATTCCTAGGCTGACCACTTCTCCTCCCTCTCCTGGCGCATCAATATCCTCCTGCCACTCTCACCCTGACAATCTTCGCTCTCGGGGGAAACACCCCTCTAAGATTTATGGTATCGGCCTGGTCTTCCCCTCCCAAGATCTCCAAGCCTCCAAGGGGTCGGCATTCCTACATTTCTAAATCCATTATTCAAGCAGGGGTGGATGCAAGTCAGCGTAAGAAATCTATAGTCGATAAGGTTCTTAGATCATTAGACACCTTCCCCCAGCCTCCCCCATGAAGTGGCTCTCTTTCAACTGCAGAGGATTGGCTAGCCCGGCCAAAAAATAAGCCCTCAAAAGACTTCATGATTTTGAGTAGATCGATATTATATATCTTCAAGAAACCATAGGATTGGTCGAGCAGGTCATCTTTGTGATGAACTCCCTGTTGTGGGGAAAAATGCCTATGCAGGACGATCCTATCCACCTAAGGTGTTACAGTGCCTTAGCAACAAACAGAGGCAGCTATTCTAGTATTCTTCCTTTATGAATTAAGAATGAAGAGAGATGGATGGACTAACCGGTGTCTTCCGTTTGTCCCTCGATCCGGTTTCTCTTCTCTTGGAGAGTTCCCAGCTACTTGCCTTCTCGCTCGCCCAGCTTCAACAGGTTTCTGCAAGATCACAAGAGAAGAACACTACACAAGACATGGATTCATATTCATAACTAGTTCAGGATTAGAAGTAAACTAAACATACTAATGCAATCATACATCAAAGATACACCAGTATATAGGAGAAAACCAAGATAGCTTTATTGATGAATAACAAGGTTCAGGAAGAGATACAACCCAGAGGGCTCCAATCCAGCATCTCCTTCCCAGCAAAATGGAATTCCTATCTTCACCTCCCTTCAAAGCATTAAGCACCCAATGATTCTGATCTCAAACCAACAACAATTCTTTGCAATAACAAAATTCCAGCCCCTAGATCTCATGGAGGAGAGATCCATATATAGATGTTTGGAGAGAGGATGAGTCAGCTTGAGATCTGACTAGTGTCCTCTCCCTCTGTCAGTTCTTGATTCCACTTGGAGGTTCTTGCTTCCACTTGGAGATTTGGAACCTCTTACTCATCACCAGTCGCATTCCCTGAGGCAAGTGTCATTTTGGAAGCTTCCTGGGTTTTGACACCTTGAGAAATGAGCTTGCCACATGTCCACTCTCGCTCAGCGCAGGTAGCCAGTGTTCCCTTTGACATTCAGCGCAGGTAGTCAGTGTTGGCTTTGACATTCAGCGCAGACAGCCAGTGGAGCCATTGACATGATCCTGAATTGACTTGTTTTTTAGCAGTTTCTGGTGGAGAACTTCTATGAATTGTTGTGGTTTGTTAGCCTTGTTCTTCTAGGGGTAGGAACAACATGTTTAGGGACTTTGGATCCCTTAGATTATGGACATTTCATGCTCAATGCTGTAAGGCACAAAAATGTCTATAACAGTTGCACCCTAAAGTATGAGGCCGTTTATCGGGTGAAATGCTTTATCCAGGAGGGTCCGAAAGTTCATCCAATGCTGGGAGGAGACCTGTAATAAGATACAATACAATACATTGTTTTTCATACTGCTTTCATGATCTAGCTGAGGCGGGCATTCCCATGCTCAGCTTTATAAATTCATTTTTCTGTACATAGAGTAGACAATCGTCTGATGGTAGACTGATAATTTTGATGAAATTATCATCCTTTGAGTAGGATGATTATCTGCTGCAATGATGTACATGTCAATGTCTTTATCTTTCCTGGATATATATCGCAGCCCGCATGGATGAAACTAGATCCGGGGTCTTCAAACTCGTTCGATCTTCACTCTAAGTACAAGTCGATCCATGTGAGAAATGTTCTGAAGTTGAACATGGAAAGACATCGCTTGATTACCGGTCAATGAGGTAAACCGTTAACAAGCGCGAGAGGAATCACCGATAATGATAATGACCCTCAAGGTACTGCAGTACAATTCACGTGGTGTGAATAAAGGACTTGGCGTCGAACACCACGCAAAATCTTTCGGTCGAAGGTCATTGATGTATACCTGTCGCCGGAAGTGAGAAGCTTGCCATTGAGGCATGCAAGCTTCAAAGTACTGAAGGGGTTGTTCCTAGATCAACTTCTTGGATAATGAGCTGATGTCGACAAGAAGCGATCCGTCAAAGGAGGGCCTTAATGAATCCCACATCAGTGACACGGAACGGAGCTAATGATTTTGATGGAGGTGAAAACGATCTGTGACATATGATTCAGGGTGGCGGTCATGAAAGGATGAAGGATAATATATGGCAGTGGATGGGACACGGTTGACTTTTCTGAATGACTTCTCTTGAACATATGGCGACACTGATGTGATGGATCGGTGGCATTACCCCAAATATGGATGGTATGGCGAGACCATGGTGATGTGACCGGTGAATGAAACAACCCAACCCAATTGTGGTATGGAGGAAAAGTGTCATGTTCAAGAGCGACTTGCTACCATCAAAGTTTTCTTTAGTTTCTCCCAATTTTTCCCCAGTCATTGCTGACCAGTACCTCTTTATTTTTGTCAAGCTTGAGGAGGATAACATATGCTTGTTCTATAACCTGCCCTTCGGGCAAGCCCATCGCTATGTTTTAACGAGCCTAGCGATAGTGAAACTCGTTCTCGTCTAAAGACAAGTTTGTCGCTATTTAATGATTTTAACGAGTCTAACGACAAAGACAACTCGGTCCCTTTTCATTTTTAGAGAGTCTGAAAAGGTACGTAAAGATAACTCCAAAGTTCCTTTTTCGTCATCTAATCCCTTAAGTCCGAAAAAGTATAAAACAATACAGAAGGGATGAGTTTTCGATAGTTTTAACGAGCCGAACAAAACAAGCGCTCGATATTTTTGTGCAATAATCCCTCAGGTCCAAAAAGATTAAAATCTAGAGGAGGGATAGCACTTCCAGTCGCTTTAACGAGCTGGAAGGCCAAAACTCGGCAATCTTTTCATATTTTACGAGTCAGTTGAAAAGAGCTTAAAGAAGACTTGTCTTTTGAGGAACGAGTGATAAAGCAGGTTAGCAGCTGATTCCAGGTACGGGTTGGAATTTTCCAATCACGGCAGTGTCACAAGGATGGCTAGGTGAAATCACTCTTCGCAGCTGTTCCTCAAAACGGGTAAACAATCATATGGAGGTGAACGATCGGCCAATGGAAAAGTGGAGGTGACGGTGCAAACACGACCAAGGCTTTAGTGGTTGATAATGTTACATTCACAGTGGTTATTTACCGGGTAGTGGTTCATTTTTTATTTTAAAATGAGCTTAAACGCTGGTGGAAACACTTGCTCATTGCTTATGTTTATTTTTTAACGAGCATGAAGTCCGCGTTAAAACTGCTCGGATCTTGCATTTATTTTTTAACGAGCATGAACTTTGTGCTAAAACTGCTCAAATATACCAGTTATATGATAAGAGTGTCTCATTGAAGATGCTATTTTTTAGGGAGCTTAGATCTTACGTAAGCTTTGCTCCGGATCCTTTCGTTATGCAAGTTCGGAAACGACTAATCCTACGAGTTTAGAGGGTTAGAGGTCCTAAAAATTTAAAAAAATAAATAGTCGCTCCTTGCTTGCACTCCAAAAGGTTTGCATGCCCCCAGGCATAAAGTATGATTTCAAGGTTACCTCTACTTCTTTTCCGTCAAAACATTTGTTTTAACGAGAGAGGCTTACCTCTTTCAGGTTACCCAAATATTGTCTCGTTAATCTTTCAAACAAAACACTTCCTCGGCAATGTCTACCGAAATAGACAAAGGTGAGCGACGAAGCCCGCCAACTCACATAACTTTGACAAAAGAATCTTATTCTAGAATAACCCCTCTTCCTAGACGGACGGGGTACAGACTAGTCATATTCTCCCGCGGAAACCTACCCTATACCCAAAGTTTTCCTGCCGAAGCAGACCAGGACGCATTCCCCCTGGGTTCCAGTCATATCCTCCCAGATTACTCGCGCTCATCAGGAGGACGGACCGTGGGTTGAGACACTTCTTGCGTGAACAGACCATTTAGGGATGGTACATGACTATTTGCGATGCGTGATCCGGGGAATGAAAGTTGGTCCACGAGCTTGACCATTCTTCCTTCATGCGGAAAACACATTACTCTAAAGCGTGATGAGACGATGGCTCCCATGCAATATATATAGTCTCGTCCAAGGAGTAGGTTATAATCCAAGGGTCCTTGAACGACCATCACGTTCATTTGAACGGTCTTCCCTTTCAATGTGATAGGCACATTGGGGAGGATCCCTAAAGGTCGACTGGTTCCTTTATCAAAGCCTGATAGATTTCTCATTTCAGGCAAAAGCGCTGGCGAACCAAGCGCTTTCCAAGCAATAGAGGAAAGGATACTCACAGATGCCCCCTCATCAATGATAGTGCCATCCATTACCATTCTGTATATTTGGACGATAATTCTGAATGGTATACTTGCTGGCAACTGGGGTCTGCCTAGTTGGTTCCAGACGAACGAGACAACTAGGTTGCTTGGTGGTGGGACCGAATAGACGGCCGGTTATGACTCTGACGAAGTCCCTTCCTGCGATAAAGGGATGGGCAAATTGCCCCCTTGTTCATCGGAGTCAGTGTTGATGAAGAGAATTTGGACGGTGTCGTCTTTATTCTCCTCTGTGATGGTATCATTCGAAGATAGAGCCTCTGAAGGCAAAACTGGGTCAACTGTCGCCTCAACCTTTTGACTTTCGTCAGGTATGGATTCAGACGGTTCATCTTCAATGATAGGTGCTTCGGCTGACCACCTGGGAGGGCCAGTCGGGTTCTCAACTAGTGAAGGACTTGGCAGGAGTTTTTGATATCCAGGAGGAAGTTGCACTGGTAAAACCGGGCGATCTTCCAAAACTCTTTTAGCCTCGTCTAAGAAGGGACAACGGTGGATGGCGTGATCGCCTTCGCACAGTTTGCAGGGAAATCTAGATTTCCCTCTCTGTCCTGTGGCTTCACTTTCACTAGTTGACGGTGAGCAGTCAACATGGCTATCAGAGGTTGATGCTACCGAATTGTGCAGACGGGGAGACCAGTCCCTTAGTATCCGAGGGATGCAGGGACAATCTCTGTGGAAGTGGTCTCCCTTGCATATGACACATGGCGATTTAGGCCTAGTCAGTGCTGTGTGTGGATTTCTGTCAGGCGACACTTGTTTGCCCCCAGTCGCCTTTGGCTCCTTCTTCTTCTTATCTTTCTTCTTCTTTTCCTTCTTCTCCTTAGGAACTTGGTTTTTTGTTTTACCAGTTCCGTCAAGCGAAGAGGAAGGAGGAGAGGAAGACTTAGATGAAGTAGAAGGCTGGTGGGCAACTCTGGTCTGGTCTAACTGTTGACTCGACTGTTCAGGAATGGTGGTGTTCTGAACGACATTGGTTGAAAAGAGCCAGATTGGCAGGCCAATCGTCAGTCCTGGAAGCGACAATGTGGCCATATGGGGCGCACCAACATCTCCCCAAGAGGAGAAGGGACTAGGATTTCCACCAAGGGGAATTCCTTGGTTGGTATGCTCCATTTTTTCAACCTAAAGATCAACGCGGGAATAAGGGTGATTGTTCCGTTTAAAATAAATTTTAACGACGCTTTAGACACAACTTTCTTTTTCAATTTTAAAGAGTCGAGAAAAAGCTAAAGATGACTCTAGTCTCCTTCGATGTTTTAACGAGCCCGAAGTGACAAATGCTCGGATGGACTTTTTCTATTATAGAGTCTGAAAAAGGCCAAAAGAAACTGCTCTGGAGTTCTAGGCAGAGGGTGTGCCAAACTTTTCGCAAAACCGCAGAATACTTTTTAAGGTACGGGCGGTCGATCTTCCTGAATGCTGTGTTCAGTGCATTGCGATCAGTAGGGCGGCCGACACGGCTTCCTAAGGATAAAGGTTTTATGCCTATAGGGGTCTCCCAATATATACGCGACGGTACGTGGGAGCACAATCCGTACTGGCGCTATCGTCCCTCAGGAGGAATCACCCACCTTCAACGAGATCGACAGTCACCAGGCTTTATGACGCCGGAACACGTCTCTAGCCTAGACCTCTATGTTGTGCGTTATGTTGCAAAGCGTTGTTAAGTTCATTCAGTTTATTTTAAGTTGATCTTTTTAGAAGTTTGCCTTTCTGGATCACCACGAGATGTATGGTACAATTCCTAAATGCAGTCTAAAGATGATAAGCAAGCTTTATATCTTTTCAACTTTGAAAATCCTAGCTACAAAGGGAAAAGAAAGACACCATCTTTTCTCAAAGAGCAATCAGCACACTCTAATGCACTTTTCCTAAATCAAGCATGCAAACTATCAAGATGCAAATGCACAATGCAGGTGTTTGTTTTCCGCTTTCTTAGTATTGATGCCTACAAAGAAAGCTTTTTGCACAACTTTGAATTTGCTTTTAAATGACAAATACAAACAAGTTTACTTTTTTCGAAATCAGAAAGGGTAGAAGAGAATACAACACTTTACGACTTTCGAAATGAACACTTGTTTCGACACTTAAAAGAGACAAACTCAAACCAATAAGCAAAAGTAAATGTATAATCCACTGTAAACAGCCAATGAACTCTCTCCTAAGATCACAATGAACAGATCTGAATCGAGGGCTACAGGATGATTATTTCACTCATGCAAAGGAAAACTGTAAATGATGCCACAAACACATAAAAACACTCACAGTCTTTTTGTACAAAAGGAGGTGGAATTTAAGCAGAGAAAAGGAGTTATCAGACTGGTACCTGTGCTGGTTATAGGCTGCAAAAATCAGAGATCAAAACAAGGCAAAACAGAGCAGAGAACCCCAGCTGCACAAGGCCAAACTGGTTCAGCGCAACCTCAACACTGGGGTTTTGACATTCAACGCAGGTAGCCTTCACGGGACCTGCGTTGAAATGCAGAACCTCTTCACAGGGGTCGCGCTGAAGGAGAAACGAGAGTTTCTCACTGGGTTCTGGGTCACAGATTGCTAATTAATCTACTGTTTCAGGCCAAATAAAAGCAACAAGCAAGGTACAATCAAAGGGATGCTTTGAGGGGGTACTAAGATCTATCACAAAGGATCATCAAATCATTTGTGAGTCCATTGTTCAGATCATAGACAAATCCAGTGATTGGATCAAGGCAGCAACTGTCTACTTTGCATCTGAGAAGAGCAGATGCAGTTCGATTGTTGTTGTTGAGTCTATGAAACAAACAATGATAGAGACACAAATAAAATGACTAAACAGATCTCCCCAGCGGAGTCACCAATTTGTTGTGGGGAAAAATGCCTATGTAGGATGATCCTATCCACCTAAGGTGTGACAGTGCCTTAGCAACAAACAGAGACATCTATTCTAGTATTCTTCCTTTATGAATTAAGAATGAAGAGAGATGGATGGACTAACCAGTGTCTTCCGTTTGTCCCTCGATCCGGTTTCTCTTCTCTTGGAGAGTTCCCAGCTACTTGCCTTCTCGCTCGCCCAACTTCAACAGGTTTCTGCAAGATCACAAGAGAAGAACACTACACAAGACATGGATTCATATTCATAACTAGTTCAGGATTAGAAGTAAACTAAACATACTAATGCACTCATACATCAAAGATACACCAGTATATAGGAGAAAACCAAGATAGCTTTATTGATGAATAACAAGGTTCAGGAAGAGATACAACCCAGAGGGCTCCAATCCAGCATCTCCTTCCCAGCAAAATGGAATTCCTATCTTCACCTCCCTTCAAAGCATTAAGCACCCAATGATTCTGATCTCAAACCAACAACAATTCTTTGCAATAACAAAATTCCAGCCCCTAGATCTCATGGAGGAGAGATCCACATATAGATGTTTGGAGAGAGGATGAGTCAGCTTGAGATCTGACTAGTGTCCTCTCCCTCTGTCAGTTCTTGATTCCACTTGGAGGTTCTTGCTTCCACTTGGAGATTTGGAACCTCTTACTCATCACCAGTCGAATTCCCTGAGGCAAGTGTCATTTTGAAAGCTTCCTGGGTTTTGACACCTTGAGAAATGAGCTTGCCACATGTCCACTCTCGCTCAGCGCAGGTAGCCAGTGTTCCCTTTGACATTCAACGCAGGTAGCCAGTGTTGGCTTTGACATTCAGCGCAGACAGTCAATGGAGCCATTGACATGATCCTGAATTGACTTGTTTTTGAGCAGTTTCTGGTGGAGAACTTCTGTGAATTGCTGTGGTTTGTTAGCCTTGTTCTTCTAGGGGTAGGAACAACATGTTTAGGGACTTTGGATCCCTTAGATTATGGACATTTCATGCTCAATGCTGTAAGGCACAAAAATGTCTATAACACTCCCTAAAGCTGGGATGGACCTTCCATGTTGTGGATGTCAGTGCATGATCTGGGGGAATCACACTTGGCATCAACCCCCGCATGATTAAGCTTATTTCATCTTGGGGGGCTGACTATATTGGTATGGATATATACTCCTTGGATTTGGACCTAGATTTCAGAATTATCAATGTTTATGCTCCATGTCATAACAGGGAGGATTTTTTGATTCACCTTCTGAACTTATCTCTCACAAACTTCGACAATCTTATTCTGGGAGGGGATCTCAATTTCTCAATTGGACATGCGTAATCTTGGGGACATAATGCCTAGTTGGACCCCCTCTTGGACACCATGGAGCATCTTTTGGAGTAACACAATCTGGTAGATATCCCTATGAATAAGTTGCAGCTGACTTGGCGTAACAGAAGGACTGGAGAGGCATCACTGACCAGAAGACTGGATTGCTTCTTAATCAAGGAGAACTTAGTAAGGGCCTTGATAAATTTCCGTCAGTGGGTGGGATCTAGAGGCATTTCTGACCACTCCCCTATTTTTTTGGAGTTGTTGGGACCCTTTCAGAAACTAAGAGCGCCCTTTAAATTCAACTCTAGTTGGTTGATGGACCCTAATTAAATCAAGTTCATAACCAAATACTAGCGGGCACACCCTCCTGCCCTGGGGAGGTCTATATTAGAAGTTTTTTGTCACAATCTGAATGACCTAAAGAGATTATCTATACAATGGGCTAAAAATAAAAGATATTGGGACGAGCAGACTCTAATGCTTCTCGAAGACAAGCTGGCAAATTTGATGGATGAGAACGGGAGGGGATTCTCCTCTCCAGAAGCTAGAAACTCCCACATAGACCTAGAGGTGCAGCAATCCAAAATTCTTAAAAAACGAGAGGAGACTTGGCGCCTTAGAAGTAGGGTTATCTGGTTACAAGCAGGGGATGACAACACCAAATTCTTCCACAATTTTGTGAATGGGAGACGATCAATTAATACTATCTGGCATATGCCTAATAAGGATGGCCAACCTATTCACACTTTTCACCAACTAGCTCATATTGGTACAAACCACTTCCAAAATCGTTTCAAGGCTCCTCTTGGGGCCACTCTAGCTGAAATCGTTAGAGTTGCTAGACTATTTCCTCGATTTGTTGATCAAGATTTGGAAGCTAATCTCGTCAATCCTCTTACAATGAAGGAACTGGAAAGCACCCTCAAATGGTTTAGAAAGGATAAAAATCCTTGGCCCAGATGGATGGTCTTTCGAATTTGGCTTTTTTCGACATCATTGGCCAGGACCTACTTAAGGTTATGGAGGAATGCAAATCATGTGGTCAAATTTATGAGGCCTTCAATTCCACCTTCATTACCCTCATCCTCAAAGTCGACTCTCCACTATCTTTCAATGATTTCAGGTCTATCTCCCTTAGCAATTGCCTCTATAATATTATTTCCAAAATCATCACCAATCGGCTAAAGCCCATTCTCTCTACCCACATCTCATATAAACAATTTTCCTTTCTGCATAACAGACAAATTCATGAAGCCATTGGCACCACAGAGGAGGTCCTCCACTCCATTATGACTAGGCATTTAAAAGCCTCTATTCTCAAGATTGATCTCTTTAAGGCTTTTGATCATGTCAGTTGGTTATATATAAGACTTCTTTGAACACACTTGGGCTTCCCCCTTCCTTTCATTCACTGGATCATGTGTTGTATTACTTATGTTTCCTTCAGTGTTCTCATCAATGGCTCAACCTCTAACTTCTTCCATGCAAAGCGAGGACTCACATAGGGATGTCCCTTCTCTCCACTCCTCTTCCTCCTTGTTATGGAAGGTTTGAGAAAATTAATATTGCAGGAAAGAAGAGAAGGACGACTTCAGGGTATCAAGATTACAAACCTGAGACCATTGTATCATCTCCCACCTAATTTTTGTTGATGATGTATCCATATTCCTTGGTGGGGGTATTCGAGATTTCTCTGTTTTCTCTACTATCATGTAGATCTTCTACCTTGCAACTGGCATGGAAGAAAACTAGCTTAAATCCACCATCTCCTTCACAGAATGATCTCCTCAGGAAATCCAGACTACTCTTCAGAATTTCCATTTTTAGAGACTTTATTTGGAAGATGGGCTCAAATATCTTGGGTTATGCATCAAACCACACAGTTATAGGATTGTGGATTGGATTTAGCATGTGGCCAAGTTGGAAAAAAGACTACATAACTAGACTCACAAGTTCTTATCCAGAGCAGGGCATTTAGTCCTTATCAAATCGGTCATAGAGGCAACCCCCATATATTGGATGTCCTTGGCTTGGATACCCAAAGGAATACTATCTCGAATACAAAAAATCTATTGTAGATTCTTGTGGAATGAGTTCAAGGAGGGGATGCCTTTTGCTTGGGTGGGCTGGAGTCACCTTTCCCTTCCAAATAAATGTTGGGTGTGGAACCTGATTATCTTCTTTATTCAGAGGTATCACTGCATTGGACCCCAATTCAATGTGGCAGCAATGCCACCTGTAATATTTACACTACAGGGGGGGTCTACGGGGGGTGGCTGCAACCTTTGGGAGCCCCCACCCTGGAGAGGGGATCGGGGGCAGTGCCACCGAAGCTAAAAATAGATGTAAAATTGCCTTGTAAAATGTTGTAATTTCGTAGTCAATCTGAGCCATTCATTAGGCGGAGATCTGATGATAGAAGTTATGTTTAATTTAGGGATTTTGCCCTAGAAGGCAACCCTCGCTATATATGATGGAATTATATTGCGTCTATGTAAATCTTTATTCTAAACGAGAAGAGAGAGGAGATTGAGTGAGAGAGAAGATGGAATTACAGCGGATTTGATGTAGGTTGTATCTCTTTAGTTTTCTAGATAATATAAAAGGAAGGACTGGATGTTTCTCCATGGACATAGCCCAAATTGGGTGAACCACGTATATCTGTGTCTCTCTTGTTTTATGTGTTTTCTGTGTTTATATTTCAGCAATATATTTTATGTGTTCCATTGCTCTGTAATATATAATTTTCTAACAATAAATGGGGTGGCTATGGATTGAAGGACCTACCCTCCTTTGCACATGCTCTTGCTTCCAAGATGGGTTAGCATATTCTCACGAAACACAGCCTCTGGATTAATGTGGTCCATCACAAATACATCTGGCGTCTTCATATTATGTATTGGATCCGACTCCTGTCCTGGCACAGAGGTGGTATTTCATTGATTTGGAGAGTTTTCTCTGCACCCTTCCTACTATTAGAGATGGCCTTGTATGGCGTATTAAATCTAACATATCAATGTGCATTGGAATGGACCCTTGGACAGGATGCGGCAGCATGTACAGGTTGCCTCCTAATCTTATCAATTTCTTAAATGATCGAGGCATCAACTTAATTACCCATATTGTCGATTCAGAGAATTCCACCTTTTTTGCACAATCTTGGAAATCGGCTAATCTTCTGGGAATCCCAGTCCAATGGCAACAGGATTGGGTGGGATATATCTCCTCTTTAACTAAATCACATGTTCATATCTTGGAGGATGAAGATGAACTCATTTTGGCACCCGTATCACATGGAATATACTCTCCAATAGAAGACTATTATTTATGTTTTACACAAGCCACCTGAGTTGGCCGATTGGTGGCGCTCCCTTTGGATGCTCAAATCCCCTCCATGTACCAGGCTATTTATGTGGAATGTTCTTATGAACAAATCTCCTACTGGGGAAAATCTGAAGAAAAGGTCTATTTATGGACCCTCTTGGTGCATTCTCTGTCACCAAGATGAAGAATCAAATGAACACCTCTTTCTTATCTTCCATGCTGCTATCAGTTTATGGGAACAGGTTCTCTCCTCATAGGTTATAACTCAGAGATGGCATGGAGACAATATATTGAATGCTTGGAATCGTTTGTGGACTAAGTCCTTGAACCTAGAAACTCACAACCTTCCCCTTCTTATCTGTTGGTCACTCTGGTTGAATAGGAATGGAATCATCTTTAGGGATAAAGTTGTCTGGTGGCCTCTTTCTATTGCCTAGATTATAAACTCTTTCCATGAAATACCCAACGAGGAACACACTCCCCCTATCCGTGTTGTTACACATGAAGATATAGACCGAAATCATCCCTAGGCATACTTTGACTAACTTGCACAAGATCAAGGATGTGGGGGGGTGTACTTTTTCATCTATTTAACAGTCATATTTACCATGTCCAGATGGGCCTAGGGGCTGGAATTAACAACTATGTTGAACTCATCACTCTCAGACACTTTCTTCATTTTTCTTTGTATCATGATTGCAGACACCTTTAGATTTTTGGGGACTCCAAAACTATTATAAATTGGTTCAATAACACAAACACATGTCATGTGCACTCTCTCAGGAACATATTGGATGAAGCCATATAGTTAAAATCAAATTTTGGTTATATTTATTGTCATCATATTTACAAGGAATGTAGTCAGATTGACGACCAGTTATCCAAGGAGGTCGCGGTCGAGCCCAGGGGTCTATGGTTAGTACAGGAACAATGTGAGGGTTATCATTACCTGTATTACCATCTGCCATACATAGATCAAATTTTCCAAGGGGATTATAGACCCTAAATATTATCTATTTTGCTGATATTTATCAGAAGTGTATTATGCTCTTTATATCCATGTATATATTTTATCTGATCAACTACAGTATGCCCTCTTGGGTGACCTTTTATATAGACATTTTTATTAAGGCTTTGGCCTAACATTATGCATATGTCTAGTTAGCATCTACAACATGTAATTTTCTCAAATTAATAGAAAATTACGATTTTTCCTCGGGGAAAAAACTCATATCTTAATACTTGTAGAAGTTATAGATGTCGAAGTACTACATCAAGTAGTGGGTATAATATTATCACATCTGAAAAAACAATGATTGATAGTATATAAATTAGAGTTCCTTAGGCATCTCATGCTTTGGCTAGTCAACAATATTCAGGAACAAATTGGATCGAATTTCTATGAGAAAAATTGTAAGTGAATGAACTATGAAAATCAAAATATCATCGGTTACCAGTGCAATAGTTTGCTAAAAAGATAATAAGCACAGAGTTACATTTGAATCCTGATAAAAGAAAAATGGCTTATGTATTAAAATCATAATCTAACAAACAATGGTGGACAAAAAAACTCGCTTGTTGGGAAGAAATAGAATTTGGTTCCCTTCCTTGTTGAAACCATCCATGGATGGATATAGTCCTAATTGTACTCATAAATAATAAAATGCAGCCAAAACACGCCATGGACAAATATAATTCTAATAGTACTCATAAATAATAAAATGCAGAGAAATTTAGAAACATGGATTAACAGATTTCATGGAAAATATCTAACCATCGCCAGATCATTACAACAGACGATGACAAGTCATTGAAATTTGGGGCAAACACCTTTTCCAAATGAATCTGCAAAGATACCATGGGTACACATTCGTCAAATGAAACTGCAAAGATCAACACACAAAAATAAAGTAATTTCCGTAAAAGTTTCCTAAAATAATAAATTCAAACAATAGTTGTGTTGTCATAAAAACCTTCATATGACCCAAATATTTACATGTTTTGCATGACGTTGGGTAACAATTTGGTCACAAATTTCTCACTTCCTTTACATCGTTCAGATCTACAACACTTCTCCTGACTAAACTGAAAGGGCAGTACGAAATACAAAAAAGACAAAAACAAATTGAAACACTACAGGTCCTCTTGTAACCCAAGTTTAAAATAGAAATAGTTATATGGGAAAATGAGTGTAATAAAAATCTGAAAAGGAGAACTCGAAGTCACTACACAACGCATTTAACGGAAGTGTACCAAATTTTCCATTAAAACAGTGGAGACTTCATTTCAAACCAAACTACTAGTTAAAACAACTCACTGTAGCATTCTACTCTCAACAACAACAGATTTCCCACGTCTTTCAATGCAGTACTACTCCTTTGTTATAGCTTTTCAATGAAACAAGCATTTTATACAATCTTTAACCATTTGCAAAACATTTGAACCTCTGCAAGCAAAACCTTTGTGACAAGAAAGTCGAATGAGACTTTAGAAAAAAAAACCATAAGCCTGTTCAGTAATCCTAACAAAGGTATTTGATCCCCCATGGTGAATCATTTTCTGATGCCGAAGAATAGAGTGCAAGAACACTTTCTTCAGTAGAGTGGACTAGGTAGTTTGAAAAGGTAGTTATGATAAGATGTTTGATCTAATGGTGGCAAACAATTTAATCGTCTAACATCAGATTAGATAGATCATATGAAGACAATGAAGACTCTATGGGAATTCTTCCCAAAGGGAATGCCTTACGACATAAATATATAGATAGATAACTTAAAAGAAAAATTGAAAATATTGATTTTATATATGTTTATTATTTAAATTCAAATATGAAATTTGAAATATAATGGTTGTGAATATGCATCATTATTATATTGTGGAAATGGATATCTATATATAGACTTCATGTTGGTAGATTTAAAATTCATGTTGTTTATGAACTTGATGGACTAGTTTCTTGAAATTTGATTAGCACATAATTGTTAAGAGAATAGCATATTTAGAGATAAACCTTTTCTGCGATTGAAAGTTTGTTGTATTTAAGCTTAAAGGATACGGTATGAGCTTAATGAAAAGTTGATTTGAGTTCTTATTTTACAAGAATATGAGCTTGTGATATTTTTTAGGGAGAAATTGAAGGAGACTGAGATCACATTTTTGATGAATTGGAATTATTGCATGATTAGAAACCTAAGATGATTGTTCTGTGTGTGGAATGGAAGAGATTGTTTGATTTAGGACTTTTTGTTGAGATGTTGCTAGTTGTATGAGTAGTTATCAGTCCCGCAAAAAGTTGTGATATTTTGAGAGGGTAGTAATTCTTCTTAGAAAAATGAGAGAAATAGAAATGAAAATGAAGCTTAGCTCTAGGCAAGAAATGCCATTCTGAGAGTGTAAAACTTAAGTAAAATAAACAAGATTACTCATAGTTTGAGAAATGTAAGTTTTTTCATAGCTTTTCTTAAGGTTTTCTTATATGTATTAATGTTAATAAGTAAGGCAAGAAACAAAATATAGTTATTGATTATAAATCATGAGTAATTGGGAAATGGGTGTTGATATAATGTTATAGATAACCTATTTTACGAGATGTCTTGGATTGGAAGATTGCAAATTGATATGTTGCAATGAAATTCGTCTAAACCAAGATTGAATTTGTTCTTAAGTAATGAAATTAAATAACAGAAATGGTATGGATTCCAAGGAAAAGTCAGTGGTACAAAGTAAGGGTGTTTTCCTCTTTACCCTCATAAGTTAAAATAATTGTGTTTTGATCTTCAAATTGTTTTCATTCTTAAGATTAAAAATCTGGTAAAAATAATAATTGGTTAATAATATTTTTGATTGCATACATGTCTTGTGAAATGAAAAGCGTAAACTTAGAGTAAGTCATTACTTATATGACATCATGTTTTGGTAACTAGATTGACATGCAATTATATATGTATTATTTTCTACCTCTTGTCATGCAAATTTGATTATATGATGGGATGGACCATCAATGTTGTGATAAAACTAATTTGGCAGTTATTAATAACTTGGAAAGATTAATACTATAGAACCAAAAGGATGACACATGAAGGACTAATGCAGACTATGAAAAGAAAAACATGCAGAATGTCAAGTTATTATAGATAACTTAAATATATGTCATATCAACTACATAAAATATGGTATTATAAATTGTATGGCTAGTTTTGATATAGAAATATTTGGCATTTTATATATTGAAACATATCTAATATAATATGGATATATTAGCTATTTGATTAAGAATGATATGTTTTAGCTTTCATGGAAATGCTTCCAGTTTAACAAAACATTGACTTATGAATTGGCATGAGAAAAATATATCAAATAATTATGCATAAGATTAGCATATTATTGATAAGAGAATAAAAAAAAAAGAGAATCAAGGTTCTAATAACCATAGGAAAACTTCAGGCCAAGTTTATCCCAAGAGGGGGAGTATGTAGTGTCCCTTCTGGGTTAGTTAGTTTTGGTGACACATAGAGAGGGTGATTTTGTGGAGAATAACCAAGTGTATATCATATCTATCCCTATCAATGACATAATTTTTACACACTTCAAATACCATGTGAGTTCAATTAATTCCAAATGGGTTATGTTTCAAGCTATTGGATTCTACAATACTAATTCATACATTAGTTAATGTTAGAAATCACTTAATTAATTGCATTATGTATACCGAAAATAAAAGTTTTTATTCCATATTCAAGATGGGATTCAGCCTCTATAATCATATGGAGGATTAAAGTCTCTCTCCACATCGATATCCTTCCAACATGTTTTTAGAGAACATAATTATGAGGTTGAATTTTTATCTAAGCGTGCTTTGCTTCTGTTTCCAGGGTAGATGCAGTTTGAACTCTTTTTGGAGGGGGTTGTCCAAAGTCATGGTTTTTTCATGATTTAGTAAGACTTCCTTTTGTCTTTGTTTTTATAGGTACCTGCGTGCAGCTGTCTCTCTGTTGGGTTTATCCATTTTTCTTTTTTGTAACTCTCTCTTTTCTTGTATCCAAATGGAAATTCGAAGTGCAAAGTTCCTTTGAGATCAAATGAATATTGTCTTAGAAGTTTCAAGGAGGTCTTTTTTTCTATGATATCTATGTAGCAACACTAACAAATATACTGTAAGATATTTATATATCAATTTGTTTAGATGTAGTGGTGGATGAGATCGTTTTGTAGAAGAGGTGGTGATCATGTGTTTCATGCGCAAGAGATATGATATTGCCCTCATACATCATCTTCATTGATTCAATTTGAGACGACTGTACCAGGACAGTGTCATTTATATGTGCATGAAGACTCATAGAACTATATACCATTCAAGTAAGCATTTTGAAGGAGACCATATCCTTAGAGCTACCAGTACGTTTCCTACTTCTTTGGATTATCGTCGAATGGATTTTCTGTGGACTTGGAGTAATAGATTTGTTAGTTTCCTTAGTCGGATGTTTCTTGCATGGAATTATTCTCTTTAATGAATAAATGATATATGTGGTTGTCGTGAAGCTCCACTTTCATTTTTGTAGTAATTTAAAAGTATTAAAGTTACAGTTTGTATGAATGATTAATGTGTTTTTCTTACATTTATTTTCATGGTTGCAACGTAGAGTTATGCAAATCCTCTTTGGCAAACATTCATCATCCATACAAGCCATGATTAATAGCTATTTTGATATATCTATGAGTTTGGTTATAGATTTGAAAAGCGGACACAAAAATGGCTATTGTGGATCATATTTTGAATACTTAAATTAATATTTCAATATAGTTGATCTAATCACCTATAAGATATGTGTTTCCTTGGATTTATTTTTATCTGTCAAGGAATTTATTATTATTGTTTGATCTCACTCTATTGGCAGAATGCACCATCTGTTTCGTGTCTCTTTGCAGTCAAGAGAATGAAATTGGAAGGAGAAAACAAAGAAAAGTTAAAAAGAAAATATATAAGCGATAATGTACTATAGGCATATATTTTTGGAGAAGGTCAATTCCCTTATGTATGACATCTACCAATTCTCGAACAGGAACTATGATGTATGTAAAACATTTTCTATAATAAAATGTTCTGTTTTTTTCTCCTTGAAAAAAAAAAACAAAGGATGGTAGGAAAGTAAACCATAAGCAGAACGGGATAGTTGAGCAGGAGCAAAAGATGGGGAAAACAAAGAAAAGGAAGGAGGAGTAAACCGGGCGAAGAGGGTCGAGAACAAAACTATAGAAGCTTTATGACAGACCTAACATAATGTTCTTCCAAGCTTGTAATCAACAACTAAGTGAAACTGTAAACTTGAGATCACAAGCAGTGAATCACTGCTAATCTAAAGGAATGCAACTACTAAGTGCAAACAACTAGATAAACATTTTCCCTTCGAGTCTAACTTTTCATCATCATCACTTTTAAATGATATAGTGATATATATTTTAGCCAGAACTTTGTTGTTAATCATTGATTGAGTGCATTAAAGAGTTAACTCACATTAGATTGCAAGATCCTACTACATGCATAACTCTAGTAAAGTCATAACGGTGATGCACGCATAGGAATATAAATGATCAACAAATTGATTGTTATGGATTAAGGCAATAACCATTAGGCGGTAGCCCGTTAAATTAGCTTTCCTAATGGTGTTTATGAATCTACATAGTGAATTCAACTGTAACTAACCATTAAGTTTGATTGGTATGATGTTCAATTGTAATGCATAATTAACTTGCAGTTAAGGAATTTATTATCGAGAGTCACAATTCATTCAACACTCATACTAATTGATGGATCCATTAAGGTAGTGAATTAAAATATTCATGATCCTCGTGGCAAATGTCAAGTACAATAGGTTGCTTCATTCTACAATTAATTTGCAACACCTCTTATCTGTGTTTAATTGTTGAGTTCATTATGGTATTAAGTTGTATATTATGATAAGCAACAGTTCGAGGTATTCGTTACAAATAGTTCGATTTGATTAAGGCATAATCATAAGTCAAGTCATACAATTGTTAGTCCAAGTCTCCAAGATTCCACAAGGAAGTGGAAGATTCCACAAGGAAGTGGTTGTGTGCTTATTTCCTAGTTATGAAATTTTCTGTTGACAACAATGGATGATATAAATAGAGATACCACAGGCTCTAGACCAAACTGCCAACGGAGAATCACTATTGTTGCATTTATCCCAATCATTTTACCCATAGAAAAAACAAGTTTGACAATGAAAAATAAGATCTGGATGTTATGGCAACCTTGGTTATGAGAATGTTCTTCCAAACTTGTAATCAAAAACTAAGTGAAATTATACACTTGAGATCACAAGCAATGAATCACTACTGATCTAAAGGGCTGCAACTACTAAGTGCAAACAACTCGGCTCTAGGTGTTTTGGAAAACTTACCTGGTCCGGACGAGGAGGCTAAGAAAGCTGACAATTCCTCTAGCGATGACGAGGTGCAACCAACCAAAATTTCTTTGATGCCAATAAACACTACAAAAAAACTAGCAACAAATTATTAAACCCGCAAAAACATTAAAAATTTGTTGAAAAAAATCAATTTACATATTGGATCGTTTCCTCCACCAAACCGACGGTCTCAACTACAATAACAACAATGCTCGACTCGGCTGAACTAAAATAACAACAATGCTCGGCTCAACTCAAATACAATAAAAAATTAACATGGCAGAGAATTTCACAACAACGTAAGGGTCATCATATATATAAAAGTCTTTTATTGTTCGTTCGAACTATTTTTTTTTGCCGATTTTTTCAAGTCCGGCAAAAAATCCGTTTAACGACTGGCATTAATCTAAACGGCCAATAGTTCACTCGACTAAATTTAGAAAATTCGGCCGAAGAAAATATTTGTTCGGTCAAAAAATTGAGATTGTAAATTTTTCGGAGACATTTCTTACCAAAGTGTAACCCAACCTCATCTTACTCAACAATATGTATGTCATAAACTCAACTGGAGATTGAAGAGAGTTCGATCAGATGAGTAGCAAGGGATGACTCAAGATGTGCTTTGCGCTTCACCATGTGGTTGTGATCAGTAACTTTGAAAGAGTTAAAGAAATTTTAATGTTATAACGTGGTTGTAATCAGTAACTTTGAAACAGTTAGAGAAACTTTAATGTTATAACGTTAGTAAGTTTGACATGGTTAAAGAAAGTCTAATATTATTATGTTTGTATCCCAAAAGTTGCATTCACTAAAACAGAGTTTCGAGTTATAGGCCAAACTATACTTCATATGAGAATGATAATGTTTAAAAGAGTGTTTTTCTTTTTAGGTTAATGATTAGAAAGGATGTCTACGGTAAAGATGAAAATTTCCTAAAATAATGTTTAAAAGAGTTTTTTCTTTTTAGGTTAATGATTAAAAAGGATGTCTATGGTACAGATGAAAATTTCCTAAAATATTCTTCAGCCTTAAAATTTAGGTGGAGAAAGGATCTTTCCTTTATAGCATACCAATATTTTACAGTGTGCTTGTTATTCAATTATGTTTTCATATTTATACATTGTAGAGGAACAAGAAATGGCAAGAAATAGTTATTGCTAAAAATGCAACACTCGGATTTTAAGAGATATTGTTTTGGTGAAACCCAGTAGTTGTTACAATTCATGATACTGACAAGCGATGGTCAATTCAAAAATATATGATAGTACTAAAAAATTTTCCCAACAACCGTAGAATTTTAAAAAATGACAAACTAGATGCCAAAGTATTAAAAAATAGAAGGCATACTTTTGAAAAATGACAACACGATGGCAGAGGGCAGCGCCTAACGAGCCATATATAGGGTATTAAATGCCCTTGAAGATGCACGGGGCATAACCCGTTAACACACGAATTGCCTTTTTTTATTTAGTGGCGAATTTCGCAATTCGTGTGTTAACGGGTTATGCCCCGTGCATCTTCAAGGGCATTTAATACCCTATATATGGCTCGTTAGGCGCTGCCATGGCAGAGTATTAAAAAATATAAGGGATAGTGTCTCCATATTGGCAGAGTTATTCAAAATTGATATTTGGCTTGACTGGCATCTTACTCTATAAAACACATTGACTCATAAACAAAATATAATAAAAAGCCGTGGAAAAACATTGTAACGAATGTAATACTCCTAGCTTATTTAATTAGAACCTATATGTACATAGTCATCCGTTGAACCATCAAATAGCTATCATCTTGAATTTTTTATCTTTCACCAACATTATTGTGTGACATCCTTACTAATGATAGCTAAGGAATAGATTTATTTCATGTACTAATGAGTGGATTAGTCATGGTGGCTTGGTTGTTGTAGAATGAATGAAGAAGAGATGCTTTAGTCTTAGTTTTGTTGTCTTTCATTTCATAAAGATATTGCCCCCAACATCGTTGGAAGGTGTCGGTGGTTGAGGTTCACCCACAGTTCCTTTCCATGGTAGTAGTTGAAATGGATTTTTGTCTTCTTTGACTGGGTTCATAAGAATCAACAAATGGATTTTTGTGTATTTTGTTAATCTCCAATTCTATTTCTTTGTATTGGGTTTTACATAGTTACTTAAGTTATTGTCTAATTGACTGTGTTTTTGCATTGTAAATCATGGAAATTTTGGTAATATTTTGATAAAATCTGAGAGGTACTTTTGTAAATCTAGGTTACAGTGGTCAAAGTTGACTGCATTTTTGCATTGTAAATCATGGAAATTTCGGTAATATTTTGATAAAATCCAAGAGGGACTTTTGTAAATCTAGGTTACAGTGGTCAAAGTTAACTGCTTTTTTGCATTGTAAATCACAGAAATTTCAGTAATATTTTGATAAAATCCAAGAGGCACTTTTGTAAATCTACAATACAGTGGTCAAAGTTCAATATTTTAGAGGCCCTCCCAATGTCAATAGTTGAAATGTCTCTTCGTATTTTCCCATGCCTTCATACGAAATCAATGAAAGATTTTGGAGGCCCTTCCAATGTCAATAGTTGAAATGGCTCTTTGTCTTTTCCCTTGTGTTCATACTGTTAGCACTCCAGGAAACTCTCCTAGGTTGTAGCTCGGAGATACCTAGCAACATATAAATATTCAATATCATTCTCTGAACTATTGGAATGGATTGGGGTTTGGATCAAGTCAGATGGTTGTTCATCTCTGTTTTCACTCAAGACATGCATGAACACCGTCAGCTTGGCAAGGCTTTCGACTGCTAATGCTCAATAGTTTATAGATTTAGTGAATAAATGGAGAATCCTGACTATACCAGCAGATATGTACATAAACACATATGAATGGATAGCTATAGAAAGTAAATGAAGCTTGCAAATCTAATTTATCAACACAGAGATAAGATGATAGTTATCTGGCATTAGATTCAGAAGAAAACGTGAATAACCTATTCAAGTGCAAGCTTAGAATAGAGGAGAAAATGGGAATTGAACATGTAACAACAAAAGAAGCTTGTATTACTGGAATTAATATGAGATGTTGGGACGAACAGAGTATCCACAGCCTTCAAAAGTTGAAACCTTGATAGTTCGAACTTTCAACCATTTATAGGCTTTTTACAATGCTCTTGAACCCCTTGAGGTTTGAGATGTATTAATCTATCCCCTCTGTTTTCTTAACTACTTGATGCCAAAAACAAACATGAGCTCAGAGGTCTCTTTTTCTAACAACACAGTAACCAAATTCTGGTAATTTTTCTGCGCTGTTAGGTGGCTCACTCGTGCCAGCAACGTTCCATGACCATTTCTATTGGTTCAACTGCATCGTGCTGTTGTTTTTCCCCTTTTAGCCATATATTTTGTTATTTCAGTTCAAATGTCTGACTTTAAAAAATGTTGATAGATCCAACAAATTTCCTCCCCAGGTGACTGATGAGAAGTGGGATACGAGGCCGTTGGATCGATATGATCAATGGATAGGATCATATCACAGAGATAGAGGAATTGATATCGCATCGGCGGATATGAAAGCGAAAGGTGGTATTTCAGGCAAGATCATAAGAGGGAAGTGGTAATTCGGATTGGCACCCAATTCCACTCATCAAGTGACATGTAGTAGCAAGGAGGAGAAAGGAAACCACCTTATCAGGCGTGTATCCATCTTGCTTTTTGTTCACTCAAAGTCAGTGTGAACCGTCAGATATGACGGAGGAAGCTCGACAGTTGAGGATCATCATGCAAGTTGATTTGATCAGATAAGCGTCAACTGTCAGATCGAGTTCAGATCAACGATCAAGATCTGATCATTAATCGCATAGGTGAAGGGTTGGTGGACAATGAGATGGAATTGCGATATGTCGATGGGCAAATTAAGTGATGCGCGACAGCCATTAGATTGGCGAATGAAATGGACGGCAGAGATCGATCTGACCAGAGGTCAGAGAATGGAGAGCGCAGCAGAAAAGAGATGAACCGAGGGTGGACCTGTCGATATTTATGAGCACGGGTGTATAATTTTTTAGGCCAAAGCAGAGCAAGAGGAGACATAGACCATCGGAGCTAAAACAGGGGACATTTACATAAAAATAGTAGCGCTGCACCTCAGAGCTAACACTGGCTCCTTCTGGGGATGAAAGCCTCCTTGTCAGGTTTCAAGAACTGCAGATTACTACCTTTCCAACAACAACCAAAACAAACTTATCTCCTAGTGTTCCATTGGGCATGGAGTCTATTTGCATAAAAAAAAAAACTGAAAAAACCTATTACGATAGTAAGGCCTTAAAGCCTCATATGAAGTAAAGTTTCAATAATCGCCCATTGACTAGGCCATCAAAAACACCTTCCCCCTCCAAATTGTGCAAAATTAACGTATTGTTCATCTGAACTTGAGTAATGACAAATGGTCCCATCCATAAGGCATCAAATTTACCATGGTTACCCTTCTTTTCCTTCAATGCATCTCATTTGAGAACCCAGTCACCAACCTGAAAATTATCCATTTTTTCCTTTCTATCAAAGGTTTCTTTGATCTTCTTCTGATGAATTCTTGACTTCTCAACCAGTGGTTCTCTGATCTACTGTAATTCAACCAAGTTAATCATTCTCCTCGCCATGTCGTCTTCATCATGTTCTTCTTACAAGAATTTGGCCACAGGGAGAATCAGCTGGATAGGAAAAATAGCATCAACACCATAAACTAGCTTAAATGGAGAATTTCCTATGCACTTCTTGTTGGTAACTCTGTCAGCCCATAGTGCAAACTTCATCTTGGAATCCCAGTTCTTTTTGTTGTCCTCCAACAGTTTTTTGATTATCCTTACAAGACTCTTGTTAGATGATTTTTCTAGGCCATTGCCTTGAGGATAATATGAGGTAGAATGCACCAATTGAATTCCCATGGACTCACACATGTCCACCAATTCTTCTGCCTTGAAAGTTTCCGCATTATTAGTGACTAGTTGTTGTAGGGAAAAGTATCCGACTCGGATGACCCTATCCCACTCTAAGGGTGATAGTTCCTTAGCAACAACTGTAAAACAAACTACTTAAGGTTTACTTCTTTATGAAAGCAAAAGAGAATGGAGAAATGCACTAACCGTTGCCTTGCGCTTAATGTCGAATCCAAACTCTTCTCTTTGGCCGCTTGCTCCTAGCTCCTTGTTCTTTTGCTTGCCCAGCTACAATGAGATCCTGCAAAATAACAAAGAAGGAAACTACAAGAGGCATGCAATCATAACTGGTTCATGGATTAGTGTAAACCAAACATGCAATCATCACAATATATTATTGAAACAAGAGCACATAGAAGAACCTCAATAGCTTTTATTAATGAAGAAGTAAAGGTTCTGAGAGTATTACAACCATTGAAGGCTCCAACCCAGCAACACCTCCCAGCAGAAATAATTTCTCCTCTTCACCTCTCTCAAACAATCACCCAATAGCTCAATAGTGAAACCAACAGCATATCATTACTTTGCACAAAATTCCAGCCTCCTGAGCTCATAGGAGAGAGCTCAATATATAGATGAATTGAGAAAGGATGAGTCAGCTTGCAACTGATGTGTAGCTGCCTTGTGTCCTCTCTCTCTTCAGTTAATCTTTAGTTGATCTTCAGTTCTTGAGTCCACTTGGAGAACCTTGCTTCCACTTGGAGAAACAGAGCCTCTGACTCATCACAAGGCGAAATACCTGATCCAAGTGTCATTTTTGGAAGATTCCAGAGCAATGACTCAGTGTGCCACTTGTCCCATCTCGCTCAGCGCAGGTGGCCTTTGTTCCACTTGCTTTGCAACGCAGGTACACCATGGAGCAACTGAGTTTCAGCGCAGAAACCTAGTGGAGCACCTGCTTTGATTTCAGGATTGCTTGTTTTTTGAGAGTTTTCAGGTGGAGAACTGATCTGAGAGCTGTTGGTTTGCTGACCTTGTTCCTCTAGGGGTAGGAACATCATGTTTAGGGAACTTTGGATCCCTTGGATTATTGACAATTCATGCTTGTTGCTGTAAGGCACAAATTTGTCTATAACAGATGCCCCCTAAAGTATGAGGTCGTTTATCGGGTGAAATGCTTTATTGAGAGGATCCGAAGTTCATTCAATCTGCTGAGAAGTGTCCTGTAATAAGATACAATACGATACATTATTTTTCATACATTTTCATGATCTAGCTGAGGCGGGCATTCCCATGCTCAGCTTTATAAATACATTTTGGTACATAGAACAGACGATCGTCTGATTGTAGACTGATAATTCTCTGCTGAAATTATCATCCTTTGAGAAGGATGATCATCTGCTGCAATGATGTACATATCAAATGTCTTTATATCCTGAATATATATCGCAGCCCGGATGGATGAAACTAGATCCGGGGTCTTCAATCTCTTCCGATCTTCACTCGATGTACAAGTCGATCCATGTGAGAATTTCTTGAAGTCGAACATGGAAAGACATCGCTTGATTACCGGTCAATGATGTAAACCGTTAACAAGCGCGAGAGGAATCACCGATAAGGATGATGACCCTCAAGGTACAGCAGTACAATTCACATGGTGGGAATAAAGGACTTGGCGTCGACCACCATGCAAAATCTTCTGGTCGAAGGTCATTGATGTATACCTATCGCCGGAAGTGAGAAACTTGCCATTGAGGCATGCAAGCTTCAAAGTACTGAAGGGGTTGTTCCTAGATCAACTCCTTGGATAATGAGTTGATGTCGACAAGGAGCGATCCGTCAAAGGAGGGCCTTAATGAATCCCACATCAGTGACACGGAACGGAGCTAATGATTGTGATGAGGTGAAAACAAACTGTGATGTATGATTCAGGGTGGCGGTCATGAAATGGATGAAGGACAATGTATGGTAGTGGATGGGACACGGTTGACTCTTTGCAGAACAACTTCTCTTGAACATATAACGACACTGATGTGATGGATCGGTAGCATTACCCCAAATGTGGATGGTGTGGCGAGGACCATGGTGATGAGACCGGTGAATGAAACAACCCAACCCGATGTGATACGGAGGACAAAGTGTCATGTTCAAGAGCGACTTGCTACCATTAAAGCTGTGAGGTTCTCCCAATTTTTCCCCAGTCATTGCTGACCAGTACCTCTTTATTTTTGTCAAGCTTGAGGAGGATAACATATGCTTGTTCTATAACCTACCCTTCGGGCAAGTCCATCGCTATGTTTTAACGAGCCTAGCGATAGGGAAACTCGTTCTCGTCTAAAGACAAGTTTGTCGCTATTTAATGAATTTAACGAGTCTAACGACAAGGATAACTCGGTCCTTTTCATTTTTAGAGAGTCTGAAAAGGTACATAAAGTCAACTCCAGAATTCCTTTTTCGTCATCTAATCCCTTAAGTCCGAAAAAGTATAAAACAATACAGAAGGGATGAATTTTCGATTGCTTTAACGAGCCGAACAAAACAAGCGCTCGATCTTTTTGTGCAATAATCCCTCAGGTCCAAAAAGATTAAAATCTAGAGGAGGGATAGCTCTTCCGGTCGCTTTAACGAGCTGGAAGGCCAAAACTCGGCAAACTTTTCATATTTTACGAGTCAGTGAAAAGAGCTCAAAGAAGACTCGTCTTTTGAGGAACGAGTGATAAAAAGGGATAGCAGCAGATTCTAGGTACAGGTTGGAATATTCCAATCACGGCAGTGTCACAAGGATGGCTAAGTGAAATCACTCTTCGCAGTTGTTCCTCAAAATGGGTAAACAAACATATGGAGATGAACGATTGGCCAAATGAACGGATGGAGGTGATGGCATATAAACACGACCAATGGCTTTTAATATGGCAGTCAAAGGTTACATTTACCAAAGTTATTTACCGGTTCATTTTTTCTGGGTGAGCTTGAACCCTAGGGGAAGATTGCCCACAACTTATGTTTATTTTTTAACGAGCATGAACTATGTGCTAAAACTTCTCGGATCTTGCGTTTATTTTTTAACGAGCATGAACTGTGTGCTAAAACTGCTCGAATCTTGCGTTTATTTTTTAACGAGCATGAACTGTGTGCTAAAACTGCTCGATTTTTGCATGCCCCCAGCATCATAATAACGCATGTCAAAGGAGGGTGCCCCCCAAGCTTCATTGCATTCAACTTGGTGGTTGGAATGAAGGTTTACCTTTGAATTTTGAAAAGGGGATTTGTTTCATTTTTTAATGAGGTTGACACAGTAAAAGAACTATCCTCATGATTCCTTGTTTCATTTTTTAACGAGGTTGACACGAGATAAGAACCGTCCTCGGAGCCCACTGTATTTACAGTATTTCCATTAGGGCGATGATCCATGCTGACAAAATATTTAGGAATCTTCCGAATCCGTTGGATATAGAAGATTTCATATTGTAGGTTTCCACTGTGGCTACTTCCGCCAGATTACCCGCCTGCGGTAGGGCAAAAGTACCCATTAAGGCAGGGTCTTTTAGGAGACCTACTCAAATATTTTGGAGCGATTGATTACTTTCATGGATCATTGTGCTGCTTCCCGTAACTTGAGAACTGTTGGGGAGAAATGTTTGTTGGTCGACGATTGTAATTTTTCCTTGAAAAGGAAATACAATCCTCCTGAAGTAGGTCGACACAATTGCAGCCATGGCATATATCCAAGGCCTTCCCAGTAGGATGTTGTAATCGAGGTTTCCGTCGATTACTTCCACATCAACTTCTACTGTTTTGCCCCCCAGTTCAACTTGCAAGTTACTTAAAATCCCGTATGGAGTGTATGATCGTCCATCAAATGCTTTTAATGTCGTTGACGATTTTGACAAGGGTGGTGAGCCTAAATTTTTCCAGCAACTCATCGACATAAGACATGTAGATGCCCCCTCATCAATAATTGTTCGATGAACAGTTTTGTTGAGGGCTTTCACTTGAATAAGGAAAGCTAGTTGAGCTGGTATCTGAGGGTCATATCCTTTATGATCAAAGGCCACAAGATTGGAATCCATTGGGCCAATCCCACCTATGGCTGATAATAAAGCTTGCTCTTGGGAGGTGCATTTTTGCGCTACCTCAAGTGTCGACATAGCGGACGGCGATTGGGCCAGGTCCTCTATTATATTATAATTCTGTGCTATTTTGGCACGAGGATTAAATGTCGATTTGTGTACTACTCCTTTTGGCAACTTTATCATTGGTTCAGGAATGATGGGTGGCACAACTTTGGTCAAAGTTGTCGTCGAACTATTAGGTTGTTCATTAGCCTTGTTATTCGACAGCCGTGGATTCCCGTAATCTTTATTCCTTGTCAAAGCATTATTCTGCTGCTTTGAGGTAGACAACATAAGCACTTGGGATCAGGAAGCATTTTGATTAGCAACCAGATTTTGTCTTGGATTAGGAAACGGATCAGTCAATACTGCTGGGGTTTTTGAACTCCTGAAGAGTTTCTTAACTTCAGCTATATGTGGACAATCTTTCGTCCAATGATCCTCATCGCATATATGACACCCTGTCGGGGGTTTCCCTTTCCTTTTCTTCTTGCCCCTTGGTTGCTTCAGTTGTTTGCCCTTGTCGGTCGACATGGCATTTACTTCTGAGGCAAGAAGTTCCTCATCTGCATTTTGACTAGAGATTTTGCGTTTGCCAGTCACGCCATCGCCGGCGCGAGAGTCATTGTTTGATTTAGGAGGAGGAGGAATTGAGAATTCCGGTCTAGGGGCGTCAGGTATTTTGTCGTAGAGCGTGCCGGACTGAGTATAAACTAAGTCCAGATATTGCGCACGAGCGATAACTTGCTCTTCTGTTACGACTCCCCCCTTTGCCACATCTTCCGTGATGGCAGGAAGTAATGATTTGATAAACCATTCAGCTAATAGCTGATCGGGAACGTATGTTTTTACCATCCTACGACGACGTCGCCACTCATGTATATGATCAGATATATGGGTGGCAGTCGTCTGTTTGAAGTTGGTAAGGAGTTCTGTTCCCGTTTCATACCTTATCGATAATTGAAAATGGGTTAAAAAGGTTGTGGCTAAGGTACTGAAGTTGTCGAACGAAGCTCTAGGAAATTCAATGTACCATTTTGCCGCCGGACCCGTTAACGTCCTCTGAAAGAGGCGAAGACGTATCGAATCATCATTCAGGGTGTTTGATGAACACCATAGATGGAATGTCATCACATGATTCGATGGATCTTCGCCCGGATTTCCATTAAATTTAGGAATGTCTGACGGAAGTTTATGCGGAATCGCTGGCCACCAAGGGGCATAAGCAATTGGATCATTCGTCAGCCGGTTTAGATCTGGTAGTTCTAGAGTTGCTACAAAGGGCAACTGTTGGTTCAGGTTAGGCGAAGCATATCCAGGATAAGATGGTATCGCCTGAGCAATGGGTCTTTGCAGACCAGCATAATGCTGACAACTTTGACAAGGTTGATGGGCATAACCATTATAGCATGGTTGCCCATTCCTTACAAAGACTTGTTGCTCAGGTCCTTGATATGATTGCTGGAATGGCGGTTGTTGAGATTGAACCAGCTCTGGTTGTTGGACCATTTGTTGTTGACCAATACTGGATGATTGACCAGGATGAGGAGTCATAGTACTTGTTTGAGCCTGAGTCGCTCCAGATAAGGAGGCACTACCCTGAGATTGTGATTGAGTCATTGAGACTTGCGACACATTCATTATAGCAGGTATGGTGGGAATATTCGACACAGGGTGTACTGGTTGCATTGAATATACAACCCCTGGTTGCTGAGGCAGTATTGGTACCCAACCGCTGGATGTAATTCCAGTTTGACCTGAACTTTGTTGTAAACTCCCATATGGTTGTTCTCTGGGAGGGAACAATGAAAGAGCATATTGCCCTCCATATGGTGAAAATCCAGTACTTAAAGGGTAAATTGGCCTTTGAAGACACATTGGATCAATTTGTTGAGTTTCAACATAAGAAATACCAGATGATAATCCGGATGAAGAAATAGGAACTAACCATGTCGTCGTCCCTGATGGGATTCCGGCTTGTTGTTGACAATTTGCCGGGACAGATGGTATACCGGCGAACATTGTTGGATTCGCAGCAGGTAATTCTGCTGTCGCCGTGTCATTTGACACAGTCCTAGATGTTGACGGTTGTTCAGACATTTTAAGTCTATCCAATTGATTGCCTAGTGATTCTACAGGAACTTCCACTGGTGATGGACAAACTTCTGTTGTAGCAGGAAATAGAGTGACCCCTACTCCAAAATGAATTGGAGTGGATACTTGCGATTCCTCTATAATTTCCTCTATCGCAATCAGACCAGGTAGAAGAGGAAGACCGTCAGGTCCGTAAAAGATTTCCGGTGCCGAAGAAGGGGTTGTATCAACAGCGACAGATGTTTGAGGAACAAAACTCTCTGGACCAGTTACAGATGGAACTGGTTCAGTTATACAAGTATTTGCCCCCAGACTAGGATCAGTATTACTGTCCTTCTGTGGTGGTTGAACTTCTTCTATAGAGGCAGGATTTCCGGAAATGTTTGGAGTAACCAGAATCTCAGATGTTGTCGGAACACTTGTTCTAACTTTTAAAGGAGATTTTGAACTGGTTCGACGAGCTCGCTTTGTCCGGATTGTTTTCGATTCCGGAGACAAAGATGGTTGACTCGCAAGCCTCCGAGAACGACGAATATTCAATTGACTTTCTTCCACGATTGCGGATTACTCGATCAACTAAAATATAAAGGGGGAAATTTGTGTTTCCGATTTGAATGAATTTTATTAGACGCTTTTAAACATAACTTTGCTTTTTCATGTTTTAAGAGTCGAGAAAAAGCTAAAGATGACTCTAGTCTCCTTCGATGTATTAACGAGCCCGAAGTGACAAATGCTCGGTTGGACCTTTTCAGTTATAGAGTTTGAAAAAGGCCAAAAGAAACTGCTCTGGAGATCTAGGCAGAGGGTGTGCCAAACCTTTCGCGAAACCACAGAATACGTTTTACGGTACGGGTGGTCGATCTTCGTGAATGCTGTGTTCACTGCATCGCGATCAGTAGGGCGGTCGACACGGCTTCCTAAGGATAAAGGATAAATGCCTATAGGGGTCTCCCAATATATACGCGACGGTACGTGGGAGCACAAGTCCGTATTAGTGCCACCGACTCTCAGGAGGAATCACCCACCTTCGTAGAGATCGACAGTCACTATGTTTAACGACGCCGGAACACGTCTCTACCTAGACCTCTATGTGTTTGCGTTATGTTTCAAATGTGTTGTTAGGTTCATTCAGTATATTTTAAGTTGATCTTTTTAAAGTTTGCCTTTCGAGGTTCACCACGAGATGTATATGAACAATTCCTAAATGCAGCCTAAGATGAGAAGCAAGCTTTTTCAAATCTTTTTGACTGATGAAAATCTTAACTACTGAGGGAGAAGAAAGGCAAATCTTTTCACACAGTTCATACAGCACAAACTAATGCACTTTCTCCTAAATCATCATGCAAACTTTTTCAAATGCAAAATGCACAATGCATGTATTTTCTTTTCCCTTTCTTAATGTGGATGGGTTACAAAAAGAAAGTTGTTATATAACTTTGATTTCGATTTAAAGCGAAAGTAAACAAGCTTGTCCAAAATCAAAAGACACCTTAAGATTCACTTGCTTAATCACTGGAAATGCATGAAATCAAACCATAATGACGAAAGTAAATGACTAATCAGCTATGGACAGCAAACAAGCTAACTCTTTAGACCAGCAAAATGCCTAACACAGGTTCAGATCTAAGAGGCCAAAAGCAAGACTAGTTTACTCTTCGTTATGGGAAATTGTAAATGAGTAAGAAATACAAAAGAACAAGTACAATTTCGTTATATAACAGAGGCAGAATGATGGCAAGTAATATTGGTTTCAGAACAGGTGCAAGACTAGTAACTGGCAGCCAAATCAATAGTGAAAACAGGCAAGAGAAAAGGAGGAAACCCCAACAGCACTAGGCAAATTTGGGCCAACGCAGGTGCTGCACAGCCAATCTGGCTCTCAGCGCAGGTAGCCCCTTCGGGACCTGCGTTGCAAAGCAGGTAGCCTGTGTACTACCTGCTTTGGAAAACGAAAGTTGCGTTTTCACAGTTTCCGGGTCATAATTTTCTCAAAAATGCACAGTTTTTGCTCAAATCAGAAGCAATCAGTCAAGCACACTCAAAGGGATGATTAGGAAGGTGAAAAGCTATCACTAAGAGCTTACAAGGATCCTTGTAGATCAGCTCTTCAAATCATGAACTTGCTCAGAAATGAGCTAGAGTAGCTGCCCTCTACTTCGCTTTTGATATAGTCAAAAGCTTTTCGATTTGGTACTCTTTTGTTCAGGAAATGAATAGCAAAATACTACAAACACAATCAAACGGATACGATCCCCAGTGGAGTCTCCATTTTGTTGTAGGGAAAAGTATCCGACTCGGATGACCCTATCCCACTCTAAGGGTGATAGTTCCTTAGCAACAACTGTAAAACAAACTACTTAAGGTTTACTTCTTTATGAAAGCAAAAGAGAATGGAGAAATGCACTAACCGTTGCCTTGCGCTTAATGTCGAATCCAAACTCTTCTCTTTGGCCGCTTGCTCCTAGCTCCTTGTTCTTTTGCTTGCCCAGCTACAATGAGATCCTGCAAAATAACAAAGAAGGAAACTACAAGAGGCATGCAATCATAACTGGTTCATGGATTAGTGTAAACCAAACATGCAATCATCACAATATATTATTAAAACAAGAGCACATAGAAGAACCTCAATAGCTTTTATTAATGAAGAAGTAAAGGTTCTGAGAGTATTACAACCATTGAAGGCTCCAACCCAGCAACACCTCCCAGCAGAAAGAATTTCTCCTCTTCACCTCTCTCAAACAATCACCCAATAGCTCAATAGTGAAACCAACAGCATATCATTACTTTGCACAAAATTCCAGCCTCCTGAGCTCATAGGAGAGAGCTCAATATATAGATGAATTGAGAAAGGATGAGTCAGCTTGCAACTGATGTGTAGCTGCCTTGTGTCCTCTCTCTCTTCAGTTAATCTTTAGTTGATCTTCAGTTCTTGAGTCCACTTGGAGAACCTTGCTTCCACTTGGAGAAACAGAGCCTCTGACTCATCACAAGGCGAAATACCTGATCCAAGTGTCATTTTTGGAAGATTCCAGAGCAATGACTCAGTGTGCCACTTGTCCCATCTCGCTCAGCGCAGGTGGCCTTTGTTCCACTTGCTTTGCAACGCAGGTACACCATGGAGCAACTGAGTTTCAGCGCAGAAACCTAGTGGAGCACCTGCTTTGATTTCAGGATTGCTTGTTTTTTGAGAGTTTTCAGGTGGAGAACTGATCTGAGAGCTGTTGGTTTGCTGACCTTGTTCCTCTAGGGGTAGGAACATCATGTTTAGGGAACTTTGGATCCCTTGGATTATTGACAATTCATGCTTGTTGCTGTAAGGCACAAATTTGTCTATAACACTAGTTTGGTTGGGCAACCAAATCTAGTGAAAATATTCTCATTCAAGAACTTTATGATAACCTGATGATTAGCATTTTTAGTGGGTATAGCCTCAATCCATTTGGTGAAATAATCAGTGGCTACCAAGATCCAGTTGTGATGGCCATTGGAATGTGGATTGATCTCACCTATGAAGTCCAAGCCCCACTGCTGGAATGGACCATTGGCATGTACTGGCTTCAAGGGCAGAGATTTTAGTTGTTGTCTCCCGGCAAACTTTTAACATTTGTCACAAGACTTCACAAAGGAAAACACATCAGAAAACAGAGTAGGCCAATAATACCCAGTTCTCAGGATCTTGTGGGCTATGGTTTTCCAATAATGATGCCCTCCACGGAAGCTAGAATGGAACTGGTGCGTGACTTCCATAGATTGTCCTTTGTCTAGACATCTCAAGAGGATCCCTAATGGGTCTTTCCAATAAAGGAAGTTTTTATTAATGTAGTATTTGGTTGATCTGAGCTTAATGGCCCAGTGTTGACTTGAGATAAGCCCTGGAGGGACTTCTAGCTTCTCCCAAAAATGAACTACACTGGAATACCATTCACAGGTGGCTAGATTTTCAGCCAAAGACTGATTCTGCTCTTGCTCTTATGCTGCTTCCTCTGTCTGCTCACCACCTAAATTTTAACTCATGCAATTGATGTCTAACAAACTAAAATTTTCCTCAGCTAGAAGCTTAGCCAAGCCTTGGCCTTTAACAAGCTTGGTGGGCTTCACCTCTATATTGAACTCTATGAATTTTGCAATCCATTTAGCTCTCTTTCCATCAATATCTGGCTGAGTTAGGACATCTTTTACTAAGGCTGAAGGTACATACGCAACCACTTTGGAATGCAGAATATAAATTCTGAATTCCTTTAAAGATTTTATGAGAGCATAAGCTTGTTTTTCAATAAGGTCATACCTTAGTTCAACATCCCTCAGAGTTTTGCTGAAAAAGGCCACAGGGTGCTCTACACCTTCATCATTTTTCTGCAATAGAACTGCTGCAAGTGTATCATAAGAGGCAAAAGAGAAGATATAAAACTCCCTAGTATAATCTGGGCTGATTAGAGTGGGAGCTTCCATGATAGCTTGTTTGATGGCTTCAAAAGAGCTTCTTGAACCATCTGTCCATGTTATTTCTAATCCTTTCTTGAGCATGGAAGTGATGTGCTTCACTAGCTCTACAAAGTTTGGAATAAACCTCCTGAAAAAGTTAATCTTACTTAGGAAAGATTGAATGTCCCTTTTTGACCTTGGAATGGACAATGTCTAAATTGCTTGAACTCTTGCTGGATCGATCTTCACACCTTCAGCAGAAACAATATGTCCTAGAAGTTTGCCTTGTTCTAGAGAAAATTGTGACTTCTTTGGGTTCACAGAAATTCCAAACAGTCTGCACTTTAGAAACACCTTCTTCAAATGCTGCAAATGGTCCTTGTGATTGCTGGAAAAGATTGTTATGTCATCAAGGTAAATAAGGACAAACTTGTCCTTCTCTCCCACAAAGGCTATGTCCATGGCACTCTAAAAAGTAGCCCCATCATTCATTAGTCCAAAAGGCATCTTGGAGTACATGAAAGTGCCCCAAGGAGTAGTGAAGGCGGTCTTTTCCTGATCTTCTAGATGTACAACAATCTTATTGTAACTTGAAAATCCATCTAAGAAAGACATAACTCTAGCCCATAGAACTTTTTGCAGCAAGTGTTCCATCTTAGGCAAGGGGTAGTTGTCTTTTTTAGAGCATTTGTTCAGATTCCTGAAGTCAACACAAAGCCTGATTTCTCCATTCTTCTTTCTTGCTACCACAAGGTTAGCTATCCACTTTGAATACCTTATGGGAATTATGATCTTGGCATCCAACAATTCTTGATGTCCTTTTCAATCAAAGGCAATAAGAGAGGGCTGATAGGTCTTAATTTCTGCTTAAAATGATGGTGTTCTTCTCTAGTGGAATCTTATGCTAGATGATGTTGGTGTCATAGGTCTTAAGATCACCGTACTCTCAAGCAAAAATATCAGCAAATTGTTTGATCAGGGTGCAATTCTTGGAACTTTGGGTAGAAGACAAGTGAGTGGACAAATTTATGTACTTTGGAAGGGCTGGACTCCCTACATTATGTCTATGAACTGCAGACTCATTTTCTTTTTTGGTAGGCTTATAAGGTACATCATTATGATCAAACAACTTCTCTAGGGGCACCAATCCTTTGGGTATATGGTTACTAGGCAGCTGAACAATGTTATCCTGACCAATCTTGTCATTTAGGTTGGACTGGTTGCATTCTTCAATGGTTTTGTTTTCTTGGTCAATGTGCATTTCAGAAAATTCATCAATGACTTGTAGAAACCTATTAATTTCATCATCATCTTCAAAAACTTTCTAGTATTTGACATTGTCAGGCATAGATGGTCTATATTTCACCTGAAATTCATAAGTCAATTTAAGAGGCAAAGGAGGAATAAACGTGCTAGCAAACATAGCAAGGGAATCAACAAGTTGGTTCTTCATTCTAGGGATGTAAGAAATGATGAAACTATTAAAAGAACCCGTGAGCTTCCATACCTCATCTCTGTATGCTTTTAGCCCTGGATGCTTTGCTTGGAAAGTATTGTTCATCTGCTGAATGATAAGGTCTGCATATCCAAACACCTTCATAGCTTTGATGCCTATTTCTTTAGCAGCTTTTAAGCCCAATATCAAGGCTTCATACTCTGCTATGTTATTTTTGACCTGAAAAGTTAACTTGAAAGGTAAATGAATGCATTCTTGTGTGGGGGACACAAGGACTACACCCGCCACCGCAGCTTCCTTAGAGCAAGCTCCATCAAAGAACATGTCCCAAATTTGTGTGTCTTCTTCCTCTGTGATCTAGCAAACCGGTTTCCTAAGCTACAAGGAGGCCAACTGGGATTCTTCAATCTGAAGAATACAGGCTCCAAAATCAGTGTCGACAGCATAGATGGGATGATTAATGGGATTCCTTTCATCACTGATGATATAAGTCAACTGAGCTTCTCTGTATAATCTCCTATTCTCACCTCCAAACAAAGGGACAGTAGCATAGGAAAAATCATTTTGCAATGTCCCACCTAATCTCTTGATCCAACCTCTGGAAAGAAACATGCCAAACTTGGGGGGTACATCTGCTACCACAATATCCGTCATCATGCTCTTCATGGGAAACTGAGACAAGGTGATGGCTAGGTCTTTGATTAATCCCAAACATTTCACTTTTATAGAGTCAAAAGAAAATAGGTCATGATAAGATTTGGTAATTTCAAAGACCTAACTCATCCATGACAACCTTGGGCATCAGATTATGGCTGGCTCCTATGTCCAGAAGGCAGTTGTGAAGGATTTTTCCATGAATAGTCAAAGAGACATAGAATGATGGGGAGTTGTCATCAAAATTTTCAATCATTGGGCCAAGAACAACAGTTGGTTTGTCGTCTTGCAGATTTACGTAGTCAATGGAGACTTGGATGGCTTTAGGCTCAACGACCTCAAAGATAGATCTTTTGAAGGACTAATTCTTCACTATTTCAATCAGAGGTATAGGTATGCTTAGGTTTTGAATTTCTAATTCAAAATTGAAAGGAGAAGAAGACTTGTCAAGGCCTCTTACCTCGTGAGCTGGAGCTTTGAGGATGATGGGATTAACTGCCAATCATTTCTACTTTTTATCTTTCTTTATTGCAGGGACAGCAACTCTCTGAACATGAGTTTCCTTGGCATTATTCATCTTCGACCTTAGATCATATTTGTGTTGATCATCAGTTCGCAAAACAGCTCCACCATCCCACTCTTGGCTGATCTGGTCATTGAATAATGACTTTTCATAGGCAGCTGAAGTAAAAAAGGAGGCACTGCCTTTGTCTTCCAGACAATGGATCTCATTATCTTCTTCAAATTGCTCTTCTTCCATGACTACAATCTGGAAAGGGGCCTTCACCCTTTGATCTTTATTGGCATCTTTGCTTCTTTGTAGAATCTGCAACTGCTCATTAGCTCTTCTATATGGATTTGGATTTCTAGGAGCAAAGGTATTAGGAACTCTTCCTTTCCCAAGGTGCTACTCAACCTTTAATTTGGAGATTTCAGAGGCTAATGACTCTATCATCTTGGTCATTTTATCTATCTTGGGATCTGAAGATGATGAAGATTCGCCCCTCTGTCTCCTTCTATCAACATTCCCCTTGAGCTTCTCTGTAGCCATGATGTTTGATTCTACTTCCAAGGCTGCATCCTGCATATCAGCCAAGGTAGCACATCGTCTCTCCCTCAATAGTAGACAGAAGTCAAAATCAAAGGCACTGGCATAGGTGAGTTTAGCAGAGGTAGTGGTGGGTTTTACTTTAGCTGGTATCTTGTTGTACATGCGGTTAAACCTCTTATTAAAATCAAACAACAACTCACCATTTTCCCTCTTTAAGTTCCCAAACTCGGTGTGGTAGTAGAGTAGATCCTTCTTGTCCCCCCAATGCTTTAGGAATGCATCATCTAAAGCCTCAATATCTGCTATAAACCTTGGGGTCAGTTCTCTGAACCATTTTCTAGCCTCTCCATCTAGACTTTGGAAAGACTCTCATCCATACATCATCTACACTAATGTCTAGGTTATTAGCATAGCTATAGAATGATTCAAGATGTTCCTCAGTTGTAACACCTTCAGTCCTAGTGAACTTAGGCCTATACTTCTAATATTCTCCAGTAGGCATAACATTCAAAGGAGTGGGCGATACTAGAGGTCCATACCTAGCAGCTATGATTCTTTCCATTTTGATAGGTGCTTGTGGACCTGCCATAGCTGTGGTGGCTATAAGGGTACTGGAAGTCTGAATGACAGAGGGTTGAGGAGTGACTGATAGTACTAAAGGAGTATGATGGATAGGAGGAGAGGTTTCCTTCGGGCTTAGAACGGAAGGAGAACCTAAAGAATAAGGAGCTATACGAATCTCTGAGATTTTTTCTTCACTACTAGTATTAGATGCTATACTCTCAACATGTATTTGTTCTATTATAGGATTTTATTGCAGAGATATAGAATATTGTTTAGAACTACTTGAACCTGATGCTCCTTTCTGCAATGCATTTCTTTCTTTGATGATTTTTTCAGGGTTAGGTACTAGGTCAGCTTGTGGCTTCTGAGGATTTCTCCGAGTATGCCTCAAAAACTGAGCCATAACTATGAAGTGGAGTCGCCAAGAGGTTCGTCCTCCAGTAGAGTCGTCAGATAGATGACTACAACCCAAATAGTGTCCAAACTTTGTCTATCATCAAAGCTAGATTTGTGTTGTCCCCCAAGGAAGCTGAGCTTCAGTCTCCTCTCCCCAGCAATGGCGCCAATTATGTTAGCACTCCAGGAAACTCTCCTACATTGTAGCTTGGAGATGCCTGGCAACATATAAATCTTCAATATTGTTCTCTGAACTATTAGAATGGATTGGGGTTTGGATCAAGCCAGATGACTGTTCATCTCTGTTTTCACTCAAGACATGCATGGACACCCTCAGCTTGATAAGGCTTTTGACCACTAATGCTCAATAGTTTATAGATTCAGTGAATAGATGGAGAATCCTGACTGTACTAGCAGATACATACATAAACACATATGAATGGCTAGCTACAGAAAGTAGATGAAGCTTACAAATCTAATTTATCAACGCAAAGATAAGATGACAGTTATTTGGCATTAGATACAGAAGAAAACGTGAATAACCTATTCAAGTTCAAGCTTAGAATAGAGGAGAAAATGAGAATTGAACATGTAACAGAAAAAGAAGCTTGTATTACTGGAATGAAGATGAGACACTGGGAGGAACAGAGTATCCACAGTCTCCAAAAGTTGAACCCTTGATACTTCGAACTTTCAACCATTTATAGGCTTTTTATAATGCTCTTGAACCTTCTGAGGCTCGAGATGTCTTAATATATCCCCTTTGTTTTCTTAGCTACTTGATGCCAAAAACAAACATGAGCTCAGAGGTCTCTTTTTCTAACAACATAGTAACCAAATTCTGGTAATTTTGTCGCGTTGTTAGGTGGCTCGCTCGTGCCAGCAACGTTCCATGATCATTTTTGTTGGTTTGGCTGCATCGTGTTGTTTTTCCCCTTTCGGCCATATATTACGTTATTTCAGTTCAAATGTCTGACTGTAAAAGAACACTGACAGATCCAATAAATTTCCTCCCCGGTGACTGGTGGGAAGTGGGATACGGGGCCGTTGGATCGATATGATCAATGGACAATATCATATCACAAAGATAGAGGAATTGATATCGCATCGGCGGATTTGAAATCAAAAGGTGGTGTTTCGGGCGAGATCACAAGAGGGAAGTGGTAATTCGGATTGGCACCCAATTCCACTCATCAAGTGACATGTAGCAGCGAGGAGGAGAGAGGAAACCGCCTTATCAGTCGGGTATCCATCTCGCTTGTTGTTCACTCGAAATCGTTGTGAACCGTCGGATATGGTGGAGGAAGAACGATGGTCAAGGATCATTGTGCAAGTTGATTTGATTGGATAAGCGACAACCGTCGGATCGAATTTAGATCAACAGTGAAGATCTAATCATTAATCGCATAGGTGAAGAGTTAGCAGATAGTGCGATGGAATTGCGATACACCGATGGGCGATTTAAGTGATGTGTGATAGCCGTTGGATCGGCGAATGAAATGGACGGCGGAGATTGATCTGACCGGAGGTCGAAGAACGGAGAGCGCACCGGAAAAGAGATGAACCGAGGGCGGACCCACCAATATTTATGAGCACGGGTGTATAATTTTTTAAGTCTGGGTTATGGCCAAAGCGGAGCAAGAGGAGACATGGACCATCGAAGCTAAAACATGGGACATTTCCGTAAAAATAGCAGTGCTGCACCTCAGGGCTAACACATACCAATCAACAACTAGATTTTGTTAATCTCCAATTCTATCTCTGTCTATTGGGTTCTACACAGTTTCGTAAGCAGTAGTCTAACCACACTACTTTTTCTTTTCTCTGTAAGTCATGGAAATTCCGATAATATTTTGATCAAATCCAACAGAGATTTTTGTAAATCTAGGTTACAACGGTCAAAGTTCAAGATTTTGGAGGCCCTCCCAATGGGAGCAGTTGAAATGACTCTTCGTCTTCTTCTACTGGGTTCATAAGAATCAACGATTGGCTTTCTGTGCATTTCGTTAATCTCCAATTCTATCTAGTGTATTGGGTTCTACATAGTTCCTTAAGCAGTGGTCTAACCACACCCCAAATTCTAGCGAATTTTAACAATCTAGGCAATTCCTCCACCTTGGACGCTCTTCCTTAACATTTTGGGTCAACTACTTGCCCAATGAGACAAGGACTTCCCCAGCCCTCCTTGTTCCAAATTTCACCCAAGCCCTCCTTCTGCCATATTTGGAATACAACGTCAAGGATCCCTACAAAAAAATTCAAAAGAAATCATAATAGCAATTTTTGAATCATATTTTTGATGGTGGAAATGGATTCAGCACCATCATAAACCTCTACAACACCTAAAATTTTAAAGTTTGACAGGTATAACTTGGATTTACAAAAATCCTTATTAAATTTTATCAAAATCTTGCCAAAATTTCTATAACTTTGAAAAAAAAAAATTAATTAAAGCACTGCTGTTCAAATTACCAACAGAATATAATAGACTTTGACAAATGGGTTTGTCCAATACTCTAAGTAAAACGCACCACAAACAAACGTAATAAAAATCTAGACGCTCCAACGCTTCCGCAATTGAGGTTACGAGTTTGAATCACTACGCTTCGCTTTTCCTGGCATCGTCTCCGGGCCGAAAGGTTCCGAAACACTGACACCGTCTCCGGGCCCAAGGGTTCCGAAACACTGACATTGAGCTCCCCTGAGCGGCGAAGTGTTCGTTTCCTACGGAAACGACGTCTAGCGAAGAGAAGGTTGAGGTTACAAGGGTCTGCCACTGCCTTTGAATTCGACTGGTGCATATTTTGACAGGTTCCTGGTGTCGATTCCTGACCGCAAACCCTAATGGCAAAGGTCGTGCCTAAAAAATGACAATACAAGCCACACAGGCCCATGCGGATGGGCACACTCACTGGCAGCACATTGAACGCCACAACGGTTTTCCGTGCCGATGGTGCTCCTCCGATTACAACTTCGTTGAATGCCACTCCTAACGTGGCAGCATTGTGAATATGAGGCCGTCCATTTCCATAGTTTTCTCAAAGTATATACATTCAGGATTTTTTCTTTAAAAAGTCCAAAAACTCTAAATGTAGTTGTATATCAGATCCCTCCATTTCCATAGTTTTCTCAAAGTCGGGATTTTTTTCTCCAAAAAATCTAAACGTAGCTATATATCAAATCGTATTTTTTCGGTTAACAGAGTATTTTTCTGGTGTTTTAAATTTGGTGAAAACATTTGAGGTGAAAACTTGATTTGTGTTATTCAAATTAGTTTTTTGAGTGTATATATGGATTCAGCACTCTTGGAAACCCCTAAAGCACTTACATTGCACAAGATTACCCATCAAACTTGTGATTTCATTAAATTCTGACTAGATTTTAGAGAAATTAGACAAAAAACCACCAATAAAAATTTCCAAAAAAACACACTAAAAACAACTCCATATCAAATCAGCTTTTTCAAATAAAACTTAATCAGTGAAACAAATCGTTCCAACGTCTTCCTGTCCTCCACTCTCTAACGCACAGCTCCCCGCACCTGCCATTCTTCCAACGCGTGAGACTGTCCGGTGGAAGTCCCTCGATGGTTGGTTGTGACTTGAAAGATAAGTTGCAGTTGAAAATGAAATCTGACTAAAGCTTCCTTGCAATCGAAGTAAGGGATAAAAAAGTAGCATCGTCATAACATAAATACTCGAATGAAATGATAAATTTATTGAAATCATAAATTTAATTAAAAGAAATTACTTAATTATTATTAAATATAGTAAATACTATCTAATAAAGTTACAATAATGCTGGGCCTGGAGTATGCCCTAAAACTGCTTCTGCTTGGGTAAGAGCTCGTCTTCCTCGGACGTAAGGAAACAGGTTAACGGCCCAAGACCCAGAGGCATCTGGCAGGAGTGATAGCCTGCTCCCTTACGGACCACCAGCGGGTTATTTCAGGTGGCGTGGTTTTCCTTGATAACAGTGATGTGTTAAACTAACATTCGCGGATAGCAGCCAGAGATGGCTGTCCTCACTGTTGGTTTGACAAACTGAGTTTGATAGGTTTTTCCACCTTTTGAAAAAAAAAAAAAAAAAGTTACAATAATGCAGTTTACAACAAAAAGTTATATATTTTGATTGTACAAAATTACTTATTAAATTTGTGATTTTAATAGATTTGTGTTAGATTTTAATAAATTTGTGTTACATTGTAGAAAAATTTGACTAGTAAAACACATGCTAAACCTTTCCGAAAAATCCCACTCAAAAACTAAAAACTATAAAAATAACTCATAAACTAAAAGCCATATCCTAAACTATAAAAATAACTCAGAAACTAAAAGCCATATCCTGAAACTACACCAAGATTCAAGGTAATCAAGGTACAAGGTAACACCGGAAGGCTCAAGTTCTGCAAATCATTTATAAATGACCAGAAATCTCCCTATCCTATACTCTTACAAACACATTTCGAGATACAAGGTAAACAAGGTACAAGGTAACACCGGAAGGCTCAGAAAGTCATTTAATGAAGTTTTGCAAATCATTTATAAATGACCAGAAATCTCCCTATCCTATACTCTTATAAACACATTTCGTGAGAAAAGAGAAAGCAGCGGAGAGGCGGCTACCCGTATACTTGGAGGATCGAGAATACGGTTTGCACCAAGGTGAGCAAAAGCGCAATTATTGCCCCCGCCAGAGCTAGAACTTTCCAAGGCGATGAGAAATAGTCGTCAGCAAACTGGGCAAACCACACCTTAAACTTACTTTCGTAGTGCTCCATCACATCATCATTCAGTTTCTTGAAGACGTCTTGCCGTGGCAGGGTGACTCCCCTGCATAGACCATTGAAGAGCTCCGCAGCCTCTGCGTCACTCCCAAGGTAGTTTTTAACAATTTTAGTCTTTCGCAGCACAACCACGTCTTTTCCCGTAACACGAAACGTAATTGTCTCCAGATGGCTTGCATAGCTCAAGAGCGATTAAGTTACGGAACAATACCTCTGTGTGGTCACTGACATTGATGGGAGGAAGATACATCGTGGCTTCCTTCTGATCAAAGTCTATTTTCTTGATGCCTCCATTGCGTGGCTTAAATTTGATGCCAGCGTTACTTAATTCTACTGCAGTAGGGATGCCTCTGTCGTTCTTCCCTGAGTTTTCCTTGCCGTTGTCGTCGATTTGATTTGCACGCTCATCACCATCCTCCTCGGAATGTGGAGACACAATGAGGCGGTACAACAAATCCAGAAGGTGATGAGCTTCCTCATGCAGTGGCTGCGAGGGCCGTACCCTGATATCATGTTTATAATCGAAAGGGTAGAACTTGTTCCCTGGAGTTCTCACCAGCACATCGAAAAGAAAATTGTCAGCTTTATGCACGGAGTTGAGCTCCAATTGGAGTAGCTTTCGGAGAACTATCAAGGGGATTTGATTTTCCAACATCAAAATGTCGCTCAGAATATCGAATCCTGTAAAATCAATCTTTCTTCTATCAAAAATAGGTTCATACTTATCATTATCTTTCTGGCTTAACTTGTTTCCACCTTGAGTCCTCAATATTTCTAGAATGAAGCAACCGTCCAAAGTAAGCATCACAGCCAGACACTCTGGCGTGCAATCGATATTTTCGTCGTAGCTGCACCTGAATTTGTGTTCATCGCGGAAGATTTCATCGATTGCACGAAAGGAGAAGTCCATATTATCTGAGTCAAGGCGGTGTCTATTATTGTACCTGGTCATCATTCTATGGAGGGCTCTCTTTTTGTTATTCTCCATTGCAGAAAGATTTTCTCTGTTGTAATGATATGGACCCAAAGAAACCATTTGGGGGACATATGCTTTCTCCTTCATCTCTTTCAGGAAGTTTGGAACTCTAAATATGAACACATGGGATTGCAATCTGAGACCAACATAGGATTCGTGTGAAATACGAATAGCCAATGCTTTCTCCTTTATCCATGGTGCTATTTCTCTATCGCCTGCTAATTCTTTCGGTGGCGGCCTCCGGAGAGACGATTCCGATTCAGAATCGCTTGGTTGCAGAAGGGATTCCAAATTAGAATCACAATCTTGGGATTCCAAATCAAAATCACATGCTACCATTGCGGGCCGGCTAATCATCATCCCCATTGAATAGCCGTATCAGACTCGACCTCTACAGCACCGCTAAATATTTCAGACTCAAGTAGCGTGTAATACAATGAACTTCTTTTGATTTATACATTCTGTAGCTTTAGTCTTTGGACTTAAATGTTTATACAATCTTCACCGTAAATTTATTTTGAAAGGAGTTGTAGTTGAAAGGAGTTGTAGTTTTTAAAGGTAGTGTGATTTTTTGGTGTTGAAATTTTGATATGTGTTATTTAAATTAATTTTTTTATTGTATATATAAATTTAGCTTTGACATTTTGATTGTGCAAAGATTATTCATCAAATTTAATTTTAATAAATTTAAATTTATAATTTAAATAAATTAAAATTTAATTTTAAAGTAGAAAAAATCATTATCCAATTTCCAAAAAAATCTCACTAAAAAACAAATAAAATTATTTCTCCTTATTAGATAAAGGACCTGTCAGTCCTGTCATGATACATAGTTATAAGTCCCACCTGTCAGTCCTGTCATGATACATAGTTATAAGTTAAAGTCGACTAGATGTCGACTTTTGACTTTCTTCGACGTGTTTTTTTCAATTATTTCTGGTGGACCTGTCAGTCCTGACATGATACATAAATGTGCTAGTTATAAGTTAACGTCGGCTAAATGTCGACTTTTTCATTTTTGTTATTTCTTGTGGAATTGTTTTTTTCAATTATTTCTGGTGGACTTGGTTTTTCTATGAATTTTTATCGGATAATCTTTTATTTCGAAAGAAACCCAAAAAGTGGCTTGTTTCATTACCTCGCTTTGTAAATTGCGGTGGCTTGTTTCATTACCTCGCTTTGTAGACTGCGGTGGATGGTTATTGACAAAAATTGAAATGCATAGAATGTGGAGAGGAGGATTTGTTTTGTTTACTATTTTCAGTATTACAAATCACTTAAATAAAATTATATTAGAAACATCAGTCGTAAATCATTGGAGTCAAACTTGACTTCACTGAACTTAAATGAAACTGAACTTGACACTTGGAGGGACGGTTTTGCCACCTAACAAGTGGTTGGAATTAGATTCTCCAACACTCGCCCTTAATTACAACCACATAAAAAAATTCAATTAAGATACCTGCTGGTTTATGTCTTAACTAGGTTTTACAATTCAAAATTGACTTCAATTTTTCTTCCTCTCTTTTTCCGGATCCTATAGCCTCTAAATTGTTTCAACTTTTTATCCTTGTTGTATCCTTCAAACCTTAGTTTCTTCATTTGTTGGTGTAGGTTTTCCATTCTTCTAGGCTTTTATAGCATATCCTGGACTTTTTCAAAAAATGACTTGTATGTGTGCTGCTATCACATGTTATCTCCTGTAGTGTTCTTTTCTTGTTGCAACATAAGATTATAATAAAATAATATTTCTTCAGGACTCCAAAACCTGAAAATTTCATTGATTTTCTCGTCATTGATGTTGTCTTCAACATTCATTTCTGCATCTTCTATGCAGACCTCATCTAGACATGGTGTTGCAAGCCATGCTTCAAGTAAATTTAACTCTTCTTCATAGTCATTCTGTGTACCTGCACACTAGAAATCAACATTAGAATTAAAAATATTTGGAGAACCACATTGGTTTTGTTCCTTCTGCTCTACAATGAGAGTTTTTTCCTGTTGCGCTTGTTTCTGCGTCTTTCTCCATTTTCTCTTTCTGGGATTTCTTCTTTTTCTTGTCTCTATCTTTGTCTCTGTGTCTTTCACTTCTATACTAACCTGTGCTGCTGCAAAGAGGTTGTCTTCTACTGTCTCACCAAATAACATCATGTCAATATGATATTTTTGCTGCATCACATGCAACCATTCATCATTAGCCAACAATTCTTCATCAAATTTTACATCAACAATATTAATTGTTGGATTCATCATGACATTCACTTTGTTGGATTCATCAGCAAGCTTTGTTGTTAGATTCGCCAAACCTTCATCAGCAAGCTCTGTTGCTGGAATCACCAAATTTTCCTCCACCAGTGGCTGTGCACAGTGGGGTTTTTTAGCATCTACGTGCTCCTTCTCTCTTGCTTCTGTGATTTGTTCACATACATCATCGACTTGTGGCTCTCCACAATGGGTTTCAACAATCCATTCATCTGGATGTAGATCTACTGCTATATCTCCACCTTCATCTTCAACTTCAATACTCCCCCTTCGACCAAAACACCTCTTGAGGGTATCCCAAGCCTCCTTAGTTGTCATGGCTTCTGAAATCAGAGGAAGAATGATGTCAACAACATATTCTTTTATGCATTTCAATGCAAAGGCATCCTTTTGCCTTTTCACATCTAAAAAAAATCTCAAACATCTCATATAATCATTTTGACTTTCTTAATCTCTTAACTTTTTCCATTTTTTAATAACTTTTAACCTAAAAAAAATATATATATATTTTAATTCTCCTTTAAAAAACACTTCTTTTACACCCTACCATTTTAAAAACATTACGTTAGGTCTCCTTTTCCAAATCACGTGGAGCCTATATAAAACATTACATTAGAAAAAACCTCTTTAAATAATTTCATAAGCCTTTTTAAAATATCACATGAGAACTTTTTTTAAATCACGGGGCTTTTCAAATCATACGGAGGACAAATTACGTGATCCCTCTTTAAACCTTTTTAAAAAAATATTGACTTTTCACCTTATGCCTTCGATTTCTTTTCACGATGAATGAAACATGGACGAGAATGATTGTCCTTCGTTTAACGAACTTTCGGCTCAAGGCTCGTCGCTTGTTGGTTGGAATGCCTTCAGCGCTCTTCTGAACAGAGTTCGGTCTTTCTTTCGAACCGACGGAAGGAACTGAACATTGCCGCTACGGTATTTTACGAAATTCTTCAAACTTACATCTTGACTTTTCGATGAAATCGTTGCCCCAATCCAATGCGGTCTTTTACGAAGGAACTGGGCGAATTTTGCTCACTTAACACTCTGTGGGATGAGCAAAGGTTGCGTACTAACTCTTCTGTCCACCTTGACGGCAAGCTTTAGCGCTGTCCATCACAATTAATCCGCGCCAATTTAAAAAGCATAAAGTAAAGTTCGATTAACATGCCTTCTCCTATGACTGCTCAGCGTTAGTGGAGTTACTAACGCACTAGTTTTAACGCATGGAAAGCCTTAATCTCCCCAAAAAAAATTCTTCAATCTGATTCGCTTTGCCCTAGCTGGCTTCTGGTTTTTTTGCTGCTTCTTCGCAGGCTTTTTCAATCTTCTGTTGCTCTCTCAAAGAGGCTTACGCTAAACTTCTGTTGCTCTCTCAAAGAGGGTTACGTTTTCTCTTCAGTCACATTGCTGCTCTCTCAAAGAGGCTTATGCTTTCTCTTCACTCAGGTTGCTGCTCTCTTACGGAGTTTTACACAAACTCGTTTTTCTCTGTTGCTCTCAAAGAGTCTTACACAGGGTGAGCGCAACAAAGAGTCTTACACAGGGTGAGCTCTGATACCATGACAAAAATCGAAGGGAACAGAATGTGGAAAGGAGGACTTGCTCTGCTTACTCTTCTCAGTATTACAAATCACTTAAATAAGATTACATTGGAAACATCAGTCATAAATGACTAGAGTCAAACTCGACTTAACGGGACTTAACTGAAACTGAACTCTACACTTGGAGGGACGGTTGTGACACCTAACAAGTGGTTGAGATTAGATTCTCCAACAGTTATTAAGTCTTGACTCTCGAGTAAAACGAGTCATATGAAAGATAAATGCGTTTATGAAGTTGGAGATGGGATTTTTCATCTCATTCACTAAGGATTGACTTAACACTCTGGCTTTTATTGACGAAGAGGTAGCCAAGCTCTTCAATTCTCTGTGCAGGGGAATCACCCTGCCCCTGGAAGGTGTCTTCGAGAAACCGCGAGATGATGTGATCGATCTCGATGCAGCAACAACTTGAAGGTGTTGATTTCCTAGTTCGTGGAGGAGCGTTTCTCCCCGACCTGAAAATTTGTAGGTATGTTAGGAGTCGCAATTCTTGTACTATTGCTCACCTTTTTGCAAACCATCTTCTCCATACTCCAACTATATAAGTAGCCTTCACGTTGTTTTATCTTTCCCCGTCAAATGTTTTTATAAGAGGATGGGATAGGCAAATTTTGGATTGAGAATTGGAAAATCAAAATCAAACAAGAATTAATGGGAGTTGAGAAAAAAATAGAATTACTAATGGATCTGATCGTCCTAGTTTCTTTTTTATAACATAAATTTATGTTATTTATGCTATCATTGATATTGAGAAAGGGCAAACTTCTCAGAGTCCAAGAAGAGGAATGGCGTCGAAAAAGAAGGTTGGTCTTGATCAAGAGTGGAGACAAAAATACAAAATTTTTCCACTAGGCTGCTACAAAGCAGAAGCATCAAAATTCCATTTGGGCTATAAAAACTAAAGATGGGTCAATTCTCACATCCACCAGGGACATAAAATAGGTGGCATTCAAACATTTCAGGTCCCATTTTAAAGCAACATATGGTGACTTCATGGCAACAAAAATGGAGTTGGTAAACTTATTCCCCCATATGGTCAGAGAGGAGGACATTGAAAGGATGGATGAACCCATATCGAAGGAGGAATTGTTGCAAACCCTGAAAGAAATGGCTAAGGACAAGAGTCTTGGGCCAGATGGATGGCCTGTGGACCTTTTTATTTTTTTCTACGAGCTGATGGGTCCGGAGCTGGTCAACATGGGACAATCAATCAAGAATTTTGGGCACATTCCAACAGAATTCAAGATGTCGTAGCAATTGCTCAAGAAACCTTGCACTCAATCAAATCCAGAAAATTAAATTCATGCCTCATGAAAATTGATCTAATTCGGACATATGATTATGTGGACTAGGAATTTTTATTAATGATCTTATACAAAGTCGGTTTCCCTCATAGACATGTTCGGTGGATCAAAGCATGCTTCTCTTCAGCTGCTATGGTTATCCTTATTAATGGTGAACCTACCCATTTCTTCAAAATATATAGGGGGCTCTGTCAAGGCTGTGCGTTGTCCCCTTTTCTCTTCATACTGGTTATGGAAGCCCTCAGCAGGGGTATAAAGGCCAAAATGGAGGTTGGTGACATTTTCGGATGTAAATTAAATAGAAATTGTTCTCTGTCCCACATTTTATTTGTGGATGCCATCTTATGTGTAGGGGAGACAACACTTGATGAATGGGCATCTTTCCATATGGTCCTTGAAAAATTTGGACATGCATCCGATCCGCTATTTAACAAACATAAGTATGAAATTTTCTCTGATAATGCTGATTTGGAATAGATTCACCAGATTGCTTCTCTTTTTGGGGTAAAATTCGGCTCTGTGTTAGTGGGTCTCAAGTACTTGGGCTGCCATCTCAAACCTGGTAATTATCGCATTACTGACTGAACTTGACTGTTAGATAAAGTTGAAAAGAAGTTGACATGTTGGGATCACAAGTGGCTCTCGATTGGGGGTAGGGTCACCATGATCAAAGTTGTTCTGCAAAGTATCCCGATCTAGTGGATGCATCTATTCTATATTCCGCAAGCAACCATTAACAATATTGTTGCTCTTTTCTCCAAATTCCTTTGGTTTGGAACTGGGCCCAATTGCAAGATCCATCTCACTCGCCTAAACATGATTTCTAGGCCCATTCAGTTGGGCAGATGGGGTATTCAAGACTCTCGAAGGTTTAACATTGCTCTTCTAGCGTCCAATCTGTGGAGGGCCTTCAAAGAAAGAGGTCTCTGGCAAAGAATAATTTTCAGCAAATATCTTCCCTATCCTGGGTTGGAGGAATGGGTGGCTGCAGGTGTGCCAATCAATCCCCGTTCATCTATCATCTAGAGAAGCTTCAAACATGTGATTCCGTGGTTTTGTAGTAACCTTCGATGGTTGGTGGGTAATGGTCAAAGAATTTACGTTGGGATGTGTTTCTGGGAAAACTAGTGTCTACTCAGATCTGCTAGTCCCATTAAGACGGATAGCTATCTTAGAAACAAACAATTCAAAGTAACTTGTGTTTTCCTTTATGAGAGATAGATGAGAGAGAAGCAAAGAGTACCAACCTTAGTCTTTCACTTGGCTCCTTGCTTGTTTCCTCTCTCCTTTGATAGAGCTTTCGCCACTCCTTTCTCACTTGTCCCGCTTCAAAGAACACCTATAGAGTCAAAGCAACAAAATACCATCAAAGCATAGAGATCTATAACCATAAATAATGTAGAATCAGATGTACATTAACCATACTGATGCATAAACAAATACAAGATTCAGAAATATACAAGTATATAGAGGAAAACTCAAATAGCTTTATTGATAGAAGTAGTAGAAGAGAGGATTACAACCCAACTGTCTGATCCAGCACCATCCTCCCAGCATGAAAGCCCTCTTCACCTCATGAAAAGCTAGATCACCCAACAATACAATGCTTCACAGAGAAACCAACAGCACTTCCTTACAAAATACAAAATTCCAGCCTCTGGATCTCTAGGATGAGGGATCCATATATAGATATTTGCAGGGGGTTGAGTCAGCTTCTAGTATTTTGATTAGTGTCATTTCACTAATAGTTCTTGGTTCCACTTGGAGATTTCATGATCTCTTACTCATCCCTGGGCAAATTCAGAGAGGCAAGTGTCATATGAGCAGTTTCTAGAAGATTCTCTGGGTTTCCACCTAGCAAACTGCCTCTGCCATTTGTTTGCTCTCGCTCATCGCACCCTACAGAAGGGATTTCCAGTATGCATCACACCCTTTGTGTGTAGTAGGTGAGATGCATCGCACCCTCAACATGGAGCAGTTTGTATGGTCCAGTTTTGAACAGTTTTTCAGGGAGAACTTCTGGGAAATGATATAATCAGTTGACCTTGATCCTTTAGGGTATGAAACAACACTTTTAGGGGTTTAGAAGCCCTTGGTTTATGGACATATGTGATTGGGGTTGCAGTGTCCAAATATGTCTATAATAGTTGCCCCTTAAAGCATGAGGCTGTAAATCTTCTGTTGTCAGGTGAAATGCTTTATCATGAGGATCCAAGTTTTTTCAAACTGGAAGGTGACCTGTAATAAGATACAATACAATACATTATCTTCATAATATTTTCATGATCTAGTTGAGGCGGGCATTCCCATGCTCAGCTTTATAAATTCATTTTCATGTACATAGGACAGACAATCGTCTGTGTGGTAGACTGATGATTCTGGTAGAGCCATCATCCCTTAGCTTGGATGATTATCTGTGCAGCTATGGAGTACATTTGATGTCTTTATTTTCCTGAATATATCACAGCCCGGATGGATGAAACTAGATCCGGGGTCTTCAAACTCGTTCAATCTGCGCCCGAAGTACAAGTCAATCCATGTGAAAAGATGTTCTGATGTCGAACCTGGAAAGACATCCCCTGATTACCAGCCAATGATGTAAGTTGTTAACAGGCGCGAGAGGAATCACTGATAATGATAATGACCCTCAAGGTACTGCAGTACAATTCATGTGGTGTGAATATATGAGTTGATGTCGAACACCACGCAAAATCTCTCGGTCGAAGGCCATTGATGTAAACTTGTTGCTATAAGTGAGAAACTTGCCATTGAGGCATGCAAGCTTCAAAGTATTGAAAGGGTTGTTCCTAAATCAACTTCTTGGATAATGAGCTGATGTCAACAAGAAGTGACCCGTCGTAGGAGGGCCTTAATGAATCCCACATCTACTACACGAAATGGAGAAAATGATTTTGTGGAGGTGAAAACGATCGGATGATACAAGGTTCAAGGTGGGGGTCATGAAAAATGGAGCGTGAAGGTATTGTAGTGAATGAGGCGTAAGCTAGGTTGGTGAATTCTCTAAGCGACTTCTCTTGAACATATCGATGACAATGAAATGGATTGGTAGCGTTAACCCCAGAAATGGATGGTACAGAGGACCAATGGTGATATGACCGGTGAACGGAATAACCCAACCCGACTCAATCATGGTGATGGAGTGAAAGTGTCATGTTCAAGAGCGACCTGCTACCAATGAAGTTCTTCAAGTTTTCTTCCCAATTTTTCCCCAGTCATTGCTGACCAGTACCTCTTTATTTTTGTCAAGCTTGAGGAGGATAACATATGCTTGTTCTATAATTTGCCCTTTGGGCAAACCTGTCGCTATGTTTTAGCGAGCCTAGCGACAGTGAAACTCGCTCTTGTTCGTATGGACAAGTTTGTCGCTATTGTTTTAACGAGTTTAACGACAAAGATAACTCGGTCCTTTTCAGTTTTAGAGAGTCTGAAAAGAGACGGAAAGGAAACTCCAGTAGTCCTTTTTCATAGTATAATCCCTTAAGTCCAAAAAAGTATAAAATAATACGAAAGGGATGACTTTCCGATCACTTTAGCGAGCCAAAAAAGACAAGCGCTCGATATTTTTGTGTAATGATCCCTCAAGTCCAAAAAGATTAAAATATAGAGGAGGGATGGCACTTCCAATCACTTTAACGAGCTGGAGAGGCCAATTGCTTGGCAATCTTTTCATATTTTACGAGTCTAAAAAGAGCTTAAAAGAGACTCATTTTTGAGGAACGAGTGATATTTTCGGGTAGTAGCTAGTTCCAGGCAAGTTTGGAACTTTTCAATCACGGTAGTGTAAAGAAGGTGGCTAATAGAATCACTCATCGCAACTATTCCTCAAAAGGGTAAACAATCAAGTGGAGGCGTATGATCGGCTAAAAAGTGGAGGTGATGGTAAGAACACGACCAAGGCTCAAAAGCTGATAGCAATGGGATCACAAAGGTTATTTGCCGAAGGTGGGTTCATTTTTTAATGAGCTTGAACTCTGAGGGAACATATGCTCATTGTTAGGTTTATTTTTTAACGAGCTTGAACTTCGCGGAAACATGCTCATGATAATAGTTAGAAATGTTCAATTCACCATTAACACTATGTTCTTTTGACAGTTGTACTACCTATTCAATCGCTCCATCAAATTGATTAGAAATGTAAATACATGCTAGAAAAATGAGTTAAAAACTAACATCTAACTTGAATTACGTGAACAGTAACATAAAAGTAGTTTTACCTCTCATTTTTATCATTTCATTCAAATTTGGGATTGTTGGAGCTCTGGAGGTGCTTTCCCCCTTGATTTTCATCAGCTGATTCCGAGAGATTTGGTGGACTATTTTCGACACCATCTAGACCAAGTAGGAGCTAACCCTGAGCTCTTCAATTGCATTCTTTCCTTTTTTGATTCTGAGCATATTTTCCTATTTTTCTGGGCCTCAGGGGTTTGAACATTTCATTCTCTCCCCATCACACCTAGTATACATCAAAAGGTGCGATACATACTGAGCTGGCCATTGGCCAGTTAGTATGCATCCCACCTTGTACACAGCTAGGGTGTGATGGGCGCAAGGAGGAAAGTTTATGCATTGTTTTTTCATGGAAATTTTGCCTGTTTTTTCCCAAATCAGGATCCTAATTATTCTCTTGTTTTTTTTTTCAGAGATTCATCAGATCAAGATGGTCGTTACATGGCATGAACGCAAGCATGAAGAATACGATATGATTGTTTTACATGATCCGGGTACGATTACTGCATTGCGAAACTGTGGCTTGCTCAAGTTGTTCCGCATATCTAGCATGAGGCAACAAATCAACTTGTTGCAATATCTTCTCGATGCATGGGATCCTACCAACCAAGTGTTCCAGATTAGAGGTAAATCCATCCCTTTGACTGTTGAGGATATCTATTTTTTGACCGGGTTATCGAGGCGTGGGGCCTCTCTCTCACTATCAGGATCTACCCGTGGGGGTGAATCCATGAGGAATTATATTCACCAGTTCTATAGAGATGGATCTCAGTCGAGTAGGGACGGCAAGATTAGTATTTGAGATGTCACTGACCGGTCCTCGAGGACTATCTTATTCACCTTTGCTAGATTGGCTGGTAGCGTGGCTCTTCACTTGGCCAACAGGTCCTATATGTAGTATGCCTTGGAATGCCTTAAACCAAGAGTATTCAACTGGTGTGATGCAGTACTTCCGGTTATAAAAGAATAGCTTACCAAGGTGAAGAACAAAAGATCTAAGAACTTTGGTTATGGTTCTATTCTGATTGCTTTCGCCTTGGAGAGGATCCCACTGATGCTACCACAGTACATTTTACTCAGACTACTAGCACCGATGGAACCACGGATGCAGATATGGGTTGATCTTATGGCCAGACATGCTGGTCAGTCGCAGATTTCATTCTCTAATGCCTTCTTTGAGTGGTTCAATCGTCAATAGATGGTTTATGCCGAGTACCCATATGTTGGGATGGATTTCCGGGGTGACCCAGATTTGGTGCTGCTGGATGGCGAGCAGTGGGGTGTTCTAGGTAAAAAGATCTGACTATATCTCTGTTTATTTCTTTTATAATGTTGTTGTGTTTTTTAGATGTTATCAAGACTAATCAAACCCATATATGTGCAGATATTGGACCAGTGCGACCAACAGTGCGCCCGAGGGTAGCAATTGCCGTTCCGGTAGGAGAGGCTGTAGGGGGGGCTTTCCTTCACGATCTAGACGTAGCCGAGACCCTTGCAGTATTGCAGGATCAGATCGAGGGTCTCACCCTTGGTATTCAAGATGTGAGGACTAACGAGTTACCTCTAAGATTACAGCGCCATACCACTGGCGTGCCGAGTCGATGGACTAGGCTCTTACGTATGATCGCACAGGTGGTGACTTGTTATCACCAGCACCATTAGTCTAGGGTGCTTTCCTGCATTTTTGAGTTTTTGGGTCGTATGACCGATTTTGTCCTGGACATAGAACATTTTTTAAAAACTATAAACAGTTATATATATTTTTGATTTTCGGAGCTTTATTTTGGTTAAGTTATATGATCCTGATGCAAATGTTGATGCTTTTTCTTTTATAAATGCTGCAAATGTCTATTTAACACATAATTTGCTAATAAATCAGTTAATGTGTTTAATTTTCTAGAAATGTGTTGATATTGAATAGAATCAAACTGCCTTTCCAAAATCCTGACCCTTAGTAACATACGATAGATAGCTGGATTCTGAACATAATAGATGCTAGTAAGCTATATGATGACGAGTTGTGAGTCTAGCCTGACAACAAGTTGGCGTATGCCATGTGCGATAGCATAAGAGAGAAGCTCTATCAACGTGCTGTACTTAGTGATGTTGTTAGTTGACCAACCAATACATACCCCTTTGAAACTCACTAACTCGCTGCTTGGATAAAAAATGGCCCAGGCTGCAGAAGATAGGTTCCGCGTACTACGACTAGCTCCGTCGGCATATCCAACAAATGATTCCAATAGGTTCGACATCTACAACAAATGAAAAAGTGGATTACCTAACCAAAATGATCACTCTTGACAAAAACAAAAACATAACAAAAGCATATAAAGAGATTACTACACTTAGTCAAGCATAGTAATGCTTAAGGTACAACCCGTTTTGAGGTTGCGACAATGGAATACCATCGTAATCTACTAGCTCGTAGGCTCCTTTTGCTAAGACTTGCTTAACAATGTAGGGACCCATCCACAATGATTGGAACTTACCTACTCCCAATTTATCGAATTCCTGATCGTAAAGTAAGACAAGGTCACCTTCTGAGAAGACACGGGGCTTGACATTCTTGTCAAATTGCGCCTTGACTCGTTTCTTATGAGCTTCATTAGCCAAGGCGGCATCACGATGAGTTTCATCCAGTTGTATTAATTCCAAGAAACGAGCCTCTTCCTCTGAAGTTTTGGGGAGGAGGTCGACTGCGAGCTTGAGAGATGAAATTTCACACTGAACCGGTAAGACTGCTTCCAGGCCATACACCAGTTGAAAAGGTGTAAATCCGGTTGCATTTCTCACTAATGTCCTATATGCCCACAAGGCCGAGCACAGGATTAGGTGCCAACTCCGTTTGTGGACTCCAATCTTCCTTTGCCACATGCGCTTTAGGACTTTGTTGGTGGCCTCAACTTGTCGTTAGCTTGCGGATAATACGGAGTAGAACTGTCGTGGGACAGTCCTAATTTGGCAGCCAATTCAACCATCATGTGATTGCGGAAATGTGATCCATGATCTGTGACTATAACTTGTGGAACACCAAATCTAGAGACTACATGATTGAAAAAGAAAAGAGCAGCCATTTCACCGCTGTTGTTTAATGTAGGCATCACCTTGGCCCATTTTGTAAAATAGTCAACCGCAACTATGATATACCCATGCCCCATGGCCGAGGTGGGGTTACATGTCATGAAATCTATGCCCCATTTGGCGAATGGCCCAACAGCAACTACTGGATGCAGAGGTGTGGGTGGAAGTCTGGTTTTGCTGTCGAAGATTTGACAAGCATGGCAACTTCTAATTGCGATTATGCAATCTTTGAACATGGTAGGCCAAAAGTAACCTTCTCGTAAGATCTTTTGCATCGTAGCGTAACCAGATTGATGCCCCCCACATGTGCCTGAATGGCAATAATTCAGGACCTTTTCGGCCTCCTCATGGGTGAGGCACCTTCGCAGAACTGTATTGATACCGCAATGGTAAAGTGTATCACCGACAATCATGTAGTCTTTTGCTTGGTATTGAGTACGTCGTTGTTCGGAGTGAGAGGTATTAGGCCTGTATGTTTGGGTTTGGAGATAGATTATTATATCTCCATACCATGGATCGCTTGTCAATATCAGAAACAAAGATTCATCCACAATTAATGCTTTGGTGTTGAATCGTTGGACGACGATGGGAAGTCACATAGTAACTCCACGAAAACCAGAGATTTCTTTGATTTGGATTTTACGAATTTCAGATCAAACTCTTGCAAAATGGCTATCCATTTCGAATAGTGTCGCCATCTCTATACTTCTTGAATAGCTGCAAGAGCCAGCTTTTCAACACAGGAGTATTTGCTTTCTGTATCATTTAAGTTTTGACTTAAATAATAGACAGGATGTTCGGTTCCATTGTCTTCTTGAACTAAAACCATTGCAATGGTCGTATCTGCTACAGCTAGATACAGGTTAAAGTCTTTTTGATAGTCAGGAGCATACATTAATGATGCTTTTATTAGGGATTCCTTTAGAGCATCAAAGGAAGCTTGCACAACCTGATCCCAGTTAAAGGGCACTTCTTTTTTCAAAAGACGCGTATAACCTTTAGCAAGTTTGGCGTAATTTGGAATGAACCTCCTCAAAAAGTTTGCTTTCCCTTGGAGTTTTTGAATCTGAAGAAAATTTGAAGGTGGAGGCATATCGATGATTGCCTGAACCTTACATGGGTCGAGTCGAATCCCATCCTTAGAAACTACGAAACCAAGTAAATGACCAGAACCGACACAAAACACACACTTGTGTGGATTGAGTTGTATCTTGTAGTGTCGGCAACGTAGAAATATAGCTCTCAAATGTTGCGGATGGTCAGTCCGCTTTCACGAATGAGTCGGTAGATTGTCGAGATATGGTTGAACGATGTTCTTGATGTCGTGGAAGGCATAGTTCATTGCGCTATGAAAAGTAGCCCCTGCGTTCTTTCAATCGAAAGGTAGTTTACGGTACGCGAATGTGCTCCACAGACATATAAATGCTGTCTTTGACTGGTCCTGTGGGCGGATATTTATTTAATTATACCTAGAAAATCCATCCATGAATGAAAAGATTTCGCATTCGGCGCATTCATCAATTATCTGGTCGATGAAGGGTGTAGGATAGTTGTCCTTTGGACAAGCTTGATTTACATCCCTGTAATCAATGCACACTCTAATAGTTCCTTGCTTTTTCATCACAGGAACAATATTCGATACCCAATCAGTTAGAGGAACCGGGTAAATGAAACCAGCATGTAAAAGTTTTTCAACTTTTGCCTTGATGGCAACGGCTTTCTTAAGGTGTACCGGCTGAAGCAGTTGTTGTACCAGTTTGACTTCTGGATACATCTTGATTTCGTGTTCAACGATGCTCGAGTCAATGCCTAGCATTTCTTCATATGGCCATGCAAAGACATCGCTGAATTCGTGAAAGAGAGCACAATATATTTCCAGTTCTGAAGAAGAGCAAGATTTGCTGACATGAATATTCTCTACAACATTAGGTTTGGTCGAGATATTTAGGGTGATGGTTTCTTCAATATTGGATAGATTTCACTCGAAATCCACCATATTTACAGTATTTGATAGAAAATAGAAAACTGAAGGATGATTAAGGTCACTGGAATAATCTTCATTGTAATTCGGAAGATGGGAACGATGGTGGTAATCTTCCCATGGTGCCTCTCCTATCATCATTGACTGAATGATTCCTTCGTCTGTAGAATGTACATGTGACCAAGGATTTGAAGAGGTGCCATATTCCTTAGATCTATCTACCTAAACACTCGATGAGCGTTGATTTGGGTTTGCTGCCCAGGCCAATAAAATTGATTGCTACAATATTTCTATTGGGCTTGGAGGCAATACCTTGCGATGATCCATGCTAACAAAATTTTCGGAAATCTTCTGAATCCTTGTAGATATAGAAGATATCATATTGCAGGTTTCCACCATGGCCACTTCCGCTAGATTACTCGGAGGCGGTAGGGAAAAAGTACCCATTAAGGTAGGGTCTTTTAGGAGGCCTACTCCAATATTTTGAAGCAATTGAGAGTTTCCATGGATCATTAGAATGCTTCCCATAACTTGTGAACTGTTGGGGAGAAAGGTTTGTTGGTCAACGATTGTAATTCCTCCTTGGAAGGGAAATGCAATCTTTCTAAAATATGTTGACACAACAACAACCATAGCATAAATCCAGGGCCTTCCCAGTAGGATATTGTAATCGAGGTTTCCATCGATAACTTCGACATCAATTTCTACTGTCTTGCCCCCCAGTTCAACTTGCAAGTTACTTAAAATCCCATATAGGGTGTATGTTCGTCCATCGAATGCTTTTAATGTCATTGATGATCTTGACAAGGGTGGTGATCCTAAAGTTTTCCAGCAACTCATTGACATAATGCAAGTAGATGCCCCCTCATCAATGATTGTTCGATGAACAGTTTTGTTGAGGGCTTTCACTTGTACGAGGAAAGCGAGTTGAGCCAGTAACTAAGGTTCGTATCCTTGATGATTAAAGGCCACAAGATTGGAATCTGCTGGGTAAATCCCACCTATTGTTGATAATAGAGCCTTCTTTTGGGAGGGGTAATTTTGTAGTACCTCAAGTGTCGACATAGCGGATGGCGATTGGGCCAGATCCTCTACTATATTATAATTTTGTGCTGCTCGGGCACGAGGATTAAATGTCGATTTGTGTACTACTCCCTTTGGCGGCTTTATCGTTAGCTCAGGAATGATGGGTGGCACAACTTCGGTCAAAGTTGTTGTCGAACTACTAGGTTGATCTGCAGCCTTGTTGTTCGATAGCTATGGATTCCCATAATCTTTATTCCTTGTTGATATCAAAGCATCATTTTTCTATTTTAAAATGGACATCATAAGCACTTGGGATGGAGAAGCAATGTCGCTAGCAACCAGATTGGTTTCTGGGTTTGGAAACAGATCAGTCAAGACCGCTGAGGTATTTGAACTCTTAAAGAACTTCTTGATCTCAACTTTATGTGGACAATCTTTCGTCCAATGGTCCTCATCGCATATAAAACATGGATGACTAGGTTTCTTTTGCCTAGAAGAGTTTCCAGAAGATTTTTTAGGAGTCGAATCTTCCTGTTTCTTCTTTTTGTTTTTCACTTTCTTCTTGCCCCCTGGTTGCTTTGGTTCTTTGCCTTTGTCGATCGACATGGCATTGACCTTCGAGGAAAGAAGTTTGTCATTTTCCTTTTTACTGGAAACTGCAAGGGCTTTACCAGATGGGGCCTTTGCGGTTTGCGTAATTGAGGTGCCATTCACACTGTCGCCGGCATGAGAGTCCCTATTCGATTTAGGAGGATGATGAACGGAAAATTCTGGTCTAGGAGCATCGGGAATTTTGTCATAGAGCATGCCAGACTGAGTATAGATCAAGTCTAGATATTGTGCACGAACAATGACTTGCTCTTCAGTGACAACTCCTCCCTTGGCCACATCTTCTGTAATAGAAGGTAACAAGGACTTAATAAACCATTCAACTAGAAGCTGATCAGGAACATATGTCTTTACCATTCGACGACAACGTCGCCACTCATGAATATGATCAGATATGTGAGTGGTTGTTGTCTGTTTAAAATTGGTAAGGAGCTCCGTTCCTGTTTCGTACCTTATGGGTTACCCGCAAAGCTTTCTTGCTCGAGTCCTTGGTAAGCTTGTTGGAGTTGCGGTTGTTGATATTGCACCAACCATGGCTATGAGACCATTTGTTGTTGTCCAATACTGGATGCTTGACCAAGATGAGGGGTGATAGTGCCCATTTGAGCATGAGTCACTTCAGTTAAGGAGCCACTAATTGGCGGTTGTGATTGAGCTGCAGAGACAAGAGGCTGTTGTATTATGACCTGAGAGACTTGAGGTTGACATACAACAGGTAGCACTTGTACTTGCGACACCATCACAATAGCCAGTGAAATGGGAATGTTTAACATAAGTTGATTTTGTTGCATTGAATATACAACTCTTGGCTATTGAGGCAGTATTAGTATCCAACCATTGGATGCAATTCCAGCTTGTCCTGAATTTTGTTGTGAACTCTCATATGGTTGTTCTCCCAGAGGGAACAATGAAAAGGCATTTTGCCCCCCATATGGCCGCAATCCAATGTTCAAAGGGTAAATTGGTCTTTGGAGACTGGACTGCCCAAATTGATACTGTTGTGAAGGATCAATTCATTGAGACTCAACATAAGAAATTCCAGATAAGGTTCCGGATGAACAAAGAGGAACAAACCATACTGTCAAAACAGTCCCTGGGTGGACTCCATCTAGTGGTTGAGAACTAGTTGGGACAGATGGTATACCAGCAAACATTGTTAGAGTAGCAGCAGGAAGTTCTGCTACTGCTGTATCAGGTGACACAGTCCTAGATGTCGATGGTTATTCAGACATATTGAGTCTATCCAAAAGATTTCCTAGTGATTCGAAAGGAACATGCGATGAAGGGTGACTAACTTCTGTAGTAGAAGGATATAGGTGGATCCCAGTTCCAAAATGCAATGGGGTACTGGAAGGAAGATCCTCCACAATCTCTTCTATAGAAATTAGTCCAAGTGGAAGAGGTAGACCGTCAGGTCTTGTTATCAGGAAATCTAGTGTCTATGTAGAGCTGCTAGTCCCACTAAGGCTGGTAGCTACCTTAGAAAAAAACAAACTAAAACCACTTTCGTTTTCCTTTATGAGAAGTAGATAAGAGGGGAAAGAAGGAGACCAACCTCTGTCTTGCGCTTGGTTCCTTTCTTGATTCCTCTCCCTTCTGATAGATCTTTGCCACTCGGTTCCTCGTCTACCCAGCTTCAAAGAGCACCTGTAGAATCAAAGCAGCATAACACTATCCAAGAACAGAGATCTACTATCATAAACAATATAGGACCAGATATATATTGACCACAAAAAGGCATATATCATCAATCATACAAGAATGTGGAGGAAAGCTTGAATAGCTTTATTAATAATCAAGAAAAGCCAAGAGGATTACAACCAATTGCTCTGACCCAACGCCATCCTCCCAGCAAGAGAGCCCTTCTTCACCTCATGAAAAGCTTAGATCGCCCAACACTATGATGTTACACCAAGAAACCAACATCACTTCCTTACAAGATACAAAATTCCAGCCTCCAACCTCTGGATCTCTGGGATGAGAGATCTATATATAGATATTTGCAGAGGTGTGAGTCAGCTCTAGGTTTTTGATTAGTGTCTTCTCTCTGATAGTTCTTGTTTCCACTTGGAGATCTCATTGATCTCTTAATCATCCTTGGGCGATTTTGAGAGGCAAGTGTCACAGGAGAAGTTTCTGGAAGATTCCATGATCATCCACCTCGCAAACTGTCTCTGCCACTTGTCTATTCTCGTCCATCACACCCTATAGAAGGGCTTTTCAGTATGCATTGCACCTCCTATGTGCATTTAGGTGGGACGCATTGCACCCTCAGCACTGAGCAATCAGTATGGTCCAGTTTTGACCATTTCTGAGTAGTTTTTCGTGGAGAACTTCTGGGAGATGATGTAATCAATTGATCTTGTTCTTTTAGGGGTTTGAACAACACTTTTAGGGACTTAGGAGCCCTTTGTTTATGGACATATTTGATTGGGGTTGCAGTGCCCAAAAATGTCTATAACAGTTGCCCCCTAAAGCATGAGGTCGTTAATCTTTTGATGTCGGGTGAAATGATTTATCATGAGGATCCGAAGATTTTTCGAGCTGGAAGGTGACCTGTAATAAGATACAATACAATATAATACATTATCTTCATAATATTTTCATGATCTAGCTGAGGCGGGCATTCCCATGCTCAGCTTTATAAATTCATTTTCATGTACATAAGACAGACAATCGTCTGAGTGCAGACTGATGATTCTGGTAGAGCCATCATCTCTTAGATTGGATGATTATCTGTGCAGCAGTGATGTACATTTGATGTCTTTATTTTCCTGAATATATATCGCAGCCCGGATGGATGAAACTAGATCCAGGGTCTTCAATCTCGTTCGATCTTCACTCAAAGTACAAGTCGATCCATGTGAGAGATGTTCTAGAGTTGAACATGGAAAGACATCGCCTGATTACCAGCCAGTGATGTAAGCTGTTAACAGGCGCAAAAGGAATCACCGATAATGATGATGACCCTCAAGGTACGACAGTACAATTCACGTGGTGTGAAAAAGGGACTTGGTGTTGAACACCACGCAAAAACTTTCGGTCAAAGGCCATTGATGTAAACCTGTCGCCGGAAGTGAGAAACTTGCCATTGAGGCATGCAAGCTTCAAAGTACTGAAAGGGTTGTTCCTAGATCGACTTCCTGGATAATGAGCTGATGTCGACAAGAAGCGACTCGTCATAGGAGGGCCTTAATGAATCTCACATCTACAACACGGAATGAAGCAAATGATTTTAATGGAGGTGAAAACGATCTGATGATATAAGGTTCAGGGTGGCGGTCATGAAAGAATGGAGCGTAAATGTATTGCAGTGGATGAGACACAGGTGAATTCTTTGAGCGACTTCTCTTGAACGTATCGGCGACACTGACATGATGGATTGGTAGCGTTAACCACAAATGTGGATGGTGTGATGGACCAATGGTGATATGACCAGTGAACGCAACAACCCAACCCGACTCGGATGCGGAGTGAAAGTGTCATGTTCAATAGCGACTTGCTACCAATAAAGTTTCTTCAAGTTTTCTTCCCAATTTCTCCCCAATCATTGCTGACCAGTACCTCTTTATTTTTGTCAAGCTTGAGGAGGATAACATATGCTTGTTCTATAATTTGCCCTTCGGGAAAACCCATCGCTATGTTTTAACGAGCCTAGTGATAGTGAAACTCGTTCTTGTCTGTATGGACAAGTTTGTCGCTATTTGGTTTTAACGAGTTTAACGACGAAGATAACTCGGTCCTTTTCAATTTTAGAGAGTCTGAAAAGGGACGTAAAGAAAACTCCAACAATCCTTTTTCATCATATAATCCCTTGAGTCCGAAAAAGTATAAAATAATACAAAAGGGATGAATTTTCGGTAATTTTAACGAGCTGAACAAAACAAGCGCTCGATCTTTTTGTGTAATAATCCCTCAGGTCCAAAAATATTAAAATCTAAAGGAGGGATAGCACTTCTGGTCAATTTAACGAGCTGGAGAGGCCAATTACTCGGCAATCTTTTCATATTTTATGAATCAGATGAAAAGAGCTTAAAGGAGACTTGTCTTTCGAAGAATGAGTGATAAATTCGGGTAGCAGCTAATTCCAGGTAAGGTTTGGAATTTTCCAATCATGGCAGTGTCACAAGGATGGCTAACAGGATCACTCTTCGCAGTTGTTCCTCAAAAAGGGTAAACAATCAAATGGAGCTGAATTATCAGCCAATACAAAGTGGAGGTGATGATGAGAACACGACCAAGGCTTCAAAGGTTGATAAGAATACATTCACGATGGTTATTTACTAGAAAGTTGGTTCATTTTTTAATGAGCTTAAACTCTGGGGGAAACATTTGCTCATTGCTTATGTTTATTTTTTAACGAGCTTGAATTCCGCGTTAAAACTGCTCGAGGCGGGTTTATTTTTTAACGAGCTTGAACCCTGCAGTAACACTACTCGTGATAAGTTTGCATGCCCCCAGCATAATAACGCAAATCGAGGTGCATGCCCCCCAAGCTTCATTGCATTCAACTCGGTGGTTGGAATGAAGGATTACCTTTGAGATTTGGAAAGGGATTTGTTTAATTTTTTAATGACGTTGACACAGTAAAAGAACTATCCTCATGACTCCTTGTTTCATTTTTTAACGAGGTCGACACGAGACAAGAACTGTCCTCAGAATCCACCGTATTTACAGTATTTGATAGAAAATAAAAAACTGAAGGATGATTAAGGTCATTGGAATAATCTTCGTTGTAATCTGGGAGATGGGAACGATGGTGGTAATCTTCCCATGGTGCCTCTCCTAACATCATTGACTGAATGATTCCTTTGTCTGTAGAATGTACATGCGACCAAGGATCTGAAGAGGTACCATATTCCTTAGACCTATCTATCCAAACAATTGATGAGCATTGATTTGGGTTTGCCCCCCAGGCCAAGAAAATTGATTGCTACAATATTTCTAAAATGGCAATGATCCATGCTGACAAAATGTTTAGGAATCTTTCGAATCCATTAGATATAGAAGATTTCATATTGCAGGTTTCCACTGTGGCCACTTCCGCCAGATTACTCGGAGGCGGTAGGGAAAAAGTACCCATTAAGGCAGGGTATTTTAGGAGACCTACTCTGATATTTTGAAGCAAATGATTGCTTCCATGGATCATTGGAATGCTTCCCGTAACTTGTGAACTGTTGGGGAGAAATGTTTGTTGGTTGACGATTGTAATTCCTCCTTGAAAGGGAAATGCAATCTTCCTGAAGTAGGTCGACACAACTGCGGCCATGGCATATATCCAGGGCCTTCCTAGTAGGATGTTGTAATCGAGGTTTTCGTCGATTACTTCAACATCAATTTCTATTGTTTTGCCCCATAGTTCAACTTGCAAGTTACTTAAAATCCCGTATGGAGTGTATGATCGTCCATCAAATGCTTTTAACATTGTTGACAATAGCGACAAGGGTGGTGAGCCTAAATTTTTCTAGCAACTCATCAACATAATACATGTAGATGCCCCCTCATCAATAATTGTTCGATTTATAGTTTTGTTGAGGGCTTTCACTTGAATAAGGAAAGCTAGTTGAGCTGGTAACTGAGGGTCATATCCTTTGTGATTAAAGGATACAAGATTGGAATCCGTTGGGTCAATCCCACTTATTACTGATAATAGATCCTGCTTTTGGGAGAGGCAATTTTGCGGTACCTCAAGTGGCGACATAGTGGACGACGATTGGGCCAGGTCCTCTACTATATTATAATTCTGTGCTACTTTGGCACGAGGATTAAATGTCGATTTTTGTACTACTCCCTTTGGCGGCTTTATCATTGGTTCAGGAATGATGGGTGGCACAACTTCAGTCAAAGTTGTTGTCGAACTACTAGGTTGTTCATTAGCCTTGTTATTCGACAGCTGTGGATTCCTGTAATCTTTATTCCTTGTCAAAGCATCATTTTTCTGCTTTGAGATAGACAACATAAGCACTTGGGATCGGGAAGCATTTTGATTAGCAACCACTTTGGTTCTCGGGTTTGGAAACGGATCAGTCAATACTGATGAGGTTTTTGAACTCTTAAAGAGTTTCTTAACTTCAGCTTTATGTGGAAAATCTCTCGTCCAATGATCTAAACCGGTTGACGAATGATCCAATTGCTTATGCGCCTTGGTGGCCGGCAATTCCGCATAAACTTCCGTCAGATATTCCTAAATTTAATGGAAATCTGGGTGAATACCCATCGAATCATGTGATGACCTTTCATTTGTGGTGTTCATCTAACACTCTAAATGATGATTTGATTAGGCTTTGCCTTTTTCAGTGAACGTTAACTGGTCCGACAACAAAATGGTATATTGAATTGCCTAGAGCTTCATTTGATAACTTCAACACCCTAGCCACAACCTTTTTAACCCATTTTCAATTACCAATAAGGTACGAAATAGGAACATAGCTTCTTACCAATTTCAAATAGACAACAGCCACTCACATATTTGATCATATTCATGAGTGGCGACGTCGTCGCAGAATGGTAAAAACATATGTTCCTGATCAGCTGCTAGCTGAATGGTTTATTAATTCATTATTACCTTCTATCACAGAAGATGTGGCAAAGGGAGGAGTTGTCACTGAAGAGAAAGTTATTGCTCGTGCACAATATCTAGACTTGATCTATACTTAGTCTGGCACGCTCTACGATAAAATACCTGATGCTCCTAGAATGGAATTTTCCGTTCCTCCCCCTCCTAAATCAAACAAAGACTCTGATGCCAGCGATGGCATGATAGGTACGACAAGCACGAAATCGACAAAGGCTACATCTAAGAAAGCCCGTAAGATTTCTGATCAAAATGAAAATGAAGAACTTCTCGCCTCAGAGGTAAATGTCGTGTCGACCGACAAGGGCAAACAACTGAAGCAACCAGGGGGCAAGAAGAAAAAGAAAGGGAGGAAAAAGAAGTAGGATGAGTCATCTCCTGAAAAACCTTCTGCAAACCCTTCTGGGCAAAGGAAACCCCCTGCGGGGTGTCAGATATGTGATGAGGATCATCGGACGAGAGATTGTCCACATAAAGCTAAAGTTAAGAAACTCTTTAAGAGTTCAAAAACCTCAGCAGTATTGACTGATCCGTTTCCAAACCCGGGAACCAAACTGGTTGCTAATCAAAATGCTTCCCGATCCCAAGTGCTTATGTTGTCTATCTCAAAGCAGCAAAATGATGCTTTGACAAGGAATAAAGATTACGGGAATCCACAGCTGTCGAATAACAAGGCTAATGAACAACCTAGTAGTTCGACAACAACTTTGACCGAAGTTGTGCCACCCATCATTCCTGAACCAATGATAAAGCCGCCAAAGGGAGTAGTACACAAATTGACATTTAATCCTTGTGCCAAGGTAGAACAGAATTATAATATAGTAGAGGACCTAGCCCAATTGTCATTCGCTATGTCGACACTTGAGGTACCGCAAAATTGTCTCTCCCAAAAGCAGGATCTATTATCAGTAATAAGTGGGATTGACCCAACGGATTCTAATCTTGTATTCTTTAATCACAAAGGATATGACCCTCAGTTACTAGCTCAACTAGCTTTCCTTATTCAAGTGAAAGCCCTCAACAAAACTGTTCATCGAACAATTATTGATGAGGGGGCATCTACATGTATTATGTCGATAAGTTGCTGGAAAAATTTAGGCTCACCACCCTTGTCGCGATCGTCAACAATGTTAAAAGCATTTTATGGACGATCATACACTCCATACGGGATTTTAAGTAACTTGCAAGTTGAACTAGGGGGCAAAACAATAGAAATTGATGTTGAAGTAATCGACAGAAACCTCGATTACAACATCCTACTGGGAAGGCCCTGGATATATGCCATGGCCGCAGTTGTGTCGATCTACTTCAGGAAGATTGCATTTCCCTTTCAAGGAGGAATTACAATCGTCGACCAACAAACATTTCTCCCCAACAGTTCACAAGTTACGGGAAGCATTCCAATGATCCATGGAAGCAATCATTTGTTTCAAAATATCGGAGTAGGTCTCCTAAAAGACCCTGCCTTAATGGGTACTTTTGCCCTACTGCTTCCGAGTAATCTGGTGGAAGTGGCCACAGTGGAAACCTGCAATATGAAATCTTCTATATCTAATGGATTCAAAAGATTCCTAAACATTTTTTTAGCATGGATCATCGCCATTTTAGAAATATTGTAGCAATCAATTTTCTTGGCCTGGGGGGAAAACCCAAATCAATTCTCATTGAGTGTTTGGATAGATAGATCTAAGGAATATGGTACCTCTTCAGATCCTTGGTCGCATGTACATTCTACAGACAAAGGAATAATTCAGTCAATGATGTTAGGAGAGGCACCATGGGAAGATTACCACCATCGTTCCCATCTCTCGGATTACAACGAAGATTATTCCAATGACCTTAATCATCCTTCAATTTTTGATTTTCTATCAAATACTGTAAATACAGAGGATTCCAAGGACGGTTCTTATCTCGTGTCGACCTCGTTAAAAAATGAAACAAGGAGTCACGAGGATAGTTCTTTTACTGTGTCAACGTCATCAAAAAATGAAACAAATCCCTTTCCAAATCTCAAAGGTAAACCTTCATTCCAACCATCGAGTTGAATGCAATGAAGCTTGGGGGGCATGCACCTCGATTTGTGTTATTATGCTGGGGGCATGCAAACTTATCACGAGCAGTGTTACTGCAAGGTTCAAGCTCGTTAAAAAATAAACCCGCCTCGAGCAGTTTTAATGCGGAATTCAAGCTCGTTAAAAAATAAACATAAGCAATGAGCAAATGTTTCCCCCAGAGCTTAAGCTCATTAAAAAATGAACCAACTTTTTAGTAAATAACCATCGTGAATGTATTATCATCAGCCTTTGAAGCCTTGGTCGTGTTCTCATCATCACCTCCACTCTGTATTGGCCGATCATTCACCTCCATTTGATTGTTTACCCTTTTTGAGGAACAGCTGCGAAGAGTGATCCTGTTAGCCATCCTTGTGACACTGCTGTGATTGGAAAATTCCAAACCTTACCTGGAATTAGCTTCTACCCGAATTTATCACTCATTCCTCGAAAGACGAGTCTCCTTTAAGCTCTTTTCATTTGACTTGTAAAATATGAAAAGATTGCCGAGTAATTGGCCTCTCCAGCTCGTTAAAGTGACCAGAAGTGCTATCCCTCCTTTAGATTTTAATCTTTTTGGACCTGAGGGATTATTACATAAAAAGATCGAGCGCTTGTTTTGTTCGGCTCGTTAAAATTACCAAAAATTCATCCCTTTTGTATTATTTTATACTTTTTCGGACTCAAGGGATTATATGACAAAAAGGGATTGTTGGAGTTTTCTTTATGTCCCTTTTCAGACTCTCTAAAATTGAAAAGGACCGAGTTATCTTTGTCATTAAACTCATTAAAACCAAATAGCGACAAACTTGTCCATACAGACAAGAATGAGTTTCACTATCGCTAGGCTCGTTAAAACATAGCGATGGGTTTGCCCGAAGGGCAAATTATAGAACAAGCATATGTTATCCTCCTCAAGCTTGACAAAAATAAAGAGGTACTGGTCAGCAATGACTGGGGAAAAATTGGGAAGAAAACTTGAAGAAACTTTATTGGTAGCAAGTCGCTCTTGAACATGACACTTTCACTCCGCATCTGAGTCGGGTTGGGTTGTTTCGTTCACTGGTCATATCACCATTGGTCCATCACACCATCCACATTTGGGGTTAACACTACCAATCCATCATGTCAGTGTCACAGATATGTTCAAGAGAAGTAGCTCAGAGAATTCACCTATGTCTCATCCACTGCAATACATTTACGCTCCATTCTTTCATGACCGCCACCCTGAACCTTATATCATCAGATCGTTTTCACCTCCAATAAAATCACTTGCTCCATTCCGTGTCGTAGATGTGGGATTCATTAAGGCCCTCCTACGATGGGTCGCTTCTTGTCAACATCAGCTCATTATCTAGGAAGTCGATCTAGGAACAACCCTTTCAGTACTTTGAAGCTTGCATGCCTCAATGGCAAGTTTCTCACTTCCGGCGACAGGTTTACATCAATGGCCTTTGACCGAAAGATTTTGTGTGGTGTTTGACACCAAGTCCCTCTCTCACACCACATGAATTGTACTGTCGTACCTTGAGGGTCATCATCATTATCGGTGATTCCTCTCGTGCCTATTAACAGCTTACATCACTAGCTGGTAATCAGGTGATGTCTTTCCATGTTCGACTCCAGAACATCTCTCACATGGATCGACTTAATTTGAGTGAAGATCGAATGAGATTGAAGACCCCGGATCTAGTTTCATCCATCCGGGCTACGATATATATTCACCAAAATAAAGACATCAAATGTACATCACTGCTGCACAGATAATGATCCAATCTAAGGGATGATGGCTACCAGAATCATCAGTCTGCACTCAGACGATTGTCTGTCTTATGTACATGAAAATGAATTTATAAAGCTGAGCATGGGAATGCCCGCCTCAGCTAGATCATGAAAATATTATCAAGATAATGTATTGTATTGTATCTTATTACAGGTCACCTTCCAGCTCGAAAAGACTTCGGATCCTCATGATAAAGCATTTCACTCGACATCAAAAGATTAACTACCTCATGCTTTAGGGGGCAACTGTTATAGAAATTTTTGGGCACTGCAACCCCAATCAAATATGTCCATAAACCAAGGGCTCCTAAGTCCCTAAAAGTGTTGTTCCAACCCCTAAAAGAACAAGGTCAACTGATTACATCATCTCCCAGAAGTTCTCCACGAAAAACTACTTAGAAATGGTCAAAACTAGACCATAATGATTGCTCAGTGCTGAGGGTGCGATGCATCTCACCTAAATGCACATGGGAGGTGCGATGCATACTGAAAAGCCCTTCTATAGGGTGCGATAGATGAGAATAGACAAGTGGCGGAGACAATTTGCGAGGTGGATGATCATGGAATCTTAGAAACTTCTCCTGCGACACTTGCCTCTCAGAATCGCCCAAGGATGAGTAAGAGATCAATGAGATCTCCAAGTGGAAACAAGAACTATCAGAGAGAAGACACTAATCAAAAACCCAGAGCTGACTCACACCTCTGTAAATATCTATATATAGATCTCTCATCCCAGAGATACAGAGGTTGGAGGCTGGAATTTTGTATATTGTAAGGAAGTGCTGTTGGTTTCTTGGTGTAACATCATAGTGTTGGGTGATCTAAGCTTTTCATGAGGTGAAGAAGGGCTTTCTTGCCGAGAGGATGACGCTGGGTCAGAACAGTTGGTTGTAATCCTCTTTGCTTTTCTTGATTATTAATAAAGCTATTCAAGTTTTCCTCCACATTCTTGTATGATTGATGATATATGCATTTTTGTGGTCAATATATATCTGGTCCTATATTGTTTATGATAGTAGATCTTTGTTCTTGGATAGTGTTATGCTGCTTTGATTCTACATGTGCTCTTTGAAGCTGGGTAGACGAGGAAGCGAGTGGCAAAGATCTATCAGAAGGGAGAGGAATCAAGCAAGGAACCAAGCGCAAGACAGAGGTTGGTCTCCTTCTTTCCCCTCTTATCTACTTCTCATAAAGGAAAATGAAAGTGGTTTTAGTTTGTTTGTTTCTAAGGTAGCTACCATCCTTAGTGGGACTAGCAGCTCTGCATAGACACTAGATTTTTCGATAACAAAATGGCAACTAGGGTTCAAGCTCGTTAAAAAATAAACCCGCCTCTAGCAGTTTTAACGCAGAATTCAAGCTCATTAAAAAATAAACATAAGCAATGAGCAAATGTTTCCCCCAGAGTTTAAGCTCATTAAAAAATGAGCCAACTTTCCGGTAAATAACCATCATGAATGTATTATCATCAGCCTTTGAAGCCTTGGTCGTGTTCTCATCATCACCTCCACTCTGTATTGACCGGTCATTCACCTCCATTTGATTGTTTACCCTTTTTGAGGAATAGTTGCGAAGAGTGATCTTGTTAGCCATCCTTGTGACACTGCCGTGATTGGAAAATTCCAAACCTTACCTGGAATTAGCTGCTACCCGAATTTATCACTCATTCCTCGAAAGACGAGTCTCCTTTAAGCTCTTTTCATCTGACTCGTAAAATATGAAAAGATTTCCGAGTAATTGGCCTCTCCAGCTCGTTAAAGTGACCGGAAGTGCTATCCCTCCTTTAGATTTTAATCTTTTTGGACCTGAGGGATTATTACACAAAAATATCGAGCGCTTGTTTTGTTCGGCTCATTAAAATTACCAAAAATTCATCCCTTTTGTATTATGTTATACTTTTTCGGACTCAAGGGATTATATGACGAAAAAGGATTGTTGGAGTTTTCTTTACGTCCCTTTTCAGACTCTCTAAAATTGAAAAGGACCGAGTTATCCTTGTCGTTAAACTCGTTAAAACCAAATAACGAAAAACTAGTCCATACAGACAAGAACGAGTTTCACTATCGCTAGGCTCGTTAAAACATAGCGATGGGTTTGCCCGAAGGGAAAATTATAGAACAAGCATATGTTATCCTCCTCAATCTTGACAAAAATAAAGAGGTACTAGTCAGCAATGATTGGGGAAGAATTGGGAAGAAAAATTGAAGAAACTTTATTGGTAGCAAGTTACTCTTGAACATGACACTTTCACTTCGCATCCGAGTCAAGTTGGGTTGTTCCGTTCACTGGTCATATCACCATTGGTCCATCACACCATCCACATTTGGGGTTAACGCTACTAATCCATCATGTCAATGTCACTGATATGTTCAAGAGAAGTCGCTCAGAGAATTCACCTGTGTCTCATCCACTGCAATACATTTACGCTCCATTCTTTCATGACCGCCACCCTGAACCTTATATCATCAGATCGTTTTCACCTCCATGAAAATCATTTGTTCCGTTCCGTGTCGTAGATGTGGGATTCATTAAGGCCCTCCTACGACGGGTCGCTTCTTGTCAATATCAGCTCATTATCTAGGAAGTCGATCTAGGAACAACCCTTTCATGACTTTGAAGCATGCATGCCTCAATGGCAAGTTTCTCACTTCCGGCGACAGGTTTACATCAATGGCCTTCGACCGAAATATTTTGCGTGGTGTTCGACACCAAGTCCCTTTTTCACACCACGTGAATTGTACTATCGTACCTTGAGGGTCATCATCATTATCGGTGATTCCTCTCGTGCTTGTTAACAGCTTACATCACTGGCTAGTAATCAGGTGATGTCTTTCCATGTTCGACTCCAGAACATCTCTCACATGGATCGACTTGTACTTTGAGTGAAGATCGAACGAGATTGATGACCCCAGATCTAGTTTCATCCATCCAGGCTGCCATATATATTGAGGAAAATAAAGACATCAAATGTACATCACTGCTGCATAGATAATCATCCAATCTAAGGGATGATGGCTCTACCAGAATCATCAGTCTGCACTCAGACTATTGTCTATCTTATGTACATGAAAATGAATTTATAAAGCTGAGCATGGGAGTGCCCGCCTCAACTAGATCATGAAAATATTATGAAGATAATGTATTGTATTGCATCTTATTACAGGTCACCTTCTAGCTCGAAAAAACTTCGGATCCTCATGATAAAGCATTTCACCCGACATCAAAAGATTAACGACCTCATGCTTTAGGGGGCAACTGTTATAGACATTTTTGGGCACTGCAACCCCAATCAAATATGTCCATAAACCAAGGGCTCCTAAGTCCCTAAAAGTGTTGTTACAACCCCTAAAAGAATAAGGTCAACTGATTACATCATCTCCCAGAAGTTCTCCACGAAAAACTACTCAGAAATGGTCAAAACTAGACCACACTGATTGCTCAGTGCTAAGGGTGCGATGCATCCCACCTAAATGCACATGGGAGGTGCGATGCATACTAAAAATCCCTTCTATAGGGTGCGATGGACGAGAATAGACAAGTGGTGGAGACAGTTTGCGAGGTGGATGATCATGGAATCTTCCAGAAACTTCTCTTGTGACACTTGCCTCTCAGAATCGCCCAAGGATGAGTAAGAGATCAATGAGATCTCCAAGTGGAAACAAGAATTATCAGAGAGAAGACACTAATCAAAAACCTAGAGCTGACTCACACCTCTACAAATATCTATATATAGATCTCTCATCCCAGAGATCCAAAGGTTGGAGGTTGGAATTTTGTATCTTGTAAGGAAGTGTTGCTGGTTTCTTGGTGTAACATCATAGTGTTGGGTGATCTAAGCTTTTCATGAGGTGAATAAGGGCTCTCTTGCTGGGAGGAGGACGCTGGGTCAGAACAATTGGTTGTAATCCTCTTGGCTTTTCTTGATTATTAATAAATCTATTCAAGTTTTCCTCCACATTCTTGTATGATTGATGATATATGCATTTTTGTGGTCAATATATATCTGGTCCTATATTGTTTATGATAGTAGATCTCTGTTCTTAGATAGTGTTATGCTGCTTTGATTCTAAGGTGCTCTTTGAAGCTGGGTAGACGAGGAAGCGAGTGGCAAAGATCTATCAGAAGGGAGAGGAATCAAGCAAGGAACCAAGCGCAAGACAAAGGTTGGTCTCCTTCTTTCCCCTTTTATCTACTTCTCATAAAGGAAAACGAAAGTGGGATGAATTTTTGGTACTTTTAACGAGCCGAACAAAACAAGCGCTCGATTTTTTTGTGTAATAATCCCTCAAGTCCAAAAAGATTAAAATCTAAAGGAGGGATAGCACTTCCGGCCACTTTAACGAGCTAGAAAGGCCAATTACTCGGCAATCTTTTCATATTTTACGAGTCAGTTGAAAAGAGCTTAAAGGATACTCGTCTTTTGAGGAACGAGTGATAAATTCGGGTAGCAGCTAATTCCAGGTAAGGTTTGGAATTTTCCAATCACGGCAGTGTCACAAGGATGGCTAACAGGATCACTCTTCGCAAGTGTTCCTCAAAAAGGGTAAAAAATCAAATGGAGGTGAATGATCGGCCAAAATAGAGTGGAGGTGATGATGAGAACACGACCAAGGCTTCAAAGGCTGATGATAATACATTCACGATGTTTATTTACCGGAAATTGGTTCATTTTTTAATGAGCTTAAACTCTAGGGGAACATTTGTTCATTTCTTATGTTTATTTTTTAATGAGCTTGAATTCCGTGTTAAAACTGCTCAATCCAGTCGTATAATAAGGATGTCTCATTTGAAAATGGCCATTTTTCAAAGCTTTGCCCCACATCCTTTCTTTATGCAAGTTAGGAAACGACCAATCCTACGAGTTTAAAGGGTTAGAGGACCTACAAATTTAAAAAATAAATGGTTGCTCTTCACTTGCATGCCAAAAGGATTGCATGCCCCCAGGTATAGTGAAGTAGAGTTTCCAGGTTACCCCTCAATTTGCAGAAAAAACATTTGTTTTATCGGAAAAGGCCTACCTTTTAACAGAGGTATCTTATTCCTGTCTAACCCCATTTTCCTAAATGGACGGGTGTGTCAACCAGTCATATATCCTTCGCGAAAACCTACCCTATACCCAAGGTTTTCCTGTCAAAACAGGCTAGGGTGCATGCCCCCTGGGTTTTAGTCATGTCCTCCGAATCACTCGCGCTCATCTGGAGGACGGACTGGGGATTGATGAGACATTCCTTGCGTGAAAAGACCATTCAGGGATGGTATTTGACTATTTGTTATGTGTGAACAGGGGAATGAAAGTTGGTCTACGAGCTTGACCACTCTTGAGCTTGACCATTCAGCTAGTAGCTGATCAGGAACATATGTTTTTACCATTCTGCGACGACGTCGCCACTCATGAATATGATCAGATATGTGAGTGGCCGTTGTCTGTTTGAAATTGGTAAGAAGCTCTGTTCCTGTTTCGTACCTTATTGGTAACTGAAAATGGGTTAAAAAGGTTGTGGCTAGGGTGTTGAAGTTATCGAATGAAGCCTCAGGCAATTCGATATACCATTTTGTTGCCGGACCAGTTAACGTTCGCTGAAAAAGGTGAAGCCTAATCGAATCATCATTTAGAGTGTTAGATGAACACCACAGATGAAAGGTCATCACATGATTCGACGGGTCTTCACCCGGATTTCCATTAAATTTAGGAATATCTGACGGAAGTTTATGCGGAATCACCGGCCACCAAGGGGCATAAGCAATTGGATCATTCGTCAGCCGGTTTAGATCTGGTAATTCTAGAGTTGCTACAAAGGGCAACTGTTGATTCAGGTTAGGCGAAGCATACCCAGGATAAGACGAAATCGCCTGAGCAGTGGGTCTTTGCATACCAGCATAATGTATTTGATGCTGGTAACTTTGATAAGGTGGATGGGCATAACCATTATAATATTGTTGTTGATAACCACTTTGGAAATGCGGTTTCCCATTACTTACAAAGACTTGTTGCTCAGGTCCTTGATATGATTGCTGGAATGGTGGTTGTTGAGATTGAACCAGCCATGGTTGTTGGACCATTTGCTGTTGCCCAATACTGGATGATTGACCAAGATGAGGAGTCATAGTACTTGTTTGAGCCTGAGTCGCTCCAGATAAGGAGGCACTAACCTGAGGTTGTGATTGAGTCGTTGAGATAAGAGGCTGTTGTATTGCAACCTGAGAAACTTGGGGTTGACATACAACAGGTAGCGCTTGTACTTGTGACACAGTCACCATAGCAGGTATAGTGGGAATATTCGACACAGGGTGGACTAGTTGCATTGAATATACAACCCTTGGTTGTTGAGGCAATATTGGTACCCAATCGTTGGATGTAATTCTAGTTTGACCTGAACTTTATTGTAAACTCCCATATGGTTGTTCTCCGGGAGGGAACAATGAAAAGGAATACTGCCCTCCATATGGTGGCAATCCAGTACTTAAAGGGTAGATTGGCCTTTGAAGACACATTGGATCAATTTGTTGAGTTTCAACATAAGAAATACCAGATGATAATCCAGATGAAGAAATAGGAACTGACCATGTCATCGAAACAGTCCCTGATTGGACTCCGGCTTGTTGTTGATAACTTGCCGGGACAGATGGTATACCGACGAACATCGTTGGAGTAGCAGCAGGAGGCTCTGCCGCTGCTGCATCGGATGACACAGTCCTGGATGTCGACGGTTGTTCAGACATATCTAGTCTATCCAAAAGATTTTCTAGCGATTTCGATTGAATTTCTTCCACGATTGTGGATTACTCAATCAACTAAAAATCAAGGGGAAATATGTTTCCGAATTAAATGAATTTTAGACGCTTTGACACAAGTTGTTTTTTCAATTTTTAAGAGTCGAGAAAAAACAAAAGATGACTCTAGTCACCTTCGATTTTTAATGAGCTTGAACTGACAAGTGCTCAGATGGACCTTTTCCTTTAAGGAGTCTGAAAAGGAATGAAAGAGACTACTCTGGAAATCTAGACAGAGGGATTACCAAACCAATCACAAAACTGTAGAATACTTTTTACGGTACAGCAGTCAATCTTCCCGAATGCTGTGTTCAGTGCATTGCGATCGATAGGGCAGCAGACACGACTTCCTATGGATAAAGGATAAAGCCTATTGTGGTCTCCCAATATATACTCAACGATACGTGGGAGCATAAGTCTGTACTAGCACTTATCGTCTCAAAGTGGAGGAATCACCCAACCAGCAATGAAAACAATAGTTACCAGGCTTTACGACGCCGGAATACGTCTCTAGCCTAGACTTCTAAATGTTGTGCGTTAGGTTCCAAAGCGTTTTTAGATTCATTAAATTTATTTTACAGTTGATCTTGCTTAAGAAATTTTCCTTTCAGGTTCACCGCGTGATGTAGATATACAATTCCTAAAATGCAATCTAAGATGATAAACAATCGTTTAATCTTCTTTTTGCAATGAAAATCCTAGCTACTAAGGAAAGAGAGATGATATTCTTTCAACATAGAGCAGAGAGCACACACTATATGCACTGTCCTAAATCAAACCAACAAACAGTCTAAATGCAAATGCACATGCATGTATTTGTTTTCAGCCTTCTTAATGTGTGAATGATAAAAAGAAAGCTAAGTGCAAATCTGAATTATTTTTCAAAGCGACATTACTAACAAGCTTCTTTTCAAGACAAAATGAAGACAATGATGACACTTTGCGATTTGGAATTGAAAAATTGCTTTCGACACTTGAAAAACTATTAATTCAAATCAAATACAAGAGTAACAGTGTAATCGACTATTAAGAACAATTAGATTCTCTTCTATGACTGAAAACGACACTTGCGACACTTCCAAATGAAGAAACGACAGTTCAATTGCGCTACTTCTTTGTAAAAGAGAACTGAAAATGGCTCACAATACATAAAAACATTTACAATTCTTTGCACAATGGAGGTGGAATAATGGTAAGGAAGGGGGTTCCAACAGAGGTATACTGACTACAGACAGCGAAACTCCTGAATAGAGATGAAAAGAGTGAACACAGAAACCAAAATCTAAGAGCAAAAGAGGTCTTGTCTAATCAGCACACCTGTAACACAGGGAAAGTGATATGCAGTGCACCTACTACACATGAGAAGTGCGATGCATCTAGATTCCAAAGAAGAGACAGTGCGATGGTCCAGAGACGAGACTTTAACTGGGTTCTGGGTCACAGTTTGCAGCTCAGTTCAGGGATTTAGGCCGAGCAAGTGGTAATCAGTAAATAAATCATAGGGGTAGATCTAAGGAGGTTACTAGAGCCACCATAAGGGCAATTAGAGATCTTGTAAATCGATTGTTCAATTCATAAACAAAACCCGGAGATAGACTGAAGCAACATTGATCTACTTTGCACTTGCATAGCAAATGCATTTCGAAGGATAGCTGGCTTGACTTCAGGCTCCATCTATAAGTTTATAAAGCAAACAAATATATACAAAAAAACAATCTAATCGCTCCCCAGTGGAGTCGCCATTTTGTTATCAGGAAATCTAGTGTCTATGCAAAGCTGCTAGTCCCACTAAGGCTGGTAGCTACCTTAGAAACAAACAAGCTAAAACCACTTTCGTTTTCCTTTATGAGAAGTAGATAAGAGGGGAAAGAAGGAGACCAACCTCTGTCTTGCGCTTGGTTCCTTGCTTGATTCCTCTCCCTTCTGATAGATCTTTGCCACTCGCTTCCTCGTCTAGCTAGCTTCAAAGAGCACCTGTAGAATCAAAGTAGCATAACACTATCCAAGAACAGAGATCTACTATCATAAACAATATAGGACCAGATATATATTGACCAAAAAAATGCATATATCATCAATCATACAAGAATGTGGAGGAAAACTTGAATAGCTTTATTAATAAACAAGAAAAGCCAAGAGGATTACAACCAATTGTTCTGACCCAGCGTCATCCTCCTAGCAAGAGAGCCCTTCTTCACCACATGAAAAGCTTAGATCACCCAACACTATGATGTTACACCAAGAAACCAGCAGCACTTCCTTACAAGATACAAAATTCCAGAGATCTATATATAGATATTTGCAGAGGTGTGAGTTAGCTCTGGGTTTTTGATTAGTGTCTTCTCTCTGATAGTTCTTGTTTCCACTTGGAGATCTCATTGATCTCTTACTCATCCTTGGGCGATTCTGAGAGGCAAGTGTCACAGGAGAAGTTTCTGGAAGATTCCATGATCATCCACCTCGCAAACTGTCTCCGCCACTTGTCTATTCTCGTCCATCACACCCTATAGAAGGGATTTTCAGTATGCATCGCACCTCCCGTGTGCATTTAGGTGGGATGCATCGCACCCTCAGCACTGAGCAATCAATATGGTCTAGTTTTGACCATTTCTGAGTAGTTTTTCGTGGAGAACTTCTGGGAGATGATGTAATCAGTTGACCTTGTTCTTTTAGGGGTTGGAACAACACTTTTAGGGACTTAGGAGCCCTTGGTTTATGGACATATTTGATTGGGGTTGCAGTGCCCAAAAATGTCTATAACAGGTCTGTAAAATATTTCTAGTGCCGAAGAAGGTATAGACTCTTCAGTGACAGATGTTGGAGGGGTGACACCTTCCGAATCAGCCCTAGATGGAGCTGGTTCAGGAATAGAAGTGTTTACCATTACACTAGGATCAGTTCTAATGTCCTCTTGTAACTGCAAAACTTCTTCTGTAGAGGCAGGGGATCCAGAAATAATTGGAGTAATTGGAGTCTCTGATGATGTTGAAACACAAGTTTCAAATAAACCATGAGACTTTGACCCAGTTAAACGAGATCGCTTGGCCCGGAATGGTTTCATTTCTGGAGTTAAAGACGGTTGACTCGTTAGTCTCCGCGAATGACGGGGTTTTGATTGACTTTCTTCCACGATTGCAGATTACTTGATCAACTCAAAATTAAAAGGGGAAAATGTTATTTCGAATTAAATGAATTTTATGACACTTTGACACAAATTGCTTTTTCAATTTTTAAGAGTCGAGGAAAAGCTAAAGATGACTCTATTTGCCTTCGATTTTTAATGAGCCTGAAGTGACAAGTGCTCAGATGGACCTTTTCTTTTAAGGAGTCTGAAAAGGAATGAAAGTGACTGCTCTGGAAGTCTAGACAAAGGGATTACCAAACCAATCACAAAACTGCAATATACACCTCGGTGGTAAATTATAGAGAAATCACTGAGGACTTTACGTATGGCAGTCAATCTTCCCGAATGCTGTGTTCAGTGCATTGTGATCGATAGGGCGGCAGACAGGGCTTTCTAAGGATAAAGGATATCAGCCTATTGTGGTCTCCCAATATATAATCAATGGTACGTTGGAGCACAAGTCCGTACTGGCACTTGTCATATAAAAGAGGAGGAATCACCCAACCTACGATGAAAACGATAGTTACCAGGCTTTACGACACCGGAATACATCTCTAGCCTAGACTTCTAGATGTTGTGCGTTAGGTTCCAAAGTGTTTTTATGTTCATTAAGGCTTATTTTACAGTTGATATTTCTTAAGAAGTTTTCCTTTCAAGGTTCACTGCATGATGTAGATGTACAATTCCTAAATATGCAATCTAAGATGATAAACAATCATTTATTTTCTTTTAGCAATGAAAATCCTAGCTACTAAGGAAAGAAGAGTAAAATTCTTTCAACATAGAGCAGAGAGCACACACTAAGATGCACTTTTCCTAAATCAATTTCCGCATGCAGTCTAAATGCAAATGCACATGCATGTATTTGTTTTTCAGTTTCCTTAATGTGAGAATGAAAAAAAGAAAACTAAGTATAGATCTGAACTACTTTTCTTCAAAGCGACACTTTAGCAATTTCTTTTCAAAAACGAAAGGAAGACTAGGACGACACTTTCAATTTCGAATGGAAAACTACTTTTGACACTTCAAATAATTGATAATTCAAATCAAATACAATGGCAAAAGTGTAATCGACTATCTAAAAGAGGAAGACTTTATGACACTCTTTTCTTGACTGAAAACGACAGTTGCGACACTTTCAAATCAAAAGACGATAGTTCGATTAAGCTAATTTTTTCAAAGGAGGACTATAAATGATGAAAAATACATAAAAAAACATTCACAATTCCTTATCAATGGAGGTTGAATAATGTAAGGGAAGAAGGTTTCAACAGTGATATACTGATCATAGGCAGCAAAACTATTGAATAGAACTGAAAACAATGAAGAAAAAACCAAAATATGGAGAGAGAAATGGTCTCATTCAATCATCGCACCTGTCCTTAAGGGAAATAGGGATGCGTCTCACCTGCAGCACATGGGAGGTGCGATGCATCCAATCTGCTAATGAGAGACAGTGCGATGGTCTAGGGATGAGATTGAGCTTGGTTTTTACCCATAGTTTGCAGCTAAGTTCAAGGGTTTAAGCTGAGCTTATGATAGGCAGTAAACACAAAGTATAGGGGCTGATCTAATGAGGTTATTGAGATACCACCAGGGCACTTAGGATGTTTGCAAGTCAGATGTTTAGTTCCTAAACCAACCCAGAGATTGACTGAAGTAGCGTTGATCTACTTTGCAGTTGCATAGCAAAAGCAGTTCGAAGGCTAGCTGGCTTAACTTCGGGCTCCGTCTATAGTTTATAAAGAAAACAACAGTAACAAACAAACAAACTATTCGATCCCCAGCGGAGTCACCATTTTGTTTCCGGTAAAACTAGTGTCTACTCAGATCTGCTAGTCCCACTAAGACGAGTAGCTATCCTAGAAACAAACAATTCAAAGTAACTTGTGTTTTCTTTTATGAGAGATAGATGAGAGAGAAGCAAAGAGCACCAACCTTACTCTTTCTCTTGGCTCCTTGCTTGTTTCCTCTTTCCTTTGATAGAGCTTTCACCACTCCTTTCTCACTTGTCCTGCTTCAAATAACACTTGTAGAGTCAAAGCAGCAAAATACCATCAAAACATAGAGATCTATAACCATAAATAATGTAGAATTAGATGTACATTAACCATATTGATGCATAAACAAATACAAGATTCAGAAATATACAAGTATATGGAGGAAAACTCAAATAGCTTTATTAATAGAAGTAGTAGAAGAGAGGATTACAACCCAGCTGTCTGATCCAGTGCCATCCTCCCAGCATGAAAGCCCTCTTCACCTCATGAAAAGCTAGATCACCCAACAATACAATGCTTCACAGAGAAACCAACAACACTTCCTTACAAAATACAAAATTCCAACCTCTGGATCTCTAGGATGAGGGATCCATATATAGATATTTGTAGGGGGTGAGTCAGCTTTTGGGATTTTGATTAGTGTCATTTCATTGATAGTTCTTGGTTCCACTTGGATATTTCATGATCTTTTACTCATCCCTGGGCGAATTTAGAGAGGCAAGTGTCATATGAGCAGTTTCTAGAAGATTATCTGGGTTTCCACCTAGCAAACTGCCTCTGCCATTTGTCTACTCTTGCTCATCGCACCCTACAGAAGGGCTTTTCAGCATGCATCGCACCCTTTGTGTGTAACAGGTGAGATGCATCACACCCTTAACATGGAGCAGTCTGTATGGTCCAGTTTTGACCAGTTCTGAGCAGTTTTTCAGGGAGAACTTCTGGGAAATGAGGTAATCAGTTGACCTTGATCCTTTAGGGTATGAAACAACACTTTTAGGGGTTTAGAAGCCCTTGGTTTATGGACATATGTGATTGGGGTTTCAATTCCCAAATATGTCTGTAACAGGATGGATGTTATAAAGGGCCTTTCTGATTCCCATATTCTCTTTGTTCATTGTATTCAGTTTTTAAATCCGCAAGGAATATTCACACTTGACAATCTAGCTACGGTGCAACCCTACCCCCTGGCCTCTCCCTCCTGGCCTCATGCTTGGCATTTGGACCTCCCTCGGCAATTGGAAGGGGAATGGGAGTCTTACCGCTATCTTCTATTTCAAGTTGGGATCACTCTTTCACAAAACATAGACCTTTTGGTACGGGGTGGTCGGATACTTAATGGTTGAATCTTCGTTAAACAAGTATATTGTTACATTTCCTCCTCCATTCACTCTTTACCTTATTCTTATTGGCCTGCTAGCATGTGGGGTTAGGACACTCCATTGGAGATCAAATGTTTTTCTTGCCTTACAGTCTATAACTGCATTCTCACCTGAGATATCTTGTTGAAGAAGGGTTTCATTGGCCCTCGTAGGTGCATTCTATTGAAATCAGCTTCTGAGGACTGCTCCCACTTATTTTTACATTGTCCCTTTGATTTTGTTGTTTGGATGGAGGTTTCTCTTTCACTAGGTGTTTTTGTCATGCGAGATGACTCTTCAATTGTGGCCTACCTTATGACTTGGGCTCAAAATGCACCTCTATTCCATTATATGTTCTATGGGGGATATGGAGGGCTTGGAATGGTCGTCTTTGTAGGAAAATTCTTTGACACATATTAGGTTGCCTTAAAAATTGTTGCCTTCTTCATGGAAATCAATCCTTGGTTGCCAAAGTACTCCTCCTGTTCTATTTCCATGCTTGATTTGTCTGGCATATTTCCCATATGTTTTTTTATGGGGCTACCTCAGGAGGCATATGTGGTTGTGGTGCTTTCCTGAGAATTGACCCCTCTTCACATTATAGGTTATGTTGGTCTAGTGGCAGGGGAGACAACATCAGGGCCGAGATGATTACTTTATGGGGTGCCTTACAATGTTCCTTATGGTTGGGCATCGAGCAGATTTCAATTTTTGGGGATTCCCTTACTTTGATTCAATGGATTTCGGGCCACTCCACCCTTGGGGTCTCCTCCCTCTGCAATTGGATGATCCATATCAGGGATCTAAAGGCAACCTTTTCTGACATCTCCTTCTAGCATATCTACCGTGAACAAAATCTCGTTGCTGATGCCCTCTCCAAGCAGGGCCTGTCTCTTTCTCCTGGTTTTTTCCATTTTGAGTACTTTGTTGCTGGTTCATTATGTGGGCAAGGCTTTTTCGAATTTTCATAGGTGGTTTTTGGCAGGTTTTTTCTATCTCTCATGGCCTCTCCTAGGTCTGTTGTATGGTTCGATGTCTATCTTTGTTTTCCTTTCTAGTTTTGATGCCATCTAAGTATGCATGCTGCCATACTCTCTGAGCGCTACTCTGTTTTGTTTTTTGGATAGATTTTGGTGTTCAAGGCTCTTTGCTGAGCAGCATTGACGAATTGCATTTGATCCAAACAGATGTAAAATTTTTCCTCATTTTTAATGAAGAATAGTTCTACTTTTTTCCTCTGAAAAGAAAATGGAATAGAAATCTAATGGGCTAGGCAGATTTCTAGTAATTTATAAATGTTTATAAAAGTATAACATAGGCATATTTGTGTTCATATTCAGCTTGACTTTCTGTTAGGCAAAGCTATCTAAATGGCTCTCTGGTTGGAATATATGACAATTAAGGAAATGAATTCTATGGCTTATTTATCGGTGGAAGTTCGTTTTATCTTACATGTAATTTCTATCGTGATCTTTGAGTAAGACGAAAAACAATAAGAGAACTTGGGCAATAACTAGTTTGACTTAGTTGTCATTTGTGTTGAATTCAATTGCAAATGTGTAAATATTTTAAAATTCAATTGACAGAATTGGGGTTAAACCATTAATCTTATTTCATTGCTTTAAAATATTTCCAAAACTTATAATTAAAATAAAAATGATTAATTATAATTTTTTCAATTAATTTTTTTATATAAATTACTTCACTATTAAATAATTAAATAATTTACATAATCTAATTTCAGGAATAGCTTTTCCAAATATTTTACATAATTATTTTATTTATATCAAACTAAACCATAGATGTTTCCTTGCTAAATCATTTTAGAATAAGTTTTATTTCAAAATATTGATTTTATATCTGGTTTTATTAACCTAAAAGCTTCCAGTGTGACAAACAATCATTTTCCTTGCTAAATCATGATTTATAATAAGTTTTATTTCAAAATATGGATTTTATATCTAAATTTATTAACATAAAAGCTTCAAGTGTGACAAACAATCATTTTTTCAGTAACCTAAAAGCCTCTAGATTGTTAAACAATTATTTTTAATCTAAACGTTTACAGTTAAACAAGCAACATTTTTAGATTATTATTTTTTAAAATAAACATTTAATTGCACAAATGAATTTGAAATTTTGAAATTTTTTATTATTTTAATTATAAAATAAAATTTTATTTTATAGAATTAAATATTTAATTATATTAATGTTATTTACGAGTAAAAATATATTTTTCAAGTTGAATTATTGAATTTGGCTTTTAAATGAAGTTTGGGTTTGCATTTTTGTGAAGCAAGGTAAAATTGTTTTGCTTCACTAAAATGCACCCATTGTCTTCATTTATTGCCTAATCTGATTGATTCAAATGATTCACATTGTAGACTGTGTATTTAATTATTTTTCACACTTTTGAATTATTGTATGTTTATTTTGACCTTTAAATAATTATACTTCAGATTTCATACAACATTTCAAATTTTTCTTCAACTTACATTATGCCAAAGTTGTGTATAGGTTTTGCTTCAGCTTCTTGTTGAGTAGAACAATTTTCCTTTTAATTCAGAGAAAGAGTTCCAACTCTTCAAATTAATTGTCAATCCGGATAGGTTTTGTTATTGCAAGGCTATTACACAAAATATATGCAAGGGAAAATGATGACAAGTCCTAATGAATGCTAAACTCAATCATTGTAATCACATTCTCAGCAACTCAACACTATGGATATTACACTCTCAAACCTTGTTCACATTCTCAAGAAATAAACACACGCTGCGAAATGAAACCACTTTGTTACATTGTCACTCTTATTCAGAAAATAAGTGCACGCATGGAAACCATTCTCTCAACAAATGTTGAAACACACATTCAAATGAAATGAACACACCATCAAACTATAATAGGAATCAAATAAATTTAACACTAACAAAGGGACCAGTCCAAGACCTATGTTGTTACACAATACAGAGGTTAGAATTATGTAATCATTAAAGAATGAACAAGACTAATAATAACAGTAACAATAATCACACATGAATTATAACTGAGGAAATAAACAAAACAACTATAGTACCTTCCTAACTAGTGATCCCTGCTAAGGAGGGCCCTTCCTCCCTAGTAGGGGCTAGTACACTACACACAACACAAGCTAGTCAATAGAAAGGTACAAAACCACAAATGATTGCGAAATGACATCATGAGTAACGATGGTAGTGGATAATTACTAATTTATGATAAGTGTATTGTGCGTCCACTAGATGGTAATTACTGAATTTGGCTACAGTCATAGTGTATTATCCATCCATTTAGGGGCTCTTGATTCATCTAGCACATGTTCCCCATCTTTGACTTCATTATATGCAAGTGGAAAGTCATGTTTTCTGTATCTCATCTTGATAACCATTCGTCAATATTTTGAAAATAGATTTGAACTATTTGCTTATTTCTGAGTGATTCGTTACTATTCCGTGGGAAATTTTCATTTTCCATGTCTATTTGATGAGTCATCTGTATGACTAGATTTTGGTGTCATACATAAATGCCATAATTATAAGTCAAAGTCGAGGATAGGTCGACTTTTGACTTTACTCTTTTCATTATGTTTTTTTTAATTTCTACTAGACTTGCTTTTTTCAATTATTTCTAATACCATTGTATTTTCCATGAATTATGATTGAATGATCTTTCATTTTGAAAGAAACCCAAAAAGTGGCTTGTTGGTCTATGCCACCTTTGTAGACTGTGGCAAATCATTATGAAGTCTTGACTCTGGAGTAAAACGAGTGATATGAAAGGTTTTCGTGGAGATTCTATCAGGTAGTTGCATTTATTAATTCATGATTGAACCGAGAGATGAGATCTTTCATCTCATTCACTAAGGATTGACACATGATGGCTTTTATTGTCTATAACAAAAGCTAGAGAATGTATAAAAGGAAACAAAGGTCCATATCCATTTGTGTGGCGTTCTCTAACTCTAAAACATTTAGTGTTGCGGAGGTCATTCGACTCTTCAAAGGGGAAGATGGGAAAAATACCATCATCTGAATATCAATTGAGATCATTTAAATATCACTTGAGAGCATCTAAATTTCGATGGGCAACCCTTGGAGCCGTGAGGGGTTAATTGCGTGAATTACCCACTACTACACAAAGGGGGTTTTAAGACAATATTTGGGGCAATTTTTGGGTAACTTGTATTGACTTGAGACATAAAAAAACTTTTGTATTGTCTTAAATATTGTCTTTAAGGGGGTGTCAAATTATTGTCTTAAACAATTGTCTCTATAAAGACGATATATAACACAAACATTAGTCTCTTATGAGACAATTTTTGGGTAAATTGTCTTAACTTGAGACAAAAACAAACTTTTGTATTGTCTTTAAGCGAGTGTCTCAAATTATTGTCTTAAACAATTGTCTCTTTAAAGACGATATATAACACAAGCATTATTGTCTCTTATGAGACAATTTCATTTTTTTCTATCCAGAGACGATAGTCGGGATTAAAGACATATTGTTTTTATAGAGACAATATGTCTTTAATCCTAGCGATTGTCTCTCTAGAGAAAATACAATATCACTTTTGTCTCTTTAGAGACAACATAAAATAATGAATCTAGAAAAATATATCTCCATTGAAATAAATCAATATAAAAATGTATTTAAATGAAAAAAGCTACAATATCATTCGTAAATTCATGTTAGGGCATAGTGGAATCAAACCACCAACCCCATACTTAGTAAGGCAAGTGTTATTCCATTGAGCTAGCACCCTTCAAAGAATTATGTGATTTATGACAATGCTTGAAATTGCAAGTATATGCATTGATTTAAAAAAAATCAACATATAATGGCATGATCGTTGTAAAATCTATAATCATGCAGCTCCTATTGATCAGTAGAATTAATATGGACCTAAGCAGATGTAGTTTCTTTGATACAAGAAAATTAGACCTAAGTTGTCACTTTTAGTTTTTGTTCTAGAAGGTTTTACATCAAATAGTTCAAAAATGGTATTGATAGAACACATCTTGAACTTTGAAGGATGGCCCCTAGTTTTGCGATAGGTCTCATCTCTTTTTAAAACTTTTATTTCTAGACTTTGACCCTAAAAATACACCTATCTCTGTCATGCATGTATTGGTGAAACTCCCTAATCTCCCTGAATATTTGTGAGAGCTAAAAGTGTAATTTATTGGCAACAGTGGGTAACCCATTGAACAAATCCATTCTCTCAAACAAAGTTGGACGAGATATGTATTTCCTTGTTGTTTGGAAAAAAGAGTGAATTATCATGTTGATATCTTGTTTTGTTATCCACTACATGCATAGATGGGTCAATTTATCAATTTACTATGATTTAACAATAATGGAAATTTCCTTTTCTAGCCAAATAAGATACACAAAAGTCACAAAATATAAGTGATCCAGGTCCAAGTGTGAAGAAGGACCTTTCCAAGACCTTTCCAAGACCTTTTACTTTAGTGATGTGTTAAAATTTCTTTTTAAAAGAGCATAAAGGAATACATCTGCATGCGGAAAAAGAAGAGGAACATAATAATCATCAGCACATGAAAACATAAGCCATTGTTAATGGAGTTCGTCCAGGAGGGACTACGTCTCCAGGCCCCAATCAAGGTGGTGTAGGCTACTGCATTAGGTGTTGTCAAAAGAAGTGATGTACACAAGACATGATGTCTCGATCATACAAGGAAGAAGTCCCTCATGCAAGAGTCGCTCTAAGAGATGTTCTACAACTATAACTCTCAATCAAGAGACTCATATTAGTATGATACAAAAAAATGCATGGTGTGCATCTTGCCAACAAGGCACACAATGGATGTCAAAGCAAAACACATGCACAACGACAACAAGAATATCCCAGCAACATACAACAAGGGATCTCAAAGCATAAAGTACATCATATGAAGATTCCTCATAACATGAAGCAAGAAATCATGACAACATGAAAATAAACAAGATCCTACATCAATATCAATCTAGGAACTGTAGCATAAAGTAAAAGAAGAAATATATGAATAAATCATATAACTCACACCACCACAGGCCATTTAAAGATGTGAATGAAGAAGTGGATAAAATAATCCACGGTGAACATCTGTTCACATTATCAATGTGCAGGCACAGTCTGCTACCAATTTGTCATGGCCTCATTATGAATGGCCATATGAAAAAGAGGGGAATCTGAAGCAACTGTAAATAAGCTAAATCTCACTGAAACATTGATCTGACAGCATTGATCATACAAGAAGAATCGATCAAAAGAAACAATTAAAGAAGCATTAATTAAAATATGAATCGATCATAAAGAGGAATTGATCATAGAAGAATAATTGATCATGAAGAGAGGAACTGCTCTGGACTCTCGGCTTCTATAGCTCTCTGCTATTTGGCTTCATAGTGTACTGGCTATGTCGTTGCCGCCCTCTACGGCTCTGTGGCGCTCTAGATACCTCTATATTTGCCTGGTCCTCTCATTTTGTGGCTCTCCATCGGGCACATCCTCCTCAATGAGGTCTCTGTCACTCAGCATAGGCTCTCGGGCTCTCTCTCCCCCTCTGGTACATAGGCTCTCTGTAGCACAAGCTCTCTCTCTAGCCTTTTTCTCCCTTTGGCACGCAAATTCCCGGGCTTTCTATCATACCACTGCTACACAGCCTTCCATGCTCCCCCTCAGCTCTGTATCACCCATCGTGTTTTATACACATTTGGGACAAGGCCACATACAAATTAGAGGTCTGTTGTTTATAATGGAAGCTGTTTGCATAGAAGCATCGGTTGTTGCAACAAAACTGTGAAAATAGCCTTCTTTCTGTTTAAACAGAAAATACTCTAAAAACTGATAAATCCGAAAAAATCCCTTTAAAGCCATACTTCAAAATAGTTTAAATTGGCCCTACAAACCTTATCGGGTCCGCTTTAATCACTTATCACATCGCATAGCGGATTTGGCCGAAACCACAAATATACGAGAATACACTAAAAAGTCTGAATCCCCGGATTTCAAATTTTATCAGATTGGATCTATAGTCTCGTCGGGTTCACACCTAATTGCAAGTCGAGATCACAGATCATCGATCGCCGATATCGGCGATCGCTAATCACAGGGGTCCTAGTCCTTGGCCTTTGGGTTTCGTCGACACCAATTCCCATCGTCGATATGCAAGCCTGTATAGTGCCGATATCGCAACTATCATGCCCCCGAATCTGATATCGGAGATCGCTGATCATGGGTCCTAAAGGCCCGCCTTAAGTCTACCCTTTGGATTATGCCGATTGTGATTTGCCTTTAAGGCCAAAAAACCCATTTTTATGAGAAAATATCTCATTTTCTTAAGGAACAGAGCCACCTTCTTTTCGCGATAACTTCATCATCCGGATTCAGATTGATGAGTTGTTTGCACCTCCACGATCAGGAAGATGAGCTCTTCGATCTGGTCCTAGTTTGACATCGTTCTAATCACTTTGACTTTTGAGCATTTCCATGCCATGGTGTCTAAAAATCCACCTGGATCAATAAGTTTGTCTATAACATGTCATTTATTTGATGATGATTTATAAATTGGACATATACTTTAAATTTTTTTTAATGCATAGTCAAGGTAACCCCTCCACTATCGATTTATTGAGTGAAAGAATTTACAAGGAAGCAACATAGTAGAACATGAAAACTCTTCAAGAAAGCTGTAGTATTATAGATAAATAAGCATTACAAATTTTACATCCAACCCAAATACACATTAAATGTATGTATATGTTGTAGCTTAGTCTGTCATTTTAGTTTTTAATATTATTCAAAATCCAAAAAAATGAAATATCATGTTTAAGTTTTAAAAAATTAAAAGAATGTTTGAAATTTTTAAATATTAGTTCAAATTGCACCATCGGAGGCATTTAAGGCATTATGAAAGTGGGCCTGATTCATTTGCTAAAGCCCGAGCGTTTATGTGAAGCACGATCAAATATTTTCAAAGGAGGCAGGTAAATTTCTCTGCAGGGGAACAATGAGCGTGGGTTATAATTCATAGCTCAACCCCTACAGTTAACCCTGACATCATCACGGTTGACAAAGATTAACGGCTCGTGATCGTTGCAGGGGTTTAACTTTGATCAGCATCCCATACACCCCCTACCCCCGCAGTGGGCCACCCCTCATCGTCCCGCTCCAGTTCACCTCTGCCACTTCATCCTCCACCCTCATTCATTTCTATCCATCTCACCCTCTGTACCCCATCAACTCGTCTCTGCCACTTCATTAATTCGTTACATGATTCCCTTTTTCCCTCTATTTTACTTACCATTTATAAAAGAAAAAATGAAACCCCCGGTGTATTAGTCACTTGTTTTTGGTACAAGCAACCCCAACATATCATCTTTCACCTCCAGTTCAGCATTCCAAGTCAGAAACTATCATTTTCAGTCATCATGGGCAAACAAGTAAGTTCATCCTCTGTTATCCATACCTCGTTAATGGATGTCGAACATGATATTTTTGATAACTTATGCACAATTAAGCATCTCCCTCTATATCAAGACATTATTTTGAACCATAAGAAGTCTCCTATATTCATGGCAATGGTTAGGTTAGGTGTCTTAGCAACATTTGTCCCAAAAACGCACTTGTTTACATAATCCATTCGGTGGCTATCCTCATCCATGTACCCTAAGAAATGTTTTGTCATGAATCAGTTAGGAGAAAGTGTCTTCCAAGTAACTCATGTAGTATACCTAGGGGGGATAATATGGGGTACAGAGGGAGGTACCCAAGAGAATAATGTAATAATGGGATGGGCCATAGTAATAAATAAGATGGTTAACCCGTATCATGTAAGGGACCACAAGTAGTTAGCAATAATGTAACAAGCCCATGGTATTAGATAGATGGTATTGAGGGAACCATGGTAATGACCCATGGTATTGTATGTATGAGGCCTATATAGAGGCTACAGAATCCCCATTGAGAGAGGTCAAGGAATATTGTATGAACAGGCATATGGCTTGTGGAGTGTTCTCCTTCCTTAAGGAGTGAATGTATGGTGTTGCCCTACCTTAAGGGTTTGATATTAATAAAGTGAAGCATTTATATCTATTCAGATCTTGTTATTTTTTGGGTTTATTTCTATTCTCTTATGTTTTTGGGTCAGATGTCAAGGATTATTGTATGAATAGGCATATGGCTTGTGGAGTGTTATACTTCTTTAAGGAGTGAATGTATGGTGTTGCCCTACCTTAAGGGTTTGATCAATAAAGAATCATTTCTATATTTAGATCTTGTTATTTTTTGGGTTTATTTCTCTTATATTATATTTTTGGATCAGATCTATAACAAGTGGTATCTGAGCACTTTCTTGGGCAAAGCGAATTTTTATTTTTTTTTTCAAAAAAATTTCAGGGTGGAGAGTTTGCAGATCAGATCTATACATCCTAGTGCAAAATTTTCAGAATCTAATTATAGATCTAGGTTCTTTGCAAAAAAATACCCAATTTAAAAATAAAAAAAAAATCGGTCGAATCAGAGTCCGGGTGAGAGAGATATTGCTGATTTAAAAGTCAGCGGTGTTGCAGAATTTTTCGGGGCGACAAGTTTGCAGATCAGATCTGTATGTCCTGGTGAAAAATTTTCAGAATCTAATTATAGATTTGGGGTTCTTTGCAAAAAAAACCCAATTTTAAAAAGAAAAAAATCGGCCGAATCGGAGTCCAGATGAGGGAGATATCGCTGATTTAAAAATCAGCTGTGTTGCAGACATTTTTCGGGGTGACGAGTTTGCAGATTAGATCTATATGTTTTGGTAAAAAAAATTTAGAATCTCATTGCAGATCTAGGTTTTTTTGTGAAAAAATACCCAATTTCAAAAAAAAAAATCAGTCGAATCGAAGTCCTAATGAGGGAGATATCTCTGATTTAAAAATCAGCTATGTTGCAGACATTTTTTGAGGCGGCGAGTTTGTAGATCAGATCTGTATGTTCTGGTGCAAAATTTTCAGAATCTAATTATATATCTGGGTTCTTTGCAAAAAAAATACTCAATTTGAAAAAAAAAAATCAGTTGAATCAGAGTCCAAATGAGGGAAATATTGCTGATTTAAAATCAACTCTTTTTTCAAAAAAAATTGTGACAGTGGGACAGTTGCAGCGCGAATATGAAATTACAATATCTAAATCAGGATTTCTATCACGTGGGAAGAAGCAGAATGGTTGTTCCATTTCAGAAAACATATCATAATAGGGATTATGAACAATATTGACTAAATTGTGGCCATTTCAAATTTCATCAAGTAAGTGAATTTTTTTTCAAAACACTCTTCATAGCGGTTCAAGAATTTACAGGAAAAGATGATGGTCCTACTATTTAAGAACACAAAAAAGCACAAAAGTCAATATGGGAAAAACATTGGAAATTTTGGGTAGTGGCTAAATTTAAAGATGAGGCTGCTAGATGGTGGACCTCACTTTACAACAAAGAGTTGTCCGAACTTTCGGATAAAGAATTTGAAAAACTCCTTTTGGACAAATGGTCTCATACTAGAAAACATGGGAATGAGACATGCAAGGGGTTATTTGCTACTGGTATCTCCTTATTGCAGGTTCATGGATGTACTCAGAAGGAGAAAATCATTGTGTCTATAAATCCTAGTTGCAAGCAAAATATTATAAATGTCAATTTGGAAAAAAAATTGCAAGTTCCAGCAAAACACATTGAAAACACACATGTTGATAATGAGGATGTTCAAGTTTATAAATATTTGAAGCTCTCTATGGATAAGTATGTGTTGCATCGTGATTTTTATGCTTCAGATATGGCTAATGTGGATGTGGTTTTAGGATACCTTTGGATGGAATCTGTGGGTACTATCAATATTAATGTGTAGAAGAAATTCCTGAAGCTCTGGTATAAAAAGAAGAAAATTACATTATAGGAAATTTCCATCAATATATAGTTAGAGTCCACGGAGACTGAAGTAGAAGATGTTCTAGGGACTGACACATCATATGATGAACCCTTAATGGTCGACAACCAAACACAAAAATCAAACCAGGTACAAGAAAAACTGGTATATTCCAAGGAGGCTGAAGCAGAAAATGTTATAGGTGCAGATACATCAGATGAGGACACAGTGGTTGAAGTAATATTGGAAGATAAGAAACAATAGTAGGCACCACAACATGTACCAACTACCAATCAGTCTCCATTAGGTGGTGAATTAAAAAAAAAGACACCGTTAGTTAAAACTTCAGCATATCACCACGCACATCACCCCGCAAGAAAATAACCAACAAGATGGCAACAAATTATCCACAAGGAAAACAACACCTGCATGATAGATAGATAGGGCGACGATCCACCTACTACACATCAACACAGAAGAGCCGCCAGGGTCAACTTCCATCTCAAGCGAGCGAGGCACCAGCTAGATCGAGGGTTCACCTTTCTCTGGGATGGCTAGATGCACATGCATGGTACCAGTGGACTACTATTTTGAGTAGATCTTATTATTTGTGTTCTTCTTATGTTTCAGGGATGAAACATGTTTAAGGGGGGTGGAATGTAGTATACCTAGGGGGGATAATATGGGGTACAGAAGGAGGTACCCAAGGGAATAATGTAATAATGGGATGGACCATAGTAATAAATAAGGTGGCTAACTCGTATCATTTAAGGGACCACAAGAGTTAGCAATAATGTAATAAGTGCATGGTATTAGATAGATGGTATTGAGGGAACCATGGTAATAACTCATGGTATTGTATGTATGAGGCCTATATAGAGGCTAGAAACACCCCATTGAGAGATGTCAAGGATTATTGTATGAACAAGCATATGGCTTGTGGAGTGTTCTCCTTCCTTAAGGAGTGAATGTATGGTGTTGCCCTACCTTAAGGGTTTGATCAATACAAAAACATTTCTATATTTAGATCTTGTTATTTTCTAGGTTTATTTCTATTATCTTATATTTTTGGATCAAATCTAAAACAACTCCTCAGTTAATCCACCAAGCTTTCAATTACCCTGTCATTGGAACTTATGTCACTTTTACTAAAGAGTCTTTAATCTCATATTATGAAAGCTTATCTTCACATGAGTCCTCTTATGCTTTATCCTTCTTGGCTCCCAAACCTGGATAGTTCTCCCTAGATGTTTTTTTTTTCTTTAGATACATTTGTAGCAGATATAAGACCAATTTTGCAAGTAATTTCTAAAATTCTGGGAAGGGAAGACTCCAGATAGGTTGATAAAGCAGTTTTGGGATTTTTCACTATGATGATGAAGCGAGAAGTGGTATTATATATTCCAGCATTTTGGGTGGACACCATTAACACTCAATTCATGACTCTCTCATTTACTGGTTCATTTAAATTTCCTTCAGTTGTCACTTATTTGTTCTTGTACCAGAATGCTGAGCATTTTGCCAATTTGGGGTTAAAAAATGTAGACATAAATAAAAAGAAATAGTCAGTGGTTTTTTGGATAGAAATGGTGAGGGATGATCCAAAAGATGGTGGTGTGTTTGAGTTTACCTCTTTATTCCTTCCAGTGGTCTATAAGATTTTGAATGAGACCTTTCCACCAACATTTCTTCCCAATGCTCAATAATTTCTTCAATTGAGCAAAGATGTAAGATGTGGAGACTGGTTTGTATTTGAAAAGCATATAGAAATTAAGCTTTATGGGGCCTCAGTCAAACAATATAGACTACCAAAATTTGTGCCAATGCGACTCTTTTCTCTTGAGTTTATTAGGCAAAGCCTAAATGTGGATTAGGTTCATTTTGTCCCAATGAAAAAGGATTATCTCTTTAAGTTTCCCAGAACAGTGGGACCCTTCATTGTGAACACAAGACAGGCTGCCCAAGAGTTTGAAAAATTATTAGGTGACATGTGTCTATTACAAGTTGTGGAGTGGGCTTATGATCGACATCAGATTATTTCTAAAAGAAGGACAGAGAATGGATACTCGGCTTTTGTACATGAAAGTAGGCCAGAGGTTGAGAAAATGGAAAATGGAGGTCCACTGAACACTAAAGGAACAGAGATCGAAACTCCTAGTATTTCAGAAAAAGGTGCAAAAAGGGCCAGAGAGGAAGTCATTGATCTTGATGAAGAAGAATCAGGAACAACAAAAAGAACCAAACTATTGGATGTAATGTCTTCATTACAACCTGGTTTAATAATTCAGTTGGGAGAAACAGAGGGTACACTAGCTTCTCCATCCTCTAGTGAGCTTGTTCATGAGCAAGTTCCTCTTATTTAGAGCATGTTTGCCTAGATCGCTGAAAGAAACTAGAAAATAAAGTTGAATATGGAGGCTCAAGCTGAGTCTCAAATCATTTCTGAGCAAACCAGGTTATTTTCTACTGTGGATTTAGAAAAGGGCCAACTTAAAATTTCACTCTCTCATCCCACAGAGATGTCAATTGGATCCTCTAGTAACTTTAAAACTGTCAATTTGACAGTTGACACTGAAAAACTCCCATGCTTGACAAAATCAATTTGCACATGCAGACTAGGTAATTGATTGTCAATGATTTACATAAAACAAATGCAGCTGCTATTAAAGCAGAGAAAATGTTGCACAAAGTGATCAAGCAATTGAAGCTGGAGAAAGCTAATTCCAGAGCTCTAAATGCTCAGGTGGATGAATCAAGGAAGATTATTTTTAAGATAGGAGTCAATCCTGATGATCAACCTGCAATATAGAAACTATTGCAATCTGCTAAGTCTGAGATTGGAATCTTGAGAAAGAATTTGAATCTCCCTACAGGTGAGCACCCTATTGTTGCAGGGATAGTTGAAGTTGAAAATGAAAAGGAGAAGCTTTTACAGGATTTTTTGCTGAAGACTGAAGAGGTATATGTGCTTTAGGAATCATTGGCCAAGCTACAGAAACAAGTAGACACTCATTTCTACACAGTAGTGATGCCAGCCAATACAAAGGATCCAGTGGCACAGGTGATGCAGTTGGGTACATAATTGATGATGTATGAGCATGATTTGAAAAAAGCACAGAGGGATATGGAGACAATTTGTAAATTATTAAACTTGAGTGAAGAGGAAGCTATAATGGAGAAGGAAAATGCTAAGAAATACAGGGAATACTTCCAAAGGGCTGAAGAGGAGATCAAAAGGTTAAAGGAGAGAATGAAAGGTAATATCTAATCCAGGCTAGGGAAATTCTCTGGGATGAAATTATCGAATTCATTAGGAACATCTGGGAATTCCTTGTCATTGTGTCTGTTGAGAAAACATTTGTGAGGGACATGGAAAGCTTGGTTATGTAAGATAAGCAAAAATTGTTAGAGAGATCGAAGTTTGCAAAAAGAATGATAAATTTTATTAACTCTAAGTCTGATGCAAAGCTAAAATAACATGACCTTATGGATAGAGCACTGTGTGAAATGGATTTCAATAAGATGTTTATAAAAAATGTTTACAGAAAAATTGTTGAGAAGAAGATGAATGAAATAAAAGAAGTTGTTTCGAGGTTCAATATCCTATTTCATAAAAGAATTAGAGCTGGGCTCCCCTCTTGCTGGGATTTAGAAGGAAATTTGCTGCCATGGGAATCATATGAGACTTTTCTAGTGGAAGAAAAAAGTAATATTGATGGCACCCATGAGAAGACAAAAATACTGAAAGGGGGAACTATTGTGCATTATCTAAGGATTTTAAACTTCTGTGGATGATAAAGTCTTTGTTTACAAACAAGCCTACTTATAGTAGGATCACAACGTTCAGAATGGCACTCAACAAACTAGAAGACGTAGAAAAGCCAAATGTACCATTGTGGAGAAGATGCAAAGAGTGGATGATAGAACAAAAAAAAGATTCATTAGTAGGGCCATCTACTCAAACCAACAATCTGAACAATGACTAGCAACAATCAATCATAATTTGATTTGATTTCACTTTATGTTATTTTATTTTCTAGGAAAAGTGAGGTGTCTTTTACCCTCCAATGTAATATTTTAAATTGACTTTTTACTTTAGGCAGTTAGATAATAGTTAAGTAATTCGAAAGTTTTTGGTAGTTACCAATTGTATCATGATGTATAAAAAGAGGGAAAATTAAGGAAAAAGGGTTCGAGTCTTGGAAATCTGAAGACTACACAATTTTGTACTTGATGAATTGATGATTAATGAAAGAATCAAGAGTTTCCAGATGGTGTTGAGTATGATTTGTAATCTCTCTGTTATGTGTCATTTTATTTCCTTCTCTCTTTGAATATGCTAATGAAGCTGCTGGTCTTTGTTTACTTCTATGAATAAAGTTAAATTCCTTTAAAATAACGCTCCTATGTTTAAAGTTCTTTTCTCTGTATTTCCTCTAAGTTAAAGATAATAGTTTCTCTTAAATATAACATATTTTCTTTAACCTTTCTAGGTATTCTTCACACAGCATTTGTATTTAGCATCAAATGGCATCTTGAAATTTTCATATCAGCTATATGTAAAGGTTTTTAAAAGTAATGATCTTCATACTCCTCAAGATAAAGACACTTTATAATAATGAGTGACATGCGTAATCAAACTTTAATGTCTTAGGCACAATTTCTCCACAGCGAAGAAATTGGTTTCCTAAGAGACAACATTAATTGGCGTCGTTGCCAGGGAGACGAAGATAAGAATATTTTTCCCTAGGTTTAAATACTTTCCTCCAGTTGTTCAATGAGGAGGAAATATTTGGTTGTATTGAATAAGAATTCAACTCTAGCTCCAAAAAGGCCTCATACAAGGTCAGATACCTTGCAGCAGAAAGCTCAAGTCCTTTAAGATCTTGAGAGATTAGTTTCTAAGAGGGTTTGGAAACCAAAAACTCCACCAAGTACCACACTTTTTGTAACTAGTAGCAGTTTTGCACATCTTTTCCCCGAAAAATTAACAAAAAGATTATCATTTCTTGATCAAGAATCACCTTTTACACCCACCTCATTTCAAGAGCCTAAATTTCAAGAACAATGTTTAGAGTCTACCTTTCTCTTTTCAGTACCTGAAAATATATATGCTATAGTTGTTCAACATGAACTTATATCAACATTACCTCCTTTTCATAATTCATTTACCTTTTAGGCAAGTTCCACATCTACCAGTACTCAAGGCTCAGCGAGTTCTGGTGCAAACATGGCAGCACTTGCATTCTTGCTAAATAGCTATGCACCTATTCAGTTGCCTCAACAACTAAATCCAATGCCTCAAGAATACTTAAATATTATTCCTCATTTCACGGGGGAAGATGAACAAACAATAGAGAAAAATATAGTGGTGTTTTGTAACTTTGCAGAAAATCTCAACATTGAACACCTGGATGTTGTTTTAAGACTTTTTGTGCAATCTTTAGACGATGAAGCAAGAAAGTGGTTTAAGGGGCTTGCTAATAAATCTATTCCTACATGGGAGGAGATGGAACGCCAGTTCACTCAGAGATGGAGAGAGAAACAAGATCATGGATATTCACTTACAGAGTTTAATTCTATCAAAAGGAAATATGATGAAAGTATTGCTAATTTCGTCAGGAGGTTCACTAAGCTTTACAATAGTCTTCCAGTGGAGATCAAGCCTCCTCCTACTAGTGCAAAAGTGACTTTTGCAGGGGAATTTGAATCAGACTTTGGATTCACGTTAAGGGAGAGAAGATCCTCAACCCTTGACCAAATTCAAACTGATGCTCTAGAAATAGAGGCAAATCTTGTGGCTGCAAGCAAAGCACCAGAGACAAAGCCTGCATAAGATAAGGGAAAGGACAAAGAAGAATCATCTCAAAAACAGACATTGGAGGATATGAACAAGGTGATAAAAAAATTGTCTAGAAAATTAATTAAATTGGAATTGGAGAATAAAAATTCTCAGAGGCAAGTGCAACAGAATAGAGGTTTTAATCCCCAATACAGAAGGAAACCTTTGCATATTTTGCAGAAGGAAAGAAAGGACCAAGATCAAGTCCAAGCACCACTCTACTTGGAGGCAGATCCTGGTGAAGCATCAGAAGAACATTCTAAAGATCATGATGATCATATTTCCACATTGTATGCAGGGGCTGAAGATGAAATAGGTGTTGAAGAAGAATATACCGAAACAGATGTCACCTTTGATGAAAATGAAATTGAAAAGTATTGGAACCAATTTACTGATTTTATGCAAGCATAATTGCACAAGAAATATGACTTGAGATCAAGAAAAAGATCTAGAGTTCAGGAAAATGAGGGTGAGCAGTGGATTTCAACTCCCTTACAAAAGGCGACTCCACAAGAGTTACAACCTGCAAAACAATTGAACAAAGGAAAACAGCAGCAGAGTGTAAATAGCAAGACTCAAATGCAACAAGGTGAGTCTTCTCAAGATAAAACTGATGAAATTCCTTTAGAAAGAATTGTTTCTATTCCTGAAGAAATTCCAATTATGAGGAGAAGTGAAGAAGAAACAGAAAGGAATACAAGACAACTCCATGCATTTAGTCTCACTAAAGAGTTGGAGAAAATAAAAATTTAGGTACCTCTTACAGAGTTGGTCAAGACACCAGCTTACAAAAAGGAAATTGCTGAGTTTATCAACTTATCTCAAAATGTAAATGTGAATGATACTGTGAATTTACAAGAATATAAACTTGTAGTAGTTTTTGGCCCACATGTTGAAGAGGTGGAATATTCAACCCCCCCGCCCCCACCCCCCCCCCCTCCCCCCCTTCTACATTTCTTTATTGATTCATGACTTCATCTTGCATAACTGCATGCTCGACCTTGGAGCTTCACATAACGTCATGCCATTGTTAGTAATGAAACAACTGAATTTACAAGTCACTAAGCCCTACAGAGACCTATATTCCTTTGATTCAAATAAGTTCAAGTGTCTTGGTGTCATCAAGGATATGGTGGTGTCATTAGCACAAATCCCAACCAGAAACTTATTGATGGATGTAGTAGTTGCAGATATCCCGACTAGGTTTGGAATGTTGTTATCTGGGTCATGGGGAGCTAAATTGGGAGGAGTTCTCAAGTTGGATTTTACTTAAGCTATTATACCGATTTTTGGGGGGGAAGAGAGAAGGATGTATAGAGAAACAAGGTTTGTTAAGACCATTACAAATAATGGAGAAAGTAATTCACCTGTGTACAGTCAAGAAAAAGCCGATTTCTCTTGTTTTATGCTGCATGATAATGCAGAACTGGCTGAAGATAATAAGAGGCAGCTCACTTTAGCATTTGTAAATACTGAGCTGCAAACAGAAGGTGTATGGAAGTGTTTCTTTGATGGTGCTTATTCTAAGGAGGGCACAGGCGTTGGTTTCCTGTTGATTACTCCTAGTGGTAACATGATGCCATTTTCTTTTAAATTAGAGTTTGAAGCAACTAACAATGTGGAAGAGTATGGATTCTTAATCATTTCTTTTTAGACATTGAAAAAAATGAAGGTTCAGTCTATCTCTATTTTTGGAGATTCAGAATTGATTATAAAGCAGATCAAAAATCACTGTCAAGCAAAGCACCCTAGACTCAGGGCATATAGAAATGAAGTTTGGGATCTAGTTGAGAATTTCTTTGAGGCTTTCAATATACAGTTTGTTCCAAGATATGGGAATAGGTTGGCAGACTCATTGGTTATTGCAGCCAGCACTTTCAGACCTCCTATAAATCCAAAACTGAGGTATGAGGTCGAAATGAAGTACATACCATCTGTTCTAGATAACATAAAGCACTAGCAGGTATTTGAGGATGACCAACAAATTGAGGAGTTCTTAATGATGATGGAATACTTTCAAGGCACTGAAATTGATCAAGATGGGTATGACTAAGAAAAAATGCTAAAGTAAGTGATTAAAAAAAGTCCATAGCTAATAAGAAGATCATTCAATTGAAGGATAATGGTTTTTCAAGAGGACTTTTCCCTCTTGAAAGGCTCTTTAGTTCTAATGATGTAGCAGTTGGTTTAGAAAAAGTTTCTCAGGATAAACAATTCCAAGATTGCAACATTCGGACTTAGAAGGAGCCCAAGCTAGTCAATTTGTTTAAGAGAGTTCCATTTAATTATAAATAAAGGTATATTGAACTTATTAAGAAGTACACTGATGTTTTTTCTTGGTCATGTGATGATCTCAAGACATATGATATGAACTTAATTCAACACAAGATTCCCCTAAAAGAAGGTATTAAACCCTTTAAAGCAAAAACTCAGGCAGATCAATCCTTTGCTTTTTCCATTAATTGAAAAAGAAGTTAAGAAGCTTCTGGACGCCAAGATAATAGTACCACTCTGATACTCTGATTGGGTGGCCAATTTAGTACCAATAAAGAAGAAAAATGGTGAAATAAGGTTATGTGTGGATTTTAGGAATTTGAACAAAGCCTCTTTAAAGGATAACTATCCATTACCTAAAATGGACCATGTATTGCAAAAGGTAATTGGATCATTAAAAATGTCAATTATTGATGGTTTCTCAGGATATAATTAGGTGGTTCTTGATAAGGAGGATCAAAAGAAGACTGCGTTTACAACCCCTTGGGGAACCTTCATGTATGCTTGGATGTCCTTTGGGCTGATGAATGCAGGTGCTACGTTCCAGAGAGCTATGTATATTGCATTTGTGGGTGATAAGTTTGTGGTGATATACTTGGATGATACCACTGTCGTCTCCAAGTCAGATGAGGAGCATTTGGAACATCTGAAAAAAGACTTTTGAGAAGTGTAGGAAATATGGCCTATCTTTGAACCCTAAGAAGTTTGTTTTTGCTCTAGAAGAAGGAAAGTTGTTGGGACACATTGTTTCAAAATAGGGAGTAAAAATATCTCCAGCAAGAGTATAGGTTGTACAAAAGATACCTCTGCCCAGAAGTAAGAAAGATATTCAAATTTTTTTGGGGAAAATAAACTTTCTAAGGAGATTCGGGTCAAATTGTGCTGAAATTGTGAAAGAGATTACTAATATGTTGAAAAAGGAAAATGAAGTACATTGGACCAATGAGGCTAAAGAGTCATTTTCAAGAATCAAATAAGCACTACAAGTAGCTCCAGTTTTTATTAGTCCATATTATCAAAAGCCTTTTCAAATATTCTAATTTGCATCACCTAGTTCAATAGCTTTTGTTTTGCTCCAAAAAAATGATGAAGGTAAAGAGTAGCCAATTGCTTTCTTTAGTAAGGTACTCAGGGATGCTAAACTCAAATGCAATATTCTTGAGAAGCAGGTGTATGCCTTAGTGAAGGCCCTAAAATCTTTCATGACTTATGTGTTACAATCACAAATTGTTGCTTATGTACCAAGTGCAACAATGAAGGATATCTTAGTCCAGAGTGATGTGGAGGGTAAAAGAGGAAAATGGATAGCTAATATCCAAGAATATGACCTAGACATAAAGCCAACCAAACTAGTGAAAGGAAGGGGATTGGAAAAGTTGTTGGCTGAGTCAAAATTTTAGGCTTTAGGAATCAATTTACTAACACCTGTAAATGAAGAAACGAGTAAAGAAAATGAAGATAAGCCAAAGCTAGGTATGAAGATTAGATACAAATTTCTACGCTCAAATTGGTATAAGCACATAGGTCACTATTTATGTTTTCTTTCTTGCCCTCAATCATTAGATAGAGCAAGATATAGAGTATTAAAAATCAAGGAACAACCATATGTGATTGTAGAGGGTAGATTGTATTGGAAAGATCTTGCTGGAATTTTGCTACTATCTCTCACAAAAGATGAGTCTACATAGATAATTAAGGATTACCATGAAAGGTTGTGTGGGGGTCATTACAGTTGGAAGGTCACTGCCCATAAAATTCTCTAGGCAGGATTTTATTGGCCTACCTTATTTAGTCTCATATATAGGTTTATCAGAGGTTGTCAAAAGTGTCAGTTTTTCACTAAGAAGAAGAGGTTGGCCCATTTGCCATTGATTCCAGTCTTCATAGAAGAACCATTCAGGCAATGGGGGCTAGACTTCGTTGGTGAAATTAATCCCCCTTCAAGTTGAAAATATAAATGGATTCTTACAGCAACTGATTATTTCACCAAGTGGGTAGAAGTTATACCTACTAGAGAGGCAAATGACCAAGTGGTGAAGAAGTTTTTTGAAGAAAACATTTTCAGCAGATTTGGGTGCCCTGTTAAAATCATAACTGATAATACTCAAGTGTTCAATTTAGTAAGGTTTGTTTCTTTTTGTCAGAAATATAATGTTATTCTATCTCATTCAATATCTTATCACCCTCAAGGGAATGGATTGGCTAAATCCGCCAATAAAACATTGGTGAAAATTATTAAAAAGACCATTGCAGAGAATCATAAGGACTGGGATTTAAAATTAAAGTTTGCTCTTTGGGCCATCCGGGTGACTACAAAAATGTGTATAGGAGAATCACCTTTTGAGCTACTGTATGGAACGTAGGATTTTTTTCCCTATCAGCTTGTGAACCCTGTGATTGGAATGATTCAGGAAGCAAAGGAAGAACCCAATGCTTTAGTGAGAAGAATGCATAAGGTAATGGAGTCGAATGAAAGCAGAGATAAGGTGAGAGATAGTTTGTTTGTGTATCAATAAAAAATGAAAGGTATTTTTGATAGAAAAGCTAAAGAATTTGATTTTAAAGCTGGAGACATAGTACTAAGGTGGGATACTAGGAGAGAAGAAAAGGGCAAGCATGGGAAGTTTGACCCTCTCTGGTATGGGCCATTCGGATTACAGAGGTAAGGACAAACAATCCATTTCACTTGGAGAACCTTGATGGTGAAACTTTACAACTGCCTGTCAATGATCGATGCCTCAAACATTATTTCCAATTCTGAGTTAAGTACACCTTGTCATTGTAAATGCCAAAGTGAATTCATTGTATATTTTCATAGAATTGAATTTGGTGAAGCGATACATGACTCCATGCCCGAGGTGAAGGCACTAATCTATGATTCTTAGTGCTTCTGTGGCAAAAGCACTATCCCCAGGCAGAGCCAGGTGTTGTAGCTTACTTTGTCATTTTAGTTTTAATATTATTCAAAATCCAAAAAATGAAATATCATGTTTAAGTTTTAAAAAATCAAAAGAAGGTTTGAAATTTTTAAATATTAGTTCAAATTGAATTATCGGCGAAATTTAAGGTGTTATGAAAGTGGGCTCAATTCATTTTCTAAAGCCCGAGCGTTTATGTGAAGCATGATCAAATATCGAAAAAGGAGGTAGGTAAAGTGCTCTGCGGGAGAACAACGAGTGCAGGTTATATTTCACGGCTCAACCCCCGCATTTGACCCCAACGTTAGCACGGTTGATAGAGATCAACGACCCATGATTGTTGCGGGGGTTTAACTTTGATTAACATATCGTACACCCCCTACCCCCACAACGGGCCACCTGTCATCATCCCTCTCCACTTCACATCTGCCACTTCATCCTCCGCCCTCATTAACTTCTATCCAGCTCAACCTCTGTACCCTGTCAACTCATCTCTGCCACTTCATTAATTCGTTACATGATTCCCTTTTTCCATCCATTTTACTTACCATTTATAAAAGAAAAAATGAAACCCCGTTGTATCAGTCACTTGTTTTTGGTACGAGCAATGCCAACGTATTAGCTTTCACCTCCAGTTCAACATTCCAAGTCAGCAACTATAATTTTTAGTCGTCATGGCCAAACAAGTAAGTTCATCCTCTATTATCCATACCCCATTAATGGACATCAAACATGATATTTCTGATACCTTCTGCACAATTAAGCATCTCCCCCTATATGAAGACATTATTTTGAACCATAAGAAGTCCCCTATATTCATGGAAATGGTTAGGTCAAGTGTCTTAGCAGCATTTGTCCCAAAAACCCACTTGTTTCCAGAATTCATTCAGTGGTTAGCCTCGTCCATGTACCCTAAGCAATGTTTTGTCATGAATCAATTAGGAGAAAGTGTCTTCCAGGTAACTCCTCAGTTAATCCACCAAGCTTTCAATTACCCTGTCTTTGGAACTTATGTCACTTTTACTGAAGAGTCTTTAATCTCATATTATGACAACTTATCTTCCCAGGAGTCCTCTTATGCTCTATCCTTCTTGGCTCCCAAACCTGGACAGTTTTCCTTGGATGAAAAATTGCTTTCTTTAGATATATTTGCAGTAGATATAAGACCAATTTGCAAGTAATTTCTAAAATTCTAGGAAGGGAAGACTCCAAAAAAGTTGATAAAGCCGTTTTGGGATTTTTCACTATGATGATGAAGCCAAAAGTGGTATTAGATATTTCAGCATTTTGGGTGGACATGATTAACACTCAATTCATGACTCTGTCACTTACTGGTTCATTTAAATTTCCTCCAATTGTCACTTATTTGTTCTTGTACCAGAATGCTGAGCATTTTTCCAATTTGGGGTTAAACATTGTAGACATAAATGAAAAGAAACAATTAGTGGTGTTCTGGATAGACTTGGTGAGGAGTGATCTAGAAGATGGTGGTCTATTTGAGTTACCTCTTTATTCCTTCCAGTGGTCTACAAGATTTTGAATGGGACCTTGCCACCAACATTTCTTCCCAATGCTCAAGAATTTCTTCAATTGAGCAAAGATGTAAGATGTGGAGACTGGTTTATATTTGAAGAGCATGCATAAATTAGGCTTTATGGGGCATCAATCAAACCATATAGACTACCAATTTTTTTTTTCCAATGCGACTCTTTTCTCTTGAGTTTAATAGGCAAAGCCTAAATGTGGATCAAGTTCATTTTGTCCCAATGAAAAAGGGTTATCTCTTTAAGTTGACCAAAATAATGGGACCCTTCATTTTGAACACAAGACAGGCTGCCCAAGAGGTTGAGAAATTATTAGGTGACATGTGTCTATTACAGGTTGTGGAGTGGGCTTATGACCCACATCATATTATTTATAAGAGAAGGATAGAGAATGGATACTCAGCTTTTGTACATGAAAGTAAGCTAGAGGTTGAGAAAATGGAAAATGGAGGTCCAATGAACACCAAAGGAACAGAGATCAAAACTCCTAACATTTCAGGAAAAGGTGCAAAAAGGAACAAAGAGGAAGTCTTTAATCTTGATGAAGAAGAATCAGAAATGTTAAACACACATGGGAAGCAATAGAATATGAAGGATAAAACATGAGAGTACGATTTTTATTAACAAATGATTTACATTTATAGTACATGTTGTGACCATTGGGTTTCACATCCCAAGGTCTCTTGGACTCCTTTTTTCCATTCAGCTTCCACACTAACCCATTGAGGATTACATGTCCAACATTCGCCCCCCCCCCCCTAGGCTTTTTTTCCCTATCAGCTTGTGAACCCTGTGATTGGAATGATTCAGGAAGCAAAGGAAGAACCCAATGCTTTAGTGAGAAGAATGCATAAGGTAATGGAGTCGAATGAAAGCAGAGATAAGGTGAGAGATAGTTTGTTTGTGTATCAATAAAAAATGAAAGGTATTTTTGATAGAAAAGCTAAAGAATTTGATTTTAAAGCTGGAGACCTAGTACTGAGGTGGGATACTAGGAGAGAAGAAAAGGGCAAGCATGGGAAGTTTGACCCTCTCTGGTATGGGCCATTCAGATTACAGAGGTAAGGACAAACAATCCATTTCACTTGGAGAACCTTGATGGTGAAACTTTACAACTGTCTATCAATGATCGATGCCTCAAACATTATTTCCAATTCTGAGTTAAGTACACCTTGTCATTTTAAATGCCGAAGTGAATTCATTGTATATTTTCATAGAATTGAATTTGGTGAAGCGATACATGACTCCATGCCCGAGGTGAAGGCACTAATCTATGATTCTTAGTGCTTCTGTGGCAAAAGCACTATCCCCAGGCAGAGCCAGGTGTTGTAGCTTACTTTGTCATTTTAGTTTTAATATTATACAAAATCCAAAAAATGAAATATCATGTTTAAGTTTTAAAAAATCAAAAGAAGGTTTGAAATTTTTAAATATTAGTTCAAATTGAATTATCGGCGAAATTTAAGGTGTTATGAAAGTGGGCTCAATTCATTTTCTAAATCCCAAGCGTTTATGTGAAGCATGATCAAATATCGAAAAAGGAGGCAGGTAAAGTGCTCTGCGGGAGAACAACGAGTGCAGGTTATATTTCACGGCTCAACCCCCGCATTTGACCCCAACGTTAGCACGGTTGATAGAGATCAACGACCCATGATTGTTGCGGGGGTTTAACTTTGATTAACATATCGTACACCCCCTACCCCCACAACGGGCCACCTGTCATCATCCCTCTCCACTTCACATCTGCCACTTCATCCTCCGCCCTCATTAACTTCTATCCAGCTCAACCTCTGTACCCTGTCAACTCATCTCTACCACTTCATTAATTCGTTACATGATTCCCTTTTTCCATCCATTTTACTTACCATTTATAAAAGAAAAAATGAAACCTCGTTGTATCAGTCACTTGTTTTTGGTACGAGCAATGCCAACGTATTAGCTTTCACCTCCAGTTCAACATTCCAAGTCAGCAACTATAATTTTTAGTCGTCATGGCCAAACAAGTAAGTTCATCCTCTATTATCCATACCCTATTAATGGACATCAAACATGATATTTCTGATACCTTCTGCACAATTAAGCATCTCCCCCTATATGAAGACATTATTTTGAACCATAAGAAGTCCCCTATTTTCATGGAAATGGTTAGGTCAAGTGTCTTAGCATCATTTGTCCCAAAAACCCACTTGTTTCCAGAATTCATTCAGTGGTTAACCTCGTTCATATACCCTAAGCAATGTTTTGTCATGAATCAATTAGGAGAAAGTGTCTTCCAGGTAACTCCTCAGTTAATCCACCAAGCTTTCAATTACCCTGTCATTGGAACTTATGTCACTTTCACTGAAGAGTCTTTAATCTCATATTATGACAACTTATCTTCCCAGGAGTCCTCTTTTGCTCTATCCTTCTTGGCTCCCAAACCTGGACAGTTTTCCTTGGATGAAAAATTGCTTTCTTTAGATATATTTGTAGTAGATATAAGACCAATTTTGCAAGTAATTTCTAAAATTCTAGGAAGGGAAGACTCCAAAAAAGTTGATAAAGCCGTTTTGGGATTTTTCACTATGATGATGAAGCTAAAAGTGGTATTAGATATTTTAGCATTTTGGGTGGACATGATTAACACTCAATTCATGACTCTGTCACTTACTGGTTCATTTAAATTTCCTCCAATTGTCACTTATTTGTTCTTGTACCAGAATGTTGAGCATTTTTCCAATTTGGGGTTAAACATTGTAGACATAAATGAAAAGAAACAATTAGTGGTGTTCTGGATAGACTTGGTGAGGAGTGATCTAGAAGATGGTGGTCTATTTGAATTACCTCTTTATTCCTTCCAGTGGTCTACAAGATTTTGAATGGGACCTTGCCACCAACATTTCTTCCCAATGCTCAAGAATTTCTTCAATTGAGCAAAGATGTAAGATGTGGAGACTGGTTTATATTTGAAGAGCATGCATAAATTAGGCTTTATGGGGCATCAATCAAACCATATAGACTACCAATTTTTTTTTTCAATGTGACTCTTTTCTCTTGAGTTTAATAGGCAAAGCCTAAATGTGGATCAAGTTCATTTTGTCCCAATGAAAAAGGGTTATCTCTTTAAGTTGACCAGAATAATGGGACCCTTCATTTTGAACACAAGACAGGCTGCCCAAGAGGTTGAGAAATTATTAGGTGACATGTGTCTATTACAGGTTGTGGAGTGGGCTTATGACCCACATCATATTATTTATAAGAGAAGGATAGAGAATGGATACTCAGCTTTTGTACATGAAAGTAGGCCAGAGGTTGAGAAAATGGAAAATGGAGGTCCAATGAACACCAAAGGAACAGAGATCAAAACTCCTAACATTTCAGGAAAAGGTGCAAAAAGGAACAAAGAGGAAGTCTTTAATCTTGATGAAGAAGAATCAGAAATGTTAAACACACATGGGAAGCAATAGAATATGAAGGATAAAACATGAGAGTACGATTTTTATTAACAAATGATTTACATTTATAGTACATGTTGTGACCATTGGGTTTCACATCCCAAGGTCTCTTGGACTCCTTTTTTCCATTCAGCTTCCACACTAACCCATTGAGGATTACATGTCCAACATTCCCCCCCCCCCCCCCTTAATCTGAAGGGTTATGTATGAGTCCAAGAAGAGAGATGTAATACAAAATGTGAAAAAATGCATGGTAGCACTAGGCTGAATGTGCTCTCTGAAATGTTGGTATAAAGGGTGGTGGTTTAAGGATGACCACCAACACTGGAATGCTTAGTGCAGTTCTCGAAACTCTTCCAAAACTGGTAGGAAGCTGAAGTCTTCTGCTAGAGGAAGTGCTCCTATTGTTTTGAAGAGGGAAACCTTCAACCAATAAAGGGAGGTCTCACCTCGCATAAAAGGGAGAACTTCAACCTGAAAAGGGAAGTCTCAACCTGTGATGGTTTAAGGATGACCAACAACTCTGGAATGCTTAATGCAATTCCTGGAACTCTTCCAAAACTGGCAAGAAGCTAGAGTCTTCTGCTAGAGGAAGTGTTCTCAATTTTGTTCCTAGAATTCTTTCGAAACTGGCAAGAAGCTGAAGTCTTCTGCTAGAGGAAGTGTCCCAGATTACCAACTGAAGGCATGCTTAGGGGCATCTTTGTCTCTGGCTACAACTCTGAAATTGGTGTGGCAGGTTGTGGCTCAGGATCGCTTGATGTGGCTTTGAAGCTTGTATATGACCATCATTTCCCCCCCTGTCAGATACAAGGTGAGATGATGGAGAAAGCTCAACTGCAAGACTGTTCAATACTCTAGAACAAGTTCTGACATGTGATTGGAATATCTTCTTGGCTGTTGATGCCCATTGCCAAGAAGCGATCCATCCAAGATGAATCTTTGTTCTTGCAGGACGTTTGTTTCTAAAGCATTTGTTTAAAGAATGGGTGGTTTTATGACAGTGCTTACATGGATGAAGATCAAAACAGTGATCTTTCAAATGGACAACTCGGTCACAGTGTTGGCATTTCAAAATCTGTTGTTGTTGTTGCTGTGGAAGGGGGGCAGAATCTGGAACAGCTGGAGGTGAACTGTCATGAGGAGCAGGTGAACTATCATGAATGAATCCAGTACTCTGAAACTGAATGGGATTTGAGTAGTCTGGAATATGAAAGGACAAGTCCTTGTCATATCCAAGACCAGTTCTGTGCTTGTTGTGGACAAGATATTCCCAAGGTCTAATGATGGGCTTGGGAAGTGCAAGCTGAACTTTTGCATCTGCATGTAACCTTGCTGCTTTATCTGAATGAACTTTAACATTATTGACTTGCTGTGGATGGGTTACTATCTCAATGTTCTAAACAGAAACATGTTCGGAATGACTCCTCTGTTTTAGTTCTTCTTGTTGTAGCTAAGATTCGAGCTGCAAAAAATCAATCTGTTCTTGTGCATTTTGCAAACAGGTTTGAATATTTCTAAGAATGACTTTATCAATCATGATTGTGTTGTCGACAGTAGAATGTATTAAATTGTTTAGTAGTTCCAACATTGCATCAACCATTTTCCAACAATTTATATTATTGAATGCAATCCCAAAATCAAATAAAGGGTGCTCCACAAAGCAAGACTTCAACGTACTAGCTTCAACGCTTCTCATCATATATGAAGGACCAATATTATACTAGCATATAGGTTGGATTAGCGTACAATAACCAATATCTCATCTCATCGTAGATAACCAAAACACACAACATCACCATCATCTCCCATGGAATCCATATATCACTCCTTCAGCATATAATAGTCTTGATCACCGAAATTGCTCAATATTTTATAAAATGGAAAATGATTTTTTTTTTTTTTTTTTTACAGAGTTATTGCATGCAGTCACCAGCGCAAACTTAATTTTGAACAGAGCAAAAAATAAAGGCAGTCACTCACTCACAGGTTTATTTACAAAGCACCACACTATTTCTTTTCACCCGTCATCTCAAAAACGAGCCCAAGTTGCTTGGTAGTAAGATTGACTTTATAAACAAATTAACTTTAAATATTCAATAGCAAATGGATGGTGCTGGCTTACTGTACTTTTATAGATTGTAGCTATAAACAACAGGAATCACTGGCTTCTTTACTCATGGTGTTGGCTCTGCGATAATTATTCTCCTTGTTTTGTGATGGCTTTGGCAATCTCCAGAATTCACAGTGCCCTCAAATCGCTTAAACAACACTAGAAGCTCACCGCACCAGTGCTCACGTTCACACCTCCCACGTTTTTTTCTCCTTTTCTCTTCTGTTCTTGAAACAAATCAAACTTTTCTCTTCTCTCCTCTGGTGCAAGCAACGGTTCTCTGTCAATCTAAACATACATGGAGAAATCTAGCTCGTTCACTGAAGCAGTGTGGACACTGCAGGACGTTTTCTTGGCTACCAAGAAATTACTTTCAAAGGCTCTGCTATGACCCTTGCAGCGTCAGATAAATCTCGGCTATGACCCTTGTAGTGTCAGATAAATCTCGTAGCTATATACACATAGTTCGGTGATGGCTAGGCGCTTCTCACAATACTTGAAGAGGCGCTCACCTTAATGGCATCAACGATGGGGCTCTGGCGGACATGGCGTTCAACTGATACCAAGACCAGGCTCACAAATACGGCCAATAAAGATACGGAGAGTCCCAAACTTTTTTCTCCAGAATTAGTGGACGATTTAGTCAACATATTTAGTCAGTAGCAACATCAGAGATTGAAGAGACGACAAAGGGACAAACGAAACTTGGTTTGGAACAGTCACCGAGCAATGAATATATGGTGTCCTTCTACAATATTATTGCTCTCCACTCAATATTTCATGTTGGAAAAATCATCAAATAATGCATCGTATCACCAATCTATACGGCATTTGGAGGAGCGTAATATAAGCGGACAGGGACGTTCAAAAAATTTTGAATTCCTTTGACAACATCGTTTTGATTTCCTTTGACAACAACAGATTGGGAAACAACATGAGCAAGTAAACTTTTGAGTGGTGGAGGCGTTTCTGAGTGTTATTGCAAACTTTTTATGAGCTCAAAAATAGTGTCGAGGAGACTAACACGAAATTCAGTCGAACAATGTGAATGCAGAGTGTATTGACTGGACGATGGAGAATAGTATCGCACGGTGGTATGGGTAGGAAATACCAAGTGGTATAATGCAAATAATATGTGGGAGCTACGTGGGAGCTAGGTGTTCATCAAACGCTCTGACACCAAAACGTGGGCGTTCATCAAAACAGTGGGAGCTGAGCGTTCATCAAACGCTCTGACACCAAAACGTGGGTGTTCATCAAACTGTGGGAGCTGGGCGTTCATCAAAACCACTCACACAAATAATTGTAGGAAATACGTGGGATTCAAAACCTCTCCCTCCTAAAGGACGAGTAATTAGATACAGGCTGTTGTTAACCAAGGATTCAAAGGAGATATCCTCGAACATTAAATCCCAAACAAAGAGACAACACAGCAAATGGCCGTGGCCACCAAGCGAGCGAGTAGCAGGGGGATTATGATAACAATGGCAGGGGGAGCTGTAGTGGTGCCCTCGTCTTCTTCCCTTTCTTGCCCATCTCGCCCAACCTCCGCACCGTCGACTTCTACGTCAATCACTGACACCGTTAATGGCTCCCATCACTTCACAATTGACGGTTACACCCTCTCCAAGGGAATGGGAGTTAGGAAATACATTGCCAGTGAAACCTTCGTGGTCGGGGGTTACAAATGGGCCATCTACTTCTATCCCGATAGCAAGAGCCTTGAGGATAATTTGGTCTATGTCTCGCTCTTCATAGCCCTGTCCAATGAGGGTACGGATGTTAGAGCCCTGTTGGAATTGAGACTAGTCATCACAAAGAATAATACAGTGACTCAGACAATTACAGGCTTAGAATAGCAAGGTTTTGACAGGGAAGGAGAAACAGAAAGCGCAGGAGCAACGATGGTTAATGCAGAGCTGAGATAGTAATTGTATGGGCCATCATTTGTATGGTTAGCATAGAGCGACCAATGGACTCTGGTATGGCAACCGGTGGGGAGAGCGATAGGCTGAGTGTTAGACTGAGAATGGCAGGCAAGTTTTGCAGAGTTGACAGACTCTTAAAATACCCAGGCCTCTATTTTCAGATTGCTGGAATGTACGTTACATCCATAATAGCAGCACTGACAATTATATGAATGTACAGGACTTGCATGTAAGAAAGGCCACAGAAAAAAAGTGGCTCATATTTGAGCAGGGTAGGAGATCACCTGCTCTGATACCATGTTAAACACACATGGACAGCAATAGAATATGAAGGATAAAACATGAGAGTACGATTTTTATTAACAAATGATTTACATTTATAGTACATGTTGTGACCGTTGGGTTTCACATCCCAAGGTCTCTTGGACTCCTTTTGTCCATTCGGCTTCGACACTAACCCATTGAGGATTAGGTGTCCAACAAGAAACAACAAAAGAACCAAACTATTGGATGCAATGTCTTCAGCTCAACTTGGTTTAATAATTCAATTGGGAGAAATAGAGGGTGCACTAGCTTCTCCATCCTCTAGTGAGCTTGTTCATGAGCAAGTTCCTCTTATTCATAGCATGTTTGCCCAGATCACTGAAAGAAACTAGAAAATAAAGTTGAATATGGAGGCTCAGTCTGAGTCTCAAATCATTTCTGAGCAAACTAGGTTATTGTCTGCTATGGATTTAGAAAAGGAACAACTTAAAATTTAACTCTCTCATCCCACAAAGATGTCAGTTGGATCCTCGAGTAACTTTAAAACTGTCAATTTGATAGTTGACACTCAAAACTCCCCATGCTTGAAAAAATCAATTTGCACATGTAGACTGGGCAATTGATTGTCAATGATTTACATAAAACAAATGCAGTTGCTATTAAAGTAGAGAAAATGTTGCACAAAGTGATCAAATAATTGAAGCTGGTGAAATCTAATTCCAGATATCTAAATGCTCAGGTGGATGAATTAAAGAAGATTATTGTGAATAAAGGAGTCAATCCTGATGATCAACCTGCAATACAGAAACTATTGCAATTTGCTAAGTCTAAGATTGGAATCTTGAGAAAGAAGTTGAATCTCCCTACATGTGAGCACCCTATTGTTGCAGGGATAGTTGAAGTTGAAAATGAAAAGGAGAATATTTTACAGGATGTTTTTCAAAATACTGAAGAGGTTTTTGTGCTTAAGGAAGGATTGGCCAAGCTACAGAAACAAGTAGACACTCATGTCTACACAGTAGTGATGCCAGCCAATACAGAGGATCTAGTGGCACAAGTGATGCAATTGGGTACAGAATTTAAGATGGATGAGCATGATTTCAAAAACACATAAAGGGATATGGAGACAATTTGTAAATTATTAAACTTGAGTGAAGAGGAAGCTAGAATGGAGAAGGAAAATGCTAAGAAATACAGGGAAGACCTCCAAAGGGCTGAAGAGAAGATCAAAAGTTTAAAGGAGAGAATGAAAGGTAATATGTCTTTAATCCAGGCTAGGGAAATTCTCTAGGATGAAATTATCGAAGTCATCGGGAACATTTGGGATTTCCTTGTCATTGTGTCTGTTGAGAAAACATTTGTGAGGGACATGGAAATCTTGGTTATGCAAGATAAGCAAAAATTGTTAGAGAGATCCAAGTTTGTGAAAAGAATGATAGATTTTATTAACTCTAAGTCTGATGCAATGCTAAAAGAAAATGACCTTATGGAGAAAACATTGTGTGCAATGGATTTTAATAAGATGTTTATAAAAAAATTTACAGAAAAATTGATGAGAAGAAGATGAATGAAATAAAAGAAGTTGTTTCCAGGTTCAATATCCTATCTGATAAAATAGTTACAGCTGGGCTCCCCTCTTGCTAGGATTTACAAGGAAATTTGCTGCCATGGGGCAACTATTGTGAATTATCTGAATAAGGATATTAAACTTCCGTGGATGGTAAATACTTTGTTTATAGACAAGCCTACTTTTAGGTGGATCACAACATTTAGAATGGCACTCAACAAAATAGAAGAGGAAGCAAATCCAAATGTACCATTGCGGAGAAGATGCAAAGATTGGATGATATAACAAAGAAAATATTCATAAGCAGGGTCGTCTACTCAAACCAACAATCCGAACAATGACCAAAAACAATCAATCATAATTTGATTTGCTTTCACTTTATGTTATTTTATTTTCTAGGAAAAGTGAGGTGTCTTTTACCCTCCAATGTAATATTTTAAAATGACTTTTTACTTTAGGCAGTTAGATAGTAGTTAAGTAATTCAATAGCTTTTGGTAGTTACCAACTGTCTCATGATGTATAGAAAGAGGGAAAATTAAAGAAAAAGGGTTTGAGTCTTGGGAATCTGAAGATTACACAATTGTGTACTTGATGATATGATGATTAATGAAAGAGTCAAAAGTTTCCAGATGGTGTTGAGTATGATTTGTAATCTCTCTGTTATGTGTCATTTTATTTCCTTCTCTCTTTGAATATGCTAATGAAGCTACTGGTCTTTGTTTACTTCTGTGAATAAAGTTAAATTCCCTTAAAATAGTGCTCCTATGTTTAAAGTTTTTTTCTCTGTATTTCCTCTAAGTTAAAGATAATAGTTTCTGTTAAATGCAACATATTGTTTTAACCTTCCTAAGTATTCTTCACATAGAATTTGTATTTAGCATCAAATGGCATCTTGAAATTTTCATATCACCTATATGTCAAGGGTTTTAAAAATAATGATCTTCATACTCCTCAAGTTAACGACACTTTATACTAATGAGTGACATTTGTAATCAAACTTTAATGTCTTAGGTACAATTTCTCCACAACCAAGAAATTGGTTTCCTAAGAGACAACATTAATTGGTGCCGTTTTCGGGGAGATGAAGATAAGAATATTTTTCCTTGGGTTTTAATACTTTCCTCTGGTTGTTCAGTGAGGAGGAAATATTTGGCTATATTGAACAAGAATTGCAACTCTGGCTCCAAAAAGGCCTCATATGAGGTCAGATACCTTACAACAAAAAGCTCAAGTCCTTTCAAATCCTGAGAGATTGGTTTCTAAGAGGGTTTGGAAACCAAAAACTCCATCTACACCAAGTACCAGACTTTCTATAACTAGTAGCAGTTCTGCACTTTTTTTTACTGAAAACTTAGCAAAAAGATTATCATTTCTTGATCAAGAATCACGTTTTATACCCACCTCATTTCAAGAGCCTAAATTTCAAGAACAAAATTTAGAGTCTGTCTCTCTCTTTTCAGTACTTTAAAATATATCTGCTATAGTTGTTCAACCTGAACCTATATCAACATTACCTCCTTTTTATAATTCATTTACCTTTCAGGTAGGTTCCACATTTGCTGGTACTCAAGGCTCAGTGGGTTTTGGTGCAAATATGGTAGCACCTACATTCTTGCTAAATAGGTCTGCATCTATTTAGTTGCCTCAACAATTAAATCCAATTCCTCAAGAATACTTAAATATTCTTCCTCGTTTCATGGGGGAAGATGATCAAACAACAGAGAAACGTATAGTGGTGTTCTGTAACTTTGCAGAAAATCTCAATGTTGAACACCTGGATGTTGTTTTAAGACTTTTTGTGCAATATTTAGATGGTGAAGCAAGAAAGTGGTTTAAGGGGTTCTCTAATAACTCTATTCCTACATGGGAGGAGATGGAATGCTAGTTCACTCAGAGATGGGGAGAGAAACGAGATAAGGGATATTCACTTACAAAGTTTAATTCTATCAAGAGAAAATCTGATGAAAGCATTGTTGATTTTATCAGGAGGTTCAATAAGATTTACAATAGTCATCCAGTGGAGATCAAGCCCCCTCCTATTGGTGCAAAAGTGACTTTTGTAGGGGCATTTGAATTAGACTTTGGATTCATGTTAAGGGAGAGAAGATCCTCAACCCTTGACCAGATTCAAAATGATGCTCTAGAAATAGAGGAAAATCTGGTGGCTGCAGGAAAAGCACCAGAGACAAAGCCTACACAAGATAAGGGAAAGGCCAAAGAAGAATCATCTCAAAACTAGACACTGGAGGATATGAACAAGGTGATAAAAAATTTGTCTAGCAAATTAATTAAATTGGAATTGGAGAATAAAAATTCTCAAAGGCAAGTACTACAGAACATAGGTTTTAATCCCCAATACAGAAGGTAGCCTTTGCAAATTTTGCAAAAGGAAAGAAAGGACCAAGATCAAGTCCAAGCACCACTCTACTTAGAGGCAGATCCTGGTGAAGCATCAAAAGAACATTCTAAATATCATGATGATCATATTTCCACACTGTATGCAGGGGGCGAAGATGAAATAGGTGTTGAAGAAGAATATACCGAAACAGATGTCAATTTTGATGAAAATGAAATTGAAGAGTATTGGAACCAATTTACTGATTTTATGCAGGCATAATTGCACAAGAATTATGACTTGAGATCAAGAAAAAGATCTAGAGTTTAGGAAAATGAGGGTGAGCAGTAGGTTTCTGCTCCCTTACAAAAGGTGACTCCATAAGAGGTACATCCTGCAAAACAATTGAACAAAGGAAAATAGCAGCAGAGTGTAAATAACAAGACTCAAATGCAACAAGGTAAGTCTTCTCAAGATAAAATTGATTAAATTCCTTTAGAAAGAATTATTTCTATTCCTGAAGAAATTCCAATTATGAGGAGAAGTGAAGAAGAAACATAAAGGAATAAAAGAAAGCTCCATGCATTTAGTCTCACTAAAGAATTGGAGAAAATAAAAATTCAGGTACCTCTTATAGAGTTGGTCAAGACACCAGCTTACAAAAAGGAAATTGCTAAGTTTATCAACTTATCTAAAAAATGTAAATGTGAATGATATTGTGAATTTACAAGAAGATAAACCTGTAGTAGTTTTTGGCCCACATTTTGAAGAGGTAGATTCTTCAACCCCCCCTTTCTACATTTCTTTATCAATTCATGACTTCATCTTGCATAATTGCATGCTTGGCTCTGGAGCTTCACATAACGCCATGCCACTATCAGTAATGAAACAGCTGAATTTACAAGTCACTAAGCCCTACAAATATGTATATTCCTTTGATTCAAATAAGTTCAATTTTCTTGGTGTCATCAAGGATATGGTGGTGTCATTAACAAAGATCCCAGCCAGAAGCTTAGTAATGGATGTAGTAGTTGCAGATATCCCGGTTAGGTTTGGAATGTTGTTATCCAAGTCATGGGGAGCTAAATTGGGAGGAGTTATGAAGTTGGATTTTACTTATGATATTATACCGGTTTTTGTTGGGGAAGAGAGAAGGATGTATAGAGAAACAAGGTTTGTTAATACCATTGCAAAGAATGGAGCAAGTAATTCACTTGTGTATAGTCAAGAAAAAGATGATTTCTCTTGTTTTATGCTGCATGATAATGCAAAACTCGCTGAAGATAATAAGAGGCAGCTCACTTCAGCATATGTAAATACTAAGCTACAAATAGAAGGTGTATGGAAGTGCTTCTTTGATGGTGCTTACTGTAAGGAGGGCACATGTGTTGGTTTCTTGTTCATTACTTCTAGAGGTAACATGATACCTTTTTCTTTTAAATTAGAGTTTGAAGCAACTAACAGTGTGGCAGAGTATGGATCCTTAATCATTGCTCTTCAGACATCGAAACAAATGGGGTTTTAGTCTATCTCTGTTTTTGGAGATTCAAAATTGATTATAAAGGAGATAAAAAATCACCGTCAAGCAAAGCACCCTAGAGTCAGGGCATATAGAAATAAAGTTTGGGATCTAGTTGAGAATTTCTTTGAGGCTTTCAATATACAGTTTGTTCCAAGAGATGGGAACAAGTTGGTAGACTCATTGGCTATTGCAGCCAACCCTTTTAGACCTCCTATAAATCCAAAACTGAGGTATGAGGTCGAAATGAAGTACAGACCGTCTATTCCAAATAACATAAAGAACTGGCAGGTATTTGAGGATGACCAGCAAATCAAGGAGTTCTTAACGATGATTGACGACTTTGAAGGTGTTAGAGCCTAGATCGACCTCAGGCTGAAGGGAGGCAATCCTAGAATAACGACAAACTACGCTTAACCTGGTAGCTAGCCCTACTAGGTCAGGAGAGGGTTCTGTCCTTGTCAATCTCAGTAAAGATGACTGCAATTACAGCTTGAGATGATTGAATTGAAATTAGATTTTATGCTAGGTATAGTAGATCAAGGGTTTTCGGTTGATTTTGATGATTGGTCGCTGGATCAAATGGAGCAGGCAGCTTGGGTCCGAGAAATCAAGTCAGATTTACAGACATGTTCTGTGGGGCAAGATAGATAAGTGTTTATGCACTAGTAATAAAGTGAGATGGTTGATTTAAGACTGCTGAGGGGCTGAGGAGGGCATGCAGAGATCATGTATCCTCTTCAAATTGTTGAAAACATTAAGAACTAAATGCATTCCCAAGGCAAACCACTGTTATCAATGTATTTTGCCTATTTCTCTTGATTCATTTAGTTAAGAAGAATAGAAAAGGTTTTGAAACATATAACACATAAGAATAACTTATTATAAAAGAAGAAACAATACAAAAACACGGTATCACAATAATCCCACAAAAATAGCTGCAAAACCTAGTTTCATTCCTTGCCAAACTGCCGTAGAGATATACAATAGAGCTCAAAGCTTCCACAAGAGTCCAACCTTTACAAATGACTAAGAAAGTACATAATATAGGCATCAAACCACCTATTGTAGCCATCAAGGGTCGAATCCACGAGAATAGCTGCAAAACCTAGTTTTATTCCTTGCCAAACTGTCGTAGAGATATACAATAGAGCTCAAAGCTTCCACAAGAGTCCAACCTTTACAAATGACTAAGAAAGTACATAATATAGGCATCAAACCACGTATTGTAGCCATCAAGGGTCGAATCCAGTGGAATAGCTTGCCTCTAAAACCATGGAGACTGATTCATTCCACCCCCAACCACCTCAAAATGATGAATTTACCCCCAAGAGTCATTTTGTAATTATATTTACATCCCATAGCATCAATTACATTCATAGATTTACCTAAAAAGAGCCCAAAATTCAAATTACAAAAAATCTAGGTGAAATTTTGATTTTGGAGCCAAACTGGCAATTTCCATCCAATGCACAGTGCCCCTGATCCAATGTGCAATGCTTTTTCCAAGCCAGTTTTGGGGACCTTCCCAGTGTCCCAATTGGGTGCAGGATAGCTTGTTGAAAATCTTATCGATTCTACTTTCTGGAACAACTTGCATTTTTGTATTTGGATGTCATTTTCCACCTCAAAAATGGAATCTCCCAAGGCTGCTTCCTATGTGTCAAAAAAGTGGCAGAGAGGTCATTTTTTGATAGTTTTTTGGCCTTTAGGTGACCAAGATCTGCTCCAAAATTGATGAAACTTTTTGGGTTTGCTTGCTTTTTTATTTTGAATCCAAAACTGCAAACCAATATTTCAAAAGATGCTCCAGTCAAAAGCGCAGCGCCAGTGGCGCTGCACACCTATTGGGTTTTCCTGTGTTTCACATTTCAAAATTTGAAAATGACAAAAAAGATCTCAAAATTGCCCCAAATTTGGTACAGAGCACCCTCAAGTACTACTACGATGAGTTAAGGAGGCATCAACAAGAATTTCTAATTTGTTTTTCTCCTTTTGGCTTCTCAAAATTTTCCTCAACCTTACCTTTAACTTTCTCATTTTTATATTGCATATCTTGTTCCAGGTTAAATAGTGATAAGCCATGTGGAGAAGAATTTTCTTCTCTTTATTGGCCTTCTCAAGCAACTTCTCAAGGTGAATGTTCACCCTTTCTAACCAAGCTTCTCGGTCATTCTCAATTTCTTGCTAAATGGAGGTCATCTTGCCCTTTTCTTTCATTGCCTCTTGCCTTTCTTCCCTAATCATTTGCAATTCCATAATAGCTTGTTTATTAGTTAACTGCTTATTTTCCTGCTCAAGGTATTTGATTATTCACTTTGCTCTTTCTAAATTGACTGATAGGGCTTGAATGGCAGCCTCTTTTTCCTTGATGATCAAATCCTTGACACTCCTTGGATTTTGAGCATCCAAGTCCATGACATTCTCCTCTTGAGCCACCTCATGGTCCACCAGTATAGAATATCTCTCTTACCTCTCACTGGGATCATCCTCATGCACCTTTTTCTTTCCTTTATCTTTTCCCTTTTGTTGCTGACCAACCTATACCTTCTTAGTTGGAGAAGAAGACAAAGCCCCTTCCACTCTAGGTGGAGATAGAATTTTCCTGTGATCTGTAGATGAAGGCGAGACCCCTTCCACTCCTTGTGGAGATAGTACTCGCTTGGCAGCTGCAAAAATCCTCCTAGTGCCTCTCTCATAGGTGACAAACACTGGCACTCCCAAAGTTTCAGTTTCTTTGGCTTGTTCATGTCTTGAAGGTTCAGCTTCCTCCTGATGCACTGATGAAAATATTTGAGGACCTTTGAAAACCTCATGAGAAATGAAGGTTTCCCATGGTATATTCAGCTTATTCAATTGATGCAACAAAATGATCTTGATCAGAGAGAAGTGGTAAATGCTATTCATTTGTTGGGGATAAGGCTTTTTCTTGACATAGTGTGCTATCTTTTCAATATTCCAAAACATGAAGAAAGGAAGATCCATCATTCTTACTCTAGTAAAATGCATCAACAACCTAATGTGGTAGGCATACAACCTTGAAAACCTACCTTCACAATTGAAATATTTAATGATGATTTTCATGAGTGGGGCAAACTTGTCCTGCAATAATTTGAATGGAAACACCCTTTTCAGCTTGCTGAGGCATGCAACCTTTGATGTAAGGCTCATAAAATTCCCTGTCAATGTACTACCCTTTGTTCCATTTTTCACCTATGCTTGGGATGCCTGTAGCCTCTGAAATGATGGCAGGTGACAGAGTGAAAGTGACTCCAACAATTGTACTTCATTATTGCTTAAGTGTGACACAAATAGCCTTGCTAACTCATGGTGATATTTGACCCTCTCCACCATTTCACAGAACTCATAACAAGACTGATGCTGGAAACATGTGATGGCAAAGGGACAAGCAAGTAATTCTCTGAGGCTAATGGGCTCCTCCCTAGTTATCTTTCCTCCTTTGTGAGGTCTCCTCTGGTACAAGTTTATTTCCCTAGAACTTTCACTGAGGGTCTCTTCCCCAGTCTCATAATCTCTGTCCATTGTCTTATTTGACTATATATGCTTGTGGGGAAAGAAAGATAATGTAGATGAATGATGAGTATGAAGAGATTTTCAAAAGAAATGGAATGAGTGAGAGGAAATAGGGATATGAGTGAGATTTGATAGAGTGTAGGGTTTGAGGGAATAGGGTATAAAGGGGATGACTATGGTTTTAAAGCACAACCATCAATTATGAAAATACAACTATGTAAACAGTGAATTTTATGAATAAACTTTGCTTTAACAGCAGCTAGGGTTTAGCATTTTTTTACAAACTAATTCTAAGCACACAAATTAATATGGCAAGAGTAGCAACACTTACTTTTAAGGGAAGAAAACCTTACAAATTGGAGGAGATTTAAGTGACTTTGGGTTTATTTGAGTGTTTCCAGCATCGATAGGCAGTTTCCAATAGATGTGCAGCACACTCCAACAAGTGCGCAGCTCACAACGAATGCGCAGCGCTTGTGTTAATTAATATTGGTAGACAACATCCAATGTGCAACGCCAAATGAATGCGCAGCGCCAGGCAATAGGTGTGCAGTGCCTGCTTTTTTCTCCAGTAACACCTCAACTGGCTTCTTTTTGTCCAATGACACCTTAAAATTGCCTTTCGATCTCTCCTTAACACTTTAGATTTCACAATGAGGTGATATGAAAGATGAAATGCTTTTTATACCTTTTCAAGCCCTTTGATTTTTCATTAAACATAACCCACTTTCTAATGTTTGTTTGCTCCCTTGACATACTTTGATTTAACTGATTTTTGACTTTTGCATGTCCACAGGTGGATTGATGCTCTTTTCTTTGACTTTTTGAAATGGCAGGAGTTGACCAAGTTGGCAAGTGACCAAGAGCAGCATGTGAATATTGTTACATATAGAAACCATAAAATTACATTGAATTACATGAAGTGAAATGATAAAATACAAATGCTCTGCTCTTTCAACTCAAAACTAGTTTTGAGTTTAAAGAGCTTTATTAAACTTACAAACCAAGAAATTATGATTTTTGAATAACCTCCTCATGTGCCGGCTGAAATTTATTTTTCATGTGAATGACCATGGAGAAAAACCCTAAGACCTAGTGAGACTAAAGTCTAATACTGATTTTTTATAAATGAAGTGAACTGGAATGACTATGAATGCCTTAAAAGATATGTGAAATAGATCAGCAGGTATATAGCATGAGGGACAAATGAAATAAAACCCTACCATTAGTTGATCCATGACCTAATGGAGTGCAGCTCATCAGAATGGGACATCTAATATGAAATGCAAAAGAGAAATTTGATCACTGATGGTAGTGTGAAGACACTGACACTAACAGAAGGCACTAAAATTGATCAATATGGGGATGAAGCAACGAAAAATGCAGAAGTAAGTGATTATCAAAAGTCCATAGCTAATCAGAAGATCATTCAATTGAAGGATAATGGTTTTCCAAGATGACTTGTCCCTCTTGAAAGACTCTTTAGTTCTAATGATGTAGCAGTTCGGTTCAAAATTTTTTTCTCAGGATGAACAGGTCCAAGATTGCAACATTGGGAATCAGAAGGAGCCCAAGCTAGTCAAATTGTTTAAGGGAGTTCCATTTAATTATAAATAAAGGTATATTGAACTTTTTAAGAAGTACACTGATGTTTTTGCTTGGTCATATGATGATCTCAAGACACATGATATGAACATAATTCAGCACAAGATTCCCCTGAAAGAAGGGATTAAACCCTTTAAACAAAAACTTAGGTAGATCAATCCTTTTCTTTTGCCATTAATTGAAAAAGAAGTTAAGAAGCTTCTGGATATGATCCAGGTGGATCTCCACACACCAGTGGCATGGAAAAGGCTCAAAATTCAAAGTGGTGGAAAGACGATTAACTTGACATCAGATCGAAGTGCTCGTCACTCTGATTCCAATGGTGTGAACGTCACTCCAATCCGAGTCTAGATGAAGGAGATAGAGGCAGTGAAAGCTCGGTTGGCTTTTATTGACTCAGCAGGGTTAATGAAGACACAATTTGGACTTTTTCCAACAAACGGAATCTGGCCAACTCCGACAAGATTTTGGACGAAATTATCGCCTGGTTAAAACAACTCCTTCAGTCAAAAAACCGAATTTTAAAAAATGGCTAGGTTGTTTTATTTAACAAAATATATATATTAGTGGAGGTAGGTGGCCATGACCCCGCCACCCCCGGAACCACCTAACCGTCAAGATCACGTGGGGTGGGTACCCATGACCCCACCACCTCGGGAACCACACAACGGAAGCCATATTGGTGGGGGGCGCGGGCTATCAACCTCCCCACCCCTCCACCTCACCTACATAAACAATGGCTAGCAGGAGATGGGGGAAGTGGACCACTGAGACTGACAGAACCCCACCCCACCCCCCCCCCCCCCCCCCCCACCAATAAAAATGGGGTTAATATATATGGTAAAAGAGGAGGGGTGGGATTTGATCCCCCGACCCCTCCTCAACAACTTCCCAATTTTAATTTACTGTGCCACAACATAATTCTTGTGATTTCTGCCCACAATTTTTTTATTTAAACGCAGTTCGTTAGTGCGCCTATGGGAGGAGGAGAGTGCACGTAGTTTGAGGCAGATTTTGCAAGTGGGCTAGATTTTCACTTTGTGAGATTTTGACAAATTTTATATGGTTTCAGCATTTCTCAACGCCACAAACACAATAGCGTTGTTTGTTTCTCCATCAGAGTTCTGCACTTTTCAGCCATTTTTTAGTATGGAGGTATAAAACGCCTTTTTGTAACTGATGCTTGTACTCTTCTTTCTCATGCCACTTAATGAATGAAGGCCTCCCCATTGATCGAGCAGGGCTCGGAGATGTAGTCCAAGTTGGACAAACTCTGTTATCAATTCTTGTTGTCTTCTTTCATGCTTTATGTGTTTCTCCTCTTCTCTCATGTGCACATTAAATTTCTATTTTTAAGCTACAATTTATGCATGTAATTCTTTAACACATATATAAGCAAAAGATTTTGGATCAAGTGGTATCAGAGCAGGTATTTTTAGATGTGAATTGCATGTTTGTATGCTAACAAGAAGCAGGCTCCGAAGAGGCGAAGGGAAACTAAAGTCTTTCAATCCTGAAGCAAGGCGTGCACATCGAAGGAGAAACATGGTAGATGAAGAGGCTCGTTATGAAGAGGAGCTCAATTTCTGCAAAACCTTCTATAAAATGGCAAAAAATGTCAGCCAGTTGCTTTCAAGACTAGAGAAAGCAGAAGGGAAAAAGGTAGAAGAACAAGGTTCAGTGCATGGAAATGGTGAAGAAGAACCCCCTCCTTCTCCTTCCACAAGTGAAAGTTCTTCTTCCTCTCATCACCATCATCATGGAAATTCAAGGGATGCATCTAAGAAACCTTTCTTTAAATTATATGTCAAATTTGATCTTCCTATGTTTAATGGTGAAAGTAATGCAGAAAATCTTAATAACTGGATTAGGAAGATTCAAATCTACTGTAGGATTCAACAGATCGAAGAGGATTCAACAGTGTTGGCCTCTCTTCGGCTGAGTAGCACTGCTCTCATTTGGTGGGAGAGCAAATTACGAAGCAGTAAGAGTGTGGATAATCTTCTTTCCTCATGGCCTAGTTTCATTTCTGCATTAAAGGAACAACTTTATCCCTTGGGTTATAAAGAAAAAGCCTTAATGGATTAGAAATACTTAAGGCAAGGCAGAGGTTAGGATGTTCAAATATTTATAGAGGAATTTATAAAACATGCACTTAATTTGGGCATTGCACTTGACTCACCTGGTGTAGTAACTAAGTATATTGGATCATTACATAGTTACCTTACACATTCATTATTATTGTTTGAACCAACTACTATTGACTCAACCAATGTAAAGGCCATCCATCTTGAGAATAGGGGAAAAAATGAAATATATGATCATTTCAAGAAACCACTTTTCAAACCTCCAAATGGAAAACCCAAAGTGAAAGGAAAAGGAAGGGATAAGAGGATGACATCAACCAAGAAAGGTGAAGGAGAAAAACCTTATTGCACTCACTGCAAAAAGGAAGGTCATGATGATGATCATTGTTGGAAACTGTACCCAGAAAAGAGAACAAAGAAGTATGGAGGAAAAGGCAAGCAAAAGACAGTGGCAATTGTGTTGCAAGACCTTGGATCCAATTCCGGAGATGAAGCATTAATCACAACAGCAGGAAAAAAAGGTACTCTTACACCTCATGTTAATTCTGAATCACATGAAGGCACTAGTTCAATAGATGAGTCTCTTCCTAATGAATGAAATAGAATTGAACTATTTCATATTAGAGTTATCATAAATCATAAAAAAGTGGAAACTCTATTTAATACCGGAACCCAAGAAAAATTAATTTCAGAGTCATTGGTAAAGAAGCTAGGCTTAGAAACCAAACCACATCTAAAACCTTACCCACTTGGATGGATACATGATAAAGCAAAACTGAATGTAACTAAGCAGTGCAAGGTTAAATTTGTGATCACTTCTAAGTTAGTGGATGAGGTAAAACTTGATGTGATACCATTGGATATCTGTGGCAAGGTGTTAGGGAGTCCATATCTATATGATAGAAAGGCAATCTTCTTCCCTCATGAAAACAAATACCAAATCAAAAAATATGGGGTATAATATATTGTAAGGGCTCATCAAACTAAAACCAATGCCAGCCTTGTAAGTGCAGGAAAAATGAAGAGGTTGGTGAATTCCAGTAAGGGTTGCAAGCTTATGGTTGTAAGGGGAAAAGATGAAAGATTATCTGATTCTTTCCAGGGTTGTGATCATGTGCATGAAAAGGAATTATGTGAATTAATTTCTAACTATGATGAGATGTTTCAGGAACCAAGGGGATTACCTCTGAAGAGGGAAATCCAACATGAGATCCATTTGCAACATGATACTCCTTTACGAAATATTGGCATGTACAGGATGTCGACCATTGAGATGGAGGATATCAAAAAGCAGGTGCAGGAACTATTAAACCAATGGGTCATCAGACCAAGCACTTCTCCATGCGGCTCACCGATTGTCTTAGTGCCGAAGAAAGATGGCACATGGAGGATGTGTGTGGATTACCGAGCACTAAACAAAATCATGGTGAAAAATCGCTACCCTCTTCCCCGCATTGATGAATTATTAGATCGATTAAATAATGCTATCTATTTCACCAAATTGGATTTCCATACTGGTTATCACCAGGTCTAAATTGTAGAGCAGGATGTGTGGAAAACCGCCTTCAAGACCAAATAGGGGTTGTTTGAAAGGATGGTGATTCCATTCGGACTTTGCAATGCTCCAACCACTTTTATGGGGGTCATGAATGTTCTCTTTCGGCCTTTCATTAATGAATTTGTTCTTGTATATCTAGATGATATTCTTGTCTTTAGTAAAAGTTGGAATGAACATGTATGTCATGTGAAGAAAGTGCTTGATGTATTGAAAAAAGAAAAACTCTATGTAAAATTGTCAAAGTGTGAGTTTGGGAAAACCTCTTTGGTTTACCTAGGTCATATTGTTGGTCATGGTCAGTTAAAAATTGATCCTTCTAAAGTTGAAGCAATTGTAAATTGGCCTAAGCCTACCAGTGTAACCGAGGTTCGCAGCTCTTTGGGTGCAACACAGTATTGGAGGAGATTTATTTCCAATTTCTCTATTATTGCAGCACTTTTACACGCTTTGAAAAATGTAAAGCAAGTTTTTCAATGGGGAGGAAAGTAGCAGAAGTCCTTTGAAACATTGAAATAAAATATCAGCACCGCAGCGGTCTTGGCCTTACCAGATCTCCAAAAAACATTTGAGATCGAGACAGACACCAGTGGATATTCCATGGGAGTTGTACTGATGCAGCAAAGGAATCTGATATGTTACCATTCCAAGAAGTTCTCTCAAGCTAGAATAAACTATCCCACTTATGAAAAGGAGTTATATGCCTTGGTCCAGAGTGTGAAAAAGTGGAAACACTAGCTGATCAGCAAGGAGACCATCATCCATACGGATCATCAGCCCTTGCAGTACGTTCAGTCACAAACCAAGTTGAGGCAATCTCCTCATTTCAGGTGGATGGGTTTTCTTCAGCAATTTCATCTGGTAATAAAGTATAAGAAGGGAAATAGCAACAAAGTGGTCAATATGTTATCTCTCCCTGCTATTTCTACTTCTGTTATTTTGCCTAATGATTCGTTATCTTTTGAAAGTTATGTTGAACAATATGCTAACGATGATGACTTTAAGGAGATTTATGCAAGACTAACCCATGGTTCACAGGTGGAAAAATATCACTTGTAGGGGAAACTGTTGTATCACCTTGGCAAATTATGCATACCCACAAGAGAAAGGGTACATGTAATCTGGGAGGCCCACACCTCCCATGTGTCTAGTCATTTTGGTGTTGAAAAAACTTTGTGTCATGTACAAAGATTTTTTTTTGGCCTCATATGAAGAACATTGTGACTCGCTATGTAAAGGGATGTGTGATGTGTTCTATTTCAAAGCCCTCTAATAGAAAACTCGGTCTCTACACACCACTCCCCATTCCGAGTCATCCATGGGAAAGTGTGTCGATGGATTTTGTAGGAGGTTTGCCTTTGTCTAGGAAAAGTCACAACTATTTGTATGTCGTCGTTGACCATTTTAGTAAGATGTGTATTTTAATTCCTTGTAAAACGCAGATCACTATAGAGCAGACTACTTATCTTTTCTTGCAGCATGTTTGGGTCCATTTTGGGTTGCCCACATCGATTGTGTGAGATCAGGACTCTCGCTTTCTAGGAGAGTTTTGGACCAGCTTGTGGAATATGATGGATGCCAAATTGAAAAGAAGCACAAAATTTCATCCACAAACTGATAGAAAGACAGACATTGTCAACCGCACCGTGGTACACTTGTTGTGACACTATTGTGGGAAACATCCTAAGTTGTTGGATGAGAATCTTCCATATGTGCAACATTCCAGCAATCGAGCGGTACACTCATCTACACATCGTTCACCATTTGAGACATGTTTTGGATACCTACCAAAAGATCCTTTTGATATGGTCTTTGGAAGGGAAGATGACTCCAGTGGACGTGATGACAAGGACAAAGCGCAGTGGTTCATTCAGTAGATCTAAGTGATTCACCAAGAAGTATAGGAGTAGTTGGAGAAAAGTCAAGCTCGGTACAAGGCTCGACATGACAAACACTGAGTCAACCATCAATTTCAAGTGGGCGACAATGTATGGTTCCACATCAGTAAGGAAAGGATGAAGGGAGAAGGGAAGAAGTTGTGACCAATCCGGTATGGTCCATTCACCATCTTTGAAAATATTGGAAATAATGCCTTTCGTCTCGATTTTCCGACATATATGTAAATGTACTCCATAGTGAATGTGGAAAACTTAAAGTTGTATGAGCCACCATTGGTTATGGACACTAAAGAGGTGGGCACAGTTCCTACAGTTGATGAATTTACACCAGAGTATCTCGCTGAGAAGACATCATCCTTGACAGAAGAACCAGGACTTCATGATGGGGAGATGTGGAATACCTTTGAGTTGGTTTCAAGGGGATGCACCCTAGCAAGGAAAAATGGCTGGAAAAAGAAAGATTAAGGAACAATTCCCTCACTTGCCAATTTGACTGATAAAGTTTTGGCGGTCCAAAAGCTCCTCAATGGGGAGGATTGATCCAGGTGGATCTCCATATTCTAGTGGCATGGAAAAGGCTCAAAATTCAAAGTGGCAGAAAGATAATTAACTTGACATCAGATCGAAGTGCTCGTCGCTCTGATTCCAACGGTGCGAATGACACTCCAATATGAGTCAGGATGAAGGAGATAGAGGCAGTCAAATTTTAGTTGACTTTTGCTGACTAGGCAGGATTAATAAAGACACAATTTGGACTTTTTCCAGTGGACGGAATTCGTCCAACTCCAGCTATATTCCGAGTGAAATTGTTGTCTAGTTAAAACGACTCCTTCGGTCAAAAAACTAAATTTTAAAAAATGGCCAGGTTGTTTATTTAACAAAAAAAAATATAAAAAAATAAACATTAGTGGGGCGAGTGGCCATGACCTTGCCATCCTCAGAACCACCTAACTGTCAAGATCACGTGGGGTGGATGGCCATGACCTCGCCACCCCGGGAACCACGCAACGTAAGCCATATTGGTGGGGGGCGCAGACTGTCAACCCTGCCGCCCCTCCACCTCACCTACATACAACAACGACTAGCGAGAGATGGTGGAAGCAGGCCATTGAGACTGGCGGACCCACTTGTCGAGCTATAAAAAGGGTCTCTTTCACCTCTAATTACCTCACATTAGTTTGTCAATCCAGGAACGTTTTGTTATTTCAAAGAGTGTCTCAGTCTAAGGCTATCAATTGCCAGAGTAATGCTAGTAGTACAGTGCTCAAAAATACAAGAGTAAACAGATGTTTGTTTACAGCAAACTACTTTTAAAGCCTAAACCATGCATTCAGAAAACTAAGCAATTTATCAGTCAAGGGTTCAGTAGCAGTAACTCATCCCTTTGTAAACTGATCGAACTAAAGGAAATCAGGGAACAGATCGTGGACCTGGGAGCCAAACAGTAAATGTCAATGCTCACTACAACCTTAGATCGCTCTTCACACCAAATAACGCAAATGACGGGAAATGGAACGGCATATAAGAAATAGAACAACAAATAAGAAATGGAACAACAAACTTGAAATGGAACAGCAACCAGGAAACTATAACAGCAATTAAGTCTAATAAGCAACAACACCTTAGTCTATAAAGTCAAATGCAATAATCGTGTCATACAGAAATCAAACAACAATCCTCCACTTCTAAGGATAAATTAAAGAACACACAGAAATGGAACAACACTGATTAATAATGGACTATAGAACAGTGCTTGAAAACCACACATACATACACATGGCACACCTTAATAGTAATATGATCCTGGTAATCCAGTTATCAATCTTAGCTATAAAGAATACGATTGTATTTCAGAATGGAACAACAATGTCTATAGATTCAACAATCGCAAGGAAACATAATCCCTAAGATGAGTTCAGTAATACCAATGAATAACTGTACACACAGATACTCTGTAATTGAACAGCAACAGTATTCTGTAAAGACCGGCAATATTATATCAGCACTTAAAGGAACAGTAATACGTTGCAAAGTTAATATAATGGTTCTTTCTTCGGAAATGACATTACTCAGTGAATTAGATGTAACAGAGCTGTGATGTAAAATAATAGAACATATCAGATTACCAAATAACGCTGATAAGCAAACCACGCATAAACCAAAAGTAATAGTACAGGAGCAAGTGTTCCTCCAGGGCCGGGCCCTTAGCCTCTAGGGGTCCACCGCTTGAAGTTATTTCAGACTTGGAGATGAAATAGTAACCAAGTTTGTATTAATGCATAAGACAGAGTTACAGTAGATTAGTTCTCAACAAGATTCGATGATCAAAGTTTCAATCTTAAGAGAAATTACATAAAACATAACAGACTCCCCAGGCTAACAGTGCTGCCCCTTTTTATAATGGTAAAGGCGAAGATGTCTAGGTGTAAGAATAGTTAAAGCAGCGATCCCTCAGGATCAAAGGATCCTGAGGGATTCGCCGAACTGTTGATCCTCAGTTATCTCTTTACTTTCTTGTGCCAATCTGATATCTCCATTTCCTTTCCAGGGCTGATACACTTTGATTTGGTTTGCCTTGTTTACATACAGTTCCCCGTCAAAGGGACAATAGTTAACCTGGCCTCGTCCTTTCCTTTGGAACGGTAGTCTTTCGTTTTTCCTTCTTCCTGCATAAGAAAATGACAATTATCAATGTTTTTGTTTTGCACATTAATCTCACAGGTTTTATTACAATTCTTTATCATCTACCTAGTTCATGATGCAAAAGGTTTGTAATTTCTAATGAAAAGATGCTGAAATAATTACCAAAAACATACCTTCTTTAGTACTACCCACACCCCCTTGCTTACCCTTTTTCATGCCCTCATGAAAACATGAAAGGCAGTGAGAGAGTAGGTTGGAGATGGAATCTCATGTGGAGGTCTACAGCCATGATGCATAACTAGGTGTTCAAAGAAATGGCCTGTCTGACCCTCAAGCATCTCATGCAGGGCTTGGTATCCAGGTGTAGGGTGCCAAATAATTGGACTCTGGAACCTATATCCTAACCAGGGTGGCCCTGCCCTCAGAATGACTTCGCAATAGAGGTGAAAGCGGTTGGCGGCTAACTTAAAATTTTCATACTTAAATGGTTCCCTGAGTTGGATATTCGGATTAGAGATCTGATATCGAAATTTAGCCGCATCAATGGCAAGGTCTTTAATAGTGAAAAAGTATTATATTCCATGTCGATTGATTGCTGTATGAATGGGTCCTAATGCTTCAATTACACCTGGAGTCTTCATGAGGTTCCTATGTTCTCTCCACAACTGTATTGGATCCCTAGGCTAAGCTCTTACCCACAAGTCTAATCCGTTTTCTTGCCTTCGGAAAGCATTATAGGCTTTAAGCCATTTAATTTGATTAACCCCAAATGAAATAAATGCCTGTAATTGGATATCCCCAACAAAAGGGCCGGGGTTCAGCTCAGTCTCCTGGTCTAATACAAGGTTATGCAAATAAAACTCACACAGTAGTCTTTGAACTTTTACCCCATAGTGCTTACAGCAATTTATAAAATCATTGATGGAATTAATTTGTATAGGGGCGCCTGATTTAACAGCCTTTATTTTCAATTGCAAATATCGTTCCATTAAAAACAAGGCATAATTCTTAGTAGGGGCTCTACATGCTAGTAGGTCATTGTACAAAGAACATAAGGTATCCATATGCTTGATAACTATATCTAACCTACGAGTTACCTTCGCGACTTTTTCTTCTTCCCTTCGCCACCCTTCAAAGGCCTGGCTTTTGGATAAATTAACGTTCCTTAGCTGTTGTTGTAGTTCTTCGTACCTTTCTCGAGGGACCATTTTCTCGATGGGTTTTTCTGCTACTTGCTGAGCTTGTGTCAAACCCTCTCGTAGGGTTACCGTCCTTGGATCACTGTCCCACACGGTGGTGGAGACTGGGAGATTTACCTGAATCTTCCTATTGCGTTGTCTTGCATTCATCGCTCGTATTTCTCCCGAGGGTTGTGCCTCTGTCTGAATTTCTTTATCGCAGGTCAATATATCATCTGTTTGTATTTCAAAATGGGTAATAGTCAAATGCTGTTCCTTTTGATTTTGAACAACAGACTGCTCCTCAACAACATTTGGAACAGCAACTCGCTTTTCGACAGGGTTTTGAACAATAGGATGGATTCTGGTCCTCCAAACCTTTGTCTTGAGGGTTTTGCTAGAGTGGTTGCATGTTTTCCTCCCGAATTCCTTCTTACCCTTTTCATTGTTTTGAAAATCCTGATCTGCTGTCGAAGTTGAACTATTACGTTCAATACTCTTTGTTGTTCTTTCTGTAATCTCTTAATTTCCTCAATTTCCTTAGAAGGAACAACAGACTGTTTACTGCGGTCTGGACCATTATCTCGATCAATTCCCTGGTTTTCTCCTTGTGGGGCTTCTTCGTTACTCTGCTCGGGTTGCTCAGGGCCAAGAACCCTAGCTGGTTCTGTTATTTCTTGGGTGACTTCTTTTTCCACCTCCCCTTCTTCCAGAATTTCTTCTAGTGTAGTCTGGCTAGGAATGTTTATTCCCTGTTCTGCATCACTTCTCTCTCCCATCGTACTTCCATCATGAACAGGCTGACTCTCCTTTTCTACCTCCTCGGAATGTAATTCTTCAGGTGCATTTCTATCCTGAGCAGAGTGTTCTTTTGGTTCTTCCTTAGCATAGAGATCTGGTGGGCTAGAAGGTTGGCCATATTCACCCATATTGGCCAAGATTTTGGCCAATTCATCTTCTCTCAATGGATTCTACAATGTGATGCCTTCATGATGTTCTGTTTCCTCCTCCTACTCTGATTGCTCGGTTTCTTCCTGCATTTCTCCTTCCTCATTTCCCTGCATTCCTTTCTCATTTTCTTCTCCTTCTAATTGTGGGGGTTGTTCATCCCCTGTATCGTCTATCTCTACTGGTTGGCTGGTATCTCCTTGGGAATTTCCCAGCCTCCCCTTAATCCGTGCTAATCAGACCGATTTCCTTCGTTTTTCTGGCCGCTCTGGTGTACTGGTGGCATGTTTACATTTTGGGGATGATGTGGTCAATCCCCGATCTATCATGGCAATTAACTCTTCCCAGCTGCTTTGTTGCTGGGTAAGGTTATGGCTAACTATTAACCGTATCAATCCATGGTGACTGATGACTGATTCTACATGCTGTGCCTTTTTCATGCTCCGTGCAACATCATGAAGTAATGAATTTAAAAATGCAGGTAATTTTACAAAGCATTTTTCCTTTAATACGGCTAACAGTTTAAGGTGTCGTGGTCTTACCACATCTTTCCTGCCTTAACAGGTGATGTAGCTCTGAATAGTCTTGGCCAATTCCTCCCCCAGCTCTCCTAATGCTGCTGGCAGAACCCCTTTTCCTCTAATTGTCGGGCTCTAGCCTTCCTCCTGGAAGGTTTCTATGATCTTCTACAATCTCTCCTTCTTTAACGTCCATACAGGTCCAGCGGCTGGCAGTCCCGAGACCTCTGCGATTATGTCATCAGTGACTGCTATGTGTCTCCCCCTCACTGTGGAGTGATCCTCTTGCAAGTTCTGCAAGAATTCAATTGCTACAGTCTCATTAGATTCCTGTAAGCGATTGAGATACGTTAACCATCCTGCTCTTGCCAGGATTTCTCGTGCAGCATCAGAGAATGTCAACACCTGTGGCTCTCTCCGAATCGATCTTCCTCCCATGTTTGCGGTTTCCCTATAAAATCTTAGAATTTGACAATGGAACAGCAAGTTGTTCACGCTGTTAAAACACACAGAAACTAACAGACGTAGGATTTGCTTGAAATGTAAAGGGCTTTACTAATATCGCAAAGCATACTATGGAAATGGCTTAGGAATAGCAAGCCATGCAAAAATAAAAAATAGTATATTGTTGAACCGGGCTATTCCCAAGTACGCAATTTCCCAAATAGTGGTCTGACACGTAATCCAGTGAATGATGAGGTTAACCTCCCCCCCCGCAATGTGATAGGCTATTCCGACTGTCAAATAAAGGAGCAGCATGCCGTTCTGTTCTGAAGCAGAGTCATAAAGGAACAGCGTATGGCAATATTCCATGTTTACAAAAGTAGCAGGTTACTGAAATCGAGGTGCAAGGTCGGATCGCTTAATAAGTGAGAAACTACTGCGATATGATGCGAGGCTGGGAGGATAGGACAGCTATCGTGCATACATAGTCTCATGCGGTCATTGTCAACTGCTCTGTCATGATTGGTGATAATAGATTTACATGCGTTGTATGGTTCAAGAAATAATATACATTCTGCTTATGTGATTTATTACTAAGGTATAAGAAACAGAAGGGTGCTAATAACTACCTATTGGTGTAAATAATGTGACTTCAATACCATTAACAGTGCTTTGATGCCGACAGGTGTCCATAACCTTGGAAGAGTTGCTTATTTCACCCATGGAACCATGATCCTTTGTGTATGCTTAGGAAATGTTGTGCGATGTCAAAATGTAGGCCATTATGTTGGCTTGGTGACCAGTTAGCCATAATGCCATTCACGAGGAAGGAGCGAAAGGTGGGAAGGCCGGCTTGTGATGAGACCTCCCGTTCCAAGGGTTATTTATTTGATATACCTTTTGGACCATATCCCTGGTGTGGTGGCCATAGTGGGAATGCCACTTCACTTTCTTCCTCATGATCATGGTAGGCTGGCTCTTGATGAGACCCCCTATCCTGCATTGGACAACTTATATAAACAAGTCATTAAGACATCATTGTTTGGTCTTTTTTCTTTCTTTTTCATAAAGTACTTTCCCATTTATACACAAAGGGTGGTTCAACACTCCTTAAGAGTAGGAATGGTGGAAGAAGTCTTAACATCTCAATAGGAAGATATAAACCCTTTGCTCTTATTCCTGAATAATAATCAAAGAGGATTAAAAGGAACCAACATGATAAAGATAACCCATCAGAGCAGAGTTTAGTGGAACAATGACAACAAAAGATAATGGGTAAGTGTGTCCTTCCTTCTGTCCTCTTACCAATTCAGAGCAATTTCTTATAAAAATAGCGATTTTATAATTCACTGATTTCAGTATGTTGTGATTTTGTATCCATTACATAAGTGCATAGCTGTATTCCAAAAGACTTGAAAGAACAAGAACAGTAGGCATCCTTAATTTAGAATAGCAAGGGGAGCAAGCATAAGTAAAAGGAATACAAGGATGTTACTGTTTCAAAAAGGAAGAGCAAAAGAATACAAATGGTGTTCCTTTTGGAAAAAGGAACAACAAAGATCAAAAATGCTGCTCCTTTGGAAAAGGAACAACAAAAAACACAAATTCTGTTCCTTTGGAAAAGGGACATCAAAAAAATCGAAAATGTTGTTCCTTTGGAAAAGGAACAGTAGAAAGCACAAATGTCATTCCTTTGGAAAAGGAACAACAAAAAACACACATGCCATTCCTTTGAAAAGAGAACAACAAAAATCGAAAATGTTGTTCCTTTGGAAAAGGAACAGCAGAACACACAAATGTCGTTCCTTTGGAAAAGGAACAACAAGAATTGAAAATGTTGTTCCTTTGGAAAAGGAACAGCAGAACACACAAATGCCATTCCTTTGGAAAAGGAACAACAAAAATCGAAAATGATGTTCCTTTGGAAAAGGAACAGCAGAACACACAAATGTCGTTCCTTTGGAAAAGGAACAACAAAAATCGAAAATGTTGTTCCTTTGGAAAAGGAATAGTAGAACACACAAATGTCGTTCCTTTGGAAAAGGAATAGCAAAAATCGAAAGTGTTGTTCCTTTGGCAAAGGAACAACAAAGTTAAAGAAAAATGAACGGCTGGTCCAAAAGGTGTTGTTCCTTTGAAAAAGGAACAGCAAAACGGAAATGTTGTCCCTTTAAGAAAAGGAACAGCAGAAAATAATAAAATTGTTGCTGCTCCGAAAAGTAACAGCAAGGTGTTGATACAAAAATAATTCAACAAAACAAAGAAATTATGTACAAAGTGTGAAAAGAGATAAATCACTTAATGGATCACAGGTGAGGAAGACTTCTCTCCCTCCCCCAAAATTTCCATATCAGAGTCTTCACGTAGCTGCTGACAGAAGGACTCCCGAGTGAGTGGTTTGCGATAAAGTCGAACTCGGTGGCCATTTGCCTTGAAGGCATATCTAGAACCGTCAATAGTGATTAGAGTAAGAGTACCATTGTCATGTACTTTCTGGATTTCGTATGGTCCCAACCAACGAGTCTGGAGTTTCCCGAGGAAGTCCTGAAACCTGGAATCGTACAAAAGTGCCCAGTCTCCTTTGTGGAAGACTTCATTTTTAATGAGAGCATCATGCCATTTAGCTCACTGCTGTTGGATCAATGCAATGTTTTGAAGTGTAGAGAGCCTGATTTCATCCAGCTCATTAATCTGCTATAATCGATTAATCTGTGCCTGAGTTAGATCTAAGCCAACTTCCTGTGCTGTTCGCAATGTTTGGATTTCGAATTTTATGGGGAAAATGGGTTGTTTTCCAAACACTAATTGATAAGGTGAGTAACCAGTGGTACTTCACCATGTTGTTATATAAGCCCACAGTGCTTCTGGTAGTCTGGCAGCCCAATCATGTCTATGTGATGCAATGGTTTTTGTTAGGATTGCTTCTATTATTTTATTGCTACTTTCTACCTAACCATTTGCCTGTGGGTGGTATGGAGTAGTGATTTTATGCTGGACATGATAGTTTTTGAGTGTTGCAGCTATTTTGTTCCTAGCAAACTGTGGTCTGCCATCTGTAATTATATCTCTTGGAAGGCCATAACGCACAAATATATGGAACAGGAACTGTATGACAGAATCCTCTATAGCTCTTCGCAATGCCTTTGCTTCAACCCATTTGGTGACCTATTCTGTTGCCACCTGAATATATGTTTTCTAGTTTGATGATGAGTTAATTGGTCCAACGAAATCAAGGGCCCATTGCTCGAATGGTTCAATGACTAGCTGTGGGTTTAGGGGCATCTCATCGGACTGACCAGGGCATCCTGCTCTCTGGCTAATGTCACAATCTTGGACGAATTTCTTTGCATCTTTGAAAATCGTGGGCCAATAATACCCTGTTTGCAGCACCTTATGTCCCGTTCTGCGATCGGCGAAATGTCCGCCACATGGCCCATCATGGCAGGCTTTTAAAATGTCACAGATTTCATCCTCTCGAACGCATCTCCTGATATGCATATCTACCCCTATGTGGAACAAGTGGCCCCCAATCCAAGAAAATCGAGCACTCCGCTGAACAATCTGTTTTTGCTCATTAGGGGTTAGATGTTTCGGTAATTTACACACTACTAGGTAATTGGCAACATCGGCATACCAGGGCGTTTTAACAGCAACAGCAAACAAATGCTCGTCTGGAAATTGATCTTCAACTTCTACTGCATCGATTGGCTTTGGTATTCTTGAGATAAAATCGGCTACAGGATTTTCTTTTCCAGGGCGATATTTGATTGTAATATCAAATTCCTGCAATAAAATCAGCCATCTAGTTATTCTGCCATTTGTGATAGGCTTGTTGACTAAATATTTTATGGTAGAATGATCTGTATACAAGATAACAGGATAGCCAGTAATGTAATGTCTAAACTTATTGACAGCATGTATTACTGTTACACTAAAAAATGTCACCATGACTATTTACAGTTAGTATGGCTCTATCAACAGTCATGCTATCCTCCTGGGCAAGTGTTATGCCTCTGTTCTCCATGTCAAACTCCAAAAAGAGAGAAAGTCTTTATAAATGTATTTATCTCTGGGTACGCAGGTTCTCTCAACCTTACCTGCGGATACGCACCTAATGTTCACAAAAACTGCGTACTTGTACGCTCTGTATGTAAAGGGGAAGGTGCGTACCCCTGTAAAGGTCAAAATGCGCAAGTTTCATCTTTAAAAAGTTACTTGTAGTCATTTCTAGAGCATTCTAGAAGGTTGTTCGACGTGTATTGAGCGCCTCCAGATGGTTCATGTACCCCTACCAAAGAGGAACTTATCCCATCAATAAGGGAGCTATCCCATCCAAAGAGGGGATTATCCCATTGATGGTGGACCTGATTAACTTCCTCTTGAGCACTATAAATACAGGAATTGGGCCAGAAGGAGAGGAGGTTGGAAGCTAAACATTTCTAAGGGTAGATGCTGCTGGAATTAGGACTCCCATTTAGAAGCTTGTGAGGAGAGATTACCATCTTTGCTTGTTCTATTTGGAAGTGGGTGAGCTTTGTCAAAGTAAAGGATAACTCTTGATGGACCCTGGGAGGGACTTGCACAACACCAAGGCTCAGGTTGTAATTGTTCCTTTTGTTTCCTATTAATGCAAATGAGTCCATTCTTCTCAATAACTTGTTATTTATGAGTTGTTTCATGTACTCCTTGGTCTATGTGTTAAATATGTTTTATTTTATGAGATTATCAAGTGCTATTTAATTGTTTGATTGTTAGTGAACGCAGGTTTCAAAGTGAAGGAGAAGCTCATCCGGATCAGCGAGGCTGAACTGCTACAACAGCGTTGGATTACAGGTAGGATCTAAACACTTGATTTCTTATATAGTAAATGCATGTTTAGAGAAGGATTGCTCTTATTTGTCTTGTTTGTCACTAGAGAGTCTTAGGCTCCTAGGGAGGTTGATTGTGTCCGCACTATCGACTCTTTCCGCCTGACAAAATGGCGACTCCACTGGGGAATCCATTGATGTGAAAGTCTTTTCCTTTGTATGCAACTTTGATCTGAGAAAAGTCATTTATTTTCTGGTTTTTGGCTCAGTGACTTTGTATTTGGGTGGGTTAGCTTAGGGTTAGATTGAATTTAGTTTTTCTTGGCTTTTTCAGTGGTACGCACTCTCTGAGTATTGCACAGTGCGTACTTGTACGCACTGTTGCTGTGTGCACAGAACGAGCCCGCACCTGTCTTAACAGGTTGCCTGCGTACCCTGCTAAAAATTAAGAAATTTCCATTTTTTACATTTGTCCTCTTAGATTTTGCTTTTTCTTAGTTTTTACTGCCCAGATCCATTAGTCTCTTGTCAAAGATCTTCACCTGAACTTGTTTCGATAACATTGAGTGTTTTAGTGGATTTCATAGAAGTTTAAGCCCTAGGGTTTGATTTTTGAGTAGGTCCTGTAGTGACTTTGGCGGTAGAAGTTGTCAAGCCTTAGATCTCTCTGGTTTTGTCAGCCTTCTTAGAAGTCGGACCTGTCATAAAGTCTACCTGTGAGAGCAACTTACCTTTGAGTGGTCTCTTTGGCAAATTTCGAAGTGCTTGTTGATTGAGTTTTGAATTCCATTTTACAAAAAGAACAAAAAGATTTGAGTTTTGTTTTGACTGGTTTTTTGATTCTGCATTAGCTGGTCCTTGGCTTGATCTTGGTCAAGTAAAACAACCTAGAATCATCTTTGTAGGCTTTTGCCTCGTTAGGTTTGCTTTAGAGTAAATTTCTTTTTGATTTGCTTGTGAGTCAATTTTTCATAGATTTTATAGATTTTGAGATTGATTTTCATTACAATAGATTTATATGCTTAATTAAACAAGAAAAATACAAAAACATCTCCTTTGAAAAGTTTTGTTTCAAGTAGCTTTGAGGCATTTTGAAAGAAAAAGAATTTTTCGTGCACGTAAGGAGTGGTCATGTTTGTGTGCTTGGAAAGATAAAGAGAATTGTTTCTTTGATTGTCTTTACTAAGAAAGTTGTTTTCTATAAAAATTTGCATTTTCCAACTCTCTTAGTTAGGAATTTCATCGAAAGAGAAAAGTAGCGTAAATCATCTTAGGTGCATCTTTGTAGTGGTTTGAGTCAAGTCTACACACCATTGGTTTCATTTCCGCTACCTTTTGTCTTTAAGAAAAACCATAAAATTAACGCTTAAAGTAAAATCAACGTAGTAACTTTTATTTACTAGGGCTCTGAAACACCAATTTAGATCAGGCTAGTGTCTTGGAGTAGGAGAGTAATTAACTCTCCAAGACAACAAAACCAAACAAGTAGCTTATCTTGTGATAGAATAAATCCAATTGTCTCATTTGTACTCTGGGAAAGCTCATCTTAAAGGAGAAGCACGAGCTCGTGTCCGAACCAGTGAGGGATCAATCCTCCCTCGTTGGGAACGACGCCAGACACGCACGTATTACAAACGGTAAACCTCGGATTAACCATTGTCGAGGAGCCAGGGGTCACTTGTCGGTAAACCTTGGATTATTGTCAAGGAACCGGCAAGGGATTGAGCTTGATACTCTGCCCTTGCGTGCTGTCGGAGTGTAGACTGTTTCCCCAGGTGCATTTGTTGCGGTTGGTAACCTTAGTGACCATTATCCTTAAGATTCTACCGAGGTGACGGTGGAGGGAAGATCCCACTGTACCTAGAGCAGACGTCGGCTAGACTCACTTGGATTTTCCGGGGGGTTCACTTCACTCGAGAGGGTTAAAGTGGAGGAACTTGTGCCGGTCTATTCATTAAGCAGGTTGTCGGGGTAATTGTTCCACCCGCCACTTCTGTACTGAATCCGGCGATGTTGGGTTTCATCTCCAACTAGCGTTTTTGGTCTGGAAGGCTACTGTTTGTGCTTGGTTTGATGCCCTAGATTCTTTAGGCGTGTGATTCAAATTTGTTTGGTTCTTTAGTGACTTTAGGTGGTTCTATTTGAGATTTTACTTTGTTTTCGTGTGTAGTAGTTAAAAGTTTTTAGCTGTGGCGAAATTACCGAGACAGTCCCGTAGACTTCGGGGCAAGTCACCTGAGATTGTTACGGAACTGATTTGTTGAGGAAACTCCGTAGATCGCGGGGTGGACCTCCTGAAGACGTCCCGGGGCAGTACGAAGGATTGAAGGTCCTTGTAACTCCTCCTAGTGGCAGTAGAGTAGGATCACCTGAAGAAGGAGAATCTTCCTTGGTAGTCCATCCAGATTACCAAAGTCTAGAGACAGGTTATAATCCCAAGCTGTTACAGTTTCCGAGCTTGCTGGTAGTTTTTCATCTACTAGTGATTTAGGTGAGGAACCTGAAATATCTGAGCCTGTTACTCCAACTTCTAGTGTTCCAGATTCACCAAGAGTAGAACGAGTTATCACCGAAAATCTTCCTACTGGTTTGATTGCTATTGAAGAACTTGCTCCAGAGGAAGAAATAGGCGTCTCTAACCTCGAAGATCAACTTACTATTGATCTAAGGGAGCGTGAATCTATCTTTTACAGTCCTCCTAGAAGTACTACTTGGTACCTTTCGTTAACTAACTATTTAGACAACTCAGGGTTAAGTTTTTCTCCACCTCGCACTCCTTTTCCACCTGGAGGTATCTATACTCCTGTAAATATGTCTGGTCAGTCGTCCATGTTCACTCAATCTTCTGAATCTTTCTTACACGGCGGTCCTTCCGTTCCCACCGGGTATCAGTCACTTTCTGGTACCTTTGCAGGGGCATCTCCTCAACCCGTTGATCATGGGTTATTAGCTGGAAACAATGGTAATAGACCATTGGGTGTAGGGGACATTTACATGATGTCAGGATCAGTTCCCGTTTCTCAACCTCAAGGTGGCCAATTACCGCCTGGGGGGCAGCCTTAATTAACGCCTGGGGGGCAACCTCAAGGTACACAAATTGTGTCTGGGGGGCAACCTCAAGGCCAGTATGTACCTATGGTACAATACATGCCTCAAGGTCAACCCCGGCCTCAATATGTACCCCAGGGTCAACCTCAGTATCAATATCAACCTCAAGGGTATCAACCTCAAGGGTATCAACCTCAAGGTCAAGGTCAACCCCAGTATCAGTATTTACCCCAAGGTTATCAACCTCAAGGTCAATACTCGAGTCAAGGTTATCAACCACCTCAGGTCAGTCATATGTTCAAGGTCTGGGAAATGTACCTTTCAATTATCAATCCTATCCTCAATCTGGTTATGGATCTCAGTATCCTCAACCTGTTACGGGTCAATACCCCGAATGATAGTGTGGGATCCATCCAAGGTCAACAGGTGTTGCAGCCAAGTATACAGTTGGTACCTCAAGCTGGACAACCCGTAGTTTCTGGTTCACCCCAGCAACCGCAACCTGTCCAGTCAAATGTTCAAACTTCTGTAACTTCGGTAGTTACTCAGCCGCCAATTGCACCTAGTACTCCATCTCAAACGCTGCTGCAACTACCGCTACATCTGCCGCACTTACTTCTGGAGTATCGACAGCTCCGGTTTCTACTGTCTCTGCAACCACTCCTCAGGCATCTTTACCGTTGTCTGGATCTACGATTCAAACCACGGTCCAGATGCCTATAGGTCAGCCTGGTATAAGTACGGTTGTCACTACTCAACCTCAATTTGTTCAACAACCGTACCAGGGACAGTACCAACAAGGGCAAGCTGTCCAACAGCCGGTTTACCAGTATCAACCGTATCCTGGGTACACTTATCAACAACCTCAACAACCCCAGTACGGTCTGGTTAATCCTGGTTTTCCAGGAGGATATAATATCCCTAATGCGATTCCTGTTCCTAGTTATCCTGGATATCCTCCTCCTGGGACTGGTCTTGTGACCCAGAGTTTTAGAGATCCTAATCGGCAATTACCGTTTATCGCAACTTTGGATTTACCAGACTTGACGCGCCTAACGAATGATCCAATTCAATATCTTCAGTTCTGGCCGCCAATGCCAAATAAGTTGCCCAGTGATATACCCAAGTTCGAAGGTAAGTCTGGAGAGGATCCGTCGAATCATGTGATGACTTACCACCTCTGGTGTGCTTCAAATTCTATCTCGGATGATTCGATCCGCTTACGTCTTTTCCAGCGTACACTCATTGGTCTCGCGGCAAAGTGGTACATTGAGTTGCCACGGGCCTCTTTTTACAATTTTAGCCAGTTAGCTACCTCGTTCTTAACTCACTTTCAGTTGCCGGTCAGATACGATAACGGCACGGAGTTATTAACTTCACTAAAACAATCGACGTCCACGTATATTTCTGATCACATTCATGAGTGGAGACGTCGAAGGAGGTTAGTGAAAGTTTTTATTCCGGACCAAATCTTAGCTGAATGGTTTGTTAAATCATTATTACCGAAGATTACTGAAGATGTAGCTAAGGCCGGAGTAGTTACTGAGGAGCAAGTCATTGCTCAGGCGTAGTACCTTGACTTAGTTTATACTCAGTCAGGTACGTTACACGAGAAGATCCCAGATCTTCCAAAATCGAATCAAATCGCTGCTGCTCCTTCGGGATCTCATGCCGCTGATGGTATGATTGGTACGGTGAACACAAAGAGTAAGAAGAAGTCTTCCAAGAGTTCTACTACTCGTATAATCACCTTGCCTGATTCCCCGACAGGAGAGTCTTCTCCTGAACTTTCCGCCGATATTCACGCTGTAGAGTCATCTACGACCAAATCAAAAAACGGTGGAAAGAAGAAAGGGAAGAAGAAGGCTAAAGCAGACAAGGCTCCGAAGGAGAAAACAGAAAAGTCGGAAACCAATGACGAAAAGCGCAAACCTCGATATCCTTGTCTTATTTGTGAAGAGGATCATTTTACAAGAGATTGCCCTCATCGGGCCGAGGTTGTGAAAATAGTCAAAGGTTCTCCCACTCCTGCTGTGTTGAAAGATCCATTTCCAAAGCAGGAGAGTAAGATGATAGGTTCTTCCTCGACTGCCAGTGAAGAACCCATTTTGATGATGTCTCATGTGAGGATTGCGACTCGGTCGCAAGATTATGGTAGTAAGAATCCTGTTGATGGTAAGGAAGCAGAATCTTCTCATTCTAATCCATCAACCTCAGCTCCTGGTTCCGATCCACTACAGATCGAAAAACCTAACCCGGACTTAGTAATCAAACCGCCCGCCAAGGGTGTACTTCGAAGGTCTGCTTTCAATCCACATGCGAGAGCGGCCCAGAATTACAACATTGTTGAGGACTTAGCTGTTTCACCCTCAGCAATGTCAGCTTTAGAAGTGCTGCAATCATGCCCAGCACAACGGAAATTACTTTTGTCGGCTATCGGAGCTGTTGATGTTCAGGACCCGAATCTGATAATCTTCGATCTAGAAAATAGTACACCGCGTCTACCCCATCAAATGGCTTTCCAAATTCCAGTGATAGTCAAAAACAGGCCTATTCATCGGATTGTAATTGATGAGGGAGCTTCTACGTGTATTATGTCGATTCAATGTTGGAGATCGCTTGGTTCTCCTTCGCTGAACCAATCCCCGACCATCCTTAAGGCCTTTGATGGCCGTGGGTTCCGTCCGTTTGGTATTCTACAGGAATTGCCTATAGGGGTAGAAGGTAAAACCGTTAGTCTGGATGTGGAAGTGGTTGATGCCCCTCTAGACTACAACCTTCTTCTGGGTCGAAGTTGGTCATATGCTATGACAGCGGTCGTTTCATCGGTCTTCAGAATAATAAAGTTTCCACATAACGGTAAGATCGTGACAATTGATCAGCTGACATACTTTTCATCCGACCCAGCCTCTTCAGAGAGTATCCAGCATGTCGGTAAGACGACAATCCCTTATAGGGACGTTGGCGTAGGTTTAGTTAAAGATTCCGGTTTACTGGGAACTTTTCCTTTCCCTCCAATCAACGCAGACCCTTCATTTGCATCAATTCATATGATTACATCAGACACCATTATTTATGATGATCCTTGGATTGTCCCATCTGAATCTGAGATAGACTCATTCGGTGATGCTATGCCTTTGAGTCCATATGAAATTGCTTATGAAGCCGTCATGTCTTTTACCGACTCGCGTTCAACCCAAATCGACCAAATGAATGTGGTCAGTGAAGAGTCACTTTTCACATCAACCTTAGAACGGATAGCATTTCCCGAAGTCGTGTCATCTGACGAGCAACTTCGCGAAATCCTAAGTGTAGACGATCTACCATGGGAAGATCTTCATCATAGATCTTCGTTTTTACCTGAGGATGATGCTTTTGAAAACGATTTTTCATCTATCTTTACCGCCGAATATGTCAAAGACGCTCAGAATCCAACGAAACATCCTGATTCAGAGTTGAATTTAGGGAATATTTCTCGCACTATTCCCATTGACATTTCAGTGAAGCCCGGAATTGAGGAAAACATTCATATAGGCGCCTCATGTACAGAAGATGAAATTCAAACTTACAAGGCCCTATTCCAAGAATTCCGCGATGTGTTTGCCTGGTCTTACGAGGAAATGCCAGGAATCGACCCTGCCATTGTTGTTCATGAAATAAAGACCTACCCGGACGCTAAACCCATCTGGCAACGGTTGCGTCAAATTCACCCTCGGAAAGCGGCTGCGATTAAAGCAGAAGTCGAGAAGCTGTTGAAAGCAGGTTTCATTTATCCAATCCCGTTAACGGATTGGGTATCGAATATTGTTCCAGTTAACAAGAAACAAGGAACAATAAGAATCTGTATCGATTATAGGGATATAAATCGAGCTTGTCCAAAAGACAACTATCCAACGCCTTATATCGATCAAATAATTGATGATTGTGCCGGAAGTGAAATGTTTTCCTTTATGGATGGTTTTTCGGGCTATAATCAAATCAATATTCTACCTGCCGATCAACCAAAAATGGCATTCATTTGTCCATGGGGGACATTTGCTTACTGCAAATTAGCTTTTGGGCTTAAGAATGCCGGAGCCACTTTTCAACGGGCGATGTCTTATGCATTTCATGACATCAAGCACATTGTGCAACCGTACCTCGATGATTTGCCTGCTCATTCTTTACATCGAGCTGATCACCTTGTCCACTTACGAGCAATCTTTATGAGGTGTAGGCATTATCGAATTCAGTTGAATCCCCACAAGTGTGTATTCTGTATCGAGACGGGTCGATTGCTGGGATTTGTTGTTTCAAAAGCCGGCATTCGCGTCGATCCCTTGAAGGTCGAAGCTATCATCAAATTGCCTCCTCCTTCGAGTTTGCGCCAACTCCAAAGTTTGCAAGGGAAAGCAAACTTTTTATGCCGATTCATCCCAAACTACGCCGAGGTCACTAAAGGTTTTACACGGTTGTTGAAACAGAACTCTCAATTCTTTTGGGACGAGATTGCCCAACAATCTTTTGATGCACTTAAACACGCGTTGACCCATGCACCGTTGTTGCATCCTCCCAACTACAACCAGGACTGCTTCTTATACCTCGCAGCTTCGCATTCCACTATTGGAATGGTGTTAGTCCAAGAAGATGAATTCGGAACGGAACATGTGATGTATTATCTTAGTAGGACGTTAAACCCTACTGAGCTAAAATATTCGCATGTGGAGAAATTGACCCTGGCAGTCGTTCAAGTTGTCCAGCGTTTTCGTCGCTACATTATTCTTCGTAAAACTACAATTATTTCGGATTGCAACCCTATGATTTATATTTTGACGAAACAACTGCTAGGGGGCAAGTACTCTAAATGGATCGTTATCCTGCAAGATTTCGACTTGGAGTTTGAGAAGTCCAAGTCTAAGAAATCCTTAGTTTTTGCGGAATTGATGTGTGATTTCCCGCGTACTGACACAGAAACTGTGGCAGAGGAGTCCATTGTGGACGAATCTTTGTTTCTTATCAGTACTTTAGATCCGTGGTACGGGGATATAATCATCTATCTCCAAACCCAAACCTTTCGACCTGAAGCTTCAAAGTCGAAACGTCGAAAAATTCGGTTTCAATCCCAGCAATACAAGATTATTGGAGATACACTTTACCGCCGGGGGGCAGACTTAGTTTTTCGACGTTGTTTAACTCACGAAGAGGCTGAGAGGGTTTCGAATGATTGTCACTCTGGAGCATGTGGCGGTCATATGTCTGGGTATGCCACAGCTCAGAAGGTGTTGTGCGTTGGCTATTTCTGGCCGTCCATGTTTAAAGATTGTATCATCGCAGTCCGAAAATGCCACAACTGTCAAGTGTTTGATCGCAAGATGCGCGCACCACCTGCTCCTCTCCATCCTATAATCGTCGTTGGTCCTTTCGCCAAATGGGGTATCGATTTTATTACTTGTAACCCTCACTCGGCCGAGGGGCATGCGTATATCATCCTCGCGGTTGATTATTTTACTAAATGGGCCGAGGCGATGCCTACATTCGACGCAAGCGGCAAAACAGCTGCAATTTTCGTATTCAATCATATTATAACTAGGTTTGGTGTCCCACAAGCGATCATCACTGACCATGGGAGCCATTTTCGAAACATCATGATGACTGAGCTTACAAGCCAGCTTGGTTTGCGCCACGATAGCTCTACTCCTTATTATCCGCAAGCCAACGGTTTGGTTGAGTCTATCAACAAAGTTCTGGTTATCATGATCCGACGAACCATTGGTATTCATCGGTCGAATTGGCACAACATGTTATTTTCAGCGCTATGGGCATACCGAACTTCAGTGAAAACTTCAACAGGGTTCACTCCTTTCCAGCTAGTTTATGGCTTGGAAGCTGTGTTACCCATTGAATACGAAATCCCATCACTTCAAATGGCTGTCGAATTACTCCCAGCCACTTCCGAAGAGAAGAAACGTTTATTATACTTAGCTCAGTTAGATGAGACTCGACGTGATGCTGCATTGGCAATCGAGACTCACGCGAAGCGAATGAAAGCTCAGTATGATAGAAATGTGACCCCTCGAAGTTTTTCGGAGGGAGACCTAATGCTATTATATGATCAAGCTAACGATAAACTAGGTGCTGGGAAATTCGTTCCTATGTGGCATGGACCCTACATTGTAAAGCGAAAGCTAGCAAAAGGGGCCTATGAGTTGGTAGATTTTGATGGGGACTCTTTGGGTAAACCTAAAAATGGACTTTACCTTAAGAGGTATTATGCTTAAATGATGGGTATGGAGAATGTTAGTTAGGTTAGGTTTTCTTTCTAGCTAGTATGTTTGTTAGTTTAGATAGTGTGCTTAGCTTAGAAAGTGTGTTTTTCGTCGTTATTCTGGCTTATCTTGGTTTTACTCTTGATATTGCAGATGTGATGCCTCTCCAAACATACATTGGATTTACTGATGGTGCTTGTCGTAGTACACGGAATATCTCTTCTGCAGCTTGGGTTATCTATTCGCCCTCTGACGAGTTAGTTTCTATGCATGGGGTGAGCCTCGGTCAAACGACGAACAACATTGCAGAATACAGTGCAGTGGTTGAATTATTGTCTGAATCTATTTCATTTGGAATTCGACGTTTGATAATGAGGTTAGATTCTGAACTCGTTGTATTACAGCTTAATAGAGTATATGCCATTAGAAATCCTGTGTTATTAAGGTTGTTTTTGAGAGTGCGCCTCTTGGAACGTGAATTTGATTACATTGAATATCAGCATATTCCAAGGTCTTTAAATACATTAGCAGATGCAATTGCTTCTCGAATGTTGGACAGACATTTACGATAATCATGCAAGTAAATTTTACGAGACCACTGCCCGCGCTACCCTACACAAGAACCTCCTAAAAGGTCCTGGGACTGCGACCACATAGCACTGAAGTCGAATGGGAATGTCATCTATGGTGGTCTCTGGTATATCCGCCGTCAGATGCTCTAGATCCTGTTCCAGCTCGGCTAAGGTCTCTGCGGCCGCATCCTGTGGGGCTGGTACTGGTACAGCTGGTACTCTCCTCTCAAAAGCCCGAAGGTTGGATGGACGCCGTGGACCTACATCTGCATTTTGAAACATTTTACTGTCAGTTTTGAGACGATATATATAAAAAACAAAAAAATATATAAATTAAAAAACTTGTGAATAATGAAGTACCTCTGTCATCCCACTGTTCTCCCTGTGGAAGAACCATGTCCGGATCATTCCGAAAATCCATTCCGGCATAGGGAAAATCCTGAATAGCAAAGACCTGGCCCTCTAGCCAGTGAAAGTAACCATCAGGAAATCGAACAATTGCCGCGCCCTCATCAGGATGCCGGGCCATTACCGCAACCCATCTCGTCAACTTAGGCTCCTGAGGAGCCCCAACTGGGACAGTAAGATGCTAGGGGATCAGCATTGGAACTCTCTCTAAGGCAAAGCTCACGACCAAAGGCCCATATCCAAAGGTCTTCAATCGTCCGGTCTTTGCCCTAGTCAGTTGGACCTTCATATTGGCCAACACAGCATCGCACCAGTTGAAAATGGTGCCTTGGAAGCAATCTATCGCCATCCGCATTTGGGACCCGGTGGCATTGTGCAAGGTGGCTGCGCCGCAAAGTCTAGTAACAGTAAAGGCTATCACCATAAGTTCAGGTCGGGATATGTATTTGATTTCTATCCCCTTCTCCTGGTTTTGATTGTTGCACCACTCTAGCCGGAGGCTAGTAAGGGATTGGCCACCCGACCTAGTCCCAGACAGAGTCAGTTGCTCGCCCCTATTAGGCAAGCCAGTGAGAAAATATATGTCGGAAGACTCTATCTCGAGCTGGTTCTCTCCGATGTAGAAACATTGATCCTGAATATTCCACCTTTCAACCAGCCACTCAAGGAATGCTACCTGGCCCCTCATGCCAGGTATGGCCCAGTATTTATACAGACCGCATGCTTTTAACGCATCAATAGAAGGTTGATGATTTATTGCGGCCAAATCAACGTCCTCGTGCTCTCTTTCATGCCAATCAAGCATGGTGTGCTCCCTGCACATCATAAAACATCAGTTAGGATCCATAAAATTTAAAAATTTTGGTCTATTTTGGAGGTATGAGGGTTTCAATTTGAGTTTTGCGAGGTACGCACCCCGGCCTTTAGGGACAGAGCGTCCAGACGCAGCTTCCCTTAAGGCCGGGTGCGTACACCCCGTAATTTTCCCATTGGGAAAATATCGGGGTACGCAGGTCAGCAGTGCATGACCTGCGTACCCCGAAGTGCGCATCTTGAAACCCCAAGACCCCCAAAAAATCAAATAAAAGCTTAAAAATGAATTCTAAATGGATGGAAAACAAGAGAGGGGTGTTGTAGAATACCTGGTGAAACGGCGTTCGGTTCTGACGGTCGGATTCTCCGCAATCTCCACGGGAAGTTTCTTGCCAAAAGCCCTTTTCTCAACCTCAACAGTAAAATGGTAAAAATGACATGGTAAAAAGTCTTTTTATAGGTTTTTTGGATGAATGAATGCTAAGTTTGTTTATTTTTCACCATGAAAGGATATTTTTCAATGTATTTTTGCCTATCTTAAACAGGTATGAGTAATGTGTTGTTTTTGTGCAGGACAAAAGGATTTAGAGGGAAAATTGTCATTTTTCACGAACCAAAACATCAGAGTCATCTTTTAAGCCCTTTTCTGACTCCTAAAATATGAAAAGATCGCCGATCGTTTCTTTTACACTCGTTAAAATGGAATTAAAAGACGGTCCCCTTATAGCCCTTTTCTGACCGTAAAAACAGGAAAAGATTGTCGGGTTTTTGTCGTTTCAAACTCGATACTGGAAATAAAATGACATGTCCTTGATCGCTTTTTACTTTTCAGGTCAGAGACACTAATCATGAAAGTACTCCTTGGTCGCAAGATCAAGCGGTTCTCCCAGGTATTATTTTATACTTTTTCGGGCTTGGGGGACACAAATTTACGAAAAAGTTCAACCTGGAGTCTTCTTAAGTTTTTCAGACTCTCTAAAATTGAAAAACGCCGAGTTTCTCCTATACTGGGCTCGTTAAAATTTCACAGTAAAGGACCTGTTCAATTACAAACAGGAACGAACCACTCCTTCCTAGGGTTCGAATCAAAACTAGGTTGGACTCATCCGAAGGATGAGCTTATAATCAAGCATATGTTATCCTCCTCAAGCTTGTTAAAAATAAAGAGGTACTTGCCAGAAATGGTGGGGGAAAAGAGAGAAGAATGAGCCTATTTGTTATCCTTTGTCTCAGAAGAAACCTTATTACCACTCTTGAACACGACACTTTTCATTCACCTGGGTTGGGAAATCCTTTACCTCACAGTTGATCAAACCACATTGAAAGTCTTCAGCCGGGTTCCGGGGATTAACTTTGAGTCGTTTATCACCAAGCCATCTGTTGTGTCGTTATGTGTTCAAGGGTCTGCAAGCAAAACTTTCATCTGCAAAATACTTGTCATCCATTTGACCATCCCTGAGTCAGTCCTTACTGCAACATTTCTTCAACTTGAACAATGATTTCGTGTTGTGGGCTTGCCTGCAACGGGTCACTTTCTATCGACATTAGCACATTATCTAGAGAGATGACTTAGAAATCGTCAATACCTTGAAGTCTGCATGCATCAATGGCAGGTTTCTCGCCTTTGACGTCAGTTTACATCATTGACTTTCGATCGAAGGATTCCGTGAAATGTTCGACATCAACTCATTCATTCACATCTCATGGATTGTACTGGGTACTTTGAGAACCATTGACATTACTGGTGGCCTCTCTCACACTTGTTAACAGTTTACATCATCGACTGGTAATCAAGTGGTTTCTACCATGTTCGACATCAACTCATTTATTCGCATGGCTAGAATCGTACCAATTCGGGAAGTAGAAATGAAGACCCTGGATCTAGTTTCCACCATCTAGGCTGCGAGGAGTTTTGTATTCATTATCTAAGTAGACTAATCATAAACAGATGGCTGCGCCCATACTGTGTCTACAAAAGTCTATGATTATGATGTACTGCAAGATCATTCCTGTATCAGAGTAGTTAGTCTGTTAGTTAAAGTTTTGATCTGAGTATGGGAATGCTTACCTCAGCGATGATATAATCTTATACATGTATTTTGTGTTGAAAATTGCAGGTTCTGACCGGGCTCTCCACGAGATAATCCTTGAAATGATAAAGCGCTTCACCCTTCCTAGATAATACAAAACCCTAATCTACTACAGGCTTCGCACTTTAGGGGGCAATCTGTTACACTAAAAAATGTCACCATGACTATTTACAGTTAGTATGGCTCTATCAATAGTCATGCTATCCTCCTGGGCAAGTCTTATGCCTCTGTTTTCCATGTCAAACTCCAAAAAGAGAGAAAGTCTTTATAAATGTATTTATCTCTGGGTATGCAGGTTCTCTCAACCTTACCTGCGGATACGCACCTAATGTTCACAAAAGCTACGTACTTGTACACTCTGTATGTAAAGGGGCAGGTGCGTACCCCTGTAAAGGTCAAAATGCGCAAGTTTCATCTTTAAAAAGTTACTTGTGGTCATTTCTAGAGCATTCTAGAAGGTTGTTCAACGTGTATTGAGCGCCTCCAGATGGTTCATGTACCCCTACCAAAGAGGAACTTATCCCATCAATAAGGGAGCTATCCCATCCAAAGAGGGGATTATCCCATTGATGGTGGACCTGATTAACTTCCTCTTGAGCACTATAAATACAGGCATTGGGCCAGAAGGAGAGGAGGTTGGAAGCTAAACATTTCTAAGGGTAGATGCTGCTGGAATTAGGACTCCCATTTAGAAGCTTGTGAGGAGAGATTACCATCTTTGCTTGTTTTATTTGGAAGTGGGTGAGCTTTGTCAAAGTAAAGGAGAACTCTTGATGGACCCTAGGAGGGACTTGCACAACACCAAGGCTCAGGTTGTAATTGTTCCTTTTGTTTCCTATTAATGCAAATGAGTCCATTCTTCTCAATAACTTGTTATTTATGAGTTGTTTCATGTACTCCTTGGTCTATGTGTTAAATATGTTTTATTTTATGAGATTATCAAGTGCTATTTAATCGTTTGATTGTTAGTGAACGCAGGTTTCAAAGTGAAGGAGGAGCTCATCTGGATCAGCGAGGCTGGACTGCTACAACAGCGTTGGATTACAGGTAGGATCTAAACACTTGATTTCTTATATATTAAATGCATGTTTAGAGAAGGATTGCTCTTATTTATCTTGTTTGTCACTAGAGAGTCTTAGGCTCCTAGGGAGGTTGGTTGTGTCCGCACTATCGACTCTTTCCGCCTGACAATTACAGCTAGAAATTCTTTTTCAGTAACAGTGTAATTTAATTCAGCAGGGGATAAATTTTTGCTAATATAATATATTGCATATGGTTTTTTTCCTCTTCTTGCCCAAGGACTGCTCCAATGGCTGTATCTGAGGCATCTGATGATATCTGAAATGGCAAATCCCAATTTGTTCCTCGAAGGACTGGGGCTGTGGACACAAGCTTCTTCAGATCCTGGAAAGCACGTTCACATTTTTCTGTCCATAGAAAATCAACATTTCCTATTAGTGCATACAGAGGTGCAGCTATATGCGAAAAATGTTCTATAAACCTTTTATAATAACCGAAAAATCCAAGAAAATTGCGTACCTTTGTTTGAGTGGTAGGAGTAGGAATAAGCAAAATTATTTGGATTTTGGCTGGGTCTACCTGAATGCCAGCTGCTGAGATATAGTGTCCTAGAATAAGCCCTTCAGTCATCATCATATAGCATTTTTCATGGCTTAAACAAAGCCTGGTAGCAATGCAGCGTTGTAGGACTTTTTCTAGTGTGTCCAATGCTGGATCGAAATCGTCTCCGTACGGTGTAAAGTCATCCATGTATACTTCAAGTCCTTCATTTATTAAGTCTGCAAAGATGCTAAGGATAGCCCTTTGGAATGTAGCAGGAGCATTGCATAAGCCAAAAGGTAGAACTCTGTAGGCAAATGTTCCCCAAGGACAAGTAAAAGTGGTTTTGTCTTAGTCTTCAGGGGCAATCTGAATTTGATTGTATCCATTGAAGCCATCTAGGAAAGAAAAGAATTTCTTTCCTGCCAAAGTGTCTAATACTTGATCGATGAATGGGAGAGGGAAGTGGTCTTTTTGTGTTGCTTTATTTAATTCTTTGTAGTCCACACAAATTCTCCATTTCCCATTCTTTTTTGGTACCACCACAAGCGGAGAGACACATTTACTATCGGAGATAGGATAGATGAAATTGACATCTAAAAGTTTTTGAATTTCAACTTTTACCACCTGTTTTAGATGAGGATTAAGTCTCCTTTGAGGCTGGCGAACAGGTCTCGAATCTTTTTCTATGTAAATGTGGTGTGTACATAATTGGGGGTCAATTCCTTTCATATCAAGGTAGTCCCATGCAAATAATTCTTTATATTTCTTCAACAAATTGATGAGCTTCATTTCTTGTTCGGAGGTGAGGTTGGCATTAATATTTAAGGTTTTTCCCGATTCGATTTCCACAACTTTACTATTTGCAACAGAGGTAACAGGTATTGTTTGATCATGCGTATCTTTAAGAGGATCTTCTTCTAATTCGTTATCTAATGCTGCCTCTATCATGTGACACTATGTGCGGGATCTGAGTTCAATTTGACTAATAAAATTATTAATGGCATCGTCTTCTGTCTGGTCTTTAAAATCAAGTGACTCTTGTATAGTTAATGGAGATCTAATGTTATCAGTAAGGTATGATACAGGGTGCCTATTAGTTTTCATTATTGTGACACTTGGTTGTGCTGGAGGATATAAAACTAAGTTCTTGATATTTGCTCCTCTAGTTATGGTCATATTGCCCTATCGGCAGCCAATATAAGCATCGGCAGTTGCAAGCCAAGGTCTACCTAAAATCAATGGATGTCCATCAATTCGGGTTTTGGGATTTATTATCAGAAAATCGGTCGGATATCCCCAGGAGTCAACAGATAACATGACATCATGTAGTGTGCCCTCTAGCTTTACCACAGATCGGTCAGCCAATTCTAGCAAAGTAGAGGTGGGTTCTACAGATGTAGTGCCTAGCTTTTGGCAAGTAGTGGTTGTTAAGATATTGATTGCAGCTCCTAGATCAACTAAGGCATTGGAGAGGGTTTGACCATAAATTTGCATGGTTACTATTGGATTTCCAGGGTCTTCGTATTTAATGGGTGCTTCTTTTCCTAATAATATGTCAGATAGAGTGCCAACTACTTGGACTCTTGGATTGTTTGTTATATTCCTCCTTGGTTTCTTTACACACAATTCTTTGATAGTCTTTGCATAAATCGGGATGTCTTGAATGGCTTTGAGGAATGGGATTTTTATGTACAAATTTTGTAATTCTCCCAGAATGTCAAAATCAGGATATTGTATAGGTCGAGGTATGATTAATCATTCTGGGAACGGGGGAGAGGATGTGGTTGCTTGATTATGAGTTTGTTGTTTGTTCACATCCTCTTCTTGTGACAGTTGTTCTCTAGGTAACTAATTTTCAGCATGAACTGTCTTGTCTCCCTCGGTTTCAATAATATGCCCAGATCTTAGCTGAAGATCATTACACTCCCTCAGGTCGGCTCCTATTTTTGGTGTTTCTACTATTTGGACAGATTGCACCAGTCTGTTATTTGGATTGGGGTTGGGTTGGGCTGGGAGTTGCGGTCTCAAGTTAGACTGGGGATTTTGTTGTAAGGCTGGCAGTGTAGGTTGAGGGAGCGGAATGGTTCCTACTGGCTGATGCATCGGTCTTTGCCAGTTTGTCTGCCAGGGTTGATTTTGTGAAGTAGGAGAGGTCCATTGTGTTGTGTATGGGTTACTTTGCCAATATGGTGGGCCATAGGGAAAATTCGGCCAATTAGATTGGCTTTCTTGATTCAGACACGGGATTGATGAAGGAAATGACTGTGGTGACCAATTTGGAAAGGGAGGTTGAGGTTGATTTTGCCACATATTATATTGTTGAGCATTATACTGTGGAGACTGAAAAGAAGAAGTTGGGTCCGAAAACATACCAGACTGTCGTGGCTGCCACTGACGATGCTGATTGAGCAGATACACTGCTTCTGGCTCTTCTTCTGCTTCCTTGTATACTGCTTTTAATCCAGGAAGTGAGGGACAACTTTCCGTAAGGTGGTATTTTGTGCAGATGGCGCATGTTTGGACTGCATCTAGTGGACACTCCTTATGGCTATGTTTCTTTCTGCATCGAGGACAAAAGATTTCCAAATTCTGTTCTGCCTCCATTTGCTTTTGTTTGGCCTGCATAATATCAAGTTGTGTAGTTAGTGTCCCTAGTATATCAGTTTTAAAATTTTCCAATAAATTTCCAATTTCTACACGCGTTACTCCTTCTGCCGAAATTTTATTATCTCTTACAAACCGATCATGTTCTGTCGGTTTTAGTCTTGTGCTGCCTCTCGAGCTCCTGATGCATAAATCAATAATGTCAGCAAAATTTTCCTGATAAATATCTCCTTTCCCCATAATGTTTAATGTTTCAATCCATTGTTCCTTCATAACCCTAATTAATGTTGTTTTTAACACATTATTAGGTAAAGGTAGTGATGCATAAGGAGATCTTTGAAGATTATACTGAAAACGTTCCACATACTCCTTTAATGTTTCATTTGGTCTAGCTACCATCTGGAATATTTCGTCCTTCAGTTCTCTAGACCTGCCATAGTCCTGATATTTTTTTAGAAAAGATTCTTTCATTTGATCCCAGTTATTTATAACCCCGCCACCTAATCCCATAAACCATCTTAAAGCAGCCCCTTTTAATGTAGAGGGAAATAATTTCAGTTTCTGGGGATCGGTGGCGTAATCATATCCCCTACACAACACATCGAACTCAAATAGGAATGCATCTGGATCTTCTGATGTAAGACCGTGGAATGTAGGGATATGTTGAAGAGGGATTTCTTTCATAGGTGCATTTGCTGTAGTATCCACGATGGGGTACTGTAATGTATAGGTTTGGGTGTTTGGCTGGTTTTGAGCCATTTGGTCAAATATATGCCAATAACCTTCTGGGATATCTAGGAGGGTATTCCTAGGTTGAGAGGGAATGGCTTTAACAGGAATGGTTTTAATAGTGCTTCCTTTATCTGGGATAATGAGAGTGCCTAATGTCTAAGGAGATTGAGTTTCTTCAAAAATGATTTTTGCAGCACTTCCCTTGTCTGGGTTGTTCAATGGTTGAGTTGTCCCAAGAGGAGACCTTGGTTCCTCAGTTTCTCCTGTCGCTCCTCCTCCTTCACAAAGATTGCTGAAATTCCCTTCTTGCAATAGTTCTGGAGTAGAACTTTGAATTTCCTGAAAATCGTGCTCTTCAATTTGACTATGCACTTCAGCAAAGGCTACAGATGGTGATCCTGTGACCTGAAGGGAACTAGTAGGCTGTCTAGAAATAGCTTTTCTAGGTCCTACTGAAGGCTGAGATTCTGCTTTCTTGAAGATTTCGTCTATGAAGGTTGATCGGCCAAGGGTCATCGGCCCCTTAGCTTTTTCTGGCTTGGGTAGAGGTTTGGAATTCTTTTCTGGCTTTTTCTGCTTAGTCATGCACACAAATCAACTGCTAAATTCTAACAAAACAAAACAACAACAAATCTGTAGGAAAGCGGGCAAGGGAGCAGGGTTGTTACATGCTCCACACGTAGGTTCTTACCTTCCATTTTCAAAACCCAATTCTTCCCTAGCAGGTTCTTACACTACTCTGAAAAGAAACAAATGGCTACACTCTTTCCCCGGCAACGGCGCCAAAATGTCGAGCTATAAAAAGGGTCTCTTTCACCTCTAATTACCTCACATTACTTTGTCAATCCAAGAGCGTTTTGTTATTTCAAAGAGTGTCTCAGTCTAAGGCTATCATTTGCCAAAGTAATGCTAGTAGTACAGTGCTAAAAAATACAAGAGTAAACGGATGCTTGTTTACAACAAACTACTTTTAAAGCCTAAATCATGCATTCAGAAAACTAAGCAATTTATCAGTCAAGGGTTTAGTAGCAGTAACTCATCCCTTTGTAAACTGATGGAACTTAAGGAAATCAGGGAACAAATCATCGACCTGGGAGCCAGACAGTAAATGTCAATGCTCACTATAGCCTTAGATCGCTCTTCACACCAAATAACGCAAATGACGGGAAATGGAACGACAGATAAGAAATAGAACAGAAAATAAGAAATGGAACAGCAAACCTGAAATGGAACAGCAAACAGCAATTAAGTCTAATAAGCAACAACACCTTAGTCTATAAAGTCAAATGCAATAATCGTGTCCTACAGAAATCAAACAACAATCCTCCACTTCTAAGGATAAATTAAACAACACACAGAAATGGAACAGCACTGATTAATAATGGACTATAGAACAGTGCTTGAAAACCACACATACACACACACGGAACACCTTAATAGTAATCGGATTCTGGTAATCCAGTTATCAATCTTAGTTATAAAGAATACGACTATATTTCAGAATGGAACAACAATGTCTATAGATTCAACAATCACAAGGAAACATAATCCCTAAGATGAGTTTAGTAATACCAATGAAGAAGTGTACACACAGATACTCTGTAATTGAACAGCAACAATATTCTGTAAAGACCGGCAATATTATATCAACACTTAAAGGAACAGTAATACGTTGCAAAGTTAATATAATGGTTCTGTCTTCGAAAATGATATTACTCAGTGAATTAGATGTAACAGAGCTGGGATGTAAAATAACAGAACATATCAGATTACCAAATAACGTTGATAAGCAAACCACGCATAAACCAAAAGTAATAGTACAGGAGCAAGTGTTCCTCCAGGGCCAGTCCCTTAGCCTCCAGGGGTTCACCGCTTGAAGTTATTTCAGACTCGGAGATGAAATAGTAACCAAGTTTGTATTAATGCATAAGACAGAGTTACAGTAGATCAGTTCTCAACGAGACTCGATGATCAAAGTTTCAATCTTAAGAGAAATTACATAAAACATAACAGACTCCCCAGGCTAACAGTGCTGCCCCTTTTTATAATGGTAAAGGCGGAGATGTCTAGGTGTAAAAATAGTTAAAGCAGCAATCCCTCAGGATCAAAGGATCTTGAGGGATTCGCTGAACAGTTGATCCTCAGTTATCTCTTTACTTTCTTGCGCCGATCCGATATCTCCATTTCCTTTCCAGGGCTAATACACTTTGATTTGGTTTGCCTTGTTTGCATACGGTTCCCTGTCAAAGGGACAACAGTTAACCTGGCCTCGTCCGTTCCTTTGGAACGACAGTCTTTCGTTTTTCCTTCTTCCTGCATAAGAAAATGACAATTGTCAATGTTTTCATTTTGCACATTAATCTCACAGGTTTTATTACAATTCCTTATCATCTACCTAGTTCATGATGCAAAAGGTTTATAATTTCTAGTGAAAAGATGCTGAAATAATTACCAAAAACATACCTTCTTTAGTACTCCACACCGCCCCCAAATAAAAATGCGTTAATATATATGGTAAAAGAGGAGGGGTGGGATTTGATCCCTCGACCCCTCCTCAACAACTTCCTAATTTTAACCAACTACGCCACAATGGAATTCTTGTTATTTCCGCCCATCATTTTTTATTTAAACACAATTCATCAATGTGCCTAGGGGAGGAGGAGAGCACACGTAGTTCGAGGTAGATTTTGTAGGTGGGCCAAATTTTCACTTTGTCAAATTTCAACAAATTTTATATGGTTTCAGCATTTCTCGACACCACGAATGCAATGGCACTGTCCATTTCTCCATCAAAGTTTTGCATTTTTTGGTCATTTTTCAGTATGGAGGTATAAAACTCCTTTTTTTAGCTGATGCTTGTACTCTTCTTTTTCATGCCACTTAATGAATGAAGGCCTCACCGTTGATCGAGCAGGGCCCAGAGACGTAGTCCAAGTCAGACGAACTCCATTATCAATTTGATTTGTCTTCTTTCATGCTTTATGTGTTTCTCCTCTTCTCTCATGTGCACATTAAATTTCTATGTTTAAGCTACAATTTATGCATGTAATTCTTTAACACATCTATATGCAAAAGATTTTGGATCACGATGCCAAGATAATAGTACCACTCTGATACTCTGATTGGGTGGCCAATTTAGTACCAGTAAGGAAGAAAAATGGTTAAATAAGGTTATGTGTGGATTTTAGTAATTTGAACAAAGCCTCTTTAAAGGATAACTATCCATTACCTAAAATGGACCCTATTGCAAAAGGTAACTAGATCATTCAGAATGTCAATTGTTGATGGTTTCTCAGGATATAATCAAGTGGCTGTTGATAAGGAGGATCAAAAGAAGACTACATTTACAATCCCTTGGGGAACCTTAATGTATTCTTGAATGCCCTTTGGGCTGATGAATGCAGGTGCAACGTTCTAGAGAGCTATGGATATTGCATTTGTGGGTGATAAGTTTGTGGTGATATACTTGGATGATATCATTGTCTTCTCCAAGTCAGATGAGGAGCATTTGGAACATCTGAAAAAGACTTTTGAGAAGTGCAGGAAATATGGCCTATCTTTGAATCCTAAGAAGTCTGTTTTTTCTCTAGAAGAAGGCAAGTTGTTGGGACACATTGTTTCAAGAGAGGGAGTAAAAATAGATCCAGCAAGAGTACAGGTTATACAAAATATACCTCTGCCCAGAAGTAAGAAAGATATTCAAAAGTTTTTGGGGAAAATAAACTTTCTAAGGAGATTCGTGTCAAACTATGCTGAAATTGTGAAAGAGATTACTAATATGCTGAAAAAGGAAAATGAAGTACATTGGACCAAAGAGGCTAAAGAGTCATTTTCAAGAATCAAAGAAGCACTACAAGCAGCTCCAGTTTTGATTAGTCCAGATTATCAAAATCCTTTTCAAATATTCTCATTTGCATCACCTAGTTCAATAGCTGATGTTTTGCTACAGAAAAATGATGAAGGTAAAGAGCAGCCAGTTGCTTTCTTTAGTAAGGTACTCAGGGATGTTGAACTCAAATACAATATTCTTGAAAAGCAAGTGTATGCCTTAGTGAAGGCCCTAAAATCTTTTAGGAATTATGTGTTACAATCACAAATTATTGCTTATGTACCAAATGCAGCAGTGAAGGATGTCCTAGTCTAGAGTGATGTGGAGGGTAAAAGAGGAAAATGGATAGCTAGGATCCAAGAATATGACCTAGACATAAAGCCAACCAAACTAGTGAAAGGACAAGGATTGGCAAAGATGTTGGCTGAGTCAAATTTTCAGGATTTATGAATCAATTTACTAACACCTATAAATGAAGAAACGAGTAAAGAAAATGAAGATAAGCCAAAGCTAGGTATGAAGATCAGATACAAATTTCTATGCTCAAATTGATATAAGCACACAGTTCACTATTTATGTTTTCTTTCTTGCCCTTAGTCATTAGATAGAGCAAGATATAGAGCATTAAAAATCAAGGCACAACCATATGTGATTGTAGAGGGTAGATTGTATTGGAAAGATCCTGCTGGAATATTGCTGCTATGTCTCACAGAAGATGAGTCTACAATTATAATTAAGGATTATCATGAAAGGTTGTGTGGGGGGCATTATAGCTGGAAGGTCACTACCCATAAAATTCTCTAGGAAAGATTTTATTGGCCTACCTTATTTAGTGATATATATAGGTTTATCAGAGGCTATCAAAAGTGTCAGTATTTCATTAAGAAAAAGAGGTTGGCCCCTTTGCCAATGATTCCAATCTTCATAGAAGAACCATTCAAGCACTAGGGGCTAAACTTCATTGGAGAAATTAATCCCCCTTCAAGTGGACAGTATAAATGGATTCTTACAACAACTGATTATTTCACCAAGTGGGTAGAAGATATACCTACTAGAATGGCAAATGACCAAGTGGTGATGAAGTTTTTAGAAGAAAAAATTTTCAGTAGATTTGAGTGCCCTGTTAAAATCATAACTGATAATGCTCAAGTGTTCAGTTTAGTAAGGTTTGTTTCTTTTTATCATAAATATAATGTTATTCTATCTCATTCAACAACTTATCACCCTCAAGGGAATGGATTGGCTGAATCCATGTTGAGTATGGAGCATGATTGTTTAGAGGTCTTTGTTTTAGCCAGATGTATACCCCAGGAAGTTTGTACACCCCTCCACGCGGGGGGGGTGCGGGCGGGGGACTTGTCCCCCCCACGGGGGTTTGGGGGGGTAGTCCCTCGGCAGGGGTTTCGAGGGCAGCGCCCCCGAAGCTAAAAAAAAAGATGTAAAATAGCCTTGTAAAAGTATAGTAATTTGTAGTCAATCTGGGCCATCCATTAGGCAGATGATTTGACGGTAGAACTTATGTTTAGTTTAGGGTTTTTTGCCCTAGAAGGAAACCCCTCTCTTTGTATGAGGGCATTATATTGAGGTTGTGTAATAGATGTGTATTCTCCGAGCGAGAAACGGAGGGGTGAGACTGTGAGAGAAAATAGAGGATATTACAGTGGATCTGTTGTAGGTTGTGTCTCTTCATTTTGCTGGATAATAAAAGGAAGGATTGGCTGTTCTGGGTGGACGTAGCCCAAACTGGGTGAACCACGTATATCTGTGTCTCTCTGGTTTTATGCGTTTTCTGTGCTTATATTTATACAATATTCTATGTGTTCCATTGCTCTATAATATATAATTTTCTAACAACTGGTATCAGAGCCAAAGGTCTATTTGGCTGATAAACTTGCAAGGAAGAAGGGTTCCTCGTTCGAGTGGGAGCAATGGCGGAAGATGGTAAGTTTAGGGTCAAGAAATTTAATGGCCAAAACTTCTCATTGTGGAAGATGCAGATGGAAGATTATCTGTATCAGAAAGATCTGTACCTACCATTGGGCGGAAAAACAAAGATGCCGACAGGTATGACAGATGAAGAATGGAACCTTCTCGATAGAAAGGCACTCGGAACAGTACGGTTGTGCCTCACAACGTCAGTCGCCTTCAACATTTTGAAGGAAACAATGACAGAGGGTTTGATTAAGGTGTTGGAGAAACTATATGAAAAACCCTCGGCCTCAAACAAGGTATTTCTTATGAAACGGTTATTTAATATGAAGATGTCGGAAGGTGGATCTGTTGTAGACCATTTAAATGATTTTAATACTATTACAAGTCAGTTATGTTCTGTAGGGGTAAAATTTGATAATGAAGTTAGAGCTCTGTTATTCTTGTGCTCATTGCTATAAAGTTGGAATGGTTTAGTAATGGCCATTAGTAACTCTGTTTTTGGATCTAGTACTTTAAAGTTTGATGATGTTGTCAGTGCTATCCTGTGCGAGGAAATGCGTTGGAAAAGCTCTAGTGAGACATCGGGTAATTCTTTGAGTGCAGAGTCTAGGGTAAGAAAAATGGAAAGAGGAAAGAGCTCAGGATATTGCAGTAAATCAAGGAAAGGCAGATCCAAGTCCAGATCGGAGATAGTGTGCTGGAAATGTGGAAAGAAAGGACACCTAAAGAAAGATTGTAGATCTCGGAAGGGAAAAGAAGGAGATGCACAACAATAAAACAATCATGAAGCAAATGTGACAGGTGAGGTGTTAGAAGATGCTTTGATTCTTTCTTTTGAAAATATTACTGATTCCTGGGTGGTAGATTCAGGGGCCTCATTCCATGCCACACCTGATAAGAAATATTTTCATGACTATGTTCAAGGAGATTTTGGACAAGTTTGTTTGGGTGATGATAAACCCTATAAAATTATTGGAATGGGTAAGGTTCTTGTAAAACAATAGAATGGAAACCAATGGCTACTAAAGGAGGTAAGGCATGTTCCAGATTTGAAGAAAAATATGATTTTAACAGGGGAGTTAAGCGATGAAGGTTGTGTGACAACTTTCACAAATAAAGCTTGGAAGGTCACCAAAGGAGCCCTGGTAATAGCAAAGGGCGGAAAGGTTGGTACATTGTATTTATGCAATGGTATTTCTAAATCTGTTAATGCTTTAATTTCCAAAGGAACAGATGCAGCATTATGGCATCATAGGCTCAGACACATGAGTGAAATGAGGATGAAGATTCTTCACTCAAGGAATTTGTTGCCGGGTTTGAAGAATGTTGATTTGGACTTCTGTGATAATTGCATTTATGGAAAATAGAAGAGAGTCAGATTTCTCAGAGTTGGGAAAGAAAAGAAGAGTGAAAAATTAGAGCTTGTGCATGTAGATGTATGGGGACCTGCTCAGGTATCATCTCTCGGTGGCTCTCGTTATTATGTTACTTTTATTGATGATGCAACTAAAAACACTTGGATTTATTGTATTAAGAATAAATCTGATGTATTTGATACTTTCAAGAAATGGAAAGCTTTGGTTGAGATTGAGACAGGAAAGAAATTGAAGTGTCTCAAATCCAACAATGGAGGTGAATATTGCAACAAAGAGTTTGATAGGTACTGTTCAGAGCATGAAATTCATAGAGAGAAGACAGTTCCAAGAACACCACAAGAAAATGGTGTGTCAGAAAGGATGAACAGAACAATCATGGAGCGTGCAAGGTGCATGAGATTGCATGCAGGATTTCCTTTACAGTGTTGGGCAGATGCTGTAGATACTGTTGTTTATCTAATAAACAGAGGGCCTTCAAGTTCCTTGGATGGTGGTGTTCTAGAGGAAGCATGGACAGGTAAAAAGGTAAACTACTCCTTTTTAAAGACTTTTGGTTGTGAGGCCTTTGTCCATATTAATAAAGAAAATAGAACAAAGCTTGAGGCAAAGTCAAAGAAATGTGCCTTTATTGGATATGGTGTTAATGATTTTGGTTATCGCTTATATGATTACAAAAATCACAAAATCATTAGGAGCAGAGATGTAATATTCAATGAAAAGGTCTTGTATAAGAATCAGTTGTAGGAAAAGAAACAGGAAAAAGAAAACAAGGAATACACAGTTCTTGATGAAATCACTGAAAAAGTAAAGGTGCCTGAAAATAATAATAATCAACAACCACAACAACAGCAACCACCACAACAGCAACAGGCACCCCAAACACCTGAAAGTGGTGTTAGAAGATCTACCAGGATAAGTAGATCCCCTGAACGATACGCTCCTTCATTATATTATTTATTGTTGACTGATTCTGGTGAACCTGAATGTTATGAAGAAGCAATGCATATTGAAAGCAGGAAGAAGTGGGAGGTAGCCATAGAAGAAGAGATGGACTCCTTAATGCATAACCAGACTTGGGATTTAGTTAGGTTGCCTGCAGGAAAAACTACATTGAAGAATAAATGGGTTTACAGGCTAAAGGAAGAAGATGGAGGAAAATAGAGGTACAAAGCTAGACTTGTGGTGAAGGGGTTTGCACAGAAGAAAGGTATTGATTTTGATGAAATATTTTCTCCTGTTGTTAAAATGACTTCAATCAGAACTATTTTAAGTCTAGTAGCAGGTTACGATTTGCATCTTGAGCAGTTAGATGTAAATACAACCTTTCTCCATGGTGATTTGGAGGAAGAGATATATATGCAGCAACCACAAGGATATGAGGTGAAAGAAAAGGAGAAACTAGTGTGTAGGTTGAAGAAGAGCTTGTATGGCTTAAAACAGGCTCCAAGGCAGTGGTATCTAAAATTTGACAAGTTTATGTCTGAACAAGGTTATACTAGATGTCACTCTGATCATTGTGTTTATTTGAAAAAGCAAAATGATGGCAGCTATATTATATTGTTATTTTATGTAGATGACATGCTTGTTGCAGGGTCTAACATGCAAGAAATAAATGTGCTCAAAAGAAAATTGGCAAATTCATTTGTAATGAAGGATTTGGGAGCTGCAAAACAAATCCTTGGTATGAGAATCACTATAGATAGGAAAAATCGCAAATTAACATTGTCTCAGAATGAGTACATACAAAAGGTGTTGAAAAGATTTAATATGCACAATGCAAAACGAGTTAGTACACCTTTTGCTAGCCATTCCAAACTTAATAAGGAAATGTGCCCAAAGACCCAAGAAGACATGGATTATATGTCTAAAGTTCCATATGCATCAGCATTTGGAAGCTTAATGTATGCAATAGTCTGCACAAGGCCTGATATTGCACATGCAGTGGGAGTTGTAAGTAGGTATATGAACAATCCAAGAAAGGAACATTGGATGGCAGTGAAATGGATTCTCAGATATTTGAAAGGTACCACAAATCAAGCATTATGCTTTGGTGGTTCAAACATTTCTCTACAAGGATATGTTGATGCAGATATGGTAGGTGACAGAGATAACAGGAGGAGCACTACAGGATATGTATTTACTATAGGCGGAACAACTGTCAGTTGGGTTTCAAAAATCCAAAGTGTTGTTGCACTTTCAACAACAGAAGCAGAGTATGTTGTTGCTACAGAGGCTAGTAAAGAAATGATTTGGTTACAAAGGTTTATGGATGAATTGGGTAAGGAGCATGATATGGGCACGTTATACAGTGATAGCCAAAGTGCCATTCATCTTGCAAAGAACTCAGCATTTCATTCCAAGACTAAACACATACAGCTCAAGTACCATTTCATACGATCAATGTTGGAAGATGGAGAGTTGAAGCTGGAAAAGATACACACTAGCCAGAATCCTACAGATATGCTAACAAAAGTTGTAACCAGGGAGAAACTAAGAATATGCTCAGTTTCAATTGGTCTTCAAGGATGACGATGAAGTTGAGGTTATGTCAACAATTATGGTTAACAGTTGTGGTTTTGGGCACCTAGTATTGGTGACTCATGGTATTGAGCCCATGGTATTACATGTAGTTGAAGCCCTTAAAAGGCTTGTGTATTCTCCATTGTAGGTAGCCATGGTTGAGTGGTGAAAGCTTAGGTTGTTGGCCGGCTTGGCTATGTTTTAACCAAGGACAATAATAGATCTATTGTTGGTTGGTTTTTCCCCGAGTTGGGGTTTTCCAGATAATCATGGTGTACATGGTTTGAATGTGTATTTCTTGATTGTTATATCTATTTCTCTTGAACCTTAACAAGTGGTATTAGATCTTTGGTTGGAAAGAGCCTTGGATAGCTGTTCGAAATGTTCCCATCGACGAAGTGGTGGCACTGGTTGAAGCAATAGCTCGTTGCACCAACCAGCAATGTCCATTGAGTGATGGTTCAATGAGGGACAAGAAGAAAATAGAAGAAAATGAAGTCTGAAGGATTTGCCAAGGCCTCGTTCGATGAGGAGCAAGAAGAAAATGCAAGCCCTGGGAATATTTTTTGGAAATTAAAAAAATCAAGAAAGTCGGGTAATTCTTTTTTTTTTTAAAGAAACTTGTTGAAGGGCTTTTATGGTTAAAGAAAAATTTCTATTCCGAAATAGTAACAGAGTTTTTAAATAAAAATTCAGTTACAAGAGAAGGGTTAAATAGTGGGATAGGAGTCTTACAGGGTGAAATGCATGGTTAAACTTGCAGCAGTTCAAGTTGTGTGTGGGTCAAGATAGCAACAAAATAAAAATAAAATGGAATTTTCATGTAAATGGGTATACGACTGTAAGACCTGGTAAGGCATGCGTACCCCAGTAAATCACTGGTAAAGTCTGAATGTCCACTTGGGTGATATGGGGATGCATGTGGTGGTATGATGAAGCATGCTGAACTAGGACAGCTTGTGAGATTATCAAATACCCTAACATTGACTGGGTAGGGCCTGGAGGTGAGTGGTGGCTAGCTCACTTGGCAGATTTGGCTAGATTTGGCCAAGGAAAACCCAAAGTCAAGTTTAAAGGGGGGATTGTTAGATAAACTTGACCCTATGGTGGAGTTGAGGTTATGTCAATAGTTATGGTTAATAGTTGTGGTTTTGGGCACCTAGTATTGGTGACTCATGGTATTGAGCCCATGGTATTACATGTAGTTGAAGCCCTTAAAAGGCTTGTGTATTCTCCATTGTAGGTAGCCATGGTTGAGCGGTGAAAGCTCAGGTTGTTGGCTGGTTTCGTTGTGTTTTAGCCAAGGACAATAATAGATCTATTGTTGGTTGGTTTTTCCCCCAATTTGGGTTTTCCAGATAATCATGGTGTACATGGTTTTAATGTGTATTTATTGATTGTTATATTTATTTCTCTTGAACCCTAACAATCCACCAATAAAAACATTGGTGAAAATTCTTAAAAAGACCATTGTAGAGAATCAAAAGGACTGGGATTCAAAATTAAATTTTGCTCTTTGGGTCATCTGGGTGACTGCAAAAATTTCTACAGGCATATCACCATTTGAGCTAGTGTATGGAACACATGCTTTGTTTCCTAGTCAACTTGTGAACCCTGTGATTGCAATGATTCAGGAAGCAAAGGAAGAACCCAATGCTTTAGTGAGAAGGATGCATAAGGTAATGGAGTTGAATGAAATCAAAGATAAGGTGAGAGATAATTTGATTATTTATCAATAAAAAATGAAAGGTATTTTTGACAGAAAAGCTAAAGAAATTGATTTTAAAGCTGGAGACCAGGTGCTGAGGTGGGATACCAAGAGATAAGATAAGGGTAAACATGGGAAGTTTGACCCTATTTGGTATGGGTCATTCAGGATTATATAGGTAAGGGAAAACAATCCATTTCACTTGGAGAACCTTGATGGTGAAACTTTACAACTGTGTGTCAATGGGTAGTACCTCAAACATTATTTCCAGTTTTGAGTTAAGTACACCTTGTCATTGTAAATACTGGAGTAAATTCATTGTATTTTTTCATAGAATTGAATTTAGTGAAGCAATACATGACTCCATGCCTGAGGTGAAGGAACTAATCTACAGTTCTTAGTGCTTCTATGCCAAAATAACTATCCCCAAGTGGAGCCAGGTGTTGTAGCTTACTCTCTCATTTTAGTTTTTAATATTATTCAAAATCCAAAAAAATGAAATATCATGTTTAAGTTTTAAAAACTCAAAAGGTTTGAAATTTTTAAAAATTAGTTCAAATTGAATTATCAGCAGCATTTAAAGCGTTATGAAAGTGGGCCCAATTCATTTTCTAACGCTTGAGTGTTTATGTGAAGCACGATCAAATATCGACAAAGGAGGCAGGTAAAGTGCTCTACGGGGGAACAATGAGTGTGGGTTATAATTCACGGCTCAACCTCCACAGTTGACAGTGACGTCATCATGGTTGAAAGAGGTCAACAGCCCGTGATCGCTGTGGGGGTTTAACTTTGATCAGCATCCCGTACACCCCCTACCCCTGCAGCAGGCCACCCCTCATTGTCCCGCTCCACTTCACGTCTTCCACTTCATCCTCTGCCCTCATTCATTTCTATCCAGCTCACCCTCCATACCCTATCACCTCATCTCTGCCACTTTATTAATTTGTTACATGATTCCCTTTTTCCCTCCATTTTACTTCCCATTTATAAAAGAAAAAATGAAACCCTGTTGTATTAGTCACTTGCTTTTGGTACAAGCAGCTCTATTTCAACATTCCAAGTCAGCAACTATCATTTCCAGTCGTCATGGCCAAACAAGTATGTTCATCCTCTGTTATCCATACCACGTTAATGGACATCAAACATGATATTTCTGGTACCTTCTGCACAATTAAGCATCTCCCCTCATATCAAGACATTATTTTGAACCATAAGAAGTCCCCTATATTCATGGCAATGGTTAGGCCACGTGTCTTAGCGGCATTTGTCCCAAAAACCCACTTGTTTCCAGAATTCATTTAGTGGTTAGCCTCGTCCATGTACCCTAAGCAATGTTTCATGAATTAGTTAGGAGAAGTGTCTTCCAGGTAAATCCTTAGTTAATCCACCAAGCTTTCAATTATCCTATCTCTGGAACTTATGTCACTTTTACTGAAGAGTATTTAATCTCATATTATGACAACTTATCTTCCCAAGAGTCCTCTTATGCTTTATCCTTCTTGGCTCCCAAACCTAGACAGTTCTCCCTGGATGAAAAATTGTTTTCTTTAGATATATTTTCAATAGATATAAGACCAATTTTGCAAGTAATTTCTAAAATTCTAGGAAGGGAAGACTCCAGACATGTTGATAAAGTAGTTTTGGGATTTTTCACTATGATGATGAAGCCAGACGTGGTATTAAATATTCTAGCATTTTGGGTGGACACCATTAACACTTAATTCATGACTCTGACACTTATTGGTTCATTTAAATTTCCTTCAGTTGTCACTTATTTGTTCTTGTACCAGAATGCTGAGCATTTTGCTAATTTGGGGTTAAACATTGTAGACATAAATAAAAAGAAATAGTCAGTGGTGTTATGGACAAACTTGGTGAGGGGTGATCTAGAATATGGTGGCCTATTTGAGTTTACCTCTTTATTCCTTCCAATGGTCTACAAGATTTTGAATGGGACCTTGCCACCAACATTTCTTCCCAAGGCTCAAGAATTTCTTCAATTGAGAAAAGATGTAAGATGTGGAGATTGGTTTATATTTGAAGAGCATGCAGAAATTAGGCTTTATGGGGCCTTAGTCAAACCATATAGACTACCAAAATTTGTGCCAATTCGACTCTTTTCTCTTGAGTTTATTAGGCAAAGCCTAAATGTGGATCAGGTTCATTTTGTCCCAATGAAAAAGGGTTATCTCTTTAAGTTTCCCAGAACAGTGGGACCCTTCATGGTGAACACAAGACAGGCTACCAAAGAGGTTGAGAAATTATTAGGTGACATGTGTCTGTTACAGGTTGTGGAGTGGGCTTATGACCCACATCAGATCATTTCTAAGAGAAGGACAGAGAATGGATACTCGACTTTTGTACATGAAAGTACGCTAGAGGTTGAGAAAATGAAAAATGGATGTCCACTGAACACTAAAGGAACAGAGATCGAAACTCCGAGTATTTCAGAAAAAGGTGCAAAAAGGGCCAGAGAGGAAGTCATTGATCTTGATGAAGAAGAATCAGAAATAGCAAAATGAACCAAACTATTAGATGTAATGTCTTCAACATAACCTCATTTAATAATTCAATTGGGAGAAATAGAGGGTGCACTAGCTTCTCCATCCTCTATTGGGCTTGTTCATGAGAATGTTCCTCTTATTTAGAGCATGTTTGCCCAGATAGCTGAAGGAAACCAGAAAACAAAGTTGAATATGGAGGCTTATGCTGAGTATCAAATCATTTATGAGCAAACTGGGTTATTGTCTGCTATGGATTTAGAAAAGGGCCAACTTAAAATTTCACTCTCTCATCCCACAAAGATGACAGTTGAATCCTCTAGTAAATTTAAAACTGTCAATTTGACAGTTGACACTCAAAAACTCCCCATGCTTGAAAAAATCAATTTGCACATGCAAACTGGCCAATAGATTGTCAATGATTTACATAAAACAAATGCAGTTGCTATTAAAGCAGAGAAAATGTTGCACAAAGTGATCAAGCAATTGAAGCTGGAGAAAGCTAATTCCAGAGCTCTAAATGCTCAGGTGGATGAATTAAAGAACATTATTGTGAAGATAGGAGTCAATCCTGATGATCAACCTGCAATACAGAAACTATTGCAATCTGCTAAGTTTAAGATTGTAATATTGAGAAAGAAGTTGAATCTCCCTACGGGTGAGCACCCTATTGCTGCAGGGATAGCTGAAGTTGAAAATGAAAAGAAGAATCTTTTACAGGATGTTTCGCAGAATAGTGAAGATGTTTTTGTGCTTAAGGAATCATTGGCCAAGCTATAGAAACAAGTAGACACTCATGTCTTCACAGTAGTGATGCCAGCCAATACAAAGGATCCAATGGCACAGGTGATGCAGTTGGGTACAAAATTGAAGATGGCTAAGCATGATTTGAAAAAATAATAAAGGGATATGGAGACAGTTTGTAAATTATTAAACTTGAGTGAAGAGGAAACTAGAATGGAGAAGGAAAATGCTAAGAAATACAGGGAAGACTTCCAAAGGGCTGATGAGGAGATCAAAAGGTTAAAGGAGAGAATGAAAGGTAATATGTCTTTAATCCAGGTTAGGGAAATTTTCTGGGATGAAATTATCGAAGTCATCAGGAACATCTGGGAAATCCTTGTCATTGTGTCTATTGAGAAAACAATTGTCAGGGACATGGAAAGCTTGGTTATGTGAGATAAGCAAAAATTGTTAGAGAGATCCAAGTTTGCAAAAATAATGATAGATTTTATTAACTCTAAGTTTGATGCAAAGCTAAAAGAACATGACCTTATGGACAAAACACTGTGTGCAATGGATTTCAATAAGATGTTTATCAAAAATGTTTACAAAAAAACTGTTGAGAAGAAGATGAATGAAATAAAAGAACCAGTTTCCATGTTCAATATCCTGTTTGATAAAATATTTAAAGCTAGGTTCCCCTCTTGCTGGGATTTACAATGAAATTTGCTGCCATGGGAATCATATGAGACTTTTCTAGTGGAAGCAAAAAGTAATATTGATGGCACCCATGAGAAGACAACAATACTGAAAGGGGGAACTATTTTGAATTATCTGAATAAGGATTTTAAACTTTTGTGTATGGTAAAGACTTTTTTTATAGACAAGCCTACTTATAGGAGGATCACAACGTTCAAAATGGCACTCAACAAACTGAAAGAGGTAGCAAAGCCAAATGTACCATTGTGGAGAATATGCAAAGAGTGGATGATAGAACAGACAAAAGATTCATCAGCAGGGTTGTCTACTCGAACCAACAATCTGAATAGTGACCAGCAACAATCAATCATAATTTGATTTGATTTGATTTTATGTTATTTTATTTTCTCAAAAAAGTGAGGTGTCTTTTACCCTCCAATGTAATGACTTTTTACTTTAGGTAGTTAGATAGTAGTTAAGTAATTCAACAGTTTTTGGTAGTTACCAACTGTCTCATTATGTATAAAAAGAGAGAAAATTAAAGAAAAAGGGTTTGAGTCTTGGGAATCTGAAGACTACACAATTTTGTACTTGATGAATTGATGATTAATGAAAGAACCAAGAGTTTCAAGACGGTGTTGAGTATGATTTGTAATCTCTCTGCTATGTGTCATTTTATTTCCTTCTCTCTTTGAATATGGTAATGAAGTTGTTGGTCTTTGTTTACTTCTGTGAATAAAGTTAAATTCCCTTAAAATAACGCTCCTATGTTTAAAGTTCTTTTCTCTGTATTTCCTCTAAGTTAAAGATAATAGTTTATGTTAAATACAACATATTGTCTTTAACCTTCCTAAGTATTCTTCATACAACATTTGTATTCAACATCAAATGGCATCTTGAAATTTTCATATCACCTATATGTCAAGGGTTTTAAAAATAATGATCTTCATACTCCTCAAGATAAATACACTTTATACTAATGAATGACATGCGTAATCAAATTTTAATGTCTTAGGCACAATTTCTCCACAGCAAGAAATTGGTTTCCTAAGAGATAATAGTATCAACAAGATAGCAAAGACATATAATTGTCAAGTACTGACACTGTAAATTAAGCAGAGATTAAATGTACCTTAATGATACCATTCACACACCAAACCACATGCTTTAGAATTACAATATGAGAGTCATCTAAATGCAAATATTGCAGCTCTTTCCTCATAGTCTCAATACCTATATTATGCTCCATTGAAAACTTCATGGCAGAAATTTCTCTTGTAGTCCCAAAACAACACAAGAATCTCCCAGATTGGCAACATAAAGTATCCCACCACAAGGCACCCCTATTAAACATCAAAAACCAACTGATGCAAGTTGTGGATCTGTAAGTCATGCCTCTATAACAAGAAAAAAAAAACCCCCTTTCGTTGCTAAAAATCATTTTTGGAACACATTAACAAACATCTCTTGCTGCTCCATTGCAAATTCTACAAAATTACAACACCCATTTAGTGTTGTACAATGCATAAAATTAAAACGAATGTTGCAACATTACCGTCTACCATCTATCGAAGTCATTCAACAATCAAGTTTAGCCCTTCACTGAATATTAGCAGAGGGATTAACCAAAGGGGATAATGAGATCAATAAACATAAAATAAATATAGGAATGATAGAAATGTTGTTTGAGATCTATGCCCTATTTTTGCAATAGATTAGAAAGACCAACCAAGATTGTGAATACAATTTTTTAGATTAGTTGTAGTTGTAATTCTCTCTAGTAAGTTTCTACTTTGTACATTAGTGTTTCAGATTAACAGATATTATATTCAGCAGAACAATTTGAAATGGACTCAAATGTCAGTTGAAACAATACTGTAACAACCCTAGTTAAAAAATCATGTAAAAATATACAAGACCATAGTTGATGGGACATGTATTCCAAGCTGAATGGTGGGGAAAACATCCTAGTGGATGTTGATTCTGTTTATTATGGATAAGGAAATTGGAAAAGGAAATGGCTAAGGATTTGGATAGGCATGAGTCATTTATTGGCATTTTATTTATGAAAAGAATGGAAATTAGGAGAAAATAAAGGTGAAAGGTCACAGATTGTATGTGAGGAGGAAATTGAAGGAAAATAATGTAAAATGAAGAAAATAAAGGCCTGACTAATAAAAATGCTTCTGAGGATCAGTGGGTTAGATTTTGACGGGTTTTTGTGAGCTCTCTTCTATTCTATTCTCTCTCTCTCATACTCTTGGATACTCAGAGGTTTCTTGGAGCACTCTTGGAGGGTGTGGCATACATGGATTCTTGGAACAAGAAGGAAAAGTAAGAGCAGGAAATCACAAGAAGGCATCAGGATCAACAACTACAACGGGTTTTTCTTATAGGTATCAAGTTGCATGTATGTCTTCCTCATTATTTTTGGCATGCATGTCGTTTCTTGGTTATTATTTGTCATTGGGATGGAGGATTGTCTGGATTGACAGTGGATTTCCTAGCCTTGCCATTTCTTGGACAACCATGGTGATTGTGGGTTCATTTATTTGTTTTGTTTTGATTGTTTCTCATGTTTCCTTTAGCTTGGGTTGAGTTATTAGTTACTGGAGCCTTGGTTAGACATACACTTTGGAAGCCATGTAACGACTTAGGTTGAGTTACTAGTCCTGTAGCCTTGGTTGGAAAAATGCTCTGGAATCCCTGTAACAACTTGGATTGAGTTACTAGTCTTGGAAGCCCTAGTTAGACAAGAGCTCTAGAAGCCCTTGGTGGGTTGAGTTACTAGTCCTGGATACCTTGGTTGGACAAATGCTCTGGAAGCCAGAAAATGTTGTGGGTTGAGTTACTATTCCTAGTGCCTTGGTTGGAAAAATGCTCTAGAGCCCGATAGCAGTCATGGGTTGATTTACAAGTCCTGGAAGCCAGGTTGGAACAAACATTTTGGAGCCTTAGAAGGCTTGGATAGAGACCGATCTAATGTTGGTTTGTGATGTCTAACGGTGAGGTGGAATCACTGCTTGATGGGTTGAGGTGGATGGCCTCTAGAAGCCTTGGATGGTTTTGCATTGATGTGTTCTATGAGATCCCACATTCATGCTTGGAATATGGCACGCTGATGAATGACTCAAGAGAGATTTGGCTCAGCCATTCTACAATCAAGTGGAATGTAGAAGTCCCATTCCGGGTTTGGATTTTGCATCATCAATATAAGGCTATTTCTCCTTGTAAATCTATGAGTATTATATTGGCTTATATATGGTTTATATGGCTATGATTTCATGAGTATTTATGTCCCTATTATGTTGGTTATGTATATGTTTTATGAAAACAACTATGTATGGTTGTCACCATGTTTTTACTTGTATATGAATGAACAATGTATCTATGGCCTAATGGATGAAACTACATCTAAAGTGATAAGGAAACAATGCCTCATAGCGGATCTCAGATAAGTATGAGACCCCTATGCTCAGATTTTCTATTTACACTTGTAGATTACATATTCATTATATGTTTGATGAAATGCCTGTCAGGGCTAGTATGGGTCTAGTTAAGGTATTATTTAAGTAATTGCATTAGTACTACTATTTCCATGTTATCTTATTGATTTGAAGGTGTCATTTAATTATGGGAAGTGACCTGGGCTCTAGGCTTGAAAAAGTGGCTCAAATCCTGGGGATGCTCGCATAGAAATGAGAAAAAGAGTCCCCAGACACTAGCTTGTAGGCCTGTGAGAGCATCCAGAGGTCCCTGGACACTAGAATGTTCATAGAATGAGAGTGTCCAGAGGCTAAGTTGTCCAAAAGTTCAGTGGGACCCAAGGGAAATATGCCTGAAGTGTTGGATTGGTTCCTGAGGGTCCTAAGGCTGATGTTGAATGTCTGTATGGTGTGTTTCCATCGGTTCCACTTCCTTAACATAACATAGGAGGTCGAATCATATCATAGTGGCCTCTCATTGCATGTTTACCCCGACTGGTCTGTTGCTTGGGTAGATGTGGGAGGAGGGTGTTATAGAGTGGTATGAGAGCATGGTTCACCGCTCAGTCTAGATGGTTTGTGTCTTGGCCATACATTCATGTTGGTTTCATATGTGTTCCTTATGCATGTAGTCCATGTACTTGTTGCATCTGCATGGTGTTGTTCATGGTTGTAGTGATATCGCCATGTGAAGGTTGATGGTGTTGTCGTGGAGTATGCCTTCATGTGTGTATGGTTGATTCTGCATTGTTAGGCACATCGATGTTCACATGTTATCAATTGCACGTAATGTGGTTGTTGTTGTCATGCATGAGGTCATGGTTTATATAGTTGATATGGTCATGCATTGATGACTACACTATATCTAGTATGATGTGTATATGGTTTTGTACTCATGTGTTATATGTCTATATGCAGTGGTTATGGATGTATGATCTTGGTTATAGTCATGCATGAATAGTAGGTCAAACATGCATTGTTAAGTCATGATATGCAAGTTAGGTCATCATGGTGTTATTGGTTGTTATGATGCTAATGTGTTGGCTGAGATAGAATGGGAGATGAAAATCATCATAATGAGGTTGCAACATTAGACTTTGGGGTAAGAGCAGATCATCATACATGTATTGTATGTTTGACATGAAAGTATGTAAGTTAAGGATTTTTATATGCATTAGGGTTATATACATTAGGTTTTTGTACATTTCTATTGATGTTATGGTTACATACATGATAGATGCTACTTGATTAATGTATTCATATGCACATGTGTCATATAGTCATGAATGATAGTATCATGTGGTTGTATGCATTGTTATTATTGTTTTATGTTAGATAACTTGATGATTATGCTATATGTTGTTGATAAGTATGTTATAGGTTAACTTCTTGTTGTTATATGCTAGTAACTTGATGATTAAGGTTGTTACATTAATACCTTGATGTTATATGTATCACACTAAGTTGGATTGGCCTATGCAAATGGCTATGATTATGATATTTAGATATGAGTTGACATATTTGTAATATGGTGTTGTACTAATCTAGATTGACTTTGCATATGTGTGAACGATAATTGTTTATGAGCTATGATGTAAACATGATAGCTAGTTACTAGTATGGATATCATGACCTTATTTATGGTTGAGTTGATATGTTGTGAAGTTATATCATGATAATCTAGCTTGATTGTGCAAACAAGATAACCTCCTCTGAGATAACTTAATGTATAAGTTTGCTTATGTAAGTATACTTGGTTCTTGACTATTTGATTATGTTGTCTAGTTGAATTTAACATGGTATGTTTGCAAGTTGGTTGAATGTTTGATGAATTTCATAATAAGAGTAAGTGTTCCAATGATCTTGTTTTAATATGATTGTACTAACACATATGTGTTGAGACAGTTGATATGTACTTGAGTGTAGTAGGAGAGAGTTGTAACATTATGTCTAATGACTACGAGTAGAATATGGATTATGACATGATTGTTAGTCTTGGTAAAGGTTGATTTAAAATTGATAGATATGATTGTCTTGATATTTGAAACATGTGGTTGACATGTGTAAACAGTTGTAGGAAACATTTTGGTATTAACATGACAAGGTCATAGATGATTTGTTTATATGACTATCCATTGGGTTATAGTAAGACTCAGTTGCAACAAGGTAAAAAGATAAAATAAAGGAATTGGGCAAGAATTCCTTTGGCTATGTTTGAAAACCCTAATTCCAAACGAATGAGTGCTTTGCATATAGGAAGTCTTCTTAACCTTGATTTTGTTTGACATTATGTGGATATGTGCTATAGTCATGAACATATATTTGACATGTATATTAGCTATTCTCTCGTTACAGGTGGATCTGTCAAGGGAGTTGGAGTCCCTTGAGATATGGCGTGGATGTGTTCAATTGCAAGGGAGTGTGCTTGGCACAACAAGGTAAGGTAAATGTGTGTTTTTATGTCTATTTATTATGCGTTCATGGAAACATGATGCAGAGGATTGCATGGAAAAGAGACTAAGATGAAATATTGAAGAAGGATTAGGTTGGAATTTCCTTTGGAAGCATTGGGAACCATGGGGATTGAGTCATGGTGTCTATTGCTAGTCCTATGTTTTTTCTCTTTCGTGATTTTTCGAGCTTGATTTTCGGTTTTGTTATGTCTAGTGCATGATCATGCCACTTTGTTTGTGGTTTCGTATTGTTATTGGTTTTCATGGTTTTATTCTTGTTTGTTTCTTGTACTTTCCTTTTAAGTTTCAAGCATTGGGAATTGCTTGGGAAATAGGGATTTAATGGAGATCAGAGAGAGTTGTGTGGTACTCGACAGCTAAGGTAAGACCTGGATGAGGCCAGTGGATGTATAAGGGAAGTTGAAGGTAAGAGTACGAAAACCAGTTGGATTGGTTAGGTCCATTGGGGTAAATGGACAATGGCAGGACAATCATGAGAAAGGTAACAGAAAAGGTGAAGTAAATGGATCTGAGGCATCATATGCATTGGCTATGTTGGGAACGATTGTTCCCAATGTTGTGCATGTTGTGAACAGATAAAGGGATTTCTCTTAACCTTGACCTTATGATATATGGTAATTAGGTTGTGATCATGATTATGTTGATGTTTATATATATGTATACATGTATGTATGTATATATGTCGTGTCTGACAGGGTCGTCATGGATCATGGTTGTTTAATGCTAATTTTTATAGGTATATATGTATGTATGTATATCGTTGTTTAACAGGATCATGATTGTTTTATGTTGAAGTTTATATGTATATATATTTATGTATGTATGTATACCGTTGTCTGACAGGGTCATCATAAATCATTCTTGTGGAGGAATGATTGCTCATGTGTGTGAATGGTATGATGAGGTTCCTGGTTTACGAGGAATCAAGTGAGAAGAGTAGTCATGAAAAACATATGAGGTGAGTATCATGTAGATATGAATTGATATTGTATGCTTGAATTATGCCTATATTTATGTTCTTGACAAGCTATATTGAGGGATGCAACAACGAAATGAAAGAATTATGGTTCGTGGTATGTTAGGATAAGAATGGATGGTGGAGAGACACTATAAGCAAGGTTTCTTGGTAGAGGAAGTGTGGTTTCGGATGCGTGGTACTATTGTTTTGCATATGTTGTACATGTTGCATCTGTGATGTTGTGCCCATGCGTTGTTTTGTATATATAGTGTGTGTACATGTTGTTTATGCAATGCTATGTACAGAGTGTTAGTACAAATAGTGTTGTGTGAATATTTCATATGCAGTGTTGGGTATAGATGGTGTTATGGACATGTTTTATATGTAGTGATATGTACATATGGTGTTCTATGCATGTTTTACATATGGTGCTATGTATATATGGTGTTGTGTGCATGATTGTACAAGTGGTGTTGTGGGCATGTGGTGCCATGTACATGTTGTACATACAATGTTGTGTGCAGGTGGTGTTGTGTACATATCATGCACAGGTTGTTGTGTACGTGTGGTGTCATGTACATGTCATGCATGTGGTTTTGTGTACGTTTGGCACTGTGTACATGTTGTAGATGTGGTATTATGTGCATGTCGTACATGTTGTGTTGTGTACATGCGGTACTATGTATGTGCATTGTGTAGTCGTGGTATCATGACATTTGTATTCATTGTGTTGTACTCTGTGTGGGTACATGTATTGTGTTGTGTTGTACACTAGACATAGGAGTATGTATTGTGTTGTGTTGTACACTCGGTGTAGATGTATGTGTTGTATGTCAGGTGTAGGTACATGGTGTTGTATGCCATGTGTGGTTGTATGTGTGTGATGCACACTATGTGTATGTGCACATGGTTGAGAAGAAGACACTAGGTGTTTGTTGGGTGTGGCAACTGATCTAGAGTGCGTACAGAATAAGGACAAAGGTAGAAGCTAAAGATTGATTAAAGGATAAGTATCTATATTTTATTTCAGTTTTGTTATGCATGTGATTTATGATTTTGGTTTATGATGGTCACATATGATTTATGATTTTGCTGGTTGTGTTTTGAGCTAACCAAATGTGATATTTTTATACATGCTGATTTGGTCAAATATGCTAGTTTGACTTGTTGGGATAGGAAGTACATTGGATTGCAATTGTACCTTATTGACGAGCTACCAATGAGGTATGATGTGAATTTATTTCAATTTATTTTAAATCTAATGTAAGTTATGTGCTTGGTAGAGGAAGCACAAAAATTCCCGATTGGATGATTGAAATCGACTGCAAGAATTAGCAGCATCAGTGAAAGGGATTGGAACATGCGGCTGTATGATGGTAAAGTATTCAGGAACAAGGCCATTGTGGGACAATGGTACCCAAGAGTGTCTATTTGTTTCCATGAGCATGCTATGACTGGTATGATGGTTTTGAGGCAGGTATATTCCTTGGTTGTTTGACCTTCCAATGTGAGGAAGCCCTTCCAAGGGATGGATCATCCAAGATAAGGGGTGTAAAGAGACTTTCTAACAGAGAAGGGAAGGTCAGGGATGGATTTGTTTTTGTCATTAGCATTTCCAGAGTGGAATCGGATGCACATTAGGAGTGCGCCTTAGGACAATGACCAAGTAACTATTCACTGAGAGGATAAGTGGTGCATGCTTATAGCATTGGGATTAGATGCAGTTTGATTGTGGTAGGGGATTCTAGACTTTCTAGGAAGGAGGTTAGTCCTGGTATTATTTTGAGGGTGTAGGTATGAGCCTCTAGATTCCCTTAATGTAGATGCCAAAATCATATCCTTTTATTTGTTGGGTGAGAAAATGTGCATATGTGTATATGTGTGTATTATTGTAAATATTGTATTGAGCTGGTTTATAAAGCTCCACAAATATTATGGTTATTTGCCAGTTGAAGCAAATGTGTATATGAGTATTGTTGACACCTAATCTTCATGATTGGGGAATTTGTAAAATAGATAAATCAGGAATGTGAACAGTCATCGGAAGATGAACTGAACAATCACTCCTAATGTATAAAACAATAACATACCTATGGAATAAACACACAAATTGGTTTTTCTGAGTTTTCTGCCAAACTGGAGTTACTGCCTGGCCTGACATGGTATCAGAGCCAGTTCTAAAAATAGTTGTAACTCCCTTATCTCTGCCACTGCCTCTGTCCTAAAATGCTCTGCCTCCATTGCATTGCATTCACCTGAGCTCTGTCCTCAAATGCCTCTGTCATTCTGTCCACTGTTCTACTCTGCCTCTCTCCCTTGATAGAAAATCTGTTTTGATTCCCTGCTTTATCCTTTGTGCGCTGAATAATTCGCCGCTCCCACTCAAATTTCGTTTCAAATTCCTCTTGAATATCAGATATTTCTGCGCACTATTTTTTGATTGCTGTGCACTGGTACACGCGAGACTTGCCCGTCAAAGGGAAAAGAAGTGCCGATTGCATTACTCCTGCGACCTGATCTCATTCCCTATTGTCTGTTATTTCAATTCCTGCAATGGCAGCCGCTACTGGAGCCGTGCTGAAGACACCTCTCAGCCTGAGAAAATCCGAATGGATGGGTCAGGCCGTATGGTAAACATTGCAACTGGTTTGCTGTGCTCAGTGCCTTTGAATTGGTCGTTTTTACTATGCATTGATCGAAAAATTGTTTACGCATAAGTGATTTTTGTTGATTGAGATTTTGTATTCAGTTATCTGCTACAGTCCTGTTGGATCATGAAAACTCTCCATTGATTTCTGAGCATATCAAATCATCATTTCTCGAGGTATCTATGGAGCATTGGAGGTATACGTATCCTGTTGCAAACCCTGATCAGAACTGCAATTTTTGAATCTTTTGTTAAGTCAAGTCAAACTGTGAAAGCATCTATAAGAGAACATCGAAAACCTAAAAAAATCTTTTCGTTCTAGCCCCGTGGTATCAGAGCATAGTAAAAACGAGACTGTGGTATCCCAAGACCGTGGTATCCCGAGACTGTGGTGTGAGACCATGGTATCCCGAGACCGTGGTATCGAGACAGTATGTTGGAGGTCCCGGTCCAGGTTCGAATCTGATTCATTGGGTTTGAGAGAGCATGTACACCGGTCCATGAATACAAATATGTGCATTGGTTCTTTGATTAAGCATTGATGTATATTCTCAAAGCGTGGTGCAGAGGAAGCAAGGTGCATGTCGTAATGACTTATATATACCAGTGAATGGTTGAAGCATTGATTCTGTATGCGCATTGGTGGAATGAAGACCGTGAATTTTAATTGTGATATATGTGTTCTTGCATGGTGCTCTCCATAAGTTGCATTTTTTGAATTCGTATATGTGTTGGGCACATACATGTGCATTTTTAAGACGATCATCCATTTATAAAACCTGATTGATGTGTGAACTAGTGCAATGGGGATACTTCAATATGATAAGCTGCAGGCTTCATTAAAAATTTTCGTATACTGAGATAGAGGAATACTCTGTTTGCTCAATACACAATTTGTATATTGATATGAATAGTTTATTTGTAACGAAGGTCTACAATGATATGTAATGCTGATACTTCTATCAAATATTAGAGGGATTAAAAAAAATATATATATATATAGTGCATAAGGCTGTAACGTAAGGAAGTTTTTTTATCAGCAGAAGTATTTTTTTTTACAGAATGCATTCAATCATCTCTATGGTAGGAATAGTTCTCACTGGCAAAGAGAACTATCCTGAATGGTCTCGGATGATAAAACACATCCTCATCTTCAATGAGTTGTGGAAAGGAGTGTGTGTCGGAGAAGGAGACAATGACCCAGTGTAGCCTACATCAGACAAAGAGCTCGTCATTTGGGAAAACAAGAACAGCAAAGCCTATGCATTAACCGCATCATCTGTAAATGAAGAAGTAAGTCGCCATATTTCATCATATTCAACTGCCTTTGAAGCTTTACAAAAGCTCAAAGAACTCTATGACTCACATTCTGCACTTGAAGTTGTTCAGCTCATGATTAAACTCTTCACTCTTGAACTAAAAAATAATGATCCTCTTGCTCTTGCATCTGAAGTAAAATCCATAATGCATGATATCAAATCCACTAAGGTTGAGCTGGATATCCCTCTTATTGCTTTTCTCAAGGCACTCTATCCTACTTACTCCAATTATCTTGAGTCTTTACAAGCAAATGGAAATCTTAAAGATATAACCTTTGACTCTCTTGTGAAAAAGTTTGCTGAAAGAGAGAAAGCCTTTGGAAAGAAGATAGTCCCTGAATCTTCTGAAGAGACTGTTTGCCTTGCTCATAAAGAAAAGTATCCTTCTCAAGATTCTACAAGAGGAAGAGGTGGACGAAGAGGAAGAGGAAGATACTTCAGAGGCAGGGGGGGCAGACATTCTCAAGGAGAAAAAGCAGATTTGCATTGCATTCGCTACAAACGAAATGGATCACATGATGCTTCTACATGCAAGCTACCATGGGACAAAATTGAGCAGAAAAGAAACCAGCAGAAAGGTAAAACTGATGATACAGACAAAGGTAAAGCACTTGAATCTGCTCACTATATTGAGGCACAATGTAACATTGGAGTAAATGAAGATTTGTTTAATGTTTCACTTGCTTCTTCGAAAAATGATTGGTTGCTTGATTCAGGAGCAACCTGTCATATGACTCATAGGAAATATTTTTTTAAAGATTTCACTGACAATGTTGATGGAGCAGTATACTTTGCAGATCAGTCAAAAATCAAGCCATCAGGGCTTGGCACAATCAGGCTTAAACTGCCTGGTCTTCCAGACTTTCTTCTGGATCATGTTCTATATCTCCCACAGCTCAAGAGAAACTTGTTGTCCTTGGTCCACATTCGCTAGCAAGGTCACTCCATTCATATGTTTGATGGCAAGCTTGAGGTAAGAAAAGCATCTGACCACTCACTTGTCATGAGGGGAATAGAAGAAGAAAGGCTTCTCAAACTGCAAGGAACCTCTGCTCATGCACAACATTTCTCATATATTTCTCATCATGAAGAAGGTACACTTCCATCAAGTTTATTATGGCATGCTAGATTTGGACATTTAAACTATGACAGTCTCCGCTTATTGAAGAAAAATGGTGTTGCTGGTTTGCCTACAATTCCTAGGAAACATAAGCAATGCGATGCTTGCATTCTAGGAAAGCATAGCAAACAGTGTTTTCATGATTCACATTCAAGAGCACATAGGAAGCTTGAACTCATTCATTTAGATTTATGTGGTCCAATGCCTGTTCCTTCTGCAAATGGAAATAAACATATCATGACATTTATTGATGATTACACCAGAATGTGTTGGGTTTATTTATTGAAGAACAAATCTGATGCTTTTCAAACATTCAAGAATTTTCATAAATGGATTGAAAATGATGCACAATCTCATATTGGGTCTATTCGCATTGATATTAGAAAAGAATATACATCAAATGAATTTGAAAACTATCTTCGCCAACATGGGATCAAACATCAAACAATTGTACCTTATAATCCCCAACAGAATGGTGTAGCAGAAAGAATGAATAGAACAATTTTGAATATGGTACGATCCATGCTTTTCTTCAAAAATGTAAAGATAATGTTTTGGGCTAATGCTGTTCTATGTGCTGCATATATAAAGAATAGATTTCCATCTAATGCTATAAGAAACAAGACTCCTTATGAATTGTGGTATGGACATGTTCCTTCGGTAAAACATCTCAGGATCTTTGGTTCCACCTGTTATGCTTTGATACCAAAGGTACATAGAAACAAACTTGGTGCTAGAAGTCGTAAGTGTATCTTCCTGGGGTATTCAAACACCTCTAAAGCATACCGCCTCTATGATGAAGTAAATAAAAAGTTTGTTGTATCTAGAGATGTCATTTTTCTGGAATCATCCAAATCTGACAATGTTGTTGAGCGGCAACTTGATCGCTTGGATAGATTCGCAAAAACGAAATCATTTCAAGAATTTGATAATCAGATTCCACATCTTGAAGGGGGGTTTCCTATACTAGATCAACATGTGGAATCTTCTTCTGAAGAACAATCTCCCCTGCATGAAACTCCAACAACGGATGATGCTTTAAGTGATGTAATTGATAGAATTGGGAGACTCAATCAACAAAGCAGCCTGGACCATCTCAGAAAGGTCCCCAAAATGGCTGACAAAGACACTTGAAAATGTTCATCCTGATGAAATTGGAAAAACAGGAACCAGAAATTCAAACCGACAAAATGGAGGTGATGTAGATGACTCTAATTCACCTGTTGATATGGATGTTACCTATGATTGTGAATTGAACTTGTCTACAGATTTTGAACCAACTTCCTTCAAAGAAGCTGCTTCTCATGATGAATGGAAAGAAGCAATGAAAAAGGAGTATGATGCCCTCATAAAGAATGGCACTTGGAATCTGGTTGATCCTCCATTTGGAACCAAACCAATTGGCTGCAAGTGGGTCTACAAGAACAAATACAAAGCTGATGGCTCACTTGACAAGCACAAAGATAGGCTTGTGGCAAAAGGCTTTGCATAGAAGGAAGGGGTTGATTATGAGGAAACTTTTGCCCCCACAGCAAAATGGGCCACCATCCGGACACTCTTTGCACTAGCTGCTCAGAACGGTTGGAAAGTCCATCAAATGGATGTAAAAACTGCATTCTTGAATGGAGATCTAAAAGAGAATGTTTTTATGTCCCATCCTGAAGGATTTGCTGTGAAAGGACATGAACATAAAGTATGCAAACTCTTGAAGTCTTTGTATGGCCTCAAACAAGCACTGCGAGCCTGGTATGAAAAACTAACTGAGCATCTTCTGAAACTCAACTTCAATCATTTTGATCTTGATGATGCAACTTTATTTGTCAAGAAAGTTGGCAAAACAGTTGTGTATCTTGTGGTATATGTAGATGATCTTTTAATGACAGGGAACAATGAAAGCTACATTGCATCCATAAAGAAGGAATTAGGGAAAAGTTTTGAAATGACTGATTTGGGCTATGTTCATTACTATCTTGGCATTGAAGTAACCCAACATCCAAAATCCATATTTCTTTCTCAAAAGAAATACATTGGAGATTTGTTAAACAGATTTGGCATGACAGAGTGCAATCCTCTTTCTACTCCAATGGAACAAAACTTAAAGCTCACATCTATTGAAGGAAAGGAATTTGAGGATGCAACAAAGTATAGACAGCTTGTAGGAAGTCTCATATACCTCACTACTACCAGACCAGACATTTCATTTACTGTTGGAATCCTCTCCAGGTTCATGCAAAAGCCTTGTGAGGGACATTGGTCTGCTGCAAAAAGAGTTCTAAGGTACTTGAAGGGAACTCAAGACCTTGGAATCAAGTATACACAGGTGGACGACTTCAGCTTGATTGGATACTCTGATTCAGACTTCGATGGAGACAAAGAAACTGGGATATCTACTTCAAGATATGCTATGAGTCTTGGATCAGGAGCTGTCTCCTCGAGATCACGCAAACAATCAGTTCCAGTAGATTCCACAACTGAAGCAGAATACGTGGCAGCAGCTGAAGCAACGAAAGAAATTGTGTGGCTCAGGAAAATTCTTGAAGATTTGCAGGTAAAACAAGTACAATCAACTCCACTCATGATTGATAAAACCTCTGCAATAAAGTTGGCCAAGAATCCAAAGTTCCATGATCGAACAAAGCATATCAATACTAAATATCATCTGATTCGACATCATGTTGAGGCCAAAACAATCTATCTCCATCATTGTTCCACAAATGAGCAAATTGCAGACATCTTCACCAAAGCACTTGGAAAGGAAAAGCTTGAACGATTCAGAATGATGCTTGGACTCACCAACATCCCTTCAGATTAAGGGGGGAATGTTGACACCTAATCTTCATGATTGGGGAATTTGTAAAATAGATAAATCAGGAATGTGAATAGTCATCGGAAGATGAACTGAACAATCACTCCTAATGTATAAAACAATAACACACCTATGGAATAAACACACGAATCAGTTTTTCTAAGTTTTCTGCCAAACTGGAGTTACTGCCTGGCCTGACAAGTATATGTGGTTGTTATTGTAGATACCGTAATGAGTTGTGTTATAAATCTCCAGTAAATGATATGATTGCCATGTTATTAGAAGATGGTCATTGTAAATATTGTAACGAGCTATGATATAAAGCTCCATGGACAGTATGTTTCTATTTTCAGTGGCCTTGCTGGTTATAGGTTTCATTGAACACTGAGGACGGTGTTCCCCCAAGTAGGAGGGTATGTAATAGCGCTGGTTAAAAAATCATGTAAAAATATATAAGACCACAGTTGATCGGACACGTATTCCAAGCTGAATGGTGGGGAAAACATCCTAGTCGGTGTTGATTCAGTTTATTATGGCTAAGGAAATTAGCAAAGGCAATGGCTAAGTATTTGGAAAGGCATGAGGCATTTATTGGCACTTTATTTATGAAAATAATGGAAATTAGGAGAAAAGGAAGGTGAAAGGTCACAAGTTTCATGTGAGGAGGAAATTGAAGGAAAATAATGGAAAATGAAGAAAATAGAGGCCTCACTAATAAAAAGGCCTCTTATCAGTATCAGTGGGTAAGCTTTTGACAGGTGTTGGTGGAGCTCTCTTCTATTCTATTCTCTCTCTTTGATACTCTTGGATACTTAGATTTTTCTTGGAGCACTCTTGGAGGGTGTGGCATACTTGGATTCTTGGACTAAGAGTAGGAAAGTGCAAGAGGGCATCAAGATCAGCAACTACAGTGGGTTTTTCTTACAGGTATCAAGTTGCATGTATGTATTTCTCACTAGTTTTGGCATGCATGGCACATACATGTGGTTTCTTGGTTATGATATGTCACTGGCATGGAGGATTGCCTAGAATGATAGTGGATTGCCTAGCCTTTCCATCTCCTGGATAGCCATGGTGATTGTGGATTCATTTCTTTTTTTGTTTTGGTTGGTTCTCATGTTTCCTTTAGCTTGCATTGAGTTGTTAGTTCCTAGAGCCTTAGTTGGACAAATGCTAAGAAAGCCCTGTAACAACTTCGGTTGAGTTACTAGTCTCGTAGCCTTGATTGGACAAATGCTTTGGAAGCCCTGTAACAACTTGGGCTGAGTTACTAGTCCTGGAATCCTTGGTTGGAAAAACACTCTCGAAGCCCTTAGTGGGTTGAGTTACTAGTCCTAGAAGCCCTAGTTAGAAAAACGCTCTAGAAGCCTAGAAAATGTTGTGGGTTGAGTTACTAATCTTGGAGCCTTGGTTGGACAAAATCTTTGGAGCCCTGCAACAGTCTTGGGTTGAGTTACTAGTCATGGACAACGATTTGGAACAAATGCTCTGGAGCCCTAGAAGGCTTGGATACAGACTGATATGACGTTGGTTTGTGATATCCGATTGTGAGGTGGAATCACTACTTGATGGGTTGAGGTGGACGACCTCTCGAAGCCCTGGATGGTTTTGGATTGATGTGTTCTATGAGATCCTAGATTCATCCTTGGAATATGGCATGGGGGTGAATGGCTAAAGAGAGATTTGGATCAACCATTCTATGGTTGGGTGGAATGTGGAAGTCCCATTCCGGGTTTGGATTTTACATCATAAATATGAGGTTATTTCTCCTTGTAAATCTATGAGTAGTATTGTAACACCCTCCTCCCACACCTACCCAAGTAACTAGCCAACCAGGGTAAACATGTGACAGAGGCTACTATGATTCTATTTGGCCTCCTATGTGACCTTAAGGAAGTGGAATTGATGGAATTGTCACACACATTCATCCAACATCAGCTTTAGGACCCACAAAAACCAATCCAACACTTCAAACATCTTTCCCTTGGGTCCTACTAAAATTTTGACCATCTTAGGCCTCAATCGCTCTCATGATATAGGCATGACAATGTCTAGAAATATAAATTCGCTCTCACAGGCTTATGTTCCAATGCCCAAGGACCCAATTTTCCAGATTTGTGCCAACGACCCCAAGAGTTAAGAAACTTTTTCATGCCCAGAGCCCAGGTCACTGCCCAGAATGGAGTGATAGCTTAAGATCAGTAAAAGAATAGGAAAACAATGATGCCAAAACAATAATTTGAAAAATAACTTAACCAAACCCCTACTAGCCATGACAGGCAATTTGTCAAACATATCATCGACATGTAACCTATAGGTGTAAACAACATAATTAAGTGTAGGGATCTCATACTTCTCTGAGAATAGCTATGAACCATTTTTCCCTCATGTCATTTTCTGCATTATCATCTATTAGGCCATAGATACATTATCCATTCATTTACAAGTAAAAACATGCTAAGATCCATACATAGCTGATGTCATAAAACATACCTATAACCAGCATAATAGGGACAAAAATATTATAAACATATTGCCATAAAATCCACATATACATCAATACATTTACACATGATATTCGATGGAATGAATTTCTCATTAATGAATGCAATAAACCAACCAGAGATGGGACTACCACGGTCCACCCGACCATAGATTGGTTGATCCAAGTGTCTCTTCAGCCAATCAACCTCATTCCATATTCCAAGAATGAATGTGGGACTCATAGAACACACACAAAAAAGCCACCAACAAGCATGGATGTCATCAAAGACATCCACCTACACCATGAAAAATTTGAGTGCCTCATATTCTCTGAGGCTTTACTGTAATCCACAATCTGATCCAGGGATCACTAGGCCCTACACTATGACACACTCTCTAGGATTTACTGTACATTCCATCCTAGGACTACTAGGCCCAACAGAGAGAAATCCACCTCTTAGCTTTACCGTATATCCTGTCATTCACTGGTAAGGAATCTTAGGCCCACCAAGGCACACAATCTATCTTTACCACAACCCATTGTCTGATTCAGGGGTTACTAGGCTAATGGCTTTACCGTGATCCACAGTTTGGTTCATAGACCACTAGGCCATGTGTTTTTCAGTTCAGAGATCCACCCCACTTAGCATTGAATCCATTCGGCCCTCCCACATTAACCGAATATGAGAAACTCATCTCATCAAAGCTATCAAGAAATGGCAAGGCTAATCTAAAGAACATTGTCACACTTGGAGAAACCCATGCCATGGTAGAAAAGAACCACATGCAATACCATGCATGCAAAATATATCAAGGAAAACACACATGCACGTCGATACCTACAATGAACCTTGTTGTAATTACTTGATCCTACCTTTCCCTACTTGATCTTTACTTCCTCTTGCCTTCTTTGCCTTTCTTGCTCCAATTCCAAATCACTCCATGAAACTCTAAGTGTCCAAGAGTGAGAGAGAGAGAGAGAGAGAGAGAGAATAATGAGAGAGCTCCAAATCTAAAATGACAAAAAGTTACCAACTGATTCTCAGAAGCCTTTTTATGAATGAGGACTCTATTTTCTTCATTTTCCATTATTTTCCCTCATTTTCCTCCTCACATGCAACTTGTAACCTTTCACCTCCATTTTCTCCAAATTTCCATTATTTTCATAAATAATTGTGCCAAAAATGTCATTTTTCCTTTCCAAAACCTTAGCCATGGCCTTTTCCAATTTCCTTAGCAATAAACAACCAAATGAACACCCCCTAGGATGTCTTGCCGAACATTCATCTTGGAATAAGTGTCCCATCAATTGTGGTTATTGTTTTTAACTTTTATTACATGGAATTTTCACCAGGGTGTTTAAAAAACCATCCCTCTCATTGGACATCATCCTCAGGTTTCAATCACATATATACCTCAACAACCCACTAAAAGAAGACATACTACTCATGGATATTTATAACATAGCTTGATTTAGTATTTACAATGAAGGACCTATTCAAAAGCAAAACATTATGACAATATACTACATACTGGAGCTTTGTAACATAGCTCATTACGGTATTTACAATGATCATGATCTAGGTGGATATTGGTGGCCACCCAACAATTCCACTTGGACCCCCATCATTGTTTCTTTCAGTTTTTCAGTTTCCTTAATTGTAGCACAACTTACTATTTTTAGCAGCGTTTTGGGCCTTGAACTTCTGGAGCCGTTTTGAGGCACTAAGCGATGTTTTTTGGGAAATATGGGAGTAACATGGGTCCATGGAACAATATTTCTCTTCCCAAAGTTGTAGTTCTCGGATAGATATTTCTAATGAGATATTGTGTGCGCCAACGAATATCATATGCCAAAGTTACGACCCCTGGAAGTTGATGTACCAATTTACGCAAACAGATCCCACAGTTTGGCGTTTCATCTTCTAGGGTTGGGTTTTTTGGATGTTTAGGGTTTTCCATTGTTTCTCAACAATAAATAGGCCTTTGAGCCTCATTGTAACATAGTTCAGAGGCACGTAGCCATCACATCTCTTCTTAGAGATAAGCCACCATTGCCCTAGCTAGTTTATTTCTATTTTTGTTTATAAGCATATTTCAATATTTTGCAGTAATGAAATGAAGTATTATTTTTGATACGTCTCTATATGTATGGTATCTATAATTTGTTGCATTCTTGTATAAATCTGGATCAGTGGTATCAGATCCGTTTTCTCTTTCTCTGTCTTTCTTTGCATGTCCCTAATGAGGTCAGGATATAAGGAGTTAGGACTTGAACTAGTCGAACCTTTGCAAGACCAGCCTCGCAAATCCCGGCGGCCTCCCATGGCGGATGAAAATAAAGGCGAGGGGACAGGAGATCCTATAAAAATCTTGCTCAAAGAGGCTCTCGAGTGACAAAGGAATGCAATGATGGACAAATTTTCCCAGATCCTTCAGCAGCTACCCAAGGGTGACACATCTACTTCCAGTAGCTACTCTGGAAGTGCCACACCCTTTAAGGTACAAGTTAACTTTGACATTCCCATATTTGAGGTTCAGATAGATGCAGATGCCATAGATAAATGGTTAAATCTGCTAGAATGGTATTTTTCTATTCATAATTTTTCCGACCAGGAAAATATTACTTTCTCTCTTCTCAAAATCACCCCCACATCAAGGACTGGTGGGAAACCTACTGCGAGCAGAAGGATGAAAGTACAACCTGACTGTTTTCAGCCGCACCCACTTGGAATTCATTCTGGACTGCCATCAAGGAGTAGTACTACCCTGTCGGAAGCTATGAGGATCAATACATAAAGTGGACCATGCTGCGGCAGGGAAGGGACCAAGATGTGCTGAAGTTTACCAATATTTTCCATACCCTTTACACAAAGTTGGGTATCAAGGATTCGGAGCAGCATTTGGTACTCAAATACCACAGCTGCCTGCAAAGGTACATCCAGGAAGAAATAGAATTCCTGAACATCTCCTCGTTCGGCACATCATACCGATATGCCGTTAAGATCGAGAAAAAGTTTAAATAGAAGAAGTGAGACTTTGGATTTGCGAATCTAAAGCAAGGGAAAGGTGCCCCAAAACTACAGAAAAAAGGACAAAGCCAATGCGGGGCACACCAAGACAACCCACCAAAGCTACAAGCAAAGATCAACACTGCGAAGATGAAAAAGGACACGGGAAAGTGGTGTGAGTTCCGTTAGAGCTCCACTCACAACACAAGTGAGTGTCAGACCAAGCAGTCACTGGTGTCCAAGCTAAAGGTTTCAAAATTAGATGCATGTTCTGACTCTGAGTTAGAACCCGATAAGGGGAATGAAAAATGGAAGCAAATTATCGATGTGGAATCCAACGCCACTGTTGCCACCACGAAGATCCAGAAGGATCTAGAGGAGGAGGAGCATCTCTTCCACTCCCATATGTGGGCAAAGGGCTCCCCACTACAGTTCATTGTTGACAGCGGGAGCCAAAAGAACCTCATTTTAGCAGAGGTCATCAAGCAACTGTGCTTATCGACCACAACACATCCACAAACATACACCATCTGGTGGCTTCACCAAGGACGGGATCTTCACGTGAGCCAGCAGTGTCGCCTTCCATACAACATCAAGCCCTTCATGGATGAGGTATTGTCTGATGTTGCTCCCCTTGATTTTTGTGATGTATTATTAGGATAACCATACTTTTGGAAGCGACATGATGTGTATGAATCAAGGTCCCGTGCTGTTATTATTACTTTTGGAAATAAGCTGTACAGGATACCAAAGGTAGCACTACCTACCGCCATCTCTTTGGTTACTGCAAAACAATACAGTAAGCTAATTTCCAAAACCGAGAAATTTGTTTTCCTAATGTTATGCTCTCAAGGAAAGAAGAAGACTATGGCCACAACCTCCAGACAGGGCCCCTCCGCACGACAACTACAGATGGACAAGGTCGTGGAGGAGTATGAGGATGTCTTCACCTCCCCCATAGGGGTTCCTCTATACTGTCAGGTCAAACACTCCATCGATCTGACCCCACATGCGTCGCTGCCCAATGGACCAATCTATCGACGCTTTATTCTAGAGAACGATGAAATCAAGAGATAGATTCAGGAGCTACTATAGAAAGGTCACATCCGTCTGAGTTCATCGCCCTGTGGGAGCCCGATTGTGTTGGTACAGAAGAAGGATTGGACTTGGAGACTCTGTATTGACTATCGGGCACTGAACAAGATCACTATTCATAATAGGTACTCGATCCCACAGATTGATGACCTCCTGGACCAACTGAAAGGGGAAAAATATTTCAGCAAGATCGATTTGAAGTAAGGATATCACCAGGTACCAATCGAAGCCTCCGATGTGTGGAAGACTGCCTTCAAAGCTAAGGAGGGCCTTTTCGAATGGTTGGTTATGCCTTTCGGATTGATGAATGCTCGTGCAACCTTCATGAGGCTAATGGATGACATCTTGCATCCATTCAAAAACTCATTTGTAGTGGTATACTTGGATGACATCCTGATCTTCAGCTAGAGTTGGGAAGAGCACCTCCACCACATTCAATAGGTTCTCCAAACACTGCAGCAACACAAGTTATGTGCCAATTTGGAGAAATGCACTTTTGGCATGACCCAAGTTTAGTATCTAGATTATATTATTGATGAACGGGGGCTGCATGTGGATCCAGCCAAGATCTAAGTCATTCGGGATTGGCCATATCCCACCACTCTGACAGAGCTCCGCAACTTTCTAGGTTTTTTCAACTTCTACTGTAGGTTCATGCTAGGATTTTCTCATATCACTTGGCCCTTGAGTCAAGTCACCAAGGGAGGAGTGAAAGTTAAACTCTTTTGGTCTGAATCTCAACAGAAGGCACACACAGAGCTGAAATATCACCTATACCTGGCACCTGTGCTCGAATTACTATACTTGCAACAACCATTTGAGGTCGAGAAAGATGCCTCTGACTATGCTCTTGGGGTAGTCCTTACTCAACACAGGCATCCAGTGGCATATCATAGTGAGACACTTTCAAACATGGTCTAGAAGTATCCCACTTATGACAAAGAGATGTATTCCATTGTGCAGGCTTGCCAACAATGGAAGCATTACATTTTGGGGAAGGAAATGGTCATCCACAAAGACCACCGAACCCTGCAGTTCATACAGACCCAAGGGAGATTGTAGAATGATCATCGTCAGAAGTGGTCCACATACCTGCAATAGTTCCATTTGAATATCAAGTATAAGAAGGGAAACACCAATAATGTTGCAGATTGCCTCAGTCGACCACCGATCATGGCGTTAACCAACATGCTCAACTCTTGTGGGCATGAGACTTCTGATTGGCCACTTCTCTACAAAAGCAACCCAGAATTCTGCCACACATACCAGACACTCTTGGAGGGTCAGCATGTTCCAGATTTTCACCTCCAAGATGCCCTGTTATGACACTTGGGTCACTTGTGTGTTCCTTCTAGCGAGCGTGCCAAGATGATTTTGGAAGCACACTATAGTCAGGTAGTTGGGCATTTCGGGGTTGAGAAAATGGTGGCAGTACTACAGAATTATTTCTATTGGCTAAACCTTCGACAGGATGTCGGGAAGTACATCAAATCATGCACTACTTGCGTCATTGCCAAATTGACCATCAAGAAGCAAGGCCTGTATACCCCGTTGCCTACCCCTAGTCGACCTTGAGAATCCATCTCCATGGATTACATGTCGGGCCTTCCTTCCACTAAGCATGGAAACAACTGTGTTTTTGTGGTCGTTGATAGGTTCTCGAAGATGGCCATCATGGTGGCCTACAAGAAGAATATCACAGCAGAAGCCACTGCTAAACTCTTATTTGAACAAGTGTGGGTACACTTTGGGATCCCATAGTCTATCATCTCAAAATGGGATAGCAGGTTCCTCAGTACATTTTGGTCTAGTGTCTGGTCGATGCTAGACACCAAACTCACTAAGTCCACAGCCTTCCATCCTCAAACTGATGGCCAGATAGATGTTGTCAACAGGATGATCATACACATTCTGCACATGTACAACTCAAAGCTTCCATGCACATGGGATGAGAGCTTCCCCTAGTTTAGCATAACTACAACCAGGCTCTCCACAACTCAACTAGCTACAACCTTTTTTAGGTGGGCTTAGGATTCCAGCCACTATGTCCCATTAATGTGGCCATGCCATTCTCTGCTACTCACACAGATTCAGCTCATGTCCAGTCTGAAATAGATAAGGCAAACAACTTCATTGAGCACATCCAACATATTTGCCAGCAAGTCCACGACATTCTGGAGAAATCAAATGCCAAGTACAAGCAGCGACATGATCAACATTGGGTGCCACACAAGTTTCAGGTGGGCGACATATTCCGGTTGCATTTACAAAAGGAACACCTTACTAGAGCCTATTGAAAACTCATACCACTCTGATATGGTCCTTACACCATTACGAAGGTTGTGGTAGACAATGCATTTGAGCTCAACATTCCCCCATTCCTTGTCCTGCACCCAATGTTCAATGTGGACCGCCTTTGGCCATACTTTCCACCATTACTAGACACATCTAACATTGTAGAACAGCTCACACCCACAGAGTTAAATCCAAATTGCATGGAACAAGCTACAACTGATTGGATCATGGGTACACAAATCAAGCACACTCACTAGCAAAATATCCAACTGTATCGAGTTGTCAAAGCAAGCCAACTCCTTCACCAGGGCAAGTGGCTCACCAGGGACCAAGTTCAGCAGAAGTTTCCTCATCTCATGGAGGAACTCAACGCAATGGGGACCATTGCTTCCTAAGAGGGGAGGAATGATCCAAGTGGATATTGGTGGCAACCCACCAAGTCCACTTGGACCCCCACCATTATTTCTTTCAGTTTGTCAGTTTCCTTAATTGTAGCACAATTTACTATTTGTAGCAGTTTTTTGGGCCTTGAACTTCCGGAGCCGTTTTGAGGCCCTAAATGACGTTTTTTGGGAAATATGGGAGCAAAATGGATCCATGGTGTTATAGACATATTTGGGCACTGCAACCCCAATCATATATGTCAGTAAACCAAGGGCTCTTTAACCCCTAAAAATGTTGTTTCATACGCTAAAGGATCATGGTCAACTGATTACATCATTTCCCAGAAGTTCCACCTGAAAAACCACTCAGAATTGGCCAAAACTGGACCATACTGACTGCTCCATGGTCAAGGTGCAATGCATAATGGCTGCTACACTAGCCAGGTGCGATGCATACTGAAAGAGTCATTTGTGTGGTGCGATGAGTGAGAAGAGACAAATGGCACAGACAGTTTGCTAAGTGGATGATCATGGAATCTTCTAGAAACTTCTCCTATGACACTTGCCTCTCTGAATTCGCCCAGGGATGAGTAAGAGATCAAAGAAATCCCCAAGTGTAACCAAGAACTATCAGTGGAATGACACTAATCAAAAACCCAGAGTTGACTCACCCCCTTGCAAGACATCTATATATGGATCCCTCATCTGAGAGATCTGGAGGCTGGAATTTTGTAATTTGTAAGGAAGTGTTGTTGGTTTCTCTTTGAGAAGGAACATTTTATTGTTGGGTGATCTTGATTTTCATGAGGTGAAGAGGGCTTTGATGCTGGGAGGATGATTTTGGATCAGATAGCTGGGTTGTAATCCTCTCTTCTATTTCTACTATTAATAATGTTCTTTGGGTTTTCCTCCATTCAATCATGTATTTGTGAATCTTGTTATTTGTAAACGCAATTGTATGGTCAATGTACTTCTGATTCTACATTGTTTATGATATTATAGATCAAGATGCTTTGATGGTGTTTTGTTACTTTGGTTCTACAGGTATTATCTAAGCGGGACAAGTAGGAGAGGAGTGGCAAGCTCTATCAAGGGAGAGATAAATCAAGCAAGGAGTCAAGCGGAAGATCCAGGTTGGTCTCCTTTGCTTCTCTCTTATCTATCATACGTAAAGGAAATCACAAATTACTTTGATTGTTTTTTTATAAGATAGCTACCCTTCTTAGTGGGACTAGTAGATTGAAAAGACACTAGTTTTCCCAGAAACAAAATGGTGACTCCGCTAGGCAATGAATAGTTAGTTAGTTTGTTATTGTTGTTTGCTTTATAAACTACAGACGGATCCTGAAGTTAGCCAGCTAGCCTTCGAACTGCTCTTGCTATGCAAGTGCAAAGTAGATGAATGCTACTTCAGTCAATCTCCAGGTTGGTTTATGAGTTGAACATCAACTTGCAAACATCCTAAGTGCCCTTGTGGTAGCTCGATAACCTCCTAGGATCATACCCCTATACTTTGTTTTTACTACCTATCATAGCTCAGCCTAAATCACTGAACTTAGCTACAAACTTTAAGCAAAAACCAAACTCAGTTTCATTCCCTAGCCCATCGCATTGTCTGTAACTGGCAGCCTATATGCATCGTACCTCCCATGTGTTGCAGGTGATATGCATCCCTGTTTCCCTTAAGGACAGGTGCGATGATTGAGTGATACTGTTTTCCTCTTTGGAACTTCGTTTTTTCTCCTTGTTTTCGGCTCTATTCAGTAGTTTTGTTGCATATGATCAGTATCGCATTGTTGAAGACTTCTTCCTTTACATTATTCAGCCTCCATTGATCAGGATTTGTGAATGTTTTTTATGTATTTTTCATCATTTACAATCCTCCTTTGTCAAAAGTAGCTTAATCGAACTGTCGTTTTTTAATTCAAAAGTGTCATAACTGTCATTTTGAGTCAAGAAGAAGAGTGTCGTAAAGTCTTCCTCCTCTAGATAGTCAATTGTATTTTTGTCATTGTATTTGATTTGAATTGTCAATATTTGAAGTGTCGCTTTGAAGAAAATAGTTCAGATCTGTACTTAGTTTCCCTTTTTGGCATTCTCACATTAAGGAAATCGAAATACAAATACATGCATGTGCATTTGCATTTAGACTGCATGCGGAAAATGATTTAGGAAAAGTGCATTTATTGTGTGCTCTTTTCTCTTTGTTGAAAGAATGGTACTCTTCTTTCCTTAGTAGCTAGGATTTTCATTGCTAAAGGAAAACAAACAACTGTTTATCATTTTAGATTGCATATTTAGGAATTTTATATCTACATCACGAGGTGAACCTTGAAAGACAAAAGCGAGGTCAAATCTACTTCTTGCTCTAAGCAACGGCTTGAACATTTCAAGATAGCTAGTTCGGCTCCCCTTGCTCCTGACATTACTAATCGACGGAGAGTATGAAAATGAGATCTTCCGGGCGGCCCCGGGTGAAAGCTGATACAAGATCTACCTTCTATTATTGACTCGAATCCAGAAATGAAGTAAGCTTGGTTTTATGGGACTCTATTCTCTATCACTGGGAATCACACCTTCCCTTCTATCTTTCCGTAACTAGAAGCGGGATCCACGAAGTGGGAGTTGTGACCCATATATCTCTGCATCTCGTGGGAAACTATGTCAATCCCCCCTTACCGATTAGGAGCCCTGTAAAAAAGATCAACTCTAAAATAAATCTCAATGAACATAAAAACGCTTTGGAACCTAATGAAACACATCTAGAAATCTAGGCTAGAGAAGTGTTCTGGCGTCATAAAACCTGGTAACTATCATTTTCATTGAAGGCTAGGTGATTCCTCCTCTTTGATATGACAAGTGCTAGTACGGACTTGTGCTCCCCGTACCGTTGAGTATATATTGGGAGACCACAATAGGCTGATATCCTTTATCCTTAGGAAGTTGTGTCTGCCGCCCTATTGATCGCAATGCACTGAACACAGCATTCGGGAAGATTGACTGTCGTATGTAAAGTCCTTGGTAATTTCTCTTTAATTTACCACCAAGGTGTATATTGCAGTTTTGCGATTGGTTTGATAATCCCTCTGTCTAGATTTCCAGAGTAGTCACTTTCGTTCCTTTTCAACTCCCTAAAAGAAAAGGTCCATCTGAGCACTTGTCACTTCAGGCTCATTAAAAATCGAAGGCAACTAGAGTCATCTTTAGCTTTTTCTCGACTCTTAAAAATTGAAAAAGCAAAGTTGTGTCAAAGTGTCATAAAATTTATTTAGTTCAAAATAACTTTTTCCCTTTAATTTTTGAGTTGATCAAGTAATCCGCAATAGTGGAAGAAAGTCAATCAAAACCTTGTCATTTGCGGAGACTAGCAAGTCAATCGTCTTTGACTCCGAAAACAAAACCATTCCGGGCAAAATGGTCTCGTTTAACTGAGTCGAATTCTCCTGGTTTATTTGAAACTTGTGTTTCAACATCATCAGAGACTCCAGTTACTCAATTATTTCTGGTACATCTGCCTTTATAGAAGAAGTTCCGTAGTTACAATAGGACATTAGAATTGATCCCTGAACCAGCTCCATCTAGGGCTGATCTAGAAACTGAAGTTCACTTACCTGAACATCTGGAAGTTAAGTTCTAGAATTCAGAAGGTGTCACCCCTCCAGTGTCTGTTACTGCAAAAGCTATACCTTCTTCGGCTCCGGAAATATTTTATGGACCTGACGGTCTACCTCTTCCACCTAGACTAATTGTTGTAGAAGAGATTCTAGAGGATCTTCCATCTAGTACCCCATTGTATTTTGGAACTGGGATCCACCTATATCCTTCTACTATAGAAGTTAGTTCTTTTAATCACCCTTCATCGCAAGTTCCTGTCAAATCGCTACGAAATATTTTGGATAGACTAAATATGTCTGAACAACCATCAACATCTAGGACTGTGTCATCTGATACAACAACAGCAAAGCCTCCAACTGCTACTCCGACAATGTTTGCTTGTATACCATCTATCCAAACTAGTTATCAACTGCTAGATGGAGTCCACCCAGGGACTGTTTCGACAGCATGGTCTATTCCTATTTGTTCATCCTGAATCTTATCTAGAATTTATTATGTTGAAACTCAGCAAATTGATCCTTCACATCAGTATCAATTTGGGCAGTCTAGTCTCCAAATACTAGTCTATCCTTTGAACACTAGATTGCCACCATATGGGGGGCAGTATGCTTTTTCATTGTTCCCTCTGGAAGAACAACCATATGAGAGTTCACAACAAAATTTGGGTCAAAATGGAATTACATCCAGTGGTTGGGTACCAATACTAACTCAACAGACAAGAGTTGTATATTCAATGCAACCAAATCAACCTATGTCGAATATTCCCACTACACCTACTATTGTGACTGTGTCGCAATTACAAGTGCTTCCTGTTGTATGTCAACCTCAAGTCTCTCTGGTCGTAATACAATAGCCTCTTGTCTCCATGGCTTAATCACAACCTCAAATTAGTGCCTTCTTAACTAGAACGACTCAGGCTCAAATAGGTACTATCACCCCACATCTTGGTCAAACATCCAGTATTGGACAACAGCAAATGGTCCAACAACCATGGCTGGTACAATATCGACAACCGCAATTCCAGCAACCTTACCGAGGACCTGAGCAACAAATCTTTGCAGGCAATGGGCAACTGTATTTTCAAAACGGTTACCAACACTCATATGATAATGGTTATGCCCATCAACCTTATCAAAGTTATCAGCATCAAATACATCATGTTGGTATGCAAAGACCTACTGCTCAGGCAATCCCATCTTATCCTAGGTATGCTTCGCCAAACCTGGATCAACAGTTTCCTTTTGTAGCAACTTTAGAATTACCAGATCTGAATCGGCTGACGAATGATCCAATTGCTTATGCCCCTTGGTGGCCAGCGATTCCTCATAAAATTCCCTATGATATTCCTAAATTCAATGGAAATCCGGGTGAAGATCCATCGAATCACGTAATGACTTTTCATTTGTGGTGCTCATCTAACACCCTAAATGATGATTCGATCAGGCTTCGCCTTTTTCAGCAAACGGTAACTAGTCTGACAGCAAAATGGTATATTGAATTTCCTAGAGCTTCATTTGATAACTTCAACGCCCTTCCCACTACTTTTCTAACCCACTTTCAGTTGCCCATAAGGTACAAAACGGGAACGGAACTCCTTACCAACTTTAAATAGACAACAACCACTTACATATCTGATCATATTCATGAGCGGCGACGTCATCGTCGAATGGTAAAGACGTATGTTCCTGATCAGCTTCTCGTTGAGTGGTTTATTAAGTCATTATTTCCTTCTATTACTGAGGATGTGGCGAAGGGAGGAGTTGTCAATGAAGAGCAAGTCATTTCTCGTGCACGATATTTAGACTTGATTTATACTCAGTTTGGCACGCTCTATGACAAAATCCCTGACGCTCCTAGACTAGAATTTTCCATTCCTCCCCCTCTTAAATCAAATAGGGACTCTCATGCCGGCGATGGTGTGATTGGCACCTCAAGTACGCAAACCACAAAGGCTCCATCTGGTAAAGCCCTTGCAATTTCTAGTAAAAAAGCAAATGACAAACTTCTTGCCTCAGAGGTTAATGTCGTGTCATCTGACAAGGGCAAGGAACCAAAGCAACCAGAGGGCAAGAAGAAAGGGAAAAACAAAAAGAAGAAACAGGAAGATTCGACTCCTGAGAAATCTTCTGGAAACCCTGCTGGGCGAAAGAAACCTAATCAACCATGCTTCATATGTAATTAGTACCATTATATGAAAAAATTTCCACATCGAGCTGAGGTCACGAATTTCTTAAAGAATTCAAGTACCTCGGCGGTATTGACTGATCCGTTTCCAAACCCAGAAGCCAATCTGGTTGCTATCAATCATGCTTCCCCATCCCAAGTGCTTATGTTGTCCATTTCAAAACAACAAAATGATGCTTTGATATTGACAACGAATAAAGATTATGGGAATCCACAGATGTCAAACAACAAAGCTACAGATCAACCCAGTAGTTCGACAACAACTTCGTCAGAAGTTGTGCCACCCATCATTCCTGAATTAACTATAAAGCTGCCAAAGGGAGTAGTACATAAAGCGACATTTAATCCTCGTGCTCAAGTAGCACAGAATTATAATATAGTGGAGGATCTGGATCAATTGCCATTTGCTATGTCGACACTTGAAGTACTGCAGAATTGTCCCTCCCAAAAGCAGGCTTTGTTATCAACAATAGGTGGGATTGACCCAACAAATTCCGATCTTATGGCCTTTAACCATAAAGGTGTCATGAACCTCAATTACCGGCCCAACTCGCTTTCCTTGTACAGGTAAAAACCCTCAACAAAACTGTTCATCAAACAATCATTGATGAAGGGGCATCTACCTGTATTATGTCAATGAGTTGCTGGAAAACTTTAGGCTCACCACCCTTGTCATGATCATCAACGACATTAAAAGCATTCGATGGAAGAAAATACACGCCGTTTGGGATATTAAGTAACTTGCAAGTTGAACTGGGGGGCAAGACAGTAGAAATTGAAGTCGAGGTAATCGATGGAAACCTTGACTACAATATCTTACTGGGAAGGTCGTAGATTTATGCTATGGCTGCTGTTGTGTCAACATATTTTAGAAAGATTACATTTCCCTTCCAAGGTGGAATTACAATTGTTAACCAACTAACGTTTTTCCCCAATAGTTCACAAGCTACTGGAAGCATTCCGATGATCCATGGAAGCTCTCAATCGCTTCAAAATGTCGGAGTAGGTCTCCTAAAAGACCTCGCCTTAATGGGTACTTTTTCCCTCCTGCCTCCGAGTAATCTGGCGGAAGTGGAAGTAGTGGAAACTTGTCATATGATATCTTCTACATCAACAAAGATTAAGAAGAACTCTGAACATTTTGATAATATGGATCATCGCCAGGTGTTACCCCCAAGCCCCATAGAAATTTTGTAGAAATCAATTTTCTGGGCCTGGGCAGCAAACCCAAATCAACACTCATCGATTGTTTGGATAGACAGATCTCTAGAGTATGGTACCCCTTCTAATCCTTGGTCTCGTATACATTCTACAGACAAAGGAATCATTCAGTCGATGATGATAGGAGAGACGGTGTGGGAAGATTACCACGATCATTCCCACCTTCAAGATAACATTGAATATTATTCAATCGACCTTAATCATCCTTGAGGTTTTTATTTTCTATCAAATATTGTAAAATGAGGACCCCTGAAGCAAAATTCCAAGTCGATTCTTTGATTAGATCTCGTAAAATTCCAGTGGGGTCTTTCACTTGATCTCGTAAAAGAACCTTTATTCCATCCACCTGATAACCATGAGTAGTCTGGTGAATGTAATGAAGCTTGGGGGGCATGCACCTAGTTGTAAAGATAAGTTTCCTTGTAGGTTATGTGATTGGTCTGTCACACCATTCACCTTTGTCTATTCTAGACAAAGTCGTCCTGCTTCACTGCAATGATTTCCATCTAGTTACAAGAGAATCTCCTTTTCATCATGCTGGGGGCATGCAAACTAGCTGATCATATGTTGTCGCGTGGTTCAAGCTCATTAAAAAATAAACCAAGCTACGAGCAATGTTTCCGCAAAGTTCAAGCTCGTTAAAAAATAAACCTGCCACTGAGCACATGTTGGCACAAGGTTCAATCTCATTAAAAAATAAACCCACCTTTAGTAAACGACCTTTGTGATTGTCTTACTATCAGCCTTTTGAGCCTTGTTTGTGTTCTTCCATCACCTCCATTCTTTTGGCTGATCACACGCTTCCACTTGATTGTTTACCCTTTTGAGGAACAGCTGCGACAAGTGATTCTATTAGCCACCCTCTTCACACTGCCATGTTTTGAGAAGTTCCAAACTTACCTGGAACCAGTTGCTACCTGAAAACATCACTTGTTCCTCAAAAACGAGTTTCTTTTAAGCTCTTTTTAGACTCGTTAAATATGAAAATATTGCTGAGCTATTGGCCTTTCCAGCTCGTTAAAGTAAAGGGAAGCACCATCCCTCCTGTACATTTTAATCTTTTGGAACCAAAAGGATCATCAAACAAAATATCGAGTGCTTTTCTGTTTCAGCTCGCTAAAATGATCGAAAAGTCATCCCTTTCGTATTATTTTATACTTTTTCAGACTTAAGGGATCATGCTACGAAAAAGGACTGTTGGAGTTTCCTTTTCATCCCTTTTCAAACTCTATAAACAGTAAAAGGACCGAGTTATCTTTGTCATTAAACTCGTTAAAACAATAGCGACAAACTTGTCCGCCTAGACAAGAACGAGTTTCACTGTCGCTAGGCTCGCTAAAACATAGTGACAGGTTTGCCCGAAGGGAAAATTATAGAGCAAGCATATGTTATCCTCCTCAAGCTTGACAAAAATAAAGAGGTCCTGGTTAGCAATGACTGGGGAAAAAGGGGAAGAAAACTTGAAGAACTTTATTGGTAGCAGGTCGCTCTTGAATATGACACTTTCACTCCATCACCATGATTGAGTCGGGTTGGGTTATTCCATTCACTGGTCATATCACCATTGGTCCTCCGTACCATCCATCTTTCGGGGTTAACGCTACCAATCCATTTCAGTGTCGCCGACATGTTCAAGAGAATTCATTCAGAGAATTCACTATCCAGCTAATGCCTCATCCACTGCAATACCTTCACCCTCCATTTTTTGTGACCGCCATTCCTGAACCTTGTATTATTAGATCGTTTTCACCTCCAGAAAGTCATTTTCTTTGTTTCGTGTCATAGATGTGGGATAAATCAAGGCCCTCCTACGACGTTTTTGTTGACATTAGCTCATTATCCAAGAAGTTGACTTAGAAATAACCCTTTCAGTACTTTGAAGCTTGCATGCCTCAATGGCAAGTTTCTCACTTCTGGCGACAGGTTTACATCAATGGCCTTTGACCAAAAGATTTTCCGTGGTGTTCGACATCGACTCATATATTCAAACCACGCAAATTGTATTGTAGTACCTTGAGGGTCATTATCATTATCAGTGATTCCTCTCACACCTGTTAACAGCTTACATCATTGGCTGGTAATCAAGCGATGTCTTTCCATGTTCGACTCCAGAACATCTTTTCACATGGATCGACTTGTACATCGGGCAAAGATTGAACGAGTTTGAAGACCCCGGATCTAGTTTCATCCATTCGGGCTGCGATATATTCAGGAAAATAAAGACATCAAATGTACACAAAAGCTGCACAAATGATCATCCAAGCTAAGGGATGATGACTCTACATATGAAGAATCACCAGTCTGAAACCGCATACGATTATCTATTCCATGTACATGAAAATGGATGTAGAAAGCTGAGCATGGGAATGCCCACCTCAACTAGATCATGAAAATAATATGATGATGATGTATTGTATTGTATCTTATAAAGGACACCTTCCAGTTCGAATACCTCGGATCCTCATGATAAAGCATTTCACCCAACATCAGAAGATTTACGACCTCATGCTTTAGGGGGTAGCTGTTATAGACATATTTGGGCACTGCAACCCCAATCATATATGTCGATAAACCAAGGGCTCTTTAACCTCTAAAAGTGTTGTTTCATACCCTAAAGGATCATGGTCAACTGATTACATCATTTCCCAGAAGTTCCACCTGAAAAACCACTCAGAACTGGCCAAAACTGGACCATACTGACTGCTCCATGGTTAAGGTGCGATGCATACTGGCTGCTACACTAGCCAGGTGTGATGCATACTGAAAGAGCCTTCTATGGGGTGCAATGAGCGAGAAGAGACAAATGGCAGAGACAGTTTGCTAAGTGGATGCTCATGGAATCTTCTAGAAACTTCTCCTATGACACTTGCCTCTCTGAATTTGCCCAAGGATGAGTAAGAGATCAAAGAAATCTCCAAGTGGAACCAAGAACTATTAGTGGAATGACACTAATCAAAAACCCAGAGCTGACTCACCCCCTTGCAAGACATCTATATATGGATCCCTCATCTGAGAGATCTGGAGGCTGGAATTTTGTAATTTGTAAGGAAGTGTTGTTGGTTTCTCTTTGAGAAGGAACATTGTATTGTTGGGTGATCTTGCTTTTCATGAGGTGAAGAGGGCTTTGATGCTGGGAGGATGATGCTGGATCAGACAGCTGGGTTGTAATCCTCTCTTCTATTTCTACTATTAATAAATTTCTTTGTTTTTCCTCCATTCAATCATGTATTTGTGAATCTTGTTATTTGTAAATACAATTGTATGGTCAATATATTTCTAATTCTACATTGTTTATGATATTATAGATCGAGATGCTTTGATGGTGTTTTGTTACTTTGGTTCTACAGGTATTCTCTAAGCGGGACAAGTAAGAGAGGAGTGGGAAGCTCTATCAAGGGAGAGAGAAATCGAGCAAGGAGTCAAGCAGAAGATCCAGGTTGGTCTCCTTTGCTCCTCTCTTATCTATCATACGTAAAGGAAATCACAAATTACTTTGATTGTTTGTTTCTAAGATAGCTACCCTTCTTAGTGGGACTAGCAGATAAAAAAGACACTAGTTTTCCCAGAATCGCATGGACTAATGTTTCTCATCCCAAAGTTGTAGTTCTCGGATAGATCTTTCTAACGAGATATTATGCACGTCAAACGGAGATCATATGCCAAAGTTACGACCCCGGGAAGCTGATATACCAATTTACCCAAACGGGGCCCATAGTTTGGCATTTCATCTTCTAGGGTTAGGTTTTTTTGGATGCTTAGGGTTTTCCATTGTTTCTCAACAATAAATAGGCCTTCAAGCCTCATTGTAACATAGTTCGGAGGCATGTAGCTGCCACATCTCTTCTCAGATATAAGCTACCATTGTCCTAGCTAGTTTATTTCCATTTCTATTTGTAAGCATATTTCAGTATTTTACAGTAATGAAATGAAGTATTATTTCTACTGCATCTCTATATGTATGGTTATATCTGTAATTTGTTATGTTCCTATTTAAATCTGGATCAGATAATCCTGCTGAGTGACAACCCGAATGACATCATAACATCATGATAACATAACCACATGATAGCATAGTAACATGGCAACATAATCATAATGACATGACTCCCATACCGCTTAATGGAGATTTATAACATAGCTCATGGTGATATTTACATCCATATACATATGTAAATATAGGAATATCACCAAAATATATACTAAAACATGTACCAAAACATATACCATAGCATCATATCAAAACATATACCAAAACACCATATCAAAGCATATACTAAAACACCATATCAAAGCATATACCAAAAAACTATATCAAATCTGCTTTGTCTCACTAGTACAAAATGAATAATTAGTTACTAAAAAAATGACTAAAATTTGTGTATAAACGACAATTTTTCAGTCGGTGACCAATAGTAGTTAATTTACAGTATCTTATAACACGACCGACTTTTAGTCGTTCTTAGCTTACTCATTAATTGGTTGTCTCAATTTTATCGTTTAGTAGTATATTTAGTCATAAATTTGGTCATTACTTTAGTCATTGATTTAGTCATTAATTGCCAAAATTAATGACCAAATTTATTACAAAATATATTACTATATAATCACCTTAGAAAACTAATTAATGACCAAAGAAATATGACCAAAATGTTGGTCGTGTTATAAGACACTGTAAATTAGCTACTAATAGTCATATATATGCAAATTTTATTCATCATTTGAAACCAATTAATGACCAAAGAAACATGACTAATTTTTTGTCATGTTATAAGATACTGTAAATTAGCTAATAATAGTCATATATATGAAAAATTTAGTCATCACTTGAAACTATTTAGTGACCAAAGAAATATTACTAAATTCGGTCGTGTTATAAGAGACTGCAAATTAGCAACTAATAGTCGTATATATGCAAAATTTAGTCATCATTTGTAATCACAAATTTATAATTTTCATTAGTCATTTATCTTTTCTTGGTAGTTTCATATTCATTATATAAATAACTAATTTAGTAGTTTATATTTATTTCATTTACTTTCGTTAATAATCATTATAAAAGACTAATTTAGTCGTATACTCATTTTAATTATGTTTATCATTAATCAATATAAACTACTAATTTAGTAATTTTAGATTGATTTTATGTGTTCATTGTTAATCAACATAAATTAATTAATATGACTGTGACTAAATTAAAAAAAAGTGTCATACACTGTCATACAAAGTTACATATGTTAATTACAATACTAAGCAATATCAAGTGCAATTGTAAATAATTCCAACCACAAAAATTATATTATATGAAATTTCAAGTATTACAATATGAGTTTCCAACTTGATATTGGTTGGACTACAATTTACACATGAAATATTGTTTCATCACTTCAAAACACTATCATTGTGTTGCCAAAAAATTGCAGGTGAATTCACCAACTCTGAAGACTTGACCATCAGTCTCTATGTGTGTGTCTTATGTGGGATATTGGCTCTAAGGGTATCACTAGCCTGATTATCTTCTCTCTCTCTTTTTGCATTTTTTGCTCCATTGTTATTCTTCTCTTCTTTCCTCAATTCCTACTTCTTACCATCAATTCTGAGTTCCTTTTTTGAAAAAAAATATGATACAATGTAGAGTATAAGACATGAAAGACGATGAACGCTATAATATAAATTAAAGTAGACTATAAAGGATTTATACGACATATACCTCAACATCAACAATGTTAAAGCCATTTTTTCCCCATAAAATCAAGAAAATCGAACAAGTTTTCTTTAGTTGGGTGATAATGATCACTATGTGGCCAAATGACTTGTATAAAGATAGCAAATAAAACGTCATCATAGAAAAGAACACCTTAGTAGCTTAGTATTCAAACTTCAGGGAAAGTTTAGGCACAATCATGTCAACTAAGTTACATGCTAAAAAGATCAAGTTGTAGATAACTTGTGAAAACAAATAGTCTGAGGTGTGATGTCTAATCCTTTTCATTTTATTCACAACAACATTTCACTCTCTAACGTGTGAACTTGGTCATGTATATAAACAACATGTGCTAAAATAAAAACATGAAATTAAACTTTTCTAATAGTCATCAAAATATTTTAACACTAAACAATTAAAATTATTTCAATCAATTAAGTGTAATACTAATTTCATCTTCAAGCTTTGGTTGTTGTTTAAATGGACATGATACCAAGTATTTTCAATTTCATAGTTAAAAGACAACAAAATCAAAATAAACATTCAAAATACAATCAAACAATAACGAGAGGATATCATGGAATAGACATTGCAATTATATAAAAAAATTGTTTACGTGTTCACCGATGTCTTGTCTGGCATTCCTAGAATATTTGCTTGCCCAAAATAACCATGAGGTGAAATAATCACAACATTAAAAACCATAGGAATCCCTACTAGAAACTCGAACAATTTTTCTTTAGTTGGGAAATAGTGGCCACCATGTGGCTAGATGACTTGCATAAAGAAAGAAAATAAAACGTCACCATAGAAAATAACACCTTAGGAATTTAGTATTCAACCTTCAAGAAAAATATTAGGCATAATCATGCAAACTAAGTTACATGTTCTAAGGGCCAAGTGGCAAATTAGCATACCATATTTCCATCTCTCCATTTTTTATTGCACCAAACCGACTAATATCTAATCCAAAAAGCCAATAATTTTCATTATAGTGGATCAAGAAAGTTTCTACAAGCAACTTCTTAAGAAGCACCTTCTCCATTCTCCACTCAAGAGGAAAATTCAATGCCCGGTAAAGATGAAGATCCCCTTTCTGGCTACTCTCAGGAATCATGTATATTTGCATATACAAAACAATAGCATAAGAGGAAAGTGTGCAGAAACAATATATATAAAATTGAAATAGAAGACAATGATGACATAATGAGAAAAACGAATGAAAATTAAGAAACTTGATTTATTTGCATAAGGAAAACATCAGGCAGAAATCAAAAGAAAATCTCAAGGTTTACACAAGAAAAATTCCACCCTTCTTACCATTTTGTTAATACTAGTGCTCCTAAGCATCATCAAGTTGTTGTTACTAAAAAGTGTTGTTATTTTAAAGTTTACCCTGAATAGGATGATAAAGGGAGAAATGCACATGATTTCAAATTGTCTCATTTATATTTGATAACATGAAGTTTGAAAAACGCAAATTGATTTTGATTTAGAGTTGGTGAGATTCAAAGCAAAAAATAATTACATGTTTGTTACGCACCCATGTTCTCATCATGGATTATGAGGTTCACAGCAACCACTTTAAGAACTCTATATTGCAATCACCATGACCTGGGACTTTGCCATGATCACAATGGGGAGGGTGGATGGTAAAACCCCACTAGATGACCTATGCGTACCCTAAGGAGAGTACAGGTCTTACCCATTTAGGTATTGCCTCATTGAGTGTGTAAATATCAATAACATCGAAGAGAAAATGCAGAAAAAGGTTGTAAGAAATTCATGTATTAATAAGAATCTTATACTTAAAGTGAGATCATAATCGTATAGAAGTTACCTAGATTTCAAGAAGTCGACTTTTAGTTCTAATTAAACAAGAACCACAATGAAACATCCTTCACTTCCAAAAATACGTTTATTATATCACATTAATAAGATATATATTTCCTCATCTACCTATCATAGTCAAAATCATAAGGATAAGAAGGATGAAACTCTTCATCTAAAGAATGCCTAAATGTTGCCAGTTGGCTCTTGATTAATATACTTTTCCACACCAATGTCTCATTACATTGTGATAATATTCTTTGTCTCAAGGAATAGGTACAAAACATCTCCCTTTACATCAACACCATATGAATCAGTTTTATGTTGAATAATCAAACTACCATATTAAGTAATTTGATTGAAAAAATCCAATCCTAGGCTAACTATCTAGAAACCATATAACAACTTTTTGTTTCAGTATTCTACCACAACTGGCCAAATAGACAAATAGAAAAGCATTGAAACATGGTCAACCATTATGACCCAATCCATTAAACTTCAAGAAATATAAAGAATAAATAGTTGGAACATTTTCACAAGGCATCAAAGTTTGATCCTACATATTGCATTGAGATGTGCTTCCATTTATTGAAGGTCTTATGTGAAAATGGAAAACTCAAAAAATAAGATGGCAGTTATTATAGCACCTAAGATACAATTTTCATATCCTTTATAACTTTGGAAAAATGAATGCATGGGAACAACGAGACAAGTTTCAGACAACTTAAATGGAAAAGAATAGAAACATGGTTCACCGCTATCTGATCCATCAAAATCCAAGAAATATAAAGAATAAATAATTGGTTCGTTTTCACAAAGCCTCAAATTTTAATCCTACATATTGTATTGAGGTGTGCTTCCATTTATTGGAGGTCTTAAATGAAAATGGAAAACTCAAAAGATAAGATGGCAGCTTTAATAGAACCCGAGATACAATTCCATATCCCTTTTCTTATACTTTATAACTTTGAAAAAATGAATGAATGTAAAATAAATGGGTAAGGAAGATGTGAGGTAAATTTGTAACTAAAGCAATTTTTCATGGTGAATCCAAGGTGAAAATCAAGGGAGGAAAGTAAAATGATGTCAACTTTCAAATGATACGTGGCAAAAAGGGGAAAATCTCTAATTTTTGAAGAAATTAATACACTGCATACAAAATCCTACAACTTGTGCACAACATGGGCTATTTTGCGTGGTGTTTTAGGGATAGGGGCGAGGGGAAGGGTTTCAAGGATGGCTAGAAATTAACCCCAAATCTTAATGGGACAACCAAAAATAATTTTAAAAAATAAAATTTTAAAGTTATATAAAATTTAAAAACAAAGATTCTAGAGCTTAGTGCTATAATATAAGTCAATAAAAATAATCGCTATAGATAATAGATCTAATGTAACTCAATATAAGTAACAATTCTTGTATAATAGATCTTAAATATCTTGTCTACATAGATATTTTAACTCTCCCAAAAGAAAGAGTTGATATAGGATACACAAACCTACCAAACATGGGAGTGAAAATTGTGAATGAAATTAGCCCTCATTACGAAAACATACTACATAGTATTTAGGCATGCAATGCATAGATAACCTTTGTCCAGGTTTGAATGTAGAACAACTTGGTGAATACTTTTATTGTAGAATTGGAACCAAATTGGCACTAGTTTTGATAGTGGTTATTCAAATGTCCTCAAAACCATCCCAACAGATCTCCCAAAACTCATTGTTTTTGGAAAAAACCATCTATCATCCCTACAATTGGAGGGCCTAAATTAAGGAAACAATGGAAAATAAAACTTATAATTGGATATATCTATTATAGTTCCAAAAAAATGCATGTAGATTGTGGATTACAAATTTACAACCATGATTACATAAGAAATACTTACAGGTTTCAGGGGACCCATACCCATGGGCTTTGGAGCAATAATGAAATGTTTTGAAATTCCCACTAATGGATTTGAGAGCATCCAAAACATTCCAGTTGCTCCATTCTCATATTCACACCACTCTTTTGGGTGCTTCTTGCACACTACCAACCTTAGGGATAGTTTGGACACTGCTTACTTGCATATCCCCACATGTGACACCATTATTGGGCATTTAAATGCTACCTTCAATTGTTGTCACTAAACCCTGCAAGTAAATTTATTAATTTCCTACTAATAATCACAAAAGTAGGTCAATGGGACTGAAGAAGAGTGCAGTCAATATGACTACAAAGTAGGAGTGCAAGTTCATATCCTAGAAAATATGCTAAAAGTAACATATAGAGAAAGAAATTAGTGGTAATTTTTTTGCAACACGTATATAAGAGACTGTGGTATAGTATAAAATACTCAATGGCCTATTTTAAAGAAATGACTGAGCGAGATGGTAAGGTATTACAATGGATATAAATATGTCAAGGGCTCCTAAGTCTAATGACTGATGGAAAGGAAGGTGAATTGGGTACAGGTGCACTACCAAAGTCCCCTAGGGCCAACAATGTATCCAATTGTATGATCCTGGGGGGGATGTATGAGCAAGGGATATTCCTAGGATCTGTGGTTAAAATAAAGAAGCTCTGAATAGGTATTTGGCCACTCCTATGTAGCAAGACATGTTAGGAACACCTTGCTCTTGAATTGTATGGAGTTGGTCCCTCTGGTACTCTAAGAACCTGTGAAACTGATCTATGGTTAAGCATCATTGAACTAGTCTCAATGGTATTGGTTAATCTCCCCAATGAAAAGGCTGAGAAGAGACCTAAGATCTCACCCTTTTAAGTATCTCCCTTTTCGACAAAGGACCATCATCTTTATCTAAGGCAGCTGCAAGCAATACATTAGTTTTAGAACTTGACAGGGGGAAAAAATTAAATTTGAAATTATCCAAAATCAAGAATACTTTCAAAGATAAATGTTCAACATAGGAGATCAGTATTCTAGTGTGCATGTGTCAACTTATGGTTGGGTAGCTATAAAAATTGATAGAAAAGTACAAAATGCCATATTTGTTTCCCTTTCCATTCAAAATCTCAGTATCTCTGGGGAAGGAAAACGATCTTTGGAGTTCCATAAATTCTGTTGAATTGGATTTTCTTCTATTTATATACTTGATCCTTGGTTAATCCCTCATATTATAAATATAGGGATCCATTTCCAATATGTCATTGGATTTTGGTGATTGCTTGGATAAGTTTGCCTCTTTGCTCCATTTATGCTACCAATGATTCCATAAGTTAGATTCCATTTCAAAACTACATACTGCAATTTCTTCCTACTATTGAGTGGATTATGAATGGAGATTTCAATATGGTGGAATGGAATAAATATAAAATTGGCACAAGACCAGAAACTAAGGTCCTTCAATATTCATTAGCTTAATGTCATGGAATGCAAGGGATGCTTCTAGAGAAGGAAGTGTTGGCATTATGACACAGGTTTGGCACTATGACACAGGTGTTGTCCTTGATGGAAACTCACTTAGATGACAGATCACAGTTCAGGCTCTCAAAATACAAGAAAAAGAGATATATGCAGTTTTCACTTAACCAAGTTGCATATACACGTGGGATCGCCGATCAAAAGTCGCGTATACATGTGCACACACTTTCATGCATGGAAAAACGCGTACATGTGTAAAAACTTATTTTTAGTCCATGGTATTTTGGTCCTTGGTATTTGGACCTATGGTTTTGGACCATGGTATCTCATCCAAAGTGTTGAACCTAGGTATTTGGACCTAGGTATTGGTTCTAAGTGGTTTTGGACCATGGTATTGAGTAAGGCCTAAGACTATAAAAGGGGAAGGAGATCATTAGGAAAATGAATTCACTCAAGCATTGAATATCTTATGAAGAGCAAGATCTAGAATACTGGACAATGGGTTATGGTGCATAGCTGGATCTGAATCAAGGAGGAACCTGAGTGCTAGGAGAAGGATAAGTTCTATTGAGGGGTCAAGATCTTAAGGCTTTAATAGTAGTATCTTTGTGTGATTTTGATCTGTTATATTTGGCGCATGACTTGATCTATAAATCTGATAATCTGGGTATAACTGATGTTTGAATATTTGAAGAGGGAAAATTGTCTTTTATAGATCTGTATGTAGGTTCGGCACAACAATGGCACGTATACAAACTGGTTCAGTAATTCAAAATAGCGTATACGCTGGTTTGCCTTAATACAGAAGTGTATGCATGCAGGTTCTTCATCTTGAAGTAGCGTACATCTCATAAAATATATTTTAGCTACTTCTGTTTATTGTTGCAGTATTCTAGGTTCAGGATTGGTGTTTGGTTACTATTACTGGAAGTGATTGTTTGATTCAGTTTTGGTTGGTGCAAAGGAGATTAGTTGATGCAGATATATTTGATGTTTGATTGATGTTACTTATGGATCCTGTCTAAAAATTTATGAAACATGGTCCCTGTAAGAAAAGAGAAGGTTGTAGCCTTCTGTAGGTCAGCACCTACATACTAGTACATCAAATAGTACAAGGGCTAAGGGGATTGTAGCTCCCTTCCAGGAGAAGCTGGAGAACGAGAGAAGGTTGTAGCCTTCTGTAGGTAGAATCCTGCATACTGGTATAAGACTGCACCAGTACAGAAATATTGTAAAAGGAAGCTTCTTATTGACAAGAATATAGAGAAGCATTGCAACAGGTGGTTTTCACCCACATTGGGTTTCCACCTTATATCTTGTGTTCATATGTATGATGATCTGTTTTGTTTACTGTCCTTTTGGTTAATGAAGTTCAGATGCACTGATTAAAGATCAAATAGACTAATTAAATCTTAAATTTACTAAATATACGCTAGTTTTTGTAGACACAATTGCATGTATACACTAGTTTCCATATCTAAAGTAGCATATATCTAAGTTTGAAAATGAAAAATTATTTGACTTGATAATACTGATTCACCCCCCCCCTCTCAGTATTATTTCCAACAATTGGTATCAGAGCAGGTCCTTTAGAAGAAGCTTGATCGCTTGAAGGAAGATCTATCATCATGAGCAACTACAAAAAGGAGGCATCCATCAGGCCACCAATCTTTGATGGGAGCAACTTCATCTATTGGAAGGTAAGAACCACAGCCTATCTTCAATCTCTTGGTGCAGAAGTTTGGGATATCGTGGAAGGAGGATACACATTCCCATCAGCAACTCCTACAGATACAGCTGGTAAAAAGCAATATGAAACAAATGCAAAGGCTGTCAATACTCTATTGGGGAGTCTATCTCAATCAGAATTCATCAAGGTTATGCAGCTCAAAACTGCCAAAGAAATATGGGACAAGATCATTCTAAGCTATGAAGGAGACGATCAGGTAAAACGTGCAAAACTACAATCTCTCAGAATTCAATATGAAACTCTCAGAATGCACAATGATGAAAGTGTGGCTAATTATTTCTTACGTATAGATGAGATTGTTAATCGCATGAAAAACTTGGGTGAAGAAATAAAAGAAGTTACTTTAGTTGAAAAAGTTCTAAGATCTTTGTCTTCTAAGTTTGAATCAAAAGTTTCTGCCATAGAAGAAAAGCAGAATCTTCAGAATATTACTATGTCACAGTTTCACAGAATCCTAACTGCTTTCGAAATGAGAAAAGGGGGACCACCATACATGAGAGAAGCCACATTTAAAGCTTCAAGAAAAGGAGAATACAATGAGTCAGGGCATACATCAGAAGAAGAGGAAGAATCAAACTTTGTCAAGAACCTTCAACGGGGTTCTGGAAGATTCAGAGGTAAGCTACCTTTCAAATGTTTTGCTTGTGGGAGAGTCAATCACTATGCAGCAAAATGTCCTCATAAAGATAAGCTTGATAAAGGTAAGGAACTAGTTAGATGGAACAGAAAACTAAATGTAAGTAGGAAGAGCTATTATACACATGAAGACAGCGATGGACTTTCAAATAGTGATGAATATGAACATGGTAATGATTATAGACTTTTGATGGCTTTTGAAGATGATGATTTCTTGGATGCCATAGATGAAGATGATCTCTATGAAGAAATTTCTAAACTTAAAATTTGTTTAGAAGAAAAGAATATGATCATAGATACTCTGACATTCCAACTTGCTGAAAGGGAAAAACACAATGAAAAGTTAGAATGTGAAATTGTGGGACTTAGAAAAGATATTGAGAAAACAAAAGCTCTTAATCTTAGATTTGCTAAAGGATCTAAAACTTTAGATGAAATTATTAAAATGCGGCGTTGTCCTCTAATCAAGACAGGTCTTGGATATACTGAAGAAGCATCTCAAGCATAGAATCCATCCACCTCCAAAATTTACCTTGATGTAGCAAGGAGAAGTGAACAGGTGGAAAATCGTCAACAAAGGTATAAAACAGATCACCAAGTAAATTGGGGTCAATCTACTTCAAGGATAAATAGAAGCTACAACCAACCACAGGTAAGTCATTCTCAATTTGCCTCAAGAATGAATGGAAACTACAATCACCTGGGCGATAGATTTGATAATCGCAGGAATTTCTTTAATGGCCAATGTTTTTCATGTCATAACTTTGGACACAACGCTGCTCAATGTGTTGCCTACAAGACCATCATGACTCGAGAAGCACAAAATCAAAGGAGCATGACTGGGATCATGAAGAGGACCTATAATAACTTTTTTGCTCTTGAAAATGAAATAGAATGCTCTATTTGTAACAACTTTGGTCATGAATATTTTGAATGCAGGAGTAAGTTTTGGAAAACATCTCAGAAGGTGCAACCTTCATTGGGTCCCAAAACATGGAGAAAGAAAGAACCGCAACCAGAAAGATGTGGTATAGCCTTATATGCAGAAGGACAAGAAAATCAGTGGTACATCGATAGTGGATGTTCGAAACATATGACAGGTGATAAAGAAAAACTTCAGTCATATAGTGCCTTAGAAAAGGAAAGGAAGGTCTCATTCGGAAATGATACACCTGCACTCATAAAAGGTAAAGGTTTTGTTCTTTTGAAATAAAAGGTCAAAGATGGAAATGTTATGTATGTTGATGGCTTAAAGCATAATCTATTGAGTTTTAGCCAAATGTGTGATCAAGGAAATGAGGTAATATTTCGATCAAATGGATGTATTGTTCGTGAGCTTGATACAAGAGAAACAGTGATCAAAGGCATAAGAACTCCAAATAATTTATACATACTCAAGGGAGGACAACAACAATGCTATCTAAGCAAGAATGATGAACACTGGCTATGGCACAGAAGGTTGGGGCATCTAAGCTTCTCTCAAATAAGGAAAACATGCAAATATCAAACGGTTCGTGATCTCCCTGACATCAGAATTCTAGACAATACAATATGCAAATCATGTTAGTTTGGTAAGCAAACCAAAACTAATTTCCCTGAGAAGGAAGGATCAGCTAGTAAGTCACTTGAACTTGTCCATACTAATTTATGTGGCCCATCAAGGAAAAAGTCACCTCGAGGAGAAGAATACTTTATATTGTTCATTGACAACTTTTCCAAGATGTGTTGGATAGAACTTCTGAATCATAAAGATGAAGCTTTGGAAAAGTTCAAAGCTTTCAAAGCTTTGGTTGAAAATGAATTAGATTGCAGAATCAAATGCCTCAAGTCTGATCGAGGAGGGGAATTTACCTCGGATGAATTTTTTGACTTTTGTGAGGAACATGGAATAAGAAGGGAATTCTCGACTGCAAGGACTCCTCAGCAAAATGGAGTAGTGGAAAGGATGAACAGAACAGTTCAACAAATGGCTTGTGCTATGCTTGATGAATTTGGAACTCCTGCAACCTTTTGTGGTAACGCTGCATTTGCCGTCGTTACTATTCTCAACAAAACAAACGTTCGAGTAAACAACACTCAAACTCCTCATGAACTTTGGTATGGTAAGACTCCTACGGTAAAATACTTCAAGGTTTTTGGAATCAAATGTTACATCAAAGGGACTGATGAAAATCTTGGCAACTTTGAACCTAGAGCAGATGAAGGCATTCTCCTTGGTTACTCTTCCAGGAGTAAAGGATATAAGTGTTACAATAAAAGACTTGGAAAATTGTTGAAAGTATTGATGTGGTGGTTGATGAAGAAGGCAACAATTCAAAACAGATAAAAACTAAATATTTTGAAGACGAAGAGGACTATCCTTCAACATCATATTAGACTAATGCTGAAGAAGAAACTTATGAGGCACCGGAAGAAAAGATAAAAATAGAAGAAAAGACTCCATCCATATATGTTCAGAAGAACCATCCAGAGACTCAAATTTTGGGGCAGAAAGAGGCAGGTGTTTAAACAAGAAGAACTATAACAGAAGCTTCAAGCTATCTACCATTGCTCTCCTCCGTTGAACCACGAAGTGTAAGTCAAGCATGCAAATATGAATGTTGGGTCAAGGCCATGAATGAAGAACTTGAGCAGATTGAAAAGAATAACACTTGGGAATTGGTTCCTAGACCTAATGATAAGAATATCATAGGGGCCAAATGGATATCCATAGACAAGCTAAACGAAAATGGAGATGTTATTAGAAATAAGGCCAGACTTGTTTGTAAAGGGTATGCTCAAAAAGAAGGTATAGACTTTGAAGAAAATTTTGCACCGGTTGCTATACTTGAAGCCATAAGGATGTTCTTTGTTCTTTCTAGCTTTCAGAAGTTCAAAGTATATCAAATGGATGTGAAATCTGCCTTTTTAAATGGAGACTTAGAAGAAGAAGTTTATATTGAGCAACCAGATGGATTCATCCTTGGAAATGATACAAAACTTGTATGCAAACTTAAGAAGGCATTATATGGTCTTAAACAGGCTCCAAGGGCTTGGTACTATCATCTGGACAAATACCTCCATCAACAAGGTTTTTCAAAAGGATCAGCAAATAGAAATCTATATATAAAAATTGATAATGATAAATTGCTAATACTTGTTGTGTATGTTGATGATATCATCTTTGGTAGCAATGAAGAAGCCATGAGTCAAAACTTTTCTTTGGTGATGCATAAAGAATTTGAAATGTCCCTGCTTGGTGAGCTGACATATTTTCTTGGTTTACAAGTTCAACAAAACAAAGACGGTATCTTTCTATCACAAACCAAGTAGCTCAAGCAGATCTTGAAGAAATATGGCATGGAAGATTCGAAACCAGTATGTACCCCTATGGTAACAGGATGCAACCTCAACGCAAATGATGAATCAACAACATTACATCAACCAACCTATCGATCCATGATTAGTAGTCTGCTCTATCTGACAGGTACTCAACCAGACATCATGCATTCAGTGGGAATAGTTGGAAGATTCTAGGCAAATCCAAAAGAAGCACACCTTCAAGAGGTTAAAAGGATTTTCAAATATCTTCAAGGAACACAAAACTATGGCTTATGGTATTCTAGAGATACAAATCTCACACTTCATGCATATACAGATGCAGATTGGGCAGGAAGCATGGATGACAGAAAAAGCACTAGTGGTGGTGCATTATTTATGGGTTCCAGATTAGTATCTTGGTTCAGCAAGAAACAAAGTTCAATTGCATTATCTACAGCTGAAGCAGAATATGTGGTTGTTGCATCTTGCTGCACACAACTCCTTTGGATGATGAAAACTTTGCAAGACTTTCAAATCACTTGTTCTCCACCTATCTCTATTTTATGTGATAATACAAGTGCAATCAATATTTCAAAGAATCCAGTCATGCATTCAAAGACCAAGCACATACCTATCAAATATCATTTTCTCCAGGAACAAGTGCTTGAACAAAAGGTCAAATTGGAGTATGTTCCCTCCAAGGAACAGGTTGCTGATATATTCACCAAACCACTGCCCAGGGAAGCATTTGAATACCTCAGACAGAAGCTGGGAATAGTTGATGCATCATCATGCTGTTGAAACTTATCTGTTTCAGAGAAAAGTGGTTGTACGCGAGTTTCATGAGGAGCATCCACGTACATATGCCAGTTTCTGTGGATACAGTCGCGTATATGCTAATTTGCAGAATATCAGTAGGCCAAATTCAATATGCAAAGAGTCTGATGTGGGTCTGACAGAGACCATCTGGCACAAGTTCAGGGGGAGCATTTACTTCTAATAATGCATTGTTGGCATTATCTTAGAAGATCTTGGTACTCCTTCACAATTGACTTTGATTCAGGAGGAATAAGTGCAGAAGGAGATCATGGTTGCTGATCTAGATGATGATTGACAGATGTTGCTGATGACTATCATAGTCTTGTCTTAGATATTTAGTCTCTATGTCATGTATTTTTTTTATTACCAAGGTCATGTAACGACCTATTTTGGTTTCCCCACTATGCCTGGGATGGATGATGTAATGTTCTTGTTTTTATCATGTGTAAACTTTGTTTATCCCCACTTGGTTGGATGGATTGGTCAATATTGGTATATTCCCACTTGGTTGGGAGATGGATGTATGTATGAGTCTTTGGTGATAGGAGGTCATTTATAGAGTCATGTTCCTTCTTGTAGAACATCTTTTTGCAGACCTTGCCACCAGTCAGAGGGAGCATGGATAGCACAACAGAGCCGAAGATTTCATCATGTACTCAGGGGGAGCATCACCCTTTGCCCTTGATGACAAAGGGGGAGAGTGACTTGGAGTGACTTGGGGTTGCCATCAAGTCCAAAGGGGGAGATTGTTGGCATAATGACACAGGTTTGGAACTATGACACAAGTGTTGTTGGGTCCCTATAATACTAGTGATCACCCCATTACTATTATAGTTATACCCCTTATTTATATTGTTGTGCCCCTATTACCCCCATATTGTTATTTCTGTGACCCATAGAATCCCTCTATTGTTATTTTTGTGGCTTTATATTATTATTGTTAGGTCGGCTGGATTATATTGCGACTCCTTAGACTCCTATATATAGAAAGGAGGTTTTGTCATTTGAATCATCAAAGAATTGTTCATATATGTAATGTAAAGGAGGTTGCCCCCTCGAAGAGGCTGAATTCTAAGGCGTTGATCTATCTTTTCTATCTTTTCTTGAGCTGGTTTCATAACATTTGGTATCAGAGCTTTGGATTCTAGGGTTTCGCTGCTCCAAACAGGTCATCGTGGAATTTTCGCTATAACTTTTTTTCTGTGACATTTCAGAAGTCGCAAAAAAAACCCATTTGAGAAGAAATCGCACTGAACCTTGGATCCAAATTTCAGAGCTTTTCGCATGATATTTTCGGAGATATGATTTGAGGAAGTTGGTCTTTTTGCAGACTCCTGAATTACATTCAAAACAGGTGACCTGGGGAAAATTGTCATAACTTTCTCTCTAGGAATCAGATTGAAATTTCGTAAGAAGGTACAAAAGAGGACGGATTGTAGTTTCTTGTATATCTTTTTCAGAACCAAATATCGAAAATTGTACACGTGGAACTTCATACAACTTTGCTCTTCTGAAAGGTCTATCATCAGGTCATCTTGGGAGATTGTGCATAACTCTTTCTCGGAGAATCCAATTTGGATCAGACTGGTGGCATTGGAAAGAGGACACAGAGAGCTACTACAGATCACAAATTCAGAACTAGATGATTGGAAAGTACAGAGATACATCAGAGGCAATATCAAGCTCCTACAAAGTGAAAAAAGGTGTGTATATTTTTTAAAATTTTTGCTTAAGCTTGGTTTGAAAATTTATTTTGAAGGAATTCAAAGGGCATAGTAGAGCATTATTATCGGTAACTGATGCCCCAAGGAAAGAAAATGCAAACACCTAGTAAGGAACCTGAAAGCTCTAGCATGACTCATGAAGAAGAGGAAGAAATGCTACATGAGATATCAAAATTACAAGAACAAGTGCAACAAATGTCACGCTCACAAAAGTTAACAGATGCTACGATAAATGGCGTGGAAGCTAAGATAAATGGCATGGAAGCTAAGATGAATGGCATGGAAGCTAAGATGGACAATTTGAAGATAAATTTGAACACAAATTTGAAGACAGGCATGGCGGATTTGAAGACAAATTTTCTACAAGAAATACTTACTAATGGTGAAAAGGTAGTAAAGGAAACTCATGATGAGAACAAAAGAAATGTTAATCATGATTCCATAGACGCTAATGTTGGATCGAAGAATCACCATATTCCAAAAATCGATATGAGGAAGTTTGATGGCAAGGATCCCGCCACATGGATATTACAGATGGAGCAATTCTTCGATCTCAATAATGTGCAAAACGCACAAAAGGTATGTATGGAAACTGTATATTTGGAACCAAATCAGTTTGTATGGTATCAATGGCTTTGTTCTCGTAAACAATTTATCACTTGGGAAATTTTTACGGAAGAATTGATAGCACATTATGAGGATACAAAAAGCAACACTTTTTTTAGCCAATTGATAAGTCTCAAACAAAAGGGTTCAGTAATGGAGCACATTGAGGAGTTCCAAAAATTGAACATAAGGGTAAAAGATATTCCAGAGGAGCATAGGATTGATGTGTTCATAGGGTCTTTAAAGGATAATATCCAACATGATGTTCGCCTTTGGGAACCTGATTCATTAGAGAAGGCATTCAGGTTAGCAAGAAAAATGGAAAGCAAAATTATGGCAACTAGGAAGCATACCACTCACAACTATAAAGACGGAAGTGTTGTTGCCCCTAGTCTTCCACAACCTACAAGGTTGACACCACAACAATTGGAAGAAAAAAGAGCAAAAGGGCTTTGTTACAATTGTGATAGAAAATACACAAAAGTCATAAGTGTGCTGAGAAGAAATTATTCTACATAGATTGTGAAGAGGAAGAAGAAAAGGAGCAAGAAAGGTCAAAAGAAGAGGATATATTCCGGGAACAAAACCTAGAACAAATAAATCCAACCATATCTTGTAATGCATTGGCGGGAATTACCACTCCTCAAACCATCAAGATAGAAGGACAAATCAAGAAGAAAAAGGTAATAATGTTGATTGATTCAGGAAGCACCCACAATTTTATTCATTGTAGGGTAGCAAAAGAATTGAATTGCTTCCTATATTCAGCACCAGAGTGTCAAGTGATGATTGCAAATGGAGGAACAATAAATTGCTCTGGAAAGTGCCATAATATCAAGCTATCCATGGGAGAATATGTATTGACTAGCCCAATGCTTTCCATTCCAATGGGAGATGCCGATGTTGTACTAGGAGTCCAATGGCTACAATCCTTGGGTACAATAGCTTTTAATTTTCAAGAACTTTTCATCAAATTTTCTACGGAAGGAAAGGAAGTTGAATTAAGGGGTATTGCAGGGAAACCAGGAAAGATAATCAGCTCTAATGGCATGACTAAGCTTCTAAAAAAGGAGCAAAGAGGTGTAATTGCACAATTATGTTCGCTAGATGTTTCCACATTGGAAACATCTATTTCTCCAGATCTCCAAAAAGTCGTGGACAATCATTCCAAGGTATTTGAGACTCCCAAAGGTCTCCCATCTATGCGTGATCATGATCATGCTATTCATCTGATTCCAGGAAGTGTTCCTCCAAACATCAGGCTGTACAGATATCCCTATGTCCAAAAAAGTGAAATTGAACGTATGGTTGTAGAAATGCTAGAGGCTGGTATAATTCAACCAAGTCAAAGTTCTTTCTCAGCTCCAATAGTATTGGTACAGAAGAAGGATGGATCATGGCGCATGTGTCCAGATTATAGGGAGCTCAACAAGCTCACTATTAAAGATAAGTTCCCCATTCCTGTCATTGATGAATTACTGGATGAATTGCATGGATCAATTTACTTCACCAAGTTGGATCTTCGTTCGGGATATCATCAAATCAGAATGAAGATTGAAGACATTCTGAAAATGGCATTTAGAACTCATGAGGGTCATTATGAATTTTTGGTCATGCCTTTTGGCCTTACCAATGCACCTTCAACATTTCAAGGTTTGATGAATTCAATTTTCAAACCATTCCTTAGAAAATTTGTGTTAGTATTTTTTGATGATATACTAATCTACAGCAAGTCTTGGAAGGATCATGTTGAACATGTTGATAGGGTGCTACAACTATTGGAGGAGAAACAATTATATGCAAAAAGATCCAAATGTTTCTTTGGAGTCCAGGAGGTGGAATATTTGGGTCATATTGTATCTCATGAAGGAGTTAAGGTAGACCCTAGCAAAATTAAAGCCATTAAGGAATGGAAAATCCCCACATCCATAAAGCATCTGCGAGGATTTCTTGGGTTGACAGGGTATTATCGCAAGTTTGTTAAGAATTATGGGAGAATAGCAGCACCTCTAACAACATTATTGAAGAAAGATTCATTTTCATGGACTCCGGAAGCAACAAAGGCCTTTGAACATCTTAAAGAGGCAATGTGCCAAGCACCGGTCTTAGCTACACCGGACTTCACAAAAACCTTTATTGTGGAATGTGATGCTTCAGGAAATGGAATTGGTGCTGTTCTAATGCAAGATGAAAGACCCATTGCTTTTGAAAGTCGTCCAATCAAGGGAAAGTTTTTAAGCAAAGCTATTTATGAGAAGGAAATGTTGGCAATACTCCATGCACTTAAGAAATGGCAACCCTACCTAATGGGAAGACACTTCAAGGTAAAAATGGATCATGATAGCCTTAAATACTTTTTAGAACAAAGATTATCCTCTGAAGAGCAACAAAAGTGGGTCACAAAGATGTTGGGTTATGACTTTGAAATCATCTACAAAAAAGGAAGCAAAATGTGGTGGCAGATGCACTCTCAAGAAAGGATGAGGATGTGGAAGCATTGTTGTGTGCCATTTCTATTATCCAACCAGATTGGATAAACGAAGCAAGGGAGGAATGGAAGAATGACGAAGAAGTGTGGGCACTTATTCGAAAGCTACAACAAGATTCCAGTACTTCTGATACATTTAGCTGGAAAAATGATTCATTATGGTACAAAGATCGCTTATACCTCTGTAAGAATTCCCAGCTAAAACAAAAGATTCTTATGGAATTGCACACTTCTCCCTTAGGAGGGCACTCAGGATTTTTAAAAACTTACCACAGGGTTAAGAAGGAATTTTTTTGGGATGGCCTTAAATCAGATATTCAAAAGTTTGTGGCGGAATGTTTGGTTTGCCAACAAAATAAAGTTGAAACAATTAAGACACCGGGTCTATTACAACCTTTATCCATTCCAAGCCAACGTTGGGAGGAGGTTTCAATGGATTTTATCACAGGTTTACCCAAGTCTGAGGGAAAGAGTGTCATCATGGTGGTAGTTGACAGACTTACCAAGTATGCACACTTTTGTGCATTATCACATCCATTTAAAGCCAGTACAGTTTCTACTGCATTTATGGAAACAGTTCAAAAGCTACATGGAAACCCAAAGATTATTGTAAGTGACAGAGATCCCATTTTCACTGGAAATTTTTGGACAGAATTATTTTCTTGTCTTGGTACTCAGTTAGCTCATAGCTCATCTTATCATCCTCAATCTGATGGGCAAACTGAGATAGTAAACAAATGTTTGGAAGGATATCTTCGTTGCTTTGTATCTGATAAACAGACACAATGGGTCAAATGGTTGCCTCTGGCTGAATGGTGGTATAACACTTCCTTCCATACAGCAACAAAAATGACCCCATTTATGGCACTTTATGGGTATCAACCACCATCCATCACATCATATTTAAGAGAAAATTCTAAGGTTCAGGCAGTGGAACATCACATCGAACATCAACAACAAGTCCTCCAACTCTTAAAGGATAACCTCGTGTTGGCACAAAATAGAATGAAACAACAGGCAGATCAACATCGCAGTGAAAGAAGTTTTGATGTAGGTGATTGGGTATTCCTACGGCTACAACCATATAAGCAAATGTCCCTAAAGCAAGCTAAGAAGGATAATAAATTATCACCAAAGTATTATGGTCCGTACAAGGTGTTGCAAAAGATTGGTACTATGGCATACAAATTGGAGCTTCCTGCAGCTTCTCGATTGCACCCAGTTTTCCATGTTTCATGTTTAAAGAAGGTTATAGGCGACAAGCTCCCAATTCAAACAATATTTCCAGAACTTGACGAGGAAGGAAAAATTATATTGGAACCGGAAGCAGTCACAGAAACAAGAACTCGACAGCTACGAAATCGATCAATTTCAGAGTATCTTATCAAGTGGAAGAACTTATCCGCTGAAGATTCCACATGGGAGGATGAGAATTTTATGCAGAAGTATCCAGAATTACTCAAGCGTTGAGGACAACACTTTTTTGAAGGAGAGGGGCATGTTGGGTCCCTATAATACTAGTGATTACCCCATTACTATTATAGTTATACCCCTTATTTATATTGTTGTGCCCCTATTACCCCCATATTGTTATTTATGTGCCCCATAGAATCCCTCTATTGTTATTTTTGTGGCTTTATATTATTATTGTTAGGTCAGCTGGATTATATTGTGACTCCTTAGACTCCTATATAGAAAGGAGGTTTTGTCATTTGAATCATCAAAGAATTGTTCATTTATGTAATGTAAAGGAGGTTGCCCCCTCGAAGAGGCTGAATTCTAAGGCGTTGATCTATCTTTTCTATCTTTTCTTGAGCTGGTTTCATAACAAGTGTTGTCCTTGATGGCAACTCACTCAGATGACAGATCACAATTCAGGCTCTCAAAATACAAGAAAAAGAGATATACACAGTTTCACTTAACCAAGTCACGTATACATGTGGGATCGTTGATCAAAAGTCGCGTATACGTGTGCATGCACTTTCATGCACGGAAAATCACATACATGTGTAAAAACTTATTTTTAGTCCATGGTATTTTGGTCCTTGATATTTGGACCATGTATCTCGTCTGAAGTGTTGAACCCAGGTATTTGGACCCATGTATCGGTTCTAAGTGGTTTTGGACCATGGTATTGAGTAAGGCCTAAGACTATAAATGGGGAAGGAGATCATTAGGCAAATGCATTCACTCAAGAATTGAATACCTTATGAAGAGCAAGATCTGGAATATTGGTCAATGGGTTATGGTGCATAGCTGGATCTGAATCAAGGAGGAACCTGAGCACTAGGAGAAGGATAAGTTCTATTGAGGGGTCAAGTTCTTAAGGCTTGAATAGTAGTATCTTTGTGTGATTTTAATTTTTTATATTTGGCGCATGACTTGATCTATAAATCTGATAATTTGGGTATAACTGATGTCTGAATATTTGAAAAGGGAAAATTGTCTTTTATAGATATGTATGTAGGTTCGGCATAGTAATGGCGCGTATACACACTGGTTCAGTAATTCAAAATAGTGTATACGCTAGTTTGACTTAATACAGAAGCATATGCACGCAGGTTCTTCATCTTGAAGTAGCGTACATCTCATAAAATATGTTTTAGCTACTTCTGTTTATTGTTGCAGTATTTTGGGTTCAGGATTGGTGTTTGGTTACTATTACTGGAAGTGATTGTTTGATTCAGTTTTGGTTGGTGCAAAGGAGATTAGTTGATGCAGATATATTTGATGTTTGATTGATGTTACTTATGGATCCAATATGAAAATTTATGAAACGTGGTCCCTGGAAGAAAAGAGAAGGTTGTAGCCTTCTGTAGGTCAGCACCTACGTATTACTACATTGGCTAGTACAAGAGATAAGGAGGTTGTAGCTCTCTTCCAGGAGAAGCTGGAGAACAAGAGAAGGTTGTAGCCTGCTGCAGATAGAAGCCTGCGTACTGATATAAGACTGCACCAATACAGAAATATTGTAAAAGGAAGTTTCTTATTAACAAGAAGATAGAGAATCATTGCAACAGGTGGTTTTCACCCACATTGGGTTTCCACCTTATATCTTGTGTTCATATGTATGATGATCTATTATGTTTACTGCACCTGTTTATTGTCCTTATGGTTAATGAAGCTCAGATGCACTAATTAAAGATCAAATAGATTAATTAAATATTAAATTTATTGAATATATGCTAGTTGTTGTAGACACAATTGCGTGTATATGCTGGCTTCCATATCTGAAGTAGCATATATCTAAGTTTGAAAAAGAAAAATTATTTGACTTGATAATACTAATTCACCACCCCCCTCTCAGTATTATTTCCAACAGAAAGGAAATATTTGATAAGGGGTGCCACCCATTCTATTATGCAGGAGTTCAAGACAATTGAGTTAGACCTCTCCCTAGATCAAAAGTTAAGATGGATGTACACTTCCTAATGAAGCAACACATATTCAAGGTCAAATTGTAGGTTTCTCCCTTGATCAAAAGTAATGATGGATGTACACTTGTAATATTCCCAGTAGAAATTTTACAATGATAACAAAGACACACACAAATAAATAACACAAAAAATTTCAGAAATGCATACACATAAACCATAAATTTCTACAAATCCCCAAACTGGCCAAATTTTATTAATATTATATGTTGTGGTACAAATTAGTTGGATAAATTTCAACCCGGCTTGTACAAGGCAAGCTACAAGCACTAGGTGATGAGTACGAGAAAGCCAAATGACTGCAATAATCAACACCTCCAGAAAAATTTATAGCTACTCCAAAACTACATTGCTGCCTAATGTCTCCCCCTAATTTTCCCACTCTAGAGTGCCCAAAAAATACTATAAAATTAGGAGAGTGATCCTTGCCCAAAACCCAGAGAAGCCCAGAAAGGGTTTCCCTTAGTTCCAACTTTCAAAATTTGACCCTTAACAGCTTGGCCCTCCACCAAATTTGAATTATGTTACTGTGGCTACTGTTGTCAATTTCTTCTCTCCAAACTCTAGAAATCCTCCTCAAATTTCCCTCCCAATGATTTCCCTTCACCCCAGCTCCAAACTCCCTAGATGATGTTGCCCCAAAAGAGTCTCATTCCAATGAGAGTGCAGTCATGGAGGAGATGATGCAATCCTGTGTATGATAAAGTGAGAGTTGCTTGTAGGTTGGTCCTCTTGGTTGTAGCTACCCTCCACACTCATGAAAATGATCAAAGAACACTCCTGTAGCTTCTTCAGTCAATTCCCCAACAACCAGTGAATCCTCCCTCTGTATAATGGTGGCTCCCAAACTGCATGCTCTACTCTAGAAATGTGTGGGACCTATAGTTGATGTGTCTTCTAGTCCCAGTGATGAATAAAAGCCTTCCTAGGGTGGCACTCAAAGTCCATCGAAGAAAGGTTGATCTTCTCTCCTTCGGAAGCTCTTGCGCTAAACAACACAATATTAGCTCAGTTGAACAGCTAAGGAAAATTTGATTTTCAAATAGACAAAAGACCCCTTTTTCTCCCTCATTCCTTCCTTTTATAATTTTTGGCCATGCATTCCTTGTGGGTCCCTCCACCAATCAATTTTCCTCAAGGAATTCAAATTATTTCTTCCCCAAGTGTGTACTTTACGTGGGCCCCATATTCCATTATCAATTTAATCTTTAATTTTCGCTAATGTTGGTGGCCTCCATCTCTCCAAAATTTAAATGGGGACTCCCTCCACCCACTTTTCCTAAGTTTACATGCCAAAATATTTCCCAACACCCAATTAAAAAATATAAATTCATCTTAGAAAAATTAATTTAATTGGGGACATTATAGTCCTCCCCACCAAAAATTGCTTGTCCTCAACCAATACCTGAACAAGCACCCTGTCGATCAACTGACCCCAAGAAACTTTGCACACAATACCGGGGTCCCAAATGTACCACTTAGCCGTCCCTAATCTCTAACTCATCCTTCCAAGATCCCAAGCCATCCTGATCAGCATGAGGCATCCCTTGCTGCACTTGTTGTCCAACTTAGCATAGACGTCAGACGTCCTGTGCATACCACCACTAAGTAGAGCATCATGGTAGTATAAAATCCTGATCATCTCCTCATGAAATTTCTCTACCGAATAGTCTCTCTCATGCACTTCAGGAGAAGACCCCTAAAGACGTAATCCAATCCTTGTGGGATGGAATCCTCACCTGCCTACGCTTCCCCTGATCTCCTCTTGCTGATCACCCTGCCACACTGGTGAAGTCCACCACACCACCAACAAGTCACTAAAACCCAATGGAAGATATGGATGACCTTCCCCTATAGAAACCTGCTCACCTCCACGGGTAGTTCAACTTCTAAGCCATGCCAGCTCAAAATCGCAAGCTACTCCAAAAGGGGTGCCACCATGATGTCGTTGTGCCACTCTGATCATGACGATTTTCCCATCACACGCAAGCTATATCCCCCTCTCCTGGGACCTGATGGAAAAATATCTATGGAGTCCCAATGCATATGGCCCAAGAATCCCCACGATGTCATGACCTACCCATCCAACGCTCACTCTTATTTGTAGTTGCAACAAGGAAAACCAAACTTGTCATGCGACAAAGACCTCGACACTCCCTCGCATGTCAAACCAAGTGGGAGTTGGGTCATCTTCTGTCCTCCTCCCACTCATCATGAAAGAAAGTTTCTAATCAACCAGCCAGATCCTTGGATCCCATAGCTAGAATGGTTGCGACACAGTCTTGACAACTACTGGAGCCAATCTGTACCACATCTCAAGCTCCTACATGCAATCGATATATGGCATCCTTACATCACGAACCAATTTGGTGCATATGAACCTGCCATGTGCTAGCCATACCACACAGTGGGATCTATCATGTTGCCTCGTAAAAGTGCTCCCAAACACCATCTAGAGTCTAAACATCCCCTTACATGCAAGGTCCACAAACTGTTGTGGATTCTCCTAAGACACCTCAGAATGTCTCACCCAAAGGGGGTCATGTCTCTCCCTTAGTGTGGGCTCAAGTGTTGTGCAAGGTTTATCTCTACAGAAGATTGGACTACCCCTAAGCTTGTATCCACCAACCCGCACCTTGCCCATATGCCACAGCTAGAAAGCCTCTCTCCTGATGCACCGTGCCCCGTCCAACTGTCTCAGATGAACCTCCTAGGTTCTGTTGCTCGTAATGAGAGAATCAAGGAATGGTATCAAAGTCCCCGACATCAATGTGCAATGTTGGTGAGTGATAAAGGGAAGCTCATGGTCGACCTATTATCAACTCGCTTTCCAAATTTGAGTGTGCCAAACCCAATGGATTTATTGATGCCCTCATTAGGAGATCTCTCTGGCGAAAACACCTCAATAAACTATTGTGCATCATCATGCTCTACTGCACACAAATACACACCCCAACACTCCACTACATAGCCCTGAACTCCGTGGCACAACTTCATGCACCACTAGATATCAACGCTCAGTGCCATGCCACCATGTACCATAGGCCATCCCATATGTGCCCATGCATCCACCACTTTGCTAGTACACCCACCACGATGTGATCTACACCTCCTCATCTGCCCAGGTACACCTATGCGGCTCGATTCCTCACATGCAATCAGGACTAACGCTACCACATCGAACCTAAGTAGCTCTAGTGCCCAATACATCAATGAGAAAGAAATGTCTCCATATGATGCCATGTATGATGGCCTGACGATGCCACCTCCTCCTACCAACTCTTGCTAGAGTATTCTAGCCATCCTACAATCCCATGTCAACCCAACATGCCATGACAACTCATGAAATCTGTCTGCTCCTCTGCCAATCCATCTTGTCACTAGTGTTGTCAGGAACTTTGAAGGGGATATGAAAAGGTGTGTGTAGCCAACCACTCAGTCCATCATGTAGCTGCTACCACGACCTACTGACTCAGTGATGTGATCGAGAATCCCACTTGGATCCCAACAAGAGTCTGGCCCTTGAGCTCCTCTAGTAATCCATAGCCTCCGCTGAGCTGTGGCCATGGATGCATCTAAACTCCTATCCATTTGCACCAGATACTAACTCAATATATCTCACCATCCAACCCCAAGGGAAGGATTGAGAGCATATACTCATGTACATGGAACTAACACTCTATCCTCCCAAGGATTTACCCTGCAACTCATGTCGCCTCATCTCACCATCTTGGTCAACACATAAAATATGTCGAGGTGACCCTGCCTCTCCCTCTCCAATGTGTAGTGGTAACCTACTAGTTCTACTAGCCTGTAAAGTTTGAGTAGGGTTGCCCCATCACTCCAATATGCACTCTAACTGAACCATTAGGGAACCCAACTATTCCCCAACGCGAGTCAGTTTGGCCACTTACTCAGCACAAATCGCTCTCATGCCCTCCAACTCCTCGTTCTATTGTAGAATGGCCTCTCGCACTATCGTGGTTGTCTTTCTCAATGCTAGAAGGCTAGCCTGGAACTAATGAAATTGTGGAGGGTGATTATCCTCTTTAAAATCAGTCACTACTCTAGACCCCTCTGTCTCTTCTGGTACCTCCTCAGTGACAAGTGTGCCTCCAGGCACCTCATCAACCTATTGTGGGCAACCATCATCTAGAAACTGGGTCATAGCACTTGGTACCTCATCAATTGTTGGCATATCATTAATGGATGGCACTGCGAGTGTATGCTCTACTCCATCAAGTGAGGTGTCAGCTGGAGCCACCTATTAGTGTCAGTCTTGTCACATTGCCATCAGTGATCAAAATATGCTCTTTTGCATTTCATAGTAGGAGTCCCATACTAATGAGTTTGCATTCCATTAGGTCATGGATTCACTGATGGTAGGGTTTACTTCAATTTTCCCTCATGATCTGTACTTGTTGATCCTCTTCCATATATTTCAGTCATGCCTCATGTTCCCTTTGCAATTCATTTCATTAGTTCTAAGTTAGGTTTTGGTCTCATTAGGTTTTAGGGTCCCACCATGGTCAAATCTAATAATTACATGCCAATAATGATCAGCAAGGACATGAGGAGGCCAATAATGATTAACAAAGCCATAATTTATCATTTTGAAAGCCTAGAAAATAGGGTATTTTGTTTTTATCTCCATTAATGATGTAATTTTAAGTTTTCATATGTAATATTGGTTCCCAAATGCTCCTGAACATCTTGTGATGTTGCCAAGCACCTGCCACTGCAAAAAATCAGGTTATCATGAGCACAAATCCACCGGCAAAAGCAAAAGAGAACAAGCACCAAACCCTAATTTCCTCTCCCATTGAACTAAGATTGGCTATGGGATCAGAGATATCTGAACAAAGTAGGAATAAGGGATATCAGAAGGTATGAGGCCATTTCATATCATCAAACATCAGGTCCCCATCATTTGTCGAGAAGTCATTCCAAGGAACAAGCCATTCACCACACATAAGGGATGATTTTTCTTCAAACTGTGTTTCTAAGCAATAAAATATGAATTTGAAAAAAGTGAGAGAGGTTTTTGTTCATCATAGACCTAAGAAGAAAAATCTCCTTCAGATTGTACACAGGTCTCATGGTTGTAGGGAAATGTCATAAATACAGTTGCTACAAGAGAGTTGATGCACTTCTGGAGTGACATTGGAGAAATCAGAATTTCTCATAGCTAATGTGACAAAATGACTTGCTTGATGAGTACAATGATAACTAGACACAAAGATATTTCCAATGAGCTATCATGAGCTCAATTTGGAGTTCAGGAAGACCTCCAAACATTGACTGAAACAACACTCTGCATTTTGGCAGCCTCATTCTGTACATTTTGACCAGTCTTGGGAGATTGGACTTTTTCTAGACAAAATGAATTCCAAATTGAAAAATTCAAGCTTTTCTGGAAATTAGACTTGACAAGCTTTCCAACTAGCTATCCCATGCCCAATTTGAACATTGGGAAGGCAGTCAAAAGTTGTCCTGAAGTGGCGTTGCGCTTAGGGAAGGAGGCAATGCGCTCAGGGCAAAGCACTATGCGTAGGGAGTTTTTGGTCGATGTATCTTTGAACGGGCACTGCACTTAGGGTACGACGCTACGCGTCTGGGTAGGAGCACTGGTCTTAGAGCATACAGCCATCCCATCACTCCAAACTTCAAATTTTCACCCAAATTGCCTCCAATCTCATATTTGCAAGTAAGTAGCTGCTCTTATACAGTGTTTAGATTGCAAACTTCTTGTTGTAGACCACTCCTCCATTATCATTATTAAACCCTAATCCTCTTCCATTAAAACCCTAATCACTTGGTCCATTTCACTGTCTAGCTTCATAACTAAACCCTTTCATTCATCACTCCCTCCATACTCATCTACTTTTCATCACCTATCTTTTATTTCCATAACCCTCCCTTCACTCTCATAGCCTATGCTCTGTTTATAACTACATACATTCACTTACAAACCCTGGAGCATACCCATCATCCCATTTACATTGTCCCATCTACACTGTCAACATTTGTGCAACTAAATAGCTAGTTCAATGGATAGAGGAAGTGATTTTGATTATGATGAGGAGACAGCAAGTGATAGTTCAATGGAGAGACATAGGAAGCAAAGAAAGCCTCATAAGGGAGGAAAAATCATAAGAGAAGAGCCCAATAATTTAAGAGAATTGCAAGCCTGTCCACTAGCAGTTTCATGTTTTAGGCACCTTGGATGTTATGAATTTTGTGAACTAGTGGAGAGGGTCCAATTTCATCATGAGCTTGCTAGAATTTTTGCGGCTCACTTGCATAACTATGAAGTGACACTGGCTAGAGTAACTTTCACAATATCACCATCTATTATTTTAGAGGGCCAACAGAGATAACCAAATGATGAGGCACATGGCCTATCACTACCAGGCATGGAACAAAATTTGCAACATGAGAATGAAGAGGATGAAAGCTAGGTTGAGGAGAGCCTTAGAGGGCAAGAAAGAGAAAGATAGACTCAAAATGTTGGCTGAAGCCTCTTTGGCCAACCAAAGCACTTGATGGTGGTGCTCCATGCCAAATTTGGGCAAAATTTGAGAAGTTTTTGTATTTTTGAAATTTTGAAATTCACAAAACAGAAAATTTGTCCAGTGGTGCTGCGCTTTTTCCTGGGTCATCCATTGGAGAAAAAGTTGACATTTTTGGATTCAGAATGATGAGGACATGCACCGTGGAAATTTTTATAAGATTTGGAGTATATCCGGTTCACCAAAAGGTCCAAAAACTACCAAAAAATGACCTTTCTACCTCTTTTTGGACACACAGAAGCAGCCTTGGGAGATTCAAGTTTTGAGGGGGAAAATGACCTCCAAATTCAAAAATTCTGGGTGTTCTAGAAACTAGACTTGAATACCTTTCTGATGAGCTATCATGGGCTCAATTTGGCTAAGGGGAAGACCTCTACAATCAGGTGGAAAGCGGCGCTGCGCTTAGGACCAGTGGCGCTACGCTTAGGGCCATTTTGCTCAGGGAAGTAAAATTCGCTTGTTTTGACTATGAATTTGATTTCTCCCTCCTCGTGGATGATTTCACTGATGTAATTGATGACATGACATGTAAATGTAAAGGTAAAATAGTGTTAGAGGCTAGATTCATTAGTTAGAGGTGGTTTTGAGGCAAATGAATCAGTTTCCCCTCTTTTAGAGGCAAGTTGTTTGACTGCCTATATTCCAATTCTTTGTTGGGAAATGGTTGAAACAGCCACTCTTCTCATGGATTCAACCCCTTAAGGTTAGGATGAGTAGTTTAGATGTCTATATTATGTGTTTTCTTGGTCATTTGGTGGGGTTGGACTCACTTGGATGCTTAGAACTTGATTGTACACCATTGTAAGCAGTTTGGCAAGGAAATTAATAGGAATTGCAGCAATTTTTATGGGATCCATGTTTTATGGTGCTTTTGCAAAGTTTCTTCTTTTGTTATCAGTTGTTTACATGTGTTATGTATGCCATCATATATTTCATTGCTTCTAATTGAATGATATCAAGATAGATAGGTAGAATCCATTGTTTGCAGTGCTCTACCTTGGGAAATCATTCAGTATTCTATGTTTTCTCCTATTTGAGAAGGACCCATGACTGTCATATGCCCTCCTCAGCTCCTCACTGGTCTTAGACACCTCGCCTCACTAAATTTCAAGTGCTAAAGCCTATACCAACCTTGCCCCATAGAACACCCTGCATTTCTGACCTAATTTCCCAGACCCTACTGGAAAGCTCTCTCTGATCCAGTAAACATCATCAAATCAATCAAAAATTTCTGAGCTACTATACCTAGCATAAAACCCCTATCTAATCCAGTCATCTTGACTGAGATCCATAAGGATAGAGCCCTCTCCCGACCTAGTAGGCTAGCTACTAGGTTAAGCATGGTTTGTGGTTACCCTGGAATTGCCTTCCTTCAGCCTGAGGTCAATCTAGGTGATAACATAGTGGCGACCATACTGGGGAAAAGTAGTTTTATGTTCCTCAACCAAATGTATCAAGTTTAAATCTGATTGTTGATGGTGGACAACAATCAGACACCGGAAGGCTGAAATCATTCACCTGGCGACTCTAAATCAGTTTTGAGATCAGATCCAAGGACTCCACTGGAGGATGAACCTGACCAGCAAAAAAATGAAAGGATAATATGGAAAGATCAGGTATTCAAGTTGGAATTTCATCCAAGACATTATGTTATTTGTTATAAATTATTTCTTCTCTTTTCTCGAGAATGTCAAGAAGGCTTTACAAAGTATATTGTATTTGAGAAAATACCCTAGACTTGCATTTGATTCTGTCCCTTTGAAGATTGTGAATACAAAATGTTCGCATGCCTTCGATATTGATCAAGGCCTTTCTTTTGAATCTTATGATGATCATCTTCAAACTGATGAGCCTCAAGATATCAAGACTGATTCTACACCTTCTGTACATATTCCTATACCTTGTAAAATTCCAGATAGATACAAGCCTCTGATTTTACCTCCTATATCCCATTCCTTCCCTGAAAATCATTACCTATATCTACCAATATTTGATGGTGAATGTGGCAACATCTCTGCTGAGAGACATGTACTGAATTTTGAGTCTTTTCCTGACCTTTTTGAAGTTAATGAAGAGGATGTCAGTATTAGGCTTTTTGCTCTTTCTTTGCAAGGCAAAGTCAAGAGTTGGTTCAAAAACCTACCTTATGCGAGCATCTCAGATTTCCAATGGTTTGTCAAAGTTTTCCTCGACAAGTGGGTGGTCAAACAAAACCCTTTCTTGATTCTAGAAGAATATAACCAATTGAAAAGACTGCCAGGGGAGATAGTACAACAGTTTTCTACCAAATTTAACTAAGTTTATTGTTCGATGCCTATTACTATAAGACCTCCTCCTGGATCTGCTCTCTTACACTACCCAGATGCCTTTGATATGGAAATGGAGTTTCAACTGAGAGAAAGGAACCTTGCAACACTTGAAGAGATGCAGAACAGTGTAATAGATGTAGAGGATAATTTGTTGATCAGAAAGGAAAAGTTGAAGGAAGAAGAGACGAAGAACATAGATCCAGAGGAATCAACATCTTTAGAGGTAAAGCTCGACATTTTGGTAAGTGCAATGGAAGAGATGATGCAAAAGATCACCACAAGGAATGAGTATGATGTTCAAGACCATGGCTCGCTGATTGAAGAAGAACAAGTGGCTAATCCAAAACATTTTCTTTCTTATCCCAGTTGTCATAGATCTAATAATGATTGTTTTATAGATCATCTTGGAGAAGAGAGATCTGTTGATATGACATGTATGCTTGATGATGTGTTTTATATTGATGATTTGCCTAAGTTTGATCAGTATGATGGTGATTATGTTCTCCAAACAGAAGCTAGTATTGCAGACAAATCAACAACTGGTTTATGGAAGGAGGAAGTTCACTTTTAGCAGTTTGAATACAGTGATTAGTTGTTGCATATCAGCTATGGAAGTGAGGAAGAAAGTGTAGCAAATTTTGAAGTAAGTGAAGGATATTTTCCTTTTTGTTTTAATTTGTTTCAGTTCATCAGAGACAACTTTCGTGCAATCAGAAATCAACCGTCGATAAGTTTTGATCTGGACCATCTAGAGGGCAATGAAATCCTTGTTCAAGACTTCTCATATCTAGATTTGCAGCCCCCGAATGCCATTGATTTTCAAATTGCAGATGAAGACTTGGAAGCTAGAACGTATGATCAAATGATGCAAGTTGATTCTATACCATTATGTTTTGAATCATTTCAGTTTTTGAAGGGAATTTCGCATAGTATATCTTCAAATGAGCAGCCTGTAGAAAATCATGCAATCTCATTGGAACTAATAGAAAATGGGTTGCAATAGTCTTTTCAAGTTTTTAATGATCCAATAGCTGATGTGTTGGATGATGTCTGTAGTCAAATTCTTTCTCCATTAGCTAACTATGAGCTTGAAAAAAGTATTGATACAAACTTGATCCGACAGCCGGTTTCTTTGTCATTTTCAGCAGGAGTCTCATCACAAAGCTTAGATGAAAGTTTGCATTCATGGTATGAGGAGAAGCAAAGTAATCCATTGGATGAGCTAAGTCCCAGTGCACATAAATTTCAATATCCTTATGCAGTAGTTTCGGAGTCAGATAGAGAATCCATATTATTCAATCTGGGAAAATTTGGATCTGTTTACAAGTTTTCATGGGAGTTGCATTTCAGTAGTTCTCTCTTCTTTCTCATAAACAAGCACTTGTGGAGAATTCAAATAGCAGCCAAAATGCTTACTTGGTTGCATTGGTTATTTCATTTCACTTGATCAGGTGATGAATGGAACAGTTAGAGTAGGTTTTATTGAATAAGCTCCATTATGAGCATCTTTTCCAGTTTGTTAGTTGTGTATTAGTATTGAGTTAGTTTCAAGTCAATTAGTGTGTTTGAGTCATCAGTATTTAGTCATGTATTTTAGATTGAGTTTTTCTTACTCCATGCCCAATGGATAAGGCTACTAGGTCTACGTTGTTCTTGGCACCTCCAAGGAGCTACCATCCGCATTGGAGCCAATGTTAGTGTTAGTGTTGTCACACTGCCATCAGTGATCAAAATCTACTCTTTTTCATTTCATAGTAGGAGTCCCATACTGATGAGTTTGCATTCCACTAGGTCATGGATTCACTGTTGGTAGGGTTTACTTCAATTTTCCCTCATGATCTGTACTTGCTGATCCTCTTCCATATATTTCAATCATGGCTCATGTTCCATTTGAAATTCATTTCATTAGGTTTTAGGGTCCCACCATGGTCAAATCCAATAATTACATGCCAATAATTATCAACAAGGACATGAGGAGGCCAATAATGATTAGCAAAGCCATAATTTATCATTTTGAAAGCCTAATGTAGTTCTCACCTCAAAACTTTTTTGAGGTGAAAACAGGGTATTTTGTTTTTATCTCCATTAATGATGTAATTTTATGTTTTCATATGTAATATTGGTTCCCAGTTGCTCCTAAAAATCTTGTGATGTTGGCAAGCACCTGCCACTACAACAAATCAGGTTATCATGAGCACAAATCCACCGACAGAAGCAAAAGAGAATAAGCACTAAACCTTAATTTTCTCTCCCACTGAGCTAGGGTTGGCTATGGGATCAGAGATATCTGAGCAGAGGAGGCATAAGGGATATCAGAAGGTATGAGGCCATTTCATATCATCAAACATCAGGTCTCCATCATTCGTCGAGAAGTCATTCCAAGGAACAAGCCATTCACCACACATAAGGGACAATTTTTCTTCACACTATGTTTCTGAGCAAGAAAAAATGAATTTGACAAATGCGAGAGAGGTTTTTGTTCATCATAAAACCGAGAAGAAAAACCTCCTTCAGTTTGTACACAGGTCTCATGGTTTTAGGGAAATGTCAAAAATATAGTTGCTACAAGAGAGTTGATTCACTTCTAGAGTGACTTTGGGGAAATCAAAATTTCTCCTAGCTAAGGTGACAAAATGACTTGGTTGATGAGTCCAATGATAACTAGACACAAAGAGCTTTCCAATGAGCTATCATGAGCTCAATTTGGAGTTCAATAAGATCTCCAAACATTGATTGAAACAAAACTCTGCATTTTGGCAGCCTCATTCTGCACATTTTGACCAGTCTTGGGAGATTGGACTTTTGATAGGGAAAATGAACTCCAAATTGAAAAATTCAATATTTTCTAGAAATTAGACTTGACAATCTTTCCAACTAGCTATCCCATGCCCAATTTGAACATTGGGAAGGCAGTGAAAAGTTGTCTTGAAGTGGCGTTGCGCTTAGGGAAGGAGGCGTTGTGCTTAGGGCAAAGCACTGTGCATAGGGAGTTTTTGGCCAGTGTATTTTTGAACGGGCACTGCACTTAGGGTACAACGCTACGCGTCTGGGTAGGAGCGCTGGTCTTAGAGCAGACAACCATCCCATCACTCCAAACTTCAAATTTTCACCCAAATTGCCTCCAATCTCGTATTTGCAAGTAAGTAGCTGCTCTTATACAATGTTTAGATTGCAAACTTCATGTTTTAGACCACTCCTCCATTATCATTATTAAACCCTAATCCTCTTCCATTAAAACCCTAATCACTTGGTCCATTTCACTGTCTAGCTTCATAACTAAACCCTTTCATTCATCATTCCCTCCATACTCATCTACTTTTCATCACCTATCTTTCATTTCCATAACCCTCCCTTCACTCTCATAGCCTATGCTCTATTTATAACTACATACATTCACTTACAAACCCTAGAGCATACCCATCATCCCATTTACATTGTCCCATATACACTGTCAACATTTGTGCAACTAAATAGCTAGTTCAATGGATAGAGGAAGTGATTTTGATTATGATGAGGAGACAGCAAGTGATAGTTCAGTGGAGAGACATAGGCAGTAGAGAAAGCCTCATAAGGGAGGAAAAATCATAAGAGAAGAGCCCAATAATTTAAGAGATTTTCAAGCCTTTCCACTAGCAGTTTCATGTTTTAGGCACCTTGGATGCTATGAATTTTGTGAACTAGTGGAGAGGGTCCAGTTTCATCATGAGCTTGCTAGACTTTTTGCAGATCACTTGCATAACTATGAAGTGACATTGGCTGGAGTAACTTTCACAATATCACCATATATTATTTCAAAGGGCCAACAGAGATAACCAAAAGATGAGGCACATGGCCTATCACTACAGGACACAAAACAAAATTTGCAACATGAGAATGAAGAGGATGAAAGCTAGGTTGAGGAGAGCCTTAGAGGGCAAGAAATAGAAAGATAGACTCAAAATGTCGGCTGAAGCCTCTTTGGCCAACCAAAGCACTTGATGGTGGTGCTCCTTGCCAAATTTGGGCAAATTTTGAGAAGTTTTTGTATTTTTGAAATTTTGAAATTCACAACATAGAAAATTTGTCTAGACACTTTTTCTTGGGGCATCCATTGGAGAAAAAGTTGACATTTTTGGATTCAAAATGATGAGGCCATGCACCTTGGAAATTTTCAGAAGTTTTGGAGTAGATATGGTTCACCAAAATGTCAAAAAACTACCAAAAAATGACCTTTCTACCTCTTTTTGGACACACAGAAGCAGTCTTGGGAGATTCAAGTTTTGAGGGGCCAAATGACCTCCAAATTCAAAAATTATAGGTGTTCCATAAACTAGACTTGAATACCTTTCAAATGAGCTATCATGGGCTCAATTTGGCTAAGGGTAAGTCCTCCCAAATCAGGTGGAAAGTGGTGTTGCGCTTAGGACCAATCGTGCTGCGCTTAGGGCCATTTTGCTGAGGGAACTAAAATTCGCTTGTTTTGACTGTGAATTTGATTTCTCTCTCCTCATGGATGATTTCGCTGATGTAATTGATGACATGGCATGTAAATGTAATGGTAAAATAGTGTTAGAGGGTAGATTCAGTAGTTAGAGGTGGTTTTGAGGCAAATGAATTAGTTTCCCCTCTTTTAGAGGCAAGTTGTTTGACTGCCTATATTCTAGTTCTTTGTTGGGAAATGGTTGAAACAGCCCCTTTTCTCATCGATTCAACCCTTTAAGGTCAGGATGAGTAGTTTAGATTTCTATATTATGTGTTTTCTTGGTCATTTGGTGGGGTTGGACTCACTTGGATGCTCAGAGCTTGATTGTACACCATTGTAAGCAGTTTGGCAAGGAAATTAATAGGAATTGCAACTATTTTTATGGGATCCATGTGGTATGGTGCTTTTTCAAAGTTTATTCTTTTGTTATCAGTTGTTTACATGTGTTATGTATGCCATCATCTATTTCATTGTTTCTAATTGCATGATATCAAGATAGATAGGTAGAATCCATTGTCTGCAGTGCTCTACCTTGGGAAATCATTCAGTATTCTATGTTTTCTACTGTTTGAGAAGGACCCATGACTGTCACATGCCCTCCTCAGCTCCTCACCAATATTAGACACCCCACCTCACTAGATTTCAAGTGCTAAAGCCTAAACCTAGCTTGCCCCATAGAACACCCTGCATTTCTGACCTAATTTCCCAAACCCTACTACCAAGGTCCATCTGATCCAGCAAACATCATCAAATCAATCAAAAATTTTTGAGCTACTATACCTAACCTAAAATCCCTATCTGATCCAGTCATCTTGACTGAGATACATAAGGAGAGAGCCCTCTCCTTACCTAGTAGGGCTAGCTACTAAGTTAAGCGTGGTTTGTGGTTACCCTGGAATTGCCTTCCTTAAGCCTGAGGTCAATCTAGATGATAACACCACCAAATAGGCCTTCAACAATGGTGATTCCTGTGCCACACTGGGTATATCGATGTGCCCCTCACCATCCTGCATGTCCTTGTGCTCAACCGCCTCCTCGAGCTTCTAACATCAAAAGCCTGATGTCCACCAGTAGAAAGGCGTCATGGTCTCATCCTCTATCTTTCCTCATCCTATCCACTCCCTTTTAGGGGGTCTTGCATCCTTTTGGTCAAATCTCTCCATGAGCCTCTGTGTGAACTCTTTATAGGATGTGATACGTACATGACCCAAAGGGATCAACCCTTGGTACCACCATTCCATAGCATCTCCATCCAAGTGCAAAGTGGCATGTCTAATAGTGTTTGCCTCCCTCATGGGGTTTAGCCAGAAATATGTGTCCAATTCTTGTACCCATTTTCTGACAGAACTCCTAGTTGAACCATCAAAGTGGGTGAGGGTCATTTTTCCCTCAATGATACTCACTCTCCCTTGAGCCATGGGTTTGTCTATAGTTCACCCATCACAGTGCATACATGCCCAAATCTTCCATGATCTTGTTGGATACTCCACAACTGGCCAAGATCATGCTTTGATACCACTGTAATATTCCTAGTAGAAATTTTACAATGATAACAAAGACATGCACAAATAAATAACACATAAAATTTCATAAATGCATACACAAACCAGAAATTTCTACAAATCCCCAAACTAGCCAAATTTTATTAATAATATATGTTGTGGTACAAATTAGTTGGATAAATTACACCTAGGCTTGCACAAGGCAAGCTACAAGCACCATGTGATGAGTACGAGAAAGCCAAACGACTGCAATAATCAACACCTCCAAAAAACTGTGCCGTTGCTCTAAAATTGCACTGTTTCCTGACTTGTACCCCTGATTTTCCCTCTCTATGGTGCCCAAAAAATTCTATAAAATTAGGAGAGTGCTCCTTGCCCAAAACCCAAAAAAACCCAGAAAGGGTTTTCCTTAGTTCCAACATTCAAAATTTGACCCTTCACAACTTGGCCCTCCACCAAATTCGAATTTTGTTACTGGGGTTACTCCTATCAATATATTCTCTCCAAACTCGAGTAATCCTCCTCAAATTTTCCTCCCAATGATTTTCCTGCACCCCAACTCCCAACTCCCCTAGATGATGTTTCCCCAAAAGAGTCTCCCTCTAGTGACTATGCAGTCATAGAGGAGATGATGCAATCCTATGTATGATAAAGTGAGAGTTGCTCGTAGGTTGGTCCTCTTGGCTGTAGCTTCCCTCCACACTCATGAAAATTGTCAAAGAACACTCCTTTAGCTTCTTTGGTCAATTCCCCAACAACCCAGCTCCACAAACAATCAGTGAATCCTCCATCTGTGCAGTGGTGGCTTCCAGACTCCGTGCTCTACTCCAGAAATGCATGGGACCTGTAGTTGATGTCTCTTATAGTCTTCATGATGAAGGAAAGCCTTCTTAGGGTGGCACTCATATTCCACCAAAGAAAGGTTGAGCTTCTCTCCTTGGGAAGCTCTTGTGCTAAACATCACAATATTGGCTCAGTTGAACAACCGAGGAAAATTTGATTTTCAAATAGACAAAAGACCCATATTTCTCCCTCATTCCTTCCTTTTATAATTGTTGGCCATGCATTCCTTGTGGGTCCCTCCACCAATTTTATTTTCCTCAAGTAATTCAAATTATTTCTTCCCCAAGTGTGTACTTTATGTGGGCCCCATATTCCACTATTAATTTAAACTTTCATTTTCTCTAATGTTGGTAGCCTCCATCTCTCCAAAAATTAAGGGGGGACTCCCTCCACCCACTTTTCCTAAGTTTACATGCCAAAATATTTCCCAACACCCAATTGAAAAATAGAAATTCATCTTAGCAAAATCAATTTAATTGGGGACATTACAACACTCCTTAATGGCACAACACACATTCAAGGTCAAAATAGGGAAATCCTCATGTTTAAAGAGCTAAATTCTTAATATGCCCTTTATTGGATCTGCACTTGGGCCAAAACTTACACAGGATTTAGTTGAAAGAACAATTAAGTGTCTTGACACTTTTTCTCTAGCAACAAGTATTGTTGTGGGTAAGAAAAAAGTGCTCACAATTGGTCAAGATGGATTTCCAAATTGACTTCATATGATGTGTCACTATTTGATTAGTGGAGATGGATGCTATGTATATTTCAAAGTGAAATATATTAAATTTCCAATAGATATCTTCCACTAATTGGAAACTTAGCATAGTTAATAGAAGCCTAACAATAGAAGATGTAATTCTATTGTTCTTGCCTTTGCCCCATCCATGGTTGGCTAAAGAAAACTAGATGATTTTTGGGGAGTTTCCATTAGGAAAACTTAGCATGGATGAAAGGGGTTCTTGATTATAAACTTGTAACTAATATTTGAGTTATGTAATAGTCCATGTAGTTTAAAAAATATATGATCCATTGGAGGGGATTTCCCTTAGCAGATTCTTATTTCATGCCATATTAGAAATGTTGATCATGTGTGCAATATCAAAGGGCCTTTTAAAACCAATGATGAAATGGGAGGATCTAGAGATTTAAAGCACATAGGTTTAGTTATTCTCAAAATCATTTGGCGGGCATGAGTAAATTATCCAAGTCATATTGGGAATTCAATAGGCCAATACATGACTCAGATTTGGTAGGGATATTCATCTATACGTTTCCCTTCACGAGTACCCCAATCCATGGTCATCACCCTGGTTCCATATGCCCTAGATGATCCCCCTTTATCATTTAGGAACCCATGATTTTCCAAACCCCTAGAGGGAAATGATCCGCCCTACCTAAAAGGGGGTAATCACTGTTATATCTTACGCATCATGCTCTTGTCCTTTGAGCCCTGAGCTATTAATTAAATAAAATTCAAAAAAGGGAAAAGGCACATAAAGAAAGGTGGAAAAATAAAGGTCAGGGCACCTCATGTACCAAGATTGCTCCCTCCTACACATTACATGCCAAGGTGTGGGATTCCCATTATCTAGCTAACCCTATGCCCCAATATGTGGCCCAAGATTTCCCCTCTCATTCCCTACTCCATTCCACTTATTTATCACATGCCACCCCCGTTACAGGGATGTACCTTGGACATACTATCCCCTTTAAGGGATGAAACCTCCGGATAAGGTACTTGGTTAAACCCTTTGGAGCTTGGAGAGATTAGCACACACCAAAGACTGCTACAGAAGGGCATGCCATTATGAAGTGCCAAGTTTGTTATCCATGGTTTGTAAACTCTTTTACACGATTATTTAATGACTGGTTGTACTGGAAACCTAGGGGACACATTAAATCTTATACAGGATTACAGGTGGTTTCCATTTGGGTTTGGTCTCCCTATATGGGATCCTAACCCCCAAAGGTCTACATTGGCACATATAGGGTGTGCATAGAGAGCCATTGGCCTCCACAACAACAAACAAAACTCCACAGATATTTATCAATGCCCAGAGACTACTAGTGATTAACTTTTGGGATGATGGTGATATGCTTGGTACATCATGCCCAACAGGCCCCACAGGAGCCCCACACTCTTAGCAAGTGTCCCAGGACTTGTACGATGTTCATTCCACCACTAGGACTGTTGGTTAGGTAAATCCCCTCTGCGGACAGAGGCGATCCCACTAGTCTAAAACAGAACTAGCCACAATCAAACCACGCTGCCACGCAAGTTCCTAGTTATGCATCAAAGGTGAATTAAGAAGACCAACCTGGAATCCAACGCTATAATCGAAGCAGAGTTGATATTCCCGCTCCCTCGCTCCAGCAGATCATAAATAGACACCTGCACATGCAAAGGAAGAAACAGATACCAGCATAAAATCCACCAAGGCACAACTATATTTCAGTCAGAAAGGAAATAAATCACACATCACCATAATAGACAATGAGATTGGAACTATAATAGCAGTCGCTCATTAATTAATAATAAAAAGGAAAAGTTACAACCAAGGTTCTGACGTTGAACCTCTCCTATGGCTGGGCGAGCAGCTATATGCCTTGCAGTAGACTACCTCTCTCTCGGACTTCCGGCAGCATAACCTCTCTAGCATTACTCCAACAACTCAAGAACTCAAAGCTACAGCACTTCGGAACTCATAAACTTGGAACTAGCACTCTAGCTTGTCTAATGCATGAGGACAAGCTTTTATAGATGAAGAAGGGAGAAAGATTCAATGCACCAGGACACCCATTGTGAATTCGCAACATCCATGAAAAGCTACTGTGGATAGATATGATGACTCTCGAGCTTTATCAGATGGATTTTTCCCTCAAAGGAGCTCATGATCTGGGAGGAAAAATCATACAGTCGTGCTTTTAGCAAAAAACATTACTAAACTTGACTGGCGCGGGCATTGTTCTAAGACAGAGTGCCAATGATCGCGCCCCTTTTTGAGGATCTGAGTTATTGGCACGGGTCAGACATTGGGTACCTGCGCCAATGGGAAAAGGGGACTTTTCAGGGATAATTTGCAGAAGGTGTCTTGAGGGAACATGAAGTACATACTCAGGGGAACATAGTGCAAGTGTTTTTAGGCTATGTCACTGCTCACAGGTCCCGGAAAGCATCCTCCAATGTACTAAAATTGAGGCGATAGGGACGGTGACCAACGGTGACAATTTACTGTGTAACAGATGCCCCCCAAAGCATGAGGCCCGAGCGGGAGAGAGGGGTGAAATGCTTTGCAAGAACACATATAGCTACTGCCGAGAACCTGCATTGAGAGATACTATTGATAGCTCAAATACATGATGTACGTGGTATGGTCGCAGCCATCCATAAGAGAGTACATGATAATTTAGATCCATAGTATGGACGCAGCCATCTGGGTAGGATCAATGAATTGACTCAGGTATGGTCGCAGCCATCCAGTGAATGAGACATGTATCAGGAATCACGCCTGGATTACAACAGACACAATCCAGGGTCTTGCGCTCCATCTCGACCCGAACAGAAGTACAAGTTCAAGCATGCGAATATGTGAGCTGAAGTCGAACATGCATGAACATCGTCTGATTACCAGTCAATATTTGGAACTGTTAACAGATGCGAGAGGTACCACCAATAATGACAATGGCCCTCAAGGTACTATCGGTACAATCTACGGCGTGCGAATTAGTGATCTGACGTCGAACACCCGTAGAATCATTCAATCGGAGGCCAATGATGAAAATTTCGCGTCGAACACGAAGAACCTGCCATTGAGGCATGCAGGCTCCAAGGCACCGGAAGGGAGTCTCTAGATCAGCTTCCTGGATAATGAGCTGAAGTCGACAGGAAGTGACCTTGATCGAAGGTGGGCCATAATGTTTCCCACATCATCGACACGAGACAGAGAGATGATGTTGTGAATCAAAATTGTATGAGCTATCAGAGGGAGGTTGTTTCTTTGCAAAGGTCAACTTCTCTTGAACATACCGGCGGCACTAGAGTGGAGTTGGTAGTATTTGACATCGACGGATCAGAGGTCATAGTGACGAGGCAATGAGCAGATGAGAGGTTAAATAGGATTACCCAATCCCATGGAGGCAAATGAAAAATAAGATGAGATGTCCCCACCCAGACACGAAAGCAAAGGAGTGCCATGTTCAAGAGTGACATACTGCCGACACAACAATAATTATGGTTCCAAAATTTCTTTTCCCCCACCATTTCTGGCGAGTACCCGTATTATTTTTAACAAGCTTGATGGGGATAGCATATGCTTGTGGTGCGTCATTTCGACAAAATCCGATGTCATTAGGTTTTAACGAGTCTGACAAAGGAAGAACTCGGCGTCTTTTCATGTTTAGAGAGTTTGAAAAGACCACAAAAAGGAAACTCCAGGGGTGTCCTTTTTCGTAAAGTTGTGTCTCTCGGGCCCGAAAAAGTATAAAATAATACCCGAAAGAACCGCCCGATCATTACGATCGAGGAGTACTTTTCATGAATAGTGATTTTGACCTGAAAAAGTAAAAAAGTGATCAAGACCACGTCGTTTCGTAACCATTAACGAGTCCGAAACGACAAAAACCCGAGAATCTTTTTAAGTTTTAACGGTCGACAAAAAGAACTTAAAACGACCGCCCCTTATTAACGTTTAACGAGTCAAGAGGGAAAACTCGGCAATCTTTTCGTTTTTAAACGGTTAGAAAAGAGCTGAAAGCGGACCTTCATTTTTATTCTCTTTAACGAGTCAAAAAGGAAAAATACTCGGCAATCTTTTCATTTTTTACGAGTCAGAAAAGAGTGTAAAGGCGACTCGTCCTAAAGGAACGAGTGGTATAAAGGGTAGCAACTGGTTCCGGTAATGGTGGAACTGCTCAAAACATGTAATGGTCAAGAGGCTGGCTAATAAAACCACTCATCGCTGCGGTTCCTCAGGAAAGGAAAACAACCAAGTGAAAGCATATGATCGGCTAAAGAGATGGTAGCAATGGAATGAAAACAACCAAGGCTCATCTAGCAGAATTTAGCAGATAAAAGGCAATCACGAGATGTAAATCAGGTATGGGTTCATTTTTACACAAGCTTGAACCATGGAGAACTTTGCTTGGATTCGGTTTCATGTTTACACAAGCTTGAAACGGAAAAACTATGCTTGTTATGAATTTGCATACCTCCAAATGATAATGCAAATCGAGGTACATGCCCCCAAGCTTCATGGCATTCACGGAGTGGATGGAATGAAGGTTCACTTGGAAAGACTCGATTTTGAAAAGGAGGATGCATGCCCCCCGGGCCTCAGTCACACGCCCGGGTCAGCTGCCGTCATCAGGATGACGGACTGGGTGTTGCATTTTCTGTGGAAATAAGACCATTTAGGAATGGTAGATGACTATATGTGAAGTGTGAACCGGGGAACGAAAGTTGGTCTACAATCTTGATTGTCCTTCCTTCGTGCGGAAAACACATCACTCTGAAGAGTGAGGACACAATTGCACGTATGCGATAAATATAGTCTCGCCCAAGGAGTAAATTGTAATCTAACGGGCCTTGGACTACCATGACGCCCATTTGAATGGTCTTCCCTTCTAATGTAATAGGTACTTGGGGAAGAATTCCTAAAGGTCGATTGGTTTCTCGATGAAAACCTGTAAGGTTTCTTATCTCAGGCAGAAGCAGTGGTGAACCAAGTGCTTCCCAGGCTGTTGAAGAAAGGATGCTCACGGGAGATCCCTCATCAATAATGGTACCGGCCATAACCATTCGGTAGACTTGGACTATAATTCGAAATGGTCTGGAAGGTGGTAGCCGGGGACTGCCTAGTTGATCCCAATTGAAGGAAACAACGAGGTTACTCGGAGGTGGGACCGGATAAACGGCCGGATATGGCTCTGATGGACTTCCTTCCTGCTGCGAAGGAATGAGAGGGATGCTCACTTGATCATTAGAGTCTATGTTTATGTATAGAATTTGGACGGTGTGATCTTCATCCTTTACAGTGATAACATCATCTGAGGATGGAACTTCTGAAGGCAAAACCGGGTCACTTGTTATCTGGACCTTTGGAAAGACCGGGTCACTTGTCATCTGGACCTTTGGACTTTCATCTGGTTTGGATTCAGGCTCTGAAGGCAAAACCGGGTCACTTGTCATCTGGACCTCTTGAAAGACCGGGTCACTTGTCATCTGGACCTTTGGACTTTCGTCTGGTTTGGATTCAGATTGTTCATCCTTGATGATAAACACTCCCGGAACAAAGTGGTGCATAGACGACGAGGGTAAATCAACAACGTTTCCGACCAGGGACTGGTCTGGAACAGGCTGAAAATCAACACTCTTTCCGACCAGGGACTGGTCTGGAACAGGCCGTAAAGCAACACTCTTTCCGACCAGGGACTGGTCTGGAACAGGCTGAGCAACACTCTTTCTGACCAGGTACTGGTCTGGAACAGGCTGAGCACAGCCAGGTTCGGGAAGAGAAAGCTGGACCAAAGAGGAATCAGGCTTGATTTCTTGGTCAGCAGGGGAACGTTCTGCAATTGCAGAGAGACGTCGATAACCAGCAGGAAGTTGAGTTGAGGGAGCTGTAAGACTTTCCAATACAATAGAGGCTCTATCCATGAATGGACAAAGGTGAAGGGGATGATTGCCTTCACAAAGTCTACAGGGGATTCGAATCTTCCCTTTTCCCTTAACATTTCCAGCTGATAGGGTAGCATCACCATGATCTCCAGAGGATGATGCAGGGCGGTCCCGATCGTGAGCCCATACTTCTAAGACCCTGGGGATGCCAGGACAATCGCGAAGAAGATGGTCTTCCTTGCATAATCTACAAGGAAATTTAGCCTTCCGCTGCAGAGCAGGAGGAGACTTTACTTCAGTTTTTTTCGGGGTTGATGGGACCTTTGTTTTGGGAGACTTCTTCTTTTTGGTCTTCTTCTTCTTCTTCTTAGCCACCTGGTTACTTAAATCCAGAGTTTCACCAGGCGAAGTAGAAGATGAGGACGCAGCAGTAGGCGAAGAAGGACAGGGATCCACCTTGGAATCAAAACGATGTTGCTCGGGTGGAGGAGGTGGTGGTGGAACAGGAGTTATCACACTCGAGACCATTGAGTTTGAGAACACCCATACGGGTAAACCGATGGTGAACCCAGGCAAAGACAAAGTTGCTATATACTGGACACCGACATTTCTGACAGAAGGAAACGGACCAGCCGGAGGACCACCTTGGCCGGATGCCATTTGAGCGAGAAAGAACGTTACTCAAGCTAACGCAAGCAAAATTTAACCGGGTTATATGTGATCATGGTCAAATAAATTTTAAGACACTGAACTTTGAACTTGACCTTTTCACTTTTTAAGAGTCGAGAAAAGGACGAAAAGATGACTCTAGTCTCCTTCGAATATTTAATGAGCACGAAGTGACAAGACGCTCACAGGCACCTTTTCGTTTAAGGAGTCCGAAAAGGATCAAAAGTGACTGCTCTGGAATTCTAGGTAGAGGGTGTGCCAAACTTTTCGCAAAACCACAGAATACTTTTTAGGGTACGGGTGGTCAATCTTCGTGAATGCTGTGTTCACTGCATTGCGAATCGTAAGGCGGCCGACACGGCTTCCTATGGATAAAGGCTTTATTCCTATAGGGGTCTCCCAATATATACGCGACGGTACGTGGGAGCACAGTCCGTATTGGCACTTATCGTTTCACCGTGGAGGAATCACCCAACCACTCGACGGTAAGCTACCAGGTTTAACGACGCCGGAACACGTCTCTAACCTAGACCTCTAGAATGTTTGCGTTATGTTCCAATGCGTTGTTATGTTCATTGAGTTTATTTTATAGTTTATCTTCAATTATGTTTCAGCTTTTTGGTCCTACCGTATGTGGTCTCTCCAAACTTCCTAAATGCAATCTATATGCCAAAATTATATCGTTTCATTCGATGAATTCTACCTACAGAAGAGTAGAGATATATATATATATTTTTTTACACAAACAAAATGATTATCAAGCAAGTAACAAAAATCCTAATGCAGCTAATAACAAGAAATAAAAGTTTTTTCTTTTTCTTTTTAAAAGCGACAAATAACAATAAATGCTAACTAATATAATGCAAAAAGCTCTTTTGTTTTTTGATTTTTAAGATGGCATAATGCATGTAAACAAACCTCAAGAGATATCCACGAGTACAAACACAATTCACTCAATGGACACAGAACCAATTCAGAAACATGAAGATGAACTGTCAAAGCAAAGGAAAACACAAAGACGTTCAATGAACCATGTGATCTAAGTTCAAATGAAGTCAAGCAAGATCCAAGCAAGCTAGAAGTGAATCACTAGATGAGTGCGGAAAACAATCGAGAAGCTGACTGGATGATCAAACCACAACGTCCCACAGAAGGCTCGACATGCACAGCCACTAGGTACTCTAGGGCTGGGATACAAAATCGATAGAAATAAGCAAACAACTGAAGGATGAAAGTAACAACCAGTCACACAGAGGTCCAACACACTTCCAGAAGCAGCAAAAGATATGGAAGAACAAAAAATCCGAGTTTAAGGAGCTTTCAACTATCAAACTGGCAAAATTCACAGAGATGGCGCGACTGTGAAACTGCAACTCGCGCTAACAATTAATTGGTGCGGGTTCCTATGGAGCAACATGCGCCAACTGGCGCGACTGTCAGAAGAAAAAACGCGCCAGCCGCGTTTACTGACCCTGACTGACAGTGCCAAGAAGAACCAAACAGTAGATAGCAATTTCAAAACTGACCCAGAAAGTTCATTAACTCAGGCAAGCGAGAGAAAACTAATCATGCAAGACAAACTCCAAATAGCTTCTCCCCAGCGGATTCGCCAAATTGTTGGTGAGGTAAATCCCCTCTGCGGACAGAGGCGATCCCACTAGTCTAAAACAAAACTAGCCACAATCAAACCACGTTGCCACGCAAGTTCCTAGTTATGCATCAAAGGTGAATTAAGAAGACCAACCTGGAATCCAACGTTATAATCGAAGCAGAGTTGATATTCCCGCTCCCTCGCTCCAGCAGATCATAAATAGACACCTGCACATGCAAAGGAAGAAACAGATACCAGCATAAAATCCACCAAGGCACAACTATATTTCAGTCAGAAAGGAAATAAATCACACATCACCATAATAGACAATGAGATTGGAACTATAATAGCAGTCGCTCATTAATTAATAATAAAAAGGAAAAGTTACAACCAAGGTTCTGACGTTGAACCTCTCCTCTGGCTGGGCGAGCAGCTATATGCCTTGCAGTAGACTACCTCTCTCTCGGACTTTCGGCAGCATAACCTCTCTAGCATTACTCCAACAACTCAAGAACTCAAAGCTACAGCACTTCAGAACTCATAAACTTGGAACTAGCACTCTAGCTTGTCTAATGCATGAGGACAAGCTTTTATAGATGAAGAAGGGAGAAAGATTCAATGCACCAGGACACCCATTGTGAATTCGCAACATCCATGAAAAGCTACTGTGGATAGATATGATGACTCTCGAGCTTTATCAGATGGATTTTTCCCTCAAAGGAGCTCATGATCTGGGAGGAAAAATCATACAGTCGTGCTTTTAGCAAAAAACATTACTAAACTTGACTGGCGCGGGCATTGTTCTAAGACAGAGCGCCAATGATCGCGCCCCTTTTTGAGGATCTGAGTTATTGGCGCGAGTCAGACATTGGGTACCTGCGCCAATGGGAAAAGGGGACTTTTCAGGGATAATTTGTAGAAGGTGTCTTGAGGGAACATGAAGTACATACTTAGGGGAACATAGTGCAAGTGTTTTTAGGCTATGTCACTGCTCACAGGTCCCGGAAAGCATCCTCCAATGTACTAAAATTGAGGCGATAGGGACGGTGACCAACGGTGACAATTTACTGTGTAACAAGGACCCTTGCAAAGGATCTATAGGCATCTATGATTCATATGGAGACCCATGGGGTCATTTATGTGCCCTCAGACCCACTTGGAGCACCACAGGTCTACTACTTGGACAACAAGGGGCCACCCCCTTTTCCATCATATTTCGAGGAATTTATTCATCAGTATGGTACTTCAGAACACTATTAAGCCTTTGGAGGGCCCCAAAACATGTACATGTTATTATTTGGCCCCTTGTGAGGCTAATTTTTCCACTTGTGAGCTAGTTTGGTGGGCTTGTCACCCATAGGGGTTTTATTTGCATATTATTTTATCGTTAGGGGCTATTGTAGGCCCATAGGATAATTTGAACTCCTTAGGAGGCTATATATTGATGTTAGATACATTCATTTGGATCATCACTAGACTTGGGATCTCTCTAATCATAGAGATTTTCGTATTTTGTCCTTGGAGGATATTTCTGGAGATGGACGAATTTTGATGTATGGATTTGGGCTATTTTTCTTGTCTTGGATCTTTGTCTTGCAAAAAAAATGCTAGTTGGATATAATCTATAATCTTGTAAGTAAATTTTAACGTTGTTATTCTTATTGTTGCATACTGCTAAAATTACGGCTAGTTGCTGCATAATTGAAATGTGGAATTAAGCATGTTTTAGCTAATTTAATGTATGGGCCAATGTTATATGAATGAAATGTCCTAGAGATTATTTGTATCAATAAGCTTGCATCATTTTATTTGAAGTATATATGCTTAAAGGTCACTTTTCTTTTCTTTCTCTCAACATTGGATGAAGTTGACTTTACGGGCCTCTTTGATTAAGAAACCAATTTTTTACTCATAATCATCCTTGACTCCATATCCCCAAGTGAATTAGGCACTGATCCCTAAAAATGGTGGTCATCTCCTTCACCTTTTTCACCTTTTATCACTCTTTCCTAGGTCTAGCCCTCAAAGGCCACCTAGGGCATCAATTTCCTGGGAAGTGACCCAACTAAAAACTTTGATCTCCTATAGGCTACTGCATTATTGGGTCGCCTCCCTCTCCTTCAAATTTGAGGCATTTATAATAGTGGAATCTTCGGGAATCCCAAGCCCTAGCTCTAGGATAGAATTTTCCCTAGGCATCCACAAGGCTAGACCTCAACAGGATCAATTCAACCTTCTAAAATAAATATTCTTGTTTGGTCCTTTCCCTTCAGCTTGTCAAGTATAGGAACATCATTGGTTGTTGCATTCCATCCTCGAACCTAGGTTGGGTCCACTTGGCCTCGTGTGGTCCCACTTCTCAATAAAGATTAGTTGTCAAGGACCATTTGGGAATCCAAGTTTCCCAAGGATTATAGGGATTGAGAAGCTCATCTATAAACCTATTTCTTCTCCCTCAACCCTCCAATCCTCACCCCTTAATCCTGAAGGACCAAGTTCCTTACTTAAAGAGAAAGCAAGTTCCATTATGCACTCAATCCTTGGGAAAGGGTTTCTAGGGTCTCTTTCCAACTACCCATTAACATATACTTTACATGTGATCCCTACACTACCGAAACTCCTCCCATCGATGAAATTCCGTAAAGAGCAAGGAGACTTAGTTGTGGTGATAGTGGGCTCAACCTCCACCATTGCCCTTAACCTAGAATTTTCCCTCTTAGGAACCCCTTTTAGGTCCCCTGTTGGTTTGAGTGCTGACAAATACACAATTAAAAATTCCAACAAAGTAATACCTTAAAAATCCTAGAAGATCATTTGATCTAGTGACAAGACGAGTCACCTCTTAAATCATATCTAGAACCTTTGATAGCCTTTGATTAGTATTGTCACTATGTGCATCCCTAAGGAAATATACAAACTCCTCAAGTAGAACTGGAAACACTCTAGTAAAAATATCTCTAGCATTAGATTATGTTTGGGATTCATAGAATTGCATTACAATAACCAATTCATTTGCATCCGAGTGAAGAAACATAAACGATAGAGACTTGTGACACCATTCTAGCAGCAAAACTAGAAAAAATGTATGTAACTATGTTTTCAATTCATGCAAAGTAGATAATACATGGAAATTATATTATTGTAAAACTAAAATATTTGGAATAACTACAAGGACCATCTCAAGAACAAGATCTACACTTAATATACCCAAAATGACCTCTCCAAATTCACTTCTCATAACTAGGCATGTGACAAGCTTTGCTTTCAAGTATTCAAACGACTCATCTCTAATTCCATCAAACTTGAAAATGATTGATCTGATTCCTCCCTTTTGTTTAAAAGTAGCATATTTATGTATTATCCTAGTAGATGTTGCTCTTACCCAACTATTTCAATTGTCAAGCTGATCAATCAATAAAGGGGGGTTGTTTCTAGCTCAATACATCATTGCTTACAAATCAACAACCTATAGCAAATATTTGAGGATAGTTTGATGTGTTTTTACACACTTGAAGAGGCCAAGCCACTAGTGAATAACCAATAACTTCCAACAAACTATACTCAACATTTAGAAAAAATATGGTAACATGAAATATAGTAGCAGTCGTACATGCATTCTGAGTGTTGAGTGATCAATTTTTCTACCTATGGGAAGAAGATATGACTTTCTCTATGATCTATTTCAGTGGTCAAGTCTCACTTGCATCTCCAGCAGGAATTCAAACACCTTTTTAAGATCTATCCATAAAGGAAGACAGTTGATATGTTGGCCAAACATATGATTATAAGGCACTCACAATTTCAACAAATATTTTGAGGGTCATTACCCCTTTTAGGAGTTTGTTAGTCAATGGAGAGGACACCTTATATGAGAGGAAGTCAACTTGCACACATTTCCAAGATATTATGATGAGGATGTCCACTCATTGATAATTTTACTTCATCTTATCCTTTGTAGATTGTACTTCTACCTTGGGATTTTCCAAATGGAGCCTTTTGCATTGATTATTGATGGAAATTTCTATTCATGATGCCACAAGTGCCACCTTATAGGAGAAAAGGCTGAGATAACAAAGTTTTGCTCAAGGAGAGACCTATAGTCTCTTGGAGATATTCCATAACACCAAACTGAGAGGGCACCTACCATCAGTAGATAGAATTAGAGGCTGGAAGATAAGCACAAATTATGAGAAGGAACAGACAAAGGTTTCCAACAAAGATTTCTAGGCTGAAAAGATGGTCTAGTTGCACACTTTTCCAGACATTTAATCCTGGTCTAAAAACCCATTTTTCAAAGAACAAAAGCAATTCTGTCAGCATGAATTTCAAGGAGAAATTTGTAGGTCAGTGGCACAGATTTCATGGAAGGAAATTCTGAGCAGTGGAATTAATTTCAAGGGACATTGGTTTGTCAGTGGCATGAAGTTCATGGTGATGGTTTCAAGGACAGTGATTATTTTTTTAGCAGAGAAAGTTTGTCAATGGCACACATTCCAAAGTAGCGATTCTTGGACAGTGAATGAGTTTAAAGGACAATGGCACGATTTTCTAGGCAACAACAAGGAGAGATAAGTACTCTATGTGATGTAATTAATGTTGTAATTAATTCTCTAAGAAAAGAAAAATAAAATCCTCCATCAAACTGGCTTTCCCCTTTGGGGTTTTTCCAATGTCTGAGCTTGACCAAAAATTAGAGTCCAAAAATTTGTATATAAGTGAAAGAGTAATGGTAGCCTAATAGTGTTTCTTTTGAATTTGATATTCATGTTATATCAGCAATTAACCATGGGATTTGGGCAATAAACATGATGTGTAAAACAATCTAAAACCAGGTGGCTAGTGGGTACCATGGCTCTATTGCTCTAAGCCTTTGTCTACTAAGAACACCGAATAAAAGGATGTGGTTGTCCAAGTAATGCCCGATAAAGCAGTGGCCCGTGGAAGATGGGAGGACCAATGCCTTCCTCATGAAAAATGCTAAGAACTATTGATCCAGGTACCAAAACAAGAAGGAGAGAGGGTTCTGATATCCATTAAAAAGGCGACATAACTATCCCTATATCTCGTAGTATATAAGACAACAAAAAACAAAATGTTCCATCTCAATCTCTTCTATATGACAATTAGAAAAGCCTATTCTCTTGAGGAATCTATTGCTTAGCCTCCACCAAAGCCTATGTAACCCCACTCAAAACTAGACTAGAGATATCTTAGAGTGCATGCATCTAATGTCACAACAAGGGGATCAAACAAAGAGGACATGTCTCTAAAAAATGCATGGAAAGTCATCTTAGGCTTCAATCATCCTAGTGGTTCAAGCCAAGAGACCTAAATATATTACTTGTATATGTCATCTATGATGAACGTGTTCATAACATGTTTATTAAAAAAAAATGTCTAAAAATATCCAAAGTATACCTGAAAATAAAGAAATAATCCATCATCCAAATACCCATAACAAGACATGAAAACTTTGAAAACCAAAAACTATAAACCCACCCCATAGATATATTCAAGGCTATAGCCTAAAAAAAATCATAGAAAATATGAAAGTCCTTCTCAACTTTCAAATCCACAACTCACAACTCCATATATATATCATAAGAAATATGAAAGTCCCTCCCAACTTTCAAATCCACAACTCCATATATTAAGATCTATAATATTAGATGCTGATAAGGATGTGCTCTTTTTCACCTTCTAAGTAACGAAGCACTCAGAAATAAGCAAACAATTCAAAACTATTTTCAAAGACTAAAAACACATGACTTTCCACTTGCATATAATGAAGTCAAAGATGGGAAACATAAGTGCACTTCAATGGACGTGGCCATAAAAGTGAAAGAAATTGAAATATCAGCCAAATATACCTTAATGATGACACCAATAATTCACATCTTTTTGTCAACTAAATGTTTCTTTTTACAAGTAAATTAAATACTTAATTTTGTCATCATTATCACTTTTATTGCAAAAACGGAATTACCATATTCATATTCCACACTTTTAAATAACAACAACACTGTGGTAATTACAGTGTAATTATTTATTATTATTTTTTTAATTAATTAATTAATTGGCTCCAGCTGTATTTTACAGTTCAATAAAAGAAATGTTAGTATAATGATAACGACCATAATTTAGTTAAAAATTTAATTGAAAATAAAATATAGTTAAAATAATAAATCTATTTCATTTAATTATAAACCATTAAACAATTTTTTGAAAAAAAATCCATAATATATGTATTATATTAAAATAAATTTATAATAATTCATATTTCATAACATATAACTAATAAATATATGAAATATATATATATAATAATAATAATATATATTCACAATTATTATATCTCAGAATTTCATATTTGAATTTAATTAATAAACATACAAAAAGATAAATAAATTTTATTTTTATTTTTATTGGTTTATTTAAAGTTATCTATTTATATATTTGTATAGTGAATATCTCATTAAAACATTAAATTATTTATATATATATATATATATTATCAAGATTTTAATAAAATTAAAAACAAGAATATTTCTATGTATAGAGATGTGAAATTTATATAAATATAAATAATATTATTAAGAACTAGTATAGGTCCATCTTAATTCTAGTTCAAAGAAGTATCTAGAGAAATCACCTCTTTTTAGGTGTAAACATTTGCTCAAGTTTTGTGAGGCTTGCTAAGATAACTTGTAAAGCATTTCTAGCATGTCAGTCTAGGTTTCTGTCAGGGATTTCATATGAGAAGATGGTTTGAACAGAGCATTTTCCACATGGTTGAAATAGGACATCTCCAACCAATAACATAATACCGACTTCAACTGAAGGTATACATGCATTTATCGAAACATGCCACCACACAGGAAACAAAAACTATCTATTTGAGGGAGCAACAAACACTAGCATTGAATCATCGCTTGCCTGTCTCAAGAAACCAAACGTCTATGTGAACTAATGAATTGGATAAGCAACAATTGCATATATTGTCACTATATATGAAAACAATCGCATTCAATCAGAGATCATAGTAATCCAATGTCTATTGCAATGAAAATTGTAAATCCCATTTCAAGGACATTTTCCGGGGTTGAATTTTGTAAATGGGCTAATTTTCCATGTTTTTTCCAAAAAACAAAAGATTCACTAATTCCCATTTTCACTTAAAATAATTCACCCAAATTTTATACCATACAAATATTTTACATTAAAAATTGCCAAAATTATATGAAGACTATATAAACATTTTATAGTTTGCATATTAAAATTAATAAGATTCACTAAAAATTCATACTTAAAATCAATTCTCATCTTTAAAAATTTCTTAACCCAATTATACCCTACTTATATAAATATGTAAAGACACCGTCGTACTTTATTTATGTAAAGACACCGTCGTCCTTTTTTTTTTTTTTTTTTTTTTCCGAAGGTGGCAAAACCTATCAAACTCAGGTGTCAAACCAACAGTGAGGACAGCCATCTCTGGCTGCTATCCGCGAATGTCAGTTGACTCATCACTGTTATCAAGGAAAACCACGCCACCTGTAATAACCCGCTGGTGGTCCGTAAGGGAGCAGGCTTTCACTCCTGCCAGATGCCTCTGGGTCTTGGGCCGTTAACCTGTTTCCTTACGTCCGAGGAAGACGAGCTCTTAGCCAAGCAGAAGCAGTTTTACGGCATACTCCAGGCCGTAAGACACCGTCGTCCTTATAAAGTACGACAAATTGTTTTTGTATTTTTAAAGTAAATTACATTGCTCTTTTGCATTATTATATTTTTGTTTATTTATATATAAAAACTTGTTCCTATGCATGTTTGTTGTTTAAACGAACTTGGTGACTCTCTCGATAGTGCATAGGCCAATTCTTGAGGGGCTCACTTGAGGTAAGGAGTTAGACTTATTGTTTGCACTTCATTTTTATATTTTATACATGCGTGCATTATATGAGGTTGAGGGATATGTTTTTAGGATCCCTATCCCTATATAGATATATATTAATAGTACTATATATAGATATTTTAGGGATCTTTTACCAGGATAATTAATTATTTTTTTCCTACTTGGATTAGTTGAATTTATATGGATGAGATGTCTCATTTTGTAGTTTGTGTGATTTTTTTATTGAATATTTTGTGTACACTTAATTTGATTGTAGATTTAGAAATATTTAAGTTGATTGTAGATTTAGGAATATTTAAAAATTTTAATAGATATGAATTAAGTAAATTATTTAAATCTATTCATATCAATAAATTTATTTTAAAATTTATAATGCTCAAATAAATAAAATGATAAAATTTCAATATTTTATTAAAAATTATACTTCTAACAAAAATTATATTTTTAATATAAAAACAGGTTTAATAGGTTAAAAAGTTATATATATATATATATATATATATATATATATATATATATAGATATATAGATATAGATATATATATATAGATATTATACAACAAATCTTTGTGATTAGCTTCTTCTTTAGTTAGCTTTTTTGTTTCAACTAATTATTTTAGTGTACTTTTCTGCACCTTTTTTTAAAAAATAGGCGCTATTTATCAAGATGGTGCTAATTTGGCAATTTTTTCACCAATCATAAACAGTGGACGAAAAATAGTGCCAACTATTACACCCAACTTAACCTCTTCCTTAACTCCTAATGTAGCTTCATGTATAGCTTCTTCTGTAACGTCATATTTTGCTTCTAGTTATGACATTGTTTTTAGCGTCTATTTTCGCTTCTATTTTAGCTTCCTCTATAACGTCCTATTTTACTCCTCATGATGGCATTATATGCGATTTTTTTTGTCGGACTTTTGTAATTAATTTGGGGGAGGAGCGTACAAGATGTATCGTACAATACATTATGATTGTAGCCAAATTTGGTGATTACCATCTGGGAGATGCACAATACACTTATCCTAAATTAGTAATTACCAACTACCATCGTTTTGGGGGAGGAGCATACAAGATGTATCGTACAATACACTATGATTGTAGCCAAATTCGGCGATTACCATCTGGGAGATGCACAATACACTTATCCTAAATTAGTAATTACCAACTACCATCGTTACTCATGTTGTTATTTTACAATCATTTGTGGTGCCATACCTTTCTATTGACTAGCTTGTGTGTTGTATAGTGTACTAGCCTCTGCTAGGAAGGAAGGGCCCTCTTTCTTAGTAGGGATCACTAATTAGGAATGTATTATAGTTTTTTTATTTATTTGCTCAATTATAATTCATGTGTGAGCGTTGCTAGGAAGGAACGACCCTCTTTCTTAGCAGGGATCACTAGTTAGGAAGGTACTATAGTTTTATTTATTTATTTGTTCAATTATAATTCATGTATGAGTGTTGTTAGTGTTATTATTAGTTTTGTTCATGCTTTAATGATTGCATAATTCTAACCTTTGTGTTTTGTAACAACAAAGGTCATGGACCAGTCTCTTTGTTAGTGTTAAAGTAATTTAAATTCTATTATAGTTTGATGGGGTGTTCATTTCATTTGAATGTGTGTTTCAATATTTGTTGAGAGAATGGTTTCCAGGAGTGCATTTATTTTCTGAATAAGAGTGACAATGTGATAGAGTGGTTTTATTTTGCAACGTGTGTTCATTTCTTGAGAGTATGAACAAGGTTTGAGAGTGTAATAGCCAGAGTGTTGAGTTGTTGAGTTGCTCAGAGTGTGATTACAATGATTGAGTTTAACATTTGTTAGCAATAGTCATCATTTGCCCTTGCATATATTTTGTGTAATAACATTGCAATAACAAAACCTATCAGATTAAGAATTATGTGAAGAATTGGAACTATTGCTTGAATTAACAGGAAAATTGTTCTACTCAACCAGAAGTTGAAACAAAACCTATACACAACTTTGACATAATGAAGTAAACATATATAAAACTTGAACCAAAATTATTTAAAGGTCAATGTTAACATATAATAACTCAAAAGTGTGTTAGTGAAGTAAAAGAATTTTGACATACTTCATAAAAATGCAGGCTCAACCTTCATTTCAAAAGCAAATTCAATAATTCAACTTGGAAAATATAATTTTACTCATAAACAATATTAATACAATTAAATATTTTATTCCAGAATTAAAATAATAAAAAATTCAAAATATCAAATTCGTTTGTGCCATTAAATGTTTATTTTTGACCCACACAAAAAAAAAATCTAAAACAAAAAAATTCTAACATTTAAAAATTGTTTAACTCTAAACGTTTAGATTAAAAATAATTGTTTATGGAACAGAAAGCCCGATTGCTGTAGCCATCGGGAAGTCGAGCTAAATCGCGTGAATACTGGCCAAAAAGGCTACATCAGGATACAAAACATTTATAAATTACCAGAAATCATTTATGAAGGACATTTGAGAGCAAAGAATAAAACAACGTGGAGGCTACTTGTATACTTGGAGTATGGAGAAGATGGTTTGCAACAGGGTCAGAGACAGTACAAGAATTGCCATCGCTAACATACCTACAATTTTCCAGGTCGGTGAGAAATGCTCCTCCACAAACTGGGCAATCAAGACCTGCAACTTATTGCTGTAATGATCCATCACATCATCTTGCAGTTTCTCCAAGACACCTTTGCGGCACAGAGTGATTCCCCTGCACACACAATTGAAGAGCTTGGCGACCTCTGTGTCGGTCCCAAGGTAGTTTTTAAGGATTCCGCTATTTCTGAGCAGAGCCACGTCTTTTTCCGTGTGGATCAAGTTATTCATTAAACTCAAGTAGCAGGTAACGTAATTGATTCCAGAGGCCTGGCATAGCTCAAGAGCAATTAAGTTACGGAACAGTACCTCTGTGTGGTCCGTGACATTGATTGGAGGAAGAAACATTGTAGCCTTCTTCCGATCAAAATAAATTTGCTTGATGCCTCCATTGCATCGCTGAAATTTGATACCAACATTACTTAATTCTACTGCACAAGGGATGCATCTGTCGTCCTTCCCTGATTTTTTCTTGCCGTTGCTGTCGATCGGAATAGCACGCTCATTATCATCATCGGAAGGTGGAGACACAATGAGGCTGTGCAGCAATCCCAGAAAATGATGAGCTTTTCCATCTGGTAGCCGCCGGGACCATCTTTCCATATCTTTCCGATCATAATCAAAAGGGTAGAACCTCGTCCCTGGAACTCTTACCACCACATCCAAAAGAAATTCCTCCACATTATTGACCGAATTGAACTCCAATTCGAGTAGATTTCGGAGAACTGTGAAGGGGACTTGATTTTCCAGCATCAAAATGTCATTCAGTATATCGAATCCGGTAAAATCAATCCTATTTCTATCAAAAATAGGTTCATACTTATCACTACCTTCCCAGATTAAGTCGTCTCCTCCCAGAGTCCTCAATATTTCGAGAAGGAAGCAGCCGTCCAAAGTAAGCATCACAGCCAGGCACTCTGGCTGGCACTCAATTTCTTCTTCGTAGCTGTTCTTGATATTTCCCACGTCCTGGAAGATCTTCTCGATTGCACGAAAGGAGAAGTCCAAATTATCTGTATCAGTGGCGCCCCTCATATTATTGAACCTCGTCATCATTCTACGCAGGGCTCTCTTTTTGTGATGGTCCATTCCAGAAAGATTTGCTCTGTTGGAATGATAGGGGCCCAGCGAAACAGCTTGAGGGACATATGCTTTGATATTCAACTCTTTGAGGAAGTTAGGAACTGTAAATATGCATACAACGGACTGCAATTTGGGATCAGCATAGGATTCCTGTGGAATATGAAGAGCGAGTGCTCTGTTCCTTATCCATTTTGTTATTTCTGTGCCGCCAGATATTTCTCCCGGTTGATCAGTCACGGCTCCGAGGGCCGTTTCTCTATTGTCACGTAATTCTCGCAATTGACCAGTCACGGCTCCAAGGGGAGTTCTCGTTCGGGATTTAGATGCTCTCCATTGATATTTAAACGATCTCAATCGAAATTCAGATGATGGTATTTTGCCCATCTTCCCCCTTTGAAGAGCCGAATGACCTCCGCAAAGCTAAATGTTTCAGAGTTAGAGCACGCCACACAGACATGAACTATTTTTCTTTTCACACATTCTGTGGCATTTGTTATGGACAATAAAAGCCAGAATGTTCAAGTCAATCCCATCTCTAACTTCAATCACGAATTAATAAACGCAATTACCTGATCGAATCTTCACGAAAACCTTTCATATCACCACTCGTTTTACTCGAGAGTCGAGACTTGATAACCATCCGCCGCAGTCTACAAAGGCGGTGTAGTCAAACAAGCCACTTTCGGGGTGTAGTCAAACAAGCCACTTTCGGATCAGAATTCATGGAAAAACCAAGCCCACACGAAATAATTGAAATAAACAAGTCCACAAGAAACAAGAAAAAAAAGGTAAAAGAGTAAAGTCAAAATCGACGACGATGGGTCGATTTACGTATCTGCCACGATCTGGTCAGAGGTGGAAAATGAAAAATTTAACGGAAGAGTAAAGAGAGTAGTTTTTTAGTTTGAATTTTTTTAGTGTTTTTTATTAGAATTTAGCGAAAAAATTTGTGGTTAAATTTTGATTTGTATTATTTAAACTAGTTTTTTAATTATATATATAAATTTAGTATCTTAAAAACTTTTACTCTAAAAAATCTTGAAGACACTTAAATTATAAAAAATTTACTTATCAAATTTGTTATTTCAATAAATCCCTCCCAAATTTTAAACAAATTAAATCAAAAAATAACCAAAAAAATTTCCAAAAAATTGCCTTTAAAAACTCTTCACTAAAATAAATAAACAATTTAAAACTATATACAAAATATCCGGAGACGATTATCAAGACGATACAAAAAAAAAAAAAAAAAAACATAACTTTCCACTTGCCCCTAATGAAATCGAAGTAGGGAAACACGCTTTAGTTGAATCAAAAGCCCCTAAATGGATGGACGTGCACATAAAAGTGAAAGAAATTGAAATATCAGCCAAAGATGCCTGAATGATGAGACGAATAATTGATTTTGTTTGGTTATCTAAATGTTTGTTTTTGACCTTTAATTAAATATTTAATATTTTTTTTTGCAATTACAAGATAGGATATTTAATTGTTTTTAAATGTTATTTTTTGAAAAGAAAGTAAGTAAGTAATATTTTTTTTATTTTCTAAGTAAATTTGTCTAGAATTTTAAGGGATCTAATGAAATCATAATTTTGAAGAGTGAACTCTGCACAATCAAAGTGTCGAGGGGTTTTTCAGGTTGGTGTTGGTGAATCCATATATGCAATAAAAAAACTAGTTTAAGCAACACAAATCAAGATGTGACCACAAATGTTTTAGTTGGTTAGAAATCTGCCAGAAACTTCAAAAAATGTCACTTAAAAGCAAAGCCTATTCATATTCCACTCTTGTTAAAGGGTAACAAGAGTGGTAATTAGAGTTTAGTTAGTTATTTTATTTTTATTTTTATTTTTTGATAATTAATTGGGTCGGGAGGGGCCCTATAGCTCATAGGGGAGTTGTTGCAATATCTATAGAATGAAACATTAAATCCAATAATAATAACAAGGGGCCCACATTTTTTCATTATTTGAGAACGCTCTATTTTTGTAATCATTTCTACAAATCGTACCTATGTTTGCTTATGTTGCATTTCTATCTGCTTCCACGACTCAATTGCTATATTTGGTAAGTTTGATTCTGCGATTTCAGCTCGTTTGAAGGAATTTTAAATATCATTGTGCAAAGGGTGAAGGTGGCTTCACACTCTACACAATGAAAGCCACCTCTGAAACTAAACAATAATATAAAGTTGTAGTAATATCAATACAAACTAGTATTGTTGCCAAAATATCATAAACAATATAAAGAAAACAATGATCAATATATTTAGCTTAAATCCTAATGAAACGATGTGCCATGTCTCTGTGTTTTTGATGCAGGAGCATCTAACCCCCCACAATTAATGGAGGAATCCAAAACGGAACAAAGAAAAGACATGGACCATCGAGCAAAACATGGGACAATTCCGTTCAAAATAGCATAAATGATGGAATGGATAAAAGTCTCGAGGAGACTTATTAAATGTAATACTGCCACATATGTATTATGTAGCGAGCTTTAGGGATTCAGTTGAGTGATTCAAGGAAAGGATTGATCGGATCCCTTCAGTGATCCAATCCAGTGTATTCTTATAAATAGTGAACCTGCGAGAGGGACAAATAGAATGTGTGTAAGCCAAGAGTAGTCAAGATGTAGTTGGGAAGGAACTCGTTCTAAGGATGAAATGCCTTAGATCTTGTAATCACGTTGTGTATAATATAAAAGTGTGAGTTCTGTGGATTTGCGCAGGTCTGTGTATTAAGTCTTTTCAGTTCTGTTGTATATATGTGCGTGATGGCTTGAATCCAGTGTTGGTAGACCGTTGATCGACCATCGATCACTGTTGGATCGATGGCGATCCAACGATTATGTGAATGTCGTGTTTAAAATAGACTGTGGCGGAAAACTGTGTTAAGTACAGGAACCCATCGAAGGCAAGCCGAATTCCAGCTACACTAAGAAACAACAAAAGCATAGTTCGAGTCTAAATCCAGACTTGAAAATTTATAGGCAGGAATTCGTAACCCTATCGGGTCCATAATGATATTGGGTCGGTGCTTTGAAGCGGACAGAGCCTGAATTGGAGGATTTACGACTTGCGATTGTGCGATTAAAACACAACCATTGGATTGTGATTAGTCATGACTATTGGATCGGCAGAGCCATATCGCATTGCTAAGTCGCATATGGTCATTATAAGTGTTATTGGAGGTGGACAATGGAATGGGCGATTGCGACATGCCGATGACAATATCGTTGATAGACCAAGGCCGATGAAGCGATATCGCCGATAGCGATAATTGGCAATCGGAGGTCAGGCGATCGGCACAACAGACTTGCGATGGACCAAGAGGCGGACCCGACGATATATATAGGTCCGAGTGCATAGAATTTGAGATCCGGATTTGTGTTCCGATGGGGATTTTCCCTTTGTATTTCTGGTAAATCCTATGTATTACATTAAAGTGGCGCAGTTCCGGTTTTTGAAGCTAAATGCAATGTTAAGGTTCTCGATAGTGTAAAAAAACCTCCAATATGTTATATGGTCCAATTTTAAAGGGCTAAAGCCTTATGAATGCTTTCGATAGGCTTAGTGGGCCATAACCCACAGGCCTCAAGATTGATATTTTTTAGGAAAAGGGATTTTGGTTAGCCCCCAAATTCTCTTTCCATCATTTTGGTATCAGAGCAGAAGAAGATTCTACGTGCAAAGGAAGGTTAAAGGATTTCCTGTGAGAAGGAAGAAGGAGTGCAAGTAGAGGAGAAGGAGGTACAGTTATGTTAAAGCTGGAGAGTTATGATCTTACTGTCATGCACAAAGCAAGGAGCAGAAAGTGAGAAGATTTGCAGCAACCTAGAGCAAGGTGTGCTCAATTGGTTCCAGAGAAGAGAACCAGAAGGATGCCAAAAGATCGAGTGAGGAGGGCTTGGTGAAGTATCGTGTAGCAAAGGAAGACTGTTACTGCATAGGTTGGTTGCAGCTCACAGAAGATCATAAAGGCAATTCCACAAAGATGTGGGTAGAATTGCTAAGGACAAGGAGGAGCATATGACCAGGAGGTCATAAATTTTTGTGCCTTGGGAGTCTGATGTAGGAGCATCTAACCCCCCCTAATTAATGGAGGAATCCAAAGCGGAACAAAGAGGAGACATGGACCATCGAGCAAAACAGGGGACAATTCTGTTCAAAACAGCGTAAACGATGGAATGGATAAAAGTCTCGAGGAGACTTATTAAATGTAATACTACCACATATGTATTCTGTAGCAAGCTTTAGGGCTTCAGTTGAGTGATTCAAGGAAAGGATTGATCGGATCCCTTCAGTGATCCGATCCAATGTATTCTTATAAATAGTGAACCTGCGCGTTCAATTAAAATATAGAGGGACAGATAGAATGTGTGTAAGCCAAGAGTAGTCAAGATGTAGTTGGGAAGGAACTTGTTCTAAGGCTGAAATGCCTTAGATCTTGTAATCACATTGTGTATAATATAAAAGTGTGAGTTCTGTGGATTTACGTAGATCTGTGTATTAAGTCTTTTCAATTCTATTGTATATATGTGTGTGATGGCTTGAATCTAGTGTTGGTAGACCATTGATCAACCATCGATCACTATTGGATCGATGGCGATCCAACGATTATGTGAATGTCATGTTTAGAATAGACTGTGGCAGAAAACTGTGTTAAGTACAGGAACCCATCGAAGGTGAGCCGAATTCCAGTTACACTAAGAAACAAAAAAAACATAGTCTGAGTCTAAATCCGGACTTGAAAATTTATAGACGGGAATTCGTAACCCTATCGGGTCCGTAATGATATCAGGTCAATGCTTTGAAGCGGACAAAGCCTGACTTGGAGGATTTGTGACTTGTGATTGTGTGATTAAAACACAATCGTTGGATTGCGATTAGTTAGGATCATTGGATCGGTGGAGCCATATCGCATCACTAAGTCGCATTTGCTCGTTATAAGTGTTATCGAAGGTGGAAAATGGAATGGGCGATTGCAACATGCCGATGATAATGTCGCCGATAGACTAAGGCCAATGAAGTGATATCGCCGATAGCGATAATCGACGATCAGAGGTCGGGCGATCGGTGTAGCAGACTTGCGATGGACCAAGAGGTGGACCTGATGATATATATATAGGTCCGAGTGCATAGAATTTGAGATCCAGATTTGTGTTCCGGTGGGGATTTTCCCTTTGTATTTCCAGTAAATCCTATGTATTACGTTAAAGTGGTGCGGTTCTGGTTTTTGAAGTTAAATGCAATGTTAAGGCTCTCGATAGTGTAAAAAAACCTCTGATATGTTATATGGTCCAATTTTAAAGGGCTAAAGCCTTATGAATGCTTCCGATAGGCTTAGTGGGCCATAACCCACAAGCCTCAAGATCCATTTTTTTTAGGAAAAGGGATTTTGGTTAGCCCCAGAATTCTCTTTCCATCAGTTTTGCATGCAAATCATTTAACTATAGAATTATTTTTTTTGGCTTCATTCTCTCCAAGAGGACTTTCCCTAATAGGGCTTTGATAAGCCAGTATAATTCAATAGTGTAGAAATATTTATTTTGTCTTCCTCTGGGATGGCTAGTGTCCAACACCCAATTGGTGACAAAAGCCAATATCTTTGCATTCGTAAACTCATCTCTGCCTAAAATGACGTCATTCACTGTCTATTGGATTTCCTCTTATATATTTGCAAGGGTAGGAGGTGGAAGAGTATGGCACCAAAGTGGGCTTGATTGTAGTCACAACAACTCCCTTCCTCGCGGATGGTCGCACCACACTTATAATGTGAATGATGGCATGGTATGGTGGGACAATAGGTTGATTTGTTCTTAAGGGAAGGGTGGTTAGATAACACACAAAAGGCCTGAATGAAAGAAAAAAGGCCCCTTACCATGCTTCCCAACTGATCCAGGTTCTAATTATTTCTAGTCACTAGAGTGGCATAATTGTTTAGCTAAGATGATGGGGTGAGGCTTGTCTAGGGAGAAGATATATGAAAATCAACCTATGAGTGCCCTTGATTGGCAAGGAAATCCACTACCTTTTTTCCAACTTGGTGAACATGGGAAGGGATCATAATAGGAAGCAGGGGGAGGAGGAGGAAAATTATTTCTATGTAGTTTTCCAACCTCCAATTTGAAGTGATTATTTTAGTAGAGGCCCCAATGAGTAATTTTTTAAGGATTGCAATGACTAGTCTAGAGTCTCCTTCCACCATGAGTTTGTAGATGCCTTGTTGAATGGAAAACTACAAAACTTTTTTCCAATGCAAATAATTATGTTACATTATTGGTGTTGTAGCCCATTGGCCCTACAAACACAAAAATAGCTTGACATGTGTTATCTCGGAAGAGACCTTTATATCAATCTATACATGGGTCTCTTTTGGATGCTACATCGAAGTTAAGCTTAAAAAGACCTAGATATGGAGGAGACTACAAACAGGGAGACAAAAGAGAGGGGGAGGAGAATTGGGGCATGTGCGAGAGGAAGAAGATCACAGGTTGAGCTTGGCAAGAATGGGCATATATGGAGAGGAGGACCAGTCATACAAGGACCATGGAGAAAGTATGATAGTTTCATTGATCTGAAGCAAAATTATGGACCAAACATATTTCACCAAGGAGGAGGCATTTTGAAAATTCAAAGATTTTTCTCCTTCCAAGTGTGCCAAAGAATGAATATGGGGAGAAGCAACTAATTTTTATTAGCAATGGGATTAAGAAAGGAAAAATCTTGCCAATCTTTGATTGTTTTTAAGATGTCTAAGGAGTGTCAATCAGATTGACCAAATAATTGTCCTACCTTTTTCCAAAGAGCTTCCACAGAGTGGCATGAATTGAATAAGTGCTCCATTGTTTCCTTGTTTAAGTGGCATAGATAACATAGAGATGGTCCCTTAAATCCTTTGCAAATGATTTAGTCCCAAGTAAGGGCTTAATTCCTTTACAACAACTAGATGAAATGGGATATCTTGGACCAGAGACTCTCTATCTATATTTTTTTCCATATTGATTGGGAGGGAAAATGATGATGGTTGGAAACCAAATATTGGGATGCCTTAACTGTAAATTCCCTAACTAGTTTATATCCTCATCTGATCAAGTCCCTCCCTTCCATGACTAGAATTTTTTTCTTTTGGAGTTCTTGTTTATTAAGATTAGACCAATATATTGGAGAAATATTGGGGTCCCAATTCCTCATGATTTTCCAAATTCTCAAAGACAAATCTACTTGCTATGGATATCACAAGTCAGCAACCATGTTGAGGTATTTGGATTTGATGATGGTTATTATCTCCTAATATTTCTCCCCTCCTACCAACTTAGGGAGTTTGTGCATGAGTCTTCCTAGAAGAAAGTTGATTTGGAAACCCTTGTCTCCCAAAATCATGTTGCTGTTAGTGAAATTCCAGATGGAGGATCTTGTGATATTTCTTTTTATCCCTCGAGAGTCGAGACTTAATAAACACCCACCGCAGTCTACAAAGGCAACGTAGACAAACAAGCCACTTTTTGGGTTTCTTTCGAAATGAAACATCACTGGAAAAAATTCATGGAAAAACCAAGCCCACAAGAAATAATTGAAAAAAACAAGTCCAGAAGAAATAAGAAAAAAAAGTAAAAGAGTAAAGTCAAAAGTCGACGATTGGTCGATTTTGACTTATAACTATGCCATTTAAAAGAGTAAAGAATGGAGTATTATGTAATTTTTTGGATTTTTTGGTGGATTTTCATTAAAATTCAATAAAAAAAGTGTGGCCAAATCTTGATTTGTGTTATTGAAACTGGTTTTTGATTGCATATAGGTATTCATTGTTTTAAAAACTCTTAAGGCACTTAGATTGTGAAGAGTTCACTAGTCAAACTTGTGATTTCAATAAATCTCTATCAAATTTTAAACAAATTAAATAATAGTAAAAAAACTAAAAACTTTCCAAAAATTCACACTTAAAAAATCCTCCATAAAAAACTACTCAGAAATAAACAAACATTTCAAAACTATTTTCAAAGTATCGACGGATGATTACATTTCAAAACTATTTTCAAAGTATCAACAGATGCAAGACGATACAGAAAACATTAATTTCCACTTGCCTATAATGAAGTCAAAGAAGCGAAACACATGTTAGGTGAATCAAAAGCCCCTAAATGGATGGAACCCAAAATAAAAGTGAAAGAAATTGAAATACCAGCCAAAGATGCCATAATGATGAGACCAATAATTGATATTTTTTTTGGTCATCTAAATGTTTCTCTTTTACTTTTAACTAAGTATTTAATAGTATCATTTTATTGCAAAATTGTAATTATTATATATGATATCTAGTTGTCTTTAAATGCGATTTTTGAAAAGTTTTCTGGTTTATTTTATGAGCCTGGAATTTGATAGGGATTCAATGAAATCACAATTTTGACGAGTGAATTATGTGCAATCAAAGTGCCTTGGGGGTTTTTCAGGGTGTTGTGCCGAATCCGTATATGCAATAAAAAAACCAATTTAAACAACACAAATCAAGATATGAACATGGCCAAAAATCTGCCAGAAACTTAAAAAAGTGTCACTTAAAGGCAACTCCTATTCATATTCCAGATTTTTTTATAAGGTAACAAAAGAGTGGTAATTAGAGTGTAATTAGTTAAATTTTTTTGTTTTTTATAATTAATTAGGTCGAGAGGTTCTCTATAGCTCATAGGGGAGATGTTGTAATAACTATAGAATGAAACATTAAATCCAATAATAATAACAAGGGGTCAGTGTTTTGCCATTATTTGAGAACGCTCTATTTCCGTGATCGTTTCTACAAGTTGCACCTATGTTTTCTTGTGTTGCATTTCTATTTGCTTCAGCGACTCAATTTCTATATTTGGTATGTTATGAATAAAAATATATATAAAATAATACAAATAATGTAAAACTATAATAATAATAAATAATGATTAATTAGTAACTAGTTAATGAAAATGTATGTCCCTAAGGACATAACCGTTGGTGAAGAGGTACCTACATAGAGCATATAAGTAGACCCTCACCCTCATTGTAATCATGTCATCAATTCTTATATAATATTCAATATACAATTACTTGTCCTACTATGGATATTTACATCTTCCAAGTGTTTTGAAAATTATTTCGTTGCGTGTACCAACCTTGTTCGTTACGTTGTTATTAGAGCCACGTTCTTTGATCCCGACAATTGACCATTAAAGTCTTTGTCAGCATAGTTGTCATCGTAATCAGGCGTTTTGTTACAAGAATTTGGAGCTTCTCCAATTCGTCAATTGGGCTTTGGCCATTACAAAAAATAACAATAAAAATAATAATTAAAAAAAATAGAAAAAATTAATAAAAAATTACATGTTAATAATAATAATAATAATAAGTAAAAAAACAAAACGGCACACAAACTTACTAGTCGCCTTAATGCCGCCGTCAATGGCCCAACTATAGCCAAAGTTGCTAACGACGAAGTCATTGGATAGCCGACCCCCACAAATCTCCTGTTGCTATAAACAACAACACCACAACTTGCACTAGTTGTCACCATTGTTGGATTGGGCACACAACCACCACTGCTGCCACTTCTCAACCAGGAACAACGCCGCTAGCACCATCGATCCAAAGCTACTGCAACTGCCATTGTAGCCACCGCCACTTTACTTGCCCGTTGCAAATTATTTTGTCACACGTCATCCATATCCACTGCCGCCACCATTTCTCAATTAACCTTTGCAGCCACCAACAACCACCAGCCGACCTCATTCATCTCATTGTCAGTTGTCCATCGCATTCAATGGTCGTGCTCTGCCATTGTCAAACGGCTCTCACACTATGTCATCCTCTGCCGCTAAAAGCCATTCTCACACTACATGCACATTCTGTGGTTGCATTTTTGTCATTGATAGCCACAACATTTCTCCCAATCAACCCACAGTTAAAATATTCGTGTACAGTGGTTATTTCACCGTGCCATTAAAGATTCGATTAAATATCAATAGTGGAAAAAATAATAGAACTAAGGAGTCATGACCATCCACTCATAGAGTCAAGTCGACCACAATTGTAGTCCCTTGTCCGAAAGCCAATCATATAATTAATTCCTGAAATTCAATTCTTCAATTTTCCAGTGGAAGAGCAAAGGTTCGTGACTTTTTGATGAAACTTTTGATGAGAAAATTAAAAAAGACAATCTTGTATTATAAAAATATAAGTGAATAAGTCATTTATAAGGATTTATTTGACTCTTAATATAAAGTTATTAAAAAAATAAATATCTGAAATTATATAGAGATTAAAGAGTAAGTGAAATAATGCGAATTTTGGTGAACGTAGTCAAAGTATTGTTTGACGAAAAATTATTGACAAACAACATGGAGTCCAAATCAAAACTGAAGGAAGGACGATTTTTCTTATAAGGGTATTTTAATCAAACATCATGAGTTAATTACATTAAGAGGGACCGTCCAAGGGAAAATAGTTAATATCATTATTAGTGCAAGCAATGGTGAAAATGAAATAAATATTAATCTGAAGAATCCACTGTTAATTTTAATGCCAATGTAGATGAAACAACATATTTTTTTAGAAAAAGTGATGAAATTAATGATTTACAAATAATAGTAGATCATTATGAGTACGTATCCCAATTTCGTGTTGTAAAAATGTATCACATAGAGCTTGACATAATTCTTGGTCAACCTTCGTTTAGATATTTGGGTGCGTTCATGTTAAACATACAAAAACAAAATGATGTTTTCTTATCAGGGAAAGATGACCACGTTTGGAGACATAACAATGAAGTCAAAATCGATAATGTCATCATCATAAGAATTTAAGGATATTACGAAATCGATACCTCAAATAAACCAAAACTTAATATTGGAGAAGCAAAAAGAGTTTGAGGAGACCATATCCAATAAAAACAAAGAAAATTTTCTTTTAAAAGATCATATCCAAAAACTACTTGCACAAGTCAAAAAGTGTAAAATTAAGAAGCACAAGGTAGAACAAGAAAAAGAAAGTTTTGACAAGAAATTCAACGGAAGTCTATGAGAGAAAGAAGAGGAAAATTTACACTTAAAGGACCTTAACAAAAAATTATTAGGACAAATCAAGTGTTTAAAAGACTAGAAGCTTGAAAAACAAAATAAAGCTGACTCATAAAATGAGGAACTCTTATGTCTCAAAAATCATAATCAAAGTCAACTCATTCAAATTAAGAAACTTAAAAAGGATAACAAATCATTGAACAACAAATTAGAAGAATTTATCACGAAAGAAGTGTCGAAGTCTTTAGTCTAAGTTGAAGAAAAAGATATGAACTTCGACTCAATCAATATCACAACTCAAGAAGAAAAGAAACCTATAAAATTTAAAACCAATTTAGATATTGTAGTTAAAATAATGGAAATTCCAAGTGATGATTCAGTAACCAACTCAACAATGACAATACCTGAAGTAATGTAGATTTTTGTTGTAGATTCAAGCTGCTTATGTAATATGCTAGAATAAAAGACTTGAATCTACTCTACTCATCAACAGAAACAAAAATTGACTGATGAAATCATGAAGCAGAAAAGGAAGAATTCCAATCGCACATAACACAATATTTATCTAGGGAAAGCAACAACTAAAAACCCTATTATCTGTATAATGCATTAACTAGAAGATCCGAGAAGAAAATACAATGCTTGTTGAACCCGAACAATCTTTGCGTAAGTACAAGCTATCTCATTGCTTCACAAACCAGTTCAAGCCATTACTTAGATAAATATTTTGCTTGCTAAGCCCCTACTTCATTGCACAATTTCCAAGGGAATTAACCCATATTTAATTGGGAAATTCCTCACTCATAACGGCATAATCCATCCACAGGTCTTCTATTAATTGCATGCATCACTTATTTAATTTAGATGAATTTAGAACTGATACTACACAGTCCTTGAACTCTAATCTCAACTAGGTCTTCATCTGAACTGACATGCATGAGCTATTTTAAGTGAATTATCAGTGACCTGATTGATCACTGCATGTGAATTAAATCAAATTTAATTCACTTGACCACTCACTAGTTCCTCCAACAATTAGAACTAGTTTAACTAAATTTAACTGAGTTAAACTAAATTAAATAATTACAACTCAATAAGAACTCAACCTAGCCCCCTAAAATTTAGGGATCACTCTACATGACTCTAGATAAACTTCCAACTTGAATTTACTGAGCCAACTAAGTCACCTTAACTTAATTAAATGTTACAAGTTTCTATAAGAATAGAATTACAATTTAATTCCCAATTTAATCCAAGGAAAAATTAAATTAGGATTTTCTTGATACTATTTTTAAAACTCCCTCTAAAAAAAACCGATTATCTTCTACCTCGATCTTGCCTCTGTGAAACTTGAATTTGCATCTTGAAAATTCCTTCATCAAAATATCTGCATCCTGCTCCTCTATAGGAAAGTACTCTAGCAACATGATTCTCCTTTGCACATAATATCGAAGATGGTGATACCGGATGTCAATATGTTTGGACCGATCATGAAATACTAGATTTTCATAGAGTTTGATACAACTTTGATTGTCATAGTAAATCACAATTCTATCCATTTGCTGACCAAACAAACGAACAAGAATATTCCTCATCAAGATAGCCTAACAAGTTGCTTGACTAGTAGCCATGTACTCTACCTGTGCTGAGCTGAGTGCAATTGATCTCTACTTCTCTACTTCCTGTTGTACTAAAGATTCCCCTTGATGTGATTTTCATGCTGGATGGACTCCCTACAAAATCTGCATTTGTGAAGCCTTGAGGCTTCACTCCCTCTATATGTCTGTACCAAAGACCAAAATGAGTGGTGCCTTTGAGGTATCTCAACACTTGTTTAGCTACCTTCCATTATAGTTTGGTTGGCTTAACAATGGCTTGACTAAGTTGGTTAATTGCGTAACATTTCCGGTCATTTGTTCACCAAATACATAAGTGAACCCACAAGATGCCTATAAATAATAGCCTCCACTACGTCACCTAAAGTAGCATCCTCCTTCCTCCAGTTACCAGCTAGAGGAGTCTCCATGGGTTTACTATTCTCCATGTGGAACTTCTTTAGTATCTCGTTGTCATACTTTCCCTAAGAGACAAACACTTCATCATCTCCTTGCCATACTTCCATACCAAGAAAGTAATGCATGAACCTCAAGTCCTTCATCTCAAACTCTCTTGCAAGATCCTCTGTGCAATACTTGATCAACTTCTCATCGCCTGTCAAAATCAAATCGTCGACATATAAAACAATAATCAACAATTTACCTTCAACCACAATATGGTAAAGGTTTGCATCCACTTCATTTTTGGTGAAGGCCAACCCAATGAAATAATTGTCAATCCACGTGTAGCAAGCACGGGGTGCTTGTTTCAGTCCATATAACACTCACTTGAGTCTGTACACATGCGACTCTCTATTGAAGGTCCAAATCCTTTAGGATGCTCAATATACACCTCTTCCTCAATCATATCGTTGAGGAAATTTGTCATTTAATCCATATGATCTATCTTCCATCCCATCTACACTAACAGTGCTAGAATAGATCTAATTGATGAGTGCCTTGCTACAGGAGAAAAATTCTCATCGTAATCAATTCCCTCCACCTGATAGAATCCTCTAGCCCCAAATTTGGCCTTGTGTTTCTCCACACTCCCATATACTGTTTGTTTTACCTTATAAATCCATCTGTAAGTCACCACTTACTTGTATGTTGGTCTTGGGACCACTTCCCAAACATTGTTTCTGAAAATGGAGTCGCACTCAACCATGGCATCAACCCACACTAGTTGCTACACTTATTCTTTGAATGAGGATGGCTCAATCTCTAAACTATCACTCATTAGAGCCATGTAGCCAGTGTACCTCTCTGGTGACCTCCTCTGCCTGCACTGTGATGTGGGTGCTCCCACATTCTCTCTGGCATCATGCAATAACCTATGAGCCTCTCACGTGCACTTTATCCCATCTTTGGAAGTCTCTGCATGAGTGTGTCTTTCCTCTCCTTTCTCCTCTGCATGTGGCTGCTCCACATCATCCTTAGGTTCCTCTTTTGGTGCTAAAATCTCCTCAACCGCATGTAGTTGAAGCTCCCTATCAAGGGAATATATCATGGCCTTCTCCTCATCAAACTTCACATCTCTGCGAACCATTGTCATCCTGTTGATTGGAAGGTACACCTAATAGTTGTGAGGTGTATCAATGTACCCCACAAATATGCCCAACTCAGCTGTTGGTTCTAGTTTTTTTTGTGCATCTTTGGTAACATGGTAGTATACTGATGAACCAAAGATCTTGAAGTGTGCCACATCTGGTTTCTTCCCTGAAAAATCCTCTTCTGGTGTACTCATCGCGAGAATTCACGAGGGACTCTATTTTTCAAATAAGCAGTTGTGTTACATGATTCAACCCACAAGTGTAGTAGTAGGCCTTGATCATGTAACACTATCCATGTCGCTCCCACAATAATTTTGTTCTTCCTTTTAGCCACCCTATTCTTCTGTGAGTTATGAGGTGCTACAACTTCTGTTTAATGCCTTCTGATAAACAAAAGTTGTTGAATTCATTTGACACATATTCTCCACCATTATCGCTTATGAGAGCTTTAACTTTCTTACTAGAATATTTCTGGACAAGTTCTTTAAATTCAAAAAACTTACTGAACGTTTGATCTTTCTTCTGCATGAAGAAAATCCAACACTTACAAGAAAAATCACCAACAAATATTACATAATACTTGTTCTTGGTCATCAATGTTGTCGAGAATAGTCCACACACATCTGAGTGAACACTATTAAGGATTGCTTGTGCTTGATTGTCTTTTTCATGAAAGGAAAGTTTGGTATACTTACCCAATGTACACCCTTTGCATGTGTCTCTATGCTCTAGTGTACCTTTGGGAAATCTTGTTGAAATTTTCTACATGATATTCAAAGATACATGGTGCAAGTGACCAAATCTTCTATGCCACAACTCACAGATGTCTCGGCTCTACACCTTTTCTACTTTAGTGCTCAATATAGCGTAGTCTTCTACCTCAAATTTGTAGAATTTCATCACTTGAACCTTGATCCGCTTCAATTTTCCTGTGGCTATGTGACGAAGGAAAGATTTTCCCTTACTAAATATCATATCATAGCCTCTATCCTCCAATATGGCAATAGAAACCAAGTTCTTCTTCAAACTCGAAACATACATGACATCTCTCAATGTGAGGGGGGAACTAGACTCCCTCTAGAAGTTAACATTACTAATGTCGGTTGCACTATACCTCGCATTATCACCCATATCGATATGCTTATGGAGATCCTTCTCCTCCAAGTTACTGAAGTGCTCTTTGTTGCAAGCCATATGGAATGGAACTCCATTGTCCAGGTACCACACACTACCCATCATCAATGACACCATGCAAATGATGAGGGTAAAATCCAGTTCGAATTACGAAACAAGAGCTTTACCTGTTACTCCTCCTGAGGGATTCTTACTAGCCTTCTTGTGCGGACACTTTGTGGCATAATGTCCCATCTCACGATAGTGAAAACACTTGATTTTCGACATGTCCTTATTATTGCCACCTTGACTGGAATTTGATTTAGAATGGGATGACTTTCCCTTCCCATCTAAGGCACATTTTTCCTCAACATCATGCTTTAATGAAGATCAGTCTCTGGTGTTTTGCCAAATCTCTTCCTGTACCAAGTCAGACCATAATGGATCCCACCATGGTAACTTCTCCCTGCCATTCATTGAGTCCTATTATCTATACCAGCTCTTGGGAAGTCCTAAGCTCACCAGATTGTCTTCTGCAATAGTAACCCCCACACATCAAATCTCATCCTGACATTGGGTGAATTTGGTCAAGTACTTCGGAATTGAGTTGCCCTTCTCCATCTTGATCTTTCTAAGCTTTTCCTTTAGTGCCAGCTTCTTATGGTCACTGCTATTTTGAAACAGGTTCATCAATGCCTTCCACATTGCAAATGGATTTTCCTTACCATGGAGATTCGAGACAATATGATCTCGAACTCCTTCTAGGATAATCCTTTTCGCCTTTTCCACACACTTTCTCCATTCAGTGAGATATTTAGCATCAAATCTTGGAGGCTTCAGGATATCATGATCTATGAATTCCTTCATCCCATTGTCTTCCAACACTGCCTCCATCCTGTCCTTCCAAGCTATGTAATTCGAGTTGCCCTCCAGGGCATACTCAAGTCTCAAACCGTAGGACGACTTCCTGCTAACTTTGAAGCATGAAATTCCAAATTCCATTTCACCTGCACAACAAACTCATATTCTCCTCTTCTATAGTGATTTCATCTCTGATACCATGTAGATTTTTATTGAGATTCAAACTACTTATATAATATACTAGAAAAAAATACTTGAATCTACTCTACTCATCAATGGAAAAAAAAATTGATTGATGCAATCATGAAGCAGAAAAGAAACAAGTTCAATCGCATATAACACAATATTTATCTAGGGAACACAACAGATAAAAACCCCGTTTTATGTATATTGCATTAACTAGAAGATCTGAGAAGAAAATACAATTCTTTTTCAACCCAAACAATCTCTGCACAAGTACAAATTATCTCATTGTTTCACAAACCATCTCAAGCCAATACTTAGCCAAATATGTTGCCTACCAAGCCTCTATTTCATTGTGGAGTTTCCAAGGGAATTAGCCCATATGTAATTGATAAATTCCTCACTCATAATTGTGCATTCCATCCATAGGCCTTCTATTGATTGCATGCATCACCTGTTTAATTTAGATGAATTTACAACTGATACTACACTGTCCCCGAACTATAATCTCGAGTCGATCTTCATCTGAACTAATATGCATGCATTATTTTGAGTGAATTATCAGTTATCTGATTAATCACTATCATGTGAATTAAATCCAATTTAATTCACTTGACCACTTACTAGTTCCCCCAACAGTTAGAACTAGTTTAACTGAATTTAACTCAGTTAGAACTAGTTTAACTAAATTTAACTCAGTTAAACTAAATTAAATAATTACAACTCAATAAGAACTCAACTCGGGCCCCTAAAATTTAGGGATCACTCTACACGACTCTAGTTGACTTGCAACTCGAATTCACTGAGCCAACTAAGTCAACTTAACTTAGTTAACTGTTACAAGTTGCTATGAGAATAGAATTACAATTTAATTCCCAATTTAATCCAAGGACAAATTAAATTAAGATTTTCTTGTTGTTATTTTTAACAAGTAAATGAGAAAATCACCACAAACAGATTAGGGAAAGATCAAATTGCAAGAGTTCCTTATCGACATCTAAATCAAAAGAGTAGACAACTAAGTCAATCTACAGATTTGAACCATTCAGAATGGAAGCAAGAGGTTTATGTTCCAAGGAATACTGCAGTTTGCAGGATCCAGTCTTATGATAAAAATTCATTACAAAATTCTAGTGATTAGAACATTCCACATATGGTTAATCTAGGATGGTCTGATCCATTCTCAGTCTATTTTTTTTTTATCACTAAGAGCATCATATTGACTTGTATCAACGAATATGAAAGTTCAGAGACAAAAACACATTTGAAACAGGAAAATAGATCAAGCCCTTTGATTAGTAAGCTTTGAGGACAAATCTTTTTGAAGAGGAAGGAAATGTTATGAATAAAAATATATTTAAAATAATACAAATAATGTAAAACTATAATAATAATAATAAATAATTATCTGTGACAATTTTCTTTCGGAGTGGAAAATGGTGCAGAACTAGCCTCTAATGAGAATGTGATAAGGAACACATATATAATTTTTGGTTCCTAATTAACTTTCACTCAAATCGTGAAAAACTCCATATTGATCAATTTGCCCACTAATATTCCTACTAAGGCTCTCTCCGTTAGCATGAGAACCTCTTGTAATCCTATATCTTCACCTGATGTGAGCACAAAAACCTTCCGAGGTTTCAGGGTCATCTCACATGAAGGATTTCACAAAGGGAAATTAGTCAAAAAATACTTGTCACATTTAGTAATCGATGGCACAATGTGAGGAATCGAAGTATCTATAACTTACTTTCCATAATCGTGAGTGTCAATGTTCAGTGGGGAGATCTCGAGAGATGGAAACTCACTGACACCCAACTCATCTAATGGAGAATAAAAAACTTGTCAAAAATCTTCGTTCATGGGAAAAATATTGGTATCTCACTTACAATCCACCATATCAATTTCCAACTCAGAGATCATACCCTAATAAATAGAAAAAGCCCCCAAAGTCCTCAACTTAATGCAGCGACACTTGTCGATCAAAATATTGGCGAAAAATGAAAAGAGGGACCGAAGAGGAGGTTCGAACAAGTCATAGCCATAAAAATGTGTCAAAAAAAACCCTGCAAAAAAGGTGATAACCTGACTATGCCCCAATGCCACGAGGAAGACTAAGGTGAAGGTTCGAGGCATTGGATAATCCTAGGTCGCAGGTCTGAGATTCCTCTCGCACTCCCTCGCCCTTGCTGCTCCACCCCTCTGGCTCCCTAGAACGCTGAATAAAAAAAAAAAAAAAAAAAAAAGAAAAGAAAAAAAGAAGAAAAAAAGAACTGTTAAAAAATTATATATCATTTTCGTATATTTACATATTTACATTTTTCTCACCCAATCTTTGAAAAATTTATATATAATTTTCCTGTATTTACATATTTACATTTTTCTCACCCAATCTTTGAAAATGAAATATCTAACATTAATTAATAAAAAAATTGAAATATAATTTATAAAAAGTTAAAATTTATAAAATATTTCATTTAATATATATTTTCAAAATTATTGTAAAACTGCCCTATAAATGTTTAATTTAATTTAATTTTAACAGTGAAAAGTATTAAAACAAATTGATATTGATAATTTTATATTTAAAATTTTCTTCATTTGAGTTTAAAAAGTGAAAATTAAAATTAAAATGAATCATCAGGTTTTATAATATTATTTTTTTAAAATGTTTATCATGTTTTCTCACTCTATTTAATAAAATATTAAATTTTACTCATTTAAAAAATAAAGGCAACATTTTTTATTTTAAAAATCTATGATATGAATTAAATATAATTAAAAAAGTTTTAAAAGGCCATTTAATTTATAGCTGAAATATTTTTTTCATTTAAATCTATTTATATAATTTTGAATAAGATTGTGTTTTTTTTGTTTTTTAAAACACATTTTTTTTTTAAGCTTTATAGTAATGTTTTTTTTTATTAATTTTCAGGAATGAGTAGATTACATCCAAATGTATTGTGGTTAGGTGGCCTCAAAATGCCCAATGAGAAACCAAGTGTGTTGGCCACCTAACAACGTGTCAAGCCATCCAAAAGCAAAATCTACTAAGCCTGTCCAGCCAAGCTATAAAGGCTTGAATGTCTTTCAACTTCCTAGCTTTTATATATCTATAGGCATAATGGAAATAGTGAGAAGGCAATAACTATATCATATACTATAAATTAAAACAAGATAAAATACTAGATCACTCATCATCAATAAAATCAACTGGGGTTGGGTCCTTTGCACTTAACCCCGGAAGCTCAAAGTGAGGAATGCATGGAATATGCTGCTCAATTGAGACTAAGGCGACCATTATGTTTCTACAAATGGAATTTAATTTGCTGGAAATATTGACTGTAGTCCGAGAGAGGTTGACTTGTTGTGGTAGAGCTTGCAGGAATGTGCTCCAGAGCCTTTGCCAATAAGTTTTTCATCATCCAATATAGGTGGAGAGTCTGCTTGTACTAGGAAATGCGGCCATGAGAGTGCCCAGGATCAAGTACCAGGGATTGACATTCCTCCTCATCCTCTTCTTGAAGATCTGCTTTCCGATTTAATTCTTCTTCCCAATGAGCGATGAGTCTCCAAACTGGGGTTGAACCTGAATGGTAAGCAGGGGCAACTTCCTCAATTATTCTGGAGGTGGGTCTACGCCCTCGTGTTTTTCCGGTAGAAGTACTAGGGGTATTATGAATTTTAATTTGTTTTCCATGGTCCCGAGACCCCCTGCATGACTTACTTCTCCCGGAGGACGCACAGACCATTATGTGAATTGCAAAAAAATGATATAACAAACAAAGACCAACCGAACTAAAATAAAAAAACCTGCCTTGAGCAAGCCACAACCCATGAGCCAAGAGCGTCCAAGGTTCACGCCTGTCCGGGGAACATGTGAGGGTTAACCATTGTGAGAAACTAGTGTTATACAAAAACCGTTGGTATCTTGAATCCTTGAAGCAGGAAAGATACCTAGGAGCATGATTATAAAACCTCCTGACTGAGGACGAGTGCAAGATTTCAAAGATGGTCATGCCACCACCAATCTAATACCATAAAAGTTCTAAAACACCATCACAAACAATTAAATATACACCAAGATAGGCTCGCCATTGATCTACGCAGACTAATCGGGGGAATCCCTTGGTCGAAGCCATCTGCATGCCCATACGAGAAAGCAGGACACCAAAGAAAATCGACACAAGAGTAATAAAAATTAAATATCCTTCAAATGAAGCAGTAGTTGCAGACTCCTCCAGGGAGGACCTCTGCCAAACCATACCATTCAAAACACTTCATTTCCTCCATGAACCCTGCAATCTACACAGACATACGATGATATAGAGATACGTAACAAAGGGGAGAACATACCCGGGAACCTCAACCTGAACCCACTGTAGGTCGTGACCCTGTCGACCGGTCACTCCAGAACTCCTCAGCGACGCACCAGATTCCCAAAACCACTACGATACCAGGATACAACCCGGACATGTGAATTACCAAAAGCCTTAACCAAAAAGCCGGGATGTTGTTGTGTCATGCTATAAACCCCACCTTCCAAGCTTGCATTAAATGGCCGCATGCATCCCGCCACCCCCCCGTGTGCTTCATGCATTTAGAGGGTGGTGTGAAGGCCTTTTGAAAACTGTGTCACCCTAATATTAATGACTACAATGGGGATTTACCCATTCGCACCACCTTCCAAGCTTGCATTAAATGGCCGCATGCATCCCGCCACCCCCCCGTGTGCTTCATGCATTTAGAGGGTGGTGTGAAGGCCTTTTGAAAACTGTGTCACCCTAATATTAATGACTACAATGGGGATTTACCCATTCGCACCCCGATCGAGGAGAATTTTTAAAATACATTTTTGAATGAATAAATATATTCATATTCTTGAAAAAACTCATGGAGTACTTAAATTCTACATAAACAACTTAAACTCAAGTTTTTAAATTTGTTATTAAATTTTAATTGAAATTAGTTAAAAAAATGCTTTGAAAAAACTATTTAAACTATTAATTAGACTAAATAATTAAAAATATCACTTAAATCTAATTAGCAAAGCTGAAAATTTATTTATTAAAATTCATCTAAAACTCCCTTTATGAATTATGTATCTAAATAAATCATGTATCAACTATTATACTTTGAAAGATAATGATATAGATTTTGTTTTTGTCCATAAAAGTAACGTGCAATTATTGTTTTTATCCATAAAAGTAACGTGCAATGTAATTGGAAACTAAAACGTTCAAAAGATATATACATTGTCTATCTGTCCAGGAATACAGAGAAGAACAATATGAGACAATGAGTGCATATAAAAGATGTATATGTAGTCTGGCGTTCCAAGCTGTTTTGAAGCGTCAATCATACGTTGTTATATGTGCTTGACATTAGTGTTTATTATATGAGGATCATATTTGTTAAAAATGTGTTTGGCCTCACGGCTGCAATCCCCGGAACCAAGTCCTGAGTCAAGTCAGTCGTCTTCAACCTCACGACTCACATACTTTTGGGTTTTGTTTTTTTGTCAGCAATGATTGATTAATACCATGAACAGTATTTCACTGAATTTGGGTGGAAAATATCTCATGGGTGAATAAAATCTGACAACCATGAACCGAAGAATTAAAAAAGAAAAATGTTCCACATCAATTTTCTTACCATGTTCGACCTGCCCAGCCATGGCCCGCCGAGAGGACGTCCACACAGTAAGTGGAACACACGCATACTTTCGCACATGAACGATTCTCTCTTGCTCGAGATAAAAACTCACAGTGATGAGCCAAAAACTTAAAATAAATAGAATGTCCACGCATTTTGTACATCTTTGGTCGTGAGTTCGATTCTGTTCCATGCCATACCCCACCGAAACATATAGGCACATCCGGAAGTCAATATACAAAATGTCCAGGTTCTTAGTAGTGACTTAAAAAAGCTGACAAAGTCTGAGTATGGTTATGTGGGGCCATCGATTAGGCCAGGTTCCAACTAGCCACGAAACAGGTAGGAAATTCCAAAGAAAACGCGTGGATATTTCTTCAAGCATTTTACATACCCAAAGACTCTCTACATGCAGAAATAAAATAAAAATAATATATTGTTTATCTGTTACATTCAAGTTGATGACTTCGGTTAACCTAGGTTATTAAATTTATCATGAATTTGATAATGAGATTTTACATTTTGAATAGGATTTTTATAATGGCTAAATCTAAAGAATTTGCTTTTGAAGTATTATTTTTCCTTCATGAAGTTCTTCACACTATTTCAAAGTAGAAAGATTTTTCAAGTGATGTGATTGAAAGAATTGGGAGGAAAAAACTTGATTTAACCCTATGTTAGTGAATAGAGCAATTTGGACCATCTAAGGTTCCCTAAAATGGCTCACCAAAACACTTGAAAATGTTCATCCTAATGAAGTTGGAAAGAGAGGAACTAGAAGTTTTACTAGACAAAATGAAGGTGATGTAGATCATTTTGATTATGTTGATGATATGGATGTTTCATAATATTGTAAATTGAATTTGTCTATTAATTTTGAACCAACTTCTTTTAAAGACGCTGCTTGTCATGATGAACGGAAATAAGCAATGCAGAAGGAGTATGATGCTCTCATAAATAATGGAACTTGGAAGTTGGTGTTTACAAAAATAGGTATAATTCAGATGAATTACTTGACAAGAACAAAGTAAGGCTTGTGAAAAAAGAATTTTCACAAAAAGATGTTAATTTTGAAGAGACCTTTTCCCCCACAACAAAATAAGGAACCATCTGGACTCTCTTTGCCTTGACAACTTAGAATGGACGAAAATTCCATTAGATGGATGTGAAGACTCTTTTCTTGAATGGAGACTTGAAAGAAAATGTCTTCATGTTTGGTTTGTTTTGAAGCGATAGGAAAAGAAAGTATGTAAACTCATCAAATCTTTATATGGTCTAAAATAAGCACCACCAGCCTAGTATGAAAATTTGATTGGGCATCTTCTGAAATTAAGTCTCAAACACTTTAATATAGATGAACCAACTCTATTTGTCAAGAAAGTTAGCGAAATTTTTTATTATCTTGTGGTATATGTAGATTATCTATCAATAACATGGAACAATGAAAATATATTACATCCATAAAGAAAGAGTTGGAGAAAAGGATTTGAGATGACAGATGTGGGACACCTTCACTACTACTTAGGCATTGAAGTGATCTAACATTCAAGTTATATATTCCTCTCTAAAAAGAAGTACATTAAAGAATTGTTGAACAAGTTTGACATGGATAAATGCAATCATTCTTCCACTCCAATGGAACAAAATTTGAAGCTCACATCTTGAGAAGAAAATGATTTTGAGGATGCAACTAACTATGCATAGCTTGTGGGAAATCTTATCTACCTCGCCACTACCAAACCAAACATTTCATTTCTTGCTGGAATCCTTTTCAATTTTATGCAAAAGCCTTGTGGAGGAAATTGGTTTCAGTTGCAAAAAGGGTTCTAAAGTACTTGAAAGGAATTCAAGACTTTGGACTCGAATATTCATAGGTGGATGACTTCAACTTCATTGTTCATTGGATATTCTGATTTAGACTTTAATGGAGATTAGGAGAATGAAGTGTCTACTTCAGGCTACGTTATGAGTCTTTGATCAAAATTTGTCTATTGGAAGCCACACAAATAATCAGTTTTAGTGAATTTCACAATAGAGGCAGAAGATGTAATAATTGCAGAAGCAACCAAAGAGATTGTGTGGCTCAAAAAATTCTTAAGCCTTGCAAAAGAACAAGTGAAATCTATTCCCCTTCTTATTGACAATACTTCTACAATTAAGTTGGCAAATAATCCGAGATTCTACAATCAAACCAAACAGATCAACTCAAAGTATCATGACATTCGACATCATGTAGAGGCCAAGACTATTCATCTAAAACATTGTTCCACAAATGAGCAAATTGTGGACATCTTCACCAAAGCACTTGGAAGAGAAAATTTTAATAGATTTACGCTGATGTTTGGACTCACAAACACCCCTTCATATTAAAGGGGGGTGTTAGATACATAATCCAAAGGGATTGGGTGAGAAAAATGTAAATATGTAAATAAAGGAAAATTAAAAGGTAGATTAGGAAGAGGCCTTAGAATATGAATCTCAAAGTTCACATCTCCTTATGTTATAAAATTTTGTTTACATTAATAGAAAAACCAACTTTGGGAGTTATCATACTGGGTTGATAGTTAAAAACAATAATATAATTAATTTTATTTAATTACATTGATAAGCATATCTATTTTGAAATAGGTATTCTAGAATTTTAATGTAATCATCAATAATTATTAGGTGGATAGTTGATCCGGGTGGATATTGGTGGCCATCCATCTACTTCACTAGCTCAAATCATAGTTCTCCATATTCAAACAATGTTTCTATAGTTTTTTGGGTCATACACTTCTAGGGTCATCTTGAAGCCCGAAATGGTGTTTTTTTACATGGCCAAGGACCTAGGTTGTAGCCATAGACAGAGCCTAGTTCTATTTGAAATATGAAATTCTTGGCTAGACCTTTTAAATGGGATACATAACATGCAAAACAAATATTATATGCAAAAATTATAACCCTAGAAAGTTAATATACCAGCTAACCCCAATAAGGCCCAAATGACTATTGGTGTTTCATCTCCTAGGGTCAGGTTTTTGGATATTTAGGGTTTCTTCATTGCTTCTAATGTTAAGAAAGGTGTTTCAGCCTCATTGTAGCTCACTCTCATGAAGGTGCATAACTGTCACATCTATTCTTGTAGATAAGCTACCACCACTCGAGTTAGTTTTCTTCATTATGTATTTTTACAACACCTTCCATTTATTAATAGAAGTCGAGTTTCATTTTATCTTTGTGTCTTGGTTATAAATATGAATTTTCATTTTGTTTGCTTCATAAATTTGGATCAATGGTAGACATTTAACCTTTATGGAATTTTTTAGAATTTTCATAATAGTATATACAAATCAAAGGTTGAGAATTATTTTCATAGTAGTTATTCCCTTTTTGTGCTTATAATTAAATTGATTAATTAAAAAAATGTCATATGAACAAAGTGTCATATGAAGTATGTTATGGTTTTTGGGCATGTGGTATTGATAAGCAATGGTATTGTCACGTGGTATTGCAACACATCCTATTTAGACATTAAGAATATCCATGGTAATGTAGAGGTAAATCTTATGATGAAGAACCGTGTTCTATATTTTTAAAATGTATATATATGTTTCACTTGTATATTAATTCTTTACTGGTATGAAATGTATAATGAAACAAGTGTTTTGATACTTATTATGAATTAATGCCTCTGAGAGTTTATCAACCAATTAATTTATAAGACTTCACTAATTTAAAATATATTTATAAATCATAAAAAATATTTTAACATTTAACTATTATTATTATTATAACCCATGAAGTGTAGCCCAACTAGTTTGTGTGGAGTGGGGTTTAGTTTGGTTAGGTCATACATTCAAACCTCATGCCGAGGGTTTGATGATGGAAGCCACTTTGGGGTAATTAACCTATTCCAATGTGCATCTAGTTCAAACGTCATGGCAATGGGTTGAGGATGGAAGCCACTTTGGACTATTTCAAGGGGAGCCTCAGCTCGACCAAGCCTCACACAATCCGCGTGATAAACATCTCGTTGTGGGTTGATCATTATTAGAGAAATTTTGAGGTCTAAAATTGGCCTCCTAAGGAATATTATAAAATAATAGTGGAAATAACAAAATAAGATTAGAATACCTCATCATGTTTTGTAGGGAAAAAAGAGAAAACTACTTTTTTAACTCGTATTTTCAACTTATCTCCCTACGATTTTACTCAAATTTCGAGTGGGGGCATTCATTGGATGCATAATTATTTTTTCATCCAATGAGTACCCATATTGCATACTTTCGATGGACCCTACTACATGAAAAATGTGAAATACATCAAAAAACGTGATTGCACTCGAAAAATGTGAAATACATAAAAAAAAACGTGATTGCAATCACGTTTTTTCATGTATTTCACAATTTTTGTGTAGTAGGTTCCATCAAAAGAATGCTACATGGGTACTCCTTGGATGAAAAAATAAATTTTGCATCCAATGAATGTTCCCACTTCGAATTAAATAAAATCGTAGGGAGATAAATTGAAAATACGAGTTGAGAATTTTGTTTTTTGTTTTTTTACCTTTTTACTCCAAAAATGTTGAATCATCCCCCATGGTTGATATCATTGTATTGAATCCTATTGGTTCATATAAAGTTGATTTTTGTTGTACATTTTTGTTTTGAGGCCCATTTTTTATCTCAAAATTTCTCTAATGTTTTCTTTCATCCAATAAATGGGCTAACCTAAACCCTCAGCTAATAATAATAATACTAAATATATTTGTATTCATGAAAATAGATCACCTTTCCATTACACCCCTGCTATGTTTTGCTTTATGCAAATAACTTTTACTAGTTATTTTTCCTACCAAGTTGTGGCTTTTTCAATTTGAGAAAGATATTATTTATGAGTGAGTTTAAAATATTAATTGTGTACAATGTGTATTAAATTGGTGTTCAATTCTTATATAAACATAAGTTGTCAACTGATGGTTCTTTCAATATGTCAATTTGAATATACATGATAGATGCATCAGTTATAGTGATCAAATTTGATGGGCTTGCCTTAATTTCAATTATAAGGGCATACATTCATAGAGCATAGATATCAATTGACAACAATGTGGCCTAATGGTTAAGCGCTTGTGTTTCCTCCTAGGAGGTCACAGGTTCAAAACTAGAGGGGGGTAGAGTATGTATGCCTTCATAGACTTAGCAGTCAAATCGATGCACGGAGGTGGGTCCCTTGTCCCACAAACAAGGGGGTATCATACACCAATTTGGTGTCTAGCTTGGTCGTGACCTTAAAATTGGATAATAATAATAATTATCTTTAGATTTCATTTTCAATCAAATTTAATGTGATATTTATAATATGATTTTCTTTAATCAAATTTAATGTGATATGTGTATTATGGTTTTCTTTTATAAAAAGAAAAACATTTGTAATTTTATTAATAAAAAAAATAAAAAATTACAACTAATGTCTAACATCTAACATCTAACTCCTACACACATCCCTTATATTGAGTTGTAGAGCACCTCTCAGCACAAAAATTCCTAACATTCATGACACATGCATCACATCTACAAATATCTAATCATCATATAATTTTATATTTTTATTCTTTGATATTCTTATAAGACTACTACCATGTTAAAAAAGATAAATGAAATGTTCATATTCACTTGACCATGGTGCACATAAAAAGCATAGATTATGAGCTCATTTATTTTCCTTGAACAAAGAAAGTTACATAGACATTTTCCTCATTTATTTTGTGGAGCACTGAGGTTATTTGAACAGTGGAAATGAAATGAAATGAGGGAAAGTATGAACAAATGTAGGCTTAGGAAAAGAGTGTCGGTAGCACAAAAGTTTAAAAACTAAATTATTTTGAATTACATGGAAAGTATCAAATCTGTGTTGAAGGTGGTGAATCTGTTGGTTGGTTCAACAATCTACCAAAAAAATATAACCATTTGGGTTATTTCAAGCTATGAGATATCTCTGTTGTAATCAAAATCCAACCATTATCATGTATGTAGTCCATCTTTTTATTCATATCAAAGCTAGCTTCCTAGCCACTGCATTATATAGGGTAGGTTTATTCATATCAAAGTTAGTTTCCTAGCCACTGCATTAGAGGGCTATCCTTTCAATTAACAATTTAGTGTATGATAATTTGTTTGAAATAATTAATTCTCTCTTTTACATGTGATCATTTGAGCAATAAATTTGGATTGGTTTCGTATTACCAATGAAATTTTTAATGATATCATTTTCATTTATCTCCCACGCTATTTTTTCACCTCTCAATTTCTCTACCTCTAAAGACATATGTTATTATAAACTATTATGTACACTCTTTTCACATATTCTAAAAGGAAATCTCTTTATCAATGGATACCATCTCTTGATTGCCACGATGAAAACTTTGAGCTCAATTATTTCCAAGATGTTGTACATATCATCGAGAATTGGGACAACACGACACATGTAAATTCAAGTCCAGATCATTCTACCATCTTACGATATATTCTAGCTCTCTTTGTAAGTACTGAAAGATGTTGAACTGTAATTTTGCATTTTCTAAAAGTTTTTCGATTTTCATACATGACTTTCATGGTGTATTTTCCAAAGATGTCGATGGAATTCTTGGCTTCTGATCATTGAAAATATGTGTGCCAACTATATTCAAGGACATCCACTGCCTCTTGTGAAATATTGGAGACAAGAATCCGTGTAGAGATTGATTTGCTAATACTTTGCTGAGAAGATTTCAGCCTCCTCCATAACATTTTCACTCGGAAATGCAATAAGAGAGGCTCGATATAAATTGGCTTAGGCTACTGATTAAGGCAAGAATTTCGAATGACAATAATAATTTTCATGTGGTGACCATTTCATTATTCCTTAAAATTTCTTGCATGTTGATCATATGTAGAATATATGGGTGAATGAATCATTACATCCATTTGCATAATAAGTATCCTTTGCTACTTAGTTCTTGTTAAAAAATGATGTTTGAATTAATAAAAAAACATCCACTGGTCATCTCTACGAAAGAGAGTCTGAACCAGGAGAGTATGGCTCTGCAGAATGCTCTACATACTCAATCTACATCACACATTATATAGCAATCATGGTTTTATGGAAGTTAGAACCATACCCCAAGAAATAGGAACTAATTCCTATCCTAAGGTACCATGAACCAATTCACAATTCTAGGATATTCTCCATTATCTCTAACACTCCTCGTTAATGGAGAAGGGGTTCACAAATATGCCTAACATCTCCCTAAACATTTTAAACTTAATTTTTCCAAGAGTCTTAGTGAAAATTTCTGCAACATTATCACATGTATTACAATATACAAGATGGATTTCTTTTGATTGTACTTTCTCCCTGACAAAGTGGAATTGTGTATCAATGTGTTTAGTGTTCTTGTGAAACACCAGATTATTAGCAAGTTTGATTGAACTCTTATTGTTGCATCTTTCTGTTCTTCCCCAAAATCTTGGAGAAGTCTCTGCAACCAAACTGCCTCACATGTCGTTACGCACATGGTTTGATACTATGCTTCCGCTGAAGACAAGGAAACTGTGTTATGTTTCTTGTGGCTCCATGTAATCACCCCGGATCCAATGCTGAATGCATAGCCTATTATGGATCTGCGGTCGTCTACATTTCTAGTCCATTTTGAATCCGTAAATCCTGTCAATCTAACATCAGAGGAATCAATATAAATAATACCATAGTCTATAGTACCTTGTAGATACCTCAAAACACATTTTGTTGCATTCCAATGACTCTCAAGTGGCTTGGACATGTATTGACTTAGCACACTCACTGCATAAGCCAAATTTGGTCTAGTAGTGGTTAGGTAGATTAAGATCCCAACCAGATGTCTGTAAAGTGTCGCATCTGCCTCTTTAGAGCCATCATCACTCTAAAGTTTAATGTTATGTTGTAATGCTACTGGTGCAGCCTTACATTGATCCATCCTAAATCTTTCTAGTAGACCTTTGACATACTTACCCTGGGACAAAAAATTTTGTCCTAAATCTCTCCAGATCTCAAGACCCAAACAGTATCTTAATTCACCAAGGTATTTCATTTCGAACACCTGTGATATTTGTTGCTTGATTTCTTTGATTAGAGCAATAGCATCACATGTAGTAGTTAAATCATGTGCATACAAAGAAATCAACACTATGCACCCCTGTTCATCTTTCATGGTATACAAATTAGGGTCATTTTTACTTCTGTTGTAGCCAAGTTGCAGAAAAAATGAATCAATCTTTTCATACTAGGAGCTGGGTGCTTGCTTTAGTCCATATAGAGCTTTCTTTAATCTATGCACTAAATGTTCTTTCCCTTTCTGGACAAATCCATCGGGTTGCTCTAAATAAACCTCCTCTTTCAATTCTCCATTTAAAAATACAGACTTTACATCTAGTTGGTGAATCATCCAATGTTTCTTAGTAGCTAAAGCAATTAACATTTTGATGGTATTTAGTTTAGCTACAGGGACAAAGGTTTCTTCATAGTCAATGCCTTCTTTTTGTGAATACCCCTTTTCTACCAATCTAGCTTTTAATTTATCTATGGTTTCGTCTGCATTAATATTTGGTTTATACAACCATTTACAACTTATGGTTTGTTTCCCTCTAGGATGTTCAACCAGCTCCCAAGTGTTGTTCCTAATTATAGATGCATATCCCTGTTCCATAGCTGTTTTCCATTCACTACATTCATTTGCTTCCTTATAACTAGAAGGTTCAACAACATTCATCATACTAGTTATAAAAGCATTTTCCCTGTATCTAGCAGGCAATTAAGTCTTCCTACCTGATCTTCTGAGCGTTGGTGTAGCTTCTGACCTATTTTGAGTTTCCTTTGCTGGACTCGGCTTGACTGCTGCATCTGAATTCTCTTCTTTTCCTTCCTGCTACTACTCATTTCTATCACCTGATTCATCACTTCCTTCTTCCACCAAGAACGGAATATCCCATTCCTCATTGCGCTTATCAGATTCTTCATGATCCTGCTCATGGAATATGACATCTCTACTAACAAAAATCTTTTGAGTAGAGGGATTAAATAATCTATAAGCTTTATATGGTGAACAATACCCTATAAAGGTACATCTAATGGCTTTTGAATCTAGTTTTCTTCTGTCTTCCTTTGGAATATGGGCAAATGCTTTAGACCCAAACACTCTTAAATATTTTACTGCAGGTTTAAATCCACATAATGCTTTATAAGGAGTTTTAAACTCAAGACTCTTTGTAGGACTCATATTTTTCAAATAAACTGTAGTATTCAATGCTTCAGCCCAAAAACCATTCGAAAGATCCTTACCTTTCAACATGCTCCTAGCACATTCCACCAATGTTTTGTTCTTTCTTTCCATTACTCCATTCTGCTGAGGAGTATGGGGTACTGTGAATTGTTGTAATATCCCATGGTCTTTACAATACTTGATAAGTTCATCCTTCTTGTATTCTCCCCCTTGATCGGAGCGGATAATTTTTATATGCTTCCCTATTTTCTTTTCAATCATGTTTCTGAACTGCTTAAAGTATTCAAATGTGTGACTTTTCTTACTCAAAAAATATACCCAAGAAAACTTTTTGCAGTCATCAATAAACAGTAAAAAAATACAGTGCACCTCCTAATGACTTTGTTTTCATGGGTCCACAAAGATTTGTGTGCACTAATTCAAGTATGTCTCTCTGTTTCTTCTCTACTCAAACGGGGAATTCCTCTCTATGCATCTTACCTAATGTACAGGCATCAAAATCATTATGCACTTGCTTTAACATAGGAATATCTCTTACTATTTCATTTTTCTGAAGTAACAACAAATCATTGCAGTTGATATGACCAAATATCTAATGCCACAGCTCTTCTGTAGTCAAACTCGTTGTTGTCAAAGCTCAAATTGGTGCTGGTCTTACATCCAATTTGTACAGACCTCCTATTCGAATTCCTGTAACAATAGTCTTCATGTCATCTAACAGATCTTTAATATAACAGTTAGATTTTAAACATTCAACTTTAAGATCTTGATTTGTAATCATGGATACAGAAATCAAGTTCTTTGTTACACTGCGCACATACATGACATTATGAATTTGTTTTACAGTACCATTAGGTAAAATGACAGAAATTTTTCCACACCTTTTGATTTGATGACTTCTATCATCACCTAGGTAAATTTGTGCTCAGTCATTGATTTCTTTAAAATCTTCGAACCATTGCTTTTTCCCCGTCATATGTGTTGATGCTCCCGAATCTACATACCAGATGTCTGCATCAACATTTTCATCAAAGTCTGCCACAAATAATTTAAAGTTCTGCTCATGATTATCATTTGCGAGATGACCTGCATGTCTTTTTTGCTTCTACTATTGTTCATGATATTTCTTCTTCCTGCACTCCTTAGCTATATGACCAAGTTTTCCGCAATAAAAACATTTAATTTCAAAGTTGTTTCTATTCGGATGCATACCTTGAGTCTGATTTGGTCTTTTCTATGAGTTTCCTCTATTTTGTTGTTGTGGATTTCCTTTTCCTTTGAAGAAGTTATTTTTTGCCATCAACACAAGATCTGCATGCTGGGGCTTCAGAGTCGATCTTCTTTCTTCTTCTTGCATTAATATTCCTGTCAGTTCTTCAAACTTTGGGATTTTCTCTCTCACATTTATCCCAGTGATAAACATTTGGTAGTCATCGGTCACACCATTCATGGTAATGGTTACTAGATCTGTATCTGCAACTGTTTCACCAATGTCTGCCAATTTGTTCTTCAGATCTTTGATCCTCGCTATGAAGGAAGCAACTATTTCATTCTCCTCCATCTTCAGGGATAAGATCTTGCTCTTCAGGAACAGAAGACGATTTGTATTCCTAATCTCATACAAATCCTTCAAAATTCCCCAGATTTCGCTTGTTGATTTACATTCTCTGATATGTGGTATGATGTAGTCTTTCACTGACATCTTCAACAACATCCTTGCTTTACCTTCTCGCTTCTCCCAATCTGGGATCAATGTTGATCCAGTTGCTGGCTTCTGCTCATCCCCATTTGCAATCGTCCAAGCACTCTGCACTTCTATCAGAGTTTGCATCTTGAATTTCCAATTCGAATAATTGGAGCCATCAAGCTTGTTATGCTCATTCAAGTATGCTTTGATCATTTGATTATTCATCTTGATGATTTAAAAAAAAAATGATAGGAATATATATATATATATATATATATATATATATATATATATATATATATATATATATATATATATATATATATATATATATATATATATATATATATATATATATATATATATATAACACGCAAACCACCGTGGCTTCCTTCGCTGCCTCTAACATGGCCTCCACTCGGCAGACCTCAGCCTCCACGCAACCTTTTCTCAACAGACCTCGGCCTCCACGCAGCCTTCTCTCGGTAGACAGTCGGCGCGATTTAGTATCATGGATTCACAACGGTCGATGCGATTGTACAACACAGATTCATGACGGTCGGAAAAATAGAAATACGCGCAAGTCTCACGGTGGGATCGGTGCAATTTTTCCCTCAAACACACGCGACGATTTCACCTCAAGCGCGCCTTTCAAATCCTTCACTTAGCGAATAGGTTTCTTAGGCCTGTCGCTCTGATACCATGTTAAAAAGCGATGTTTTAATTAATATAAAAACATCCACTGGTCAGCTCTACGAAAGAGAGTCTGAAGCAGGAGAGTCTGGCTCTGCAGAATGCTCTACATACTCAATGTACATCACACATTATATAGCAGTCATGGTTTTAGGGAAGTTAGAACCATACCCTAAGAAATAGGAACTAATTCCTATCTTGAGGTACCATGAACCAGTTCACTATTCTAGGATATTCTCCATTATCCCTAACAGTTTCTCCCCTCTACTTCGCAATAACGCCACAATCTATAAACTAAGTTGATTGAGATCAAAGTTTAAGTTCATTGATAATATATAGTTGGATGTAGGAATAATGAGAAGGTTATTTTAAATTTAATTTAGGCATATAAAGCTTGACACCTCAATCGGAATTATAGAGAAAAATACTTATTATCAAAAAAATTGTGGTAAACACCTGAAGCTAAGTTAAGGAGAAGCTTAGTATTAGCTTCAAAATTATTTTTCAGTAATAATACAATGCGAGTAAAGGATGAGAAACAACGTAATGAGGAACCTATAAGGGGTAGCTATCTATTCTATAGATTAGGTTAGAAGTAATAGAATTAAGTAGTTTTTTTCTAGAGGACAACTAATAATACTGCAGGGTATTAGTAAAATGAATGAATAAAATATTTTTGTTGTGGTTTTGTATGCAATCATTCTTGAAGCACTATTATATATAATTAGAAATTAGTTTCAGATCTGCATAGAGGCTTAAATATTTGAGAGAAAGTTGGCTTCTTCTTTCCAAGGGGCCTCTCAACTAGTTAGGTCCTTCTACGATGAATTGTGCAATTTGAATCCCATAAAATTCTAAGAAAAAACATTAAAAAAAAATCCTATGCAAAATCCGTGAGCCTACACAAAACTTTTTGATGGGTTTGAGAGAATACCTCATCAACTTCCACATTGGCTTGTCTCCAATGCAGGGCCTGATATTTCGAACTCGAGCTAAATGAAATACTTGAGCTTTAAGAGCCAAGAGGGTGGTACAAATTACACTATCACATAATGCAACTCTCCTCCATCTTTTTTGCATTGCTAAAGCTACCACCATTATAATTTATGATTATGATCAACGCAACGAACTCCAATGTGCTCGATTTATTACCTCCATTACAGTTGAAACATTGGATCCGTACTTTGGAGTATGTAGTATGTACATTCCAACCCGAATACAACCAAGATGCAAATAATTTGTTTTTAATCTTTTTGCTTCTGCTTGTAAAGCTTGAGGATCTAGCAATGGTATAGTCTGTATACTCTCAGAGTTCTCCTGGACTTGACTAACAGACTCTTTAATGCTTATTCTAGAGGCGGCAATCAAATGAAAAGGAGCTAAATCACTATAGACTTCGGAGGGTGTTATATCTGGTAAAGCCCATCTTGCAGAAGGCTGAGACTCTTGATAAGTAAGTTCAGCAGAGTTTAAGGTTCTACTAGAACTGTTCTCAAACATCTCTTTAAGTGGATTTTCTTCTGCATGAGAATCTTTCTCTTCAAGCTCTCGAAATGAAACAAACTTTCTGAATGATTCCATTCTTCTTAACTAGAGAATAGTTCTGAGTACCAACCTTTAGAACCAGACGTTACTAGCTTTGATACCAATTTTCTTGCAGGGGATCCTGTCACGAGCTTGCACTTTCTCTGCGTCTCTTCGTATTTCTCTGATAGCCAACTCTTGATGAACCAGTAGTGAACCTACTCGGACCTTTCACACTCTGACGGCCTCCACAACGGCATCCATGCCTCAAACAGCCTTGGTGTCCCTTCGATCCTTTGGCGAACTTCCTGCGAACTTTAGATGAAAGCACAGAGAATACTACTACCACAGCGGATTTTTAATGCACAGAGGTACTCAATAGCTGAATGGCATACTCATTTTATTTCAGAATGGAAGAAAATCTTACAGAATGCTCTCAGAGCTTTTACAGAGATAGATTCTTTACAGAGATAGACTAATCTCGCATTTACCAGACTTTTCACCGTTCAGAAATAAACAAGTTACTACCGGAGGCTTCCTGGCGAGGTATAGACTCTGTCTTCGAATCAGATTTCACACCCAAAACCTGACTTAAAACTTGACTCTACTAATGGTTTGGCCACTTTAGGTTCTCACCAGTGCCAAGCACACTGATGTGCAGGCTTCTCAAACCAACTAAGGACTTTGAGTGATTTCTCGTGGTGCAAGCAGATCAGACAGATCGTCCACAGATGCAGAGCAGGAGAACACTCGACTCAAACACACACACAAAACTCTCAAAAACCCGATGCCTAACAAATGAGCCTTACCCTCTTTATATAGGATGAGAGGGGGGACAAACATTACTGTTGGCTGATCGGAAAAGACTTAAAGCTAAAGAATCATTGCTTTTCAGTCTGTATCAGAGCGACGTCCGCACAAAGATTCGGGACCAATATGTAGGCCGAATAGTTGCTTTCGGGTAACGCTGAGATATTGTCTGCAAAGTAGATTCTTGTACATAAGACGAGTCTGACAAACATCATGACTATCTACACAGTGGATGCTTTTGTACTAAAAGCCCACGAGAAAAGACTAGATAAGAATATTTACACTGTGGAGGCTTTTGAACAGTAAAGCCCACGGGAACGCTGGTCACAATTAAGCCCTTGTGACTGGTACAAAATCAGAAAACAGTCAAATCAGGGAATCTACCTCTTTTATAAAGTAGATCATCACATGCTTTGGTATAGATTCTCCGGACTATCATTGGTTTTCCCAGAATGATTTGGTGCTGGACCTTGGTTAGGACATACCATTCTAAGTGCTCTCTCATGTATTCCTGGAGGGAATAATTTGTCATGTGAAAGGGGTCCCATTCTTTTACTGTCATTTCTCTGACCGTGCTGTAGATACGATGAAAGCATTCCCCAATATTATTCTCAAAGCACTTGTAACAGTATTTTCTTTCATAGTTTTCATGATATACTGGATCCATGGCTGTCCTACTGACTCCGTAATCAGTCCACCAATTCTGAAGCCAATCACATTGTAGATTCCGCTGCGATGCTGCTAGTGTACTGAATTTCAGCTTTGTGTAATGGGTCTCTTCTCTGTCATCGATGTTCAGGAAGTCCCACCATAACTTTTTATAACCTGCAAAATCATAACATGTGTCAGGGAACATTATCTTTGGATCATTTCTGGGCCACCGGGCACATGTTTGAACATGGGATTGGCCTGGTTTGTTCCATAAGTCTCTAGTCCTGTAGATGATATAATAATCTTCATAAATTCCTGTGCTGCGACCTCCATAATGCCAAATGCCGGCAATGTCATGAAAATTCTGCTCTAGGGCCCGCCTTGCAGTTCCAGCATCTGCTTTTGCCTTGTCATACATCATATCATGTATCCATTTTCTACCCTTAGGGTATACTTTTCTTTCTGGAACATAGTGCTGGAGATCAGTGTGGGGCTGTAGATTTGCATCAAGAACTTTTGTGTTCCTTAGTTGCCATGTGGGTCTCCAGTTTTCTCTGTACGTATCCCAGTCTTGATCATCTGGAATAGTCCTCAGGATTTCTTGTTTTTGGTGCTGGTCCCATTCAGTGATAATCATCATGACATGTGCTTCCTTCTGCTCAATGTATTCCCTGCTGAGGAAGTCAGGAAGACAGTTGTCTTCTCCTTTGATGTGTTCTACAGAAAAATCAAAATTTGCAAAGAGTGCCTGCCATCTGGCAAACTTTGCTTCTTCAGGCTTTTTTATGTCCTTAGATAAGACTTTCTTCATTGCTGACGCATCTGATCTGAGAAGAAAAGGCTTGTTTATTAAATATACTGCAAACTTGCTTATACAATTCCATGCAGCTTTTACTTCTCTCTCAATAACTGAATACTTCTGTTCTGTTGGGTTCCATACTCCTGAGGCAAACTGTACAACTTGTTCTTCTTTGCCAACTTTTTGCTTCAGGACTCCACCCCAGCCAATATCACTGGCGTCAGATTCAACTATCTTGAAGGCCTGATCATCTGCTACATATAGTATAGGCAAGGATTTAACCTTTGCTTTGATTTCTTGTACTGCTCTTGTATGGACATCTGTCCATTGAGGGGGGTTTTTGCCAGTCCGTTCATTGAGCACTTTCCTGTCGCTGGCGCAATCCTGATAAAAACTGCTTACATAGTTCAGGCATCCTAAGAACCTTTGCAGCTGTGTCTTGTCTTTTATCACGTCCGGGAATTTGTCTGCAAATTCAATAGCATGTTGTTGCAGGGAGATCTGCCCATTACAGATCTTATGGCCTAAAAACTTTATAGAAGTTTGGAATACTTCTATTTTCTTTTTGCTAAGCACAAGCCCATTTTTCTGGACCAACTTCATGAAAATATTTACATGTTTGAAGTGCTCATCAATATTTTTAGAAAAAATTAAAACATCATCAATATACACAATCAGCCAATCAAAATATGGCTTGAAAATGTTATCCATAACTTTCTGGAATTTTGAGGGCGCATTTTTGAGACCGAATGGCATCACATTCCACTCATAATGTCCTGCAGGAATACTGAATGCAGTTTTGAATTTATCTTCTTCATCTATGGCCACCTGCCAAAATCCTGCTTTTAAATCAAACTTTGAAAATATTTTAGCTCCTGCAATTCTTCTAATCAAATCTCCTTTGTGTGGAATGGGGTAAGTGTCATCGGCCAGGACTGAATTTAGAGGTTTATAATTTATCACAAGTCTGGGAATACCTCTAATCTGTTCAGCTCTTTTGTTTACATAGAATCCATAGCAATTCCAGGGGCTATCGGATTCTCTGATCAATCCTCTGTTGAGCAGCTGCTGGATTTCTTCTTGACACAATTTTCTGTATTCCTTGCTCATGGGGATTGCTTTGCTTTTACAGGGTTTTCCTGTATATCCTTCTTTATATGGCAGCTTAATAGTATGCTGCTTTCTGTGCCAAAATGCATTTGGCTCTTCCGAACAACATTTTTCTTCTAATTTTTCTTTCAGCTCTTGGATTTTTCTTTTGATGTGGGGCAGTTTTAGCTGTTCTTCAATTCTCAGTGTTCCCTTCAGATCCTTGAGATCTGAGAGCAAAGATTCTGCTTTGTCCAACTTCTGCATGGCTTGGACCATTGTAGAAACTCTTGGGGTTGAAACATAAGGAAGCTCAATTCTCTTTCTTCTACCTTTAGATGTAGGTACAGAAATAAAATAGCCAGCTCTACTTCCTTTCAGTCTTGCTGAGCCATGAGGTTCTACTGCAGCTAAAAAGACATTCCCTAATATACAGTCAACAGGGATGTCTGCTATGGCAAATTTCATATATACACAGTGGGTATCAAAACACAATGAGGCTCTAGGGATTTCATATTTGAGTCTTTTGTTTCCCAGTCCTACAACTTCTCTTTCAGCAGATACCCAATATTTGGCTGGAACATTTCTAATATTAAGAATATTAATGTCTGCACCAGAATCTAATAATGCAGTCATGTAAAAGATTTGGCCTTGGATGCAGATTTTTACCTTGACATGATGTTGCTGGTAGGTGATAGTAAACAATCTCATATCTTTGAAGCCAAAATTTGGATCTTGTCTTCCTTCAGCAACTTGAATTTCCTGACTATAAGCTGCTGTGTTCCAAGCATCTTCTTCTTTTTCTTCTTTGATTTCTTTGCCTTTCTGAAGTTCTGCAATTTGAGCTTTGATTGCAGAAATTTCTGCTTTGAGTTGGTGAATTTCACCACTCACTTCCCCCAGAGTTAGGGATCTTACTTTTCCTGGTTTCTGGTGATGCATTTGGAAGGATTTGGTATTCCTTTCATAAGATGCATCAACAAACAAAGGCTTTTTACCTGATTCTTTTGAAGCTTTGGATTTAAGCTGGTCTGTAAATGCTTCTATCAGGCGATTTTTCATGTCTCCTTCCTCCATTGTCCTTATATGAGATAGTATCTTCATTTCTGCTTCTTCTTCGGCAGATGCCATTAGGACTTTTTCTTTAGGAGGCTTCGTTCTTTCTTCTTCTTCACTGGAGCTGTATGAAAATTCAGAATCATTATCATAAAAAATATGACAAGCACATTCTTCTGAATTGGAACAAGAACATTCAGATGAATCAGAATCAGAATATTGGCCCATATTAACTTGAAATTCTTCTTCTGATGAAGTGCTAAAAGAATCAAGGGATGAATCTTCTAATTGGTGCTGCTGGGCTGAGTCTTTGATAATAAGGTTTGGGCACCTTTCTGTAACATGGGTCTTTGATTTGCATCTCAAGCAAAAGATAGGTCCTGAATGTTCTTTCTTAACTTGTTTACCCTTCTGGGCAAAAACAGCTGTCTTTTTCCCTCTATTAAGCTTCGATTCTTCCCCTTGGGGACATCTTGAAGCTGTATGCCCATTCTGGCCACACAACCAGCAAGTGATTTTGTTCCATTTTTCTTGCTTGGATGTATGCAGATGAATGTCAGAAGGATCATAATAATGGGTTTTTGGAACATATCTATAGTGACCCTTCTTATTTCTTTGCTTCCTATCCTTTGTAGAAAATTTTCTTTTATGCTTAGGATAGTTTCTTCTATTTTTATAGAAAGTCTCTTTAAATTCTCGTTTAGCTCTTTTTCTAGACTTTCTCTTTTTGACCAATGGGTCATCTACTGTCAGTCCATATTTGCTGCAAATGGACTTTTTATCTGGCAGTCTGGACAATTTTTCCAGAGATTTATTTACCTTTGAGCTGGTGCAAAGACTTACCAATGTTTTTGTAATATGGGAATAGATTTCTCCCCATGTGTAGGACTCAAAAGGTAACTGGAAGACTTCTTGCAATCTAATGTAGTCAACAAATCTGGAAGGTAAAGCAGCAAGATATACCTGCTTCCATAACAGGTTCTTGGAATCTTTGACTTCATAGATGCGCTGCATCCAATCTCTGTGAAAATCATCAAATTGAGACATTTTATGGCATTTGAGGTTCATTAGAATAACCTCATGTTTGTTTGCTATTTCTGTCTCGCTTCCACACCAATGTTCCAGAATCATTGATGTGAGTGCACCAATCATATTACTTATTACAGTACCATCAGGATTATGAATGACATCTCCCTTTTCATCCTTGAGAACCTCTGCTTCCATAGTTTCAATAAGTTTGGGAGAAGATTTAGTCTCCCACCATCTAAGAAGAGTACCTGTAAAACATTGGATGATGGTTCTGCAAGCATCTATTTCTGATTTACCTCTGAGACACATGAGTTTGTATTCTGTATACATCAAATCAATCATCTGGCGGATTTGGCCAATGCTCATGTTGTCTATGTTCCACTCTCTATGGGAATCAGGAAAGAAAGTATGGGCTTCAGGCAATTTCCCTTTCCCTTCAATGTCAGGAGCAGAATATCTGGAAAATCTATGCTCTAGAGGCTCATAGATTGGGAGTATTTGTGTCTCCTGAGTTTTCTGTTCTTCTTCTGTCTCTGGTTCCTTAAATAAGGAGGCAATATTAATATGCTCTGACTCTTTGGCTCCTGAGGTGGTTTCTTTAGGGAACAGCAGAGGGAATCTATTTATATTCCTCATAGAATTCTCAATCTTTATATTTCTTTTCACCAAAAAAGAATTTGGGACTGGCTTTTCAACTTTTGTAACCTGCATTTTCTCAAATTTTTCATTCAAGCCAGTAAGGAGTGTCTTAGTTACATCAATATGTCCAACTAAGTTTTCTCCTACCTCTTCAATCTTATTTAATGACTCTCTAGTGTAGGAATGAGTCATGCTGGAATCAAACTGTAAATTGTTCAGACAAGAATTTACACTATTTAGTGAAGACTGTACAATATCTATTTGCTTTTTTACATCTTCTGCCTTTGCCACATTCATTTCTAGACCTTTAATAGCAGTATTGGTCCAATTTATCTGTTCACTAGCCTTTTGAATTCTGCCATCAATTCCTAAGGCATTATCATCTTTTTGGACCAGGGGGATGGCTTTAGCTGCATTTGTTTTCTCTCCTAAAATAATTCCTTTATAAGGAGGAAAAGTTGTAGGAGTTTCTACTGTAGATCCATCAAGTGCAGTCCATCCATGTTTGTCTGTTGTACTGCTAGAAGTAGCACCAGTGAAAACATTTATAGGGGCAACTTTATCTTTCCATGAATAGAAAGATATCCAAACATTATTTACTTCCATATAATGTTTCCAATCTGTTGCTAGCTTTCTTTTCTGTTCTGGGGAATATCCTTGGTCAAATTCATCTGCTTGAGGATTTGTATACAAATCCCAGTTCAACATTTCTTTCATCCATTTAGAACTGATTTGAGATTTTAAGCACCCATCCATAAGTGCAAAAAATTTATGCATTTCCATGACTGCAGGCTTTTTACAGTCGGAAGGAATCTGTTTGAATCTGCATTTTGGAATCAGTTCTGATTGCTCAAGTTTCCCTAACCCATATCTTGGCTTTGCTGGTCTCATTAAGCAAATCATTTGGGTCAGCCTAGGGTCTTCTTCTTCTATTGAATGGATCATAAGAACATGATCTGGATCTGACTCTGGCTCATGTGGAAAAGGAATATCAGAACATTTAGGATTTGGGCATGAGCTGATAGAAGTAGAAGGAGGAGCAATGCCAGTTCGGGGATTATGGTGCAGATGAACATTCTGTTCGGCTAAAGTAAGCAGATTTATGACATTTGTACAATCTGGACATTTGACTTCTAAAGAAGAGAAATTAACTAGCTGGGCTAATTCATAAAGCTGACTGTGTCTACAAGAAGAAAATGATGATGATGAACAAGCGGTATCAACAGTGGCAGGATCTCTGTAGTATTTGGATGATTTACAAGCAGCATCGATTCGACGACGATCAATAGTTGATCTGCGGGGAAAAGATATGACTGCATTTGAAGCATTTTCAGTAATATTTGCTGAAGTGATATTTCGGGGAATTGGTGGCCTGGAATGATTCACAACCCAATGTTCAGGGAATTGCAGATCTTCCCATTTGATCAAAAGATGTTCAATTTTTTGGTTCTTTGGGTCTGTTTTGACTACAACACTTGATTTTGAGTCCCGACTGGGAGTATGACGGATTGCTGGCCATAGAGTGTTGGTATGTCTAAAACAGGCTTTAGTCTGAATGGCTATGTTGTTCCTTTTTCTCCTCATGTGAAAACCCATGGTATGGATTTGCAGCTGTAGGATATCTTTAATGGTTTCATCAAACACATGATTTTATAAATGAGAAGACGAAAAGTGCGAGTTGCAAATAGGTGGCAGGGTCCAAGTTTAACCTCCATATATTTGGAAATTTATCTGGTAGGTTGTTGCCCTTCACGAGGCATCTTGTGATATTATTTAAATTAAAAAAAACTAGTAGAAATTAAAATTAACAATTTTTTTACGTTTGATTTTAGCTTCGCACTTTTAGGATGTGCTAGACCCCTATGGAAGTGTTGTGATGTGTTCAAATTTGAACCTTGATGCATTGTATTCTTGTATTTTAGGAATTGGAATTCATTTATCTTGCGTAAGTGTAATTGATGGTACTTTTAGAATTTTCAGTTGTTTAGTTTTGAAAAATATTTTGACTTAGTTTTTGTTTGTCAAATTTTGGAATATTTTTAAATACATAAAACAAGAATGAATTATATATACATCGGATTAAAACACCAACCTTATAGTTAAATTATGTGAATATAAGCTTAATCAAATTGTTGATCCGTTCATACCATGAACCTACAAGGTAGATGAAAATGCCCCATCTTTGGTCTTAAGGATGTCGTTTTCATGAGAATATTGGAATCTATCTGTATGTACATCTCTCGGAACCCTATTCAAATTTATACATGGGTGGCGCACCCAAACGGCCAGTGTTCAGTTAAAAGTGTTATTCAAGGGGTTTTCGATTGTTTTTGAGGCTCTTTAAGAAGCTTGGACCGCAGATTTACCCTGACTTGGAACCCTATTCAAATTTATTCAAGGGTTGTGCACCCAAAGAGCTATTCTTCAGTTAAAAGTGTTATTCAAGGGGTTTTCGATTGTCTTTGAAGCTCTTTAAGAAGCTTCGACCACAGTATTAGCCTGCTTTATTAGAAAGCATGTAGGAAAATATTGAGGGAGAGGATGTATGCCGTATTAAAGGTTTGTTTTTTTTTTTTATTATTATTAAAGAAGATAAGAGTTGGTCCACATTTTTTTCCTTAAATTTTAAGGAAGACCAGAGTTAGCCCACATTTTCTTTATAAAAAGCATATAAAAAAAATACTGAGAAAGAGGGTGTATGTAGTATTAAAATATTTTTAACTTTTTTATTTTATTTTAAAGAAGATAAAAGTTAATTTAACCTGGAAAGAATTTTACATCTTTTTTATATATAGTTATAGAATACATATATACACGCAATTAAATTAAAGAAATTTTAATATTTGAGAGAATATATATATATATATATATATAATTTTAAAGGAAAAAAATTAATTTTTAGTAAATTAATATATTTTAATTATATATTATTTATCTTTTTAGAATTTCAACTTTATCTTATAATATCAACTATAAATATAAATATAAGAAAGAATTCATCAACTTCAATATTTTCCTAATCATAATAATTGATTGAAATATCATATTTAGTCTTTTAATTTGAAATTCTACTTCAATATTTTCATAATCATAATAATTGATTGAAATATCATATTTAGTTTTTATTTTGAAATTCTATTTCAATATTTTCATAATCATAATAATTGATTGAAATATCATATTTAGTTTTTTATTTTGAAATTCTACTTTAATATTTATAACATTGAAATTTTTTTTTTTTTTTTAATTACAAAATTAATCGTAAATTAATTATTATGAAACTAATTATTATTGAATAAAAATTACATCAAATGTTCATCAATTCAACAAAATTTTATTTAAAACAAGAAAAATCTTTAACCTAATTAATTGTCAAGTGATTATATTGTATTCCAAAAAAATGGAATATATATATATATATATATATATATATATATATAGATAGATAGATAGATAATGTTTTTAAAACTTGGATAGACATCGATTTATAATAAACATCAAATAACTTATTTTATTATACATTTCACTTTGCTAAAATGAGGTAAATTATAACTATATATATTAAAAAAAAAACATGGAACATGATTCTTAATCATGGAAATTTACTTCCACTTTAACATGGATACTTTGTTACAATACAGTGACTTATCAATTCATATGCCATTTTTTTAGTTAATCAGTTTAATTGAAAAGGGAAAAAAAGGCATGGAAATAAATCTCAACATTTCATTTATGTATACTACTAAGAATATTCTAAAATATTCCATGGAGGTTAAATCCATACGATCCACCTAATCACTAGAACAATCATATAAATTAAATGACTAATAAAATAGATAGGCATAAATCATAATAATCATCAAAATACTTGCCTAATAACTCTCACATTACTAAAATAAATAAAAAATCATAAAAACTAAATGACTTATTGCTTTATTATTATTATTTGATTATTATAAAAGAATTAATATATAAATTAGACATACATAAATTTGAAAAGGCATGGAATAAAATTCTTATCTATGAGTATTTATCCTCACTTTACTACTAAATTTGAATCTATAAATAAGGTATGTTACAATACCATGGTATTGCATTTTTTTAATTAATTAATTCAATTAAAATAGAAAAAGAAAAAGGCATAGTTACTTTGAAATAAATTTCAACTTTTGATTTGTATAACTATAAAAAATATGCTAAAATATTTGGTGTCTACTATCTATCTAAGAATCATTGATAATTAAATTAAAATTATACCAACTCTATTGAAAATAATAACAATCTAATTATTAATAATTAAATTAAAATTGTGAAAATCCTATTCCAAAAAAACTTCAATATCTCTTTTAATCATTACTTCAACTATAATTATATATCTCTTTTAATCATTACTTCAACTACCATTATATATATTTTTAATAAGAAAACGCTTATTTTTTTATCAGCACGTTGAATGGTAATCATTAATAATTTCTAATCCATATGAAATATTTTTCATATTCCTATTTAGGATCCTCAATGATTTAATTTTCAAATCCAATCTTTAATAATATTGCAATCCAATATTATATATTAAATGCCTCTTTATTTTGGAATTATATATTATATTTCTGTATTTTGGAATTAAAAAGAAGCTTGTAGAGTGAACCATTGAAATGTGCTCAATCATTGTATACACTTTTAATCATCATCCACAATTTTTAAATTTGCCAAAAAGTCACTATCTTTATCCATTTGTTGACGTGTTTCCCACAAGCTCAAGGTGGCCAACTGCGTTGATCCTTCCTCTTTCATTCGCTCTACTACGCTGTTGTACGCATTAGTTTCGACATCAACTGTGGTAAGGACGGTGGTGCATTCATTAATGGAGCCTTACTCCCGGGCACCACTAAATTTGGGAATGTTCCTCCCACCTTGCATTCATTAACGGAGTCTTAGTCTCGGGCACCACTAAATTTGGGACTGTTCGTCGCTTTTCCCGGGCACTACTAAATTTGGAATGTTCCTCCTCCCACCTTGCATTCATTAACAGAGTCTTACTCTCGGGCACCACTAAATTTGGGACTGTTCGTCGCTTTCCCCGGGCATTATTAAATTTGGAATGTTTCTCTCAGCTTTTCTGGGGTGGACAGCGAGCTTTTCTGGGGTGGACAGCGGCATATCAGATGAATCGGGTTTGCCCAAACAAATATATATATATAGATATAGATGTATATATTTTATAAGTTGTATTTTACATCTCCATTGTGCATCTCTCACTGAATTCGTCCACTTCTAATGTGGCAGCAATGTGAATTTGATTCCCTGCATTTTCATAGATTACTCAAGTATATATATATAAAAAATAATGGGTTATTTAATTATGAGGTATTGGAGTTTTTAGCTATTTAGTGTTAAATTATGATTTTTATGTTAGTTTTTTTATTGTATATATAAATTTATATGGCATTTTTTTATTTTTTTTTTTTTGCTATTTACAACCTGAAGAATTTACCATTTAAATTAGTGATTTCAATTTTAATAGATTTTAAATAAATTCTACTGAAAAATATAGAAAAACTTTAAAACATATAATAAGTAAATTAGTACTTAAAAAACTTTAAATATGGTTATTTTTCAAATAAGATAATTTTGAATATTGTTATTTTTTAAATAGGATCTTTTGTGTTAACAAGGGCTGGTATAAAATTAATATTTTCAAATAAAACTTATTTTGAAATTTAGTTTTAATAGAGAAATATGTGTGCTTTTGGTTTGAGACATTGGTAAATTTTTAGGATTGGCACTATGTATAAAATTTATTAAAAAATTCTACAATGCCCGTGGAAAATGGAATTTGAGATAGTCCAATGTTTTAGGCAATCTCTGCTTGAGACATTGGTAAACTTTTAGGATTGGCATTATGTAAAAGATCTATTAAAAAAAATCTATAATGGACGTGGAAAGTAGACTTTGAGTTAGTCTAATGTTTTAGGCAATCTCTGTTTGAGACATTGTTAAAATTTTAGGGTTGGCATTATGTAAAAGATCTATTAAAAAAATCTATAATGCCCGTGGAAAATGGACTTTGAGATAGTCCAATGTTTTAGGCAAACTGATTGATTAACTTGAAAAAATCAAAGTTCATAGATAATTCAGGTACGGGAAAATTGATTGAAATACCAATTACTAGTCTTTGAGAGGAAAATTTTAGTTGACATAAGCAAATGTTTTTTGACAATTCATAGCAAAGATTTAATAGAAAAATATACTAAATTGTAATGTTAGATATGAATGTTGTGTTATCCCAATTCTAAATCTAAAAACATACCTTTTTTACTTTTCAATAATGAATTAATTATTAAATTTAAGTTTAACTCATCTAAATTTTAATGTTAAATGAAAAACTATTTTTTTATTACTCAACATTATCATCAACTAAAACATACTTCTTTTACTTTTCAATAATGAATTAATTATTAAATTTAAGTTTAACTAATCTAAACCTTAATGTTAAATGAAAAACTATTTTCCTCTGTCTCGCATCTCATGAGAGTTAAGAAAGATTAGGTTATATCCCACATGAATATCAAGGCAGTACCATGGATTTTCATAAACCTCAAGCTAAAAATGGACAACTTGACCAAGTCAAATTTACTTTAATTACCCAACAAAAATTAATAAAAAAATAATAATGTAGAATTTCTATTTTAACATAGGGTTATACTTATTATTATTTCAAATTAACTTGACTGAGACAAAAGATTTAATGGACAGGCATTGTAACATCTCTCCCATAGCACCTTTCCTTTTAGTCTAATTATCAAATAGTCCAGACCAAGTCAATAATTTACTTCCCTGAGTCAAAATATTTATGAGACAAACATTACAACATCTCTCACATACAAAACTATCTTTTTAAACATAATTAATTATCAAAAATTACAAACTGAATCAATGCCCAAGAGGGAGTCACTACATAGCGTGAATACTACCCAACAAGGCTACATCAAGATCCAAATGTAGGCTACAACAGAAAGCCATCTAATGAAGCTACAACAGGATACAAAGGTACACCTGAAGGCTCCTACAGAAAGTCATTTAATGAAGGCTACAAAGTCATTTATAAATGACCAGAAATCTTCTGATCTTATACCCTTATAAAACACATTTCGTGGGTAAAGATAAAAGCAACCGAGAGGCGGCTACTTATGTACTTGGAGTATGGAGCAGACTGTTTGCACCATGGCGAGCAACAGTGCAAAAATTGCACCCAAGAGAGCTAGACATTTCCATGGCGATGAGAAATAATCCTTTATAAGCTGGGCAAAACAGACCTTGAACTTACTTCCGTAGTGCTTCATCACATCATCTTGCAGTTGCTGGAAGATATCTTCCCGGGGCAGGGTGACACCTTTGCATAGACCGTTGAAGAGCGCTGCGACCTCTGCATCACTCCCAATGTAGTTTTTAAGGACTTGACTATGTCTTAGCAGAGCCACGTCTTTTTCTGTGTCGATCAACTTGTTCATCAGACTCAAGTAGCAGGTAACGTAATTGATTTTAGATGGCTTGCATAGCTCAAGAGCGACCAAGTTACGGAAGAGTACCTCTGTGTGATCCGTAACATTGATCGGAGGAAGATAAATAGTGGCTTTTTTCCGATCAAAATAAATTTTCTTGATGCCTCCATTGCATCGCTTAAATTTGATGCCAGCGTTACTTAATTCTACCGCAGGAGGGATGAATCTATAGTCCGTCCGAGATTTTTTCTTGCCGTCCTTGTTGTCGATTTGAATTGCATGCTCATCGGAAGGTGGAGACACAATGAAGCTGTGCAACAAACCCAGCAAATGATGAGCTTGTTCATGTGGTGGTTGCCACGACCATCTTTCCATACCGTCTTCATAATCGAAAGGGTAGAACTTGGTCCCTGGAGTTTTCACCAGCATATCCAAAAGAATTTTCTTTGCATCATCCACCGAGGTGAACTCCACTTCTAGTAACTGTCGTAGAACTGTCAAGGGGATTTGATTTTCTAGCATCAGAATGTCGTTCAGTATATCAAATCCAGTAAAATCGATCTTTGTACTCTCAAAAATAGGTTCATAGTTACCACTACCTTGCCCGATTGACGTGTCTTCACCCAGAGTCCTGAATATTTCTAGAATGAAGCAACCATCCAAAGTAACCATCTCAGTGAGGCTGTCTGGCTCGTAATTGAGTTTTTCATCGTAGCAGCTCTTGATTTTGTTCGCATCCCGGAAGATTTTAGAGATTGCACGAATGGAGAACTCCTTATTATCTGGATCGCTGGTGTGCCTACTATCATTGAACCTGGTCAGCATTCTATGCAGGGCTCTCCTTTTGTGGTAGTCCATTGGACGAAGATTTACGCCGTTGTAATGGTATGGACCCAACGAAACGATTTGAGGGACATATGCCTTCATTTTCAACTCTTTGAGGAAGTTAGGAACTCTAAATATCGAGACAACGGACTGCAATCTGGCATCAACATAAGATTCATGTTGAATATGAATATCCAATGCTTTGTCATACACCCATCTGGGCGTTTCTGGATCGTCTGGTAATTTTTTCCGTTGTGGCCATCTGATTTTCAATGGAGATTTAAAAGATACAGTAGCGGGGGCTCGAGGGGCTTCTGACTTGGATTTGACTCGAGAGGAGGCTTCTGACTTGGATTTGGCTGGAACGGCTGCTTTCGATGCTGCTGGGACGCATTGGCACGTAATTATACGTGCTGAAACCGCTTTGCGCTCCTTTCGCTTGAACATTGAATCACCGAATCAGTGTCGACCTCTGCAGCCCAAAATATTTCAGATAGCGCACGTAACACAACACAGGTTATGTCGTCTCTCCCAACTCCAAATTCCAATGTATAAAGATTATGTAACTTTACTTTTTGACTTAATGACGACTTTACTGATGACGACAGCCACTATCTGGAAACTTCATGGAAAACTTCCACATCACTCATTTCAATCAACTTTACTAATGACAATAAGCACGTCATAAGCACGAGATGGAAATTGGAATCTTAATGGAAAACTTTCACATAACTCTTTTTACAACTGCCACCACTCTCCAACTTTACCTTCATTTTTCAAATCAGTAATGGAACTTGGCTGCTATTTCCTAGTACAGATTTACTCATTGTAATTATTCAAAAAAAAACTATACCATTGAAATTATCTTACAGATTTACTCATTATAATTATTAAAAAAAATCACACCATTGAAATTATCTAGTTGTTTTAAGTAAAACCATATTATTGAAATTATCTTATTGGTGGTTCATAAGGGGGTAGGTTTTCACTTCTTTTAATGTCTGGGGAAAGTTTTCACTCACCTATGAGGCAGGGTTTCAATCTTGCTCTATGCCTTTCAGTCTTGGGCCATTAACCAGTTTCCTTACTCCTAAAAATACATGCTCTTAACTAAGCATAAACTTAAATAAATGTTTTATATACTCTAGGCCCACACAAAAATCTTTTATATAGTTTTCACTCACCTACTGAGGCAAGGTTTCAATCTTGCTCTATGCCTTTCAGTCTTGAGCCATTAACCACTTTCCTTACTCCTAAAAAGACATGCTCTTAACTAAGCATGAACTTAAATAAATATTTTATATACTCTAGCCCCACACAAAAATCTTTTATATAGTTTTCACTCACCTACTGAGGTAGGGTTTCAATCTTGTTCTATGCCTTTCATTCTTGGGCCATTAACCAGTTTCCTTACTCCTAAAAAGACATGCTCTTAACCAAGCATAAACTTAAATAAATATTTTATATGCTCTAGGCACAGACAAAAATCTTGTATATAAATATTTTCAATCAACCAAACACTTTTATATAAAAATTTTCAATCAAGATTAACCAAGTACCCACTAGTATGCAATTGACACTTTCATATTGGTACCCAAGATTTGATGAGTGGAAACCATAGTTATTAATTCTAATATTATATAACTAGTGCAACCATATAAATTAATACATTTTAAAAACATTCTTAGAACAAGATTCTTAGCTATAGAGATTCATTCCCATTTTATTATAGGATTCTTAATTTGTATATATGCTTTGTAACAATATCATGGACCAATACTATGACTTATCAATACCAAATGCCTAAAAAAGGATAATTCATTTCATATGATACTTGTTTGTTCATAATAAAAAAGACATAACTACTTTGAAAATAAATCTTAGCCTTTGGTTTGTGTATGCTATTAAGAATATTATATGGAGGTATTGATGGACAAATCTTATCTTGCATACAATATAGATCTCCCTGGACCTAGAAACCAAGTCTAGAACAAAACAAACAAACACATAAAAACTCTCTCTAGGTTCATTGCCATTAATTCATGAATAAATGCAAGCAATGAGATGAATAACTCATATTGTTTTTTTCGATGTTTGTCCTCGCTATTGTTCGTTGTAGCTTTCAATCTCATCCTCGATGTTCCAAGCCAAGATCTGCAAAGACACCAATAAACAAATCATTAAAACACATGATACATAAATGATTTAACATAAATTATATAAGTGATTAGGGAATCTTATACCAATCATTATAACAACAAATGTGGGAAAGAAAAATGTATTTGTATTAATGAAATATGAAAGAAGATCACAACCAATGACTTGATGTTGTGATATTTACTTTTACAACCAGGTATTTATTTATACAATAATAATCATGTGATAAAAATTTATGAAAACATGAGGTACTGTTCAACGAAGGAGTAGAGATTCAATATTTGATTTGTTGTTGCTTGAACTTCCTTGTTGATATCACGTTCACATGAAGGAAGATGCATCTTGACCGAACATTGTTGACTCAATAGTTGACCTCCCAGTCTACGCCTTGGGTACTTTTCTTCCCCAAAGACCCCCAAGTTGCAATCGGTCTGTAAAGTAGACATTAGGGGAATCTTGAGGTCTAAAATGGGCCTCCTAAGGAAATTATAAAATAATAGTGGAAATAATAAAATAATATTAGATTACATCGTCAAATTTTAGAGGTAAAAAAGAAAATATATTTTTTCAACTCGTATTTTCAACTTATCTCCCTATTGGTTTACTCAAATTTCGAGCGACGACACTCGTTGGATGCAAAGTTTGATTCCTTATCCAAGAATTAACAATGTTGCATACTTTCGATTGACCCTACTATACGAAGAATGAGAAATACGTGAAAAACATGATTGCAATCACATTTTTTCATGTATTTCTCATTTTTCGTGTAGTAGGGTCAATCAAAAGTATGCAACATTGGTACTCCTTGGATGATGAATTAAATATTGCATCCAACAAGTACTCCTACTCGAAATTTGAGTAAAACCTTAGGGAGATAAGTTGAAAATACGAGTTGAAAAAGTAGTTTTATTATTTTTTAATCTTTTTACTATTTTAATCCAAAAATGGTGAATCGTCACCCATGGTTGACATCATCATCTTGAATCCTATCGGTTCTTATAAAGTTTATTTTGGTTGTACATTTTTTCTTAGGAGGCCCATTTTAGCCCTCAAAATTTCCCTAATGGGAAGAATACTAGTCGATGGATAAGACCACTCTTGGCTCAAAAGTTCCCTCTCTAATGACCCACCTAAACAAAATTTCTATAGGCTTGATAGTCACTCACATAGAATTATGTAATCCATCCAACGAAAAAAGTGATCCCCTTCCCATAGTTTTCTCCTTTTATAAGAGGCCTCATAGGTGACACTTGTCATGCTTCATGCAAAAATAATTATTTTTATTAATCTAAAAGTCGTATTATTCACCTATCCATGTATCTGCCTCTCACCAAATCTCTCCTAATTTATTTGCTTAATTTTTTTTTTTAAATAATATTTTCCCTCACCCCAATGTGACTCCCTATTTCTTCCCCTAGTTGTCTCTTGATCCCCCTTTTATACTCCTCAATTTGTGTTCATCATTGAAGTCAACTAGTAGGTCTCAGATTTGGCTCCCTAACAACACCCTAGTTTATCTCAAGTTGACTCTTAGATGGAGATCCTTGTGGTGGCCTTTTCCACATGGAGGTTCTCTCATGAAGCTAAATTTCTCTAATTTAAATTATTATTCATTATTTTCATTCACCACCCTCTTTTCTTAATGAGCTTAAACTATAAGAGGACTAATTTTTTGAGTTAACTCGATGTCCCTTTCCCCTTTTTTCTTACTAAACAGTTACATACTTTGGAGTTACTTTATATGCTCATTATATACCTAAGATTTTTTAAACGTGGGAAGGGTAGAGATACTCAGTTGGTCCAATATTTGTATTTCTTCCTATTCTCCATTTACCCCAAGATCTGCTCTTGATTTAGGTAACTTAGTTCTACAACCTGACTTACTACATTATGTGAATTAGTATGATTATCAAATATTAATAATATTTCAGCAGTTTCTTCTTGATGCAAAGGGCATCGAATCGATCATTCCCTTCAAGAACTTCTACAAGAAAATTTTCAAGAACTTCCCTTGAATTTCCAAGAGTGTTAAGCCTTTTCCCTTCAGGCATACAATGACTATGATGGGAAAAACTAGATGTGATGCCGGAGACCACTATCCTCTCCTATGTCACCATCTATAGTGATACTAATGGTGTCGGGGATCAAGGAATCTGCCTTGATGTGTGCCCCCCAATAAAATATTCATGAGTGACCCAATTTTTGGTCCACCCCCACGACATCATGATCTTCAAGATGAAGGTATCCCAACACCTTCTCGCCTAAGTCATGGAAGGAGTGCTAGTGGGTAAAATTGGGGATGTTGTCCCATGCCTCCCATGAAATTTCGTCTTTCTATACACCCCCATCACTCATCTCATTAGAATTCACAAAAAAGTTTTAAATTGGACTTTAAAATTTTTCTGAGGCAACGATATGTAATTCAAACAATCCAGAGGATGTCAACTAATCACATGCAAGTGCAAGTGCATCTAGGTAGTCTCCCGCCACACTTAATAATCATCAGTAATATTTGATTCATAATATTAGCCACCAATATAATTTTGCATGCTAAATCATCATCAAGACATAATCATCAATATCGTTGTAATTATGAGCAAGAACTAATGTAAACAAAAACATAATGAATCCATCACATGATTAGACATAGTCATAAAATGTGTCCATCACAATTATTAGCATCATAATATCAAACTAGAAAAACAATTATTATCACATCCACTCATAGTAAGAGTCAAATATCTAGATCCTCAACTTGAGGTCCTCAAGGAATAATGTACCAAGGCCAATGCCATAAAAGGGCTAGTCAGCCAGAGTGGGGCACTACAATTGCTGACTGGGTTAAAAAATTATTAAACGTTAGGTGCCACGACACAATTTTCAAAAGAAATAACTCACATAATTCAACTAGAAAAATAATGACCACGTAACTTGGAGAACAAATCAACCACGTAATGCAACTAGTATAATGAAAACCTAAAAGAGCACATTGGAGAAAACCGTTCGTAAGAAGTGTTGAGAAACCAAGTGTTGTATAGATCAGGGCTTGATTCCTCTTACTTGATAATTACTTGTGAATGTGATCTAGAAGGATGTTGGTGGCCACCTGCCTATTCCACTTGGCCCCCACCACAGTCTCTTTTAGTTTTTCAATTTCCTTAATTGTAGCATAGTTTACTATTTTTGGCAGTTTTTCGTGTCCTAAACTTCCAGAGTCATTTTGAGGCCCTAAACGACGCTTTTTGGGAAAACTGGGGCTAACGTGATCGCTTACCAATGTTGGCCACTCAAAAGTTTTATTCCTCGGACATATATTTCTAATGAGTTATTGTATGCATCAAACGAAGATCGTATGCCAAATTTACGACCCCAAGAAGTTGATGTACCAATTTACCCAAACGGGGCCCATAGTTTTGGTGCTTCATCTCCTAGGGTGAGGTTTTTAGATGTTTAGGGTTTTCCATTCTTTCTCAATTATAAATAGGCCTCCAAGCCTCATTGTAACATAGTTCAAAGGCATGTATTCGCCACATCTCTTCTCAGAGATAAGCTACAATCACCCAAGCTAGTCTTATTTCTATTATGTTTGTAAGCATATTTCAGTACTTGAGATTAATGAAATGAAGTGATATTTCTGTTGCATCTCTGTATTTATGGTTATATCTGCAGTTTGTTGCATTCCTATTTAAGTTTGGATCAATGGTATCAGAGTGGGATGCTCTTTCTCTATTTTTCTTTGCATGTCCCCAATGAGGTCAAGATATAAGGAGTTAGGGCTCCAATTGGTCGAACCTTTGCAAGACCATCCTCGTAAATCCTGATGGCCTCCCATGTGCAAGAGAAGAAAGACAAAGGGGCAAGAGATCCTTTCAAAACATTGCTCGAAGAAGCCCTCACGCAATAGAGGAACACTATGATGGAAAAATTTTCCCAGATCCTTCAGTTGGTACCCAAGGGTGACACATCTCCTTCCAACAGCTACTCTGGAAGCACCACACCCTTTAAGGTACAGGTTAAATTTGACATCCCCATATTTGAGGGTCGGATAGATGCGGACATCGTAGATAAATGGTTAAATCTGCTAGAAGGATATTTTTTTGTTCATGATTTTTCCAGCTGAGAAAATATTACTTTTTCACTTCTCAAAGTCACCCCCCATGTCAAGGGTTGGTGGCAAACCTACTATGAGAAGAAGGACAAAAGTACACCCTCACTATTTTCGGACAGACCCACTTGGAATTCATTTCAGGACGCCATCAAGGAGAAGTACTAACATGTCGGGAGTTATGAGGATAGATACATAAAGTGGACCATGCTACGGCAGGGAAGGGACCAAGATGTGAGGGAGTTTACCAATGTTTTTCATATCCTTCGCACAAAGTTGGGTATCAAGGATTTTGAGAAAAATTTGGTATTCAAGTAGCACAACTGCCTACACAAGTACATCCATGATGAAAAGGAGTTCCTGGACATCTCCTCGCTTGGCACAACATACCGATATGCTATCAAGATTGAGAAAAATTTTAAATAGAAAAAGCAAGACTTTGGATTTGTGAATCCGAAGTAAGGGAAAGGTGCCCCCAAACCGTAGAGCAAAGGGAAAAGCCATGGCGGGCTAACTTAGGATAACTTACCGAAGCCACAAGAAAATAAGATCACCACAAAGACAAATGAGGACACAAGAAAGTGGTGTGATTTCCATCAGAGCTCCACTCACAAAACAAGTGAGTGTCATGCCAAGCAGTCACTGGTGGCCGAGCTGAAGGCTTCTGAGTCAGACGCATGTTACGACTTTGAGTCAGAAGCTGATGAGGGGAATAAAAAAGGGAAGCAGATCAATGACGTGGAGCCCAGTGCCATTGTGGCCACCACCAATATTCATAAGATTAAGCCTGAAGATCTAGAGGACGGGGAACGCCTATTTCACTCATAGATGTGGGTGAAGGGTTCTCTGTTGTAGTTCATTGTCAACATGAGGAGCCAAAAGAACCTCATTTTAGTAGAGGTCATGAAGTTACTAGGCCTACTAACTACAACACATTCGCAACCTCACACCATCAAGTGGCTACACCAAGGATGAGATCTCCATGTTATCTAACAATGTCGCCTTCCCTAGAGCATCAAGCCCTCCATGGATGAGGTATTGTGTGATGTTGCTCATCTTGAAGTTTGTGATGTATTATTAGGACAACCATACTTGTGGAAGCAACATGTTGTATATGAGTCTAGAGCCTGCTCTATTATTATTTATTTGGGTAGTAAGTTATATAGGATACCGAAGGTAGCCCCACCTACCACCATCTCTTTGATATCTGCTAAGCAATGCAGTAATATCATTTCCCATACTGGGATTTTTTTTTCTTTTTGATTCACTCTCAAAGTAAGGGGAAGATCGTAGCCACATCCATGGCCCCGGGAAGGGTTCCTCCATGCAACAAAAGCAGGTGGATATGGTCATGGAAGAATATAAGGACATCTTCTCCTCACGCATAGGGGTACCCTTGCATTTCCAGGTCAAGCATTCGATTGATATGACTCCCAGAGCACCTCTACCCAACGGGCCGATACATCACTGCTCCATTATGAAAAATGAAGAGATCAAGCAAAAAATCCAAGAGTTGATACAAAAAGGGCACATCCGATCAGGTTCCTTGCCTTATGGGGGCCTGCTTGTACTTGTACAATCGAATGATGGGACTTGGAGGCTCTCCATTGATTATCGGGAATTAAACAAAATCAATGTCAAGAATACGTATCCAATCCCATGGATTAATGACCTTCTGGACCAACTCAAGGGGACCAAGTATTTCAGCAAGATCGTTATGAAGTATGGCTATCACCAAGTTCTAATGGAGCCCACAGATGTATGGAAGACTGCCTTCAAATCCAAGGAAGGCCTTTTTGAACGGTTGGTTATGCCCTTCGAGTTGACAAATACCCCTGCTACTTTTATGAGGCTAATGGACGACATCTTGCAACCCTTCACCAAATCATTTGTGGTCGTTTATCTGGATGACATCTTCCTCTTCAGCAAGAGTTGGGAAGAACACTCGTAACACATTCGGCAGGTCCTTTAAACCCTTCGGCAGCAAAAACTATGTGCCAACTTGGAGAAATGCACCTTTGGCATGAGCCAGGTTCAATATTTGGGTTACATCATAGATGAGCATGGCGTGCATGTGGATTCAGCTAAGATCCATGTAATTCGGGATTGGTCATCCCTGACCACTCTCATGGAGCTTCGCAAATTTTTGGGCCTTCCAATTTTTTATCAGAGGTTCATGTTGGGATTCTGCCATTTCACTTGGCCTTTGAGTCAGATTACTAAGGGCGGGGTGAAAGTAATGATTTGCTTGTCTGATTCCCAACATAAGGTGTTCATTGAGTTGAAGCACCAACTCTGTTTTGCATCAATACTCACACTGCCAGACGTGAAACAATCATTTGAAATTGAGACAGATGCCTCAGACTATGCTATTGGTGTAGCCCTCACCTAGCACGAGCATCCAGTGGCCTATCATAGTGAGACACTTTCTGGTACAATTCAGAAGTACCCCACCTATGATAAAGAGATGTATTCCATCATGCAGGCTTGCCAGTAATGGAAGCATTACATTCTAGGGAAGGAGACGATCATCCACACTGATCATCGACCTCTCCAGTTTATACGGACACAAGGGAAGTTACAGAATTATCGCCATCATAAGTGCTCTACATATTTGCAACAATTCCACTTGAACATTAAATACAAAAAGGGTAGCACCAATAATGTTGCAAGTTTCCTCAACTGACTCCTAGTTGTAGCATTGACTACTGTTCTCAACTCTTGTGGCCACGAGACTTCTAGATGGCCACAACTATACAAAAATGATCTAGAGTTCACTTCCACATACCATATGCTAGTAGATGGAAAGAAAATTCCTAATTTCCACTGCCAGGATGGATTATTATGCTACTTGGGCCACCTTTGTGTTCCTTCAAGCGAGCATGCCAAGATGATTTGGGAGGCGCACTACAGTTGGGTCACAGGACACTTTTGTGTGGAGAAAAATGTGGCTATACTACAAAAGTACTTTTATTGGCCCTAACTCTGACTAGATGTTGGGAAATATATCAAATCCTGCACTGCCTGTGCCATCGCCAAGCCTACCATCAAGAAGCAAGGCTTGTACGCTCCTCTACTTACTCCCAGCTAGCCGTGGGAATTCATATTGTTAAAATTGGCAACTAAGGCCAAACTCCACGTGGGTCACCTTATTCTTGGATGATAATATTTTCCTAGATTCCTCTCATCGAGAGGTGTAGGGTTGATCTAAAGATCATCCGATTCCAATAAGTATTTATGGAGATATGCATTTATTTTGATTATGGAATAGTTATCAAGCCGACTAGCAACTCATGTAGGCTCATAAGCCCAACAGACGCATCTATTCATCATCAACATTTGTATATAAATACAGGAGGTCTTTTCCTCATTTGGACACACACTGATCATCACATCTCTCTCTCTCTCTCTGGTGTGCAGCGAAATCTTGCACTAGTGCATGGCAAAATCTTGCACTAGTGCATGGCGAAATCTTGCACTGGTGCACGGTGAAATCTTGCACTAGTGTGCGGCGAAATCTTGCACTGGTGCGCGGTGAAATCTTGGACTGGTGCGCGGTGAAATCTTGGACTGGTGTGCGGTGAAATCTTGGACTGGTGCGCGATGAATCTTGGACTGGTGCACAACGAAGTCTTGGACTGGTGCACAATGAACGACTCACCGGTGGAAACTTGACAAGTTCGATCTAGGGTCTGCTGCCCTAGTTTAGGGCTGATCTGGGGATTGCTGCTGTTGATATAAATCAGATCCTTGTACTATTTCTCTCTGTTGAATTATTGAATATAAAATAAGATTTGATCAAAGGGTTTCCCCATATTGGGGTTTGTCCCTGTCTAGCCACCACATCTTGTGTCTCTTGTCTTGGCTTGTTTTCTTTCGATCGTTTAATGTTCTATCTGCACTTTACTTTATGTACATGTGATTGCTAATCTATGGATAGTAATAAGAAAGATAAGTAAACTGCTATAAGCATAGAAAATACCATATCTTAACATGGTATTAGAGTGAGGTGAAGACAAAGCCCAAGCAAGAGCAAGAGCAATCACCAAAGAGAAGATTGGCAAGGCTATCCTAAAAGAACTATGGGGTCCTCAACACTCTTCCCTACTGAAGACAAGCTTCGTGAGAAAGCTGACTATCATGGATGGAAGATGTCTATCGATCTAACCTTAGAAAATCAAGGAGTGTTGGACCATCTAAGAGGCAATATTGTTGAGCCTCCATCAAATGCACCCGATGCTGCCAGGAACAAATGGACCTAAGGGTGGAAGAAAAGGACGATGTTACATTTGTGATAAAGTAGGTCACTATGCAAGGGAGTGCCCTGATAGAAGGGACTCACACCGGGACAGTGATCAAAATCCCTCTCATGGCAATCAAAGGAATGGAAAATCTAATAGCAAAGGTAAAAGGAGTGCTGGAAATCAAGGAAGAGGACAACCAGCTAGAAATTCTAGGTATTAATCTAACACTATTGACAATAAACAAGATGAATATTATCTACCAGCTTCTATATCTACCTTTTCTCCTTCGGACTTGCTAGGAAATTAGCTTATTGATAGTGGTGCCTCAAGGCACTTCACTGGTTACAAAGAAGTTCTCCATAATCTGATAGAGAAAGAAACTAACTTGGAAATTGTCCTTGGAGATAATATGAAATATCCCATGAAAGGTGTAGGCAATGTCTCTCTTAAATTGAATCAAGGCAATGCGATCCACTTTCAAGATGTATTATATGTACCTGACCTCAAAAAGAACCTGGTGTCCATTTCGGCAATGGAAGACAAAGGCTACAAGGTGGCTTTCAGTGATGGCAAGGTACGTGCATGGAAAAACAATATTAAAGATGCCTTCACTCTTGGGTTTCGAGTTGATTCATTATATCAGGTCGGAGGAAGTGCGCTAGGTGTCATGTCATGTGACACATCTCAAGCCTTGATCGAGAATCAAACCGAAAATAAGATCAAGATCTTAAGGACTGATAATGGGATTGCATATGAAATCTAACAAGTTTCATGACTTTTGTAAAGAGGCTGGCATTAAGAGGGAGCCTACTACACCATATACTCCTGAACAGAATGGTGTGGCGGAAAGGAAGAACCGTATGATTATGGAAGCTGTCCATGCCATGCTCCATGATCAAAGACTTCCGAATTTTCTATGGGCCGAAGCTGCAAACACCGCCATATATGTACAAAACCAATGCCCTCATCAAGCATTAGGTTCCAAGACTCCTGAAGAAATGTTCATCGGTAAGAAACCTGACATATCTCATTTTAGAATTTTTGGAAGCCCTATATATTTTCATGTACCCAAAGAGAAAATTAATAAATTGGGTGCATCTGGAAAGAAAGGAATCTTCGTGGGCTATGGTAAAAATACTAAGGGTTATAGAATCTATGTAGCCGGTCAAAGGGAAGTCGTGATTAGTCATGATGTCACCTGTGACGAAGATATGGCTCTCAACAATGTGAACAATCTTCCTACATTGAGGAGCTCTCAAGAAGCTGACACCAGGGAACCGAAAGAAAAAGAGTATGACGAGATATTTGCACCTGTTGCCAAATATACCACCATCTGCTCGATCATAGCCCTTGCGGCTTCACAAGGATGGAACGTACATCAGATGGATGTCAAGACCACATTCTTGCATGGTTCGATACAAAGAAGAGGTCTACATGGAGCAACCCGAAGGATTTGAGATTTATGATCGAAAATCTCATGTGTGCAGGTTGAAGAAGGCCCTCTATGGGTTGAAGCAAGCACCCCGAGCATGGTATGAGAGGATCGATAGCTACTTGATGAAGCTGGGATTCACTAGGAGTGAAGTCGATCCCAACCTTTACTTTAAGGTTGAAGATGACAAACCTCTCATACTAGTGTTGTATGTTGACGACCTCTTTCTAACAGGTGTAGACCCTCTCATTCACAAATGTAAGAGGGAGTTGGCTTTTGAATTTGAAATGAAGGACCTAGGACTGATGCACTATTTCCTAGAACTTGAAGTCTGGTAGAAACCAAGGGAAATTTTCCTATCTCAAGGAAAATATGTGGTGAAGATATTGGAAAGATTCGGTATGGTGGACTGCAAGCCTATGACTACCTCGAGGATCTTAACTTTCAGAAGTTATATGGTAGTGATGTTGGACTAGATTTTGGAAATGCCTCTGAGTTTCATAAATTCATTCGTGTTCATGTTCTTGGTGAACCTCTGTCCGGACATATGTTTTGCAGTGAGCATGGTGAGCTCATATTTGGTTGAGCTTCACTGGATTGATGCCCAGAATCTTCTGAGATGTCTTCAGGGCACAATCTCTCATGGGCTAAGATACACTGCTGGAGATGTGAGACTACTTGGATACACTGATGCTAATTGGGCAGGTAGTGTGGTGGATCGTAAGAGCACTTTCGGGTGCTGTTTCTCCTTGGGATCTGCTTCGATATCCTGGATGAGCAGGAAGCAGAAGTCAATGGCTCTGAGCAGTGCCGAGGCAAAGTATATTGCTGCTAGCATGACCTCTTGTGAGGCATTCTGGTTGCGAAAGCTCTTTAGTGAGCTGTTTGGATTTACATTGGATACCACGATGATCCTATGTGACAGCCAGAGTGGGATTCGTTTGTCAGAGAATCTCGTATTTCATGATCGCTCCAGGCATATCGATATCAGGTACCACTATATTCAAGATACGGTGCAGTGGGGAGCTATAAGGCTCCAATATATCGGTACAGATGAACAGGTTTCCGACATTCTGACAAAGCCCCTAGGAAAGGTCAAATTTTTTACTTTCCTAGAACGACTTGGTGTTGTTCAAAAACCCTCTAATGAGGATTCTGTATGATGTATGGATCTCTTGTAGCTTCGGGGAGTGCGGGGTACTTCTTGGAGCGATATATGATCATAGGGTAAAAGAATCAAAAATTTCCCTGTAACACCCCGTGGCGACTATGTAGCAGGATGATTAGTTCTCCTTTGAGGTCTAGATGATGTGTTCTCCATGACGATTATGTAGCAGGATGATTAGTTCTCCTGTGAGGTCTGGATGATTTGTTCTCCATGACGATTATGTAGCAGGATGATTAGTTCTCCTGTGAGGTCTGGATGATGTGTTCTCCATGACGATTATGTAGCAAGATGTTTAGTTCTCCTGTGAGGTCTGGATGATGTGTTCTCCATGACGATTGTGTAGCAAGATGATTAGTTCTCTTGTGAGGACAGGATTGATTAGTTCTCCTGTCGAGGCATCCTACCCATGCAGTCTGGGACTCATGGGAAGTACCTCTTGTCTGATCAATGAGCAGGGAAATGAGGATAGGGACCATAGTAGTACCGATGGACGCATTGTTGTATCTACCATACTCCTTATGCTAGGATGACCTTCATTGATCTGGGATCAATGATACTGGTCTGGGACCAGTGGTAGGAGTTGTACCCACTATGATGCTGACTTCGGGTTGGTTGAGACTCGTCTGGGACTAGTGGTACATACTTTGACACTGACTTCAGGACAGTGGAGGATTGGTTTGGGACTAGTAGTAGGAGTTGTACACTATGACGCTGACTTCGGGTTGGTTGAGACTGGTCTGGGACCGGTGGTACACACTTGAGACTGAATTTGAGTCAGTGGAGGATGATACTGGTATGGGATCAGTGGTAGGAGTTGTACCCACTATGACACTGACTTTGGTCGGTTGAGACTGGTCTGGTACTAGTGGTACACACTCTGAGACTAACTTTGAGTCAATGGAGGATGATACTGGTCTGGGACCAGTGGTAGGAGTTGTACCCACTATGACACTGACTTCAGGTCGGTTGAGAATTGGTTTGGGACTAGTGGTACACACTCTAAGACTGACTTTGAGTCCATATGATACATCCTCAATCATTTCTTCTTCTTCATAATTCGGACAAAGCAGAGCAGACTAGAATAAAGCAGAGCAGAACAGGGCAGAACAAAACAGAGCAGTGCAGGCAGAATAGAGCAGAACAGAGTAGGGTCAAGTTTTGCATGGCAGTGCATTTGATGGATGAATAGTAGCTACAGACAGACGAATTTTTGATGGAGTACTCTCTAGTTGAGAGGGAGTGTTAAAATTGGCAACTAGGGCCAAACTCAATGTGGGTCACCTTATTCATCACTTATAATATTTTTCCTAGATTTCTCTTGTCGAGAGGTGTAGGATTGATCTAAAGATCATCCGATTCCAATAAGTATTTATGGAGATATGAATTTATTTTGATTATGGAATAATTATCAAGCCGACCAGCAACTCATGCAGGCTAAGAAGCCCAACAGATGCATCTATTCATCATCAACATTTGTATATAAATACAGGAGGTCTTTTCCTCATTTGGACACACACTGATCATCACATCTCTCTCTCTCTCTGGTGTGCGGCGAAATCTTGCACTGGTGCGCGACAAAATCTTGCACTAGTGCGCGGTGAAATCTTGCACTGGTGCGCGGCGAAATCTTGCATTGGTGCACGGTGAAATCTTGCACTGGTGCGCGGTGAAATCTTGGACTGGTGCACAACGAAGTCTTGGACTGGTGCACGGTGAACGACTCACCAGTGGAAACTTGACAAGTTTGATCTAGGGTCTGCTGCCCTAGTTTAGGGCTGATCTGGGGTTTGTTGCTGCTGATATAAATCAGATCCTTGTACTATTTCTCTCTGCTGAATTATTGAAGATAAAAGAAGATTTGATCAAAGGGTTTCCCCATATTGGGGTTTGTCCCTGGCTAGCCACCACATCTTGTGTCTCTTGTGTTGGCTTGTTTTCTGTCGATCGTTTAATGTTCTATCTGCATTTTACTTTATGTACACGTGATTGCTAATCTGTGGATAATAATAAGAAAGATAAGTAAAGTACTATAAGCATAGAACATACCATATCTTAACACATATCCATGGACTATATGTTTGTGCTCCCTTCTACCAAGCATGGTAATGACTGTGTATTTGTGGCCATGGGAAAATTTTCTAAGATGGCTATATTGGCAGCCTGCAAGAAGAGTATCACAACATAGGAAATTGCCAAACTCTTCTTTGAACATGTATGGGTACATTTTGGGATCCCGCAGACCATTATATCAGATCAGGATAGCAAGTTCCTAAGCACATTCTGGTCAAGCCTTTGGACATTATTGGACACCAAGCTCACCATGTCGACTGTCGTCCATCCCCAAACTGATGGTCGGATGGAGGTTGTCAATATGATGATATTTCACATACTCCGTATGTTCAACTCCAAGCATCCATGAACCTAGGATGAGAGTCTTCGCTATGTGCATCAAAGTTATAATAGATCTCTCCCTAGCTCGACTGATAAGAGTCCATTTCAAGTGGATCTAGGATTTCAACCATTTTTTCTGATTGATGTTGTCATGCCTTATGCGACTACACAGACAAAATCCACACATGTATTTTTTGAGGCTGATAAAGCGACTAGATTTATTGAACACATCCAACACATCCGCTAGTAGGTTCACGACATGTTGGAGAATTCAAATTCCAAGTACAAGCAATGACATGATCAACAACGGGCGCCACACAAGTTTCAGGTGGGCAAAAAAGTTTGGGTTCATTTACAAAAAGAACGCCTTACGGGAGCCCATTGGAAGCTCATACCACTCTGATATGGTCCTTACACCATTACCAAGGTTATGGGAGACAATTTTTTTGAGCTCAGCATTCCCCCATTACTTGGCTTGCACCCAATGTTTAATGTGGACCGCCTTCGGCCATACTTCCCACCATTAATGGACACATTAGACATTGTAGAACAACTCACACTCACAAAATTAATCCCAGACTGCATGGAACAACCCGCAACTGATCAGATTATAGACACACATGTCAGGAACACTTGCCAGTAGAAGATTCAACTATATCGGGTTGTCAAAGCTAGCCAACTCCTGCACCAAGGTAAGTGGCTCACCAGGGACGAAGTTTAGCAAAACTTTCCCCATCTGATGGAGACACTCAACGTAATGGGTACCATTACTTACTAAGGGGGAGGACTGATCCAATTTGATGTTGGTGGCCACCTGCATATTCCACTTGGACCCCCACCACTATCTCTTTTAGTTTTTTAGTTTCCTTAATTGTAGCACAATTTACTATTTTTGGTAGTTTTTCGGGTCCTAAACTTCCAGAGCCATTTTGAGGCCCTAAAAAACGGTTTTAGGGAAAACTTGGGTGAACACTATTCATATACCATGTTGGCCACTCAGAAGTTGTAGTCCTTGGATAGATCTTTATAACGAGGTATTACGCATGTCAAACGAAGATTATATGCAAAAGTTACAACCCCAGGGAAGTTGATGTATCAATTTACCCAAACAGGGCCCATAGTTTTGGCGCTTCATCTCCTAGGATAAGGTTTTTGGATGTTTAGGGTTTTCTGATGTTTCTCAATTATAAATAGGCCTCTGAGTCTCATTGTAACACAGATCGGAGGCATGTAGTTGCCACATCTCTTCTCAAAGATAAGCTACCATCACCCAAACTATTCTTATTTCCATTATGTTTGTAAGCATATTTCAGTATTTTATATTAATGAAATGAAGTGTTATTTCTGTTGCATCTTTGTATTTATGGTTATATCTATAATTTGTTGTGTTCCTGTTTAAGTTTGGATCGAAATGTTAGTTGTCTTCTTTTTAAATTTATGTTCTCTTCATCAAATAATTATAAAAAAACTTCAAAGCATAAAGATCACAAAGAGACAAAGAACAACAGAAATTAGGGTCCAAGCTAGGGAAAAACCCCACAAGGGGGAAAACCTAAAAATTGCTTCTCTTAGAATCAGATAAAAATGAGATATCGATGACTCAAGGCCAAAACTAGGACTACCAAAAATATCCAAGTCTCCTCCAACCAAGTCAAAGTCCACAAAAGTCAATGATGGTCAAACCCTTTCAAATCTGGTCAAATCGCAAAAATTTCGAACGTGCAGTTGATCCAAGTGGATATTGGTGGCCACCCACAAATTCCACTTGGACCCCCATGATTGTTTCTTTCAGTTGTTCAATTTCCTTAATTATAGCACAATTTACTATTTTTAGTAGTTTTTCGAGTCCTAAATTTCTGGAGCCGTTTTGAGGCCCTAAACGATGTTTTTTTTGGCAATCTACTGGCAACAACTTTCTAAAAATATTGTCTTTTCTGTTGTAGTCCGCTGAGAGAACTTTCCAACGGGGTATCATGTGCGTCAAAAGGAGATAATATGACCAAGTCATGACCCCGAGAAGTTGGTTGTCCAACTAACCCCAATGGGGCCCATAAACTCTTGTGTTACATCTCCTCGGGTTAGGGTTTTCTCTTATTGTTCAATAATAAAAAGTCCCTTGAGCCTCATTGTAACGCAGTTTAGAGGCATGTAGCCACCACATCTCTTCTCAGAGATAAGCTAACATCACCAAGCTAGTCTCATTTCCATTCTGTTTGTAAGCATATTTCATTATTTGATATTAATTAAAGGAAGTGTTATTTCTGCTGCATCTCTGTATTTATGGTTATATCTGTAATTTGTTGCATTCCTATTTAAATTTAGATTAGTGGTATCAGAGCGGTCTGCTCTTTCTCTGTTTTTCTTTGCATGTCCCTAACGAGGTCGGGATATAAGGAGTTAGGGCTCGAACTAGTCAAACCTTTGCAAGACCAGCCTCGTAAATCCTGATGGCCTCCCATGGAGGAAGAAAATAAAGACGAGGGAGCAGGAGATCCTATCAAGATATTGCTCGAGGAGGCCCTTGAGAAACAAAGGAACGCGATGATGGATAAATTTTCTCAGATCCTTCAACGGTTGCCCACCGACGGCGCATCCACATCCAACAGCCACTCTAGAGGCTCCACACCTTTTAAGGTACACGTAAACTTTGAATTCCCATATTTAAGGGCCAAATAGATGCAAACACCATAGATAAATGGTTGAATCTGTTATAAGCAATTTTTCTGTTCATGATTTTTCCAGCTGAGAAAATATTACTTTTTCTCTTCTCAAAGTTGCCCCCCACGTCAAGGACTAGTGGGAAGCCTATTGTGAGAAAAAGGATGAAAGTACGAACTCATTGTTTTCATCCTCTCCCACTTGGAATTCATTCCAGAATGCCATCAAGGAGCAGTACTACCCGGTCGGGAGCTATGAGGATAAATATATAAAGTGGACCATGCTGCAGTAGGGAAGGGACCAAGATGTGCTGGATTTTACCAATGTTTTTCATACCATGCACACGAAGTTGGGAATCAAGGATTCTAAGAAACATTTGGTACTCAAGTACTGTGACTGCCTACATAGATACATCCAAGACAATATGGAGTTCCTGGACATCTCCTTGCTCGGTTTGTCGTACAGATATGCCGTTAAGATCGAGCAGAAGTTTAAATAGAAGAAGCGAGACTTTGAATCTATGAATCAGAAGCAAGGGAAAGGTGCCCCCAAACCGCAAAACAAAGGACAAATCCAAGGCGGGACGACCCAAGACAACCCGCCAAGGCCACAAGCAAAGGACAACACTGCAAAGCCAAAGAAGGACATGGGAAAATTGTGTGAGTTCCATAGGAGATCCACCCACAACACAAGCAAGTGTCGGGCCAAGAAATCACTAGTGGCCGAGCTGAAGGCTTCAGAATCAGATGCATGTTCTGACTCTGAGTCAGAACCGACAAGGGGAATGACAAGGGTAAGCAGATTATTGATGCGGAGCCCGACAACACTGTCGCCACCACAAAGATCCAGAAGGAGGAACCCGAGGATCCAAAGGAGGAGGAGTGTCTCTTCCACTCCAGATGTGGGTGAAGGGTTCCCCACTATAGTTCATTGTCGACAGCGGGAGCCAAAAGAACCTCATTGCAGTAGAGGTTGTGAAGCAGCTGGGCTTACTGACCATAGCACACCCACAACCATACACCATCGAGTGGCTTCACCAAGGATGGGATCTGGACATGAGCCAACAATGCCACCTTCCATACAACATCAAGCCCTTCACAGATGAGGTATTATGTGATGTTTCTCCCCTTGATGTTTGTGATGTATTATTAGGCCAACCATACTTGTGGAAGCGACATGTTGTTTACGAGTCAAGGCCTCGCGTTGTTATTGTTACATTAGGAAATATGTTGTACAAGATACCGGAGGTAGCCTCGCCTACTGCCATCTGTTTAGTCACTGCAAAGAAATGTAGTAAACTAATTTAAAAAACCAGGAAATTTGTTTTCCTCATGATACGTCGTTAAGGAAAGAATAAGACAGTGGCCGCGACCTCCAGTCAATGCCCCTCCACATGACAACAACAGATGGACAAGGTCATGGAGGAGTATGAGGACATATTCACCTCCCCCAGAGGGGTGCCTCTACACTGTCAGGTCAAGCACTCCATTGATATGACCCTAGGTGCGTGTTGGGTTGTCTTACATTCTTTCCACGACTAGCCCACGTAGTTAACCAGGGGGTTAGAAGGGGGGTGGAGCCCCCCCTTTGTTGCGGCAATTGCGTAGCGGGGGGGTCACAGGGGGTTTGAGGGGTGTAGGTAACCCCACTCTATGCGGTCTGGGACAGCGCCCTGAAAAATTTTGGTTTTGGAACCTATGTTAGGTTGGGCGGACCCACCTATGGTTTTGTGCATGATTTTCGCATATGTTTTTGGACGCAATGGTTTTCGGTCCATGGTTTTGGATGCAATGGTTTTCAGTCTATGGTATTGGATGCTTCGGCATGTATAAATATGTATTATAACATTGAAGGAAACATAATGAAAAATCAAGCTGGTAGTCCCAGTTTTTGGATCCAGGGGAAATCTCTGTGTATATGTGTTTTATGTGTTATGCTCTCGCATTATTTATTTTATGTGTTCTAGAATTCGTATGCAGGTAATTTATGTACGGGGTTAAAACCTACATTTGGTATCAGAGCTGTTTTGGCTTCAAGGGGATGCCTTTGTTGCTGAGGGGTTTCACTCGGGCCTGTGGTAGACCTTGTTCAGTGGGAGATCTACGAGATCGATTCTGGTGTTGAAAGAAGATGGCGAGCAGTGGAAAGATAGAGATCGAGAAATTTAATGGTTAGAGTTTTGAGTTGTGGAAACTCAAGATGGAGGATCTGTTGGTGGATAAAGATCAGTGGATCGTGGTAGATCTGGGTACTAAACCAACGGGGTGTCCGATGAAGAATGGAAGAAGTTGGATAGGAATGCAAAGAGCACAATACAATTGTGTGTCTTAGATTCAGTATTGATAAATGTATTAGGGGGAGCTATGACGAAGGCTTTGTGGGACAAGTTAGGGACTTTGTACCAATCTAAGTCTCTGGTGAATAAACTATTCCTACGGAAAAAGCTGTATAACTTGAGGATGAAAGATGGAGACTCGGTGACAGAGCATCTGAATGCATTTAATACTGTGGCAAGTCAGTTAGCATCTGTTGATATTAAAATTTCAGATGAAGATAAGTGCATCAATTTGTTGTGTTCTACACCAGATTCGTGGGATAGTCTGGTTATTGCAATAGGTAGTAATGCAACTGCCTTGTAGTTTGATGAAATAGTTTCATCCTTGCTGACGAAGGAGATGAGATAGAAAAATATGGAGAGCTAGAATGGTGATGCCTTGTCTGTACGAGGACGGTCACAGAACAGAAACAAAAATAATTCATCGAGTGGGAGATCTAAATCTCCAGGAAAACCTATAAAGGTGGTGTATTGGAAATGCGGAAAGGAAGGGTGCTACAAAAGGGGCTGTAAATCTAAATCTCCTGATAAAGGAAAGGGATTTGATGATGCTCCTTCTGCAGAGGCAAAAACCACCTCAGATGAAGGTGGGGATGTGTACTTGGCTTCTTCAAGTACACATGTATATCATGAGGCATGGTTGATTGACTCAGGTGCATCCTTTCAGTTCACTCGCCATAGGGAGTGGTTCTGTGAGTATGAGAAATACGATGGTGGTGATGTCTTCTTAGGGGATGATAGGAAGGTTAGAATCATTGGCTGTGGAAAAGTAAAGTTGAAGTTGCAAGGTGGAAGGGTTAGAACACTTCCGGGTGTTCTGCATATTCCTGCATTGGCCAGAAATCCGATCTCTGTAAGCAAGTTGGATGATGCAGGTGTAAAAACAGTGTTCGAGAAGGATACCTGCATGATGGTTCGGGGAGCACTGGTATTGATGCAGGGAGTTCGGATTGGAACTCTGTACAAGCTGCAAGGTAGCACGATTGTTGATGGGTGCAACAGTTCTGTGGTTCCTGAAAGTGGAGCAGAAAATCTAGTGATCTTTGGAGAGAAGACCATGTTGTGGCATCAAAGTCTTGGAAACATTGGAGAGAAGGGCCTTCGAATACTTCATGGTAAAGGTATGGTAGAAGGTATGAGTAATAGCTCTCTGGATTTTGATTTCTGTGAAAATTGTGTATATGGGAAGCAGAATCAAGTGAGTTTCCTCTCTGGTGGTAAGAGGGGGAAACATATATTAGAGCTTGTGCATAGTGATGTGTTTGGACCTGTGAAGGTTCCATCACTAGGTAAGTTTGTGTACTATGTATCATTTATAGATGACTTCTCAAGGAATACATGGATATATTTCCTTAAGAAGAAATCTGAAGTCTTTGATAGGTTGAAAGAATTCAAGGCTCTGGTGGAAAACTAGACAAAGAAGAAGATAAAGGTGTTGAGGACAGATAACGGTGGAGAGTTTTGCAGTAAGGAATTTGAAGAATTCTGTAAGAAGTGTTGTATAGCACAACAGAAGACTACTCCATATACACCTCAGAAAAATGGAGTTGCAGAAAGAATGAACAAGACGTTAATGGAGAGGGCAAGAAGCATGCTCAGTGGTGCCAGGTTAGGACAGGAATTCTTGGTAGAGGCGGTGGAGATAGCATGTTACCTGGTCAACAGATCACCTTCATCAGCGTTGGAGGATAAAACTCCACAAGAGATATGGACTGGTAAGAAGCTCTCTCTTTCACATTTGAGGGTATTTGGATGTGATGCATATGTACATGTTCCAAAGGAGAAACGAACCAAGTTGGATAGTAAATCTGAAAAGTGCATCTTTATTGGGTATAAGAATGGTTTAAAGGGTTATAAGCTTTGGAACCTAGTAACAAGGAAGGTTGTGTACTTCCGAGATGTGGTGTTCAGAGAGGTGAAAGATGCTATTAAACATGAAGTCCAACCAAAGGAACCTAAGAAGATAGAGTTTGAGCTAAAGGTGGAAGAATCAGACTCTACAATAGAGGAGGAATCAGAAGATGAAGAGCCACAAACTCCGGGTGTGAGAAGATCAGTTCGAGAAAGAAGACAGCCAGAAAGGTATAGTCCATCTGCTTTTTGTTCAAATTTTTCTTTATCTATTGTTGATGATGATCACAGAACTGTGAAGGAAGCAGTAGATTCAGAGGATGGAAAACACTATAAAGAGGCCATGGTTGATGAAATGGCATCTTTGCACAAAATGAGGCTTGGGATCTGGTGGATTTGTCGGCTGGAAGGAAACCCATTGGCAACAAATTGGTGTTCAAGAAGAAGACAAATGCAAAAGGAAAGGTGGAGAAATACAAAGCTCGGTTGGTAGAAAAAGGTTATTCATAGGTGCCGGGAATTGATTTTGGTGATATTTTTTCTCCTATATCCAAGGTTTCTATTATATTACTTTTATCTGTTGTTGTTGCTTTTGATTTTGAGGTAGAATAGATGGATGTGAAGGCAACATTTCTTCATGGGGATCTGGAAGAGGAGATCTACATGAAGCAACCTGAAGGCTTTGCGGTGAAGGGTAAGAAAGAACTGGTATGCAAGTTAAATAAGTCTCTATATGGGTTAAAACAATCACCAAGGATGTGGTATAAAAAATTTGATAAAATTATACAAGGACTTGGCTTCACCAGAAGCAAAGCAGATCACTGTGTGTATTTTAAATTAATTGGTGACCATGTTATTTATTTGGTCTTGTATGTGGATGATATGTTGCTGGTTGGAAATGACAAAGAAATTATCCAAGATTTGAAGACCCAATTGTCCTCCAAATTTGACATGAAAGATCTTGGTGCTGCAAACTATATTTTGGGCATGGAAATTAAAAGAGATCGGGCAAAGAGGAAGCTTTTGTTAAACCAAAGGAAGTATGTTGAGACAATATTGAAGAGATTTAATATGCAGGATAGTAAACTGGTGAAGGTTCCTATTCCTGTAGGTGTAATGTTATCTGCTGAACAATGTCCCAAGACACAAGAAGAGGAAGAGGACATGTCCCGTGTTCCATATGCAATTACAGTAGGTAGCCTAATGTATGCAATGGTTTGTACTAGACCAAACATTGCACATGCAGTGGGAGTATTGAGCAGCTTTATGTCAAAACCAGGAAAGGAGCATTAGACAGTAGTGAAGCGGGTTTTCAGGTATGTGCGTGGCACTAGTGATTATGGTTTGTGCTACCAAGGAAGACCAGGATTGGACAGAGTGTTGGATATCCGTGTCTTTGTTGATGCAGACTGGGCTAGAGATCTGGATCAAAGAAGATCTACAAGTGGGTATGTGTTTAACCTATTTGGAGGTGTAGTTAGTTGGATGAGTAAGAAACAATCTATAGTGGCACTATCAACTACAGAGGCAGAATACATGGTAGCCACTCATGCAAGCAAGGAAGCAGTTTGGTTGCAGAGATTGTGTTCAAGTATGGGGTTAGTACAGGGAGCTATAAGGATAGACTGTGACAGCCAAAGTGCAATTTTCTTCGCAAATAACCCTGCATCTCATTCAAAGACAAAGCACATTGATGTTAAGTATCACTTTGTGAGGGATATGATAGAAGAAAAAAAGGTGTTGCTGGTAAATGTGGACACTTTGAAGAATACTGCAGATGCATTGACAAAATCTGTGAGCTCTGAGAAGTTATCTTGGTGTAGAGAAGCAATGGGTGTTGCAGGGCTAGATAAATGACTAAGATCTCTTGTGTCCCCCTGTGGAAAGAAAACAACAAGTGGGAGAATGTTGGCTTGTGTTATATTCTTTCCACGACTAGCCCACGTAGTTAACCAGGGGGTTAGAGGGGGGGCGGAGCCCCCCCTTCGTTGCACTAATTGCGTAGCGGGGGGGTCACAGGGGGTTTGAGGGGTGTAGGTAACCCCACTCTATGGGTCTAAGGTAGCGCCCTGGAAAATTTTGGTTTTGGAACCTATGTTAGGTTGGGCGAACCCACCTATGGTTTTGTGCATGATTTTCACACATGTTTTTTGACGCGATGGTTTTCGGTCCATGGTTTTGGACGCAATGGTTTTCGGACCATGGTTTTGGATGCTTCGACATGTATAAATATGTATTATAACATTGAAAGGAACATAATGAAAAATCTAGCTGGTAGTCTCGGTTTTGGGATCCAGGGGAAAATCTCTATGTATATGTGTTTTATGTGTTATGATCTCGCATTGTTTATTTTATGTATTCTAGAATTCATATGCAGGTAATTTCTATACGGGGTTAAAACCTACAGTGCGTTGTTACCCAATGGACCAATCTATCTATGCTCCATTTTGGAGAACGATGAAATCAAGAGGCAAATTTAGGAGCTATTGCAAAAAGGTCACATTCGGCCAAGTTCATCACCTTGTGGGAGCCCGATCATATTGGTATAGAAGAAGGATGGGACTTGGAGACTCTGTATTGACTATCTGGCACTGAACAAGATCACTGTCTAGAATAGGTACCTGATCCCACGGATTGATGACCTTCTGGACCAACTCACGGGAACAAAATATTTCGGCAAGATCGACTTGAAGTCCGAAGAAAAACATAGAAAGAGCAGACCACTCTTATACCACTAATCCGAATTTAAACATGAACATAACAAATTACAGATATAACCATAAATACAAAGATGCAACAAAAATTTCAGACCTATAATTTTTTCAAAGTTTCCCCAGAAACTTCGTACGTGTGAGGCAAAACAATCTAAAAAAATCCAAATTTCTCTCTCCTTTGACTTCACTCATTTTTCTTTGTGGCTTCTCACACAGAGATCAATGTGAAGATGATGAATGAATGAGGTTGGTCTGACTTGTATTTATACATGTCTAGGAGGGTCGAATAGCTGTCCTTAAGGCTCACTTCTCCAAGGAGGGATGACTTGGTCTTGTGTTGACATTTGACTCAAAATAAGAATATTTTTATTTTCTTTTACAAAAAGTCCAAATGGGACTTGACTTGAATACATTTTTTTTAACTCATTATAAATTCTTTTTAACTCAATTGTCTCTATCAGCATGAAGAACATGCTTTGAAAAAAAATAAAAAAATAATAATCAATATAATCAATGATAAAAACTACATTTTATTACATTATGAAGATGGGCACTGGTTAGATTTTTCAACACTCCCTCTTAACTAGGAAGGTATTCATGATGACACAACATAATATTCTCATTTTAAAATAATCATATAAGAAACGATCTAGATTGATAAGCATCAATGATGATTTGCATCATCATTGCCAACATTGTCAAAATAGAAAGACCTTGACTAACAAGCTCTATCTCTCCACTAGATCAGAGCACAATGTTGGGAGGCATAAATTTGGACACCACCACCTCTCAGGCACATACCCCATCCATATGTTCATGAGGTTTGTCCTCATAGGACTATTTCCTATTCCATTTTCATTATATTTTTCACCAGGAAATATCAGTCCTAAGGAATATTCTTATCTTAGATTGATGTACTTGACTTACAATGGTTAGTCATGGTCAAAGCAAAAATCCTAAAATAATATTGGTCCCATATGCTTATCCCATCCACCATTCTCCTTACCAGTGCCTTTACTAGGCTTACGATTGTTAGTCCTGGCCATAACACATGAAACATGGAGAATATGGTTTCCATCCTCACTTCCTCTCAACCAGTGAGGAGATATCTACAAGCCCAAGCTTGTCTCACAAATACTTAAGCTTCTTATTAAGAAGATACTTCATCAATATATTTGATATTTATTCATCCTTGGAGATGTATTGTAGTGATATTTGATATCAATGTGCTTTGTCCTTGCATGAAAAATTTTGTCCTTTGTAAGCCTTATGTAGCTGTGGTTGTCACAAATTATGATGGTAGAGTCCAAAGGTCATTCAAATAGATCCGTAATGAACTTACAAAGCCAAACTTCTTCTCAACTAAATTCACTGGCTACTATGTATTCAGCTTCAATAATACTTAATGCAACCCAGTCTTGTTTCCTGCTAATCCACGAAACCATAACAAATCCCAAATGGAAACAACCACCTATGGTACATTTTCCATCTACATCACTGTCTGCCCAATCTGAATCTATGTAGCCCAATAAATGAATTTCACTACTTGCAAAGTATCTCAGCAATGATGTATAGTCCCATAGATCTATATTAAGATGTGTTTATTTTTTATCCAATGATCATGTCTATGCTCCATTTTAAATTGGTTGTATTTACTGAAAAACATATATCTGGACGAGTGTTCATGAGGCACAACAAAGAACTAATCAAGTGTCAGTAGGATGTTGGATCAAAAATACTTGGTTTTAAACTTCTTAGCTTCTTCAAATTGGTGATCATAGGTGTTTCCATAGGTTTACTATCCATCATCCCAAATTTTTGTAGAATCTTTATTACATATTTTCCTTGACCAAGATAAATCTCACCAGGTTTTTTCCAAACTCCAAGTCTCAGATAATAGTGCATTATTCCAAGGTATTTCATATCAAATTCAGCATCTAGTTCCTTCTTGCATTTATTATCAATAACTCATCCACATAAAGTAATATGATCATGTGCTCATTCGTTACCACCTGGCTGTAGAGATTTGGATTTGTAGTACTTTTGATGAAACCAAGTCTTAATAGATAAGCATCTATTCTGGCATACCATGCTCTAGGGGCTTGTTTTAAGCCATATAGAGCTTTATTTAACCTACAAACATGAGTTTCTTTTCCATGCACTTCAAATCATTGATGTTGCTCAACTTGGACTTCTTCATCAATGGTGTCATTCAGAAAGGTTGTCTTTACATCCATTTGATGTATGTTCCATCCCATAATAGTTGCAATAGAGATGAGAGATCTAATTGTAGTGTACCTGGCCGTTGGAGAAAAGAATTATTTGTAATTAATTCCTTCTTGTTGAGAGAATCCTCTAGCCATAACTCTTTCCTTGTATTTATCAATACTCCAATCAGTTACATCCTTGATTTAGTATACGCACTTGGGTCACAACTGATTTGTCCTTTGGTCTAGGAACAATTTCCCAAACATCATTCATCATTATCGATTGATATTCTTCTAACATTGCATTCTTTCATACTTGGCATTCAAATGCCTTCTTGTACGATGTAGGGTCTACTTCAATTAGTTTTGTCATGTATGTTGCATATCCTAAATATTTCTTTGGTTTATTCCTTTCTCTAAATGTTCCTTTTTTTGTTGCATGTCCTTTGTATTCCTATAGAATTGACCTTAACTAAGCTAGTCTTTTTCGAGTTTCTAGAATGATGAAGGGTTGTATAGGTTTGCTTGGTCCTTTTGGTTCTTCATGATGATCGATTGTAGGTTTTGGAGGATTGACTTTCTCTACATTCTCTTCATTGGGAAAGGTAAGTCACTTCATCAAAATTAACATCTATTCTCACTTCAACATGACGAACTTCCTTGATGTAGATATTATATTCTTTGGGTGAGGTAATATAACCAATTAAGATTCCTTTCAAAACTGTAGCATCCAATTTCTTCCTCTTGCCCTTAGGAATATGAATGTATACAAGACATCCAAAAATATGAATGTATATCATGAATTTATGTTTGTGTTATGGCTGCAACATGTCAGGAGCTTCTTGTGAGATGCTTCCTCTTTACCTGCAAATCAATTTGAGAATACCTAGACCACACTCATACCATGGCTAGACTCGTTTTGACAATGGAAAACCCTATTCAACGACAACAATTGTGAACTTTTGATAGAAGCAGATGGTATAAATAGGAAAAGGAGACGTAAGGGTGAATGAAAAGAAGTGGAGGACATGAGAATAAAGGTGTATAATGACTCAATACAACTCTGACATCACTAACAATAATTTAAAATAAAACCGTTACATAGAAAAGGACTTTCGTAGTAAGGAAAGTGTTAGGATGGACCATTTTGTTATGGAACTGTCACGGACTTTCATAGCGAATTATGGGTTTGCTGAACTGGAGTTGCTGTGAAAGTTTGTAAAACTATCAGACAAGTCAATTATGAAATGATGACCTCAAAACAAATGGAATTATGACCTTTTCTCTTTTATGATGACCCTGTCAAACACTAAATGTACCATATGACATCTTTCACGTTAACCTAAACATAAAAACCATATCTAAGATGAATAATCAAACTAAAAAATATTTCTAGGGGTTATCATTGATAACATATTCAAAAAAGAGTGCCAATAAACTATGATCTTCAAGATTCCTTCCTTCACCTTAGCTCTCATTCCACGTTGAGAAACCAAGTGTTGTATAAATTAGGGTTTGATTCCTCTTACTTGATAATTAATTGTGAATGTTAGTTGTCTTATTTTTAAATTTATGTTCTCTTCATGAAGAAATTCCACAAAAACTTCAGAGGATAAAGATCACAAAGAGACAAAGAACACCAAAAATTAGGCTCCAAGCTAGACACCACAAGGGGGGAAATCCAAAAATTCCTTCTCTTATAGAATCAAATCAAAATGAGATATCCAAGACTCAAGACCAAGACCAAGGCTACCACAAAGATCCAAGTGAACCCTCCTCAAAGTCTCCTCCAGTCAAGTTAAAGTCAAAAAAATATAATGTTGGTTAAACCTTCTCAAATCTTGTCAAATCGTAGAAATTTCAGACCTATAGTGAAGGACGAATTTTAGACCTGTAATTTTCGTAGAGTTTCCCCAGAAACTCCAAATGTGTGAACATAAACAAGCTAAAAACAGCTGAAATTATCTCTCCTTTGACTTCTTTGTCCCCTTTGACTTCACACCTTTTTCTTCTTATCTTCTTGCACAAAGTTCGATGTGATGATGATGAATGAATGAGCCCAAGTTGAATTATATTTATACATGTCTAGGAGGGTCAACTAGATGCCCTTAAGGTCAACTTGTCCAAGGAGGGCCGACTTGGTCTTGTGTTGACTTTTGACTCAAAATAAAAATATTTTTCTTTTCATTTACAAATAGTCCAAATGGGACTTGACTCAAATGCATTTCTTTTGACTCTATAAATTATTTTTTACACAATTGATTCTATAAGCATGGAGAACATGATTTGACCAAAAATAAAATAATAATATTGAATATAATCAATTATAAAATTACATTTTATTACATTATGAAGACCAATAATAGTTACATTTTTCAACGAGAAGTCCCCTTGAGAATTAATCGAATATGCATTGGAAATGTGGGTGCCAAAAAGTGCATGAAAAAAAACTGGCCAATGCAACTATGGACACAATACCTTTGAAAATATTGTTGATTTCTCTCTATGTTATTATAACTACTCATATATAGCGACCACAATTAGACTTTTGGTGGTGCAAATTTCAAATGTAGTCAAGCCCAAAACAAAATGTCTATCACTGGCATGTATTTATATTTCAAATAAAACATGCAACTAAATCATTTATTAAAACAAATTTTGGATCTCTTGTCATCCAATTTCATAATTTTTTAGTTTTTATGATTACTAGCCTTAAGTGTTGGGCTCGTACTATTTATTCTTTCAAATCTATAATCATAGCCACATACCTATTTTCCTATTTCATAGCTACTTGCAACCCCCAAAAAAGTTAATGCCTAGCCATACCCCACCTTGGTCTCGGTCCCCACTAATATAACGGTTATGATCACCCGTCAAAATCAATGATTCAAAATGATTGCAGGGACACTCCCCCTCCTTCGTGACATCGACAACAAGGGAGAGGGGGGTCTACACTACGGGTTCCACCATGGAGTTTCACCCCCTCAATCTAATGAACATCACTTTACTTGTCAAGATCCACACTTATCATGAATTGCATGGGGGGATAATCCATGATGTCACCCAATGGGAAGGGGGGGATCCACAGTCACGGTTTCACCCGCTTCGCTGAACTTTGCCCAATGACGAAAATTGCACCCTAAACTACAATATTTTCATTTTGGGAACTAATGGGAATTGGCTGAATAGATCCTCCTATATATAATACTTGTAAACTTATATTTTCTAGGCTATATGATCTTAGCATCATTGTTACCAAATTTATCTTATCGTTCCACATCCACATCAATACCCACCTCCATTTTCAAATAAAATACATAGACAAAGCCCACGGTAAAAGATTCACGTCACTTGGAAAAATTGATTCTCTTCATAGTTAAGGTTCCATCCTAGGTATTTGTAGTTTGCAATGAAATCCATTTGTCTACATAAATTTAATATAACGTTCTACCCTAATTTTCAAAACCAAATATAAGATCATTTTAAAGTTGATTATGGCACAACTCTTTTTGAACTTGATATAAAATATTGCAACACCACGTCACCATAATGATATCATATCCAACCCACCCATCTTGTCGCTCCGTACAATTAACTAACCCCCCTATTTCACACTTGATATACATTTTCCACCATTGATTAAGTCAACTGGCCACATGTCAAGCCTTTCAAGTAATACAATTCCAAAGCATGTGGCAGAGTCCAAAGCACCCGAAAGTGATCAATGATGGATAAGGCACATTGGGACATAAAGTAAGGAGGGATTTAACTCCATCAAGTTACCCAATGCGCAATATGGGGCCACTACTTGGATTATGTGTTTCCACCTGATTGGCCATCAGGTTCTTTTTTTTTCCAAACTACTTGCTCCAAGCTCGATAAATTTGATATAATCATGTTTGTTGTCATGGTATCAAAGGAATGGGATAGAAAGAACAATGAAATTTAGATAAACGAATTTTACATTTGATAAAGAAATGGCCAACAAATGGGAAGCATGCATGATGATTAACCTCAAGTTTTATTTATTAATACTAGATTTCATTTCACGTTCTTTCGATCGCCCATGAATTCTCAAACCTTTGGTGTATGCCGTGAATTTATAGAGTTAACACCATTACACAACCAAAGTTTCCCTATGAAAAATTAACACAATATTAATAATTAATTTGCATTTCGATGTTAAATTCCCCTATGTTGAAACATATATTTTTCTAATGGTACGATAATCAAGAAAGAACTTAGCATTGTTACACTGTGGATTTTTAAGCATTGATATTATGCTTGCATTTGTGGTACTGTATTTTTCCTTGCATAATCTAATTCCCATGGACAGGAGAAACCCTAAGGTTAGGGAATTAGGGCCATGCTTTTAGCATTGGCAAGAAAAATGCACAACCTATTCAATCCTTCAACATAAATACAAAACACTACATGACGAACCTATAAAGCAACTTACGCCATAGGTATATAGTCATATATATGGAACATCGCAATATGGCAATGATTATTTACAATTTTTAATATTTTGAGAAAATGCATGTCTTTCAAGGGAGGGGAGATTACAAAGACAACGGATCTAGAGAAAAAGGTGGATATATTGTATTATTGTATTTGTGGAATCATACATTTGGTTCTGCAAGTGTTTCCAACCTTGAGATAATAGTTTGAAATTTTTTGTACTCAATCATATCAATAATTTATTTTCTATGCCTCTCAATAATATAATTACCTTGTTGCAAATAACTATAATGCCACTTAGTGGGAATCCAATATTAGTATAGAGAACAATAACAACGGAACAAAATTGTCTATCATGTTAATTATCGTAGCAACTTTTGATTTCCCAAATATTTGTGTGGTTTTCTATTTTCACAACCATTGTTTTTATATCATGAAAATGATATCAGATCACAAGGACAAATATGATATCGTAAGGAGGGTGTATATTGAAGATTCATTTGTAGAGCATCCATAAGCAACCATGATCTGAATTTTATGCAAAAAGTTAAAATAATTTCATGTGTGCGAAGGAAAGTTTGTTTTCACATCCATTCTCCTACACACACCCTCTCTTCCACACATCCTTTATTATGCACACATCCTCAACTCCATACACCCATTGTTACACATAGTTGAATGTGTAAAAGTTTAAAATGAAACAAGAGGTAAAAAATTTAAAATGAAAACTGGCTGCGACTGCTTAAATAAAGGACTTGGGTAGAGCACTAGTAGTGTAAGGCATAACAATATCAATGTCAGTGTCAGAGAACTCACTGACAGAATGGCCATTCATAAAATTAGTCCTTTTTCCATTTTAAAATGATTTGTCAAGAACTGACAAATACCAAAATTAAATCTCCCTCCACTAGAGGAATTATTTCACATCAAGGCTCACTTAGCCAATGGAAAATTGGAAATAAGATTTTCAAAGATTAGGAAAATACTCTTTAATTTATGAAAAAATTAAAATATTCAACATTTTCTAAAAACTTTGGTTATTGTCACTATAAACGTAAAAACACTCGTCAAAATAATCTAGAGGATAGAGAATTTGATCGCAAGCAATTTCTATAGTCCCGAGGAGAGGCATGGACTAATAAAAGCTAGACAATTTTGTAAAACACTTGAAAACCAAGCATTTTAAAAAAGAAAAGAAAAAAATTAAACATCTAAAAAAACTTTAAGTGATGCATTTTAGCATTTTTCATAGTCATGGTATTTAGTTTTTAATGTCGTGGTTGATTTTTTTTTTATTTTAACACTTAAAAATGTGAAGTTGTATCACCACTTTTACATTTCAACATGTTTTTTCATGCCTTTGGTAGTTATGATATTTGGTCTTCAATCCATGATTGTAAAATGTTTGAATTTTAACCTTTAAAAAAATTTGGTGATGGTGGATCGCCACTTTTGTGTTTCAATGTGTTTTTTTAATGTATTTTATAACCATGATATTTGATTTTTAATACTATGGTAAAAAAATGTTGGAATTTGAAAGTGATGATACATCGCCACTTTTCAGAATATTGATGAAAAACATGATTTGATAAACTCCTTAAGATAACATTTTTTATCATATTTAAACAAGGTTTGCATTTTTTTTAGCTATTTTGATCATTTATTATTTTTATAAAATTTATTACTCTTTATATAAAATGTGTTCAACCCTAAACCTCCTTATGTAAGTGGGTATTTCTATGTGTATGGAAGTATGTTATGTTCCTATAATACTAGTGTATTCCTTCATTATTATTGTTAGTGTAGCCCCTTATTGTTATTGTTGTGCCCATGTAGTACTCATATTTTTATTATTGTACCCCATGGAAGCCCACTATTGTTATTGTTGTGCCCTTACATTATTATTGTTATGCCGACTCTGATTATATTGTGACTCCTTAGACCCCTATATATAGAAAGGTGGTTTTGTCATTTGAATCATATAAGAATTGTTCATTTATGTAATGTAAAGGATGTTTCCCCATTGAATAGAATAATTTCGAAGTCGTTGATCTACTTCTTCTTTTATTTTGTTTGATGGTTGCATAACATTTGGTATCATTACTTTGGTTTCTGGGGTTTCGCTGCTTCAAACAGGCCATCGTGGAATGTTCGCTATAACTTGTTTTCTACAAAATCTCAGAAGCTGAAATTAAAACCCATTTGAGCCAAAATATTGATGAACCTCATGTCCCAATTTAAGACCTTGTCTCGCTATATTTTCGGAGATATGAGATGATGAATTTAGGGTTTTTGCAGGCTCCATAATTCCATCTCAAATAGGAGACCTTGGGAAACACATCATAAGTTTCTCCCTGAGCGTCAGATTCAAATTTTTTAAAATGTGAAAGAACAAGGATCGACTGTTGTTTTTTTGGTATCATTTTCAGGGGCAAAGGTTGAAAAATTGACTTGTGGCATGTCGTACAAGTTCGCTCTATTGAACGAGTCTATAATCAGGTCATCAGGGTAGATTAGGAATAACGATTTATTGGAGAATCCAATATAGATAAGACTTGTGGGTTTCGAAAGAGGACTCATAGGGATACCATAGACAAAAATTTCAAACCTTGGAGATTCGAAGTTACGGAGATACAATAGATTCAATATTGAGTTCCTACAAAGAGAAAAAAATGTGTGTAGTGCATAAGTTTTGTTTGAAAAATTAGTTTGAAGTGATTGACAAGGAATAATGAAGCATAATTATCATTAATTGATGCCCCGAAGAAAGAAAATGGAAATGCCTAGTAAGAAACACTCAAGCTCTACTATTACACATGAAGAAGTGGAAGAAATGCAAAATGATATATCAAAATTGTGAGACCAAATGCAACAAATTTCGCTGTCACAAAAAGTAACAAAAAATGAATTGGAAGTCATGATGAATGTTAAGATAGATGGTATAAGAAGGGACATGGGAGTTTTGAATGATGGTTTAAAAGAAGACATGGAAGCAATGATGAATGTCAAGATAGAAGAGTTGAGAGATGGTTTGGTAAAGTGGCTAGAAGAAAGGTGTCCCAGTGGTGACAAGGCAATCCATGAAAATTGTAATGAAGACAAAAAGAATATAGAGAATCCAATTATGATTTTAGAGACTCCAATGTGAGGTTTAGGAACTGCCACATTCCAAATATAGATATGAGGAAGTTTGATGGCAAGGATCCAGTAACTTGGATACTACATATGGAGCAATATTTTGATCTACATGATGTGCAACCCTCATAAAGGGTATGTATTGAATCTTTATATCTAGAACCCAATCAGTTTGTATGGTATAGATGAATTTATTCTTGTAAACCACTTGTCACTTGGTCAATTTTCACGGAGGAAATGATAGCACGTTATGAAGATACAAAGAGCAACACCTTCTTTATCCAATTGATAAATCTCAAACAAAAGGGTTCAATGGCGGAGAACATTGAAGACTTCCAAAAATTGAATATTAGGGTAACTAATATTCCAAAGGAGCATAGGATTGATGTCTTCATAGGGGATTTAAAATATAACATCCAACATGAGGTTCGCCTTTGGGAACCTGATTCATTGGATAAGGCATTCAAGGTGGAAAGAAAAATTGGAAGAAAAATTATGGCAACAAGGAAGTCTACCACTCACAACTATAAACATGGAAGTGTTGTTAGTCCTAGTCTTTCACAACTTACAAGGTTGACACCACAACAATTGGAGGAAAAAAGAGCAAAATGGATTTGTTACAGTTGTGATAGCAAATACATTAAAGGTCATAAGTGTTTTGAGAAGAAATTATTCTACATAGATTGTGAAGAGGAGGAAGAAAATGAACAAGAAATGTCAAAAGAGGAGGATATACACCAGGAACCAGCCCCAGACAAAGAAGAAATGAATCCGACCATATCTTGTAATATTTTGTACCTTAAGAAACCAATTTCCTGGCTGTGTATAAATTGTGCTTAAGACATTAATGATTATAATGATTATCACTTGTTTTTCACTTGTTTGTCACTTAATTGTATGTTGTGTTCTCAAATGAAGGACCTGGGAAATATGGTTCTTAACCCTCAATACTTAGGTGACAAGAAAATATCAGAATGCCATTTGATTGTTGAATATAAATGATGAATGAAGAAAGCTTGAATAAGTCATAGACAATATGTTGTTTTACACAGGATCTACTATCTGTGACACTTGGAGAAGTTATAGATAATATGTTGTCTTACACAGAAACTACTATTTGTAACTTAGAATAATTGTAGAGGTGTGAGCTTCAAGTATAGGAGGTCTCTTTTAAAGGATTTTAACTTCATTTACGTAAGAAAATAAAGACCTGTAGCTTCATTACCATACTTAAAGGAAGTAAACATAAGATGACACATAACGGAGAAGTCACAAAATCATACCCAACGATATATGGAAAACTTCTTATTCTTTCACTAATCAACAGTTGTATTAGGAATTCAGTAGCTTAGTCTCCAGGTTCTCCAAAATTCGAACCCCTTCTCTGTCAATTTTCCTCCTTTTATACACTATGAGATAGTTTGTAATCTGTAAAACTGTCAAACTACCTAACTATCCTCTAACTGCTTTGAAGTAAAGGTTATTTACAAAATATTACATAGAGGATAAAAAACACCTCGTAAATAAAATAACAAGAGGTAACAGAATTTAGCAAAATGATGATGGTTGTTAGATTTTTAGCTCTGTTGCTTGGCTGCTGATGAAGTTTCTCTGTAGATGCTTTAATAATGGTTAAACTGTTTTAATCATAATAAACTGTATTTGACAAAACCCTATGCGTGGACTTAGGCCCACGTATGTATTAGGAGTGTTTTGATTGGCCAAGACACAAGGAAACCCGACCAATCACCTTTCTTTGGAATTTTAGTCATCCACCTCTAACTTTGGTTATTTTGCTTAAACAACAGAATTGACTAATTTACATGGAATATAGTTTACCATGGAACTGAAAAGGATTAACAATCTGATTCATAAACCTGTCAGGTCTGCCTTAGCTGTACGTGAACCGTCCGATCACTTATTTCAATAAATGGTCTGATCTTTCGAAACTCACAAGACTTTAAACCTGTTTGAACTAAACCTTATCGAGTCCACCTTTTCAACGCTTCGTTGACTCCCATACGGACCTGATGGGAAATATAAACTGCCAGTTAATGATCTATCGGGTCTGATCTTAACGCTAAAACCCGATTACTTTTTCACCCGATATCCGTCGGATCCCATCTCTTTGGATGGACGACTGAGATTGGCCCGGACTTTAGCAAATTTAAACTGTGTTTGATATGCCATCACGTCCGATTAGTTACCCACCCGATTGTCGTCGGATCTGTGGCCTGTTGATCGGATGGCCCAGATCTTCTCACGGGTTCACATTCAAAAGCCATCCCATCAATCAAACAAAACACTTAATTTCTTTTAAACTTTGTGGGGGTAAAGAATGTACGAGAGCTTCATTGAGGTTGAACCCCCGCAGTAATTTTAGGCCACACATTGTGGTCAACCATGCTAACTTCACGGTCAACTGCGAGGGTTGAGCCTTAATTAACTTTCGTGCTTATTGTTTCCCCGCAGCACACCTAATCATACTCATCAAGCTATTGCATGATCGCGCCTCTTGAACCTGCATGACCTTTAGGCAATGCTTTGATTTTTCATTTCTTTTTATTTTTATTTCATTTTGTGATAAAACTGAAAATAGACTTAAATTACAATAGAAGCTACAACATAATGCATTGGTGGTAATTACCACTCCTCAAAATCTCAAGATATAAGGACATATCAAGAAGAAAAGAGTAATAGTGCTAATTGATTCATGTAGTACCCATAATTTTATTCATGTAAGATAGGCAAGGAATTAAATTTCTTCCTATATCCAGCACTAGAGTGTCAAGTGATGGTTACAAATGGAGGAACCATAAATTTCTCTGGAAAGTGCCATAATATCAAGCTATCCATGGGAGAATATATATTGAATAGTCCAATGATTTCCATTCCAATGGGTGGTGCTAACATTGTACTAGGAGTCCAATGGTTACAATCTTTGGGTACAACAGCTTTTAATTTTCAAGAAATTTTCTTGAATTTTTTTGGGAAGGAAAGGAATTTGAAATAAGGGGCATCACAGGGAAACCAGGAAAAATAATCAGCTCTAATGTCATGACAAAGCTTCTAAATAAAGAACAATAGGGCATAATTTCATAATTATGTTCACTAGAGGTTCAAACAACGAAATCATCTATTTCTTCAGATCTCCAAAAAGTCTTGTACAATCATTCCAAGGTATTTGAGACTCCCAAAGGCACCCCACCTATTCATGATCATGATCATGCTATTCATTTGATTCCAGGAAGTGTTCCTCCAAACATGAGGCCTTACAGATATCCCTATGCCCAAAATAGTGAAATTGAACGTATGGTTGCAAAAATGCTAGACGCAGGTATAATTCAACCTAGTCAAGTTTCTTTCTCTACTCCAGTGGTATTGGTGTACAAAAAGGATGGATCATGGCACATGTTTCCAGATTATAGGGAGCTCAACAAGCTCACTATTAAAGATAAATTTCTCATTCCTATCATTGATGAAGTATTGGATGAATCACATGGAGAAATTTACTTCAACAAGTTGGATCTTCATTCAGGATATCATCAAATAAGAATGAAGACCAAATACCTTCTGAAAGCAACATTTAGAACTCACGAGGGTCATTATGAGTTTTTGGTCATGCCTTTTGGCCTTACCAATGCACCTTCTACATTTCAAGGTTTGATGAATTCCATTTTCAAACCCTTCCTTAGAAAATTTGTGTTAGTATTTTTTGATGATATATTAATCTACAACAAGTCTTGGAAGGATCATGTTCAACATGTCGACAGGGTGATCAAACTATTGGAGGAGAAACAATTATATGAAAAAACCTCCAAATGTTTCTTTGGAGTTGTTGATGGTGCTGGACTCGCCAACATGTCAGGGTATCTCCCCGATAAGAAGTCCCAACTAGACCTCAGACCGTTGGCATAGGAGTCCCAGCAGTGGGTCATACGATATCGCCTTGATCTCGATTGCGTGCAGAGGCAAGTAAGATGTCCCTGTTGGTAGCAAGGGTGTGACATGCACAACAAGCCAAGGAAGGTGTATGAATGGTTCTAAAATGCGAAAAGTGAGGTGAGTGCGCCCCTTGGAAACCTGTGAAAGCACACGGCTAAGAAGGGAACACATGAATAAAGATTCATCGCAAACTGGAAAGCAAATAAGATGACAATCCAAAGTGATGGTTAAACCGACAACACATTTCAATAAGATTCATACATACATATACAAAAAGAGTCTATACACACATGTGTAAGAAAAAATATACATATATCATTAGAGTAAACAAGATAGCTGAAATACAATAATAACATATGCATGAAACATGTTGGATCTATTATATTAAGAAGTGAAAGTTCCAATCATACAGTACAACCATGACCAACCTCCAGTCCCGATAGCGGAAAATTACAGTCACTGTCGCCTACTCCTCCAAGGAGATGTACTAGCTCTGCACTATGGAGAAGCCAAGGCTTGTTACAATACTCTCCAAAACTTCTCTAAGATACTCTTATTGGAAGCTTGGCTGACCAAAAGCCTCTACAATGAGTTATGAGGTACTATATATAGTAAAGGGTGGGGTAACCATTAACATTCCCCTTTGTTGACTGTTCATCTACCTCATGACTCTTCAACTACTCTATGATTGTTACATTAAGCTATTGACACTTGAACTTCCACTTGACAAGACGCTACATACAATCTGTACATGTACCCATGTGAGACGAAATAGGCTTGAGCAAGCCATGCAAGACATCACTAACACTCAGACAGTTGTGGTAGGACCGACTCTTCGACATCCTTGCGATGATTGATGGTGGCAAACTGATGCCAATCTTGGTCGTCCGTGATGGTGTCTGTGCGCTCAATGGTGACATCCTGCTGAAAGTGAACTCTTGCCTCTGTTGCATTTGGGTACACTGATATGGCTCCTTTGTCCAACTCGTCTAATAACATGCGCATCATTATCTTGAGTGCAGCTGGACCAGCAACATATTGATGCATAGTGTCTGTGTTGATCTCCGAGTGTGTGCTGGTGACCATGCACATCAACTTGTCAAAATACATGTTCATCTCCAGTCAGACTTGCTTCTTGTCTTCGCCTCAGTGAGTGTGCCAAATGGGTGGGGTCGCATGCGTGTGCACAATCACATCTATGATCCTGAATACCCTTCCATGCGATTGACAACATTGCTCACCTTGTATGCTCCATGCTAGCTGTTGAATGGTTTTATACCCTGTATGGGCACAATTTCATCAGTCTGTGGATGTTTCTCCTCCTACTGTACCTGCTCCTGTTGCAACTCCTTCTCTCGTCTGTGCAGCTCCTGTTCTTCCTTGAGTTTTGCTTCAACACCTGCAACTCCTTCTATGTTTCTCTCTCTACCTTCGCGTGATCCTCTTGTCGCGTCGTCACCTCATAGCCTCAATCTCCAAAGCTGCTTTCATCACAGGTGGATCTGCTTGAGCTTGCAACTTTGTTCTACCTCTGCGCTATCAACAAGCCTCCTCTTACATTTCTTGCATGCAGGTGTGCTACCTTCTGGTACTGCTGATGGTGCTACTCGTTGTGATGCCACTGCCATTTCATCTTGATATCGTTTTCATGAACAACTTGATGTATTCATAGATAGGAAAGTTCATAGACACTTGATCGACTACATCCCTAGTTGTGCTCTGAACAGTGTCTTCGACTCTTCTCTCCTAGAAGCCATTGTACCTATGCTGCTGAGAGGCCGATGAAAACTTGTGATACTTGGAGACATAGCAACACTAATGACAAGAAATCTGTCAGTCGAAAACCAAAACAAGCTGAATGACTGACATGCAACATACCCGTGTGACTGTCTGTGAAAATTGCGCAATTTTCACCAGGAGGCTGGGAGAATGACTACCAAAACTATGCAAGGCATAGTTCGGGCTGTCAGGAGGCTGGCTAACTGCTAGAACTATGTAATGCATAGTCCAGCCTGGCCTGATGAGGATTAAAACTGCCCAATGTGCAATTTTAGTCAATAGTGACATGCAAACCAACAAACTGCATTGCGTAGTTTCTGGGGCTAGCAAGGCATTGCCTTCCAGAATTGTGCAATGTAGGCTTGGAGGTTAGTGTTGGGCTAGACTTGCACAATTTCTGGAGGGAAGGCAGAGCCATCACTTCCAGAAATGCGCAATGCTAGCCGGGCAAGGCAAGATCTGGGCTAAGGCAGCCCAGACCCGTTGAAAAGTGACTGAAAGCATGTGAATTTTGAATTCATGGTGATACTAAGTGTAAAAAAGAGTGAATGATCATGCATGCAAACAATAAGTGAAGGATTTAGAAAACGGGAAAATGCATGTGTGTGAAGCGAGTCGCCGCAACTACAACCGTTAGTGCAAAAGCAATGTCATGCATGTGACAGTAGTGAGATGTGAACGAAAACTAAAATGGTGCTTCTACAACTAAACACACATTAAAATGAAATCAAGCACTCATTGAAATCAAGAAGCCAACAGTCACAGAAAGCGAAACACAAAAAGTGATAGAAACGCAGCACAAGACATGAAAAGCAGACTTACCCTGAAACAACTAAGTTGAAAGTGTCGAAGACTCCTGGATGCAATGTGGGATGTAAAAGTTGCAAGATCGATGTGAGGAATGAGATTTGCAGTGTCTGGTTCATAATTTTTGATAAGATCAAGGTTATGACACGCATGCCACAAATCTAGCAAAAAGCGACACTTAGGGAGAGGTTTCTAAAATGAGCTTTGCATGTAACCTCCAACTGCTAATAACAGATCCCTAGATCTAGGGATGCCTTTTTCATGCTGCCTTTTGCTATTTCGGGAAGAAAAGGCCATGCATGAAAATCTGTTTTGCTTGTCCCCTGAGGGAACCGGTCAACCTGAAGGCACATGCAATAGCTTGCTTGACTGACAGAGGGATTTCCACAATTTCTGAGAGGAACTGGGCTGGCTGTCCCAGAGGGATTGCACAAATTTTTAGGGAAGTGGGTGACTGCTGCCCATAATTGTGCAATTTCTAGGAGGAGCAGGTGACTGCAGCCCAGAATTGCACAATTTATGGGCTAAGCTACAATGTTGGGCCAGATTGCACAATTTTTGCAAGGAAGCCTGTCTGATCGTTCTGCGCAATTATGGAGTTGAACAGTCTGCCGAAGTGATTTTCGTAATTTCTGGGGGAAGGTTGGTTCCCCTCCATAATTGCACAATTTTCCTGAGGGAGATGCTCAACCATCAACTAGCCCAAGTCTCGAGTGGCAGCCTGTGAGGGGAGTGAAGCAAACTGACATGCACATGCTACCAAGATGTTGAAAAATCAATGAAGCCTCTATACTTACAGTGCAAGACATGTTGCTAGGATGGTTGGTAGGGAGGCTCCAAAACAAAGCTAATGAAAAATTTTGGAGGGTGGTTGTAGCCTTTACAACACTGGGAAACACACTAGTAGAACTCCAGCTCTTTGGATGGACCTTGTTCGTGAAAAGTAAGTCTAACACCTCTGGAAGTATTGTTCAGTTCTTTGTTCGTCTTGGTTTGCACACCTGCTTGATTATAAGATGTAGCATCTACCAAGATTTTGGTTGGTCAACACACATTCCAAGCCAAGCCAACAGAGTTGTTTCGATTGGGGATGAGGGGTATATTGGTGCACAAGCTTTATGGTCGTTAGATTTTTAGTTTCATCTCTGGTGTTGCTTCGCTGCCAGAAAACCTTGATAGTACCCCGACAGAGTCATGCAAGAACACATGCATTTCCCCGCTAGCAGTGAGCCTAGTCAGTACCCCGACGGAGTTACTTGCATCACCTCTTTGCATAGGAAGCCTTTCTCTTCTTTCACCTTATTCATTTTTCATTCTTTGAAATTTTTTCACATTCTCTTTTTTCATTTTTCATTTTTCTTAACTGTGCATAACACTTATTCATTTCAGAGGCAAAAGAGGGAACCTGACTTATTGAGAGAAGAAGAGGTTGTTCCTTCAGAGAAGTAGTTTGTATATACCTCTGGTGTGCTTGTTATTTTTTTCCTCCTTGCCTTACTCTAATTGACTGAGCTGACAAGGATTAACCCAAAAAACAACTGACTGGAGTAGGTGACACTAGTTAGCGCACAAGCATTGTGTTTTCATCAAAGTTCACTTCGAATAATACGTATTTTCCATTGATGTATCATGGGTTGAAGACAACAAGTTCTTCATATAGAGGCAGGACGACAGATAACCAAGTATTGAAAACTTCCCAAGTCCTCTAGTACTTTACCCAGCTTGTTTCAAGAGTCACACATGGTTTCATGCCAAACTAACCTATGGATGGAAACAAGCATACAAACAATAAAACAAAACAAAAGCAGAAGTAAATGCATAAGAAAAGTGAATAAGCAAACAAGAATTCAAGAAAATAAACATGCAAGGTAAGAGGCAAACAATACTCCTACTCCTAAGCTAATGGTGCATGGGTCTGCTCACGTGAAGTGATATTTCCAATGTAACCACCAATGCATTAGTCGACCCATGTTGGTGAAGGCATGGTTTGCGAACAATGCAGTTATTAAAACCAACAGGCATGAAAGATATAAAATTGAAGACAAACATACTCCAAGTTTAAAAGCGTCCATAGAACATAAGTGTGTGAAAGCGCATGACATGCACTCTGTGCACATGCCATGGTGTTGTGTTATTGTGTGTGTACATGTTAAGTGTATGCATTCTCTTGACTGTGACATGCAAGAAAACGTGAGGAAGGTAGACAACTTATATTGCGCAAGTGTGCTTGTTGTTTAAGATTCCTCCAATGCAAGAGCAAATTCCAAGAAAACTGTCATCTTGAAGATTTTCAAGGGAATAGGACCCTACAATCCAGAAGATGCCTGGAAAAAGAAGATGTTCAATTGGGATATCTACACACATGAGAAAGAGCACCTGTATATGCAAGAGATGCTCCTTTTAGAAAAAAAAGATAGAAAAAACTTCAACCAGCAAAATAGTGCAGCATGGAAAGAATGGATGAAAGCACAAGACCAATGGATATCATTCTATGAATGGTACTATCCTTCTGCAAGTCAGGTTGAAGAATCCCTGATAAAACAATTCAGAAATGAAGCCAAGCAAAAGAAAATCAAAGAACCAGAAAAATTTGTAGAAAAGAAATTGGAAGAAAATCGTGTTATCATTCCTTCACCACTCCACACTCCTACTTTCCACCCTAAAATCCAGACTATGCTTTCAAAGCCCAATGTTCCAAAATCTTTGATAGTTGTAAGGGTAAAAGGAGAGGAATTGATTAAATCAGTATGCTCACAGTTCCATGTAAACATGATTAGATCTGGAACCCCAAACAAGCATAAATGGGAACTCCTTGATGGTTTTGTCCATGAAACAGACACAGAGTTTCCACCATGGAAAAACTTTGTCATTCAGCAACAGGATGGTAAAATGTATAAGCTTCTTCCTTCCCATCCTGATGATCCCTCACTATCTGCAAAAGAGTCAGTAGCAGCAACCAACTGGACCAATTTGGCTATATCTAGTTTGGAAAAATTTGTGAGAACTAAATTTGATTCTGTAGAAACTGCCTGTTCAGAAATGAAAATCATGCTTGGCAGGATCCTACAAAAACAGGATTATAATATTGTTTGTTTAAATGACAGTGTGAAGACTCTAGCTGAAAATGACCAAACCATTGCTCAGAGTCTGGATAAGTTGTCTATACAAACAGACAAAAAGATCCATGAAGCAGTTGTGGCTCATGGAAAAGAGCTTGTTAAGGTTAATACTAGCCTTGACATCATAAAAAAGCAAGTATGGGTTGTCTCCACAGGAGTAGAATCTTTGAAGAAAAAGCCTAGTGCAGAGGCCTATAAGTCAACTACTCTATTTTCTGGTCCTAAACCTTCAGTCCCATACTCAATAACACCATCAGTGGAAAGCCTGATTAAAGCTCCCAGTGCTATAAACTTTCCACCTCCTACTTCCACACATCCTTACTCTCTATTTGCTAATCCCAGCTTTTTTAGCAAAACTTCATATTCACCAGAGAAACCTTCTGAAGAAAAATTCCCAGAATTCAAAGGGAATGTTTCTGAATTCTTATTTGGTGAACCTTCTGAAGAAAAGGATGATCCAGATACAAGTCTTCATAAAATTGAACTCACCCCAGAACTTGAAGATCTTGAAGCTTGTATTAATAGTTTTTCTGCACAAGACAAAGAACAGTTTGGCATTCTAGACTCTGAAGAAAATTTAGAAAATCAAATTAATGCCACTTCATCTAGATCCAAGTGGAACACTACTTGGAATCCAGCTCCAGACCGTCGAGACTTAATGAAGTCTGAATATCATAAGGACTGGTCTGCAAATTCCACTTATTCGTGGAATATTGATAATTGCACAGAGGCAGAAGTCATGTCAGTTCTGCATTCAATGCTAGTTTGTTACAGGACATATCTTGCTGATGACATTGGTCCTGTAAATGCCTGTCGAAGGATAATTGGCGGGTTTGAAGGCACTCTTGATTCCTGGTTAAAAGCTGAAACTTTAAAGGAGCCAAACCTTCTTCCTTCTTGGGAACAGTCTGTAATGTTAAATGAAGATGGAACCACCTACATGGATCCTGTTACCCATCTTCCTGTGAATAACATGATAGGACGTCTGCTCTATGGTATTACAGTAAATTTCATTGGATTCCCTCAAATAACCAATGAAATCACTACAATTACTCTGCTAGCCATGAAGTTGCACAACATGCAACATTTTGATGAATATTTTAATGAGTTTCTCCACAGGTTGCATACTCTATCTCCAGAATTGATTCTTGAACCTAAATGGAAAGAGATCTTTGTTGCTTCTCTTCCTCAATGGGTTTCCTCGGCAATTGTGAATAAACTTCCAGGAAAAGTTGGAGATTATAAATTTGGAGTCATCAGGCAGGCAGTCAAAGCTATTATTGTTGAGCTTTGCTCTCAAATGAAAATCGCCCGCGCTGCAACCAACCCAAAGAAGCCGCATGGATACCAACAGCTCTGCAAACAATGGCACCTTGGAAAAGCTGGCAATTCTGAGGGGCGAAGGAGAAGGCACAAGCATTCAAAGAAGAATTTCCAGCCTTCCAAAAGCACATCCAAAAGACATTTCAAGAAGAAGCCGTATAAACATACTGAAATGTTTTCAAAAGAAAAAGAAATAATATGCTACAACTAATAATTATTGATAATTAAATTAAAACTTTAAAAGTCTTCTTCCAAAATAAATGTCTTTCAACATAATAAATATAATTCAAAACAATAAATAAATCATATGTATTTTAAATAATTAAGTATATATATCTATATATACATATATGTGTGTATATATGGTGATTGCATAAAATAATTGTTGTTTTCCCCACCTAATTTTAATGCCCTTTAACTAAATAATCTATAAATATTATTATATATATTTTTAAATCCACGTAATAAACTATTAACCCTGAGAAACCAAATTGAATTTCAATTAACTATTCAATAGTTGAATTAAACTATTCTTAATAAAATGGAAATAAATTGTTATATATATATATATATATATAATTATATATATAATGTTCATACAATTTTCTTTTCATTATTATTATTTTATAAAATTTTATAATGATTAGCTTTCTTTAATTAAAACATAGTCTTTAAAATTTCAATTTTAGTTCATGGTTTATTTATGATATAAGTTTCAACATTAATTTAATTAGGAAACGTGTTATTATTTTATTTATTAATGATATTTTATAAATATTATAATCGAATTTCTTTTATTAATGTAAATAGTTATATTTATAGTTAAAAAAAAAAATTTAAGCGTGATAAGTGAAGGGGATCATATTTAATCTCAAGGAAATTAAGAGTTGTATTATGAATGGGATTTAGGAATAACCATAAAAATTAAGCTGTGTATTTTTTTTTAGCTCAAGTGAGTGTATTGATTGCTATTAGTGATTAAATGAGACCCTTGAGTTCAAGGATGTCACCTTTTTCCAACTTATGATAGCTTTATGTTGCTAAGTAGACACCTTGCAAATGCAAAACCAAAATTGGGTAAAGAAAGTGTGTGGAAAAAAAGGTGTATTTCATTCCAAGCTATCCTTTATGGCTTACTAAATTTCATGGTGACACATTACACACTCATCAATAGACACATGCCAATGTATACAAGCCATAATAATAAAACCTTTATGCCATCCTCACACATGCTTGTATTTATGATAGATTGATAATTTGATCCTCATGTAGAATTTATGCACGGGATATGTGGAATAATGGCTTAGAGCATGTGTGCTTTGTTTGATGAGGGTACTAGGTGATGGCCAGCTGTAATTTAACTAGAATCTCACACATGATTGTATTTATGATAGATTGATAATTTGATCCTCATGTAGAATTTAAGCATAGAATATGTGTAATAATGGCTTAGAGTATGGGTGCTTTGTTTGATGAGGGTACTAGGTGATGGCTAGCTCTAATTCAATTGGAATCTCAAGGGGTGAGTTTTCCAATACCACTTATTGGGATATATTTGATTTCAAGAAGGGAAATTTGGGTTGGTTTCGAATGACCACCCTATTTTCTTAGGCTTGTTGTATCATATCGTGAGCACTATGTAGTTTCCTTCTCAAGTTGGAATTTCAACCTAGTTTATTTTTCTTGCTAATTCAGAAAGCTTAGTTTAGCCCTTTACTATTGTTCCTCTTGATGTTCAATACATACTCTTTGTTTCAACATTTTATGGAAGTTTATAGCCATATACTATTAATATAAGAAATGTTAGGGTATTGCAAAGGCATGGGGATTTTGTCAACAATAGTAGGACATATATATGCTTGATCTCAAAAGGTAGTGGTTATAGACACTCTTGTGTAGTAAATAGGTAAATTCAACTTTTGGATGTTGAATGCTCAATTTTAAGGAAATTATGGCCTATAACAATAGTAAAGGCTTCCACCCAAGTGCCTCAAAGCACAAAATGTCATTGCATTCTTCCTTGATGATCTAAAGGAAAAGGAAGTGGTCCATTAAATGGTTTAAGACATGGAATTCGGCAACCAATAAACTCATGCCACTAATATCAATCAAGAAAAAACTCTAAACAAACATGTTTTTTATTAGTATTTGGAATTATGTATAACAATATTAATTTTAAGTATATTTTATAAAGTTTACACTAAAAAAAATTTGAAATCCTCTGAGAAAAATGATTGATATTTTTCTATACCTAACACATATTTTTCTATACCTAACCTTTGATAGTAATATTAAAGTACATCATTCTTTTTTTCTTACTATTTTGTCAAAACTAGATACAACATACTTCTCATCCAAATATTACATGTTACAACTTAATAAAAAGAGTCCACTGTTTTTCAAGAATGAACACATCATCTCACCTTTACTTAGTGACCACAACTCTTTGGGGGAACCTAGACCAAAAACTCTAAAGCGAGTAATAAGGAGTGAAATCATCAACTCTTATTTCAATAGAATAAGAAAACCTATAACTAATCTCGTGTTCACTTGCTTCAATATACTAGGACAAACACTAATGATATGGCTACACAAGATATTTATGATTTAAATATTTCAACGCTTGTAGAAAATACTTGTCTCATTGACTTTCATTTTCATGTGATCCATTACAACAAATACTCAAAAAAATGAAGACACTTTGAAATATTTTGTTACAAAGATTTGTGATAATTTTAATGACTTTTATAATGTTTACATTATATAAAAATAATATAAAAATTAATTTTTCTAAAGTTTAAGGAATTATATTAAAACCTTCAATTTGAGTTATTTTATCTTATTTATTTATTTAAAATAATGGGAAAATGTAATATAATTGAAATGTCAAATTAACATTAGGGACAATCATAAGTGATTATTATTCATAAATGCAGGCTTGCTCGTCACCATTATTCAAGGAATACCATGCCACCTACAATAACTTGCTAGTGATCTATAACAGGGTAAGATTTTACTCATGCCAAATGCCTTTGGTTCTTAGGTCATTAACCTAATTCCTTAAATTAAGCTTTTAACCAAGTAAAAACAATTTATAGGGCGAAATTTAGATATCTTACTTATAATACAAGTGTTAAACATAAATTTCATTTATTTAGTATCAAAGGAAACAATTTTATTAATATTTTCGATTGACTCATAACATTCTATAAACATCACTTTCCTTATGAATTTGATACTAATTTTCCCTTTTGAATTTTATTCTTATCTATGTTAAGGAGAGATAATTTCTTTAATTCTTTATCTACACATCAATATCCAGCGTATCCCTGAAGTGGGGGAAGGAAACACCAAGAGAATGCATAATGGATATGTTCTAAAATTAAAGCATAGTGCTTTCATAGATGGTACATTGTGGTCTATTATATTCTTATAACGGGTGGTTATTTCTAATAAGTTGTCAACAAAAGATGTATAATAAATATCATTTTTTGGGATTCAACTGCATTAAGAAAGTCATTCATCTATGACCATTTCCATGCGAGGTAGTCATAACTGAATAATTTCTCATAATTTTTGAATAGTCCACTTAGCACTCATTACATCAGGTGATGCTCACATGGGTGAAGAAGTGGGGTTGAAACTAGTGAAATGAATCACATAGCGCCAATCATCACTCCCAGGGCTTGCACCTGGTAACTAGGAATTCTCGAGAGGTCACCCATCCCAAATCGCCTCTGGCTCAAGTGCACTTAATTGTGGAGTTTTCCCCACAATGAAGCTCGCTTAGCTTGCTACCCCATTTGCAAGATAAAATAAAATAAAATAAATAAAAATAAAAATAAAAAAATTGATGTATAATTGGATAAATAAAAACAATTTGTGAAGGAACCATCCTCTTAAAAACATGTTTAAAGATACAAAATAAATAAATAAATAACATAGAAAAATAGTGGCAGCTTGTATGATGGTAATCATTGTGTGTTTTTATATTTTCTTTATGAAATATTTAACTGTTATCAAATATAGTTGGTGTTAATTTATGTTTACATCATTTGTTTCAATTCGTGGTATGTGATAAAAAATTATAACAATTGTGAACACTATTTCCAACACCATCTATTCAAAGGAAATATGCACAAGTAGTTGATGATCATTTACATGATCAACCCCATCATGAGCATGAATAAGATGGTGATACTCAATTAAGAAATTAATGTTGCATAACAATTGGCTAATTGCTTCTTGGTGGATTAAAACATGTAGAATTGGGAAACCCTACATGGTTTATGATTTTATTATACCTATTTATTTAATGCTAGGGTTGGAGAAAAATATAGCATATTTTTTACTTATTATTACATACCTAAATTTCTCTCGAAACTTTATGATATTACTAAACATTCTTCTTGAGAACACACTAACTATACTGTAACCATTTAGTCGTTAAATAATACATTAAGTGTGCTCTAGATATGGGTGTTTTTGTGAGGAAATCATGTTGTTAATTGTATTTTGTCTATTTCATTCGTTTTCAATTATTATTCTATTTTTCAACATAGTCTTCCCTCGCGGATTTGTGTAGGAAGTGTATTGTGCACCTTTGCTTCCTTTCATTCTTACCAACAAATTTAGATTTTTTATTAATAGGTTAGTAGGTAAATGGTTAAAAAATATCTATATAACTGAAAGAGACTATCTATTCCTTAAGAAACAAAATTATGATTCCTTTCCAATTTATTCCCTAAACCTACATTATTACATGTTAAACAACTTTTCTATTAAAAAGTTGTCTTTTGTTTTTATTATATGTTACTTTTATTATTTTATACTCGTATAGGCATATACATCAATAGTCCATAATGAACATTTCAACCCTCATATTGTTTACTTTTACAACCTAGTATTTATTTATACAATAATAATCATGTGATAAGACTTTATGAAAACACGAGGTACCATTAAACAAAGGAGTAGATATTCAATATTGGCTTTGTTGTTGCTTGAACTCCCTTGTTGATATCGCATTCACATGAAGGAGGATGCATCTCGACCAAACATTGTTGACTCAGCAGTTGACCTCCCAGCCTACTAAAAGAAAAAGTATTTTTTCAACTCATATTTTCAACTTATCTCCCTATTGATTTACTCAAATTTCAAGCGACAACACTCGTTGGATGAAATATTTGATTCCTCATCCAAGAAGTAACCATGTTGCATACTTTCAATTGACCCTGCTACACGAAAAATGAGAAATACGTGAAAAACATGATTGCAATCACATTTGTTCATGTATTTCTCATTTTTCATGTAGCAAGGTCAATCAAAAGTATGCAACATTGGTACTTCTTGGATGAGGAATTAAATATTGCATCCAACGAGTACTCCTACTCAAAATTTGAGTAAAACCTTAGGGAGATAAGTTGAAAATATGTTTTGAAAAAGTAGTTTTATTATTTTTTTAATCTTTTTACTATTTTACTCCAAAAATGGTGAATCATCGCCCATGGTTGACATCATCATCTTGAATCCTATCGGTTCTTATAAAGTTTATTTTGGTTGTACATTTTTCTTAAAAGGCTCATTTTAGCCCTTAAAATTTTCCTAATGGGAAGAATACTAGTCGATGGATGAGAGCACTCTTGGCTCAAAAGTTCCCTCTCTAATGAGCCACCTAAAAAAAATTCCTATAGGCTTGATAGTCACTCACATAGAATTATGTAATCCATCCAATAATAGGGAAAAAAATGATCTCCTTCCCATAGCTTGTTCCTTTTATAGGAGGCCTCATAGGTGACACTTGTCATGCTTGATGCAAAAATAATTATTTTATTAATCTAAAACTTTTATTATTCACGTATCCAAGTCTCTACCTCTCAGCAAATCTCTCCTAATTTATTTACTTGAATTTTTATTAAAAATAATATTTTCCCTCACCCAAATGTGACTCCCTATTTCTTCCCCTAGTTGTCTCTTGATCCCCCTTTTATACTCCTCAATTTGTGTTCATCATTGAAGTCAACCAGTAGGTCTCAGATTTGGCTCCCTAACTACACCCTAGTTTGTCTCAAGTTGACTCTTAGATGGAGATCCTTGTGGTGGCTTTTTCCACATGGAGGTTCTCTCATGAAACTAAATTTCTCTAATTTAAATTATTATTCATTATTTTCATTCACCACCCTCTTTTCTTAATGAGCTTAAACTATAATGGGATTAATTTTTTTAATTAACTCGATGTCCCTTTCCCCTTGTTTCTTACTAAACAATTACATACTTTGGAGTTACTTTATATGCTCATTATATACCTAATATTTTTCATACGTGGGAAGGGTAGAGATACTCAATTGGTCCAATATTTGTATTTCTTCCTATTCTCCATTTACCCCAAGGTCTGCTCTTGCTTTAGGTAACTTAGTTCTACAACCTGACTTATTACAGTATGTGAATTAGTATGATTATCAAATATTAATAATATTTCGGCTATTTCTTCTTGATGCAAAGGTCGTCGAATCGATCATTCCCTTCAAGAACTTCCCTTGAATTTCCAAGGGTGTTAAGCCTTTTCCCTTCAGGCATACAATGACTATGATGGGAAAAACTAGATGTGATGACGGAGACCAATATCCTCTCCTATGTCACCCTCTATAGTGATACTAACGGTGTTGGGGATCAAGGAATCTGCCTTGATGTGTGCCCCCAATAAAATATTCATGAGTGACCCAATTTTGGGTCCACCCCCATGACATCATGATCTTCAAGATGAAGGTATCCCAACACCTTCCGACTGAAGTCATGGAAGGAGTGATAGTGGGTGAAATTGGGGATGTTCTCCCATGCCTCCCATGAAATTACATCTATCTATACACCCCCATCACTCATATCATTAGAATTCACAAAAAAGTTTTAAATTGAACTTTAAATTTTTTCTGAGGCAACGATATGTAACTGAAACCAATCTAGAGGATGTCAACTAATCACATGCAAGTGCAAGTGCATCTGGGTAGCCTCCTACTACACTTAATAATCATCAGTAATATTTGATTCATCATATTAGTCACCAATATAATTTTGTATGCTAAATCATCATCATGACATAATCATCAACATCTTTGTAATTATGAGCAAGAACTAATGTAAACAAACACATAATGAATCCATCACATGATTAGACATAGTCATAAAATGTGTCCATCACAATTATTATCATCATAACATCAAACTAGAAAAACAATTATTATCACATCCACTCATAGTAAGAGTCAAATATCTGGATCCTCAACTTGAGGTCCTCAAAGAATAATGTATCGAGGCCAATGCCATAAAGGGGCCAGTCAACCAGAGTAGGGCACTACAATTGCTGACTGCGCTAAAAAGTTATTAAATGTTAGGTGCCACCACACAATTTTCAAAAGAAATAACTCACATAATTCAACTAGCACAATGATGACCACGTAACTTGGAGAACAAATCAACCACATAATGTAACTGGTATAACGAAAACCTAAAAGTGCACATTGGAGAAAATCATTTGTAAGAAGTGTTGAGAAACCAAATGTTGTATAGATCAGGGCTTGATTCCTCTTACTTGATAATTACTTGTGAATGTGATCCAGAAGGATGTTGGTGGCCACCTACCTATTCCACTTGGACCCCCACCACAGTCTCTTTTAGTTTTTCAGTTTCCTTAATTGTAGCATAGTTTACTATTTTTTCCAGTTTTTTGGATCCTAAACTTCCAGAGTCATTTTGAGGCCCTAAATCACTCTTTTTGGGAAAACTGGGGCCAATATGGTCACTTACCAATGTTGGACACTCAGAATTTTTATTCCTCGAATATATATTTCTAACGAGGTATTGTACGCGTCAAACAGAGATTGTATGCCAAAGTTACGACCCCGAGAAGTTGATGTACCAATTTACCCAAACGAGGCCCATAATTTTGGCGCTTCATCTCCTAGGGTTAGGTTTTTAGATGTTTATGGTTTTCCATTCTTTCTCAATTATAAATAGGCCTCCAAGCCTCATTGTAACACAGTTCAGAGGCATGTATTTACCACTTCTCTTCTCAGAGATAAACTACCATCACCCAAGCTAGTCTTATTTCTATTATGTTTGTTAGCATATTTCAATTTTTGATATTAATGAAATGAAGAGATATTTCTATTGCATCTTTGTATTTATTGTTATATCTGTAATTTGTTGCATTCCTATTTAAGTTCGGATCAATGGTATCAGAGTGGGATGCTCTTTCTCTATTTTTCTTTGCATGTCCCCAGTGAGGTCGAGATAAAAGGAGTTAGGGCTCGAATTGGTAAAACCTTTGCAAGACCATCCTCGTAAATCCCAATGGCCTCCCATGGCGCAGTAAAAGAAGGACAAGGGGGTAGGAGATCCTTTCAAAGCATTGCTCGAATAAGCTCTCGAGCAACAGAGGAACACGATGATGGACAACTTTTCCCAGATCCTTCAGCCGCTACCCAAGGGTGATGTATCTCCTTCGAGCAGCTACTCTGGAAGCACCACACCCTTTAAGGTACAAGTTAACTTTGACATCCCCATATTTGAGGATCGAATAAATGCGAACGTCGTAGATAAATGGTTAAATTTGTTAGAAGGAAATTTTTTTGTTCATGACTTTTCCAACCGGGAGAATATTACTTTTTCACTTCTCAAAGTCACCCCTCACGTCAAGGGTTGGTGGGAAACCTACTATGAGAAGAAGTATGAAAGTACACCCTCACTATTTTCGGCCGCACCCACTTGGAATTCATTTCAGGATGCCATCAAGGAGCAGTACTAACATGTTGGGAGCTATGAGGATAGATACATAAAGTGGACCACGCTGCGGAAGGGAAGGGACCAAGATGTGAGGGATTTTACCAATGTTTTTCATATCCTTCGCACGAAGTTAGGTATCAAGGATTCTGAGAAATATTTGGTATTCAAGTACCACAGCTACCAACATAGGTACATCCATAATGAGAAGGAGTTCCTGGACATCTCCTCGCTTAGCACGACATACCGATACGCTATCAAGATTGAGCAGAATATTAAATAGAAAAAGCAAGACTTTGGATCTGCAGATCCGAAGCAAGGGAAAGGTGCCCCCAAACCGTAAAGAAAAGGGAAAAGCCATGGCCGGGTAACCCAGGATAACCTGCCGAAGCCGCAAGAAAATAACATCACCACAAAGACAAATAAGGACATAAGAAAGTGGTGTGATTTCCATCAGAGCTCCACTCACAGCACAAGTGAGTGTTAGGCCAAGCAGTCACTAGTGGCTGAGCTGAAGACTTCCAAGTCATATGCATGTTTCGACTTTGAGTTAGAATCCAACAAGGGGAATGGAAAAGGGAAGAAAATCAATGACGTGGAGCCCAGTGCCACTGTGGCCACCACCAATATTCATATGATTGAGCCTGAAGATCTAGAGGAGGGGAAACACCTATTTCGCTCACAGATGTGGATGAAGGGTTCTCCGCTGTAATTCATTGTCAACATGAGGAGCCAAAAGAACCTCATTTTAGTAGAGGTCATGAAGTGACTAGGCCTACTGACTACAAAACATTTGCAACTGCACACCATCAAGTGGCTACACCAAGGATGAGATCTCCACGTCATCTAGCAACGCCGCCTTCCCTATAGCATCAAGCCCTTCAAGGATGAGGTATTATGTGATGTTTCTCCTCTTAAAGTTTGTGATGTATTATTAGGACAACCATAATTGTGGAAGCAACATGTCGTATATGAGTCTATACCCCATTCTATTATTATTTCTTTGGGTAGTAAGTTATACAAGATACCGAAGGTAGCGCCACCTACCACCATCTCTTTGATATCTACTATGCAATGTAGTAATATCATCTCCCATATTGGGATTTTTTTTTTCATTCCGATTCACTCTCAAAGTAAGGGGAAGATTGTAGCCACATCCATGGCCCACAGGAAGGGTTCCTCCATGCAACAAAAGCACGTGGATATGGTCGTGGAAGAATACAAGGACATCTTCTCCTCATGCACAGGGGTACCCTTGCATTACCAGGTCAAGCATTCGATGAATATGACTCTCGGAGCACCTCTACCCAACGAGCCAATATATCACTGCTCCATTATGGAAAATGAAGAGATCAAGCTAAAAATCTAGGAGTTGATACAAAAAGGGCACATCCAACCAAGTTCCTTGCCTTATGGGGGCCCGATTGTACTTGTACAATTGAATGATGGGACTTGGAGGCTCTCCATTAATTATTGGGAACTAAACAAAATCACTATCAAGAATAGGTATCCAATCCCATGGATTGATGACCTTCTGGACCAACTCAAGGGGACCAAGTATTTCAGCAAGATCGATCTGAAGTATGCCTATCACCAAGTTCTAATCCAAGGAAGGCCTTTTTGAATGGTTGGTTATGCCCTTTGAGTTGACAAATACCCCTGCTACTTTTATGAGGCTAATGGATGACATCTTGTGACCCTTCACCAAATCATTCGTGGTTGTTTATTTGGATGACATCCTCATCTTCAGCAAGAGTTGGGAAGAACAATCGTAACACATTCAGCAGGTCCTTCAAAGCCTTCGGCAGCACAAACTTTGTGCCAACTTAGAGAAATGAACTTTTGGTGTGAGCCAGATTCAATATTTGGGTTACATCATAGATGAGCATGGCGTGCATGTGGATTCAGCTAAGATCCATGTCATTCAGGATTGGTCATCCCTGACCACTCTAGCAGAGCTTCGCAATTTTTTGGGCCTTCTAATTTTTTATCAGAGGTTCGTGTTGGGATTCTCCCATTTCACTTGGCCTTTGAGTCATATTACTAAGGGTAGGGTGAAAGTAATGTTTTCCTGGCCCGAGTCCCAACATAACGTGTTCATTGAGTTGAAGCACCGACTCTGTTTTGCATCGATACTCACACTGCCAGACTTGCAACAACCATTTGAAATCAAGATAGATGCCTTAGACTACGCTATTGGTGTAGTACTCACCCATCACGAGCATCTAGTGGCCTATCATAGTGAGACACTTTCTGATACAATTCGGAAGTACCCCACCTATGATAAAGAGATGTATTCCATCATGTAGGATTGCCGACAATGGAAGCATTACATTCTAGGGAAGGAGACGGTCATTCACACTAATCACCGACCTCTCTAGTTTATACAGACACAAGGGAAGTTGCAAAATGATCGCCATCATAAGTGGTCTACATATCTACAATAATTCCACTTGAACATTAAATACAAAAAGGGTAGCACCAACAATGTTGCATACTGCCTCAGCTAACCCCTAGTTGCAGCATTGACCTTGTTCTCAACTCTTGTGGCCATGAGACCTCTAGATGGCCGCAAATATACAAAAATGATCTAGAGTTCACTTCCACATACCATATGCTAGTATATGGAAAGAAATTTCCTGATTTCCACTGCCAAGATCGATTATTATGCTACTTGGGCCACCTTTGTGTTCCTTCAAGCGAGCGTGCCAAGATGATTTGGGAGGCACACTACAGTCGGGTCGGAGGACACTTTTGTGTGGAGAAAGATGTGGTTATACTAAAAAATTTCTTTTATTGGCCCTAACTCCGACTAGATGTTGGGAAATATATCAAATCCTGCACTGTCTGTGTCATTGTTAAGCCAACCATCAAGAAGCAAGGCCTATACACTCCTCTACCTACTCCCAGCTAGCCATGGGAATCCATCTCCTTGGACTATATGTCTATCCTCCCTTCTACCAAGCATGGTAATGACTATGTATTTGTGGTTGTGGACAAATTTTCTAAGATGGATATATTGGTAGCCTATAAGAAGAGTATCACAACATAGGAAACTGCCAAACTCTTCTTTGAACGTGTATGGGTACATTTTGGGATCCCGCAGACCATTATATCAGATCAGGATAGCAGCTTCCTGAGCACATTCTGGTGAAGCCTCTGGACACTATTGGACACCAAGCTCACCATGTCGATTGCCTTCCATCCCAGACTGATGGTCGGACGGAGGTTGTCAATACGATGATAGTTCACATACTCTGTATGTTCAACTCCAAGCATTCACAAACCTAGGATGAGAGTCTTCTCTATGTGCCTCACAGTTATAATAAATCTCTCCCTAGCTTGACTGATCAGAGTCCCTTTCAAGTGGGTCTAGGATTTCAACCATTGTGTCTGATTGATGTTTTCATGCCTTATGCGACTACACAGAAAAAATACACACATGTATTTTTTGAGGTTGATAAAGCAACTAGATTTATTAAACACATCCAACACATCCGCCAATAGGTTCATGACATGTTGGAGAAGTAAAATTCCAAGTACAAGTAGCGACATGATCAACATCGGGTGCCACACAAGTTTCAGGTGGGCGACAAAGTTTGGGTGCATTTACAAAAAGAACGCCTTACAAGAGCCCATCAGAAGCTCATACCACTCTGATATGGTCCTTACACCATTACCAAGGTTACGGGAGACAATTTTTTTGAGCTCAGGATTCCCCCATTCCTTGGCCTGCACCCAATGTTCAATGTGAACTGCCTTCAACCATACTTCCCACCATTATTGGACACATCATACATTGCAGAACAACTCACACCCATAGAATTAAACCCAGACTGCATGAAACATCCCTCAATTGATCGAATTATAGGAACGTAGGTTAAGAACACTTTTCAGCAAAATATCCAACTATATCATGTTGTAAAATCTGGCCAACTCCTGCACCAAGGTAAGTGGCTCACCAGGGACCAAGTTCAGCAGAAGTTTCCCCATCTCATGGAGGCACTCAACATAATGGGGACCATTACTTCCTAAGGAGGGAGGACTGATCTAGGTTGATGTTGGTGGCCACCCACCTATTCCATTTGGACCCCCACCACTGTCTCTTTCAGTTTTTCAATTTCCTTAATTGTAGAAAAAATTACTATTTTTGGTAGTTTTTTGGGTCCTAAACTTTCAGAGCCATTTTGAGGCCCTAAACAACGATTTTGTGGAAACCTGGGGTGAACACTATTCATATACCATGTTGGCCACTCTGAAGTTGTAGTCCTTGGATAGATCTTTATAACAAGGTATTATGCGTGTCAAACGAAGATCATATGCCAAAGTTACAACCCTGGGAAGTTGATGTATCAATTTACCCAAATGGGGCCCATAGTTTTGGCACTTCATCTCCTAGGATAAGGTTTTTGGATGTTTAGGGTTTTCCATTGTTTCTCAATTATAAATAGGCCTCCGAGTCTCATTGTAACACAGTTCGGAGGCGTGTAGCTGCCACATATCTTCTCAAAGATAAGCTATCATCGCCCAAACTAGCCTTATTTCCATTATGTTTGTAAGCATATTTCAGTATTTGATATTAATGAAATGAAGTGTTATTTCTATTACATCTCTGTATTTATGGTTATATCTATAATTTGTTGCGTTCCTGTTTAAGTTTGGATAGGAATGTTAGTTGTCTTCTTTTTAAATTTATGTTCTTTTCATCAAATAATTATAAAAAAACTTCAAAGCATAAAAAGATCACAAAGAGACAAAGAACAACAGAAATTAGGCTCCAAGCTAGGGAAAAAGCCCACAAGGGGGAAAACCCAAAAATTGCTTCTCTTAGGATCAGATAAAAATGAGATATCCATGACTCAAGGCCAAAACCAAGACTACCACAAATATCCAAGTCTCCTCCAACCAAGTCAAAGTCAACAAAAGTCAATGATGGTCAAACCTTTTCAAATCTGGTCAATTCAAGAAAATTTCGAACCTGTAGTTGATCGACGTGGATATTGGTGGCCACTCGCCAATTCCACTTGGACCCCCATGATTGTTTCTTTCAGTTTTTCAGTTTCCTTAACTATAGCACAATATACTATTTTTAGCAATTTTTTCGGGTCCTAAACTTCCGGAGCCGTTTTGAGGCCATAAATGAAATTTTCTTGGCAATCTACTGGCAGCAATTTTCTAATAACATTGTCTTTTCTGTTGTATTCTGTGGAGAGATCTTTCCAACGGGGTATCGTGTGCATAAAAATGAGATAATATGACCAAGTCATGACCCCAAGAAGTTGGTTGTCCAACTAACCCCAATGGGGGCCATAAACTCTTGGTGTTAAATCTCATCGGGTTAGGGTTTTGGTTGTTTAGGGTTTTCACTTATTGTTCAATAATAAAAAGTCCCTTGAGCCTCATTATAACGCAGTTTAGAGGCATGTAGCCACCACATCTCTTCTCAGAGATAAGCTATCATCGCCGAGCTAGTCTCATTTCCATATTGTTTGTAAGCATATTTCATTATTTGATATTAATCAAAGGAAGTGTTCTTTCTGTTGCATCTCTGTATTTATGGTTATATATGTAATTTGTTATGTTCTTGTTTAAATTCAGATCAGTGGTATCAAAGCGGTCTTCTCTTTCTCTGCTTTTCTTTGCATGTCCCCAACGAGGTCGAGATATAAGGAGTTAGGGCTCGAACTGGTCAAACCTTTGCAAGACCAGCCTCATAAATCCTGATGGCCTCCCATGGAGGAAGAAAAGAAAGACGAGGGAGTAGGAGATCCTATCAAAATATTGCTCAAGGAGGACCTCGAGAAACAAAGGAACGTGGTGATGGATAACTTTGCTCAAATCCTTCAACGACTACCCACCAGTGGTGCATGCACATCCAACAACCACTCTGGAGGCTTCACACCTTTTAAGGTACAAGTAAACTTTGACATTCCCATATTTTATGGCCAAATAGATGCATACACCGTAGATAAATGGTTGAATCTATTATAAGCATATTTTTCTGTTCATGATTTTTCCAGCTGAGAAAAGATTACTTTTTCTCTTCTCAAAGCCACCCCCCACGTCAAGGACTAGTGGGAAACCTATTGTGAGCAGAAGGATGAAAGTACAAACTCATTGTTTTCATCCTCTCCCACTTGGAATTCATTCTGAGACACCATCAAGGAGCAATACTACTCGATCGGGAGCTATGAGGACAAATATATAAAGTGGACCACGCTACAGTAAGGAAGGGACCAAGATGTTCTGGATTTTACCAATGTTTTTCATACCCTATGCATGAAGTTGGGCATCAGGGATTCTAAGAAACATTTGGTAGTCAAGTACTGTGACTGCCTACACAGATACATCCAAGATGATATGGAGTTCCTGGACATCTCCTCACTCAGTACGTTGTACTGATACACCGTCAAGATCGAGCAAAAGTTTAAACAGAAGAAGCGAGACTTTGGATCTATGAATCAAAAGTAAGGGAAAGGTGCCCCCAAACCGCAGAACAAAGGACAAAACCAAGGCGGGACAACCCAGGACAACCTGCCAAGGCCACAAGCAAAGGACAACACTACAAAGCCGAAGAAGGACATGGGAAAGTTGTGTGAGTTCCATAAGAGCTCCACCCACAAGATAAGTGAGTGTCTGGCCAATCACTAGTGGCCAAGCTGAAGGCTTCAGAATCAGATGCATGTTCGGACTCTGAGTCAGAACCTAACGAGGGGAATAATAAGGGAAGCAAATTATTGACACGGAGCCCAATGCTACCGTCACCACCTCAAAGATCCAGAAGGAGGAACCCGAAGATCCAAAGGAGGAGGAGCGTCTCTTCCACTCCTAGATGTGGTTGAAGGGTTCCCCACTATAGTTAATTGTCGACAGCGGGAGCTAAAAGAACCGCATTGCAGCAAAGGTCGTGAAGCAGTTGGACTTACTGACTATAGCACAACCACAACCATACACCATCGAGTGGCTTCACCAAGGACGAGATCTCCATGTGAGCCAACAATGCCACCTTCCATACAGCATCAAGCCCTTCACGGATGAGGTATTATGTGACATTTCTCCCCTTGATGTTTGTGAAGTATTATTAGGCCAACCATACTTGTGGAAGCGACATGCTCTTTATGAGTCAAGGCCTCACGTTGTTATTGTTACATTAGGAAATACATTTTACAGGATACTGGAGGTAGCCCGACCTACCACCATCTCTTTAGTTACTACAAAGCAATGTAGTAAACTAATTTCAAAAACCGGGAAATTTGTTTTCCTCATGATACGTCGTTAAGGAAAGAAGAAGACAGTGGCCATGACCTCCAAACAAGGCCCCTCCACATGACAATAACAGATGGACAAGTTCATGGAGGAGTACGAGGACATCTTCACCTCCCCGACAGGGGTGCCTCTACACTGTCAGGTCAAGCACTCAATCGATCTGACCCGAGGTGTGCTGTTACCAAATGGACCAATCTATCGACGCTCTATTCTGGAGAACGGTGAAATCAAGAGGAAAATTCAGGAGCTATTGCAGAAAGGTCACATTCAGCCAAGTTCATTGCCTTGTGGGAGCCCGATCATGTTGGTACAAAAGAAGGATGGGACTTGGAGACTCTGTATTGATTATCGGGTGTTGAACAAGATCACTTTCTGGAATAGGTACCCAATCCCACGGATTGATGACCTTCTGGACCAACTCATGGGAGAAAAATATTTCGGCAAGATCGACTTGAAGTCCAAAGAAAAACATAGAAATAGCAGACGACTCTGATACCACTGATATGAATTTAAATAGGAACACAACAAATTACAGAGATAACCATAAATACAGAGACGCAAGAAAAATTTCAGACCTATAATTTTTGTAAAGTTTCCCCTGAAACTTTGTACGTGTGAGGCAAAACAAGCTAAAAAAATCCAAATTTCTCTCTCCTTTGACTTCACACATTGTTCTTTGTGGCTTCTCGCACAGAGATCGATGTGATGATGATGAATGAATGAGGTTGGTCTGACTTGTATTTATACATGTCTAGGAGGATCGAATAGCTGTCCTTAAGGCTCACTTCTCCAAGGAGGGATGACTTGGTCTTGTGTTGACTTTTGAATCAAAATAAGAATAACTTTCTTTTCTTTTACAAAAAGTCCAAATGGGACTTGACTTGAATACATTTATTTTAACTCATTATAAATTCTTTTTAACTCAATTGTCTCTATCAGCATGAAGAACATGCTTTGAAAAAAAAATAAAATAATAATGAATATAATCAATGATAAAAACTACATTTGATTACATTATGAAGACGAGCACTAGTTAGATTTTCAACACTCCCTCTTAACTAGGGAGGTATTCATGATGACACAACATAATATTCTCATTTTAAAATATTCATATAAGAAATGATTTGGATTGATAAGCATCAATGATGATTTGCATCATCATAGCCAACATTGTCAAAATAGAAAGGCCTTGACTAACAAGCTCTATCTCTCCACTAGATCAGAGCACAATGTTGGGAGGCATAAATTTGGACACCACCACCTCTCAGGCACATACCCCATCCATATGTTCATGAGGTATGTCCTCATAGTATTTCGTATTCCATTTTCATTATATTTTTCACCAAGAAATATCAGTCCTAAGGAATATTCTTATCTTGGATTGATGTACTTGACATACAATGGTTAGTCATGGTCAAAGCACAAATCCTAAAAGAATATTGGTCCCATATGCTTATCCCATCCACCATTCTCCTTACCAGTGCCTTTACTAGGCTTACAATTTTTATTCCTGGCCATAACACATGAAACATGGAGAATATGGTTTCCATCCTCACTTCCTCTCAACCAGGGAGGAGATGTCCACAAGCCCAAGCTTGTCTCAAAAATACTTAAGCTTCTTATTAAGAAGATACTTCATCAATATATTTGATATTTGTTCATCCTTGGAGATATATTGTAGCTTCATGACCCCATCCTGCACCAAGATTTGAATGTAGTGATATTTGATATCAATGTGCTTTATCCTTGCATGAAATATTGGGTCCTATGTAAGCCTTATGTAGCTCTAGTTGTCACAACTTATGATGGTAGAATCTAAAGGTCATTCAAATAGATATGTAATGAACTTACAAAGCCAAACTTCTTCTCAACTAAATTCAATGGCTACTATGTATTCAACTTCAATAATACTTAATGCAACCCAGTCTTATTTCCTACTAATCCATGAAACCATAACAAATCCCAAATGGAAACAACCACCTATGGTACATTTTCCATCTACACCACTGTCTGCCCAATCTGAATCTATGTAGCCCAATAAATGAATCTCACTACTTGCAAAGTATCTCAGCAATGATGTATAGTCCCATAGATCTATATTAAGATGTGTTTAGCTATTATCCAATGATCATGTCTATGCTCCATTATAAATTGGTTGTGTTTACTGCAAAACATATATCTGGACAAGTGTTCATGAGGTACAACAAAGAACTAATCAAGTGTCAATAGGATGTTGGATCAACAATACTTGGTTTTAAACTTCTTAGCTTCTTCAAATTGGTGATCATAGGAGTTTCCATAGGTTTACTATCCATCATCCCAATTTTTTGTAGAATCATGATTACATATTTCCCTTGACCAAGATAAATCTCACCAGGTTTTTTCCAAACTCCAAGTCTCAGATAATAGTGCATTAGTCCAAGGTATTTCATATCAAATTCAGCTGCTAGTTCCTTCTTGCATTGATTATCAATAATTCATCCACATAAAGTAATATGATCATGTGCTCATTCATTACCACCTTGATGTAGAGATTTGGATTTGTAGTACTTTTGACGAAACCAAGTCTTAATATATCAGCATCTATTCTAGCATACCATGCTCTAGGGGCTTGTTTTAAGCCATATAGAGCTTTATTTAACCTACAAACATGAGTTTCTTTTCCATGTGCTTCAAATCATTCATGCTGCTCAATGTGGACTTCTTCATCAATGGTGTCATTCAGAAAGGTTGTCTTTACATCCATTTGATGTATGTTCCATCCCATAATAGTTGTAATAGAGATGAGAGATCTAATTGTAGTGTACCTAGCCATTGGAGAAAAAATTATTTGTAATGAATTCCTTCTTGTTGAGATAATCCTCTAGCCAGAACTCTTTCCTTGTATTTATCAATACTCCAATCAGCTACATGCTTGATTTTGTATACCCACTTGGGTCACAACTGATTTTTCCTTTGGTCTAGGAACAATTTCCCAAACATCATTCCTCATTATCGATTGATATTCTTCTAACATTGCATTCTTCCATACTTGGCATTCAAATTCCTTTTTGTACGATGTAGGCTCTACTTCAATTAGTTTTGTCATGTATGTTGCATATCCTAAATATTTCTTTGGTTTCTTCCTTTCTCTAAATGCTCTTTTTTTTGTTGGATTTCCTTTGGATTCCTATAGAATTGACCTTAACTAAGCTAGTCTTTTTTGAGTTTCTATAATGACGAAGGGTTGTATATGTTTGCTTGGTCATTTTGGTTCTTCATGATGATCGATTGTAGGCTCTGGAGGATTAACTTGCTCTAGATGCTCTTCATAGGGAAAGGTCAGTCACTTAATCAAAAGTAACATCTATTCTCACTTCAACGTAACGAACTTCCTTGATGTAGATATTATATGCTTTGGGTGAGATACTATAACCAATGAAGATTCCTTTCAAACCTGTAGTGTCCAATTTCTTCCTCTTGCCCTTGGGAATATGAATGTATACATGACATCCAAAAATACGAATGTATATCATGAATTTATGTTTGTGTTATGGCTACAACACGTCAGGAGCTTCTTGTGAGCTGCTTCCTCTTTACCTGCAAATCAATTTGAGAATACCTAGACCACGCTCATACCATGGCTAGACTCATTTTGAGAATGAAAAACCCTATTCAACGACATCACTTGTGAAATTTTGATAGCAGCGGATGGTATAAAGAGGAAAAGGAGAGGAAAGGGTGAATGAAAAGAAGTGGAGGACATAAGAATAAAGGTGTATAATGACTCAATACAACTCTGACATCACTAACAATCATTTAAAATAAAACCGTTACATAGAAAAGGACTTTCGTAGCAAGGCAAGTGTTAGGATGGACCGTTTTGTTACGGAACTGTCATGGACTTTCGTAGTGAATTATGGGTTTGTTGAACTGGAGTTACTGCGAAAGTTTGTAAAACTGTCAGACAAGTCAATTATGAAATGATGACCTTAAAAAAAATGGAATTATGACCTTTTCTCTTTTATGATGACCCTATCAAACACTAAATGTACCATATGACATCTTTCATGTTAACCTAAACAAAAAAACCCTATCTAAGATGACTAATCAAACTAAAAATTATTTCTAGGGGTTATCATTGAGAACATATTCAAACAAGAGTGCCAATAAACTATGATATTCAATCTTCCTTCCTTCACCTTAGCTCTCATTCCATGTTGAGAAACTAAGTGTTGTATAAATTAGGGCTTGATTCCTCTTACTTGATAATTAATTTTGAATGTTAGTTGTCTTATTTTTAAATTTATGTTCTCTTCATGAAGAAATTCCACAAAAACTTCAAAGGATAAAGATCAAAAAGAGATAAAGAAAACCAAAAATAAGGCTCCAAGCTAGGGAAAAACACCACAAGGAGGGAAATCCAAAAATTCCTTCTCTTATAGAATCAAATCAAAATAAGATATCCAAGACTCAAGACCAAGACCAAGGCTACGAAAAAGATCCAGGTGAACCCTCCTCCAAGTCTCCTCCAACCAAGTTAAAGTCAAAAAATATAATGTTGGTTAAACCTTCTCAAATCTTGTCAAATCGTACAAATTTCAGACCTATAGTGAAGGACGAATTTCAGACCTGTAATTTTCGCAGAGTTTCCCTAGAAACTTCACACTTGTGAGCATAAACAAGCTAAAAACAACTGAATTTATCTCTCCTTTGACTTCTCTATCCCCTTTGACTTCACACATTTTTCTTCTTGTCTTCTTGCACAAAGTTTGATGTGATGATTATGAATGAATGAGCCCAAGTTCAATTGTATTTATACATGTCTAGGAGGGTCGACTAGATGCCCTTAAGGCCAACTTGTCCAAGGAGGGCTGACTTGGTCTTACGTTCACTTTTGAATCAAAATAAAAATATTTTTCTTTTCATTTACAAATAGTCCAAATGGGACTTCAGACTCAAATGCATTTATTTTGACTCTTTATAAATTATTTTTTACCCAATTGACTCTATAAGCATGAAGAACATGATTTGACCAAAAATAAAATAATAATATTGAATATAATCAATTATAAAAATTACATTTTATTACATTATGAAGACTGATACTTTTTACATTTTTCAGCAAGAATTCCCCTTGAGAATTGATCAAATATGCATTGGAAATGTGGGTTCCAAAAAGTGCATGAAAAAAAATTGGCCAATGCAGCTATGGACACAATACCTTAGAAAATATTGTTGATTTCTCTCTATGTTATTATAACTACTCATGTATAGCGACCAAAATTAGACTTTTGGTGCTGCAAAGTTCAAATGCGTCAAGCCCAAAATAAAATGTATATCACTGGCATGTATATATATTTCAAATAAAACATGCAACTAAATCATTTATTGAGACAAATTTTGGAGCTCTTGTCATCCAATTTCATAATTTTTTAGTTTTTATGATTACTAGCCTTAAGTATTGGGCTCCTACTATTTAATTCTTTCAAGTCTATACTCATAGACACATACCTATTTTCCTATTTCATAGCTACTTGCAACCCCCAAAAATGTTAATGCCTAGCCATGCCCCACCTTAGTCTGGGTCCCCACTAATATAACAGTTATGATCATCCGTCAAAATCAATGATTCAAAATGATTGCAGGGACACTCCCCCTCCTCCGTTACATCGACAACAAGGGAGAGGGGGATCTGCACTACGAGTTCAACCATGGAGTTTCACCCCCTCAATCTAATGAACATTGCCTCACTTGTCAAGATCCACACTTATCATGAATTGTGTGGGGGGATACCCCATGATGTCACCCAATGGCAAGGGGGGGCTCCATAGTCACGGTTTCACCCGCTCCGCTAAACTTTTCATAGTGACGAAAATTGCACCCTAAACTACAATATTTTCATTTTGGGAATTGACAGGAATTGGTTGAATACATCCTCCTATCTATAATACTTGTCAACCTATATTTTCTAGGATATATGATCTTAGCATCATTGTTACCAAATTTATCGTATCGTTCCACATCCACATCAATACCTACCTCCATTTTAAAATAAAGTACATAGACAAAGCCCAGGGTAAAAGATTCACGTCACTTGGAAAAATTGATTCTCTTCATAGTTAAGGTTCCATCCTAGGTCTTCATAGTTTGCAATGAAATCCCTTTGTCTACATAAATTTAATACAACGTTCTACCCTAGTTTTCAAAACCAAATATAAGATCATTTTAAAGTTGATTATGGCACAACTCTTTTGAAACTTGATATCAAATATTGCAACGCCACGTCAACATAATGATATCATATCCAACCCGCCCATCTTGTCGCTCCGTACAGTTAACTGACCCCCTTATTTCACACTTGATATACATTTTCCACCATTGATTAAGTCAACTAGCCACATGCCAAGCCTTTCAAGTAATACAATTCTAAAGCACCTGGCAGAGTCTAAAGCACCCGAAAGTGATCAACGATGGATAAGGCACATTGGGCCATAAAGTAAGAAGGGATTTAACTCCATCAAGTTACCCAATGCGCAATATCGGCCCACTACTTGGATTATGCGTCTCCACCTGATTGGCCACCGGATTATTTTTTTCCAAACTACTTGCTCCAAGCTCGATAAATTTGATATAATCATGTCTGTTGTCATGGTATCAAATGAATGGGCTAAAAAGAACAATGAAATTTAGATAAACGAATTTTACATTTGATAAAGAAATGGCCAACAAATGGGAAGCATGCATGATGATTAACCTCAAGGTTTATGTATTAATACTATATTTCATTTCATGGTCTTTCGATCGCCCATGAATTATCAAACCTTTGGTGGATACCGTGAATTTATAGAGTTAATGCCATTACACGACCAAAGTTTCCCTATGAAAATTTAACACAACATTAATAATTAATTTACATTTCGATATTGAATTTCCCTAAGTTAAAACATATATTTTTCTAATGGTACAATGATCAAGAAATCACTTAGCATTGTTCCACCGTGGATTTTTAACCATTGATATTATGCTTGCATTTGTGGTACTGTATTTTTCCTAGCATAATCTAATTCCCATGGACAGGAGAAACCCTAAGGTTAGGGAATTAGGGCCATGTTTTTAGCATTGGCAAGAAAAACGCATAACCTATTCAGTCCTACAACATAAATACAAAACACTACATGATGAACCTACAAAGCAACTTATGCCATAGGTATATAGTCATATATATGGAACATGGCAATATGACAATGATGATTTACAATTTTTAAGCTTTTGAGAAAATGCATGTCATTCAAAAGAGGGGAGATTACAAAGACAACAGATCTAGAGAAAAAGGTGGATATATTGTATAATTGTGTATGTGGAATCATACATTTGGTTCTGCAAGTGTTTCCAACCTTGAGATAATAGTTTGTAATTTTTTGTACTCAATCATATCAATAATTTATTTTCTATGCTTCTCAATAATATAATTACCTTGTTGCAAATAAATAAAATGCCATTTATTGGAATCCAATATTAGTATAGAGAAAAATAACAATGGAACAAATTTTTATTTCATGTTAATTATTGTAGCAACTTTTGATTTCCCAAATATTTGTGTGGTTTTCTATTTTCACAACCATCGTTTTTATATCATGAAAATGATATCCGATCACGAGGACAAATATGATATCATAAAGAGGGTGTAGATTGAAGATTCATTTGTAGAGCAGCCATAAGCAACCATGATCTGAAGTTTATGCTTAAAGTTAAAATAATTTCATGTGTGCGAAGGAAAGTTTGTGTTCACATCCATTCTCCTACACACACCCTCTCTTCCGCACATCCTTTATTCTACACACATCCTCGACTCCATACACCCATTGTTCCACATAGTTGAATGTGTAAAAGTTTAAAATGAAACATGAAGTAAAAATTTTAAAATGAAATAATATAACCCAAGGAAAACTGGCCACGACTGCTTAAATAAAGGACTTGGGTAGAGCACTAGCAGTGTAAGGCATAACAATATCAATGTCAGTGTCATAGAACTCACTAACAGAATAGCCATTCACAAAATTAGTCCTTTTTCCATTTTAAAATGATTTGTCAAGCACTGACAAATACCAAACTTAAATCGCCCTCCACTAGAGGAATTATGTCACATCAAGGCTTGCTTAGCCAATGGAAAATTGGAAATAATATTTTCAAAGATTAGGCAAATAAGTTTTAATTTATGAAAAAATGAAAATATTCAACATTTTTTAAAAACTTTGGTTATAGTCACTATAAACATAAAAACACTCGTCAAAATAATCCAGAGTCAAGAGAATTTGTTCGCAAGGCAATTTCTACAGTCCTTAGGAGAGGCATGGACTAATAAAAGCTAGACAATTTTGAAAAACACTTGAAAACCAAGCATTTAAAAAAAGAAAAGAAAAAAATTAAACATCTAAACAAACTTTAAGTGATGCATTTTAGCATTTTTCATAGTCATGGTATTTAGTTTTTAATGTCATGGTTGTTTTTTTATTTTATTTTAACACTTAAAAAGGCGAAGTTGTATCACCACTTTTACATTTCAACATGTTTTTTCATGCCTTTGGTAGTTATGATATTTGGTCTTCAATCCATGATTGTAAAATGTTTGAATTTTAACCTTTAAAAAAAATTGGTGATGGTGGATCACCACTTTTGTGTTTCAATGTGTTTTTTTAATGTATTTTATAACCATGATATTTGATTTTTAATACTATTGTTAAAAAATGTTGGAATTTCAAAGTGATGATACATCACCACTTTTCAAAATATTGATGAAAAACGTGATTTGATAAACTCCATAAGATAACATTTTTTATCATATTTAAACAAGGTTTGCATTTTTTTAGCTATTTTGATAATTTATTATTTTTATATTTATATTTATATTTTTATAAAATTTATTGTTCTTTATATAAAATGTGTTCAACCCTAAACCTCCTTATGTAAGTGGGTATTTCTATGTGTATGGAAGTATGTTAGGTCCCTATAATACTAGTGTATTCCCTCATTATTATTGTTAGTGTAGCCCCTTATTGTTATTGTTGTGCCCATGTAGTACTCATATTGTTATTATTGTACCCCATAGAAGCCCCCTATTGTTATTTTTGTGCCCTTACATTATTATTGTTATGTCGGCTCTGATTATATTGTGACTCCTTAGACCCCTATATTTAGGAAGGAGGTTTTGTCATTTGAATCATCCAATAATTGTTCATTTATGTAATGTAAAGGAGGTTCCCCCCTTGAATAGGCTAATTTTGAAGTTGTTGATCTACTTCTTGTTTTGTTTTGTGTGCTGGTTGCATAACATTTGGTATCAAAGTTTTGGTTTCTAGGGTTTCGCTGGTTCAAACAGGCCATCGTGGAATTTTCGCTAAAACATTTTTTATACAAAATTTGAGAAGCGGAAATTAAAACCCATTTGAGCCAAAATATTGATGAACCTCATGTCCAAATTTAAGATCTTTTATCATTATAATTTCGCAGATATGAGATGAGGAAGTTAGGGTTTTTGTAGGCTCCAGAATTCCATCTCAAACAAGTGACCTTGGGAAACGCATCATAAGTTTCTCTCTGAGCATCAGATTCAAATTTTGTAAAATGTGAAAGAATGAGGACATAATGTAGTTTTTTTGGTATCATTTTTAGGGCCAAAGGTTGAAAAATTGACTTGTGGCACATCGTACAAGTTTGCTCTATTGAACGAGTCTATAATAAGGTCATCGGGGCATATTAGGAATAACGCTTTATTGGAGAATCCAATATAGATAAAACTTGTGGGGTTTGGAAGAGGACTCATAAGGCTACCATAGACCAAAATTTCAAACCTTGGAGACCCAAAATTACAGAGATACAATAGATTCAATATTGAGTTCCTACAAAGAGAAAAAAATGTGTGTAGTGCATAAGTTTTGTTTGAAAAATTAGTTTGATTCAAAGGGAATAATGAAGCATAATTATCATTAATTGATTCCCCAAAGAAAGAAAATGGAAACACCTAGTAAGAAACCCTCAAGATCTACTATTACACATGAAGAAGAGGAAGAAATGCAACATGATATATCAAAATTGCGAGACCAAATGCAACAAATTTCGTTGTCACAAAAAGTAACAAAAAATGAATTGGAAGTCATGATGAATGTTAAGATAGATGGTATAAAAGGGGACATGGGAGTTTTGAATGATGGTTTAAAAGAATACATGGAAGCAATGATGAATGTCAAGATACAAGGGTTGAGAGATGGTTTGGTAAAGTGGGTAGAAGAAAGGTGTCCTAGTGGTGACAAGGCAATCCATGAAAATCGTAATGAATACAAAAAGAATATAAATTACGATTTTAGAGACTCGAATGTGAGGTTTAGGAACTTCCACATTCCAAATATAGATATGAGGAAGTTTGATGGCAATGATCCAGTAACTTGGATACTATAGATGGAGCAATATTTTGATCTACATGATGTGCAACCCTGAGCATAAAAGGTATGTATTGCATCTTTATATTTAGAACCCAATCAGTTTGTATGGTATAGATGAATTTATTCTTGTTAACCACTTGTCATCTGGTCAATTTTTACAGAGGAAATGATAGCACATTATGAAGATACAAAAAGAAACACCTTCTTTATTTCTAAATGGTCCCCTAGAAGTTGATCTTGCACCCCTCCGAATGATCTGTTTCATCCCAAGGATTTTAACTCTTTGGGAAGCCAAATATTCAATTTCTAAATGGTCAAGGTCCCCTTAATAAATCTCTGCTACATAGTTCATTCCTAAGCCAGCCTAGCCCTTTATTCAGTCCCTTCATCAAGGGTTTCAATCCTCATAAGTATTCATGGTACATTTATGCCCGCAAATATAATCACCCTTACCTGTACTATGGCCATTCGTGTACTTGACATGCAAAACCTCATATCACATCTTTATCCCCCTTTTAACTCTTCACAAGGGAAATGCTTCATAAAACACATTTAACATACATGTTTATCACTTATCGCACGACACCTTGATCAAGGGAAAAGGCTTGTTAATCATGAATAATTGTGATGCGATTAAGTCCTCAATCACATCACAAATCACAATCGGCAAGACCCAAGGGTTATTCATAATGCAACCACAATGCACCGGATCTGCCGGGGTCATTAACCATAGCGTATATAATTTCAGGTCCGGAGCCCCCACCGCATATCGCATATCAGCGGAGCCCGAGATCATATACAAAATGCAATGTGATATGGTAGACCTGCCACATTATTAAATACAACCTATATATATTGGGTCCGGCTGAATCGCATATCGCAATCGGCAGGGTCCTAGGCTTGCGCACATTGCGATATGCGATTTGGTGGACCCGTCGATCTTATTAAACATAATATATATGTTATCAGGTCTGCCTCCCCCATCGCTAAATCGCTATTGGCGAGGTCTAACACTTATGCATAAGGTCCAATTCGATGAAGCGGACTCACCAGTAACTATGCGTCTGGGCTTATAAATTTTGAAATCCGGCCTTGTAGTCAAATGCGGTCTTTTCCGTGTATTCCTATGTTTTCTGTAAGATGTCATGATTCGAGTTCTCAAAGGAAATCCGGTAAGGGTGATATGGCACATGATTGCCCGTTGAGATGTGCGATTGCGACTCGGTCATAGCACGACATTATCTAAGCCAGGGGCCGATTCTTTCACGCTCGCTCCTTTTGATTTCATTATGCCTTATCATTTAAAGTTTCAATGATGACGAGAGCTATTCTTGGGTGTTTTATCATATTTTCATAATCACTGCTAATATGAATTATCTCTGCAAGCGAATTAGAGTGGATCCGGTAGCAGATAAAGGCGATGTTTGTCAAGATGACACCTCTGCCCCCCGGTGTCGATACTGCAAAAGCATCTAGTCTACAAAAAGGGGGATGAACCGCCACAATTCATAATGGAGGCATGCTTTGTGTCAAAAGGGAAGCACAACGCTGATCCACCAAGATGTCACTCCCTCCAGATAAACCTCAATGCATGCCATGTGTGGGATGAGGAGCACAACATCTTCAATTTCCTTCAAGAAACGACATGGAATAATAGCCATCCCACACAAGTGCTACGAATTGATACGCAGTCATTCTCTGTCCCTCCCATGGGAAGTAGAATGCTCCGACAAAGATGACTTCGACGTGTCAACAACCTCATGGACCGTTCTCCTCTATATGTACGAATTTATGTACTAAAAAGAAAGGAGGTGAAAAGTCAATGGGGGAGGGTCATGTTGAGCTGTATAAGTATTACCTCCGGATAGGAGAGAAGGGATTTTTCGTTTGGCAGAACAACTTTTGTTTATTGTGAGTAAGGAAGATTGTTTGGGTCAGAGAAGGAGCCTTTTCTTAGATTGATTTTCCTCTTCTTTAGATGTTAAGAATCAGGATGTTGTTGTGAGCATAAATATGAATGTGATTTGTGTTTTGGCCCATTGATGACTTACATTTTATGATTAGATTTGGTTGTTTGAATGTGATTCTTCATCATAGTTAATTCATGAGCAGTCCCTGATTTGAAACTATGTTAAACATCGGTTGCAAGCTTTAATTCCATAAAAGGAATGTGTATTCCTGTATGAGTGATTGGATTGCAATTTAGAATTGATGCAACCTTGTTCTTATGTGAACCAGTAATTGATTCATTTAGACTTGCGATTCATATATGATGTTTAAATTCTCTTTTGTCATGCTCCTGCAGGATAGATTAGGATAGCTAGAACTAGATTAGAGTAGTTAGAAGTAGTGTAGATAGGATTTAATACATAGAGGTTAGCTGTTTTATTTTGTTGATTTAATTGAAGTTTTACTCCCGAAAGCAATCTATCAATGCATTTAACAGTTTACAGGGTGCCTTAAAACCCGTTGGAACTAGCCATTCCAAACGAAAGTAGGTCTAATTGGGGCTTGCGATTGGATTAGTTCCCCTTGTTGGTATAGCAAACATTCACCATGTCAACAAATTGGCACTAGAAGGAGGGCCTGAACCGCCATCCATAGATTTTCGAGAATTCATTTATAGGTGCCACGCATGGATTCAAAAGGATTAATGCATGGATTGTGAAGGTCGAAAAGATCCTTCCTCTCATTTGGAGAAGCCTCACTTTGAAGAAGAGACACTGTGGGAGTATCCTGTCACCCAAGAACAACCAGTCAGAAGACTTACTCAGGCTTACGCTTGTTCCCTATCACAGCTACCTATCTTTCAGTCTTTACCTCCGAAAACAAAAAGAAAGTCAAGATTCTATCACATAAACGAAGAGACATTTGTAGCCCCTTCTCTTGAAGATATTGTGCTTGATTCCTTGTAGAGTATTGACTCTCCTTGGGAAGAAATTCCTGAGGATTCCCCTTCTGAAGGCAATCCCTAGCCTGATTTGGAAAATCCTAATGAAGAAACCCTCAACCAGAACATCCCTATCCTCGATATGGCTAATATTCCTCAACCGGGTGGAAACCAACTCCCACCTCCTTCGGGAGCACTGCCTCCCTGGCTCGCTCAGGATGTTGTGGCGATACCTGGGCAGCAACATCCCTTACCCAAGAATGTAGAAAAGGTACTGCCTAAATTCGACCCTGGGTGGGGAGACACCGCTGAAAACCACATCAACTCATTCTTCCTGGTTGTACGCATGTTGGGGGTAGCTGATGAAGATATAGTTTTTCGCATATTCCCTTTTACCCTGATTGGCGCAACTTCCACATGGTACTTTAGCCTAAGAACAAGATCAATCACTTCGTGGGCTTCCTTTCAACAGTCCTTTTTAGACAAGTATGGTGATGACAAAACCCCTACGGCCTTAGTTCTAGAACTATCCCGTTTGAAAATAGAAACCAAAGAAAAGGTCAAGGATTTTAACATCCGGTTCAACACCTTGTTCATCAGAATCCCAGCCACTACTAGACCTACTGAGGAGGTTCTCATGGAATTCTACATCACTGCTCTCCCTATCCCTACTACGATGTGGGTCAAGAGGAGTAACGCACGAACCTTACAAGGTGCTATCAGTGAAGCAGTAAAGGTCGAGAATAAAATGTGCAGTCTCACAGCATACCACCCTACAACTGGAGAAAAGAAAGCCTCTCAAGCAGCCAAGAAGAATAATGGGAGTGATAACAAAGATGCTGAAACCAAATAAAAGGATACCACAGATGTAGAAGGTTTGCATCAGATCATTAAGAAGTTGAAAAATACAGTCATTGATATTAAAAGGAATTCTGGAGAGAGTACAAGAGGGAGTGGAGGAGAGTATAACAACAGAAAACCTTTCAAACCTTTCTATTGTAAAAAGACAGAAGGTAGTCATGGTCCACTTGCACTGCCTGCTCCATCCAATGAAGGAAATTTAAATACAGAAGAGTTGGCTCTTATCGGATTGCTCTTTAACCAAGAAGAACCTATAGTGGAGCTAGAGCCAGAACAAGAAAATGAGGAAGAATACCAAGTAGAAGAGCCCTTGGAAAAAGAATCTCAAATCAATGTACTGTGGGATTTCTACACTAATGAGAATGATGACGATGAAGGAGGTAGCACCACAGAAATAAACGCTAATGAAATCCACACACGAAGCAAAGGGCCACTTGTAGGAACCATGAAGCCTGTAGACTAGACAAAGAAAGATACTCGCCCTTTGAAAGCATCCACTCCCAAGGTCCCTATTGAGAAGGGTAAACCTAGTGGCGATTCCAAGAGTACACCAGTTGCGAACTATCCAAGGAAAGAGAATACGTCTCCGACCGCAATGAAGGTGACCCAAAATGGTAAACCCCTGCCTAAGAACAGCAAAACTGGTATGTTTACTCTACCCTACCCTGTTTATAACATTGATTACAACATTGTAGATGATCTTAAGAAATATAGGGCTAATATAACATACTTCAATTTGCTAAAATTAACGCAACAAAGGGATCTGCTCCTAAAAGCTATGAATGAGCAGAATTTCAAACCTCCTACCAATACTAGTAGCCAAACCAAGAATTCAGCATCTGGACCTGTTAGTACCCCCAGCACAGCCCAAAAGCCATCAGCTATGGAAGCCACTCTCTCTAAAATGAATCGAAACCCTCAAGATGTCAGTGCAACCATAATAGGGAGGAGATCAAAATCTATGAATCCACCTTTCCTTATCACATTTGAAATCTTCAACATGAATGTACACAATTGCTTGGTAGATTTTGGTGCCTCATCCACTGATATGCCTTACGTTGTTGCTAAAAGACTACATGCAATACCCGAGAGAACTAGAACCCAAATTATGCAATTGGACATAACAAATGTGAAAGTACTTGGGGAGTTAAAAGATGTGTTGATTCGGATAGCTGCTAAACCACAATCACACAAGTCATTGATATAGTGGTAGTTGATATACCCGAGGCATATGGAATGCTGCTTAGCAGGGATTAGTCAGCAAAACTCAATGGATATTTCTCAACTGATTGGTCCCAGCTCTTGCTGCCTCAGAAGGGAAAAGGTGATATGCTGAGAGTTGATCGAGAAAGATACATGAAGTATGTGGTAACGGAACTAAATGGTCCCAGTGAACTTGTAATGTTTACCAATTCCATCCTTGGGAACTATAGTTTCAATGCTTATGCTAGAGAAACATGTTTTGGGGAATTCCACACAGGAATAGTTGAAGAAACTTTGACATACACACAGTTGGAAGTTCCCTCCCATAATCCAACTCATAAACTATCTTGTATTATAGTAGAATCTAGATGATAGGAATAGTTTCTTAGATAGTAGTTCAATTGATGTAACATTAGATTATATGTTCTGGACACTCTATTTTGATGATTCTAACTGCCTTGAAGGTGTAGGTGTTGGGAGCATTCTCATTGACCCACAAGGGAACCAACATTTGATGGCCAGCTGATTGGAGTTTGCATGCACCCACAATATAGCAGAATGTGAAGGCTTGCTGCAAGGCCTGAAGAAAGCCATTGATATGAATGTAAAATATCTTAAAGCTTTTGGTGACTCACAGATAATCGTGAATCAGGTAAAGAAAAGATACATTGAAATTCACCACACTTGGTAAGGTACCAGCATGAGCTATGGAACTTAATTGACAATTTTGGCCCTTTTAATACCACATATATACCTAGAGAGAAAACCCAAAATGCTGATCTGATGGCTAGTATGGCTACTAGACTTTTGCCTAATTTTAGATTAAAGAAGAACAAATGTTATGTTGAATTGATTTTTAGACCATCCGTGCCTGATAACATCTCAAATTGGTAGGTGTTCAAAGACGACAAGCTTATGAATGGGAGTAAAGAGGAGGCTAAGCCCTACCAACAGAAGCTTCGAAAGATGCATCCAGGCCAGGACCGTCGGTGAAGAAGGAGTTTAACAAAACGATAGATGCCAAAATCATCTCTCCGGTCATGCACACCCCCTGGGTAGCCGATCTTGTGTGAGTAAGAAAAAAAATTAGGAACATCAGGCTATGTATTGGTTTCAGAAACCTGAACCAAGCACCCTAGAAAGATAGCTATCCTATCCCTCCTATAGAACACATTCTCCAGTGTGTTTCTAGGTCTGAAATGTTGTCCCTATTAGATGTGTTTTCACGATATAATCAATTATTGGTGTCTAATGGAGATCAACTTAGGACAACATTCCAACACTTATGGCTGAGCCAATTCCAAGTCGTGGAAAAAATTGGTCAAGGAACTTACAGATTGAAAACTTTGCAGGGAGAAACCGAAAAACTCTTTGTTAATGGCCAACATTTGAAGAGATACTTCTAGTAGCCACCACATGGTGGTTACCTCTTGAGTAGATTAGAGTTCATTTCATGTTGTTGTTAGTTTATTTGTATTTCTATCTTTTCCTTTTGTTTTCTGCAAAGTTTATTTTCCTGTTGTTTTGAATTACAGTGCTTTTCAGCCAATTGATTTCGGTCATCTAGTCTCATTTTTACCTTTTTCAGATTGCCTTCATTCGCCACCATCAGCCTTTACTTTCCTCATTAACCTTCTAGTGAGTCTCCTGATTCTAGATCCATCATTACCTTGCAAATCAAACAAATTTTCAATCAACCCATGAGAAATTAAAAATCAGCCGTAGAATTCAAACCAAGCCACTCATTGGCATCTGTTGAGAACTGGGTAAGATCTGTTGATAACTTGGATATCTGGAGCATGTAGGGGCATCTTTATAAAACAAGAATGTGTAACTACAGTTGGACTAGCATGGAGGGATGTTGCATTTTGAATAAATCCCACTCAAACCTAGCACATACTTGCCTATAAGGTTTACAGTCATTCTCCATTGGTCCCATCCACCGCACTAAATTGTCCAATACCTATCATCTACAAGTAAACCTCCTTTCATGGGCTAAACTCACTATCATATACCTGTGGCAAATCCAATTGTGCTCTAGTCCTTGTGCCTGAAACTGGAAGGATAGGTTGTTTGGGAAGCCGGTTAGAGTAGGGACTATTGCTGGGCTCAGAGTATTGGTTGATACAGCAAGCCCAACCTTGCTTAAGCGGTTTAAAAATATGGCAAGATCCATGACTGTGCCCCATTCAATCATATGAAAGTATAGCACTAAAATTTCTATATAAAGTGTAGATAAACATATTTACATCAAGTTTGATGAGCAATAAAGAGCTGAGGTACACACCTAAATGGGTATTGACAGACCAGTGATGGCCCCGAAAGGATCTTGAAAGTAGAAAACAGGTAAAGGAAGGTCAATAAACCCCATAATATGGCCATTGGAGAATGCCTGTCAAAACCTTATCAGTGAGAAGAAGCTATTTGTCTTTATCCCGCCTGAAACAATTAATGTTGAAGTGGAACCCATGCCTGTTCATCTGTACAGTTTGCATTTCAAGTTTATCTTAACACCCTGATGTTTTATGAATCCAAGGTTTATTTGGAAATAGAGACAACTGGTTCGCCCAGCGGTTCGCCATTTGTTGTGGCCACAACCACCACCCTATTAAAATTTTCCCTAGTAGCAATTTTGAATGGGTCCCCTAGAAGTTGATCTTGCACTCCTCTGAATGATCTGTTTCATCCCAAGGATTTTAACTCTTTGGCAAGCCAAATCTTCAATTTCTAAATGGTCAAGGCCCCCTTAATAAATCTTTGCTGCATAGTTCATTCGTAACCCAGCCTAGCCCTTTATTCAGTCCCTTCATTAGGGGTTTCAATCCTCATAAGTATTCATGGTACATTTATGCCCGTATGTCTAATCACCCCTACCTGTACTATGATCGTTCGTGTACTTGACATGCAAAACCTCCTATCACATCTTTATCCCCATTTTAACTCTTCACAAGGGAAATACTTCACAAAACATGTTTAACATACCCATTTATCACTTATCACACGACGCCTTGATCAAGGGAAAAGGCTTGTTAATCATGAATAATTGTGATGCAATTAAGTCCTCAATCGCATCACAAATCGCAATCGGCAAGACCCAAGGGTTATTCATAACGCAACCACAATGCACCGGATCCGCTGGGGTCATTAACCATAGTGTATATAATTTCAGGTCTGGAGCCCCCACCACATATCGCATATCGGTGGAGCCCAGGATCATATACAAAACACAATGTGATATGGCAGACCCGCCGCGTTATTAAATACAACCTATATATATATATATATATATATATATATATATATATATATATATATATATATATATATATATATATATATATATATATATATATATATATATATCAGGTCCGGCCAAATCACATATCGCAATCCGAGGGATCCTAGCCCTGCACACATTGCGATATGCGATTTGGTGGACCCGTCGATCTTATTAAACAGAATAAATATGTTATTGGGTCTGACTCCCCCATCGTTAAATCGCTAACAACGAGGTCTAGTGCTTATGCATAAGGTCCAATTCGATGAAGCAGACCCGCCAATAACTATGCGTCTGGGCTTATAAATTTTGAAATCCGGCCTTATAGTCAAATGCAATCTTTTCCATGTATTCCTATGTTTTTTGTAAGATGTCATGATCCAGGTTCTCAAAGGAAATCCGGTAAGGGTGATATGGCACATGATTGCCTGTTGAGATATGTGATTGCGATTCAGTCACAACACGATGTTGGCTAAGCCAGGGGCCGATTCTTTCATGCTCACTCCTTTTGATTTCATTTCGCCTTATCATTTAAAGTTTCAATGATGATGAGAGTTGTTCTTGGGCGTTTTATCATATTTTAATAATCACTGCTAATATGAATTATCTCTGCAAGTGAATTCAAGTGGATCTGGTAGCAGATAAAGGCGATGTTTGTCAAGATGACATCTCTGCCCCCCGGTGTCGAAACTGCAAAAGCGTAGTCTGCAGAAAGGGGGATGAACCGCCACAATGCATAATGAGGGCATGCTCTGTGTCGAAAGGGAAGCACAGTGCTGATCTACCAATATGTCATTCCCTCCAGATAAACCTCAAGGCATGCCAGATGTGGGATGAGGAGCGCGGCATCTTCAGTTTCCTTCAAGAAATGACATGGAATAATAGCCATCCCACACAAGCACTACAAAATGATACACAGTCATTCTCTATCCCTCCCATGGGAAGTAGAACGCTCCAACAAAGATGACTTCGACATGTCAACAGCCTCATGGACCATTCTCCTCTGTATGTTCGAATCCATGTACTGAAAAGAAAGAAGGTAAAAAGTCAGTGGGGGAGGGTCATGTTGAGTTGTATAAGTATTACCTCCGGATAGGAGAGAAGGGCTTTTTCATTTGGCAGAACAACTTTTGTTTATTATGAGTAAGGAAGATTGTTTGGGTCAGAGAAGGAGCCTTTTCTCAAATTGATTTTCCTCTTCTTTATATGTTAAGAATTAGGATGTTGTTGTGAGCATAAATATGGATGTGATTTTTGTTTGTGCCCATTGATGACTTACAGTTTATGATTAGATTTGGTTGTTTGAATGTGATTCTTCATCACAGTTAATTCATAAGCAGTTCCTGATTTGAAACTATGTTAAACATCAGTTGCAAGCTTTAATTCCATAAAAGGAATGTGTATTCCTGTATGAGTGATTGGATTGCAATTTAGAATTGATGCAGCCTTGTTTTTATGTGAACCAGTAATTGATTCATTTAGACTTGTGATTCATATATGATGTTTAACCTCTCTTTCGTCATGCTCTTGCAGGATAGATTAGGATAACTAGAACTAGATTAGAGTAGTTAGAAGTAGTGTAGATAGGATTTAATACATAAAGGTTAGCTATTTTATTTTGTTGATTTAATTGAAGTCTTCCTCACAGAAGCAATCTATCAACGCATTTAACAGTTTACGGGGTCCCTTAAAACCTATTGGAACTAGCCACTCCAAACAAAAGTAGGTCTAATTGGGGCTTGCGATCAAGTTAGTTCCCCTTGTTGGTATAGCGAACATTCACCATGTCAACACCATGGGAGAATATGTATTGAATAGTCCAATGATTTCCATTCCAATGGGTGGTGTGACATTGTACGAGGAGTCCAACGGTTACAATATTTGGGTACAATAGCTTTTAATTTTCAAGAAATTTTCTTGAATTTTTTTTGGGAAGGAAAGGAATTTGAATTAAGGGGTATCACAGGAAAACCAGGAAAAATAATCAACTCTAATGTCCTGACAAAGGTTCTAAATAATGAAAAATAGGGCGTAATTTCACAATTATGTTCACTAGAGGTTCAAACAACGAAATCATCTATTTCTCCAAATCTCAAAAAAGTCTTGGAAAATCATTCCAAGGTATTTGAGACTCCCAAAGGCATCCCACCTATTTGTAATCATGATCATGCTATTCATTTGATTCTAGGAATTGTTCCTCCAAACATCAGGCCTTATAGATATCCCTATGCCCAAAAGAGTGAAATTGAACGTATGGTTGCAAAATTGCTAGAGGCAGGTATAATTCAACCTAGTCAAGTTTCTTTCTCTGCTCCAGTAATATTGGTGTACAAAAAGGATGGATCATGGGGCATGTTTCCAGATTATAGGGAGCCCAACAAGCTCACTATTAAAGATAAATTTCTCATTCCTGTCATTGATGAATTATTGGATGAATCACATGGAGAAATTTACTTCACCAAGTTGGATCTTCGTTCAGGATATCATCAAATAAGAATGAAGACCGAATACATTCCGAAAGAAACATTTAGAACTCATGAGGGTAATTATGAATTTTTGGTCATGCCTTTTGGCCCTACCAATGCACCTTCTACATTTCAAGGTTTGATGAATTCCATTTTCAAACCCTTCCTTAGAAAATTTGTGTTAGTATTTTTGATGATATATTAATCTACAACAAGTCTTGGAGGGATCATGTTCAACATGTTGACATGGTGCTCAAACTATTGGAGGAGAAACAATTATATGAAAAAACCTCCAAATGTTTCTTTGGAGTTGTTGATGGTGCTGGACTCGCCGACATGTCAGGGTATCTCCCCGGTAAGAAGTCCCAACTAGACCTTAGACCATTGGTGTAGGAGTCCCAGTAGTGGGTCATACGGTATCTCCTTGATCGCGGTTGCATGTAGAGGCAAGTAAGATGTCCCTGTTGGTAGCTAGGGTGTGACATGCACAACAATCCAAGCAAGGCGTATGAACAATTCTAACACATGAAAAGTGAGGCAAGTGCGCCCCTTGGAAACTTGTGAAAGCACACGACTAAGAAGGGAACACACGAGCAAAGATGCATCACAAACTAGAAAGAAAGTAAGATGACAATCCAAAGTGATGGTTAAATTCAGTAAGATTCATACATCCATATACAGAAAGAGTCTATACACACATGTGTAAGAAAACATATATATATATATATATATATATATCATTAGAGCAAACAAGATAGCTGAAATACAGTAATAACATATGCATGAAACATGTTGGATCTATTATATTAAGAAGTGAAAGTTCCAATCATACAGTACAACCATGACCGACCTCTAGTCCCGATAGCAGAAAATTACAGCCACTGTCACCTGCTCCTCCAAAGAGATGTACAAGCTCTACATTGTGGAGAAGCCAAGGCTCGTTACAATACTCTCCAATATTTCTCTAAGATACTCCTATCGGAAGCTTGGTTGACCAAAAGCCTCTACAATGAGTTATGAGGTACTATATATAGCAAAGGGTGGGGTGACCATTCACATTCCCCTTTGTTGACTATTCATCTACCCTCATGACTCTTCAACTACTCTATGACTGTTACATTAAGATATTGACACTTGAACTTCCACTTGACAAGACGTTACATACAATCTGCACATTTACCCATGTGAGACGAAATAGGCTTGAGCAAACCATGCAAGACATCACTAACACTCGGACAGTTGTGGTAGGACCGACTCTTTGACATCCTTGCGATGATTGATGGTGGTGAACTGATGCCAAGCTTGGTTGTCCATGATGGTGTCTGCGTGCCCAATGGTGAGATCCTCCTGAAAGGGAACTCTTGCCTCTGTTGCATCTAGGTACACTAATATGGCTCCTTTGTCCAACTCGTCTGATAACATGCATATAATTGTCTTGAGTGCAGCTGAACTAGCAACATACTAATGCATAGTATCTGTGTTGATCTCCGAGTGTGTGTTGGTGACCATGCACATCAACTTGTCAAAATACATGTTCATCTCCAGTTGGACTTGCTTCTTGTATTTGCCTCGGTGAGTGTGCCAAATGGGTGGGATCACATGCGTGCGCATAATGAAATCCATGCTCCTGAATACCCTTGCATGCGATCGACATAACTTCTCACCCTTTCTACTCCATGCCGGCTGTTGAATGGATTTATAGCCTATATGGGCACAGTTTCATCAATCTGTGGATGTTGTGCCTCCTATTGTACCTATTCCCGCTGCAACTCCTTCTCTCGTATGTACATCTCCTGTTCTTCCTTGAGTTGTTGCTTCAACACCTACAACTCCTTCTCTGTTTTGCTCTCTAACTTCACGTGATCCTCTTGTTGTGTTGTCACCTAATAGCCTTAATATCCAAAGATTCTTTCCTCACAGGTGGATCTGCTTGAGCTTGCAACTTTGTTCTACCTTTGCATTGTCAACAACCCTCCTCTTGCATTTATTGCATGCAGGTGTGCTACTTTCTGCCATTTTTGATGGTGCTTCTCGTTGTGATGCCGCTACCATTTCATCTTGATATCCTTGTCCATGAACAACTTGATGTCTTCATAGATAGGCAAGTTCGTAGACACTTGGTCGAATGCATCCCTAGTTGTGCTCCGAACGGTGTCTTCAACCCTTCTCTCATAGAATCCATTATACCTATGCTGCTGAGAGGCAGATGAAAACCTGTGATACCTGGAGACATAGCAACACTCATGACAAGAAATCTGTCAGTCGAAAACCAAAACAAGTTGAATGACTGACATGCAACATACTCGTGTCACTATCTATGAAGATTGCACAATTTTCACTGGGAGGTAAGTAGATCGACTGCCAAAACTACACAAGGTATAGTCCAGGCTATCGGTAGGCTGACTAACTATTTGAACTATGCAATGCATAGTCCATCCTGGCCTGATGAGGACTAAAACTAGCCAATGCGCAATTTCAGTCAGTAGTGACATGCAAACCAACAAACGACATTGCGCAGTTTCTGGGGCCAGCAAAGCATTGCCTCCTAGAATTATACAATGTAGGCCTGGAGGTCAGTGTTGGGCCAAACTTGCACAATTTCTAGAGGGAGGGTAGAGCCTTCACTTCCAGAAATGCGTAATGCTAGTCGGGCAAGGCAAGGTCCGGGCTAAGGCAGCCCAGACCCGCCGACAAGTGACTAAAAGCATGTGAAGTCTGAATGCATGGTGATACTAAGTGTAAACAAGAGTGAATGATCATGCATGCAAACAGTAAGTGAAGGATTTAGAAAACGGGAAAGGATGCATGTGTATGAAGCGAGTTGCCGCAACGACAATCGTCAGTGCAAAAAACAGTGTCATGCATGCGACAACAGTGAGATGCAAACGAAAACTAAAATGGTGCTTCTACAACCGAACATGTTAGTGTCAATCTTTGAAGCCTTCCATCAGTGATCAAATATGCTCTTACAAAGTGGTTTTAGGATGTCAAAGTCAAATTTTGTCATTTCAGTGAGTCTTCAAGTAAAATTTGGTCACTAGGTATTAGGTCTAGGGTTTGTTTTCACTCCTTTCAAAGTTGTCCAAATGTTGGTCCATGTCACCATTCAACTGAGTGTACCATCATTCAGAGAGTTTTCATCATCATTTCAGGTTCCCATGGGTCATTTTACACCTTGTTCGTGCTTCAGTTGTACTTGGGTAAGGCTCATTTCCCTCTCCTAGGGTTTTGAAGGTAATTTCTCTTGGATGGTCAAATCATCAACAAAACTTGTATCCTGATGTTCATACACCTTCCCCTATCCTTAATGTACCTTATTAAACACTTCCCATCACTGATATCCCTCAAATTCATCATTTTCCCACAAACCCTAGCTTCTTGCTACAATTTGACAATTTTCTAGGCTAGCCCTGTGTTTTTCCCTTTTGGACCCCTTCCCCTCACTCAATCTTTGAAATTCCACTTTTCCCTATTTCCTAACATCTCTCCCTACTTCTAAAAACTTTCTCAAGAATTTAGAAGCACCTTATCCCCTTCATTTCAGTTCATTTTGTCAAATCCCCTGTTCCACACATCGGGATAGGTTTTACTAAAATGATGTTTTTGAGCAAGAAAAAATGAATTTGGAAAACATGAGAGAGGTTTTTGTCCAAAATAATCCACGGAAGAAAAACCTCCTTCCCTTTTTACACAGGTGACATGGTTTTAAAGAAATGTCAAAAATATAGTTGCCTTAGGAGAATCGCTGCACCTCTAGAGTGACCTTGGGAAAATTAAGATTTCTCCTAGTTTGGTTGGCCAAATGACTTGCTTGATGCGTGAAATGATAACTAGACACAAATATATTTCCAATGAGCTATCATGAGATCAATTTTGAGTTGAGTAATACCTTCAAAAGTTGACTGCAACAGCACTCTACATTTAGGCAGCCTCATTTTGCACATTTTGACCAGTCTTGGGAGATTTGACTTTTGACAGTGTAAATGAACTCCAAATTGAAAAATTCAAGATGTTTTGGAAATTAGACTCAATAGTATTTCCAATGAGCTATCCTAAACCAAATTTGGACACCGGGAAGGCCTCCAAAAGTGTTCTGAAAAATGGCGTTGCACATCAAATCAGTGGCGTTGCACATCAAATTTTGCAACACATGAAATTTCAAGTGATGTGCAGCGCCACCGGCGCTGCACATTGAGTTGGCTCAGTATTTTGAAAAATGGCTCGAATTTTTGGATTCCTCATGGAAAAAAAATGAAACCCAAAAAGTTTCATGAAATGTGGAGGAGATTTGGGCACCTAAAGGGCAAAAAACACCTAAAAAATGCCCTCTCTGCCACTTTTTGGACCACAGGAACTAGTCTTGGGAGAAATGATGTTTGAAGGGTCAAATCAACTCCAATTCAGAAAATTCAAAGTGTTCTAGAAACTAGACAGGTAGAGATTTCCAAAAATCTATCTTGGTCCAGATTTGGTGAAGTGGAAGCCCTCCAAATTCAGCATTGAAGTGGCATTGCGCATCAGGCTCAGGGCACTGCGCATCAGGCAAAATTTTGCCAATTTTGCCTAAAAACTCAGAATTTCACCTAGTTTGTTGTCAGTTTGACTTTTTATTCTCTATTTGGTAAAATGATGATGTAATATGATGTAACTTGATGTACTATGATGTAAATATGATGAAAAATTACATAAGGAGGTAGATACATCAGTTAGAGTTGGTTTGAGAATGAATGAATCAGTTTCCATAGTTTTAGAGGTAAGCTATTCCACTGCCTATTTTTTAGTTCCTATTTTATATCTTGTTGAAATAGCTCCTTGACTCATGGATTCGACATCTAATGGCTAGCATAGGTGGTTTGATGCCTATATCTTGTACTTTCTTAGTCATTTGTCAAGGTTGGACTCTTGTGGATGCATTGAGCTACTTTGTAAATCACTTCTACAGTTTGGCAAGGAAATGAACCAGGGTTTTGTAGCATTTTGTGGGATTCTTGTAGTAATGTGAATTAACATTGTTTCCTCCTCTATTATTTAGTTTATCTTATGTGTATATGTGCCATCATCTATCTTTTTCTGCATAACTAAATGAATCAAGATTAATAGGTGGAATCCATTGATGTTCAATGCTCTGCCTTGGGGTGTCATTTAGTTTTAAATGTTTTTTGTTGTTTGAAGAGGACTCATGAAACTTGCATGCCCTCTCCAACTCCTCACCAGTCTTTAGACTCACCATCACATTCATTTCAAAGTGCTAAAACACTTGCCTACCTCGCCCCACAGAAACCTCTGCAAATCTGAGTTGATTTCCTGGACCCAAAACTGCCTTCCTCATCTGATCCAGCAACCAACCATTAAAATCAATCAAATTCCTTTGAGCATATACCTAGCCTAAAATTAGTATTCATATCAGTCATCTTAAGCCTTAATTTCCATATTTCCTTTGAGATTGACAAGGAGAGAGCCCTCTCCCGAACTGGTAGGCTAGCTACCAGGTTAAGCGTGGTTTGATGTTACCCTAGACCTGCCTTTCTCAGCCTGAGGTAGATTTAGGCCATAACATAGTGGAAATCGTACTGGGGAACGTAGTTTTATGTTCTTCAGCAAAATGTATCAATGTTAGATCTGATTGTTGATGGTGGACAACAATCAGACACCAGAAGGCTGAAATCCTTCACTTGGCGACTCTAGTGTCGAAAAATCCCAAGCTTCATAATTTTTTATGGCAACTCTACTCTTCAAGAACCAGTAGCTTGAAGAATTTCTTAGTGAATTCATTGTTATCAAAATGGATTCACTGGATTGAAGGCATGCTCCCATGAGCAAATATCACATTCCAGGTTTCCCAAATAAAATTCCAAAGGTAGATTGGCAAAGGAATTTGCCTATGTTTAAAGATGATGATAGGAATGATGCTGCTTTACATCTGGTTAGATTTCACATGCATATTCACAAGTTTAAGGTTGATTTTCCTAAAGATTTCCCGATGAAGATATTCATGGCCACTCTGGAAGGTGAAGCCCGATCTTGGTATGAAAGTTTGCCGCCTGCTTGAATTTACTGTTTAAAATATTTTCATACCATGTTCTTTGAAGGGTATAGAGAATATTATACATCCTTAAATTTAGTTCAGGACTGTTGCAAATATGTTTATAGTTTTATTGAAAATCTTGAGGAAGTTTATGAAGATGATGACTTCATGGACGATGAGATCATGGAAGCCCTGTATGAAAATCCATTTCAGCAGCATAAAGAGAGCGATACTTATCAAGATGATCAACAAAACTTGCAACAAGTTCAAGATCTTAGTAAAATTGAAAATGATGAAAGAGAAGGTCTTATTTCCGATCTGCGCATAGCAGAAGACATTATGCAGGGAAATCAAGTTTCAATTTTGGATTGTGATAAAGTCAAGTTGACTAATTTAGATCATGATGATGAAGAAGATTCAGATCGTGGTGATGACGAAATCATTGAAATCAGTCACTTTGTTACACAAGATCATAATCAGCATATAGTAGCTTCTTCTTTGCTTGAAGATGAAGGAATTTTTCATCTTGATAGTCAACAGGAATCATATAAAATGAATTAGGAGTATGAGGAAAATTTGTATACTCCTTTGTTTGAAATTAATGAAGACAATCACTGTTTGACCAAAAGAAAACAAAAATTATTATCTCCTCTGTCTAAAGATGAGATAGATCAACTCCTGAAAGGTCATGTTACAGCCCAAGCTAATGCAGGTTTGTAGTGTGCACATGGTCAAGAAGGTGTTGGTGAAGCTTCTTCCACTTTTGAAAATGATGATAGTCTTGAAATTAGCTTTATAGATCAGCGAACAGATAATGTTTTCCTTCATGAAGATGATATGGCTGTCATGTTTGATAATCTTGAAGAATGTTTTCTGTTTAAGAAAGGCTTAGACTATGAAATTGAGGAGTATGAGCCCGAGAGAAATAGTATGCCAGAACTCGAGTCAGAATTTCTTATGGTCGAGGAATTTAGAGCTAGCACTCAGATAGCAGAAGCTTACACTTCTCTATACCTTCCTATCAATCAACAACCAACTGTTCTTTCATATTAAAATGAAGGGAGTACTTGTATTTTTGCTGCTGGATCTCAAGACATGGTAGTGCTTTATGACTTTCAAGATCCTTTCGGTATTCTTTTGCAAGCACTAGAGAAGATGGATGTAGCCTAGTTCATTAGCATAAGCCTTGGTTTCAGTTGTTATTGTGAGTTGCCTACATGTACATCGTTCTCCCTGCTCGGGGAAAGTGAGAGCAAAATTTCAGTAAGTAGCCATCTGCTGGATTGGTTACATTGGAAGGCCCACTTCACATGATTGTACATATTTCATCAGTAGGCAGGTGGTTTTCATCATGATTTGAAGCCCTCAAATCTTGATGGACTGCTGCCATTAAAAAGCTTTGTAAGTACTTGTTTCAATTAAGTAAGTCTTGAGTCATTTTTTGTTTTCGTCAATTTCGAGATAGTTTCAGCTGCTGAATGTCTAGTTTCAGCTTTTGAATGTCTAGTTTCAGTTTTGAGTTAGTCTTAGTTCTTACTCATTTTAGTTATGAGTCTTGAGTTTTAAGTCTTGAGTTTTGATGTTTTTGTTGCCAAGATGTTGATTCCATATTGCCCAATGGATAAGGCACTAGTCTGCTCTCCCAAAGATCTACGGTTCTTGGCACCTCCAAGGAGCTACCATCCCCATTGGAGCCAATGTTAGTGTCAGTATTTGAAGCCTTCCATCAGTGATAAAATATGCTCTTACAAAGTGGTTTTAGGATGTCAAAGTCAAATTTTGTCATTTTAGTGAGTTTTCAAGTAAAATTTGGTCACTAGGTATTAGGTCTAGGGTTTGTTTTCACTCCTTTCAAATTTGTCCAAATGTCAGTCTATTTCACCATTCACCTGAGTGTACCATCATTTAGAGAGTTGTCATCATCATTTCAAGTTCCCATGGGTCATTTTACACCTTGTTCGTGCTTCAGTTGTACTTGGGTAAGGCTCATTTCCCTCTCCTAGGGTTTTGAAGGTAATTTCTCTTAGATGGTCAAATCATCAACACAACTTGTATCTTGATGTTCATACACCTTCCCCTATCCTTAATGTACCTTATTAAACACTTCCCATCATCGATATCCCTCAAATTCATCATTTTCCCACAAACCCTAGCTTCTTGCTACAATTTGACAATTTTCTAGGCTAGCCCTGTGTTTTTCCCTTTTGGACCCCTTCCCCTCACTCAATCTTTGAAACTATACTTTCCACTATTTCCTAACATCTATCCCTACTTCCAAACACTTTCTCAAGAATTTAGAAGCCCCTTATCCCCTTCATTTCACTTCATTTCGCCAAATCCCTTGTTCCACACATCGGGATAGGTTTTACTCAAATGATGTTTCTGAGCAAGAAAAACTGAATTTAGAAACAGTGAGAGAGGTTTTTGTCCAAAATCATACAAGGAAGAAAAATGTCCTTCACTTTTTACACAGGTGTCATGGTTTTAGATAAATGTCAAAAATATAGTTTCCTCAAGAGAATCACTGCACCTCTGGAGTGACCTTGGGAAAATTAAGATTTCTCCTAGCTTGGTTGGCCAAATTACTTGCTTGATGAGTGAAATGATAACTAGACACAAATATATTTCCAATGAAATATCATGAGCTCAATTTGGAGTTGAGGAAGACCTTCAAAGGTTGACTGCAACAACACTCTGCATTTAGGCAGCCTCATTTTTCACATTTTGACCAGTCTTGGAAGATTTAACTTTTGACAGTGCAAATGAACTCCAAATTAAAAAATTCAAGATGTTTGGGAAATTATACTCAATAATATTTCCAAAGAGCTATCCTAAACCCAATTTGGACACAGGGAAGGCCTCCAAAATCGGTCTGAAAAAGGGCGTTGCGCATCAAATTTTGCAACACAGGAAATTTCAACTGATGCGCAACGCCAGCATTGATTTGGCTCAGTATTTTGCAAAATGGCTTGTATTTTTGGATTCCTCATGGAAAAACAAATGAAACCTAGAAATTTTCATGAAATTTGGAGGAGATATGGGTCACCTAAAGGGAAAAAAAACACCTAAAAAATGCCCTCTTTGCCACTTTTTGGACCCACAGGAACTAGTCTTGGGAGAAATGATTTTTGAAGGGTCAAATCAACTCCAAAGCAGAAAATTCAAATTGTTCTAGAAACTAGACAAGCAGATCTTTCCAACAATCTATCTTGTGCTTGATTTGGTGAAGTGGAAGGCCTCCAAATTCAGCCTTGAAGTGGCGCTGCACATTAGGCTTAGGGCGCTGTGCATCAGTCAAAATTTTGCCAATTTTGCCTAAAAACTCAGAATTTCGCCTAGTTCACTGTTAGTTTGACTTTTTCTTCTCTCTTTGGTAAAATGATGATGTAATATGATGTAAATTTATGTACTATGACGTAAATATGATGAAAAATGACTTGATGAGGTCGATACATCAGTTAGAGTTGGTTTGAGGATGAATGAATCAATTTCCATAGTTTTAGAGGCAATCTGTTCCACTGCCTGTTTTTCAGTTCCTAGTTTAGATCTTGTTGAAAAAACTCCTTGAATCATGGATTTGACCCCTGATGGCTAGCATAGGTGGTTTGATGCCTATATCTTGTACTTTCTTAGTCATTTGTCAAGGTTGGACTCTTGTGGATGCATTGAGCTACTTTGTAAATCACTTCTACAGTTTGGCAAGGAAATGAACCAGGGTTTTGCAACATTTTGTGGGATTCTTGTGGTAATGTGAATTAGCATTGTTTTCTCCTTTATTATTTAGTTTATCTTATGTGTATATTTGCAATCATCTATCTTATTCTTCATAACTAAATGAATCAAGATTAATAGGTGGAATCCATTGATGTTCAGTGCTCTTCCTTGGGGTGTCATTTACTTTAAATGTTTTCTGTTGTTTGAAGAGGACTCGTGAAACTTGCATGCCCTATCCAACTCCTCACCGGTCTTTAGACTCACCATCAAATTCATTTCAAAGTGCTAAAACACTTGCCTACCTCGCCCCACAGAAACCTCTGCAAATTTGAGTTGATTTCCCAGACCCAAAACTACCTTCCTCATCTGATCCAGCAACCAACCATTAAAATCAATCAAATTCCTCTGAGCATATACCTAGCCTAAAATTAGTATTAATATCAGTCATCTCAAGCCTTACTTGCCATATTTCCTTTGATATTAACAAGGAGAGAGCCCTCTCCCGACCTGGTAGGGCTAGCTACCAGGTTAAGCGTGGTTTGATGTTACCCTAGACTTGCCTTTCTCAGCCTGAGGTAGATTTAGGCCATAACAGAACACACATTAAAATGACATCAAGCGCTCATTGAAATCAAGCAGCCAAAAGTCATAGAAAGTGAAACACAAAAAGCGATAGAAACGCAGTGTAAGACATGAAAAGAAGACTTACCCTGAAACAACTAAGTTGAAAGTGCTGAGGACTCCTGGATGCAATGTGTGATGCCAAAGCTGCAAGATCGATGTGAGGAATGAGATTTGCAGTGTCTGGTTCATAAGTTTTGATAAGATCAATGTTATGATGCGCATGCCACAAATCTAGCAAAAAGCGACACATGGGGAGAGGTTTCTAAAATGAGCTTTGCATGTAACCTCCAGCTGCTAAGAATAGATCCCTAGGTCTAGGGATGCCTTTTGTATGTTGCCTTTCACTATTTCGGGAAGAGAAGGCCATGCATGCAAATCAATTTTGCTCGGTCCCTGAGGGAACCAGTCAACCTGAAGGCACATGCAACAGCTTGCTTGACTGAGAGAGGGATTTGCCTAATTTCTGAGAGGAACTAGGGTGGCTGTCCCAAAGGGATTGCATAATTTTTTAGGGGAGCAGGTGACTGTTGCCCAGAATTGTGCAATTTACGGGCTGAGCTGCAGTGTTGGGCCAGATTGCGTAGTTTTTGCAAGGAAACCTGTCTTATTGTTCTTCACAATTATGGAGCTGAACAGTCTCCCCAACTGATTTTTGAAATTTCTGGTGGAAGGTTGGTTCCCCTCCATAATTGCACAATTTTCCTAAGGGAGATGCTCAGCCATCAAATAGCCCAAGTCTGGAGTGGCAGCCTATGAGGGGAGTGAAGCAAACTGACATGCACAGGCTGGCAAGATGGTGAAAAATCAATGAAGCCTCTGTACTTAATAGTGCAAGGCATGCTGCTAGGATGGTTGGTAGGGATGCTCCAAAACAAAGCTAAGGCAAAATTTTGGAGGGTGGTTGTAGCCGCTACAACACTGGGCAACACACTGGTAGAACTCCAACTCTCTGGGTGGACCTTGTTCATGAAAAGAAAGTCTAACACCTTTGGAAGTATTGTTCAGTTCTTTTTTCATCTTGGTTTCCACACCTACTTGATTGTAAGATGTAGCATCTGCCAAGCTCTTGGTCGGTCGACACACATTCCAAGCCAAGACAAATGAGTTGTTTTGATTGGGGATGAGGGGTATATTGGTGCACAAGCTTTATGGTCATCAGAGTTTTAGTTTCAGTGTTGCTCCGCAGCCAGCAGGCTTGGATAGCACCCCGGTGGAGTCACGTAGGAACACATGCATCACCCCGCTGGCAGTGAGCCTGGTCAGTACCCTGATAGAGTTACTTGCATCGCCTCTCTGCGCAGGAAGCCTTTCTCTTCTTTCACCTTATTCATTTTTCATTTTTCGAAATTTTTTCACATTCTCTTTTTTTGGTTTTCATTTTTCTCAATTGTGCATAACACTTATTCATTTCAGAGGCGGAAGAGGGAACCCGACTTATTGAGAGAAGAAGAGTTTGTTCCTTTAGAGAAGTAGTTTGTATATACCTCTGACGTGCTTGTTAATTTTTTCCTCCTCACCTTACTCTAATTGACTGAGCTAACAAGGATTAACCCAAAAAACAACCAACTGAAGTAGGTGACACTAGTTAGCACGCAAGCGTTGCGTTTTCACCAAAGTTCACTTCAAACAATATCTATTTTCCATTGATGTATCATGGACTGAAGACAACAAGTTCTTCATACAGAGGCAGGATGACAGATAACCAAGTATTGATAACTACATAAGTCCTCTAGTGATTTACCCAACTTGTTTCAAGAGTCGCACATGGTTTCATACGAAACTAACCTACAGACGGAAACAAGCATACAAACAACAAAAAAAAACAAAAGCAGAAGGAAATCCATAAGAAAAGCGAATAAGCAAACAAGAATGCAAGAAAAAAAACATGGAAGGTAAGAAGCAGACATACATGCAAGCAAACAAACCAAAAGAAAACAATACTCCTACTCCTAAGCTAACAGTGCATGGGTCTGCTCATGTGAAGTGATATTTCCAATCCAGCCACCAATGCATTAGTCGACCCATGTTGGTGAAGGCATGGCTTACGAACAACGTAGTTATGCAAACCAATAGGCATGAAAGATATAACAGTGAAGACAAACATACTCCGAGTTTAAAAGCATCCACAGAACATAAGTAGGTGAAATTGCATGACATGCACTCTATGGACATGCCATGGTGTTGTGCTACCATGTGTGCAGATGTTAAGTGTATGCATTCTCTTGACTGTGACATGCAAGAAAACGTGAGGAAGGTAGACCACTTATATTGCTCAAGTGTGCTTGTTGTTTAAGATTCCTCCAATGCAACAAGAGCGATGGGATCATGTAGTTCGAGTGGAGGAAGTGAAATCTGAGTGTTAGATTGATCTTTAATGCATACAAATGAGTGATGAGGAGCCTCATGTGTTTCAAATTTTTTTTGATCAGAAGTGAAACCAACATCAGGACAGCAAGGACCTGACGTAACCATCAGCTTAGGCTGAAGTGCCTCGACAGTCTGCTGGGTTTTGACTTCGTCGATAGATAGATCATCATAGACCAGTGTCTTAGATAAATTAACAATGGTGGAATCAACATCATGATCAAATGAACAAGTAGAGAGATCATGACAACCAAGATTAGAAAATTCAGGATGTTTGTTGGCATCCTCATGATTTGACGAATTGTGCAGAGGGGTAGATGAGAAGAAAGGATGTTCACCCTTTGTGCATTCAGAAATGATAGATGACATATTGGATGGATTTTCAGAGGAAGATGTATCCTCTCTGCAATGTAATGACACACTGACATCCAGCGTGTCCTATGAACGATCAAAATTAGAAACATCCAGAAATGAGTTTTCACAGGGGAAATCAACCATGGTAGAATCACAAGGGATGTCAGGATAGAGTGGGTGAGGTGTGGATGGAAGGGATTCATCCTTCACCGCAGGTTCTTATTTAGATTCCCACACACACTTATAATGAATGATGGCGAAGGTTGTCCGCATAACACCAACTCCATCGATAACTTGATCCTTGTTCACAGCACGTGAGGAGTCTGGAATGGAAGACCACGAAACAGTAAAATCCATAGGATCAACAGAACACACGAACGGAGGTTGAGGTAACGAATCCATGTGACAACCAACAAGCTTGCAAGCCAAATTTACGCAGATATCAAGAGAAGGTGGGGTGGGAAGATGTGACAGTTCAACAGATGTGTGTGCATGATCTCCCACATCACTCTACAGTGGTGGAGTTGTTTGATGAGGTGAAGGCAGACAGTCACTCATGACAACAACTGTGCTTACCTGTGATTGTGTAACTCCATCACCAAAGTGTGCTAAGCAGGGTTTGGATGATTTCAAGAATTGCAAATTTTCAGATATGTGAAGAAGATACTCAAATATTCCATCGAGAAATTCCCAATCAACTTCATCTTCGGGAAACTAGTATGCAAGATTACAAAACCGTGTGTGAAACTGTTCAACAGATTCATTGGGTGCCTTTCGTAATTCCACAATTTCTTTGTTGAGTGCTTTATGGTTAAAGTGATTGAAAGCATGGCCTATCTCTGTGACCAAATGACAAAGAGAATGAATAGATATTTTAGGAAGTGTTGCACACTAGTGCATTGGGTTCCCTCGAAGAGTGTGGATGAACAACGCACAAGTCATGTATTCTTCAAAGATTCCATGTCTTTCGCATGAGCCTACAACATCGACCATGTGCCTAACCAAGGCTACATAGCCTCCACCATCGTATGTTTTATGTGACATGTTATCCCAGAGCTCTTCCGAGATTTTGAAGTTGTTTTCGTAAGACATACACTCTGGAAGAGACACTCTGTGGTTAATCATGATCGATATGCATAGATTCAAAACAAATTGTGAGGACTCAGCTTGTCATTTGGCCCTCCTTGTAATGCCAAAATGTTGACGATGCTGGAACTGCTAACATGTCAGGGGATCTCCCCGGTAAGAAGTCCCAACTAGACCTTAGATCGTTAGGTGTAGGAGTCCCAGTGGTGGGTCGTACGATATCAACTTGACCATGGTTGCGCATAAAGGAAAGTAAGATGTACCTGTTGGTAGCAATGGTGTGACATTCACAGCAAGCCAAGGAAGGTGTATGAACGGTTCTAAAACGCGGAAAGTGAGGTGAGTGTGCCCCTTGAAAACCTGTGAAAGCACACGGCTAAGAAGGGAATACACGAGCGAAGATGCATAAAAAACTGGAAAGCAAGTAAGCTGACAATCCAAAGTGATGGTTAAACCAATAGAACATTTCAGTAAGATTCATACATACATATACAGAAAGAGTCTATACACAAATGCATAGGAAAACATGTACATATATCATTAGAGTAAACAAGATAGCTGAAATAAAATAACAACATATGCATGAAATGTGTTGGCTTTGTTATATTAAGAAGTGAAAGTTCCAATCATACATTACAATCATGACCAACCACTAGTCCCGATAACGGAACGTTACAGTCACTGTCGCCTGCTCCTCCAAAGAGATGTGCTAGCTCTTCATTGTGGAGAAGCCAAGGCTCATTACAATACTCTCCAAGCTTTCTCTAAGATACTCCTATTGAAAGTTTGGCTGGCCAAAAGCCTCTACAATGAGTTATTCTGTACTATATATAGCAAAGGGTGGGGTGACCATTGACATTCCCTTTTTTTGAACATTCATCTACCCTCATCACTCTTCAACTACTCCATGACTGTTACATTCAACTATTGACACTTGAAATTCCACTTGACAAGGTGTTACATACAATCTGCACATGTACCCATGTGAAATGAAATAGGCTTGAGCAAGCCATGCAAGACATCACTAACACTCGAACAATTGTTGTAAGACCAACTCTTCGACATCCTTATGATGATCATTGGTGGTGAACTGATTCCAAGCTTGGTCATCTGTGATGGTGTCTATGCGCTCAATGGTGACATCCTGTTGAAAGAGAATTCTTGCCTCCGTTGCATTCGGACACACTAATATTGCTTCTTTTTCTGACTCGTCTAATAACATGCACATCATTGTCTTGAGTGTAGCTAGACCAGCAACATATTGATGCATAGTGTCTGTGCTGATCTCCGAGTGTGTGCTAGTGACCATGCACATCAACTTGTCAAAATACAGGTTCAGCTCCTGTCGGGCTTGCTTCTTGTCTTCGCCTCAGTGAGTGTGTCAAATGGGTGGGATCACATGTGTGTGCACAATCACATCTATGATCCTAAATACCCTTGCATGTGACTGACAACACTTCTCACCCTGTCTACTCCATGCTAGCTGTTGAATGGGTCTATAGCCTATATGGGCTCAATTTCATCAGTCTGTGGATGTTACACCTCCTACTATACCTGTTCCTGCTGCAACTACTTCTCTCGTCTGTGCAGCTGTTGTTCTTCCTTGAGTTTCTACTTCAGCACCTACAACTCATTCTCTGTTTCTTTCTTTGTCTTTACATGATCCTCTTGTAGCGTTGTCGCCTCGTAGCCTCAATCTCCAAAGCTACTCTCATCATAGGTGGATCTTCTTGAGATTGCAACTTTGTTCTGCCTCTACGCTGTCAACAACCCTCCTCTTGCATTTGTTGCATGCAAGTGCGCTACCTTTTACTGCTGCTGATGGTGCTACTCACCGTGATGTCGTTTCCACTTCATCTTGATATCCTTTTCCATGAACAACTTGATGTCTTCATAGATAGGCAATTTCATAGACACTTGATCGACTGCATCCCCAGTTGTGCTCTGAACGGTGTCTTTGACTCTGCTCTCCTGGAAGCCATTGTACATGTGCTGCTGAGAGGCAGATGAACACCTATGATACCTGGAGACATAGAAACACTCATGACAAGCAATTTGTCAGTCGAAAACCAAAACAAGCTGAAGGACTATGATAGATTTGACCTGCAAATATATGATAAAGAAAATATACCTAGAAATAACAAGATCAACCAAATAATATAACATGAAAATTCTTCTCTTTATTGATTAAACCCTTGAGGTAGGGTAACACCTTACAATCACTCCTTAAAGAAGGAGAACACTCCACAATCCATATGCTTGCTAATACAATAATCCTTGACATCTCTCCATGGGGAATCTCTAGCCTTTATATAGGCTTCATACATACAATACCCTAGGTCATTACCATGGGTCTTTCAATACCATCTATCTAATATAATGGGATTATCACATTATTCCTAACTACTTGTGGTCTCTTACATGATGCAGGTTACCCACTTTATTTATTAACTATGGCCCATCACATTATTACATTATTCCCTTGGGTACCTCCCTCTGTACCCCATAATATCCCCCTAGGTATACTACATTCCACCCCCTTAAACATCTTTCGTCCTCGAAACATAACAAGAACACAAATAATAAGATCTACTCAAAAGAGTAGTCCACTAGTACCATGCACGTGCATCTAGCTATCCCAGAGACAGGTGATTACTCGATCTAGACAGTGCCTCGCTCGCTTGAGATGGGAGTTGATCCTGACGGTTCCTCTATGATGATGTGCTGTGGGTGGATCGTCGCACCTCTCTATCTATTGTGTAGCGGTTGTTTTCCTTGTTGCTAATGTGTTGCCATCTTTTTGGTTGTTTTCTTGCTGGGTGATGTGGGTGGTGATATGATGAATCTTTAACCAATGGTGTATATTTTTGTAATTCACGACCCGATGGAGCCTGATGAGTATCTGGTACATGTTGTGGCGCCTGCAATTGTTGCTTATCTTCCAGTATTACTTCAACCACGAACTCCTCATCTGATGTATCAATGCCTGTAACATTTTCTGCTTCAGCCTCCTTGGACTCTATCTGTTTATTGATGGAAATATCCTATAATGTAATTTTCTTCTTTTTATACCAGAGCTTCAGGAATTTCTTCTGCACATTAATATTGATAGTACCAACAGATTCCATCCAAGGGTATCCCAAAACAACATCCACATTATCCATATCTGAAGCATAAAAATTAGAATGCAATACATACTTATCCATAGAAATCTTCAAATCTTTATAAACTTGCACCTACTCATTATTAATCTGTGTGTGCTCCATTTGTTTGGCTGGTACTTGCAATCATTTTGCCAAATTAACATTTATAAAAATTTTCTTGCAACTAGGATTTATAGACATAATGATCTTCTCCTTCTGAATACATCCATGAACCTATAATAAGGAGATATCATCAGAAAATAACCCTTTCCATGTTTCATTCTCCTGTTGTGTAGCATGAGACCATTTTTCCAAAAGGAGTTTTTCAAATTCTTCATCGGGCAGGTTTAACAAATTCTTTCTGTTAAGTGATTCCCACCATGTGGCTGCCTCATCTTTAAAGTTATCCCCCGCGAAATTTTTCCAAAGTGTCAGCCATAATGACTTTTGTCTTTCTAAGAATTCTTCAATAGTAGGACCATCATCTTTTCCTGTAAAATATATCGTTCTAGAACCCATAAAAATAGAGTAAGGGTTTTGAAAAAAATCACTTACTTTGGCGAAAATTTAAAATGGACACAACTCGATCAATATGGCTCATAATCCTTATTATAACCTGATTTTGGAAATGGAACGACCATTCTTCATCTTCCCATGTGATATAAATCCTAATCTGGGCACTCTGGAATTTCATATTCGCACTGCAACCGTCCCGCTGTCACAAACAATTCTGAATAAATAAATAATAATAATAATAATAATAATAATAATTTTAAATCAACGATATCTCCCTCATCTGAACTCCGATTCAACCGATTTATTTTTTCAAATTGGTTAATTTTTCAAGAGGATCTCATATATGCAATTAGTTTCTCAAAATTCCCCATAAAAACTGCAAAAATTGACTGGATATCCACCGTCCATGAATTTTCGTCAGAAACATTTCTACAACACAACTTATTTTAAATCAGCGATATCTCCCTCATCCGAACTCCGATTTAATCGATTTGTTTTTTGAATTTGGGTATTTTTTCACAAAGAATTCAGATCTGCAATTTGTTTCTACAAATTTTGCCCCGAAAGTTTCATATCTGATCTGCAAACTTGCCACCCCAAAAAAATCCTGTAAAAATAAAAATAAAAAATCTTTTCTCTTTGCCCAAGAAAGTGCTCCGATACCACTTGTAATAGATCTGACTTGCAAATATATGATAAAGAAAATATACCCATAAATAACAAGATCGACCCAATAATATAACATGAAAATGCTTCTCCTTCTTGATCAAACCCTTGAGGTAGGATAACACCTTAAAATCACTCCTTAAGGAAGGAGAACACTCCACAAGCCATATGCTTGCCAATACAATAATCCTTGATATCTCTCCATGGGGAATCTCTAGCCTCTATATAGGCTTCATACATACAATACCATGGGTCTTTCAATACCATGTATCTAATACAATGGGCTTATCACATTATTCCTAACTACTTGTGGTCTCTTACATGATGCGAGTTAACCACTTTATTTATTAACTATGGCCCATCACATTATTACATTATTCCCTTGGGTACCTCCCTCTATACCCCATAATATCCCCCCAGGAATACTACAAGCACTGGCATGCAACATACCTATGTGACTGTTTGTGAAGATTGCACATTTTTCACCGGGACACTGTGAGACTGACTACCAAAACTGTGCAAGGCACAGTCTAGGCTGTCGGGAGGATGAATGACTACTGGAAATGTGTAATACACAATCCATCTTGGCCTGCTGAGGACTGAAACTGCGCAATGCGTAATTTCAGTCAGCAGTGACATGAAAACTAGCAAACTGCATTGCGCAGATTTTGGGGCCAGCAAGGCACTGCCTCCAAAATTGTGCAATGAAAACCTGGAGGTCATTGTTAGGCTAGACTTGCACAATTTCTGAAGGGAAGGCAAAGCCTTCACTTCCAGAAATGCACAATGCTAGCTGGGTAAGGCAAGGTCCAGGCTAAGGTAGCCCAGACCCGCCGACGAGCGACTAAAAGCATGATAAGTCTGAATGCATGGTGATACTGAGTGTAAACAAGAGTGAATGATCATGCATGAAAACAGTAAGTGCAGGATTCAAAAAATAGGAAATCATGCATGTGTGTGAAGCAAGTCGCCGCAATGACAACCATCGATACAGAAACAGTGTCATGCATGCGACAACAGTGAGATGCGAACAGAAATTGAAACGGTGCTTCTACAAGCCATACATTAAAATGACATCAAGTGCTCATTGAAATAAGGCTGACAACACTCACACAAAGTGAAACACAAAAAGCGATAGAAACATAGTGCAAGACATGAAAAGTAGACTTACAATTAAACAACTATGATGAAAGTGTCAAAGACTCCTGGATGAAATGTGGAATGTCAGAGCTGCAAGATCAATGTGAGGAATGAGCTTTGCAGCATATGGTTCATAAGTTTTGATAAGATCGAGGTTATGATGCGCATGCCAAAAATCTAGGAAAAAGAGCCACTTGGCGAGAGGTTTCTAAAATGAGCTTTGAATGTAACCTCCATCTCGTAAGAATAGAACCCTAGATCTAGGGATGTCTTCTGCATGCTGCCTTTTTCTATTTCGGGAAGAGCAGCCCATGCATGCAAATCAGTTTTGCTCAATCCCAGAGGGAACTGGTCAACCTAAAAGCACATGCAACAGTGTGCTTGACTGAGAGAGGGATTTGTGTAATTTCTGAGAGGAACTAGGATGGCTATCTCAGAGGGATTGCATAAATTTTTAGAGGAGCGGGTGACTTCTACCCAGAATTGCAGAATTTCTGGGAGGAGTTGGTCTAGCTGTCCCAGAGGGATTGCACAATTTCTGGGAGGAGCAGGTGATTGCTGCCTAGAATTGCACAATTTCTAGGAGGAGCAGGTGACTGCTGCCCAGAATTGCGCAGTTTCTGGGTTGAGCTGCAATGCTGGTCCAGATTGCACAGTTTCTGCAAGGATGCCTGTCTCACCGTTCTGTGCAATTTTGTAGCTCAGCAGCCTTCCCAACTGATTTTTGCAATTTTTGGGGGGAGGTTGGTTACCCTCCAGAATTGTGCAATTTTCGAAGGGAGTTGCTCAACCATCAACTAGCCCAAGTCTGGAGTGGCAACCTATGAGGGGATTGAAGCAAACTGACATGCACAGGTTAGCAAGATGCTGAAAAATAAATGAAGCCTCTGTACTTGACAGTGCAAGACATGCTTATTAGGATGGTTGGTAGGGAGGCTCCAAATCGAAGCTAAGGAAAAATTTTGGAGGGTTATTGTCACTGCTAGAACATGAGTACATGAGGCGGAATATTTGGGTCATATTGTATCTCATGAGGGTGTTAATGTAGACCCTAACAAAATTAAATCTATTAAAGAATGGAAAATCCCCACATCCATAAAACATTTGTGAGGGTTTCTCGGGTTGACAGGGTATTATCACAAGTTCGTTATGAATTATGGGAGAATAGCTGGACCTCTAGCAACATTATTGAAGAAATATGCATTTTCTTGGACTTGAGAAGCAACTAAGGCCTTTGAACATCTTAAACAAGTAATATGTGAAGCACTGGTCTTAGCTATGCCAAACTTCACAAAAACATTTATTATGGAGTGTGATGCCTTAGGAAATGGAATTGGTGTTTTTTTAATGCAAGAAAGAAGACCCATTTCTTTTGAAAGTCGTAAAATCAAAGGAAAATATTTACATAGCTATTTATGAGAAGGAAATGTTGGAAATACTACATGCACTTAAGAAATGGTGACCTTACCTAATAGGAAGACACATCCAGGTAAAAATGGATCATGATAGTCTTAAATACTTTTTAGAACAAACATTATCTTCTGAAGAGCAGCAAAAATGGGTCACAAAGATGTTGGGTTATGACTTTGAAATCATCTACAAAAAAGGGAAGAAAAATGTTGTTGTAGATGCAATCTCAAGAAAGGATGAGGATGTGGAAACATTGCTTTGTGCCATTTCTATTATCCAATCAGATTGGATAATTGAAGCACAAGATGAATGGGAGGATGAAGAAGAAGTGTGGGCACTCATTCAAAAGTTGTAGAAAGATCCTAGTACATCTAATACATTTAGATGAAAATATGATTCATTATGGTACAAAGATCGCTTATACCTGTGTAAGAATTCCCAACTCAAATAAAATATTCTTCTGGAATTGCACACCTCTCCCTTAGGTAGGCACTCAAGATTTTTAAAAACTTACCACAAGGTTAAGAAGATTTTTTTTTGGGATGGCCTTAAATTTGATATTCAAAAGTTTGTGGCAGAATGTCTAGTTTGGCAACAAAATAAGGTTGATACAATTAAAACTCTGGGTCTGTTACAACCTTTACCCTTTCCAAGTCAACATTAGGAGGAGGTTTCAATGGATTTTATCACAGGTTTACCCAAGTCCGAAGGAAAGAGTGTCATCATGGTGGTAGTTGATACACTTATCAAGTATGCACATTTTTGCGCATTATCTCATCCATTTAAAGCACGTACATTTGCTACTGCATTTATGGAAGCAATTCAAAAGCTACATCAAAACCAAAAGATTATTGTAAGCTACAAAGATCCCATTTTCACTGGAAATTTTTGGACAAAATTATTTTCTTGTCTGGGCACTCAATTAGCTCGTAGCTCAACTTATCATCCTCAATCTGATGGGCAAACGAAGATTGTGAACAAATGTTTGGAAGGATATCTTCGTTGCTTTGTATTTGATAAAAAAACACAATGGGACAAGTGGTTACCTCTGGTGGAATGGTGGTATAACACTTCCATATTGCAACAAAAATGACCTCATTTATGGCACTTTATGGATATTATCCACCATCCATCACATAATGTTTAAGAGGAAATTTTGAGGTTCAACTAGTGGAAGATCACATCAAGCATCAACAACAATTTCTCCAACTCTTAAACGATAACCTCACTTTGGCGCAGAATAGAATGAAACAACAGGCATATCAACATCGTAGTGAAAGAAGTTTTGATGTAGGTGACTAGGTATTTTTATGGCTACAACCATACAAACAAATGTCCCTCAAGCAAGCTAATAAGGATAATAAATTATTACCAAAGTATTATGGTCCTTACAAGGTTTTGAAAAAGATTCGTACTATGGCATACAAATGGAGCTTCCTGCATCTTCCCAAGTGCACCCTGTTTTCCATGTTTCATGCTTAAATAAGGTTATAGTTGATAAGCTTCTAGTTTAAACAATATTGACATAACTTAATGAGGAAGGAAAAATCATATTGGAACCTGAAGTAGTCACAGAAACAAGAATTTGACAGCTACGAAATCGATCAATTTCAGAGTATCTCAGCAAGTGGAAGAACTTACCCGCTGAAGATTCCACATGGGAGGATGAGAATTTTATACAAAAGCATCCAAAACTACTCAAGCGTTGAGGACAAAAGTTTTTTGAAGGAGAGGGGCATGTTAGGTCCCTATAATACTACCATATTCCCTCATTATTATTGTCAGTGTAGCCCCTTATTGTTATTGTTGTGCCCATGTAGTACCCATATTTTTATTATTGTGCCCCATAGAAGCCCACTATTGTTATTTTTGTTCCCTTACATTATTATTGTTATGTCGGCTCTGATTATATTGTGGCCCCTTAGACTCCTGTATATAGAAAGGAGGTTTTATCATTTGAATCATTCAAGAATTGTTCATTTATGTAATGTAAAGGAGGTTTCCCCCTGGATAGACTAATTTTGAAGTCATTGATCTACTTCTTCTTCTATTTTGTGAGCTGGGTGTATAATAAAGTATGTGTATTAAGTCATATTTATAATAAACTTACTATATTAAAGTTAAGGTTGATGTATATATATGTGTGAGAATAAATATGTAGATAAATTTGTATATATTAATTATTATATTAAAGAAATTTTGATGTTTAAAATGATATTTTTATTTTTAAATAATAAATTAAAAGTTTTTGGAGTTTAAAGAATATATATATATATATATATATATTGTTTTTTAGTATAAGAACTTATCAGATTTAGAATTTAATTTCATTTTTAGTTTTCATATTTTTAATATATTTAAAATACTATTAATTGTAAATATAAAAAAGAAAAAAAAACCATTTTTTTTTCATTCACCACCTTGAATATGACATATACTAATTAATTGAAATTATAAAAAAATTATGAAATACTACTAATTGTAAATATATAAAAAAGCCCACTTTTTTCATTCATCACCTTGAATATAAAAAAGCCCACTTTTTTCATTCATCACCTTGAATATGACATACTAATTGATTGAAATTATACATTTAAAATAAATTTTAGTTTAATATTATAATATTATAATTTTCTCTTCTCTTTTTTATAAGTCATAATTTTTTTCATAATTTAATTATCATGAATATATGGTCGGGGTCTCAATCAAGACAAGTTTGGGAAGGGGGAGGCAAGCCTGGCCCTCTGTTCACCCCTCTCCCTTTAGGGGGCAGGTTAGACTAGCCCTCCCTTCACCTCGCTCACTCATTTAAAACATGGAGGTAAGTACATTAAGATTTGCAAACCCCAAGGCCCCTTCTCCACACATGAGCGACTTAACTGGTTTCTCGGGGCTCCTTCTCCTACATGCATATAACGTTGTAGCAAGGCTTGAATAGATGAAATTTTCCATCCCTCAACATACACTTTGGCACCTTGGTGTTGTTCCCTTCACTCAGATAGAGGTAGGACAAGGTCCTCCTGACCTATCCTCCCCAAATTTTGCAATTCTCAATAGTATGTTGGCTCGAAATCTCTCTCAACCCTTGCATGGTGTTGCGGCTCCATGGGTGGTTAAGGGAGGGGACCTCTGGTGCACTTGTAGTGAAGGGAATTTGGTAACCAGGTTGCACCAACTCAAGTCTTGCCTCGCCAACACATAGGTGTCTCCCATTGCTACTAGTATCTATTGATCTCTGTCTTTGGTTGCTTTGATAATTGGTCTGTTATGAAAGCTCATTTTTATGCACAAGTCTCTTTTTTTTCCACTATTTGATCCGAATTGGATCCTAAACACTCTCTAAGTTTTCATGACTGTTTCAAATTATGCTAAAAGATTCAAGTCCTAGAAAAATCAAAGCTATCAGAAGGAATCCTTGTAACAATTGCAGTTGTGGCCAGAGCGGAGCAACGAGGACCCTCAGTCAAGTGCGCAGACCATTGGCCCATGGTAACACGCGCTGGCGCAAACTGGCAAAACCAGAGGCCAAATCAAGAAACGGGGGTGGTTTCTAATACACTAATCACATATCGCAAGGCGTCCCCCTTAGTGAAGGAAAGCCCCGAAGCGCCCGGACCTGAAATCGCTATAAAATTCGGAAAAGTAATGCATTTGGTTCCGTAGCGCAGGATTCCACAAACCAGCAGGATATCGGAAGGCCTCGAGGCAGTAAGTAGTTTTGACTGAGTCCCGCCCAATGCCACACATCAAGTGACATGCGTCCGACGGATGAGAGAGAAAACCACCCACATCGGACAGGTAAACATCGTACGACTTGTCCTCCTGATATGAAGGACGACTGTAGGATCTGGGGGCCCAGATCAACGGCGAAGATGCATCCCGATGACTGACCAGATTTGAGAGGTCAAAAAGCAATATGACAGGGGATTTGAAGTCCGCCGTGGATGATGAGTTGGAAAACAACTCATGATTCGCAGGCAATCTTGAAGCAAACAGAATTAACGGCCATTCGAAAATGATTCAACGAATCTGACACCTAGATCGTTGGGAAATAGGTGGCCACCTCCCTGCGAGGTGTTACCCAGTGATGATGACACAGAGTAGAGGAATTCAAACGGATAGAGGTAAGGAAACCAAAATTCCAGGAAGCGGAAACGAAAAGTCAAAAGAATAGACTGGCTTTAAGGCCATGAACTGACAGAAGCAGAACAACAACACCGAGAGGCAGACAAGAGTTAGGTAGACGTAGGAAACTAATAGTAGAGAATAGAGAGTAGAAGCCGAGCTAACTTGAAGGCAGCATCAAGCCAGACAGAGCCAGAGAGAGTCAGAGAGTTTTTGTACTCCATTCAAGGCTTGAGAGGTTCAGGCAAACTCCTCAGCATAGGCCTCTCATAGTACTGTGAGCCTCAGAGCTCGAGTTTCAGTAAGGAGAGTTTGTGCACTCCATTCCTATTGACTTCATTATGTTTAGTGAGTCTCGAATCGAGCTCATTGTTGTAAAAAATCTACTCGAAAACATAATAGAGAGGCCACCACTGAAAGGTTGGACCAAGAGACGTAGCCCAGGAGCATTGGATGAACTCCTTATTAAACTTGTTTTGTTTACGTGTTTGACTGTTATGTTTTCTCTGATTGCCTCAGTGTCTATGTATTCTAGCAATATTATCGATCTGTTGCATAAGTAACATAGGCACATCCATGCACATGAGTCTGTAATACCTTTAATTCTTTATCCTGGATAAATTCCAGATCAAGTGGTATCAGAGCTCTAGGTTACTAAGGTTAGACAAGCTTGTGCTGGATTTTGTTGTTGAATGCTAACTAGATCAAAGCTTAAATTATGAAAAGGAGAGTTGGCTGAAACTAACCTAAAAATTGGAAGAGTCTATTCTAAGAGGAAAATGTCAGAAGAAAATCCCTTGGAATCAGACCCCCAGTTCATGGATAGTTTTATGACCATGAGATCCATGGTGGAGGAAATGTATAGGGAATTTAAGAAGAATAGAGATGAAGATTCATCAAACTCCAAACAAGACAAAGGAGTACAAGAATCTGACCTCCATGACCACTCTAAAGGCAAAGGGAAAGAAGAAAAATTTCTCACGCCTCCTAATAGCCCTAAAAATAAAAAGAAGACATCTTTGATTAAATTAGATGTTAAATTTGATTTACCAATATATGATGGAGAGTTGAATGCAGAGAAGCTGGATAATTGGATCAGACAAATTGATGTTTATTGCAGAGTGTCGAGCATTGACTCAGACAAGAGTAAGATTCAGCTGACCAGCCTACGCCTTAGAGGCACTGCCTTGGTATGGTGGGAAGGCAAGACACAAGCTGACATGAAGAAACATGGTAAGATTATTTTTGTCTGGATTGAATTTGTTTCTGCAATTAAAAATCAATTCTATCCACTAGCCTACATGCAGCAAGCCATGATGAGCTGGCAAACTCTTCGACAACTAAAAGGGAAAAGTGTACAAGGTTACACCCAAGAATTTTGGAAAAGAGCTTTAATTCTAGGAATTTCTTTAGACTCAGCTGAGACTCTGTTGAAGTATATAGGTGGTCTACACAGCTACATGAGGCACACTATCCTCATGTTTAATCCCACTAGCATAAATGAGGTATCCGTTCAGGCTACGCATCTAGAAGCTAGAGGTAAGAATGGGAACCCAGAAGTTGGGGAATCATCCAAACCCACTGCAAGAAAAAATAAGGAGAAAAGAAAATAGAAATGGAAAGAGAGGAAGACAAACACTATACAGAAAAGAAAGTCTTCATGCACTCACTGTAAGAAGGATGGGCATGATGATGAACACTGTTGGATCTTGCATCCGGAGTTGAAACCTAAGAAGTTTTAGGGCAAGAAGAAGAAGACTACTGCAGCTATTCAAAAGGATTTGGGGTCCAACTCAGGAGATGAAGCAACAATCACAGCCACAGGTATAAAAGGTAAAAATTCTGAAGCATCTACTAATAATTCTACACAATCTACTGATAATGAAGAAAATGAGAGGAAAAGACATGAGATTTTTCATATTCGAGTTATTTCCAATCATCAAAAGATTGATACTTTGTTTGATAGTGGATCAAAAGTAAATTTAATTTCTGAAGCAATTGTAAAGAAGTTGGGATTACTAACCACACCTCAAAAGAAACCATATCCATTAGGTTGGTTATGTGATAAAGCAAAGCTACAAGTGACTAGGCAATGTAAACTTAAGTTTTCTTTTGGGTCAACATTTTTAGATGAGGTTGAGTTAGATATAGTTCCTTTGGATATATGTGGAATTGTTATAGGAAGTCCTTACTTGTATGATAGAAAATCTATTTTATATAGAGCTGAGAACAAGTATCTACTCGTTAATGATGGAATCGAATATATTGTAAGAGCTCATAAGCTCAAGAATAGTTATACTCTCATAAACTCAGGGCAGATGAAATGAATTGTAAATTCATGCAAAAAAAAATTATTGATGGTTGTAAAGGAAAAGAAACTTGATAAAACCAATGTATTTGAGGGCTGTGATGCTAAACAACAAGCTGATTTAGAAAAAATTGTTTCAGAATATGATATATTGTTTCAAGAACCTAAAGGTCTGCCACCCAAAAAGGAAATAGTGCATGATATTAATTTGTAGCAAGATGCTCCATTGCCTAACATCGGAATGTACAGGTTGTCCACTTTAGAGAATGCAGAAATAAAGAAGCAGGTACAAGAGCTGCTCAAGAAGGGGTTCATCAGACCTAGCACATCACCATGTGGGTCTCCAATTGTTTTGGTGAAAAAGAAAGATGGCTCGTGGAGAATGTGCATTGATTACCGAGCACTGAATAAGATAACAATAAAAAATTGTTATCCCCTTCCTCGCATAGATGATCTATTAGATCAGTTGAAAGAAGTTGTTTATTTTTCCAAGTTAGACTTGCATAGTGGCTATCATCAGGTCAGAGTTGCAGAGCAAGATGCATGGAAGACTGCTTTCAAAACAAAGTAGGGATTGTATGAGTGGCTGGTTATGCCTTTCGGCTTAACTAATGCTCCTGCTACTTTCATGAGAGTAACGAATGATGTACTCAGACCTTTTCTTGATGATTTTGTTATTGTATATCTAGATGACATTCTTATATTTAGCAAAACGTGGGAAGAACATTTAAAACATGTTAAGCAGACATTAGATGTTTTGAAAAGAGAAAATCTTTATGTTAAACTCTCAAAATGTGAATTTGGCAAAACATCTTTGAATTATTTGGGACATATAGTAGGGGTGGTGAATTGAAGATAGATCCCTCTAAGGTTGCAATCATTGTAAACTGGCCTAAACCCAAATCTGCTATAGAAGTTAGAAGCTTCTTAGGAGAAACACAATATTGGAGAAAGTTTATTTCTAACTTTTCCTTAATTGCAGCTCCCTTACATGATTTAACAAGGTTGAACAAGGTGTTTCAATGGGGAGGAAAACAGCAGAAAGCCTTCGACACCTTGAAAGAAAAGATTAGTACATCACCAGTACTAGCACTACCCGATCTTCAAAGACCATTTGAGATTGAAACAGATGCCAGTGGCTATGCCATGGGAGCAGTGTTGATGCAGCATGGTAAACCCATATGTTATCATTCTAAGACATTTAATTCTGCAGTAGTTAACTATCCCACATATGATAAAGAATTATATGCATTAGTATAGAGTGTGAAAAAGTGGAAACATTACTTAATGGGCAAAGAGACAGTTATACATACTGATCATCAACCACTTCAATATCTACACTCCCAAACTAAGTTGCAGCAATCAAGACACTATAGATGGATGGGTTTTCTACAATAATTTCATTTAGTCATCAGATATAAAAAGGGCATACACAATAAAGTTGCAGATATGTTGTCCAGACCAATTATAAATGTATCTACTATACTTAAGCATAATTCAGTATTGCATGAAAGCTACATTGAACAATATGCTCAAGATATAGATTTTAAAGATGTATATGCAACTTTAAGTCAAGGAAAACAAGTAGAATAATTGGATTATCATGTTAAGGACCAACTCTTGTATCATTTTGGGAAGCTATGCATTGCACAAACTGAAAGAGTAAAGATAATTCGAGAAGCACACACTTCTCTAATATTAGGTCACTTTGGTGTAAGTAAAACAGTTGCACAGCTACAAAGACTCTGTTATTGGCCAAAAATGAATGAGACGGTTTCTAGATATGTAAAAGGGTGTACCATGTGTGCTAAAAGCAATCCCAACAATAGAAAACTAGGCTTGTACTCTCCACTACCAGTTCCTTCTCATCCTTGGGAAAGTGTTTCCATGGACTTTGTTGGAGGACTGCCTAAATCTAGGAAAGGTCATGACTATTTATATGTTGTTGTGGATAGGTTCAGCAAAATGTGTATTTTAATACCTTGTAACAAACAGATTACAGCTGAACAAACTGCAAAGTTGTTCTTTCAGCATGTATGGGTTCATTTTGGATTAGCCACTTCCATAATATCTAATCGAGATACCCGATTTGTTGGGAAATTTTGGTCAAGTTTGTGGGAATTGATGGACACCAGGCTGAAGAAGAGCACAGCTTTTCATTCACAAACAGATGGCCAAACAGAAGTGGTCAACAGGAAAGTGATCCAGTTGCTCAGAGGCTATTGCAGCAAGCATCCCAAACTTTGGGATGAACATTTATGTTATGTGCAACATGCTTACAACCGAGCTAGACATTCTTCTACACAGATATCTCCTTTCGAGACCTGTTTTGGTTTCACACCAAGGTCTCCCTTGGATTTTGTCTTTGGTAAAGACATATCAGTTGATGGACACGGTGATGTGGACAAGGCAACCAAGTTCATTGAACAAATCTAAGAGATTCACCAGGTAGTACAGAAATAACTGGAAAAAAAGCCAAGCCAAGTACAAGGCAAGGCATGACAAGCATCAAATGGAGCATAGTTTCCAAGTTGGTGATCAAGTATGGCTGTATATCAGCAAAGATAGAATGCAAGGTGAAGGTAAGAAGCTGAAGCCAATAAGGTATGGACCTTTCAAGATACTTGAGAAAATTGGTGAGAATGCTTTTCACCTTGATCTACCAGCTTACATGCACATCTACTCAGTTGTTAATGCAGACAACTTGAGACTATTTTAACCTTCATTAATTGAAGATCCCGAAGAGTAGAGTCAATTGCCTTCTATTGATGATCTGTTGCCTGAATATCTTAGTCAATTGCATGAAGATATAGTTCTGGACAAGAAGGTAAGAACTACGCGCAAAGGGGATGTTCAATACCTCAGGATAGGACTCAAAGGTTCAAAGCCAAGAAATGCGAAATGGATAGAAATTAAGCAAGCGAGGAAGCAATACCCTCACTTGATGGATGCTTAAAAGAAAAAAACCAACTTTTGGTGGTCCAAAAGCTTTTTCAGTGGGAAGGTTGTGATCCGAATTGGATCCTAAACACTCTCTAAGTTTTCATGACTGTTTCAATTATGCTAAAAGATTCAAGTCCTAGAAAAATCAAAGCTATCAGAAGGAATCCTTGTAACAGTTGCAGTTGTGGCCAGAGCGGAGCAACGAGGACCCTCAGTCAAGTGCGCAGACCATTGGCCCATGGTAACGCGTGCTGGCGCAAACTGGCAAAACCGGAGGCCAAATCAAGAAACGAGGGTGGTTTCTGATACGCGATTGTGTATCGCAGGGCGTCCCACTCAGTGAAGGAAAGCCCCGAAGCGCTCGGACCTGAAATTGCTATAAAATTCAGAAAAGTAACGCATTTAGTTCCGTAGCACGAGATTCCACAAACTGGCAGGATATCGAAAGGCCTCGAGGCGGTAAGCAGTTTTGACTGAGTCCCACCCGATGCCACACATCAGGCGACATGCATCTGGCAAATGAGAGAGAAAACTGCCCGCATCAGATGGGTAAACATCGTGCGACTTGTCCGCCCGAGATGAAGGACAACTGTAGGATCTGGGGGGGCCAGATCAATGGTGGAGATGCATCCTGATGACTGACCAGATTTGACAAGTCAAAAAGCGAGATGGCAAGGGATTTGAAGTCCGACGTGGATGATGAGTTCGCAAACGACTCATTATTCCTAGGCGATCTTGAAGCAAACGAAATTAACGACCATTCGAAAATTATTCAAGGAATCTGACACCTAGTTCATTGGGAAACATGTGGCCACCACCCTGCAAGGCATTACCCAATGATGATGACGCAAAGTAGAGGAATTCGAACGGACAGAGGTAAGGAAACCAAAAGGTCGGGAAGCAGAAACGAATAGTCAAAAGGATAGACTGGCTTTAAAGCCATGAACTGACAGAAGCAAAACAAGAACACCGAGAGGCAAACAAGAGTTAGCTACACGCAAGAAGCTAATAGCAGAGAACAAAGAGTAGAATTCGAGCTGACCTGAAGGCAACATCGAGCCAAACAGAGCCAGAGAGAGTCAGAGAGTTTGTGTACTCCATTGAAGGCTTGACAGGTTCAAGCAAACTCCTCGACATATGCCTGTCATACTACTGTGACCCTCAGAGGTCGAGTTTCAGTAAGGAGAGTCTGTGCACTCCATTCCTATTGACTTCATTCTAGTTAGTGAGTCTTGAATTGAGCTCACTATTGTAAAAACTCTGCTTGAAAAGATAATAGAGAGGCCACCACTGAAATGCTGGACCAGGAGACATAGCCCAGGAGCATTGGGTGAACTCCTTATTAAACTTGTTTTTTTTACATGTTTGACTGTTATGTTTTCTCTGATTGCCTCGGTGTCTATGTATTATAGCAATCTTATCAATCCGTTGCATAAGTAACGTAGGCACATCCATGCACATAAGTCTGTAATACCTTTAATTCTTTGTCCTGGATAAATTCTAGATCACTATTAGTTTCATCTTAGTCTCTTTCCCTATGCGATTGCCTCTCCTGAGAAATTTTCTTGAACTAGGACTCTCATTGCTCAACCTTGTTAGCATCTCCTAATGTCCTTACTCTTTCAGTGGTTTCTTGAACCTTTCTGCACTCCTCCACATTGTCGAATAACTACATCTTGTTGCACCACCTCAGCTCCTCCCATTGTTCGACATCCTGTTCTTAGCTTGGTCCCTTGGCAACTAGCTCTTAACACCATGCCTCAATAGTGCATGCATTGCAAATGAGGCTCTTTTGGTATGGGAGAAGGAAGCTCCCACGGTCACAGCAGAGCCCAATCTATTGTGCACCAGGACACTATCCCTGAAAACATTCAACATTTAGCCAACCAAGTTGCTACTATTTAAGTTATACATGAAAGAGTTGTCTACACAGATGACGACATTCTCACTCACTCTACTAATTGGACTTTAGACCACGACCACAACCATGGCTCGCAAAATCAATATTTGTGCATAGTAGAACTTTATTGGCACATTAAAGACACTCTCGGGCAAGGCTTTGGAGAACAAGGAAGATAATAAAAGCAACATTCCATTGCAGCTAAGCATCCTTCAACCAGAAAATAGGTTGATGTCCTTGAAACATTGTGGCATGGCTATGCAACTCGCCAGAATTGAGGCTTTACTCTCCAAAGGAAAAGGTCCAGCGTCTCTGGGTACCCCTGCGAAGCCAATAGACTATCTACCTCCTCTTAGTTATCTAATGGTTATCTCTGTTAGTATGCAGTATAGGTAGATACACTGTTATTTTGTGTTCACTAGTTTTTTTAGATTGCAAATGTTTACAACCTCTTTTGTTACTCCATGGCTTTCCCATTGTTTATATGTTGTTCATGTAAACTTTTGGACCAAAGACCTATATTTACACCATTGGTTTTCTTTCCTTAGTGACAAATCATGGACGGAAACAATATGATGTATGTTTTTTCTTGCTAATCAATAGAACTTCTAAGCTTACCAAAAAAATTATTTGTCATGAAGCAATGATTATTAAATAGAAATCACACTTAAGTCTTAGTTGATCATAAGACTTTACAAGAAAGGTCCAATATCTTTTCTAGTCATCCCTTCAATTATAATCATATATTTTTTTCATGAGAGATACTCTCGAGCCTAGTATGAAAGACATGTAATGTCTTATCCTGTTAAACATTTTGACTCAATCAAATTACATAAAAATAAAAATAAAATAAATGATTATAATTATTAATAAAATAGTTTGACTCGATGAAATTACATAAAAATAAAATGAATTAAAAAATAAAATTAAGCTCACAAAGAATTGTATACTCACTTTACAAGGAATTTACACACCAAGAGGTTTGATCTCTTAAGAGTTTGCATAATATATATTTAAATATCAATATTTAAATTTAATAATATCTCAATTTATGCAATATTTAATATATTAACATGATATTTAATAGTTATTGTTTAAAAAAAAAAATTATATATTTAATGAATTTAATACTCAAAGTCTCGGGATCACATGGGGATTTTTTAGCATGTCTCCTCCCTTAGCATAGGGCACAACCACCCTTGAGGTTTGATCGTGGGTAGCCTTTCTAAGGAAGCCCATCCTCAACTTGATGTACTAGTAAGACTTAACAACAATACCACAATATTATTAAATAAATATAATACATTAATATAATTTTATGTTATCTATTAAATATCATTGAGTCGAGAGGTTCATTCTACAGTCTAGTATGATGTGTAACCCTGTCCATTCATCATCAAAATTTAAATTTTGCTGAAAGCTACAATTTTTTTTTTTTTTTTTTTTTTTTTTTTAAATCTAAAAAAACCTATACAAACCATTTAAATAATGTCTACTCGTAAAAAGAATTGCGAATGAAAAAATTAAATCTTTCTCAACTCATATTAAATCCATATTTAAAATAAATCTATACTAATTTTATAAATATTAACTTATTACTATTTAACACTTCCCAATATTTACCCCCACATACCACCACACACTCTTGCTTTACTTTTTCTATTGATCACAACACCCACTACACAGAATTTCCATGAAACTCTTTTTAACTTTGCTTTTTGACTTTAGCACAAGTCCATGACGACCATTTTATAGAGTTTCTATGAAAAATTTTTATATAAATCTTTCTCAACTCATATTAAATCCATATTTAAAATAAATCTATACTGATTTTATAAATATTAACTTACTACTATTTAACACTTCCCAATATTTACCCCCACGTACCACCACACACTCTTGGTTTACTTTTTCTATTGACCACGACAACCCACTGCACAGAATTTCCATGAAACTCTTTTTAACTTTGCTTTTTGACATTAGCACAAGTCCATGATGACCATTCTATAGAGTTTCTACGAAAAACTTTTATATAAATTTTTCTCAACTCATATTAAAGCCATATTTAAAATAAATCTATACTGATTTTATAAATATTAACTTACTACTATTTAACACTTCCCAATATTTACCCCCACATACCACCACACACTCTTGCTTTACTTTTTCTATTGATCACAACACCCACTACACAAAATTTCCATGAAACTCTTTTTAACTTTGCTTTTTGACTTTAGCACAAGTCCATGAGGACCATTCTATAGAGTTTCTATGAAAAACTTTTATATAAATCTTTCTCAACTCATATTAAATCCATATTTAAAATAAATCTATACCGATTTTATAAATATTAACTTACTACTATTTAACACTTCCCAATATTTACCCCCACGTACCACCACACACTCTTGCTTTACTTTTTCTATTGAACACTACACCCACTACATAGAATTTCCATGAAACTCTTTTTAACTTTGCTTTTTGACTTTAGCACAAGTCCATGACGACCATTCTATAGAGTTTCCACAAAAATCTTTTATATAAATCTTTCTCAACTCATATTAAATCTATATTTAAAATAAATCTATACTGATTTTATAAATATTAACTTACTACTATTTAACACTTCTCAATATTTACCCCCACGTACCACCACACACTCTTGCTTTACTTTTTCTATTGATCACGACACCCACTACACAGAATTTCCATGAAACTCTTTTTAACTTTGCTTTTTGACCTTAGCACAAGTCCATGACGACCATTCTATAGAGTTTCTACAAAAAACTTTTATATAAATCTTTCTCAACTTAAATCCATATTTAAAATAAATCTATACTGATTTTATAAATATTAACTTACTACTATTTAACACTTCCCAATATTTACCCATGTACCGCCACACACACTCTTGCTTTACTTTTTCTATTAATCACAACACCAACTACACAGAATTTCCATGAAACTCTTTCTAACTTTGCTTTTTAACTTTAGCACAAATCCATGACGACCATTCTATACCGTTTCCACTAAAAACTTTTATATAAATCTTTTCTATCATCAGTCATCCAGACTTTTCACTGGAACCTGATGAGGCCCCCAATAAGAGGCCGCCCTGTCTACATTTTCCACGAAAATTTTCTATATAAATCTTTTCGATTCAGATTTACAGCTTACCAACAACGACGAGATATCAGTCATCGACACTTATTGACTGGAATCAAATGGTGGCCCCGAATAAGAGGCAAAATCTGATTGTAGGTTTGTTTAACAGGTTTTTTGACCGTGTAAAAGGAGTTAGTAAAATAAAAATCTCCCGCTAATTAAGGGGGCCGATTGACCCAAGAATGTTTGGATCCATCGATAGGATACAAGATATGAAAGCTTTAAGGAGCACACAATGGCGTAAACCTGTGTCCAAAACTGTGGGTTTCTCTGACAACGGGACGAAAGGATCGCTTAAAGGATGGAATAAGAGAATTGATTCCTTGTCCTATATACCTTTAGTACATTCGAACAACTATGATTATTATAATTAAAAATAATATTATTCACATATAAAGAAATAGAAAAAGGTGGAACAATCATGGTGCTTCAATAATTATTATTCCCTGGAACAATGATAACACAAGTTGAAAGGAACAAGTGGTGGAAGCCACAATCATGGTGCTTTAATAGTTATTATTCCCTGGCCGGAACAATGATAACACGTGTTGAAAGGACAAGTGTTTTATATGGGGCAAGTAAAGGCCATGTGAAAGTTTTGGAAGTCGCTGATCTTTTAAGAATATGGAAAATTTGCTTCTTTGGGGCCTTTTTATGCTTAATATTTGTTTTCTCCCTTTTTCTCGGTGCATGGAAACCAATATTTTTTTTTCCCATATAAGTATTTATATAAAAATTTCAATTAGATTTTATCAAAATTATGCTGAAATTTCTATTATTTTTAGAACAAAAACGTCCCTTAATTAGGGGACGATTGACCCAAGAATCTTTGGATCCATCGATAATACACAAAAATATAAAAAATTTCACTGTTAAACTGGAGTTTGCTATGAAAGTTTTCACTGTTAAAATAAGTTAATTACTCTTGCATGAGGAGTTAGCTAAAATTAGAGAGTCAGTTCACTGAGTGTTTAGTGTTGAACATTGAGTCAAGTCGAGTTAAGTGATAGACGATTTTTATGAAAACTTTAACGAGCACACAATGGCAAACAGGTTCGTTCATGTGTTCAATACTGTGGGTTTCTCTGAACCACGGGACGAAAGGATCGCTTAAATACCCGGCGATTTGATATATTAACGAAAACTACATGTGTTTTACCGAAGAAAATCATTGATATATTAACGAAATTGATAATTAGACATCGACTAAAAAATGAAGAGACAAAACATGATCTTATGGATAAAGAAGATAAACCATGAAACTTTAAAATATAATATATAATAGAATAAAAATAATAGAAAATCCAAGATGACTATAATATCTCCTAATAAAACATGATAAAGAGAATCCAAAAGATAAGTTTATTTAATGAAAGGAAATAATTGATGTATTAATAAAATTGATAATGTAATTTTTAATAAGAAATGGTAGAAAAAATAATCCATAAACATAAATTTAAAGCCAGAGAAATTAAGTTATAAATATTTATAACATCATATAAAATAAAATCAAAATCAAAATAAAAAATGTAAGCAGTCTTATTATAAATATTTATTTAGTTATATTTGTTTCTAGAGGAATTAGCAATGAGTCTATACCATATGTTAACTTCGAAAAACGATAAGAAAAAGACCTAACATAATGTAACATATCAAAAACTAACGTCACTCCATGTTTGCATTTATTATTCTCCAAGGATGATGTAGCATTACGATAATAAATCAAATTTCCAAAATTTTTGAACTTCAATCATGCGGTTCTTTTCACATTATATAACATATCAAAACCTATTCCTCAGTTACCAAGTAACTGTCAGACTTCTCTATACTTATAACTAACTTTGTCTAATCAATTTTTTTAATATTTTATACAAAATTTTCTCATAAAAGAGAAATCTACAATTCTCTGAAATTAAAAAAATTAAATATAAATTTCATTAACTAGGTAGATTTGGACTAGGTTCCATGACTTGCACTGCTATAGGCGTGATCGTCATTTCACATCTGTGCCAAGTCATGACAAACCATTTGTAAGCTTGAATGCTTGGAATACTTTGGCTTTTCCACGAACAAAATCTTCACCAACCATAGGAGATGAAAGTCATGATGTAGATAATTGACATCAGTTCAACCTTCTAAACCTTCAGATGTTTCAGGAGTTTTGTCTATTTTATTTTCGTACTTGATTAACATTTTTTCATATGCTTCCCTAGAAATGAATTTTCCATTTTGGTCCCAGCAATTGGGCAATCTTGCTCTTTTTCTTTGATCAATCTTGTCGTTAAATATTGAAATTGCCTTTTGTACTTCATTTTGTCGATTGGAAGCATGGATATGAAGAAGATTCTTCTCGATGATATTTCTTATCTCTGAAATAAAAGACACTCTATCAACCAAATCTAAAGTCGTGAGTTCATGTGGATTTCTGTCATTCAAATATTTTATCATCCTTTTTGCTTTTAGGACTCTGCATCCTGTTTCATTTCCAATTCATTTTACGGCTAGTTATGATTTTGTCAGTAAAAATTTTTCAGTAAATTTTTTTGCTCTGCAACAATACTAATATAGTCCCAATTTGAATGCATATCCTTTATAATTTCATCCCAAATTGCTCGTTTTGCTTCTATAAGGGAAGTATTTCCCTTCAATTTCCCTTTGAGCTTATCAATTTCCTCTTAAGCAATATGTTTTTCATGCCCCAATTGATTATTTTTCTCATTTTCTAGATTGAGCTGTATTTCTTTAATATTCAACTGCTCTTCTATTTCTACCAAAGAAATCTATGTTCTTATTAACCCAACATCTGAAAGCTTTAAATCTACCATCACTTTAGGAGAGGCGACTCTTGTTTTAGATAAAGATGATTACATTCATAAAATGAATGAGCATCTTAAATGCGATAGTTATGATAGACTTAACTCCAACCCCATACCCAAGGTTATAAAAGAGGTCAAGAAGGCAATTTCAAACTCTGATATTGATGATAAAATAAAAAAGAGGTAAATTCGTTTTTGTGAGGTTATCCCTAGAATTTATGGGTTGCCAAAAATCCACAAGGAAGGGGTCGCTCAGACCAATAGTCAATACCATTGGATCCCCCAACTATGAATTAGCTAAATATGTTGCTAAGATCCTTAAGACTCTTGTTCGAAACATAGATTCTTTTATTAAAGACTCCAATGATTTTGTAAAACTTATAAAAAATGAGAGGGTTGACAAAGATGACATTCTTGTGAGTTTTGACATAGTGTCCTTATTTACCAAGATTTCATTGGATGTGGTTATTCAGGTTATAAAAGAAGTCATTGATCTAGAAACAACTAAAGATGAGGAGAATTGTTTGTGTTCCATTTTTTTCAGTTTCCAAGGAGGTTATTATGAGCAAATATTTGGAGTCGCAATGGGATCTCCTCTCTTACCAATTGTCGCTAATTTACACATGGATTACTTTGAGAGAAAAACCCTTAATTCATACCCTTTGAAACCAAAATGGTGGAAGAGATTTGTTGATGACACCAACATAAAATGGACTCATGGTAGGGCTGAACTTGAGAAGTTTTTCAATCGTCTTAACTCTATCTTGTCGGAAATTAATTTTACTATGGAGCTTGAAGAAAACAATAGCATTCCTTTTTTAGATGTCCTTATTATCAGAAATAAGAATGGTACTTTGAGACATCAAGTCTTTAGAAAGAAAACCGACACTGAAAGCTATCTTCATGTTGAATCTTACCACCATCTATCCCAAAAAATTGATGTCCTTAACACTCTTGTTGTCAGGGCCCTTAGAATATCCGACTCTGATCACTTTAAAAAATGAATTGAGCACTTAACCTCTGTATTTAAGGGTATAGGATACAAGGATAAGGATATTAAGAAAGCTATAAAGAGAGCTGAAGGAAAGGTCCTCTCCAAGGGCCCTCAAGCTAATTGTGGTAAATTTTTCCTTCCATTCATTCAAGGAGTTACATATAATATCACTAAGATTTTTGGGAAGAAGGACATATTCACTCAGTTTACAACATCTGAAATTATTAAGCAAGGAATGAGGTCTGTCAAGGATAGCTTCAACTGACAACAACTTAAGGGAGTTACAAGATTGATTGTTCTTGCAGCATAAGTTATATTGGAGAGATAAGAAGCTCATTAAAAACAAGAATAAAAGAGCATGAAGCAGATATTAAGAATGGGATATCACACACTTCAGCCCTTGTAGAACACTCCTCGAAGACCAAGCATCATGTTTGTCTAGAAAATGCCAAAATTATCGCTAGGGAAGAACACTATCAAAAGAGAAAAATCAGAGAAGCACTTGAGATTGTGAAATATCCGCACAACCTCAACAAGGATGGTGGGAAGAATATTAGTGGAAATTGGCTTCCCTTGATCAGAGATATCAACCCTTCGAAGTTTTCTTCCGAGGTATAGTATCCCAGGTATAAATTTCTTTCCTTATCTTGAATTTCTTAAATATATTAGAAAAAAAATTAGCTCCATTAATAGCATCATTAACATTATATATATAAACAAATTTAGCTTTTGAATCTAATTAGTTAATTTATTAGTTATTTATTTATTTATTTTATTTTACTAATTATTAATAAGTGAATTAAGTAATTATTAGTTACCAGTAATATTTTTTATTATTGATTATTATCTATTATTAACCTTAACCATTTAATTGAGTGCTTTGTTAGTTATTAACAAAACTAATTTATTATTAATTATTTATAGTAATGATTTATTTATTACAATAAACAAATAATTAATTATTCATAAATAAATAAATTAGTTTATTATTAATAATTATTTATTATTTAATTATATATATATGTGTGTGTGTGTGTCATTTATTTCTGATATTTTTCTTTTCTAATTAATTTAGGTTTAGTTTTTTATTTTGATATTTTTTAGGATTTTAGTAAGATTTTTTTTAATATTTTTGTTCATTCATTATTTATTTATGTTTTTTTGGTCGTTTGACTCTTCTTTCAATCACTCATTTTATGTCTTGAAGATGGATCCCCTTTGGGATTCGAAACATCAACAAGATGTATATAATATTGTGGATAATCTGAACTATATTTTTCCAAAAAAAGGCCACAGAAGCTTAAAATATAACATCATTTCCCTGTACGGAGGGGATACATGGAATGAGATCTGTTCTCTCAAGAATTCAAGGATCAAAATTGAAACCAAGAGTTGTTGACCTACAAATTTTTGAAAAATTGTCAAAACAATAACATTATTCCTCCATTTTCTCATGTAAAGCATAGACTTCTTAGTCAGTGTAATAATAATAATTCATTTTTAAAATTAATTTTTGCACTCATCCATGGTGAAATTAGGAAAACCCATGTTGCATTAGACAAACTCGGTCGTTCAGCCCTTACTGCTCACTTAAAGTTAGCCAGTGTCATCAATAAGGATTTATGTAGAGTGATTGATGCAAATGTTGCACTAAAAGCTCAAAAGGAAAGATAAATTTCTCATGAAAGGCATTCTAAGAAGCTCTCCAGGTTAAGAAGCAATCTTCCCACAATTGTTCCAGTTGAGCCTTCTAGTGTTGGTATTAATGAGCTAGGAGGTTTCGATTTTAACAACAGTAAGCCCAAACATCTGTTAGCAAGGGTAGAAGACGCAGAGAATTTTGATAAAAGTCACATCAAGCATCAACAGAGCATTGAGAACAGGGATACAGATAACGAGTGCAATGTTGTTTTCCATGGAGTCGATTTTGGTAGTAGCAGTATTGTTAATAAATATGGCAGCATTGGCTTTGATATCACATAAAATATCAGACTTCCTAGGACTGTTCTAGTTGATAAGTCTTCCAACATTGGCATTAACTTTAAGGAGAAGCTATAAGGTTTCAATTATAGTGAACCCGGGAATTTGATAGCAATGTTTCAAGCTTCAAGGAGAGTCAATGAGAGTGCCTTCTTCAGTTATCAAAATGAGGACAACAAAATCGTTAAGGGCAATGTTGTTTTCTCTACCATAAAATCTGGAGACATCAATTTTGGTAGCAACAATAAGTCTAGCAACATCAACTTTAATATAGAAGGGGAATTAAATAGTTTGGATAACGGATTAAGGACTATGGATTGAAACGTCTTCATGAGTAAGAATATCTCAGGAAGCTTCCCCAAAATCAAGAATGAAGATAGCAGGTTAATAAATCTAGAGAGCGAGGGCATCATTGTTTACTTTGATTTTGGATGTAACAACGATTACCTTGATAATGATAATTCAGACAGTGCCAAGTGCCCATCAAATAATTTTGATAACACTGGTTACAACATTGAATATTTGGAAGTTGAGCGCAATAGTTCGAAATCCAAAAACGAAGATAGCAGCTTCAGGGAGGTCAACATCGGTGGGAGGCATAAGAGCATGGATGAGAATAATAAGGACAATAAGGGCAAGTAAGGAGGTATTTGGGCATGACTACAATGTGGTTAATGAAATTAATAAGGATGGTTCTAAATCTTCTTATTTTATGGTCAACCCAAGTTATTGCAACCGTGAGAGGAGTAGAATAAGAAAAAATAATAGTTTAGCTTTTAAAAGAAAGGATTATGGCAATTCGAATAACCTTGTTTCAAAATTTAAACCTAAGAAGAAGGTTGTTAATCTTTCTTCCCATGAATTGAGTCCGGAAGCATTTAATATTCTCAGCAAAGGTTTGGGATTCACGGTTACACCTAAGAGCATTCCATTTGAGAATGGAGTTGTCTTTAAAAAGACTTTTTGGAAGCTTTTCCAGTGGGTTTTTCCGGTCAAAATTCGACAGCAATTTATTGAAATTGCAAGTTTGATAGCTAATTTCTGCACAATCAAAGCATCCCAGGGGTTTTTCATGGTGCTGAATCCAAATATGCAATTAAAAAACCAATTTAAATAATACAAATCAAGATTTAACCTCAATTTTTTCCTTCGGATTCCGTCACCGGAATCTCCAAAAAGTTGCACTAAAGACAACTCCTTTCAAAACATCATTTGTAACATTGAGGATGGGATTCAAGGCCTCTCCTTAGAGGAAAAAGAAGTATTAAGGCAGGAATGTTCCCTCATAATGAGGAAAGCCAAGCCCCCAAAGAGTAATTTAAATAAGGATGAACAAGTTTCTCTTAAGTCCCTTCGTAATAATGACAAGATTGTGGTTCTTAAGGCAGATAAAGGAGGAGCAGCTGTTGTTTTGGATAAATATGATTACATTCATAAAATGAATGAGCATCTTAATTGTGGTAGTTATAAGAGACTTAACTCCAACCCCATACCCAAGGTTATAAAAGAGGTCAAGAAGGCAATTTTGGAGTCCAATCTTGATGATAAAATAAAAAAGAGGTTAATTTCTTCTTGTGAGGTTATCCCTAGAATTTATGGGTTGCCAAAAATCCACAAGGAAGGGGTCCCTCTTAGACCAATAGTCAATACCATTGGATCCCCCACCTATGAATTAGCTAAATATGTTGCTAAGATCCTTAAGCCTCTTGTTGGAAACACATATTATTTTATTAAAGACTCCAATGATTTTGTAAAACTTATAAAAAATGAGAGGGTTGATAAAGATGACATTCTTGTGAGTTTTGACGTAGTGTCCTTATTTACCAAGATTCCCTTGGATGAGGTTGTTCATGTTATAAAATAAGTCATTGATCTGGAAACAACTAAACTTGTGGAGATCTATTTGTGTTCCACTTTTTTCAGTTTCCAAGGAGGTTATTATGAGTAGATATCTGGAGTCGCAATGGGATCACCTCTCTCACCAATTGTTGTTAATTTATACATGGAGTACTTTGAAATAAAATCCCTTGACTCATACCCTTTGAAACAAGCATGGTGGAATAGATTTGTTGATGACACCAACGTAAAATGGACTCATGGTAGGGTTAATATTGAGAAGTTTTTCAATCATCTTAACTCTATCTCATCGGAAATTAAGTTTACTATGGAGCTTGAAGAAAACAATAGCATTCCTTTTTTTAGATGTCCTTGTTATCAGAAAGAAGGATGGTACTTTGGGACATTAAGTCTTTACGAATAAAACCCACACTGAAAGCTATATTCATGTTGAATCTTACCATCATCCATCCCAAAAATTTTGTGTCCTTAAAACTCTTGCTTTTAGAGCCCTTAGAATATCTAACTTTGATCACCTTAATGAAGAAATTGAACACTTAACCTATGTATTTAAGGTTATACGATACAAGGATAAGGATATTAAGAAAGCTATAAAGAGAGCTGAAGGAAAGCTCTTCTCCAAGGGCCATCAAGCTAATTGTGGTAAAGTTTTCCTTCCATTCATTCAAGGAGTTACAGATAAGATCGCTAAGATTTTGGGGAAGAAGGACACATTCACTCAGTTTACAACATCTGGCATGATTAAGCAAGGAATGAGATCTGTCAAGGATATCTTCGATCAACAACAACTTAAGGGAGTTTATAAGATTGATTGTTCTTGCGTCATAAGTTATATTGGAGAGATAGGGAGATCATTAAAAACAAGACTAAAAAAGCACTGAGCAGATATTAAGAATGGGAGACCACGCACTTCAGCCCTTGCAAGACATTCCTCGAAGACCAAGCATCACGTTTGTCTAGAAAATTCCAAAATTATCACTAGGGAAGAAGACTATCAAAAGAGAAAAATCAAAGAAGCACTTGAGATTATGAAATACCCGCACAACCACAACAGGGATGGTGGGAAGGAGATTAGTGGAAATTTGCTTCCCCTGATCAGACATATCAACTCTTCGAGATTTTCTTCCGAGGTATAGTATCCCATGTATAACTTTCTTTCCTTATCTTGAATTTCTTAAATATATTAGAAAAAAAATTAGCTCCATCATTAGTATCATTAAGAGTATATATATATATATATATATAATATATATATATATAAGCTTTTGATTCCAATTATTTAATTTATTAGTTAGTTATTTATTTATTTTATTTTATTAATAAAAAAAATAATCAATTAACTAATTATTAGTAATAATTATTTATTCATAATAATATTTATTTATTTATTTATTACAAATAAATAAATAGTTATTATTAATAGGTGAATTAAGTACTTATTAGTTGCAAGTAATATTTTTTATTATTGATTATTATCTATTATTAACCTTAACCATTTAATCGAATATTTTGTTAGTTATTAACAAAAATAAATAAATAAATTATTGTTAATTACTATTATTAATTATTTATTTATTTATTATAATAATTATTTAATTAATTATTCATAAATAAATAAATTAGTTTCTTATTAATAATCAATTATATATATATATATATATATAATATATATATATATATATATATATATATATATATATATTCTTTCTTTTTTTCTGTGATATTTTTCCTTTCTAATAAATTAATTTAGGTTTAGCTTTTTATTTTTATATTTTTTAGGATTTTAGTCGGCTTTTTAAATATATTTGTTCATTCGTAATTTATTCACTTTTTTTGGTCGTTTGACTCTTCTTTCAATCACTCACTTTATGTCTAGAAGATGGATACCCTATGGGATTTGAAACGTCAACAAGATGTATATAACACTGTGGATAATCCGAACTGTATTTTTCAAAAAGTTACTTTGTAAGATCTTGTGGATTTCAATCAGTTCGAATAGGGGTTTACAAAGATGACTTTGAATTTGCTTCTATAGTTAAATAACATTGTTTCTTTGTATTAGTTGTTCCAACAAGTTCTCCTTTTCCTTTTCAACTTGAGCAAGCTCTATTGTTTGAGCATGTTCAAAACCAGGCATCTTAAGTTTATTTCTCTAAGATTTCATTTCAGCTTCAATATTCTGCAATAGTACTTTCAATGCTTCCCCATTTATTGGATCAATTCCAAGCTTAACAATTAACTTCTTGTACTCTTTGATTTGAATTTGCTTTTCTCTGAAGTTTTCTTTTTCTTTATTTAATTGTTTGGTAACATTTTCAAGAAGTTCTCAGCTTCAGTCACTATTAAGGAAATATTTCTTAAATAAATGTAAATCATCTCAGCATCTTGTTTATTAATATAAATCTTTTTTGGTAGTGGAATATCACTCACATTAATATACAAATTCATTGTCTTGAAGTTAGGTCTTCTAGGAATAGATTGAGTGCTAAGGTGTATAAGATATCATTTTAATTCGTTTCTCTCCAAATCCATGCCTAAAAGTATCTTAGTTTGGTAAATCGAGGTTGAATGCATTAATAGTTGAGCTTCCATATCTCTTCTTACTTTATGACTCCTTTCCTTAATATGATGATAATCATGTTGCAAGATGTTTGCTTGAGACAAAGTATGTTTAGTTGGTTGTGCTCCAATCTCAATACACGCCGAAGGAGGGATTGTCCACTATTTATTTTCTAGTTGCATTTTAAATCTAGGTTGTTTTGAAGGCACCTATGTCAATTTAATCTACATATTTTTCTCTTCTTTTCCTTCTTCGATTTTAGGCATTTTTTTTGGTTTTTATTCTTCTATTTCTACATCTATCTTCTCAAGAACAAGTCTCTTTAAACTCTTTTCTTTTACCACAGGAGTTTCAATGTGCATTTTATGATGTCCATTAGGTTCATGCAACAATTTATCACCTGACCAAACATCTTAATTTTCCAATTTCTCTAATTTGGGCTTGCTTTCATGTGAGTAAGACACGAAACCAACATTTAATCTTTTGTCACAAATAATGTGATGACAATCATATTGCCACTTCTCCCCTTTTTTCAAAATTGAATTCCATCATCATGTATTCAATTTGTCCAAGGGCTTGTCTATAATGCACAATAAATGGTCCCACAACCTTCTCTAAATTAATAGTATATTCTTTACATCGAGGGACAAAATGAATCTGATCAATATTCAAACTTTGGCTTGTAAAATCAAGGGAGAAGATTGTCATGGGAAGGAATATTGGAAGGCGATATGGCTACACTTATCCTCCATATAATATAGTCTTTGTATAATATTCAAACAAAAACAAATCAACCACACTTGTGTCAACACTAAGTTGTAGATACTCCCTTGCTTCATGTAAAATTCTTGTTGGTTCTTGATTTTTCAAAAAAGTGTATGCAACAACCATGAAAGATGATAAGTATTGAGAGAAGCCCTCATTTTATTCTTTCTACCTGATAATACTTGTCCAATCAACCACTGATTTCAATTGCTTCTCTAAATCCAACATGTTCAGATTAAGATTGTTGAATTTGCTTGCATGTGAATATAGAAATAAATGCTCCATATATGATGGATATCTAAAGTACCCAGTGGTTTGGAAATTTTGGAATTAGAAATTGATTGAATTAGCCAGATAGGTGGGAATATCTAGAACAACATAATGTTGCAGCACCAAACTAAGGAACCCTAAGGCTTGATTAGTTACAATTCCAATGTCATATTCTCCAAGAATAAACAAAATCATAGCCAAAACTTGCTAGGCAGTCTAAGAAAAAATTTATATGATAACTTGTTGCTACCTGAGGAATTTGAGATTTTGACGGTAAAATCAACTTGAACAATTTGTATTTATCATGTTGAGGGAGGGATTTATAAGTGAGGCTTAGAGTTTCATTAGTAAATTGTTTGAGATTTTCAACTGTGGGGAATTTGAATACATTACCAATCAGTTCAGGTGTAACTTGAAAAAAATTTCCTCCTCTTACAGAAATGACAAAATCCCTTTGGGGAACCAGAGAAAATCCCAACCATATTATGAACTATGGGAAGTTATAGAAATTGGGGACAATTTTATGACAAAGACCAGACTATAAAAATTAGAGTAAGTCATTAGACTCATTCAATTGGTCGAGGGCATCTCGTTGGACTTGAAGGAGGTCAAATGGAAACTACAAGTCATGAATATCAACTTAATGGCCAGTTAACGGAAAAGTGTCAAGTATAGGTGGAGATACAAGTTTTTGGGTCTTCTTCATATTGAAAATCTAAATATACAGGGAAACCACATTTATGTTCCTAATTAACAACATCTTTATTAAGTATCTAGACAAGTTTGTGCTAGTTTTTATCGATGATATCCTAGTTTATGCAAAAACCAATGAAGAACATGAAGAAAATTTGAAGGCAATATTACAGTTGCTGAGAGAGAATAAGTTGTATGCCAAACTCAAAAAATATGAATTATCCCAATCACAAATTCAATATTTGGGACGTTTCACCTTAAAAGGAGTAATTATAGATCTCAAAAGGTTCAAGGCCATAATGGAGTTTTCCTACTCCCCGAAATGTCATGGAGGTTAGATCCTTCATTGGATTGACCGTTATTATTAGTGATTCATTCAGGATTTCAAAATTTGGACACACAGTCACAAATTTACAAAACACATGGGTCAAGTTCGAGTGGAAATTAGACCTTGCAACTAGTTTTGAGAAGATAAAGAAATTGCTCACACATACACCTATTTTGATAATAACATACTAAGAAATATTTCCTAGTTTGCATGGATGCTTCCATGGAAGGACTAAGTGGGGTCTGACATAAGAAGGACATGTAATGTATTATTAGCCAAGGAAACTAAATGAGCACAAAAATAACTATGTCACTTATGACTTGGAGATAACAACAATCGTGCATGCATTAAAAATGTGGAGGAACTACTTACATGGGAGGAGATTTGTGTGGATGTTAAATCGTGGAGGTTTGAGATACTTGTTTGATTAACCCAAATTAAATGCTAGACATTCCATACAATTGGTCGTGATTAGTGAATTTTATTTTGAGATAAAGCATACTAAGGGCAAGGAAAATAGAGTAGCATATGCGTTATACAAAATCTACGACTGTGGACAAAAGTATCTTCCCTAGACTGGGTGGCCTAGTCTAGAACAACAAAAAGCAAAGAAACCAATGTTTTCCTTAAAGTAAATGGACAATGAGATGAAGCCTACCTAGAATCCATCGTAATACTCGTTCCTCCTTTATCTTGTATGCTCCAATCCTAGCTTCAATTGCTATAATTAGAACCTACACAACAGACAACACAACCTGAATATATACGACATCTATGTAGCATAATCCAATCACTTAATTCAATAGATCAACATAGTATTGAAATACATGAAACTATAAAATCACATATAGGAAAAAAATGACCTCTTTGTATTAATACAAATGTAGAGAGTTACAACCAAATATAGAGTTGATCTAGTAGAAGATCTCCTTCAAGTTGACTTGTCCTTCCTTGTCACAAAGAGTATCTCAATGTCACCCTAATGCATGGAATAATGACTATCACAACAACAACAAGAGGGTAGAATTTATCTCCAAAATACAACCCCTAGCTTGTAGATGGAAGTAAATATATAGAAGAGGATGGTGGGTTAGGAATTCTTATCCATTTACCAATCTAGGCTTGAGATACACTCTTGATGGAAGGATGAGCTCAAGGGATAAGGGGTGAAATCTCCAAAGTAGGATAAGATAGGATTCAAGACTTTCATCCAAGGTAAATGGTTATAACAACTCCTGGAAGCTTCTAGAAGAGGAAGCTTCAAGATTATTTTTATTTTTCCCGAATTTCTATAATCAGCGCACCCCCAGCAAGGGGCAACCTACTGGTGATCAACGCAAGTTCAAAGAAGGCCAACCTACTAGTGAACACAGTCTCTCAAAGGGTCAGGGTGCGTTGGCCTTAAAATCACTGAAATGAAGAAGTTAAAGGAAAAAAATTTGGTATTAGGGAGAGTCATGATTAGGGCTTTGTGCAAAGGTGATGAAAGGGGTCAAAGGATTTTGATTGATCCAGTTAATGGGCCTATCAACCATATGTGACAAAATGGCCTATAACAAATCTCATTGTGATATTTCAGGACTTCATTGGATCAAAATGGTCCTAATATGGAGGGAAAGAGAACATGAAGAACAAGATATGAGTGCAACAAATGACCCTGCTACCATCCAGGCACTAAAAAATTGTGGGTTACTGAAATTCTTCTGGCTTCTTGGAATGAGGTAACAAATGGAGCTGCTCTGATATCTTATTCATTAATAGGATGTCCAAGCACATGCATTTAGGGTAGGAGCACATATCTTCGAGATAAAGGTAGAGGACATATATTTATTGACTAGTTTATCTATGAGAGGTGCCCCCATCTCCTTCTTAGGTGGGAGAAGGGGTGGAGAGACAATCAAGGATTACATTGCCACTCATTGCAGACCTCGATCCCAACCAACTAAGGACAGGAAAATCAACATAAAATATGTGACCTCATTTCCTTTAAGAATGATCATATTCATCATTTCCATATTGGCTGGTAGCTCTACACTTAGCTAACAGGTCATACATGTAGTATGCCCTAGAATGTATCGAGCCAACAGTTTTCAACTAGAGTGAGGGAGTGTTGGTCAACATGAAAGAACAATTGACTAAAGCAAGAGGTGGACAAATGAATTTTTTTGGATATGGTTCAATCTTGATCTCTTTTTCTTTAGAACTAATTCCATTATTACAGCCTCATCATATCACACTTGAGCCCATTGATCCAAGAGTTCCATGAATGAGGAGGTGGATAGATCTTATGTCCCAACATGCAGGTCCATCGACGATCAGTTTCTCACCATTTTTCTTCGGATGGTTGCACATGCAATTCATTATGATAGATGATTATCCATACGCAGGGATGGATTTTTGTGGAGACCATGAGCTCATGCTTCCTGAGGGTGAGCAGTGGGGTGCTATAGGTACGACATTTCAACCATTTTTTATTTTAAGTTTTACAATTTTTTTTTTAAATGTATTCGAGACTAAACTATTGATTTTTTCATGCAGATGTTGGGCTCGTTCAACCTATAGGTGCTTCATATCTCCATCATGCTAGAGACCCACAATAGGAAGTAGCACCAGTACAGGTTGTTGTACTAGCATGAGATGTACTACAAGATCTTAATGTAGCTGATACCTTGGAAGAGGTGGAGTGCCACATGGAAGGGCTAACATATGGGATAGATCATACCATGGTCGACTAACTTCCTATGCGACTTCAAAAACGCACTATTGGAGTGTCAAGCCATATTGGTCAGCTATTGTGCAAGATAGCTCGTGCAATGGCATGTTATAATGAGCACTATGATTAGTCTAGTAGGAGGTTGATAGCCATATTTTCATGTAGTTTTTGATATGATAGGCCATGTGGCCATATGTGTCTCAGGCACAATTTTTGTAAAACCAAACCTTTATATATAAAATTATGTTCAATGTTTCTTATGTTCCTATTATTAATTTCAATGGACGTGATATGTATTGAAATTTATTTACATATGTTGCAAATGTCTATCTTACACATGATTAGCCAACGTATATGTCAATGTGTTTAGATGTTTAGAAATGTGTTGATATAGGATGAAATCAAAGTGTCTTTCTAGAAGGTGAACCCTCAAGAACATGCAAAGAATAGTTTGACTTCTGACCAAATAAACATTAGTCAATTGTAGTACTATAAGTTGTGAGTCAAGTCTGGTGACTAAAATATGGATTCGATGTGAAATAACATCAAACAGAATCTCGACCACTGTGTTATAATCAACGATGTTGTTGGTGGAGTGACCAATACATATCCCTCCTAGACTCACTAACTCACCATTTGGAGAAAATGTAGCCCATTGTTATAGACATTTTTGTGCCTTACAGCTATAAGCATGAAATGTCCATAATTCAAGGGATCCAAAGTCCCTAAAAGAGTTGTTCCTGCCCCTAAAGGAACAAGGTCAACCAATGACAGCTTCTCCCAGAAGTTCTCCACCAAAAACCACTCAGAACTAGTCAAATCAGGATCAATTCAGAAGTTCCACTAGTTGCCTGCGTTGCAAAGCACCCAAATGCACTGGCTAGGTGCATTGCAACGCACTTGGATACACTACCCAGGTGTGCTGAGCGGGAAATGACAAGTGGCAGAGTCATTCAACGAGGTGGAGAGACCATGGAAGCTTCCAGAATCTTCTCCAATGACACTTGCCTCACTGAATTCGACCAAGTGATGAGTAAGAGGCTCTCAGTCTCCAAGTGGAAGCAAGAACTGACAGAGAGAAGCCACAAGTCAAAACATAAGCTGACTCATCCTCTCTGCTTACATCTATATATGGATCCCTCATCCCAGAGATCCAGAGGCTGGAATTTTGTACTTTGCAGAGAATTGTTGTTGGTTTGAGATTGAGATTAGTACATTGGGTGATTTATGCTTTGTTGGAGGAGAGGAAGGGATTCCTTTGCTGGGAGGTAGATGCTGGATCGGAACTCACTTGGTTGTATCTCCTCTTGGACTTTCTTATTCTATCAATAAACTATTTGAATTTCTTCTACATGTTGTGTATCAATGGTGTTTTGTTATATTTGCATGTTTAGCTTAATCTGATCTTGAGCTTTTTATGAATGTATATCTATATCTTCGTGTAGTTTCTCTCTCTTGTGATCTTGCAGGAATTCGGTGAAGCTGGGCCGGTGAAGGAGAAAGGAGCTGGGAGCCACTGAAGAGAGGAGCGATTGGATCAACAAACTAGCGGAAGACACAGGTTAGTTACATCCTTCCTCCTCATTTACATTTCATAAAGAAGAATACTCAATTAGTTTTCCTTGTTTGTTGCTAAGGCACTATCACACCTTAGAGTGGGATAGGGGCATTCTGAATGGATACTTTTCCCAACAACAAATTGGCAACTCCACTGGGGATCGTATCTAGTTAGTTTATTTGTGTTTCTATTGTTGTTCTTCTCATAAACTCAGGAGTGCCGAATCGAACTGCATTTTCCATTTACAAATGCAAAGTAGAGATCTCCTACTCTAGTCCATTCACTGGACCTGTTTTTATGATCTGAACAGCTGATCCACAAGTTCTCTAACAGCCCTTTGTGATAGATCTTAGTCCTCCTTTAAATAATCCTCCTAATTGTACCTAATTGATAGCTTTTATCCGGCCAAAAACTGTAGATTAAACTGCAAACCGTGACCCAGAACCCAGAGACAATTCTCGTTTCTACTTCAGCGCAGACTCTGTGAAGAGGTTCTGCATTTCAACGCAGGTCCCAAGAGGGCTACCTGCGCTGAAGTTCAGGTTCTCTGTGCTGGGGGTGCGCTGATCAGCCTTTGCCTTGTGTAGCTGTGGTTCTTTGCATCCTTGTGTTCAGTTTTATCTCTGTTTTGCAGCATGTTATCAGTGTGTGTACCTATCTAAAACCCCTTTTCTCTGCCTTAATTCCGCCTCAGTTGTATAAAGAAACTATATTTGTTTTTGTGTATTTGTTACACCATTTACAGTTTCCCATTACAAAAGTAAACTAGTCATACTGTCGCCCTTAGATCTAGACCTGTCGTAAGTGTCGTTTTGATCTTAGGAGTAAGTTTGTTTGCTGTTGACAGTTGATTGCGCTTTTACTTTTGTCTTTTGGTTTGAATTTGTGAATTTCTAGTGTCGAAACAAGTGTTTACTTCAAAATCATAAAGTGTCGTAATCGTCTTTTTGATTTCAAAAAGAAACTTGTTTGTGTTTTCACTTGAAATCGAATTCAAATTTGTACAACAGCTTTCTTTTTAGGCATCAATATTAAGAAAGTGAAAACAAATACATGCATTTGTGCATTTGCATTTTGACAGTTTGCATGCTTTGATTTAGGAAAAGTGCATTTACAGTGTGCTCTATGCTCTTTGAGAAAAGATTGTGTCTTTCTTTTCCCCTTGTAGCTAGGATTTTCATTGTTGAAAAGAGATAAATACTTGCTTATCATCTTTAGACTGCATTTAGGAATTGTATATATACATCTCGTGGTGATCCAAAAAGGTAAACTTCTAAGAAAGATCAACATAAAATAAATTGAATGAACTTAACAACGCTTTGTAACTTAACGCACAACATAGAGGTCTAGGCTAGAGACGTGTTCCGGCGTCGTAAAACCTGGTGACTGTCGATCTCGCTGATGGTTGTGTGATTCCTCCTGAGAGACGATAAGCACCAGTACAGATTGTGCTCCCACGTACCGTCGAGTATATATTGGGAGACCCCTATAGGCATAAAACCTTTACCCATAGGAAGCCGTGTCGGCCGCCCTACTGATCGCAATGCACTGAACACAACATTCAGGAAGATTGACGGCCCGTACCCTAAAAAGTATTCTGCGGTTTTGCGAAAAGTTTGGCACACCCTCTACCTAGAACTCCAGAGCAGTTCCTTTTGGCCTTTTTCAGACTCTATAACAGAAAAAGTCCATCCGAGCATTTGTCACTTCGGGCTCGTTAAAACATCGAAGGTGACTAGAGTCATCTTTTGCTTTTTCTCGACTCTTTAAAATTGAAAAAGCAAGTTGTGTCCAAGCGTCGTTAAAATTTATTTTAAACGGAATATTCATACCCTTGTTCCTGCGTTGATCTTTAGGTTGAGAAAATGGAGCCTACCAACCAAGGAATTCCCCTTGGTGGAAATCCTAGTCCCTTCTCCTCTTGGGGAGATGTTGGTGCGCCCCATATGGCCACATTGTCGCTTCCAGGACTGACGATTGGCTTGCCAGTATGGCTCTTCTCAACCAATGTCGTTCAGAACACCACGATTCCTGAACAGTCGAATCAGCAGTTAGACCAGTCCAGAGTTACCCACCAGCCTTCTACTTCCTCTAATTCTTCCTCTCTCCCTTCCTCTTCGCTTGACGGAACTGGTAAAACTAAAAACCAAGTTCCTAAGGAGAAGAAGGAAAAGAAGAAGAAAGAGAAGAAGAAGAAGGAGCCAAAAGCGGCTGGGGGCAAACAAGTGTCGTCTAACGAAAATCCACACACAGCACTGACTAGGCCTAAATCGCCATGTGTCATATGCAAGGGAGACCACTTTCACAGAGATTGTCCCTGCATCCCTCGGATACTAAGGGACTGGTCTCCCCGTTTGCACAATCCGGTGGCGTCAACCTCTGATAGCCATGTTGAAAGCACACTGTCAACTAGCAAAAGTGAAGTCCCAGGACAAAAAGGGAGAGCTAGATCTCCCTGTAAACTGTGCAAAGGCAACCACGCCATCCACCGTTGTCCCTTCTTAGACAAAGCGAAAAGATTTTTGGATGATCGTTCGGTTTCACCGTTACGACTTCCTCCTGGATATAAAAAACTCTTGCTGAGTCCTTCGTTAGTTGAAAATCCAGCTGGCCCGCTCAAGTGGTCAGCTGAAGCGCCGGTCATTGAAGATGAACCAGCTGAATCCATACCCGACGAAAGTCAAAAGGTCGAGGCGGCAGTTGACCCGGTCTTGCCTTCAGAGGTTTTGTCTTCTAATGATACAGTCACTGAAGAGGATAAAGATGACACCATCCAAATTCTCTTCATCAACACAGACTCCGACGAGCACGGGGGCAATCCCCCCATTCCTTTATCGCAGGAAGGAAGTTCGTCAGAGCGATACCCGGCCGTCTACTCGGTGCCACCACCAAGCAACCTAGTTGTCTCCTTCGACTGGAACCAACTAGGCAGACCCCGTTTTCCAGCAAGCATACCATTCAGAATTATCGTCCAAATATACAAAATGGTCATGGCTGGCACCATCATTGATGAGGGGGCATCTGTGAGTATCCTTTCCTCTACTGCTTGGAAAGCGCTTGGTTCGCCAATGCTTTTGCCTGAAATGAGAAATCTAACAGGCTTTGATAAAGGAACCAGTCGACCTTTAGGGATCATCCCCAATGTGCCTATCACATCGAAAGGGAAGACCGTTCAAATGAACGTGATGGTCATTCAAGGAACCTTGGATTATAACCTACTCCTTGGACGAGACTATATATATTGCATGGGAGCCATCGTCTCCTCACTCTTTAGAGTAATGTGTTTTCCGCACGAAGGAAGAGTGGTCAAGCTCGTGGACCAGCTTTCATTTCCCGGATCACGCAGCGCAAATACTCATATACCATCCCTAAATGGTCTCTTCACGCAAGAAATGTCTCAACCTACGGTCCGTCCTCCCGATGAGCGTGAGTAATTCGGAGGCATATGAATGGAACCCAGGGGGCATGCGTCCTGGTCTGCTTCGGCAGGAAAACTTTGGGTATAGGGTAGGTTTCCGCGGGAGAATATGACTAGTCTGTACCCCGTCCGTCTTGGAAGAGGGGTTATTCTAGAATAAAATTCTTTTGTCAAAGTTATGTGTTTGGCGCTCGTTGTCACTCACCTTTGTTTATCTCGGTAAACATCGCCGAAGAAGTGTTTTGTTTGAAAGATTAACAGAACAATCTTTGGGTAACCTGAAAGAGGTAGGCCTCTCTCGGTAAAACAATTGTTTTGGCGGAAGTGAAGTAGAGGTAACCTTGAAATCATACTTTATACCTGGGGGCATGCAAACCTTTTGGAGTGCAAGCAAGGGGCGGCTATTTATTTTTAAATTTTTAGGTCCTCCCTTTAAACCCGTAGGTCTAACCCTTTAAACTCGTAGGATTAGTCGTTTCCAAACTTGCATAACGAAAGGATGCGGGGCATAGCTTTGTAAGGCGCAAGCTCCATAAAAAATGGAATCTTACATGAGACATTCTTATCATATGACTGGATAATCGAGCAGTTTTAGCACATAGTTCATGCTCGTTAAAAAATAAACATAAGATCGAGCAAGTGTTTCAATCCGCGTTTAAGCTCGTTAAAAAATGAACTACCCTCCGGTAAATAACCACCGTGAATGTAAATTTATCAGCCATTAAAGCCTTGGTCGTGTTTGCACCGTCACCTCCACTTTTCCATTGGCCGATCATTCACCTCCATTTGATTGTTTACCCATTTTGAGGAACAGCTGCGAAGAGTGATTTCACTAGCCATCCTTGTGACACTGCCGTGCTTGGAAAATTCCAACCCTTACCTGGAATCAGCTACTACCCATTTTATCACTCGTTCCTCAAAAGACGAGTCTTCTTTAAGCTCTTTTCATCTTACTCGTAAAATATGAAAAGATTGCTGAGTTTTGGCCTTCCAGCTCGTTAAAGTGACCGGAAGAGCTATCCCTCCTCTAGATTTTAATCTTTTTGGACCTGAGGGATTATTGCACAAAAAGATCGAGCGCTTGTTTTGTTCGGCTCGTTAAAACTATCGAAAATTCATCCCTTCTGTATTGTTTTATACTTTTTCGGACCTAAGGGATTAGATGACGAAAAAGGACTTTCGGAGTTAACTTTAAGTACCTTTTCAGACTCTCTAAAAATGAAAAGGACCGAGTTATCTTTGTCGTTAGACTCGTTAAAAGCATTAATAGCGACAAACTTGTCTTTAGACGAGAACGAGTTTCACTATCGCTAGGCTCGTTAAAACATAGCGATGGGTTTGCCCGAAGGGCAAATTATAGAACAAGCATATGTTATCCTCCTCAAGCTTGACAAAAATAAAGAGGTACTGGTCAGCAATGACTGGGGAAAAATTAGGAAGAAACTCAAAGAACCTTTATTGGTAGCAAGTCGCTCTTGAACATGACACTTCCACTCCGTGCTTGAGTCGGGTTGGGTTGTTTCATTCACCGGTCACATCACCATGGTCTCGCCATACCATCCACCTTTGGGGTAAATGCTACCAATCCATCACACAAGTGTCGCCGATATGTTCAAGAGAAGTCATCCAGAGAAGTCAACCGTGTCCCATCCACTACCATACATTATCCTTCATTCTTTCATAACCGCCACCCTGAACCATATATCATCAGATCGTTTTCACCTCCATCAAAATCATTTGCTCCGTTCTGTGTCACTGATGTGGGATACATCAAGGCCCTCCTTTGATGAATCGCTTCTTGTCGACATCAGCTCATTATCCAAGAAGTTGATCTAGGAACACCCCCTTCAGTACTTTGAAGCTTGCATGCCTCAATGGCAAGTTTCTCACTTCCGGCGACAGGTATACATCAATGACCTTCGACCGAAATATTTTGCGTGGTGTTCGACGCCAAGTCCTCTATTCACACCACGTGAATTGTACTGTAGTACCTTGAGGGTCATTATCATTATTGGTGATTCCTCTCACGCTTGTTAACAGTCTTCATCATTGACTGGTAATCAAGCGATGTCTTTCCATGTTCGACTTCAAAACATTTCTCACATGGATCGACTTGTACTTAGAGTGAAGATCGGACGAGATTGAAGACCCCGGATCTAGTTTCATCCATCAGGGCTGCGATATATATTCAGGAAAAATAAAGACATTGACATGTACAGCATTGCAGAACAGATAATCATCCTACCAAAAGGATGATGATTTCATCAGAATCATCAGTCTACCATCAAACGATTGTCTGTCCTATGTACATAAAAATGAATTTATAAAGCTGAGCATGGGAATGCCCGCCTCAGCTAGATCATGAAAACAATATGAAAAATAATGTATTGTATTGTATCTTATTACAGGTCTCCTCCCAGCATTGAATGAACTTCGAATCCTCCTAATAAAGCATTTCACCCGATAAACGGCCTCATACTTTAGGGGGCAACTGTTATAGACATTTTTGTGCCTTACAGCTATAAGCATGAAATGTCCATAATTCAAGGGATCCAAAGTCCCTAAAAGAGTTGTTCTTGCCCCTAAAGGAACAAGGTCAACCAATGACAGCTTCTCCCAGAAGTTCTCCACCAAAAACCACTCAGAACTAGTCAAATCAGGATCAATTCAGAAGCTCCACTAGCTGCCTGCGTTGCAAAGCACCCAAATGCACTGGCTAGGTGTGTTGCAATGCACTTGGATACACTACCCAGGTGCGCTGAGCGGGCAATGACAAGTGGCAGAGTCATTCAATGAGGTGGAGAGACCATGGAAGCTTCCAGAATCTTCTCCAATGACACTTGCCTCACTGAATTCGACCAAGTGATGAGTAAGAGGCTCTCAGTCTCCAAGTGGAAGCAAGAACTGACAGAGAGAAGCCACAAGTCAAAACATAAGCTGACTCATCCTCTCTGCTTACATCTATATATGGATCCCTCATACCAGAGATCCAGAGGCTGGAATTTTGTACTTTGCAGAGAATTGCTGTTGGTTTGAGATTGAGATTAGTACATTGGGTGATTTATGCTTTGTTGGAGGAGAGGAAGGGATTCCTTTGCTGGGAGGTAGATGTTGGATCGGAACTCACTTGGTTGTATCTCCTCTTGGACTTTCTTATTCTATCAATAAACTATTTGAATTTCTTCTACATGCTGTGTATCAATGGTGTTTTGTTATATTTGCATGTTTAGCTTAATCTGATCTTGAGCTTTTTATGAATGTATATCTATATCTTCATGTAGTTTCTCTCTCTTGTGATCTTGCAGGAATTCAGTGAAGCTGGGCCGGTGAAGGAGCAAGGAGCTGGGAGCCACTGAAGAGAGGAGCGATTGGATCAACAAACTAGCGAAGACACAGGTTAGTTACATCCTCCTCCTCATTTACATTTCATAAAGAAGAATACTCAATTAGTTTTCCTTGTTTGTTGCTAAGGCACTATCACACCTTAGAGTGGGATAGGGGCATTCCGAATGGATACTTTTCCCAACAACACCCATGCTGTGGAAAATAGGTTCTAATTACTACGACTAGCGCCATCAGCATAACCAACATATGGTTCAGAGGTTGCCGACATCTGCAAACCTAACATAAATGGGATCAACAAAAACCGTATGAAACTATGAAGATACACACAGTAAACATACTCAACACACCTATATACAGTATGTACATAATTCACTATGCAAAAATAAAGCATAGTGTTTTTTTAACGTACAACCCATTTCTAGGTTGCACTAGTGGAATTCCATCAAAATCTACTAGATCATAGGCCCCTTTAGCGAGAACATGCTTGACAATATATGGACCTAGCCACATGGGTTGGAACTTTTCTGATCCTAACTTATCAGATTCTTGGTCGTATAGAAGGACAAGATCTCCTTTGAGAAGACACGAGGCTTGACATTTTTGTCATATTGTGCCTTGACATGTTTCTTATAGGCTTCATTAGCCATAGCAACATCTCACTTAGTCTCATCTAAGCACATCAGATGTAAGAGATGTTCCTATTCTATGGAAGTAGCAGGAAGAAGTTCTACAACAATTTTTAGTGACAAAATCTTACATTCTATCGGAAGGATAACTTCCAGAACATAAACCAATTGAAACGACATAAATCCAATGGCAGTCCTAAAGTAGATTCAGTATGCCCCCAAGGAAGCATAAAGAAGAAGATGCCAGTCTGATTTATGGGCCCCTATCACACATTGAAGCATTGTTTTGAGAACTTTATTAATTTCCTCAACTTGCTCGTTAGCTTGAGGATAGTAGGGAGTGGAACTTTCATGAGAGAGTCTCATCTTGGTAGTCAGTTCAGACATCATGTGAATGCGAAAGTGTTTCCCATGGTCCATAACTATGGATTTCAGAACACCAAACCGTGCGATGACATGGTTAAATAAAAATATGCAGTTGTTTTTCAAGTATTGTTAAATGTAGGCATCGCCTCGGCCCATTTAGTAAAGTAATCAACCACTACAATAATATAGCCATGCCCCCCGACTGAGTGAGGGTTACATGTCATGAAATCGATACCCCATTTCACAAAAGGACCTACGACAATAACAAGATGCATAGGAATGGACAGAGCATGTGTCTTACGGTCGTAAATATGGCATGCATGACATTTTTATTAAAAAATCATTATGATGACTAACGATGGAATGATAAACATGTAACCAGCAACAACTTCATTGTATGGCTAGATAATATTATGAGGATGATTCATAGAGTCTTGCGGGCACAACATTGTTTATTAGGAAGATCAATGAAGCCTTCAACCTAGGCAAGGATCAAAAGGAAGTCATGTTGGTTTGATGAAGGCACATAAGGCATTGGAAGAAGAACAGGCACTTAGGAACTACAAGATTAGTGAACATCTCCCTTTTCTATTGTCCCAACCCTAAGTAACTATGTTTTTCTATGCTAATAGGCCCTGTATAAACATTTAAGTGTAGACTCCTGAATCCTATATGTGAAGGAGAAGTGATAGTGAAACTATCAGACATCAACTAGTCCAAATTGTTGGTAGGAAAAGTTTTGTTTATTTTCCTGAAATGAGTATGCCTATATGAAATGAATTTTAGTAGTGCATTGATGTTTATTTTAATTCACATAAAATGCAACTAAACATAGACTAATCACTTACTACATGATGTTGTTGCAACTAATTTAATAGTTGTTGTAAATTATAATTGAAATGATGTTACACTAAAGAAAATTGCATTGTTTGGCTGGGTGCATATACAAATTTCAAGTGGAGTTCCTTGAACATGCCATGGGATGTAAGCACATGATGCAATATGAAAAAATTATTACTTGTGAAAATCCAAACGTTATGAGAGTTGTCTCCTGGTTGTGAGACTTGTCTTCTATAAGTTTGGAAAAACAAAATTTTGATTGAAAATTTCATGATAAATTTCATGGGAATTGCATGCATGTGAGATAGGTGAAATGATGTATCTATATAGGAGGATAGTTGATGGCTAGAAATTAGAGTGGCACGATAAAAGTATTGGAATTATTCCTTGTAATGCCTCATAAATGGAAATGGTTAATTCCCTAGTTGGAACCGTTAATGGATATAAAGATAGAAGCCTAGGAAAAAAACCATCATGATGTCATTGGAACCTATGATATGCTTTGATCACCATGGACCATGACATGTGGTATGAGTCGTGATATATTAAGAGCGAAGTAGAGAGATGCCTTGGCTGAAAGACTCTATGAGTTTTTGTGGTCTTCTTGTGCAAAAAATCCTTGGCAAGATAGATTGCTTGAGGGATTATATCACAGAGAAGAGGATTACTCAAGCCTAGAAGGATAAGTGACTACAAGGAAGAGGGTATTTGAATGAATATATATATATATATATATATATATATATATATATATATATATATATATATATATATAATATATATAATATATATATATATATATATATATATCACATGCTCATTAGGATCATGAATGCATTTGGGTGTTTCTGAGCAAGCAATGAGTTAAGCTTCTTACCCATGGAATCCTAATGAAGTGAAGCATAACCATACATATAAGTATTATGTTTAAATAAATAATTTTATCAATATTTGTGAAAATTCATCCAAACGCTTATGCTTAAAAAATTATTTTAATGCCACTGCTTGTTGACAAGTGTTGTAGCAATGTCAAAGGTATGAAAGTGAACAAATTATGTAGAACAATGCTATTGATGAAGCAAAGGAGATAATAAAGAACGTGAAGAATGATGCAGAGAACATGGAACAAAGATGTTGGTGTAGCTGAAAGAAAATAATCCATAGTTTGTTGCAATGAAAAAAGAGCACCTAAAATAGTGTAATGTTTTTGAAGGTGATACCTAAAAGGGGTAAGAACACTAAGGATGGTGTTCCTTTAAGGTGGACGAGATTGTAGCATCCCCAACACTTAACCCTACTAATATTTTAAATATAATTAAAGGATAATAATGTTAGAGGGATAACATGTATATCATGCCAAATTGTTTGATGTAAATACCTTATTTAATTATAAGTTGTTAAAGTTGAAGAAGATGACTAGCCTATATGGATCCCAACGTTTGAAAGGATAACTTGTTTGATGAAGTTTGTAAGGGGAGATTGGGAAGTTTTCTATTTTTCATGAATTTAATGTTCTAACCAATGCATAGTTCATCACAACAACTTTGATACATTTATACTAAAAATCTAAAATCTATATTATGATGGTAATTTTCCTTAAACTTTTGGATTTATTAAGTTATTGTTTTCATGCATGCAATATTTAAAATGTAGAAAATAAAAACAAACACAAACATAATCACTCACAACCATAACAATACAAGATATGTCCTAGAAATATCTTTTAGAAGAAACCCAATTGGAAGGTGAAGTTGTGTTGCTATCTCCTTCTCTAAATATAAATAGATGCAAGCACAAAAGAGTAAGACTTGTGAAAAGTTTATTTAAAATTAAATTTTTAAATAATATTTTATTTTTTTAATTTTAATAAAAAAAAATAACATATATTTTAATATTTTGTATTTTTTTTACAAATTTCAAATCCAAACACGAATTTAATTTTATCTTACTTTGCATCTTTTTAACATATTTACAATAATATAAATTGGAAATAGATAAAAATATATATTCTGCATCCATTAATTTAAATAGGTATATAATAATTAATATCAATATCTACATAATGATTAATTGAAATTATATATTTAAATTAAATTTATTTTTATTTTGGAATTCTACTTTAATATTTATAATATTAAAAACTATTGTTTCCCTCTTCTTTCAAATTCATAAAATTTACTGTAATTAATTATATGAAATCACTATTCTTCAATACAAATCACACCAAATCTTGATGAATAAAAAATACAATTATTTCAAAATAACTTTAAATTAAATAATTCTCAACTAATAATAAAATTAACTTTTTTTAACCAATTACAAATAATTTTAAACCTCATTAAAAAAAAGAAACAACTTTCACAAATAATATATACAAGCAAGTTCCAATATCCATTCATCATTTCATAGTTTTTATTATAAAACCCATATATGTGGTCATCAGGACTTAAGTTGTAAAGATTAACCATTTCTGACCTTTTTAGTCTCCGTCATCACACGACATGGCACTATAGTAATCTAATGTACTTCTTAGCATTAATGTCGGTTAAAGTTAGTATAAAATTTTCAAGTTTTTCAGAAAGAACCATCCCTCTCTCGCCTATTAAACTACCGCAATAATTTTGATGACGAATGAAATGCTTTGATGGTCTTATTTGGCTTCTTCTTGAGGCAAAGAGACCATTTCACTGATTTTTTTCATACCATATATTTGTTAAGCACATTTATTTCATTCGTGTTTTCTAAATTAAGACTAATACTAGAATTAGTTCGATAATTCAAAACATATGTATCTTCATTTCCATGGAGTCTTCTCGTAACCCAAGCGCCAACATGTTGTGGGCATGTTAGCCATTTGTCAAAACTACTATTCCCCAACTTCAGGGTGTGTTTTGCATGTTCTGTCATAGATGCTAATCCCCTATTTGAAACTCGGTTCAAAGTGGCTGCAACCCTTCATTGAGTCGCAAAGATGTAATCCTATGTTGAGCCACAAAGCTAATATTGTTAAGTGTGAAGCCAAATTCACCGAGGATTCTAGATCAGATCTTTCTAGATCTCCAGGATTCTAGATCTTTCTACACTACCAGTAGTTTCTAGAATCACGTGCAGAATTCTAGATCCTCCTACACCGCCAGTATTTTCTAGATCATTCCAGATCTCCATCACATACAGGATTCTAGATCCTTCTTCTGCCTCTATAAATTTGTAATTTCTCTGGCCAAGGAAAGCAAGCCAAGGCCCAAGCCTGTTATGTAATGCAAAGTGATTTCTGTTCTCTAGTGATTGTTTTATCTATTCCGTTGTTTCTGACTAAGTAATCTTGTTGTTTCTCCATTTGTCCGTCTCTGTGAATTATTCTCTGCTATTTCCGTTTAAGTCCTTGAGTATAAATCCGTTGTGTGTTATGTATGCTCTAGTCTAACCACTGGTATCAGAGCATAGGTTCAAATATCTACCATGCAAGCCGCTTAGTGCCATCGCCTTTCTTTGGCAGCGTTCTTTAAAACGTTGGTTGTTACCCTAGAGCTGTTGAAAGATCTGTCCAGGAAATAGTTGAAGAATGGTGGAACTAAAAGACAGTTGCTGCAAGAAAAACAAGGTCATGGATCTATGTTGAAACATGTTGCTGGAGTTTGAAACGTGGAGATCCGTGGAGTTTGGAGTTGAAACATGGTGTTCGTAAGTTTTTTTTTACATCAAGCTTGCACGTATACGTCAAGTTATTTTCTCAAACCAACATATGTATGTGTGAAATGTGAAAAGGTTAAAACATTATATATGTTTTTTATATTTATTATGAAACATATATAATTATATGTTGGAATTTTGAAAAGTATATTTTAAAAGGGAGCAGGGATTTTTGAAAAGGGTATTTTAAAAGGAGGAAGGTCATTATTAGTAAATTTTAATGAGTAATAATTAAAGTTTTATTTTTAAGTGGAGTTTATTGTGTTTTGGGGCATGAATTTGATTGAAAATGGAGACAACACTTACAGATATGGAGAAGTTGAGCGGGGCTAATTTTGTCCTATGGAAATCACAGATGGAGGATATACTGATTTTAAAGGATCAGTATTTGCCGATTGAGGGCACAACAAAGAAACCCTCATCGATGACAAATGAAGAATAGAATAAGTTAGATAGAAATACGATTGCAACAATCCGCCAATATTTAGCAAAGAATGTTTATTTCAATGTGTCCGGAGAAAAGACGGCTAAAGGATTATGGAAGAAGCTCCATGATCTATATGAGAAGAACACGGCATCAAACAAAGTGTTCTTGATGAAGAAGCTTTATAATCTCAAAATGAAGGAGGGTGCTTCAGTTGCTGAGCACTTGAATGCATTTAATATTATTACTAATCAACTTGCCTCTGTTAAAATCATTTTAGATGATGAAATTAGAGCTATTTTGCTAATGTGTTCTATGCCAGACAGCTGGGAAAATTTAATTGTAGCTATGAGCACTTCAACAACTACAGGGACCCTGAAGTTTGATGATGTCAGTAGCAGTTTAATGAATGAGGAGCTGCGATGCAAGTCAATTGCGGAAAACCAGGGAGGAGAGGCTCTAGCTCTAGCTGATCGTGGTAGGAGAATGGATCAAGGCCAGCAAGGGCGATCAAGATCGAGAGGCCGATCAAAATCAAGGAGAGGCAGAATCATCTGCTTTCATTATGGCAAACCTGGGCACATGAAGAAAGAATGTTGATTTTGGAAGAAAGGACAAAAGGATCAGAGACTGTCTAGTACAAATCACAAGTCATCCAACACAAATGAAGGTAAGACTACTGCTGTAGCCACAGATGGTGATGTGTTGTTCACTGTTTCAGTAGAGGATGCATGTGTATATACATCTAGTAGTAGCTTTGATTGGATCCTTGACTCTGGGGCATCTCACCATGTAATCCCATGCAAAGAAAGTTTTGTTTCATATAATCCCGGTGATTATGGTAGAGTGCATTTGGGGAATAATCATTTTTGCAGTATTGTTGGAGTGGGAGATGTCCAGATCAAGATGAAATATGCACAAGATATATTGTTGAAACAGGTCAGGCATGTACCAGAAATACGTATGAGTTTAATCTCTATGGGATGACTGGATGAGGAAGGCTATTCGACAAGCTTTGGAAAAGGAGGCTAGAAAATTAGAAAAGGTGCATTGGTCGTGGCCAAAGGACCGAAGACAGGAACATTATACACATTGAAGACACTGATAGGAAAATCAGATTTGGCCGCTGTCACAAAAGAAGGAAATTCAGCAGATCTGTGGCATAAGCGTTTGGGTCACATGAGCGAGAAGGGCTTAAAAATCCTTGTTGGTAAAAATTTATTGCCAGGTTTGAAATCCTACAATCTTGATCTTTGTGAGCATTGTATATATGGTAGACAAAGAAGGGTTTCATTTGTTAGAGGTGGCCATGACAGAAAGAAAAATGTGTTAGAATTGGTACACTCGGATGTGTTTGGGCCTGTTAACATCAAATCATTAGGAGGAGCATCATATTTTGTAACATTTATAGATGACGCATCCAGGAAAGTTTGGGCATATCCTATGAAAAATAAAAGTGAAGTGTTTGGAATATTTCAAAAATTCCATGTTGTTGTTGAAAGAGAGACTAACAAATTGCTGAAGTGTTTAAGAACAGATAATGGTGGATAATATTGCTCAAATGCATTTCAGGAATATTGTAACAGGTTTGGCATAAAGCATGAGAAGACTGTGCCTAGTACTCCTCAACGGAGTGGTGTAGCAAAAAGGATGAATCGCACCATTATGGAAAAGGTGCAAAGTATGTTGTCCGATTCTGGTTTGGAGAAGAATTTTTGCGCTGAAGCAGTCAGGACCACTTACTACCTCATAAATAGATCTCCAACTACAGCCTTGGATTGTGGTATCCCTAAAGAATTTTGGACTAGTAAGAATTTGAATTATTCTCACTTGAAAATCTTTGGATGTGAAGCATTCGTACATATTCCCAAAGAAAATAGAACTGAGCTAGATGATAAATCTATGAAATGCATTTTTTTGGGATATGCAGATGAAGATCTTGGTTATCGTCTATGGGATCCAGTCAAACATAAAATTATTAGAAGCAGGGATGTTATATTTAATGAGTCAGAAATGTTCAAGAGGACTATAGGTGAGTTGAAAGTTAAGAAGGTTATTGACAGGTTTGAAGAGCAGCAGGAAAACATACCACCAATACAAGAAAATGAACAACAAATTCAGAAGCATGAAGAACAACAAGTGGAAAATAATGAACAACAAGAAGAAGGAATCTTGCAGGAACCTTTACAGGAGATTCAACCTGATAATGCACCACCACAGTTGGTTCGCAGATCTTCTAGGCCTCATAAGCCTTCACAAAGGTATCTGTTATCACCCCAAGAAACTCTCCTAGGTTGTATATCAGAGATGCTCGGGAACATTACAAACTCAACAAAAATGTTGGAAAATGGTGGATGAATGAAAGAAATGATGCATCTTCAACCCAGATAACCACTTCTACTATGCTTAACCCCGGACATGGGTGAACACCCCCAGACTACAAGGCTTTAGACCACCAATTACTCACAGTTTGAGGAACAGGTGAAAATGGAGAATACTAATCACACCAGCAGATGCACAGGACCCTGTGATGGCCAGTTGCAACTAGTAAGAAGGTCTGCAAATCTATTTCCTAATGCACAGATAGGATGACAGCTCTCTGGCATTAAAATAATAGAAACCTGCATACAAATTCAATGATACATACTAGATTCTAACACAGAGGTGGGATGACAGCCCCTCTAATGCTAAACATCAAGAGCACATGAAAAATGCATAACAGGCACAGCCTGGAACAAAGAAGAAGAAGTGGAAAGTGAGCAATTAACAACAAAAGAATCTTGCATTAGCTGAAAATGAAGACCAAAAGTTGCAAGTATCACAATAGTTACAGTCTCCAGAAGTTGAACTTTACATCAAAATAACATTCATCAACCCTCATTACATCTTGTTTGTGGGTATATATGGAGTTTGTTTACAAAATTGCTCTGCTATGCTATGCGTGGAGGGGTCATAATGGACCACCAACCACATTTACAATTAGATATGGGTCTCTGCTGCAAACTGTGTATTTTAATGAACAAAATCGGCCTTTCTGGTACTCTGTTGTACTTCGCAAACCAGTGGAATGCCGTGTTTATCTGCTCAAGGTTGTCCTTCTCGTCCTTCGGATGTACACTGTGTTGAATGCAGTGGGTGAAGTATTAACTGCGCAGAGTGCTAGATCATGGCCTCTTTCCTCCTTCGAGCGCACAGGACAGGCCAAAAGCACGAAAGCTGTATGGAAAATGAACGAGGGCCTGGGCTTGAGTATTAACCATTGGATGGCTCAGACGGACGGCCGAGATCTCACGGCAGGAAGCGATGGGAAGAAATGGAGTCGCAATTGATTATAAGTCGTTGGATCTGACAGATTGGATGGCAGAGATCGGATTACATGGGCTATCAGAAGGTATATGCGCGGGAAGATTGTAGGCCGTTGGATCTCGGGCAGGGAGATCCAACGGTCATCGGGCGATGAAGTAGCGCGAGGGTTAGCAAGCGGGAGGACGTACGAAAGGGCGGTAAGCAGTTTCCCCGCACCGCTTCGGAATGGAAGGCAATATTCATACGCGACCACACGATCCAACAAAATTGCGATGCGTGGCTAGAGGGTCCGGTGGGAAACCGCTTTCCCCGCGGGCTATCGTACGTGCAGGTTCGTGGGGCGGGAGCTGTGAATACCGTCAGATCTGCGGGAAATGATCGGACAACCCAGGTTAATTGCGCATGTTTTCGGGATTGATGTGACAAGGACAGTGACAACGCACGGTTAAATGCATATGGTCATGTGGGTTTAGACCTTGCGCCCGAGATCCGAGGGAAAAGGGTTTATACGGGGTTTATAGGGTTTATAGAGGAAAACAGAAATAATGGAGTTAGGGAGAATAAGGAGAATGAAAGGGAAGGAGGAAACGGGGGTAGCGGGAGTTATAAGGGTATAAAGCACATACGGGCGAGGGGGGGAAGATAAAATGAACAGCTGCGAGCTCACCTTTTTACAAAAAACACACGGCCACAGTGTCTTTGATCCAGCAAATGCCGAATTATGCAGCAGAACTAACACTGGCTCCTTCTGGGGATGATATCCTCCCTGTGAGGTCTCAAGAACCTGCATACCATTGCCTTTCCAGTTGAAAACAAATTAGCCAAAGTTCCTAGTGTTCCATTTGGCATGGAGTCTACTTTTCCTACACAAAACTGATAAAAACAAAATATTTGCAAACTTTAAGGCCAAAGACCTTAAACAACATAATTTTTCAGAAAACGCCCATTGACTGGGCCATCAAAAACTGCCTCTCCCCCATACTTTTCAGTATGAAGGTGTTGTTCCCTGAATCTGTGAAATGATGAAAGGCCCTGTCCAGAAAGCATCAAATTTCCCATGGTTGCCTTTCTTTTCCTTTAATGCATCCCATTTCAAAACCAAGTCACCAACCTGAAATTTTTTTGTTTTTTGTAATATCCCTCCCCTTAATAATAAATAATAAAAATAATAAATAATAAATAATGCAAAAATAATAACTAATAATAAAAAATAAAACTAATAAAGATAATAAATCATAAATGTTAAATAATAAATGATATTAAAAATATATACAAGAAAATAAATAAAAATAAAAATAGTAATAACCATACCAAAACTCTAAATAAGAATAAATAGAAATAAAACAAGAAAACTATCAAAAAGAAGGAAATAAAACAAGAAAAGCTAAAAATCAAAAGAAAAGTAAAGAAATAAAACAAGAAAGCTAAAAATCAAAAGAAAGTTGCATGTAGACACATGGAGTGTGTGCATGTGGTTCCCCTTCCAATGTTGTTCTATTTAATAGATGGTGAGGAAGATGAGAGGCATTCCTGCATTCCATCATTCCGAGATTCTATCTTGCATTCTCTTGGGAGAATGGTGTTCTAAGACTTAGGAGTCACTGACAGTAGTACATTGATTGAGGGCTTGGGGGTGGCCAGTTGTAGCAAATCCTTGCACAATTGAGCCTACGGTTGGGTGGATAGTTGTCCCAAAACCTTGTTGTGGCACGTCTACTTCTACCATAGGTAAGCACAGGTAAGCACTATTCATAGTTTGGATTGAGTTAATTAATTACATGTTTATTTGGCTAGGTAAGGGCCACTCTGATTTAACTTAATGTTAATAAGTTAATTAGATATTTATTTTGGGTTGTTACATGTGGTATCAGAGCAGGGCTCAACCCTTAGGGCCTATAGGCATTTAACAAAAAAAAAAATTATCTTGTCGGAATATTTAACTTGACTTGTTTTTGAAGTTACGGGTTGCTTATTTTCCTACAAGTTAATTTCCACGATCACTGAACTTTGGAATTGAGATTTCTAAATTTCCGCAATTCTAATTTGTTTTCATTAATTCGTTAGCCATTTCTAACAATTATATCCTTCACGTTGATATATATAATACTATTTTTTGGTAGTGTTCAATTTGAACTACTTGTGTGATTATTGTGTTGGCAAGCTTCAACTTCACTGCGAATCTTGCTTTGGTCTGTCTCTATGTTAAGGTATGTGCTGCATGTTTTGTATTTGTTGAACATTTGAAAATGGTAGAGAAGAGTTATCAATGTAGTAGTTTAATCGGCTGTCAGTTACTATGTAGGCCGAATTCCCTTTGATGATAGAGAATAATTGGGATATATGTATTTCATTGTCTCGGTTGAATTTGCTAGTATGCTATTAAACCTATGTCAACCTTGCATTAGCCACTTATTTTTACCCAGATGAGAGTATTAAGCATAGTTGATCAATTCGCCTCAGTAGTCTTTGCTGAGGTTAGTAGGGTTATACAGATTTGTGAGTCTGCCCTATATCTCTTCAGCCACTGATACCAAGTTGCCGCTATTTACTGCCTTTCTTATCTTCATTTTCTGACCTGTATTTAGTGGTTCGCCAAAAAATTGTTATCCCCCTACAAAACCCTCTTGAACTATTTGCTAGAAAAGCTAAATCTCCTCCAATTTTGGTGAATGAATCCTTCCATTTCTTATATGCTGCATTTTAGTCTCATGAAATAAGTGGATGTTCGTTTTTTTTTTCCATGGAGATTTTTCTTTTCTACAGCCCCGTCTTTCAATGGTTGTTTAACCCCGTATGTTTCATGAGATAACCTTCATTTTGAAGGATCTTGGCTATTCTAGACAATTCTTATTTTTTCATGGTTTGCGTAGATGTCCTTTATAGCCTATTTTTGCATTCAGTTGGTGCAGCTGCTACTGTTTTCTTATCATGCTATTTTCATTTACAGGTATTCTTGTATAAATATGCTCCTTGATTTTGATTTTAATAATTATACTTTAAAATCCGCACAATATTCGAACTCAAGTTTATCTTGTGGAAGACCTTTTGTGAATGCTTCTCCTATTGGACATTCTTCCCTTTTTCGTTGCAGACTTAATGCCACTTTCAAAATTTTAAGAAATGGGGAAACTTTTAATGTATTATACAGTTCTATGTTTGCTATAAATGCATAGCTTCTTTCTTACTGGTATGTACTGAATTACGTCTATTCCTGTCACTTGGGTGCTAGAAACCCTCTTTCTATTCAAAACTATCCCAGGCACAAGAAATTTCTAGGAAACCTTTGTGGATTGTGTTTGTGGATTTTCTACCAGTTTCTGCTTAGAAATGCTTCCGGCTAAGAATGTGGATGGTTTCCCTGATTGCCTAAATTCCTACAGTATATTGTTCTCTTTGATTTAATTATTCGCATAACAGAAGCCTAAACTCAGAAATATCGTTCTCTCCTTTCTGTTTGCCCTAATATACATGTGAGCCTATTTTATCGGGCTTTGATAATTGTCCACTACCTCAACTATCTGCAGTTTCTTACTACCTTGAATATCATCGGTTGGCTGTATCAAGAAAATTTTTGTGTAGTCTATTCAGAGGAGATCTATGTTGTTTTCCGGTGTCATGTCAATACTCGTAGCCTCAACATTTAATGAAGTGGGTACTCTTTAACTTAGAATCACTTGGAATCGAATGCTGGTGGGGGCAACAAGAACACTTCTCTTTTCCCAATAGGACAACCCCACTCTGCTCCTACTAATTTGGCTGTATTTGATGTTTTAAACTTATGTTCATTAATGTTGAGTAATAGTTAGGGTTTTTCCAGGATTCATGTTTTTTTTCAATTTAGCGCTGGCGATTTGATTTGTCGAATGCAAATCTCTTGTTCTTTATATAAATGTTTCAGCCATTTGTCCAATGTGAATCAAATAACACGGGGCAGTATGCTTCTGTCATCAAACCAGGATTGCATGTGTGGAAATGCACAGAACGTAGTTTTTTATGCCAATGGTAGAAATCCAAGGGTATTTCAAAGGGCTTGGATGATTGCATGATGTATTCTAGATCATTATGTATGTCTGCGTGTATACGCAATGATAATATATCTGCGTGTATTGCACGCTGCTAACCTCACTCTATACAATTTTGCTCGGCAATGAAAGAACAGTGGCCAACCTGCATTTTTCAGCTAATCTAGTGATAAGTGGAATCAAACAGAAAATCCCTCCATGATAGGGAAAGCCTTGGTGAATTGGACTGCGAAATGTTATAATCCTATATCAAAGTAATGCGTTGAAACTTTACATCAGGGTTGGTTTTTAGTCTCATCTAGAGTTAGGTTTCAGAGTGTATCATACATTCTCTAAAAACCTGAAAACCGAGTGTTTTTGGCAGATGCAGATTTTGAATACCTAAAAATATTAATAGATTTCTTCAGAGTAAACCTAGACATAGAAAAAAAAAAGTCTCAACAGTGCCGGCTTTCCTCATTTAGAATGACAATTCCAAATTGCTAACCCCTCGAATTTTTTTTTTGGAATGCATTCACGTTGTTTTGTTTAATTATGTTGGTGATTATGTTTCAGGCAAGACTTTTCAAAACTTTTGAGCAAATAGTTGCAATCAAAATTGCAGAAGGGCAATGTCGTTGTAAAAGCTGGGGGTTGGGTTTTTGTTCACATGCAGGCAATTTTATGTCTTATCCAGGGAATCATTATGGCTAAAATGTATTGTAATTTAAGGGTTTTGATATGGTGTTGCCTTTGCAAGTGCGCTTGCAGGCGGACCATCTTATTAATAAAAGGATTTTATTTTGTGTTTTGGGGAGGGATAACCTTCCCAGTCATCCGATCCGGTTCTGGGTCGGGTGGCGGTGTTTCTTCTTATTATGGTGTGGAATATTTCTTTGATGGTTTGATTTCTTGAATTTCCTTAGAGTAATTATTTAATAGCCATAAGAATCTCAAGATACACTTGCTTAAACAGATACTAAAAAAAAAAAAAATTCAATTTATCTTTAAAAATCATGAATTTGCAGAATTAATATTGGTGATGAACAAATTTTCAAGTACCTTCTTAGCACAATAATGCCACCAATATTCTTAAGCTTTAGTCATTCAAATTTGGATTATACATTGAGACAATTCTCTAAGATTTATTCTGACATCATTAGTACCTTCTAATTCATGTTTCCATGGTTTATACTACAAAAATTCGTAATTGTTGATAATTTATGGTTTAATTATGGTTTAAGTATTGTGATTGTTGATAATTTATGATAAAAACATATCTTATTAAACTCATAACTCTGATAATAAGGATAACTTATTAACCTTGTTAGACTTTGATAATAATTATTATTGAGTATATTGGTTCTTGTTTTATGATGAATCTTGAGTTACAGTAGTGTTTTTATTTCTCTTACAAGGTCTCTAGATCAACCTTCTTTTCTTTTACAGTTCATCAATTTTTTTTTATTTTTTTATCACATTTTGATAACTGATCTGGTTTTGGTAGAAGTAAGACCTGATATTAAATTAAGTGTAAGTTAAAGTTTGGTGCACTCATTAGTTCCTCATTGGTTTTCTCATGCATCATTATATACAACTGATTATTTGGTATGGATACTCGTCCTTTCCTTTGTGGTTCTCTGCTCTCATTACATGGTAAAACCACTATCTCATTTTCTTGAGTTGTTTGTGCTTGCATAGCTCTCTCCATCACAACCATATAACAAAGATCTAAATGAGTCACATAATTAAAGATATAGTATGACTCATTGATTCATTGAAAAGTATATAATCTTGTAATATTGGATGGTGATAATCTACCCATAATTGACGATGTATAATTCTCTGAAAGATTGCACTATTGAAATGGTATTTTGGCATTTTTTTTTTGTAACAAATCTTAATGTTGGTGTAATTACTCACCACCGGTTCATTTTACAACACATTTTACATAGCACTTGAAGTATTTGGATAATTGAAGTTGAAATTTGTCACCAACTAAAGTGCTCTAAAATAGTAAAATCTGTTCCAATTCACAATGGATAAACTCTGATATCTTATTACCTTTATATGATCATTGTTCACTAGCATCTGTTCATTATTTTTGTTCAATCTGATCTAAAAACACATAGATAACATTCCTTGAATGTTGATCGTACTATTCACTAATTATGTGGGTTGGATTTCTATTCTCATTGTCCTTTAGCAATAGCAATTGCTTGGCATTTCTCTGGTCTATTATTGCAAGAGCACAACTCTCTCAATATGATCTTCTAATAAATTTAATTTTGCACTACCATTGCCATTCAGATTACATGTATCTGCTCATTTACTACTATATTCTCAATGGCAAATCGTACATACTTGGATTTCAGTTTAGATGTATAATGTTACATGAGGTTTCGTGATTCAAGTTTAATTGCATATAGTGGATAAAGATGTCTAAAGAGAAATGGAAAGGAGAAACTTGCTAATGATAGTTCATGTGATTATGGCCGACTTGGATCAGATGTTTAAGGTGGTAGAGAAGAAGTATCACAAAAGGGGTAAGAAATCAGTAAGAAGAAACAACTTATTTTAGAACACAATGGAAGAGTTTGGTATAATCATGACTTGGTAGCTATCTTAATGAATTTATTTATTAGGTATTACCCAAGATGGAAATAGTAACAACATTTCCAAGGGATATCAGTGCTATAGGAGAGGAGGAGAAGAAACCACAATGATTGGAGGTGAGAAATTCAAGTCAATTTAATGAAGTGAAGAAACTTCCATTTTTGAAGCCAATAGACATGGAATAGTAGGAAATCAAGACAGGGAGAAAAAGAAAAATATATCTATGAATATCGGGTAGGAGGAAATGAAGGGATGTTCTATCAAGAAGAAAGTTCTTTTAAAGGTATGGATGAGTAGAGCTAGAAACATGATTGGTAATGGTCATAATGATGATCTACATATTTTAAAAAATGTGAAGGTGAAGTTGCATGATGACCAAATGATAATAAACGAGGAAGATATAGGAAGGAATGTTGCTAGAAATTTTATACAGATACCTTGAGAAGGATTGTGTACATAGTGACAAAAGAAGTGAAAGTCAATTAATAGAGATTGTACTTGACTCATTATTTCATGAGTAGGACTTCCCATAACAGAGGTTGTTTCCACATAACACCTCACATTTAAGTTTCTCATGGACAATGATGGTAATAGTGTTTCCAACTATTTCAAAAGCTAAAATAATGATACTATTTAATAAGAAAGAGTGTGTGCCCAACTTGATGAAACTGAATTTATAATACGAACTTTACGAACTCGACGAGATAAGAAAATATTTCTGTGGATGAAGTGCTAATTGTCAAATAAATCAACATGGATCAAATCATCGTGAAAGTAAATTAAGCATGATATAAAATTAGATCATGATGAAAAAATGTTTATATGCAATTGCATATAGCGGTATTGGAATCGGTAAGCCAAAGGGTAAATGGATGTAAAATCAAGGGATTTTAATTTTGAGATAGATGATTAACAATGAAATTCACCAGAATTTCCTTAGGGAAGGAAGAATATATGACGAGAGATTAAGACTCAAGATGATGAGACTCATGTGAAATTTAACGATGTAATTAAATGATTATACCGTTGGTGTAAATAATCAACTACCTAGTAGAAAGAAGTCGAATTGATTATTGAAAAGTAAGTGACAACTTGATGAAAACATATTGACAATGTTTCATGCTATCATGGTAGGATGAAAATGATGTACATATGGTTCTTATAGTGATAAGGTATCCATACAGCGATATGCATAGGTTATGTCAAGGTATATTGACATTTTCATTTACTACGTGATGATAGGTATTTAATGTTCAATATTCATGATGGTTAGGATATGCATAACGTTGCATAGGAATTATGATGTTATACTATGAGGATTATTGACATGTGGTTCATTTATGTGAACTCATGATATGTATTTAATATAATTATGTTGCTGGCATAACTGAAGCATGCGATAGTTCCGTACAAATCTATGACATGCATGATCATGCAGTTCCTTATTATTCATAATGCCGCGATTAAAAAAGATGAACATTCTCATGATGACATGCAAGAGTTGGCATGTGGAATATTTCCTATGATACTATGATGGTATGGTTAATGCATTGGATGCATGTTGAGATGTGATGATTCACATGACTCCACAAATGGGCCGAGAGGGCCGGTTCATTTGATGATCTCGTGCGAGCCCATACGCACGAGGGAGAATAAGTAACACCATATGGGCTGGGGACAAAACTCAATCAAAACTACATATGCCAGTGGTTCCTTTGTCTTGTGTATAGCTCTTGAACAGCTATGGGACCATCTTGAGGAGGCCAAGTGCCTGATGTTATAGGCTAGATGCCTATTATTGGATTGGGATGCCGAAGTCTGGAAGGGATGTCAAGGACTTCGATGCCTGGGGTTGTGCACCTTAAGTAGTTGTGCAGGGAGTGGGCCAGCCTTGCGAGATGCCCGGGGTCATTGAGTACCGGACCGGATGCCTGCCTTGGGGCAGATGAGGTCTGAGTCAGGTGCGAGCCTTGGGGCCAGCCTTGGACTAGGATACAGACCAGGTCAGGCTTAGCCTGGTACCGAAAGTGGGGAAAAGGACAGAGATTCCTTGAGATTTCCCGGGGTGTTGGGGACTTTCGATGCCTGCTGGTTATACTAGTTCAGCAGAGGGTGTTGGCAATATGAAGTTAATAAATAATAAATAATAAATAATAAATAATTCAACTTAACTTCGGGACGAAGTTCCTTAAAGTGGGAGAGTATGTAATATCCCTCCCCTTAATAATAAATAATAAATAATAAAAATATTAAATAATGCAAAAATAATAACTAATAATAAAAAATAAAAATAATAAAGATAATAAATCATAAATGTTAAATAATAAATGATATTAAAAATATATACAAGAAAATAAATAAAAATAAAAATAGTAATAACCATACTAAAACTCTAAATAAGAATAAATAGAAATAAATCAAGAAAACTATCAAAAAGAAGGAAATAAAACAAGAAAAGCTAAAAATCAAAAGAAAAGTAAAGAAATAAAACAAGAAAGCTAAAAATCAAAAGAAAGTTGCATGTAGACACATGGAGTGTGTGCATGTAGTTCCCCTTCCAATGTTGTTCTATTTAATAGATGGTGAGGAAGATGAGAGGCATTCCTGCATTCCATCATTCCGAGATTCTATCTTGCATTCTCTTGGGAGAATTGTGTTCTAAGACTTAGGAGTCACTGCCAGTAGTACGTTGATTGAGGGCTCGGGAGTGGCCAGCTGTAGCAAATCCTTGCACAATTGAGCTTACGGTTGGGTGGATAGTCGTCCCCAAAACCTTGTTGCGGCAAGTCTACTTCTACCATAGGTAAGCACAGGTAAGCACTATTCATAGTTTGAATTGAGTTAATTAATTACATGTTTATTTGGCTAGGTAAGGGCCACTCTGATTTAACTTAATGTTAATAAGTTAATTAGATATTTATTTTGGGTTGTTACATTTTTGCCTTCTTGTCAAAAGCATCCTTGATCTTTTTCTGATGTGTTGCAGCCTTTTCAACCAGCTGTTCTCTAATCTGATGTACTTCTACTAAATCAGTGATCCTCTTTGCCATGTCTTCTTCCTCATCTAGCTCTTCTTGAAGGAATTTTGCCACAGTGAGAATTAGCTGAATTGGGAATACAACATCAATGCCTTATACCAGCTTAAAAGGAGAATTCCCTGTGCATTTCTTAATGGTCATTCTGTCAGCCCAGAGTGCATATTTGAGCTTTGAATCCCAATTCTTTTTATTGTCCTCTAATAGCTTCTTAATTATCCTTATCAGGCTTTTATTAGAGGATTCTGCTAGACCATTACCTTGTGGATAATATGAGGTGGAATGAACCAGTTTAATGCCCATTGACTCACACATATCCACCAATTATTTTGCCCTGAACGATGTTGCATTATCTGTGACCAGTTTATGTGGGCAATCAAATCTGCTGAAGATATTTTCTGTCAAAAACTTCATAACCACATTATGATCAGCCTTCCTAGTAGAAATTGCTTCAATCCACTTAGTGAAATAATCAGTGGCTAATAATATCCATCTGTGCTGTCCACTGGAATGTGGATTGATTTCTCTAATAAAATCCAAGCCCCACTGCTAAAAAGGTCCTTTTGCAAGTATTGGTTTTAGGGGCAGGGACTTCAATTGTTTCTTTCCTTCAAATCTTTGGCACCTGTCACAAGATTTAACAAAAGAAAATACATCAGAAAATAAAGTGGGCCAATAGTACCCAGCTCTGAGAATTTTATGGGCTGTAGTCTTACAATAATGATGTCCTCCACATATGCTGGAGTGAAACTGCTGCATGACTTCTATTGATTGTTCTTTGTCCGGACACCTCAAAAGTACTCCAGATGGATCCCTCTAATAGAGCAGATTTTCATTAATGAAATATTTAGATGCCCTAAGCTTAATAGTTCTGGCTTGACTTTGAGTAAAGCTTGAAGGGATTTCTAGATTCAGCAAGAAATTAATTATTGCAGAATACCAATCACAAGAAGCTATATTTTCTGCCACTGACTGCTCTCTGTCTAGTTCAGTTGCTTCCTCTTCTTCATCTGTCTGACCAATTTCAACAATTGTGCACAGGGAATCGATATCCAAAGATCTGTAATTTTCTTAAGCTAACAACCTGGAAAGACCCTGACCTCTGACAAGTTTGGTGGGCTTTAATTCTATATTAAATTCTATCATCTTTGCAATCCATTTTGCCCTTCTTCCATCAGCATCAGGTTGTGTTAAGACATCTTTTATTGCAGCAGAGGGTACATATGCAATTATCTTTGAATGCAAGATATAAACTCTGAAAGCTTTCAAGGATTTAATAAGAGCATATGCCTGTTTTTCAATAATATCATACCTCAGTTCAGCATCCCTCAAGTTCTTGCTGAAAAATGCTACTGGATGTTCTGAACCTTCTTCATCTGCCTGCAATAAAACTGCTGCAATGGTGTCTTCAGAGGCAAATGAAAATATATGAAACTCCTTGCTGTAATCAGGACTTATTAAAGTGGGAGCCTCCATAATAGCCTTTTTAATAGACTCAAATGATTTTCTTGCTGCATCAGTCCATTTCATTTCTGCCCCTTTCTTCAACATGGAGGTAATGTGCTTCACATATTCAGCAAAATTCGGGATAAACCTCCTTACAAAGTTAATTTTGCCCAGAAAGGACTGAATATCTTTCTTTGATCTTGGGACAAACAAAGTCTGTATTGCTTTTACTCTTTCTGGATCAATTCGGACACCTGCAGCAGAAACCACATGTCCTAACAGCTTGCCTTCTTCTAAAGAAAATTGAGATTTTTTAGGATTGACTGAAATTCCAAACCTTCTACACTTCAGAAACACTTTTTTCAAATGCTGCAAATGATTTTTATGGTTGTTGGAGTAAACTGTTATGTCATCAAGGTAGATAAGGACAAATTTATCCTTCTCTCCCACAAATGCTATATCCATAGCTCTCTAAAAGGTGGCTCCAGCATTCATTAATCCAACAGGGATCTTGGCATACATAAAAGTGCCCCAAGGAGTGGTAAATGCAGTGTTCTCTTGGTCATCTGGATGCACAACAATCTGATTAAAGCCTGAAAATCAATCCAAGAAAGACATTACTTTGGCTCCTGAGACCTTTTGCAACAAATGCTCCATCTTCGGTAGAGGATAATTGTCTTTCTTTGAACACTTGTTCAAGTTTCTGAAATCAACACACAGTCTGATATCTCCACTTTTCTTCCTTACCACTACTAGATTGGCTACCCATTTGAAATATCTAAGAGGAACTATAATCTTGACAGCCAGCAATTTTATAAGTTCTTTTTCAATTAGAGGAAGAAGCATAGGATTTATTGGTCTCATCTTCTGTTTAAAAGGAATAGTGTCTTTCTCCAGAGGGATTTTATGCTGAATGATCTTTTTGTCATAAGTTTTCAGGTCACTATACTCCCAGGCAAACACATCAGCAAATTGCTTCATTAATTTGCAGTATTCAACACTTTGGTCAGTAGACAGATGAGTGGACAAATGTATGTATCTAGGCTGACCTAGACTCCCTATATCATGCTTACAGACTGCAGATTGGTCTTCTTTTTGGGCAGCTTTGTAAGGCACATCATTCTGGTCAAACAATCTTTCTAGAGGAATTAGACCCTTTGGAATATGATTACTAGGAAGCTGGACAATGCTATTTTTGCCAATTTTATTTCTAAGCTGGGACTGGGGTTTTTCTTGCAAGGTTTCATTCTCTTGGTCAATTTGCATTTCAGAAAATTCATCAATGACTTGCAGAAACCTATTTAATTCATCATCATCTTCAAAAACTTTCCAATGGTGGACATTATTAGGCAAGGATGGTCTGTATTTCATTTGGACTTCATAAACTAGTCTGGGAGGCATGGGAGGGACAAATAGACTAGCAGACACAGCAAGGGAATCAGCAAGCTGATTTTGGGCTCTAGGAATATATGAAATACAGAAATAATCAAAAGAATCTCTAATTCTCCATACCTCATCTCTGTATGCTTTCAGCCTTGGGTGCTTTGCTTGAAATGTTTTATTTACTTGCTGAATGATCAAATCAGCATCTCCAAACACTTTTAGATTCTTGATTCCTCTTTCTTTTGCTGCATTAACGCCCAATAGTAGCGCTTCATATTCTGTTATATTGTTTGTGACTTGAAAAACCAGCTTAAAAGACAGTTGTGTGCTTTCTTTCTCTAGAGATATCAGCACCGCCCCTGGTCCTACAGTCTCTCTGGAACATGCTCCATCAAAGAACATCTCCCAAACTTGACCTCCTTGCTCTTCCTCGGCCTGAACTGTTGGTTTCCTTATCTGCGATGAGGCCTTCTGAGATTCTTCTATTTAGATAATACATGCTCCAAAATCAGTGTCCACAACATATATGGGATGATTGGAACGATTCTTCTCATCACTGATGATGTATGCCAATTGTGCTTCTCTATACAACCTCCTGCTCTCTCCTCCAAAAACTGGGACAATAGCATAAGATAGATCATTCTGTAATGTCCCACCTAGTCTCTTAATCCATCCTCTGGACAACAGCATGCCAAACTTAGGAGGGACATCTGCTACCACAATATCCATCATCATACTCTTCATGGGCAGCTGAGTTAGGGTAATGGCCAGATCTTTAATCAATCCCAGACATTTCACTTTCCTTGAATCAAAAGAGAATAAATCATGATATGGTCTAGTGATATTAAGGCCTAACTCTTCCATGATAGCTTTAGGCATCAAATTGTGGCTGGCCCCTGTATCTAGCAGGCAATTGTGGAGGATTTTGTCATGAATGGTCAATGAAACATAAAAGGATGGAGAATTATTATCAGCAGGTTCAATCATGGGACTAAGCACAATGGCAGGCTTGTCATCTTGCAAATTAACAGAGTCAGTGGAGGTTTGTGTGGTTTCTAGGTCAAGGGCTTCAAGGATAGGCTTTCTAAATACTTCACTCTTTAGCAACTCGACCAGAGGCACAAATATTTTCAATTTTTGAACTTCTGACTCAAGGCTGAAAGAAGAAGATAACTTATCAGAACCTTTTACCTCTTGAACTAGAGCTTTGAGAATGACTGGATCAGCTGCTGGTCTTCTTTGTCTAATGTTCTGTGACTCTGTTTAGACAACAACTCTTTGGGTAGTATTTTCCTTGACATTTTTTGCATTTGATCTCAGATTATATCTTTGTTGTTCACCAGTTTGTAGGACAGCTTCTCTATCCCACTGCTGACTGTCTTGTTCCTGCAGCAATGATTCTTCATAAGCAGCCAAAGTCAAAAATGCAGCACTGCCTTTATCTTCCATGCAGTGAATTTCATCCTCTTCTTCAAATTGTTCCTCCTCCATGACTACATTTTGAAAAGGAGCTTTAACTTTCTGTTCTTCTTTTGATTCTTCACCCCTTTGAATTATTTGTAACTGTTCATTTGCTCTTCTGAATGGATTTGGATTTCTTGGAGCAAATGTGTTCTATTGCCTTGTTTTTCTTGAATTTTGCTCAACCTCCAGCTTAGAAATTTCAGCAGCGAATGAATCTATCATCTTAGTCATTTTATCTAATTTAGGTTCTGAAGATGAAGCAGAGGAAGTATAAGCCTAACCTCTCTGCCTCCTTCTGTCAGCTTGACCTTTTAGCTTTTCTGCAACCATGATATTAGACTCTACTTCTAGGGCTGCATCCTGCATGTCTGCTAGCGTAGCACATCTCCTTTCTCTCAACAATAGGCAGAAATCAGAGTCAAAAGCATTGGCATAAGTGAGTTTGGCAGAGGTGGGGGTAGGCTTTACCTTAGCTGGTATCTTACTATACATACGATTGAATCTTTTATTAAAATCAGGCAATGATTCCCCATTTTCCCTCTTCAGGTTACCAAACTCAATATGGTAATACAACAAATCCTTTTTATCTTCCCAGTGCTTCAAAAATGCATCATCTAAGGCTTCAATATCTATTATAGATCTTTGGGGCAGTTCTCTGAACCACTTTCTGGCCTCTCCATCAAGGCTCTAGACAAAAACTTTCATCCACACATCATTTCACTTATATCTAAATTATCACTATAACTGTAAAAAGATTCTAAGTGTTCTTCTGTTGTCACTCCCTCTGTGCCAGTGAACTTGGGCATATATTTTTGATATTCTCCCACAGGCATAGGATTCAAAGGAACAGGAAAGACCAAAGGTCCATATCTAGCAGCAACAATTCTTTCTATTTTCGTGGGTGCTTACTGTCCTGCCATGATTGGGATATATGGAGTGATACTAGCAGATTGAATCGTAGGAAGTAATGTGATGGATGGCAGAGACAAAGGGATGTTTTGGAATGAATGGGAAGCTTTCTTTGGACTGAGATTCAAAGGGGAACTATATGGACAAGGGGTTGTATTAATCTCTGAAGGAATTTCCTTATTAACAGTGATGGGCTCTAAATCTTCAAACTATATATCTTCAACTATAATTTTATCTTTCAGAGATGAATGAGATTTCTTAGGCTTACCTGATCATGGTGCCCCTTTCTGTGAAGCTTTCTTCGATTTGACAGTCCTCTCAGGGTCAGGCACTGATTCAGCTGGTGATTTCTGAGGATTTCTTCAAGTGTGTCTCACAAACTGAGCCAGAACATCAATGTGGAGTCACCAAAGGATGGTCTTCCTCCAGTGGAGTTGCCAGATAGATGATTACAACCAGAAATGTGCCCAGACCTTGTCTATCATCAAAATCTGGAACTGTGTCGTTCTCCCAGGGAACTGAGCTTCAATCTCCTCTCCCCTGCAACGGCGCTAATTAATGTTATCATCCCAAGAAACTCTCCTAGGTTGTATATCAGAGATGCTCAAGAACATTACAAACTCAACAAAAATGTTGGAAAATGGTGGATGAATGAAAGAAATGATGCATCTTCAACCCAGATAACCACTTCTACTATGCTTAACCCCAGACATGGGTGAACACCCCCAAACTACAAGGCTTTAGACCACCAATTACTCACAGTTTGAGGAACAGGTGAAAATGGAGAATACTGATCACACCAGCAGATGCATAGGACCCTATGATGGCCAACTACAACCAGTAAGGAGGTCTGCAAATCTATTTCCTAATGCATAGACAGGATGACAGCTCTCTGGCATTAAAATAACAGAAACCTGCATACAAATTCAATGATACATACTAGATTCTAACACAGAGGTGGGATGACAACCCTCTAATGCTAAACATCAAGAGCACATGAAAAATGCATAACAGGCACAGCCTGGAACAAAGAAGAAGAAGTGGAAAGTGAGCAATTAACAAAAAAAGAAGCTTGCATTAGCTGAAAATGAAGACCAGAAGCTGCAGGTATCACAGTAGTTACAGTCTCCAGAAGTTGAACTTTACATCAAAATAACATTCATCAACCTCATTACATCTTGTTTGTGGGTATATATGGAGTTTGTTTACAAAATTGCTCTGCTATGCTATGCATGGAGGGGTCATAACGGACCACCAATCACATTTACAATTAAATATGGGTCTCTGCTGCAAAATGTGTATTTTAATGAACAAACTCGGCCTTTCTGGTACTCTGTTGTACTTCATGAACCAGTGGAATGTTGTGTTTATCTGCTCAAGGTTTTCCTTCTCGTCCTTCGAATGTACATTGTGTTGAATGCAGTGGGTGAAGTATTAACTGCGCAGAGTGCTGGATCATGGCCTCTTTCCTCCTTCGGGTGCACAGGACAGGCCAAAAACATGAAAACCGTATGGAAAATGAACGAGGGCCTGGGCATGAGTATTAACTGTTGGATGGCTCAGACGGACGGCCGAGATTTCATGGTGGGAGGCGATGGGAAGAAATGGAGTCACAATTGATTATAAGCCATTGGATCTGATAGATAGGACGGCGGAGATCGGATTACATGGGTTATCACAAGGTATATGCGCGCGAAGATTGTAGGCCGTTGGATCTTGGGCTGGGAGATCCAACGGTCATCGGGCAATGAAGTAGCATGAGGGTTAGCGAGCGGGAGGACGTACGAAAGGGTGGTAAGCGGTTTCCCCGCACCGCTTCAGGATGGCAGGCGGTATTCGTATGCAACCGCGCAATCCAACAAAATTACGACGCGTCGCTGAAGGGTCTGGCGGGAAACCGCTTTCCCCGCGGGCTATCATACGTGCAGGTTCATGGGGTGAGAGCTGCGAATACCGTCAGATCCGCGGGAAAAGATCAGACGGCCCAGGTTAATCGCGCACATTTTCTGGATTGATGTGATAAGGACAGCGACAGCGTGTGGTTAAATGCATATGGTCATGTGGGTTTAGACCTTGCGCCTGGGATCCGAGGGAAAAGAGTTTATACGGGGTTTATAGGGTTTATAGAGGAAAACATAAATAATGGAGTTAGGGAGAATAAGGAGAATGAAATGGAAGGAGGAAACGAGGGTAGTGGGAGTTATAAGGGTATAAAGCACATAAAGGGGGGGGGGATAAAATGAACAGCTGCGAGCTCACCATTTTACAAAAAACACACGGCCCATAGTGTCTTTGATCCAACAAATGTCGAATTATGCAGCAGAGCTAACAGTATCCTCCTTCAAACTATATTTTGTTGACTGATGAAGGTGAACCTAATTGTTTTCAAGAAGCCTGTAAAGTCGAGCACAGTAAAGAATGGAAGAAAGAAATGGAAGAAGAAATGAACTCTTTGCAGGAAAATAAAACTTGGGAGTTGGTAAACCTCCCAAAAGGTAGAAAGGCTCTACAAAACAAATGGGTGTACAATATTAAGCATGAAGGTGACGAAAAGAAGGAGAGGTATAAAGCAAGACTGGCGGTGAAAGGTTTTGCCGAAAAAGAAGCTATTGACTTCACTGAAATTTTCTCACCTGTTGTTAAAATGTCATCCATTAGAGTCATTCTTGGTCTAGTTGCTGCTTTAGACCTAGAATGTGAATAGTTAGATGTAAAAACTACTTTCCTTCATGGTGAATTGGAGGAAGAAATTTATATGGAGCAGACACAAGGCTTCATAGAAAAGGCAAAGAAGGCCTTATTTGTATGTTGAAAAAGAGTCTTTATGGGTTGAAACAGGCACCTTGACAATGGTAAAAGAAATTTGATTCATTCATGTTGGAATATGGTTTTCAGAGGTTGGAAGCTGACCATTGTGTCTATATCAAGAGGTATGATCAAGGAAATTATATCATATTATTGTTATATGTGGATGACATGTTGATTGTTGGGCATGATAAGAATAAGATCAATAAGTTGAAGAAAGATTTGGGTAGCAAATTTGCAATGAAGGATTTGGGACTAGCACAACATATATTGGGCATGTGGATTATGCGTGACAAGAAAAACAAAAGGTTGTGGCTGTCACAAGAAAAATATATCAAGAAGGTGCTTGATAGGTTTAATATGAAGGATGCCAAGCCAGTTGGTACACCCCTTGCAGCCCACTTCAAACTGAGTACTGAATTATGTCCTAGTGATGACAAGCAGAAAGAAGAGATGAGCAAGATTCCTTATGCTTCAACAGTTGGTAGCTTAATGTATGCCATGGTATGCACACGACCAAACATTGCATATTCAGTGGGAATAGTGAGCAGGTTCCTTACCAATCCAGGCAAACAACATTGGCAAGTAGTAAAATGGATTTTAAGGTATCTCAAGGGTACTAGTCATTATTGTTTATGTTTTGATCATGATGAGACTGTGCTTGAAGGATTTACAGATGCGGATATGGCTGGATATATGGATACCAGAAAGTCCACTATAAGTTATTTGTATACATTTGCAGGTGCAGCAGTATCTTGGGTGTCAAGGCTACAAAGAATAGTTGCCCTCTCTACAACATAAGCAGAGTACATAGCTGCAACAGAAGCTTGTAAAGAGATGTTGTGGATACAACGATTCCTAGGAGAGATAGGAATAAAGTAGGACGAGTATGTGTTATATTGTGATAGTCAGAGTGCCATTCACTTGGCAAAAAATTCAACATTTCATTCAAAAACCAAGCACATTGACTTAAGGTACCATTGGATCCGGCATGTGTTGGAGGAAGAACAGTTATCCTTAGAAAAGATCCATACAGATAGGAACCCTGCTGATATGCTCACTAAGATTCTACCACGAAATAAACATGAGTTATGTAGAGGCATGGTAGGACTCGGTGTGACTTCATGACTCTTATTTGGCTTCAAGTGGGAGAGTGTTAAGTGTGAAGCCAAATTCACGGAGGATTCTAGATCAGATCTTTCTAGATCTCCAGGATTCTAGATCTTTCTACACTACTAGTAGTTTCTAGAATCACATGCAGGATTCTAGATCCTCCTACACTGCCAGTATTTTCTAGATCATTCCAGATCTCCATCACATACAGGATTCTAGATCCTTCTTCTGCCTCTATAAATTTGTAATTTCTTTGGTCAAGGAAAGCAAGCCAAGGCCCAAGCTTGTTATGTAATGCAAAGTGATTTTTGTTCTCTAGTGATTGTTTTATCTATTCCGCTGTTTTTGACTAAGTAATCTTGTTGTTTCTCCATTTGTCCGTCTTTGTGAATTATTCTCTGTTATTGTCGTCTAAGTCCCTGAGTATAAATCTGTTGTGTGTTATGTATGCTCTGGTCTAACAAATATATTCTCTACTCTGCAAGCCTTTGGTTGCACCATCTGAACCTCGAGCAACAAGTGCTGCAAGTAAGAAACAACTTGATTCTTTGTTATCAGTGAAAATTTTCAAAATCTCAAATTAGTTTGCAGTAAACACAAAAAAGTCTTAAATTAGTCAAAAACTTAATTGTATGTATTGCGCACAACTCAATATAAATGGTAGGAGTTGCAGGCTGAGGTTGGTTAACTGCATCCAGCTTGATCTCAAATGCGAAAAGATTTATCCTGAAGAAGAACGCTTGATTATGGAACTCCATGGGCGCTAGGGCAATATGTTTAGAATGTATACTCATTATACAATACAACACAATATATAGTTTTTTCCTCAAATTGCCAAACTCCTGAGATTTTAAGCAAAGAGTGTTTGCATCCAGTTCCTAGCAAGCTTCACTTTTGGGAAATCCCTTCCATTTTACAAAGTATTCTTTATGCTCTTATGTTATTTCTTACTCGATCAACCATGATATATTCAACCTTGTTTGAGAAGGGGTTATGGTGGAGGTGCTCTTGAGGAAATATGACTTATTTCATCGCACATGGTATCATAGTATGGCTTGAGGCAACTTGCATGAAAACCTGGATGGAGCTTTAGCCTCAACAGAATTTGACTCTATCTACTGCTTGTCCAACTATGGGGAAAGGCTAATCATACTTATGTATGAGCCTTTACAGTTAATAAGTCATCAATCTTGAAGTGGGCATGCCTTTTATCCTTGTTTGTGAACTTTTTCATTCTCTTGGCTGCCTTCTCTTCTCTAAGTATGATTTCTTTTGCAATTTCAGTTTGTTCGTGCCAGTGTTTAGCAAACTTATAGGCAGAAAGGCTTCTACCAGTGTAGTCGATTACAACCATGTGGTGATCCAAAGGTTATTGGCAAATTGCTAGCTAAAACAGGGGAATGTAGAGCTTTTATGCTTCAATTTTTCTAATTCTACTCAATTGTTTATCACTCACAAAATGTCTTCGATACTCCTCTAGCAGTTACTCCTTTAGAAAGGTGTTTATCTAGTCGTCTATCTGTGGATGATAAGACATGGATAAGTTTAGTTTGGAGCTCTAGAGTTTAATCTGTCAAAAACCTTCCTTAAGTCTCGATCATTAACAATAGACAAGGTGAAAATGATGAATTTTAATTGTACCTTTGACCTAATTGATCACCTTAGATTGAAATATTAATAGGGTACTATGGATCCATAGAGACTGAAGGTCTAGAAGACTAGGAGGAAAGGAAGACCAGTGAGCATAACAAATCCAGACCAATTGAATTAACCGACATAGATTGGTTGAAGCACCTCCATGGTTCAGATCAGGGAACAACTTATTCTATAGGTGCCAAGCATGCAAATGATAGTTAAAAGTATGAGAGACTTGGGGAAAAAGAGCATTTATGTGTGGACAAGTGGTTGGAGGGATGGTGTGCTTTTCCATGTGTGTGATTTTTTTACCACGTGTATTCTAATTTTTATAAGTGACCAAGGAATTTCTAATTTCTTAACATACCTTTATTAACATTTGGAGGAATAATATTTTTCATTGTCACTACTATATAATCCGACATTTAATGGATTCGTAACTATGCTTTTACCTGTAAAATTTGAAATGAAAATGTCTATTGAGTTGTTCAAATTGCAAGTGGAAATGCTTACTGAGCTATTCAAATTAAAAATGTGAGTGTCTGGTGAACTGTTTCAATATGTAATCATTTGAAAATGATGGCCATACTATCAGAGAAGAGATTTAGTGTCCCTCTGTTGGCTTCACTTATGGATATGAGTTTGAAATTCTAGATTGGAAAAATAGAGGAGCAAATAAAACTAGCACAAATGTCAAGGTTGGAGGTAGATATTTATAATAAAGATATTTTGTTCCATCAGAGACCACACTCAACAAATTTATTAAGGACAAGGTGCACTAGGAGGAGTACTTAGATCCAATGACTAATGGAGAGTTAAGTTGGCATAGCATGTGTTCCTTTACATTATACTCAGAAATTTCCTTTAATCGGTGACAATGATTTCTCACTTGGAATAATGCTTACAATAGCATATAGGTAAGATTGGGTTGTTGGTTGTTGAAGTTTTGTTGAGAGATTTTCTTAGAAATATTATCCTTGTTTGGAATCTATTGGATCTCATGAGCATTATTTATGTGGCTTGTAATTTGGATTTGTGTGAAATAAATGAATAGTTTTGTGAGTAATCTGTGTACAATGTATATTCCTAAAATTTTGATGTTGGTATCAGAGCCTCCCTCCAAAGAGGGCTTAGAAAGATGGGAAAATTCTAAGGGTTAAATTTTTCCTTTGTACATAGATTAACGAGTATGTGAGAACTATTTTATTTTTTTAGTGTTTGTAGGAAATCTCTCTGTGATTGAACGTTGTGTGATTGAGCACTCTCTATTTTATTTCTTCTATGTGATTTAGCACTGTGTAAAAGCGATATTGTACTGTGTAGCCGTGGAATTGTGATGGAAAGCCTTGCACTTACAAAGCCGAGCGCTGTGTCTGTCGTTGTGTGATAGATGTTTGTTGGGACTGGATGTTGAGTGAATTTAACTGCAAGAGGAGGAATATCCAGTACGTTGTGTTAAGTCTTCCTATTGCTTTAAGGAAACGATCCTTGCAGTTTAGGTTGGGTTGGCATTTCCTAGATTGGCTTGCTCAACAATATCATGATTTTGTGCGTTGCCCTAAAAAAATTTCTCCACCCTTTGGTCTTCAAGGGAGTGGTGCTGCCAAATTGTTGAAGCGACTTCAACATGGAACTTAGGGCAGAAAATGGGGCAGCAATACTAGATTTTGTTGTGTTGCTTGTCGTGCACATTGTGAACATGGGGTTTAAAAGACTATGCACGAGGAAGGTTGGTGGAAGCTTAAGGTTACTCTTGTTGGATGCCTCTGCTCAGTCTCTTAGTAACTTCATGCCTAATGATGGAGCAGTTGTCGAGGCCCTAGGATCGATGTCGAATATGGCCATTGTGTTTAACATAGATCAAAACTTTTCCTTGATTCTCTCTTTGGGATCATGCAAATCCAATAGGATGGGCAACGGGAGTTTCCTACGACGACCAAATTAAAAGCACATTTTCCATTAGAAGTTATGTTCTTTGAACGTTTTAGCATAACTAATCATCTACTTGTAATTTTTAACCTGATTAATTCACAAGACTACTAAAATTGAAATTTCAATCATTTATTTGCAAAAGTGTCTCTATTGAATAAGGGAAAAGAGGTCCATGGAATTTGGTTCAAGGATAACATGTGACAATGACAATGAGTTCAATACAAAGCCCCTCATACTCTTCTAAAACCATTATTAGTTATGTATGTTTGAGTTAGTTGTAGCTTTTTTTTAGGTACACAACTAATTAATGAACAGAAGAATATAATTAACCTAGTGGTTCTTGATGTTCCTCGGTGCCGAGAACGCATCACTAGATTAATTGTGTGAATATGTTATGTGTTTATGCATCTTGTTGTGCTTTAGGCTCCAAGAGAATCAGTTACATGTTATGTTATGAGATCTATGTGTGTATAAAGCTCAGTGTCATAATTGACTACTGGATATAGTCTAGTATCGAGATTTTCCTTTGGGAGATCAAGAAGCGTCAATTATACAAATTTCGTCAAAGATTTTCAGAGGCAGTTATATCCTAAATGAGTTGAATGGGAAGCTTGAAGATTGTGGTTGTGAAAAGAGCGTTGTCTGAGAGACTTTAGAGTGGGGATAAGTGTCGAGGAAGACTAGTCAGACAAATGTGACATGTGAATTGTAATTTGTCATTTTTGTATTAATCTTTGTAATGATGTAATGTAAGCATTAAAGGGGGGACTTGGAATAATTCTTACAGTAGAATATATGTAATATTGGGTTGTTGGTTGTTGGATTTTTGTTGATATATTTTCTCAACAATATTCTTCTTGTTTGGAATCTCTTGGATCTCATGAGCACTATTTATGTGTCTTGTAATTTGGGTTAGTTGATGTATGTTTGAGTTAGTTGTATGTTATTTTGTTTTTAGGTGTACAAATAATTAATGAACAGAAGAATATAATTAACCTAGTGGTTCTTGATGTTCCTCGGTGCCGAGAACACATCACTAGATTAATTGTGTGGATATGTTAAGTGTTGATGCATCTTTTTGTGCTTTGGGCTTCAAGAGAATCAGCTACATGTTATGTTATGAGATCTATGTGTGTAGAAAGGTCAATTGCATAATTGACTATTGGATACAGTCCAGTATCGAGATTGTCCTTCGGGAGATCAAGAAGCGTCAATTACACAAATTTCGTCAAAGATGGTCAAAGGCAATTATGTCTTAAATGAGTTGAATGGGAAGCTTGAAGATTGTGGTTGTGAAAAGAGCATTGTCCGGGAGACGTCGGAGTGGGGATAAGTTGAGAGGAAGACTAGTCAAACAGATGTGACATGTGAATTGTAATTTGTCATTTTTGTATTAATCTTTGTAATGATGCAATGTAATCATTAAAGGGGGGACTTGGAATAATGCTTACAATAGAATATATGTAAGATTGGGTTGTTAGTTGTTGGATTTTTGTTGAGATATTTTCTCAACAATATTCTCCTTGTTTGGAATCTCTTGGATCTTATGAGCACTATTTATGTGGCTTGTAATTTGGATTTGTGTGGAATACACAAATAATTTTATGAGTAATCTGTGTACAATGTCTTCTCCTCAAATTTTTATGTTTCTCAAATGTCATGGAACGGATGAGCGTCTGTGGAGCATTGTAGTTTAGTTTCCAATACTGACAATCAAACCGTCGTAGCTTATTTTTTCTTTTCTACAATCAACAACTTTGTAATAGTATTTCAATTTACAACATAAAGTCTTCTATGGATTTTTTAATGGTAGTTATAAATGTTGTCTTTTATTTTGAAGCAGATGTAGAAGGATCTATGTTTTCAATGCAAGGTGTTTTTTAACATGGTGTGTTTGTTGTTGTGTGTACAAAAATTGAGGGGGACACAAAAACATCCCACAAAAGAAATTTTTCAGTTCAAGAAGCACACCAACCCCTTGCATTCTTAATATCTAATACGGTCAACATTAATGCAATCATTTTCCAGGATTCCAAATCCATCTGTGCTTTGTATTATGCCCTATTCGTTTTCTTTTGCCTTAAATTTACCTAGAGGGAAGGTGATTCCAAATCATGAAGTAGCAAAGCATTTTCTTTTGCCTTAAATTTACCTAGAAGAAAGGTGATTCCAAATCATGAAGTAGTAGAGTAGGAGTGATAGCTATCAGAAATTGTTGTGCAAGCAAAAATTTGTCAGATTATACACTAAGCCAATTACACTGGTTATTGCTAAATGAAAAACTTCTTGTTGCTCAACAATATGTATGTTAATAAACTCAACTGGAGATTGAAGAGAGTTTGATCTATCAAGTAGCAAGGGATGACTCAAGATGTGGTTGGGGCTTGGCCATGTGGTTGTAATCGGTTAATAAAGTAAACTAGAGATTGAAGAGAGTTCGATCTGACAAGTAGCAAGGGATGACTCAAAATGTGGTTGGGGCTTCGCCATGTGGTTGTAATCGGTTAATAAACTCAATTGGAGATTGAAGAGAGTTCGATCTGACAAGTATCAAGGGATGACTCAACATGTGGTTGTAATCAGTGACTTTGAACGAGTTAAAGAACATTTAATGTTATAATGTTCGTAAGTTTGATAGGGTTAAGGAAAGTCTGATATTATGTTAGTATCCTAAAAGTTACATTCACTAAAACAGAGTTTCCAGTTATAGGACAAACTATACTTCATATGAAAATGAAAATGTTTAAAATAGTTTTTTCTTTTTATGTTAATGATTAAAAAGGATGTCTACAATAAAGATGAAAATTTCCTAAAATATTCTTTACCCTTAAAATTCGGGTGGAGAAAGAACCTTTCCTTTATAACATACCAATATTTTACAGTGTGCTTGTTATTCAATTATATTTTCATATTTGGACACTGCAGATGAACAAGAAATGGCAAGGAAAAGTTATTGCTAAAAATGCAGCACTCGGATCTTAAGAAAAATTGTTTTAGTGAAACCCAGTAGCTGTTACAATTCATGATATCGAAAAGCGATGTTCAGATCAAAAATATATGACAGAGTACTTAAAAAAAATTACCCAACAGCCGTAGAATTTTAAAAAATGACAAACGTCGTTACACTAGATGCCAGAGTATTCAAAAATAGAAGGAAAAATTTTGAAAAATGACAACACGATGGTGGAGTATTCAAAAGTATAAGGGATAATGTCTCCATATTGGCAAAGGTATTCAAAATCAATATTTGGCTTGAATGGCGTCTTACTCTATAAAACACATTAACTCATAAACTAAATGCAATATAGTAATAGCCCCAGAAAAAATATTTTAATGAATGTAATATTCCTAGCTTATTTGATTAGAACCAATATGTACATAGTCATCCATTGAACCATCAAATAAATATCATCTTGAGTTTTTGATCTTTCACCAACATTACTGTGTGACACCCTTACTAATGATAGCTAAATAATAGATTTATTTCATGTATTAATGAGTGTATTAGTCATGGTGGCTTGGTTGCTGTAGACTGAATGAAGAAGAGATGCCTTAGTATTAGTGTTGTCTTTTATTTCATAAATATATTGTTCTTAGCACAGGTGGAAGGTGTCGGTGGTTGAGGTTCACTCGCAGTTCCTCCCAATGGAAGCAACTGAAATGGCTCTTCGTCTTCTTCGACTGGGTTCATAAGAATCAACAGCTGGATTTCTGTGCATTTCATTAATCTCCAATTCTATCTCCATGCATTGGGTTTTACATTGCATAGTTCCTTGAGCAGTAGTCTAATCCAACTGCTTTTTTACCCTAGAAATCATGGAAATTTCAGTAATATTTTGATAAAATCCACAGGGATTTTTGAAAACCAGGTTACAGTGGTCAAAGTCCAAGATTTTGGATGCCCCAAAGGTTTTTTTATGGTGTTGAATCCATTTCCACCATCAAAAACATGATTCGAACAATGCTATGACAATATTTTTTGAAATATTTTTTCCTAGATTCCAGCTACTTTTGGCAGTCCATGCAATTCCTTTGCCTCCATAGATGAGGCCGCCCTTCCTTAACATTTTGGGTCAACTACTTGGCCACTGAGGCAAGGACTTGCCCTACAACCCTCCTTGTTCCATATTTGGAATATTTCTATATATGATCCTAGAGAAATTGTCATTCTCTAAATCTAATCTCTTTTATAATGTTCTGATAATCATTATTAATTTTACCATATTCAAATAGTGGAATTGCAGTGGCAATAATCTGGGCAAAAAAATTCAAAAAATCTTGTAGTGTTAGTTTTTGAATTGTTTTTTATGGTGGAAATGGATTTAGCACCATCAAAAACCACTAAAATGCCCAAAATTTTGAAATTTGACAACTGTAACTTGGATTTACGAAAATCCTTGCCAAATTTTATCAAAATCTTAAGAGAATTTCCATGATTTTCAGAGAGAAATAACATTAGGGTTCTTAATATAATCATGCAGCCCAACGCTTGTTCCCATGATGGCTAGTCAATAGTAAGCGGTGGTAGTCGGCAGGTGTAGTTGAATCATAAAAGATAGTCAGCAGATTGATGTAGAATCTATCACTGTCTGCGTGTATAAATTACCATAAGTTTAAATTTGCAATGATCAAGCTCACTTCAGTGATTCTTCCCAGTTCCATCAACGGGTATCAGAGTCGGTGGAGATCAGAGGGTTGAAGTAAGAGTGTTTGCAGGAACCTGCTCCCACCGAGTTCTGGAATTGCTAAGCCAAGGGATGAGTGTACTAGTTATATGGTTGTTGTCAGACTGAGTTGAGAGCATGAAAATTTTAGGGGCTAATGTTCGCCCAGTGGGCTAATTTTCCATGATTTTTTCACAAAAAATATTCGCCAATTTCCAATTTTTATAAAAGATGATTCACTCAAATTCTAGAATATAGAATTATGTTACCTTAAAAATCTTGAACATTATATAGAGACTATATATAAAATTATTGTAAATTTGAATAATTTTACAAATATATTAATAAACATTTTATAGTTTGCATGTTAGGGATTAGTGAGATTCGCTAATGTTTTTAAAGTTCAACAATTTTTCCATCCTTAAAATTTTCTTTGGCTAAGAGTGGCGGCCACCATGTGTGGAGAGCCCACGGTCCAGAAAGCATGAGCTCTAAGGAAGATCAGTGTGGAACATAGTGCATGGATTTTGGAGAAACGCGAGGAGAGTTGTGCCATGGTGTTTGAAGCCGCCCGTCACCCGCCATTGTGTGTAGAGAGCGTGAAGGAGCCTTGAGAGCTCACCATGAGCCAGACGTTGATGTCTTGGAATAAGCCCTGGGATCCGATTCTAGGGCCCTTTACTCTGGAGATGGATCCAAGCGGAGCCGACTAGTTCGTGCTAATGTGGGAGAGGCAGCAGACCAAATACTGGGACACTAGTGTCTATAACAGGTAATATTTTTCGAAATTTCCTGACATAACATCAATAATGGTTCGTACAAGTATTTCATGTATTCGTATGTAACTCATGGATTTCTGTCGTGCTTTTTAATGGATAAATCTGGCCAAATTTGAGTGTACATCATGATGGGAAACAAATGGAACCAAATCTGGTAGCCAAGGACTAGCCCAAACTTGATGTCCGAGTTGATGTGGCTACTGAAGATGTTTGCCGCAATGGACGTAGCCACGAACAAAGCAAAACCATGGCAAACCACAACGTTGATGAGCCCTGCTGGATCTAGAGCCCTAAGCAGACGTAGTAGCATTAGAGTGTAATTGTGTGGTGCCAACTGTGACGAGGAAGAGCTACGCCCTATTGGGCAACGTGATTTGTAACGCCGTGTTGAGTGTGCTAGAGAGCACTGTGTAGAGGATCTCCTGAACCTGTTGAGTGTGGTAGAGCACTGCATTAGTTGATGTCAAAGTTTGTGAATGTTGGAGTTGTGACTATGGTGTCTTGAGTAATCTGCGAGCTTGGCACAACGGTGTTGGAACTTGGTGAGCGTTGAGATTGGCGCAATTATGAGTTCTATTCTCTGATAGGAGAAGGACAAAACATGCAGTGAGCCTGGAGCAGTCCAGCGTGGTACAGTCCTCGTTGAACAAATTGGAAGGGTTGTGGATCTCAGTGTTTGAAGAAACTGATTTGCTACATGTGGAGTCGCACAATGTGGTTGTGAATCAAATCGTTATGAGAGCCAAACAGATCACCTGAAGAGCTGCTCCATCTGAGGTCCAGCAAAAAGCTTGTGGAGCTCTATGTGGAAAGTGCTGATGAAGATTGTAACGCCTGCGTGGCATAGATCCAGTGGAGTGTTGGTAGATAAGAGTGTCTGCAACTGAGTGTCCGTCCGTCGATGAAGATTGTGTTGACCGTGATGCATGTGTTTTGCAGAGAGTGAGTGCTTCAATGGAGCATTGGCAGACAGGAGTGTCTGCAATTGAGTGTCTACCTGTAAGATTGTGTTGATTGTGACACAGAGAGTGATCCAATGGAGTGTTGGTAGATAAGAGTGTCTGCAACTGACTGTCTGTTGATGAAGATTGTGCCGACCATGATGCTTGTGTGGCGTAGATCCAATAGAGTGTTGGCAAATAGGAGTGTCTGCAACCGAGTGTCCACTGATGAAAATTGTGTCAACCGTGACGCATGTGTGGTGTAAATCCAGTGGAGTGTTGGTAGATAGGAGTGTCTACAAGCGAGTGTCTGTTGAAAAAGATTTTTTCAACCGTGACTCTTATGTGGCATTGATAGTATCCAATGGAGTGTTGGCAGATAGGAGTGTCTATAGCCGAGTGTCGTTGAAGAAGTTGTTCCAACTCTGACGCCAATGTGGCGTAGATGGTAGAGAGTTTCCAGTGGAGTGTTGGCAGATGGGAATGTCTGCAACACTATGTCCGTTGAAGAAGAGAGTTGTGATGTGTGAAACCAACAACAAAATATGAAATTCTCCTTATCAAATTTTTTTTATGTACTGTTGTATACCTTAGTTGAGACTAAGACCAGTAGGCACTTTAAAATTTAGGTCATCGTGATTAAGGGGAGGTTTGTTAGAATAATCACACCGCCTAACGCTTGTTCCCATAACGGTTAGTCAACAGTGGTTGACAGGTGTAATTGAATCATAAAACACAATCGATAAATTGTTGTAGAATCTTATAAATTACCATAATTTGCAATGATCAAGCTCACTTCGGTGAGTCTTAGCACTTCGATCACTAGTACTTGTTAGACCACTGCTATTCAAATTACCAAAGAGATGGACTATGACAAATGGCTCTGTCCAAATACTCACGTAAAACGCACCGCAAACAAACGTAATAAAAATCTCGACGCTCCAACGCTTCCGCAATTGAGATTACGGGTTTGAATCACTATGCTTCGCTTTTCGTGGCATCTTCTCCGGGCCCAAGGGTTCCGAAACACTGACATCGTCTCCTACGGAAACGACGTCTAATGAACAGAAGGTTGAGCTTACAACGGTCCACCACTGCCATTGAATTCGAATGATCTGCATATTTTGACAGATTCTTGGCGTCGATTTTGACCCCAAACCCTAATGGCAAAGGTCGTTCCTCAAAAATCACAAAACAAGCCGCACAGGTCCATGCGGATGGCCACACTCACTCGCAGCAAATTGAACGCCACAACGATTTTCCATGTTGATGGTGCATCTCCGATTACAAATTCGTTGAATGTCAATCCTAACGTGGCAACATTATGAATGTTTTTCCATAGTTTCTCAAAGTATATAAATTCAGGATTTTTTCCAAAAAAATTCCCAAAACTCTAAATGTAGTTATATATCAAATCGGACCTTTTGGGTTAACAGAGGCCGATATAAAATCAACTTTTTCAAATAAAACTTGATCTGGGAAACAAACCGTTCCAGCGTCTTCCTGTCCTCCACTCTCTAACGCACAACTCATTCTTCCAACGTGTGACAGTGTCCGGTGGAAGTCCCTGGATGGTTAGTTGTGACTTGAAGATAAGTTGCAGGTGAAAATGAAATCTGTGTAAAGCTTCATTACAATCGAAGTAAGGGATAAAAAGAATAGCATTGTCATAACATAAATACCAAAATGAGGGATCGACCTCCAATGCATTCTAATATCTGAGTTTGTGAACGATAGTTATAATTGAATCAATATAAGTAATGAGCTATCTTTAAATGTGATCTTTTGGGAATGTTTTCAACTTATTTTCCATTTATAATTTTTCTAGAATAAGATAGATTCATTAAAATCACAAATCAATTAATTATTACTTATTCTCAATGAAAAGTCACAAAATATTATAAATACTATTCATAAATTCATTGAAATCACACATTTAATTAATAGAAATCAATTAATTATTAAATATTCAAATCACTAAATATTATAAATATCACCTAAAAATTCATTAAAATCACAAATTTAATTAATAAAAATCAATTAATTATTAAATACTCCCATCAGAGAGTCAATGCCAACAAAATCACTAAATATCGTAAATACTACTCAACAAGGCCATAACAGGATAGGAATGCAGGTTACAACAAAAAGCCATATACTGAAGCTACATTAGGGTACAAGGTAACCACTAAAGGCTCCAACCGAATGTCATTTAATGAAGGCTAAAAATCATTTATAAATGACCAGAAATATCCCTATCTTATACTCCTATAAAACACATTTCGTGAGAAAATATAAAGCAACGGAGAGGCACCTACTTGTATACTTGGAGGATCCGGAAGACGGTTTGCACCAAGGTGAGCAAAGCGCAATTATTGTCCCCGCCAGAGCTAGAACTTTCCAAGGCCATGAGAAATAATCGTCCATAAATTGGGCAAACCACACCTTAAAATTACTTTCGTAGTTCTCCATCACATCATCATACAGTTTCTGGAAGACGTCTTTCGGTGCGAGGGTGACTCCCCTGCATAGACCATTGAAGAGCTCTGTAGCCTCTGCATCACTCCCAAGGTAGTTTTTAACAATTTTAGTTTTTCGCAACACAGCCATGTCTTCCTCCGTATCGATCGACTTATTCATCAAGCACAAGCAACACGAAACGTAATTGTCTCTAGATGGATTGCATAGCTCGAGAGCGATTAATTTACAGAACAATACCTTTGTGTGGTCCCTGACATTGATCGAAGGAAGATACATCGTGGCTTCCTTCTGATCAAAGACTATATTCTTGATGCTCCATTACGTGGCTTAAATTTGATGCGAATGTTACTTAATTCTACTGCAGTAGGGATGCCTTTGTCGTTCTTCCCTGAGTTTTCCTTGTTGCTTTCGTCGATTTGATTTGCACGATCACCATCCTCGGAATGTGGAGACACAATGAGGCAGTATAACAAACCCAGAAGGTGATGAGCTTCTTCATGATAAAAACCGATAGTGTGAATTATTTTCTTATTCATTAATCAAATATCATATTACATATATAGAGGAGTATTGTTTCAAGATAGGAAAAATATCTTGAACATACAATCTGTCGGTTGAGAGAATATCTCAACCCTACACCAAACTAGGGAAACCACTCATATAGAATAAGGACAGACTCTTTACATAGAAAGTCACAACTGAGACAAGTAGGAATTAATATTCCAACGCACCCCCTAGGCTTAATGAGTACTTGTCTCGATATCAATTCGCAATGTCTAGTTGTGGGTCAAACATAAAAGAATATGTTGATGTCCATATAAAGGAGCAACCATCCACCAGAATGCATGGGTACTAACCGCTACAACCGCCAGTCTTGTAGGATGTCCTTCGCATACATGGTTTGTTCAACCATTATAACCGCACACATATACCTGTACCTGTAAATCCCTCTCCAATATCATCATGGCTTTTATCGGATTACCCGTAACCATGCTCTGGGTTTTATCGGATCACCCTCAACCATGCCACCAAGGCTCGACACAGCATGAAAGCTCAACTCAGCCACGAAGGCACTCCAACCACTCTGGGCCACAACCTTGCCACTAGGGCACTCCAGCCACTCTAGGTTACAAAGCTGCCACTAGGGCACTCCAGCCACTAAGGCTTAGCAAAGACCCGACTCAACCAAGCCAAGGTTTTTCTCGGCTAACCCTAAATCATGCCAACAGGGATCTCTGTCCCACTTCACTCTTGCATGTGGTTTCTGGCTTACCACAAACTGACATTACAAATACAAAGTGGTTCTTAAATTACCACGAACTGTATGGAGGTACACATGCCTTACAAGGCTTACAACACAACTCCAACTTTTGGAGTTGCGAGATACATACATTACGAAGACCACTACAAAACATCATAAACTTGCTTACTAATGCATGTGGCATATACTATGAGTCTGTTTTATTTCAACACACAATATTTTAAATTGTTTGTCCATCTATCTTTTAATTTTTGATATAACTCCTTTGCCTCCTCTTTTGAATTGTTCATATTGTCGACAACATTTTCCAATAGTTATTTTAGATTTTCATATTTACATAGGTGTGATTTGCTAAAATAGCCAATTCTAACAAAATCATCACCCATTGAGCTGGCTAAACTCAATAAAAAGCTTGAATAATCCAAAACACTTACCATAATTCCATACACGCATACGAGGCAATCACTTTATAAAATCGGAGAAGGGGTCGTTCTGGTTAAACCATAAGGTGTCTTGTGGGAGAGGTGTCTTGTGGGAGAAACTGAGAGATTAATTAGGAAAGAATCTTGCTCATAGCCCCGCCTTGTGCCGAAGCCAAAATTCTCACTTCTTTCACCATTTCTGGCGCGATGAACAAATTACTGCGCTGCACCACTTCAAATAATGACAGCGAAATCCTCATCCTAAAATTCAAGCCTCTCTTTATCTAAAAAGAAAAAAGATCTTCTTCGCTTATCTCTGAAGTTAGAGTAGATATTGTAACAACAGAATTTAATTCTCAGAACTTACTACAACCAGCAATAGCTCGATTTTGCTAATATAAGCTTTGGTGAAATTGGCATTGCCAAATAAATCCCACATTTCAACATTTGATTGGTAATGCAAAGTGACTAATTTTTACTTCCGCCAATATAACATTCTTTGCATGGGTAACATCGAATTTAGAACTAAGTAGATACCAAGTTAAATTGGATCACTCAAGCCTCAAGCCGATCAAGCCGACCAACATAGGATGTGCAACGACGCGTCTCGGTCTTTGGCACACAAATGCCCAATTTCACAGCAATCACCCTTCTCATGGCCAAGAACAAGAAAACTAGCAATCGCGTGAATCCCTTCGCCGCCTCGAGCTTATCGTATTCTTCCATCATGTTAGCAAGATCATTGTCAAAGAGAACAGAGACTAGAGCATCCAGGTCCTCCTCCTCAGGCAGCTGATACTCATTATAAAAGCCTTGCCTCAAAACTCCGCCATCTTCAAAACGATCTCTGAAAAGCTAATATCCCCAGAGATGGAGACCCCACAGAGTCTTCCTGTACACAAACGTTGCCACAAATACAAAAAAGACAAGCCACTGTAAAATTGACTGAAGGCTCCATTTCCCACGCTTGAACTCATTCAGAAGGTCCTTGTCTTTGAAGGGATCGTCCTCTTCTTCTTCCAGCCTCTTGAGCATTCTAGTGTGAGCCTTCCCAATCATGCCGGACTTGAGTTGCCCGGACCTCAGCTGATTAGATCGTCGTTTGATGCCTGCTCCACCGCCCTCAACCTTGATTTCCTGAGCAAGGGGAGGAGGATCAATTAACCGAGATGATGGGAATTTCTAGTAATTCCAAACAAAACGAATAGAGAATATTGCTCTGTTTCTTTTCACAACGGAAACTAAAATTGTTTGGGAGAACAGAGTTTGACACATGCACACAAAGGTTTGTATTCATTAATTAAAAAAACTAATACAACAGATCTTCCTCTTCCAGAGGGATTACAACAGGAATGCTTCAGTTCTACAAAAAAAAATTCACTTTGTCTCTCCTTGAAAATTTTACACTGCTGTGTGTAAAATTATATTTTTCTTTCATACGCGCTGCAACAAGAATATTTTTTTTTTTTAACTAACACTGCACTACTGTATATTACAAAAAGAACACTCTATCTCTGCTAGGATATGCGTGGAGGTGTCTTAATGGACCACCAACCACATTTACAATTAGATATGGGTTCTGATACAGTCTGCTGACAAAATCGGCCTTTCTAATTTATCTGATGTCCTTCTCTGGTAACTGAAATAAATTATGGATGGAGTTCCATGCCTGATAAATGGTTTCCACTGCTCGAGGTCATCCTCTTTGTCCTTTGGCCATTTTCTTCTTTAAATGTTGTTGGTGAGGAGTAATGGCGCAAAGTGCTGGTTCTGGTGTTCTTCCTTCTTCGGGAATACAAAATAGGTTAATGCGTAAAGACCGTATGGCGGAGGCGTGAATATGACGGGAAAAAATATGGGTCATCAGATCAAATGAATGGACGGCGGGGATCGTTTGCAGGTGAGGCGATGTGCGATGCGATCAGATCGCATCACAAGGAAAAAACAAGCGGTTTTTTGAAATAAATGTTGTAGTTGGAATTACATTTCAAAACTCCCCTTTAATTTCAACTGTTGGGTTATCAGTGATACCCAGACACTTCCTTAAAAATTCAAAGCTTTTCTGCCCCAATAGTTTGGTCAGAATACCTGCAACCTGCTCATGAGTTCTACAATGCTGTAAAACAATTTCTCCATTGTTTACCAATTCCCTAATGTAATGAAATTTTGTGTCAATGTGTTTCGTTCTTTTGTGAAACACAGAATTCTTGGATAATGCAATAGCTGAGCTATTGTCATAAAAAATCATAGTTCCTTTTGTTTGCTCTTGCCATAAACTTTTTAACATCCTTCTCATCCAAACTGCTTGACATGCTGCTACTGTAGCTGCCACATATTCTGCGTCTGCTGTAGACAATGCTACAATAGACTATTTTTTAGAAGCCCATGAAATGGCTCCTGAACCCATGTGAAAAACATAACCGGATGTGCTTTTCTGATCATCTACACTTCCAGCCCAATCACTATAAGTGTATCCAATTAAATCTAAACATCCTGAAACAGTATATAAAATACCAAACCTTTTAGTACCTTTAACATACCTCAGAATCCTTTTTGCTGCCTGGAAATGTGCTTCTTTTGGCCTCTCCATGAATCTGGAAATTAAATTAACAGCATATATTATATCCGACCTAATTGCAGTCAAATACATGAGGTTGCCAACTATGCTCTTGTACAAGCTAGGGTCGAAATCCTTGTTGTTGTCCTCTTTGCTGAGTTTTAATCCCATCACTGTGGGAGTGATTGCTGCTTTGCTGTCCTACATATTAAATCTTTCCAACACTTCATTAACATATTTTGCCTGTGAAAAAAAATCCCATTTCCATTTTGTTCTACTTCTATTCCTAAGAAGTATCTCAGCAAACCCATATCAGTTATTTCAAATTCCTCTTTCATGACTTTTTTGAAGTTTTCAATAAGATAATCATCAATCCCTGTGAAAACAACATCATCAACATATAACACAACAATTAGAATTTTACCATCATTTTCTTTGATGTAGAGGGTGGGTTCTCCCTCACATTTTTCAAATCCATTTTCCAGTAGATAGGAATCTATCCTACTATACCATGCTCTTGGTGCTTGCTTCAGCCCATAAAGAGCTTTCTTCAATCTGCACACTTTGTGCTCTTGGCCTTTCTTTTCATAGTCTGGAGGTTGTTCAATGTAAACCTCTTCCATTAACACTCCATTTAGGAATGTTGACTTCACGTCCATTTGGTAAACTTTCCACTTGTTTTGCGCTGCTATGGACAACACTGCTCTCACGGCTTTCATTCTAGCAACTGGTGTAAAATTTTCCTCATTGTCTCTCCCATACTGCTGCTTATATCGTTTGACAACCAGTCTTGCCTTATGTCTTTCTATTTTGCCTTCAGCATTACTCTTGGTCTTGTAGACCCATTTAACTCCAATGACTTCTTTCTCTTTTGGTAGTTCAACTAGATCCCATGTCTTGTTTCTTTCTATGGCATTGATCTCCTCATCCATAGCTTCTATCTATTTCCTATCTTTAATTGCTTCTTCTAAATAAACAGGGTCATCAACATGACAATATAAAGCAAAAAAAGAATTCATACCTTCATTTGCTGCCTCTTGCTCATAAATATCACTTAAATTTCTGAACTTCTTACCTCTTTCATTTGGTGTACAAGTGCTTGAAGAAGCACTTGAATTTCCTCCTTGTGGTGTGCTTGGAGAAGCACTTTCATTTCTCCTCAAGGGTGTCCCTTGCTGCCCTTATGTTGGTGCTGTTGTTTGGGGATGTATTTCAACCATCTCCTCATCATCTTCATCATGTGACATAGAGTTTTTAACATTCACTGTCTTCTCTATGCTTCCATCCCAAGCTTCCTCCTCAATGAACTGAACATCTCTACTCACAAAAAACTTCTTGGTGGATGAGTTATACAACCTGTAAGCTTTGGATTCCTCACTATATCCATTGAAAATACATTTCTCCCCTTTGCTGTCCAACTTTTCCTTAGCTGATCTGGAATGTGTGCATAAGCCACACCTCCAAAAACTTTCATGTGAGTGACTCCTTGCTTTCTCCCACTCCATGCTTCTTCCAGCACTCTGTTCATCACTGCTTTTGTAGGGCACCTATTCAAAATATACGCTGCACAATGTACAGCTTCAGCCCAATAATCATTTGGAAAATGCTTTGCCTTTAGCATACTCTTCGCCATATCCATGAATGTCCTATTTTTTCTTTTGGCAACTCCATTTTGCTGCGGAGTGTCCCTAGTGTTAAACTGCTTATGAATTCCATTTTCTCTACAAAAAAATAGAAATTCCTTGGAGATATACTCACCTCCTCTATCAGTTCTTAAAACTTTGACATGCAGCCCGCTTTGGTTTTCTACAAGTGCTTTGAAATTGCAAAATCTTTCACACACTTCACTTTTGTTCTTTAAGAAATAAACCCAAGTTTTTCTAGTAAAATCATCAATAAATATTAGTATGTAGTGGCTGTCTGCAAGTGATGGAGTTTGCATCAGTCCACATAAATCTGAGTGGACAATCTCTAAGGGTGTTTTTGCCCTTATGCTTTTCCCAGATGGAAAACTCTCTGTGTTGTTTTCCCAAGATACAACCTTCACAAAGGTTGTCCGGTTTCTCTATCAATGGTAATCCTCTTAACATTCCTTTTCTACTCAACAAGTTAAGACCTCCAAAGTTGAGATGTCCAAATCTCAAGTGCCACAACCAATTTTCATCCTTTGGTTCGCTTTGGAAAGCCTCTTGAGTTACTGCTGCCACTTCTTCTTTATTTTTTAAATCTACTTTCATCCTGAGAGGGAACATCATGTTCCTTGTCATCTTTACTTCAGCAATACATTGTTTGTTGGGTGCTCTATCCATGATGGTACATATATCATCCACAAAGAAAACATTGTAACCCTTTTGCACAAGTCGTCCAATACTTAAGAAGTTACATTTCATTCTAGGAACATAATAGACATCTGCTATGGTTTTCTTTTCACCTTTCCTTGTTAAGACTTTTACTTCTCCTTTTCCCATAACAGAAATTTTACTATCAGTCCCAAGTGTGACTTGTGACTTCACACTCTGATCTAACTTAGAAAACAAGGCTATGTTTCCTGTCATATGGTTACTGCAACCGGAGTCTAGAAACCATATATCTTCACTCTTTGTTTCAGCCATATTATATGCAAACAACACATTATCTTGGCTGATATTTTCTCTAGTGAAATTTGCACTAGATCTATTATTCATATCATGCTGCTTCTTCCTACATTCATTTGCATAATGCCCATATTTTTTACAATAGTGACATTGGACATTGAATTTATCATACCTTTGTCCTTGAGCATGATGTTGTCCACTTTGTTGGCTGCTGCCTTGGCCTTGGTTCTGATTTGGATTGCTGCATCTTCCTTGAACATTTACTGGACTGTTCCTTCCACCTTTGTCTTAGCTTCTGCCTCTTCCTCTCTTGTTTCTTCTACCTTGACCTCTTCCTCTTTCAAAGGACATCTGGGTCTTGAAGGCATGCTTTAGAAATGAGTTTTCATTTCTACTCAATCTCTGCTCATGTGTTATCAATGATGCATGTAGTTCATCAACTGAGTAGTTTGTGAGATCCTTTGTCTCTTCTATGGTGGTGACAATCACATCAAACCTTGAGGGTAGGATCCTCAATAGTTTCTCCACAATCCTCCTTTCTTCAAGAATCTCTCCATGAGACCTTATCTGTGTGACCAGACCAATCATATGTGTGAAGAATGAGTCAATATTATCTGACTCCTTCATGCAAATATTCTCAAAATCTCTCCTCAGCAACTATAGTTTTGATGTCTTCACTTTCTCCATGCCTTGATAGGCTATTTTGAGAGTTTCTCATGCTTCTTTGGATCTCTTAGCTGCTGATATCCTTGGAAACACACTCTCATGCACTTCTTGATACAAAAAATAGAGGGCTTTTGAATCCTTCTTCTTATTTTTCTTCAACAGATCTTTCTCTGCCTGAGTTAACCTATTAAACTCATTTTCATCGGCTGGTTCTTCAAATCCATTCTCAACAAATGCCCATAAGTCTTGGGAAGCAAGCAAATCTTTCATGGTTATTGCCCAATAGTCATAGTTTTTCCCATTAATTTGTGGGAGCTGAGTATTAAAGATACCCATGCTAGTGCTATCTCTAGCCATTCTTGCACTCTTCAAAATACTTGACTGTGTATTAAAATAATTGACTGTCTTCAACAGCAACACAGAAAACTAGCTTGAAAAATACCTTGGATTTTTTTCTTGACTGAGTCTTCACTCTGTTGGAGAAGTTGCTGCAGCAAGAAATCCTTCGTTCAGCTTCTTTGACACCTTCAAAGAGCCTGGACAAGCTCTAATACCATGATGGGAATTTCTGGTAATTCCAAACAAAACAAATAGAGAATAATGCTCTGTTTCTTTTCACAGCGGAAACTAAAATTGTTTGGGAGAACAGAGTTTGACACATGCACATAAAGGTTTGTATTCATTAATAAAAAAAACTAATACAATAGATCTTCCTCTTCCAGAGGGATTACAATAGGAATGCTTCAGTTCCACAAAAAAAAATTCACTCTGTCTTTCCTTGCAAATTTTACACTGTTGTGTGTAAAGTTATATTTTTCTTTCATACGCGCTGCAGCAAAAAAAAACCTTTTTTTTTAACTAACATTGCACACTGTATATTACAAAAAGAACACTCTATATCAGCTAGGATATGCGTGGAGGTGTCTTACTGGACCACCAACCACATTTACAATTAGATATGGGTTCTGATACAGTCTGCTGACAAAATCGGCCTTTCTAAGTTATCTGATGTCCTTCTCTGGTAGCTGAAATAAATTATGGATGGAGTTCCATGCCTGATAAATGGTTTCCACTGCTCGAGGTCATCCTCTTTGTCCTTTGACCATTTTCTTCTTTAAATGTTGTTGGTGAGGAGTAATGGCGCAAAGTGTTGGTTCTGGCGTTCTTCCTTCTTTGGGAACACAAAACAGGTTAAGGCATAAAGACCGTATGGCGGAGGCGTGAATATGACGAGAACAAATATGGGCCATCGGATCAAATGAATGGACGGCGGGGATCGTTTGCAGGTGAGGCGATGTGCGATGCGATCAGAGCGCATCGCAATATCACGTCGGCAGAAGACCAAACGGTGGAGACATAACACATATGGATGCGATCTGTGATTTGCGATCGAATCGCATCGCGGGATCGCAATCGGCATAAAAACACAGGACGTAGCGGAGGCAACAGGGCGCGGACGCGATTTGCGATATGTGATAATATCGCATCGCAACGTCGCGTCGGAAGAATGCAAGGGAACAAACGGAGGTAGTGAGCATGAATGCGATTTGCGATATGCGATCAGATCGCATCGCAAGGAAAAAACAGGCGGTTTTCTGAAATAAACGCTGCAGTTGGAATTACATTTCAACACGAGACCACTTCTTGGCACGCATCAACGGGTCACTATTAATGTGAGGCGAAGCCCTGCCTGAACATTTGAGCACATCTTCACTGTTATTCCTGCTCACTCGTTCGCTGCCAACAAATTCCCTGTTGTTGTTCTCTGCCACCAACGATTCCTCCTCTTTGTCTATGTATCACGGTCCGCCTTCATAGACCGGAGATCCTATCTGGACCTTGGCCAGTGTAGGCGAACCAGGCGGAGGCTCAACACTTGCTATCACAGACTCCAACAAATGACTCCATACTCATAGGCAATCGCAGGCTGCGCTCACTGCACCAGACTCGCTCTCGGTCTCATCTAACACCAGAGGTCTCGTCTGCGCCACATTCATTCGACTTCTACTTATATGGACAAACAAACAAAAAAATTCACATTATACTTTCTCAAAACAAATGTATATACTCTATTTCCTTCGGCCCAAGACGGGCCAAGCTCAAAAGGGGCCAGGGCCTTAGGGACTCAGATACCATGATAAGAACCGATAGCGCCAATTATTTTCGCATTCATTAATTAAATATTATAAGGAGTATTGTTTCATAGAAAAATTATCTTAGACATACAATCTGTTGGTTGAGAGAATATCTCAACTACACACCAAACTAAGGAAACCACTCCTATAAAATAAGAACAATCCCTTTGCATAAAATGTAACAATTGAGACAAGTAAAAATTATTATTCCAACGCTTCATCCAGTGGCTGCGAAGTTCGTACTCTCATATCATGTTTATAATCAAAAAGGTAAAACTTGCTCCCTAGAGCTCCTGGAGTTCTCACACCACATCGAAAAGAAAATTGTCAGCTTTATGCACAGAGTTGAGCTCCAATTGGAATAGCTTTCGGAAAAATATCAAGGGGATTTGATTTTCCAGCATCAAAATGTCGCACAGTATATCGAATCCTGTAAAATCAATCTTTCTTCTATCAAAAATAGGTTCATACTTATCATTATCTCTCCCGCTTAACTTGTGTCCACCCAAAGTCCTCAATATTTCTAGAATGAAGCAACCGTCCAAAGTAAGCATAACAACCAAGCACTCTGGCGTGCAATAGATATTTTCGTCGTAGGTGCACCTGAATTTGCTTTCATCGCGGAAGATCTCATCGATTGCACGCAAGGAGAACTCCAGATTATCTGAGTCAGGGCGGCGCCTATTATTGTACCTCGTCATTCTATCGAGGCTCTCTTTTTTTTATTCTCCATTCCAGAAAGATTTTCTCTGTTGGAATGATATGGACCCAAAGAAACGATTTGGGGGACATATGCTTTCTCATTCATCTCTTTCAGGAAGTTTGGAACTCTAAATATCGACACTTCCGACGGCAATTTGTGATCAACATAGGATTCGTGTGAAATACAAATAGTCAATGCTTTCTCCTTTATACATGGTGCGATTTCTCTATCGCCTGCTAATTCTTCCAGTGGTGGCCTCCGGATACAGTCAGTCCCCCTCTAGAGACGATTCCCATTCAAGCTCACTTGGCCGTGGAGGGGGTTCACCATCTTGGGATTCCAAATCAAAAGCACATTGCCCCATTGCGAACTTCGATGGCCCACTAAACAATATCCAATATCCCTACTGAATAGCCGAATCAGACTCGACCTCTACAGCACCGCTAAATATTTCAGAGACAACAAGCCACAAACCCAACTCGCTTGTAATACAATGAACCTTTTTTCCTTAATACATTCTGTAGCTTTAGTTTTTCGGACACCCACTGGACATTAGATTGATCACGGCACCCACTGGACAGAATTTCCGTGAAACTCTCTTTAACTTTGCTTATTGATTTGAGCACAAGTCCGTGACAAACATTCTATAGAGATTCCTCGAAATCTTTTATATAAATCTTTTCAATCATGGATCATCCAGACTTTTGATTGGAACCTGATGAGGCCCTGAATAAGAGGCCGCGCTGTATACCGTTTCCACGAAAATCTTTTCAATTGAGATTTACGGCTTACCAAAGTCATCGACACACTGGAATTCAATAAGTCTGATGAGGCCCCGAATAAGAGGGGGCGTTGTGTACTGAGACGGCAATTTGGCATTTTTTTCCCAAAATAATCTGATTGTGGGTGTGTTAAATACCTTTTGTTGATGGTAATTTGGCATTTTTTCTCCAAAAAAATTTGATTGTGAGCGTGTTTTATAATTTTTTTTTTATAAAAAATAAGTAGATTTAGTAATATCAAAAACTAGATTTTTTAATTTTATAAATTTAATAGTTATATAAATTTAATAACTATCATCCAGATTTCAAAAAATTCCCATCAAATTTCATCAAAATCATACAAAAATTACCATTATTTTTAAAACAAAAACACTGGATACTAAAATTACCATTATTTTTAAAACAAAAACACTGGATCCATCGATAGGATACAAGATACGAAAGCTTTAAAGAGCACACAATGACGAACAAGTTCATTGGCTAAACGTGTGTTCAAAACTGTGGGTTTCTCTGACAACGGGATGAAAGGATGTTTAAAGGATGGAATAAGAGAATTGATTCCTTGTCCTACATACCTTTAGTACATTTGAACAACTATGATTATTATAATTAAAAATAATATTATTCACATATAAAGAAATAGAAAAAGGTGGAACAATCATGGTGCTTCAATAATTATTATTCCCCGGCAGGAACAATGATAACACAAGTTGAAAGGAACAAGTGGTGGAAGCCACAATCATGGTCCTTTAATAATTATTATTCCCTAGTAGGAACAATATAACACAAGTTGAAAGGAACCAGTGGTGGAAGCCACAATCATGGTGCTTTAATTTATTATTCCCTGACCGGAACAATGATAACACGTGTTGAAAGGACAAGTGTTTTATATGGGGCGAGAACTTCATAAACTTAAAGGTCATGTGCAAGTTTTGGAAGTCGCTGATCTTTTCAGAATATGAGAAATTTGCCTCTTTGGGGCCTTTTTTCGCTTAATATTTTTTTCCTCCCTCTTTTCTCGGTGCATAGAAACCAATAATTTTTTTCCATATAAGTATTTATATAAAAATTCAATTAAATTATATCAAAATTACACTGAATTTTTATTATTTTTAGAACAAAAACGTCCCCTAATTAGGGGCGATTGATCCAAGAATCTTTGGATCCATCCAGAATTTACAAAAATATGAAAGTTTTAATTGTTAAAATAAGCTAATTACTTATGCATGAGGAGTTGGTTAAAATTAGAGAGTCAGTGCACTGAGTGTTGACTGTTGAGCGTTAAGTCGAGTTAAGTGATAGACGACTTTTAACATCTGGTTGCATGTGAAAATATTTTAGACAAGTCGGTAGTTGAAAACGGTTAAATACCCTTCACCGGGTTCATTAAAAGTATCAAGTTTTTGTGTGATTAAAAGAAAAACCACATCTGGTTGCATGTGAAAATATTTTAGACAAGTCGATAGTTGGAAACCGTTAAATACCCTTCACCGGGTTCATTAAAAGTATCAAGTTTTTGTGTGATTAAAAGAAAAACCACGACTCATATGTTTTGTGTGTGAATTTGTGTTTGTTCTCTTGTATTTTTCCAGCAAATTGATATGAAAGCGAAATCACAAAAAGCCAAAAAAGACAGATTAACAACCGTCACTGTGAAAAGAGATAAATATATTGTTTTCCTCTGGTTTAAATTATAACCCATCTTACTATGGTATACAAGGCGTTATAACATTGGTAAGCCTAACAGAGTCGTGTTACATCTCATGCACGCGAATTCCATCTGTGATTGGAAGCGTTAGAGGAATAATGCGGGAGTTCATTAACTTTGAAGGCGTTAACGCACAACTAATTTAAATGATACAGAGCATTAGCGTGGAGAAATCGATTAGTTTGAACGCATACTACCAAAGTTCGTTGTTTGACTTCTTGACGTGAAAGAACAAAGTGTTGGTGAAAAGTCTTTTCATAAATACCTTTAAAAGATTTTTGAACTTTGAAGAGTTATTAAGGTTTTTTATAAAGCTTTTGTTACACTAAACAATGTGCAGCAGAAATGAAATAAACAAATATACATAGCACTTTAAAAAACTACAAAATCATAACACACAAATTTAACGTGGTTTACCTAATCAATCTGGACTACGTCCACCAGAACAGAGGCATCAGCAATCTTATTATTCAATAGGAGATTACAACAAATTCTAATTCTCACACATACTCTCAGTTCACCCTATTTTCTCTATACTCTCTACACACTCTCACAATCCTCTTCGGGATTACATTTCTATATAGCTGGAGCATAAAACTGAATCATAAATTCCCTCACAACAAATATAAGATGTATTAACTCCTAATATAACAACTAACCCTATTGTTGTCACATACATGAGATTTTTCCCAAATTTAAGAAAACAGAAAATCTCAACAGCCTTTTTAATAATTTTTTTTTTTTTTTTTTTTTTTTTTAAACAGTTGAAAACGATCTTCAAAATAAAATGTTTTTTTTTTTTTAATTAAAAAAAAACAAAATTTGGAATTTATCAGAAAGGAGAAATTTTAGGGTTTTTATTGAAAGGGTTTTAAAAGAGAAATTTTTAGAGAAAGATGGCTTTCTCAAATTTCTAGCCCCAGTTCTGACCATTTACAGGGAAGGATTATGATGAGTGGGCCATTAAGATGGCAACCAATTTTGCAGGCACATGATGTTTGGGATTATGTCCAATTTCGATTTTCAGAACCTAAAAATGAAGCAGAAGAACGAGCTCTCACTAATGCAGAGAGGGAACAATGGAAGAAGGACAAAAAGAAGAATGCATAAGCATTGCAACTTATCCAGCAGGGAATGGATTGATTAGTGTTCTAGAAAATTAAGATCATGTTTTTAGCAAAGGAAGCATGGGATACTTTGGCAACAAACTATAAAGGTATGACCAAATTCAATATTGTTAAGTTGCAAAATACAAGGAGAAATTTTGAAAGTTTGCAGATGAATGAGACAAAGGACATCATTTCTTTCATGAATTGGGTCATAACTGTCATAAATTAGTTAAAAATTTATGGTGAAGAAATTAAAGATCAAGCAGTCATTGAGAAGGTCCTCAGATCTTTGTCTACCAAATTTGATGGTTTGGTAGCAGCCATAGAAGAAGCCAAAGATTTGACATCATTAAGAGTTGATGAGTTGATGGGATCACTTCTATCACATGAGGCAAGGATAGATAGAAATAAAGATTCCACTTTAGAAACTGCTTTCAAAAGTCAGATTTTTATTTCAAGAGATAGAGGTCGAGGCGGAAGTAGATCGAGAGGCAGAGGACAAGGCAGAAAATATGGTGGTCAGAGAGATGGCTGAGAAGAGCGTGAACATGAAACGTTCCTAACTCCAAGTTCCTAACTTGTCATACCATGCATGAACATTCTGATAACGTGTGGTTATTGGAAAGTGGTTGCAGTAACCACATGACAGACAATAAGAATTTGGTTGCAAATTTGGATCAATCTGTGAAAACAAAGGTAAAGTTAGGGACTGACAAGATTGTGGATGTAGATGGCAAAGGAGTAGTCAACAATCTGACCAAGTAGGGACAGTCGAAGACAATCTCAAAGGTATATTATATTCCTAGTCTCAAACATAATTTGATAAGTCTTGGTCAATTGACATAGAAATGAAACAAAGTTATCTTTCCAGGTCAAGAATGTGTTATATGACAAGCCCTCCAGAAAGCAAATGATAACGAAGGTGCAGATGACGACGAACAAACTCTTTCCTCTAATTATGAATTACAGTGATCAGGTCAATTATTTTACAGTTGCATGTTCTAATAATTATTAGTTATGGCACTTTCGATCTGGACATTTTCACTTTTTTGGTTTAAGATTGTTGCAACAAAAATAGATGGTCAGAGGATTACCTTCCATCAAAGAACCTGCTAGTACTTGTGAGTGTTGTATCTTGGGAAAGAAACACCGTGAAAGTTTTCCAAAGGGAGCTGCATACTGAGCAAAGAAACTTCTTGAGCTAGTGCATACCAACTTGTGTGGACTTGTAAGGACACAATCGATTGGTGGAAGTAGTTACTTCCTCACTTTCATTGCTGACTATAGGATAAAGACTTGGGTTTACTTCTTAAAGAAGAAGTCTGAAACTTTTGCAAGGTTTAAAGAATTCAAAGCTTTAGCAGAGAACAAAAGTGATCGACAGATCAAGGTATTGACGTCAGATCATGGCGGAGAATATGATTCAAATACATTCCATGATTACTGCAAATAACATGGAATCAGAAGACAATTTAAAACCAGATACATACCGCAACAGAATGGTGTAGCAGAGAGAAAGAACAAAACCATTATGAATATGACAAGAAGCATGTTGAAAGACATAAACTTGTCTAATTAGTATTAGGCAGAAGTAGTTGCATGTGTTATTTATGAGATCAACAGATCTCCTACAAAAAGTGTGATGAACAAAGTATCAGAACAAGCATGGTCAGGCATGTATTGCAACATATCTCATCTTAGAGTGTTTGGATGTGTAGCTTATGCATGTGTCTAAGGACCGAAGCGACAAATTGGATGATAAAAGTGAAAAATGCATATTTACTAGTTATAATGAGAAATCAAAATCTTACAAATTGTATAACCCTGTCACAAAGAAGACCATAATTAGCAGAGATGTTGTGTTCAAAGAACAAAATTCATGAAATGGGGTTGTAAACAAAACAACTGGTGCACAAGTGCCACTAATGGAAGAAGATAATGTAGTAGAAAATGAGTAGCAAGAATCATAGGGAAAGACACCAAACAGAGACACACCAACAAGAACTCCAAGTTTTTCAGAGCAACATGGATCTTCAAGCATACCAACAGATTGAGATTCTCCTAGCAATCAATTAGGTGATGAATCAAGAAATGGTAAGAGAAAGATGAGAAGTCTGAAAGATATTTATTGTCATTCCAACCTTTTTTGTTTGAAGAAGCAACTAGAGATGAAAATTGGGTGCAAGCCATGGATGAAGAAATTGAAGCTATTGAAAATAACAATACATGGGATTTGGTTGATTTTCCGAAAGACAAAAATCTCATTGGTGTAAAGAGGGTGTACAAGACAAAGTCGAATGAGAAAGGTGAAATTGACAGATTTAAAGCTAAACTTGTAGCAAAAGGATTCTCGCAACAACCAGGTATAGATTTTGGAGAAATGTTTTCTCCGGTAGCTAGATTGGATATGGTAAGAGAAGTTCTAGCCACAACAGCTCAGAACAAGTGGAAAGTATATCAGATGGATGTGAAATCAGCCTTCTTGAATGGAATTCTAGAAGAAGAAACTTATGTGCAATAGCCTCCAGGATATGAAGTTGAAGGTAGCAAATAGAAAGTTTACAAGTTGAAGAAAGCACTCTATGGACTGAAGCAAGTGCCTAGAGCTTGGTATAGCAGAATTAACAGCGAAATAATCAAGAATGGATTTTGAAAAAGTAACATTGAACCTACCTTGTACACAAAGGTAAATGAGCATGGATACATTTTGATTGTTTGTTTATATTTTGATGATATGATTTTTACAGGTGATTTGAGTTAGATGAATTTAAAGCAGCCATGATGAAAGAATTTGAGATGACAGAACTTGGTCTCATGAAATATTTCCTTGGCATAGAAGTTGAGCATTCTAAAAAAAAAAAAATAGTCAAAATAAATAGGACAAAGATTTGTTGAAAAGATTCAGGATGAAAAATTGCAAACATATCCCTACACCAGTTGCAATAGGTACAAATTTAAGCAAGGATGATGAAGGATTAAATGTCAATCCAACTCTATTAAAAAAATTGATTGGCAGTCGCATGTATCTCATAGCTACAAGACCAGATATTATGTAAGGAGTGAGTTTGATTTCCATATTTATGGAGACTCCAGAAGGCACATGTTGGAGTACAGGAAAAAGAATTATGAGATACATAGCAGGAACTAGAGATTGTGGCATAATGCAAGGGCAGAAAATAAGGATTTGATTAGATACATAGATAGTGATTTTGCAGGCAGTTTGGATGATAGGAAGAGCACTTCTAGTATTGTGCTCCGTCTTGGTTTAGGTGTGATTTCATGGGCATTTAAGAAGGATCCCATTGTGACACTTTCGTCAGCAGAAGCGGAATATGTAGCAGCAATATCGCCAACATGTGAAGCAGTGTGGTTAAGAAGAATATTTGATGGATTCAAACAAAAAGAACAAGGATCAACAACAATATATTGTGACAACACCTCAACGATTGCACTATCCAAGAATAGTGTGTTTCATCATAAGAGCAAACATATTGATATTAGATATCACTTTATTAGAGAACTTGTGAGCAATGAAGAAGTTCACTTGAAGCCTTGTAAATCTAGTGATCAATTGATTGATATATTTACAAAGTCATTAGCAGAAGATGTGTTTGAGTTTTATAGAAGAAACTTTGGTGTTGTAAGCCTAGCTGAGACATAGACCAGCAGTGTGTTTGAATTGTCATGAGTCATGTTTTAGTTTAGCGGTCATAATTAAGGGGGAGTGTTAAAATAAACTAATTAGTCCTGCATGAGGAGTTCTAAAATTAGAGAGTCAGTTAAATGAGTGTTGAGTGTTGAATCAAGTCAAGTTAGTAGATAGACGACTTTTAGTGTGTGGTTGCATTTCAAGATATTTTAAGCAAGATGCTAGTTGGAAAAAGTTAAATACCATTCACTGAGTTCATTGTAAGTATCAAAGTTTTTGTGTGAACAATAGAAGAGCCACAACTCGTGTGTTTTTTGTATGAATTTGTGTTTTGTCTCCTCTAACTTTCCAACATTAACGAGCACACAATGAAAAACAAGTTCATTTAGTAAACCTGTGTCCAAAACCATGTGTTTCACTGACCGCGAGACGAAAAGTTTTCTTAAATACCCGGCAATTTCTCTTCCATCTACAACAAGTTTTTCATGCTACCAATTTTCTTGACGTTTAAAACTATCAAATAAATCGAAGGTTCTGGTTCAAAAATACCAAACCAAACCGCACAAAGACGCACGCGGATGGGTACACTCACTGGCAGCGCATTGAAAGCCAAACAATCTTCCATTGAAGAACATCTCTGACTACAACTTCGTTGAATGGCAGCAATGTGAATTTGAGTCCCCACATTCTATATATATATATATATATATATATATATATATATATATATATATATATATAGCTACTTTTTGACAAGTAATGTAACAAATAATGTGGTTATTCATCAAATATGGGATTTTGGGCTAACATAGGACGATATAAAGTCAATTTTTTTCCAATATAACTTGATCTTTAAAACTTGTTATAATAGGAAAATATGTGTGACTTTGGTTTGCCAACAGAATTTTTTGTTTTTAAAGGATCTAGGGAAGAACTTAAAAAAAAAATTGATCACAGTATCTGTGGAACAGGGACACTTAGCTTGAGATAGCCAAAAGTTTGAGGCAATCCCTGCTCACAAAACTAATTGATGAGGTTGAGAAAGGAAAATTTTGTAGACAGTTCCTCCCCGGAAAAACTGGTTGAAAAAACAATGACCAGAGTGATTTTTCAGAAGCAAACTATCAGAGTGCTTGTGGAGAAGAAAAATTTCAGTGTCATAAGCAAATATCTTTGGACAATATTTGGAGAAAGAACCAATCGGAAAGCGCACATCATTTTCCACCGGCGGATCAAAACAATCTTCGGTGAAAAAGCAATATGAGAGCGCACAATCATTTTTTTAACATTTTCCACTAGCCTTTCAAAATGATGTTTTTCTTTCAAAGCTATGTTGAATTCATGTAGTGCCAATTTCAATGTTGGTGAAAGATTGTTTACACTTTAATGAAAAAATGTTATTATGAGAGATTAGGTAGAACAGTTTTATCCCTCAATTAACTCCTTCAACCTTTCTCATAAGATTTTAATATAGAAAGCAAACCCCACACTTGTTATTATCCCAAACAAGTTATTACACTAGTTTTGGAAAATATTCTAAACACAAGTAAAATAAACTGAGCTCCGAGCAATAAACGATTAATCGAAATCAATTACGGAATTATCAAATACTCCACACTGCGATTCATCTACATAGCTTGAATAATTTTGAATAATGCCGAACACCTAAAGTCACCTAAATAACGTGAATAATGCCAAACACCTAAAGTCATCTAAATAGCATGAATAATGCCCAATCAGGGGGCAACTGAAAGCCATCTAATGAATCTACAACAGAATATATGGTTACAAAATTTGACAAAACTAATTGCAAACCAAAAATTGTATTTGCATTAGATTAATTATATATAATTTTATTATTATTTTAACTCAACCAAACACGGAATTAAATATCTCAGTTCCAATTACTTAACAAGTAACCAAGAATTACATTTATGATGAGGAATCTCATTCGATGTACACAAGACAAGTAAGAGTTAAATCTCCAAGTCCCTCACTTAAGAAGTACTTGTCTTGATCTTCTTGTGTGCAACGTCTTAATTAGCTTCTTTAAACATCTTCGAAATCCCATAGAGCTAACTCCATCAAGTTGTCTCTTGATCTTCTTGTGTGCAACGTCTTGATTAGCTTCTTTAAACATCTTCGAAATCCCATAGAGCTAACTCCATCAAGTTGTTTCATGACCCTAGTAAAGGTGTAGTTGGAAAATTGGATTCTCTAGTTCCACTCTAGAACTCCCGAACCACAGATCTCCTGAACTCAATTACTAAACAACATCCCAAGTTGTCGCATAACCTCATGAGAATACCATTCTCACTTCAACAAATAATAGATCCTTCCCTAGATCCACAACCGAAGTCAATTACTGAACAACATCCCAAGTTGTCTCATAACCTCATGAGAAGACGAACGCCCCAAGTTGTCACATAACCTCATGAGAATACCATTCACTTCAACAAATGAGAGATCCTTCCCTAGATCCACAACCGAAGTCCATTAGTGAACAATGTCCCAAGTTGTCTCATAACCTCATGAGAAGACCATTCCCAATTCTATAACAAATGAGAGATCCTTCCCTAAATCCACAACCGAAGTCAATTACTGAACAACGTCTCAAGTTGTCGCAGAAAACCATTCCCACTTCTTCAACAAATGAGAGATCCTTCCATAGATCCACAACTGCGAAACTATATCGATAACCATCCATATTATGTTTTACACCACTTATTTCTTAAAATAGTTGCTTCAAACAATCAATCATATGTTTGCAATAAAACTGAACTAGTAGTTATTCTATGGACGAGCTCCCATCTATTGAGATACATTGGTATACTCACCGATTGTATAAAAAAACCATTTAAATATAAAATGTATCTAAAATCAATAATTACTTTTTTATCTGATTTTGAAAATTCATCATCACTTAATTTACCAACAATAATAATAATTTAACTACCACTATACCAGCAGAAGCATATGATCTAGGCAAACAATAGCTACATTGGAAGTTGTGATTGTGTTGTTGGCCTTTCCAGTGCTTGTTCTTCACTGTGCAGATTTCCCTGCCTCTCATTGGAAAAATGTGACATGCTAAATAATACCAAAGAATTATCCTTGCACAATGTTCCCCACCGCCAATGATCCTCGGTATTCACAGCAAATGCTGACTTCATTTTCAATTTCCAATAAACAACCCTTTGTTGGCTTCCATGAAGTTAGATTCACAACTAATCTTTCCCATAACCCGAGAATTCCGTTCGAGGCCGTATGTAGCGTGAGTCTTAATGGTATTTGTTTTGAGGGAATCCTGCACTAGTCGTAAGGGTTACTCCGCGGCCTCACCTAATACTTCTTAATTGATAGGGGAATGGAAAACCACAATAACAAAGCTTCACTGCGTATTCCTTCTTAATTGATCGGCGAATGGAAAAACACAATAACAAAGCTCCACCGCGTATTCTCTAGTGTAGTTTCTATGTGTGGCCTTCATCGGTTTGATACCTCATGCTGACAGGTCCTTTCCACACTGACAACATACGATGGGAGGAATGCTCAGCTTTAAAAGAAGGTTCGGTTGCAACCACTAACCAGCAGCTCCTTGACACAAATACCAGGCTTGGCTCCAGGCTCCATGACAATGGCTTCAAAAATTCAATGCGCGCGCAGCTTGGGTCAAAGCATCTCCTCCTACACAGTACAACACAACGCGACCTATTCTCGAAACATTCCGTAACACACTAGTGATCCAGAGCACATTTGGTTCTTCCTCCTGTTGGATCAGGGGTGGCTACAGGGAGGCCCCCGCTCCTCCAAAGCTCTCGCAATGCACTACCACATAGTATTCATTCAAAGACTTATTTTTCCACGGCCTCAACTTCACAACAACCAACAAACCCCACACGATGTTCACATCCCTTACCAAGCGGCTCGCTCACTTCTCCGCGTAGCCACAGAATATCTAGGGGCTAAACAGAAATGCCAAAACATGATGTACAGAGGGTTCCACACCAGTCAGATCTTTCCTCAAAACCAATTCAACTCTCGCTAATTACACAACTCAAACCAATTCAACTTATATCTAGAACAGACTATATTGGACAAAGCACACCACACTACACTCTCGCTAATTACACAACTCAAACCAATTCAACTTATATCTAGAACAGACTATATTCTGGGCACTTCTTAAGGGAGTTCTCACAAGAGTCACAAGAGCCACCGCCTTTGATACCAATTTGAGAAAATCAATTGCACACCAAAAACCAAAAATTGCAATTATACATATAAATACTTGCATACCAAACATTTTAATTTTATTAGATTATTTAAAAATAAAAATATAAATTGAAGATAGAAAATTCTATCTTAATCAAAGTTGAAAGTTGAAAATAGTAATTATATTTTAACCAAATCACGCAATATCAACTAGTTGAGTAATGTTGAAATGTAATTCCAACTGCAGCGTCGTTCAGCGACACTGCCTGATTTCCCCGCACCGTTCTTTGCCGGACAATGGTATTTTTCCAAGGGGCAGTGATCACAATCATCAATTGACACGTGTCTGTGTCGTCCTTTACAAAACCGCCATCCCCCGGCGCGTAAATCTCGGTTGAAAGAGACCTCCGGGGAATTACTGTCAACCGTTCGATTAAAATCAAGGTTTGAAGCTGTTCGATGGAAGTCAACGGTTGATGTACATTGACGGACAGTTTTTGTCAGTAAAGTAATTTAATGATATTTACTATGGTCGTAGATTGTAGGTAAAAGTTTTAATTTTAATGTTTTTTTTTTAAATTCACGGAAGTAGCTTTGTTTTTACGGCAGATGTAAAACAAAATGTTATGGTCTGTTTTGTTTTTTCATTGCAATGCAGCAACGTGAGTGTAAGGGTTTTTTTGTTGAGAGAACGAATTTGAAAGGTAATACGTAGCACGCAGCAGCGTGAATGTAAGAGGAGTAAAAAGATTTTTACACACAGCAATGTAAAAATATATACAACAGAGACAAAGTTTTATTTTAAAAATGCAGCAGCTTGAATGAAAATTTGTAAGCTAAGACAGAGTAATTTTCAAGAGATAGTGAAGTTTTTTTTTAACTGCATCTGAAGCAGTCTTGGAGAATCCCTCTGACAGAGGAAGAATTTTGTAACCACAGTTTTATTAATGAATACAAGTCTTTTTGTGTGTGTTCTGAAACTTTGTTCTTCAACAAAACAATTTTAGCTTCCCTGTGCTCAAAACAGAGCACTATTCTCTGTTCTGTTCATTTTGTTTGGAATTATCAGAAATTCCCAACATGGTATCAGAGCATGTCCAGGCTCTTTGAAGGTGTCAAAGAAGCTGAAGGAAGGATTTCTTGCTACAGCAGCTTCTCCAGCAGAGTGAAGACTCAGTCAAGAAAGAATCCAAGGTATTTCTCAAGTTAGTTTTTGTGTCACTGCTGAGGACAGTCTGTTCAAGTATTTTGAAGTATAGTTAAGAGTGCAAGAATGGCTGGAGCCAGCACTAGCATGGGTATCTGTAATACTCAGCGCCCACAATTTAATGGAAAGAACTATGACTATTGGGCAATAACTATGAAAGCTTTGCTTGCTTCCCAAGACTTATGAGAATTTGTTGAGGATGGTTTTGAAGAACCAGCAGATGAAAATGAGTTTAATAATTTAACTCAGGCAGAGAAAGATCTGTTGAAGAGCTATAAGAAGAAGGATTCTAAAGCCCTCTACTTTTTGTATCAAGCAGTGCATGAGAGTGTGTTTCCAAAGATAACAGTAGCCAAGACATCCAAAGAAGCATGGGAAACTCTCAAGATAGCCTATCAAGGCATGGAGAAAGTGAAGACAGCGAAACTACAGTTGCTGAGGAGAGATTTTGAGAGTCTCTACATGAAGGAGTCAGATAATATTGACTCATTCTTCAGACATGTGATTGGTTTGGTCATATAGATAAGGTCTCATGGAGAGATTCTTAAAGAAAGGAGGATTGTGGAGAAACTACTGAGGATCCTACCCTCAAGGTTTGATGTGATTGTCACCACCATAGAAGAGACAAAGTATCTCACAAACTTCTCAGTTGATGAACTACATGCATCACTGATAACACATGAGCATAGATTGAGTAGGAATGAAAACACATTTCTAGAACATGCCTTTAAGACCCAGATGTTCTTTGGAAGAGGAAGAGGTCAAGGCAGAGGAAACAAGAGAGGAAGAGGTAGAAGCCAAAACAGAGGTGGAAGAAACAGTCCAACAAATGCTCAAGGAAGAGGCAGCAACCCAAATCAGAACCAAGGCCAAGGCAGCAGCCAACAAAGTGGACAACATCATGCTCAAGGACAAAGGTATAATAAATCCACTGTCCAATGTCACTATTGTAAAAAATATGGGCATTATGCAAATGAATGTAGGAAGAAGTAGCATGATATGAGCACTAGAACTAGTGCAAATTTCACTAGAGAAAATATTAGCCAAAATAATTTGTTTTTTAGCTTGTAATATGGTTGAAGAAAAGAGTGAAGATGTATGGTTTCTAGACTCCGGTTGCAGTAACCATATGACAGGAAACATAGCCCTGTTTTCTATGTTAGATCAAAGTGTGAAGTCACAAGTCACACTAGGGACTGATAATAAAGTTTCTGTTATGGGAAAAGGAAAAGTAAATGTCTTAACAAAGAAAGGTGAAAAGAAAACCATAGCAGATGTTTATTATGTTCCTGGAATGAAATGTAACCTCTTAAGTATTGGACAGCTTGTTCAAAAGGGGTACAATGTTTTCTTTGTGGATGATGTATGCACCATCATGGATAAAACACCCAGCAAACAATGTATTGCTGAAGTGAAGATGACAAGGAACAGAATGTTCCCTCTTACGATGAAAGTAGATCTGAAAAATGAAGAAGAAATAGCAACAGTGACTCAAGAGGCTTTCCAAAGCGAACCAAAAGATGAAAATTGGTTGTGGCACTTGATATTTGGACATCTCAACTTTTGAGGTCTTAACTTGTTGAATAGAAAAGGAATGGTAAGAGGATTACTATTGCTAGAGAAACCAGACAGCCTTTGTGAAGGTTGTATCTTGGAGAAACAACAGAGAGAAAGTTTTCCATCTGGGAAAAGCATAGGGGCAAAAGAACCCTCAAAGATTGTTCACTCAGATTTATGTGGACTGATGCAAACTCCATCACTTGCAGGCAGCCACTATATACTAACATTTATTGATGATTTTACTAGAGAAACTTGGGTTTATTTCCTGAAGAACAAAAGTGAAGTGTTTCAAAGATTTTGCAATTTCAAAGCACTTGTAGAAAACCAAAGTGGGCTGCATATCAAAGTTCTAAGAACTGATATAGGAGGTGAGTATATCTCCAAAGAATTTCTACATTTTTGTAGAGAAAATGGAATTCATAAGCAGTTTACCACTAGATACACTCCCCAGCAAAATGGAGTTGCCGAAAGGAAGAATAGGACAATCATGGATATGGCGAGGAGTATGTTAAAGGCAAAGCATTTGCTAAATGATTATTGGGCTGCAGTTGTACACTGTGCAGCGTACATTTTGAATAGATGCCCTACAGAAGCAGTCATGAATAGAGTGTCGGAAGAAGCATGGAGTGGGACAAAGCAAGGAGTCACCCACATGAAAGTTTTTGGATGTGTGGCTTATGCACACATTCCAGATCAACTAAGGAAGAAGTTGGACAGAAAAGGGGAGAAACGTATTTTCATTGAATACAGTGAGGAATCCAAAGCTTACAGTTTATATAACCCATCCACCAAGAAGCTTATTGTGAGTAGAGATGTTTAGTTCATTGAGGAGGAAGCTTGGGATGGAAGCATAGAGAAAATAGTGAATGTAAAAAACTCTTTGTCACATGATGAAGATGATGAGGAGATGGCTGAAATACATTCCCAAACAGCAGCACCAACACAAGGGAAGCAAAAGACACCCTTGAGGAGAAATGAAAGTGCTTCTCCAAGCACACCACAAGGAGGAAATTCAAGTGCTTCTTCAAGCACTTGTACACCAAATGAAAGAGGTAAGAAGTTCAGAAATTTAAGTGACATTTATGAACAAGAGGCAGCAAATGAAGGTATGAACTCTTTGTTTGCTTTATATTGTCATGTTGATGACCCTGTTCATTTCGAAGAAGCAATTAAGGATAGGAAATGGATAGAAGCTATGGATGAGGAGATCAATGCCATAGAAAGAAACAAGACATGGGATTTAGTTGAACTACCAAAAGGAAAGGAAGTCATTGGAGTTAAATGGGTCTACAAGACCAAGAGTAATGCTGAAGGCAAAATAGAAAGACACAAGGCAAGACTGGTTGTCAAAAGATATAAGCAGCAGTATGGGAGAGACTATGAGGAAACTTTTGCACCGGTTGCTAGAATGGAAACCGTGAGAGCAGTGCTGTCCATAGCAGCACAAAACAAGTGGAAAGTTTACCAAATGGACGTGAAGTCAACATTTCTAAATGGAGTGTTAATGGAAGAGGTTTACATTGAACAACCTCTAGGCTATGAGAAGAAAGGCCAAGAGCACAAAGTGTGTAGATTGAAGAAAGCTCTTTATGCACTGAAGCAAGCACCAAGAGCATGGTACAGTAGGATAGATTCCTATCTACTAGAAAAAGGATTTGAAAAATGTAAGGGAGAACCCACCCTCTACATCAAAGAAAAGGATGGTAAAATACTAATTGTTGTGTTATATGTTGATGATGTTATTTTCACAGGTAATGATGATTATCTTATTGAAAATTTCAAGACAGTCATGAAAGAAGAATTTGAAATAACTGACATGGGTTTGTTGAGATACTTCTTAGGAATATAAGTAGAACAAAATGGAAATGAGATTTTTTTCTCACAAGCGAAATATGTTAATGAAGTGTTGGAAAGATTTAATATGCAGGAGAGCAAAGCGGCAATCACTCCCACAATGATGGGATTAAAACTCAGCAAAGAGGACAGCATCAAGGATTTTGATCCTAGTTTGTACAATAGCATAGTTGGCAGCCTCATGTATTTGACTGCAACTAGGCCGGATATAATGCATGCTATTAGTTTAATTTCCAGATTCATGGAGAGGCCAAAAGAAGCACATTGGCAGGCATCAAAAAGGATTCTGAGGTATGCTAAAGGTACTAAAAGGTTTGGCATTTTATATACTACTTCATAATGTTCAGATTTAATTGGATACACTGATAGTGATTAGGCTGGAAGTGTAGATGATCAGAAACGCACATCAAGTTATGTTTTTCACATAGGTTCAAGAGCCATTTCATGGGCTTCTAAAAAACAACCTATTGTAGCATTTTCTATAGCAGAAGCATAATATGTGGCAGCTATAGCAGCAATGTGTCAAGCAATTTGGATGAGAAGGATGTTAAGGAGTTTATGCCAAGAGCAAGCTAAAGGAACTGTGATTTTTTGTGACAATAGCTCAGTTATTGCATTATCCAAGAATGTTGTGTTTCATAAGAGAATGAAACACATTGACACGAACTTTCATTACATCAGGGAATTGGTAAACAATGGAGAAATTGTTTTAGTACACTGCAGAACTCAGGAGTAGGTTGCAGATATTCTGACCAAACCATTGGGGCAGAAAAGTTTTGAATTTTTGAGGAAATGTCTGGGTATGACTGATAACCCAATAGTTGAAATTAAAGGGGAGTGTGGAAATGTAATTCCAACTGCAACGTCGTTCAAAAAAACCCCCTGATTTCCCCGCACCACTCTTTGCCGGACAGTGGTATTTTTCCAAGGGGCAGCGATCACAATCATCAATTGACACGTGTCTGTGCCGTCCTTTACAAAACCGCCATCCCCCGGCGCGTAAAGCTCGGTTGAAAGGGACCTCCGGGGAATTACTGTCAACCATTCGATTAAAATCAAGGTTTGAAGCCGTTTGATGGAAGTCAACAGTTGATGTACATTGACGGACGGTTTTTGTCAGTAAAGTAATTTAATGATATTTACTATGGTTGTAGATTGTAGGTAAAAGTTTTAATTTTATTATTTTTTCTAAAAATTCACGGAAGTAGCTTTGTTTTTACGGCAGATGTAAAACAAAATGTTATGTTCTGTTTTGGTTTTTCATTGCAATGCAGCAGCGCGAGTGTAAGTGTTTTTTTTAGAGAACGAATTTAAAAGGTAATAGGCAGCGCGTGAATGTAAGAAGAGTAAAAAGATTTTTACACACAACAGTGTAAAAATATATACAACAGAGACAGAGTTTTATTTTAAAAATGCAGGAGCGTGAATGAAAATTTGTAAGCTGAGACAGAGTAATTTTCAGGAGATAGTGAAGTTTTTTTTTAACTGCATCTGAAGCAGTCTTGGAGAATCCCTCTGACAGAGGAAGAATTTTGTAACCACAGTTTTATTAATGAATACAAGTCTTTTTGTGTGTGTTCTGAAACTCTGTTCTTCAGCAAAACAATTTTAGCTTCACTGTGCTCAAAACTGAGCATTATTCTTTGTTCTGTTCATTTTGTTTGGAATTATCAGAAATTCCCAACAAGCAAATCTCTCAACCAAACACTAAGAATTAAATATCTCACTTCTAACTAAATTAACAATTAATCAACAAAGAAATCTCATTCAATATACACGGAAACCATTAAGAGTTAAATCTCTGAATACAAATAAAAGCCACAACATCATCTAATTCATTTATAAATGACCAAAAATAGACTATACTCTTGTAAGATCCATTTCCTGGGTAAAGATAAAGCAGCGAATAAGCTACTTATGTACTTGGGAGTATGGAGAAGACTGTTTGCACCATGGTGAAAAACAGTGCAACAATTGCCCCAAACAGGACTAGAAATTTCCATGATGATGAGAAATAGTCCTTTATACACTGGGCAAACTAGACCTTGAAGTTACTTCCGTAGTGCTTCATCACATCATCTTGCATGTGCTGGAAGATATCTTCCCGGGGCAGGGCGACACCCTTGCATAGAACACACCCTTGCATAGACCATTGAAGAGGGCCACAACCTCTGCATCACTCCCAATGTAGTTTTTAAGGACTGCACTACGTCTTGGCAGAGCCACGTCTTTTCCCGTGTCGATCAATTTATTCATCAAACACAGGTAACACAAAACGTAATTGTCTCCAGATGGCTTGCATAGCTCAAGAGCGATTAAGTTACGGAAGAGTACCTCTGTGTGGTCCGTGACATTGATCGGAGGAAGATCGATTGTGGCTTTCTCCCTATCGAAATAAATTTTCTTGATGCCTCCATTGCATCGCTGAAATTTGATGCCAGCATTACTTAATTCTACCGCAGGAAGGATGAATTTTTCGTCCTTCCATGATCTTTTCCTGCCGTTGTTGTCGATTAGAATTGCACATTCATAACCATCATCAGAAGTTGGAGACACAATGAGGTTTTGCAATAGACCCAACAAATGATGAACTTGTTCATGTGGTGGCTGCCAGCACCAATTTTTCATATCATCTTCATAGTCGAAAGGGTAGAACTTGGTCTGTGGAGTTTTCACCAGCACATCGAAAAGAATATTGTTGGCCTTTTCAACCGAGTTGTACTCCAATTCGAGTAACTTTCGGAAAACTACCAAGGGAATTTGATTTTCCAGCATCAAAATGTCGTTCAGTATATCGAACCCAGTAAATTCAATCTTTCTCTGGTCAAAAATAGGTTCATATTAGTCACGACCTTCCCAGATTAGCTGGTCTCCACCCAAAGTCCTTAATATTTCTAGAATGAAGCAACCGTCCAGAGTAAGCATCACAGCGAGGGGCCTTTGGCGTGCAAACCATTTTTTCCTCATAGCTATTCCCGATATTGTGCACATCCTCGAAGATCTTATCGATTGCAAGAAAGGATGATTCCCTATTATCTGAATCAGTAGGGTGCCTATTATTATTATCGAACCTGGTCATCATTCTATGCAGGGCTCTCTTTTTTTGATACTCCATTGGAGAAAGCTCTGGTCTGTTGGAATGATATGGACCCAGCGAAACGGCTTGAGGAACATATGCTCTCTTGTATTTGGTCTCTTTGAGGAAGTTAGGAACTCTAAATATCGACACAACGGACAGCAATCTGGGATCAGCATAGGATTTCTGTGGAATACGAATAGCCCCTGCTTCTTCCATTATCCATGTAAAATCAGATGCAACATAAGTAATCTCGCTTGAAGTGGTTTTCAATGCAAAACCAGATGATTGAGTGACAGATTCTTTAGCGCAGGCTGAAGTAGCTTCCAACTTAGATTCTCAAGCGGAGGCTCTAACAGCTTGCATTCTACAATGATATCGTCGTTCTGAGGGTGGAACGGTTGCTTCCAATTTAAACCCACATGCTGGGACTGATGCCGACGAGTCATAAGATGGTCGACTTGCAGAGCGGTCCTTCCGGTTGAGCGATGCCCCCATTGAGTTCCCGAATGAGACGGGACCTCTGCAGCGCCACTAAATATTTGAGAGACTTCATATGGTATGTCGTCTCACCCAACTTCCATCTATAAACATGCTTTACTTTTTGAGTTCAGGAGGACTTAAGGACAAAAATATTTTCTATGGAAAATTTTGGCTCAGTATTGAATAATTTTCAATATATATTTAATACAGGTTATTAAGTAATTTATATATGATATTAATATTTAACCTATAATTAAAATTAAATAATATTTTAATTTTAATTATAATTAAATAATATTTAAATTAAAAATAATATTCTAATTATAACGTATACATATATTTTGACATCTAAGATGAGGAAGAAATGTAATTTTCCCATGCTTAATACGAAGTTATAAGTTTATTTACATTGAGGTGGATAGATAAGTGAGTAAAGAATGTGGGAAAGAATCTCTAGCTCCATATTGTTGAATTAATAGTGAAGTAGAAGGGCTTCCACCTATACTAGAACGTATGGATATGGATAGTCCTTGTTTAAGGACATGTCATTGAGGAGGAGCCATGTGAAAGAATTCCTTATAGAAAATAAAATATTCGTTAAATAAAAGGTTAATATTAATTATAATAAAAGAGTTAGGTGAGTTATAATAAAAAAATAAAATTATATAGTTTATTAATTTTTTTTAAATGATGTGTAATTTTATTTTTAATGTATTTTTTATTTTATTTTATTATATTAAAAGAATATAAATTAAAAATAAATTATTATAGCTTTATTAAGTATGGATTTAACATGAACCAAGAGGGATCAAGTTTTTTAAAGTGTAAAATTTTTTTAGAGCCCAAAATACAATATGTAATTTTTCATTGTTTAAATTGTATTTTTGAATGTTATATGGAGTATATATAAGACCAAATAAATGTTTTAACCATAAAACTTTTTTTCCCACTATATATATAAGCTCGAAGGCTATTTACATCGATAAGGTGATTTGGTGTTGTTGCCATCAAGTCCAAAGGGGGAGATTGTTGGCATTATGAGACAAGTGTTGTACTTGATGGCAACCCTCTCATAGAAGAACATCTCAATTACATATAACCAGATCAATCTACAGATGTGACTAAATGCATGGGATGCAGGACAGCTCAAAGGAACAAGAAGATCAAGTTCTAAGTGTGACAAGTTAACTTTGCCATCAAGTCCAAAGGGGGAGATTGTTGGCATTATGAGACAAGTGTTGTCCTTGATGGCAAATCACACTGATGACAAATCATAGTGCAGAAGGATAGCAGCAAGGAATTGATGATCGGACTATAAGAAGAAGAGAAAATTCATATACGCAGGTTCATTAAGCCCAAGTCGCGTATACACGCAGGTTCGCTATATACCAAGTCGCGTATACGCAGGTTCATGAATGGAAAAGAGCGTACGTGTCGGAAAGCTTACTTTTGGTCCGTGGTAGTTAGTCCTCGATACTTGAGCCTATGTTTTTGGACCAAAGTATCTCGACAGACGTGTTGATCCCTAGTATTGAGTTGATGGTATTGTTTTACTATGGTTTTGGACCGTGGTATTATGAAAGGCCTAAACCTATATAAGGAGAAGATCATTAGGCCAAAGGGTGTGAGTGAGTAATGAATATCTGATGAAGTGTGAGATCCAAATGTTGGTTATGGTTGGTGATCTGAACCATGGTTTCACTCATGTGGAGGATGATGAACTATGGAACGGGATCTCAAGGCTTGGAATGATTATCTTCATATGGTTTGACTATGGATAGAGTAGATCTATTGACGCATGTTTATTGTTATGATCTGGGTATGTTTTGATATCTTTTATAGCTGCAGAATTATAAGTTAGGATTTGCAGATCTGTATGCAGGTTGTCTTTGCACCAAGAGCGTATACACGCAGGTTGGGTTTGTCCAAGTAGGTATAATGTGATGAATGATATTTGAATATGAAGTTGGATCTGGTTACTGTAATGTTGTCTATGTTGTTGACAGGGTTTTCAGTGATTCAGTATTGGGTGATTCAGAGATTGATGATGCAGGTTGTTTTATGGATCCAGTATGAAAATGTATGAAACGTGGTCCCGAGAAGATCGTAGAGTTCAGTAGGCTAGGTGCCTACGTACTGGTAAACATATCAGCCAGTACAAGAGCCAGGGGGTTGTAGCTCCCTTCCAGGAGCAGCTGGAGAAACGAGTAAAGGTTGGAGCATTCTGTAGGCAGGTACCTATGTACTAGTAAATGGATCGGCTAGTACAAGAGCTAAGAGGGTTGTAGCCCTCTGCAGGTTGTAGCCTACGTGCTGGTAAAGGACTGCACCAGTACATTGTAAAAGAAGTTTCTTATTAAAGGAAGATAGAAACAAATTGCAGCAGGTGGTTTTCACCCACATTGGGTTTCCACCTTATATCATGGTGTTCATGTGTGTGCTTTATGTGTGATGATCTGTTTTGTTATACTGCACCTGTTTACTGTTAATATGGTTAATAATGTTCTGATGCATTTACTGAAGATAAGCTAACTGAATCATAAGATTACTGCATATACGCTAGTTGCCCTTAACGAAGTCGCGTATATACGCTGATATCCTTAACTGAAGCTACGTGTATGAATCTGAGTATAAATTGAAAAGTTTTATCTGATCTGATAATACTGATTCACCCCCCCCCCCCCCCTCTCAGTATTATTTCCAACAATTGGTATCAGAGCAGGTCCTTTGGTAGAAGCTTGATCGCTTGAAGGAGATCCGTGGAACTATGGGAAAGAAGCCTAAGAAGAAAGCACCTAAGAAGAAGAAGACATCTCAGAAGAACTATGACAGTGGGAAAATCGATTGGGGATTAGGTATAAGAAGCTCTTCAGATTCAGAATCAGATTCAGAATCATTATCAGGTATGAATGTGTTATCCTCTGATGTTCCAGCTATATTTCCGTGTGAAATAGATGGAAGTGATAGTGAAACTACTGAATTTGCTCTTATGGGTGAACAAGAAAGATATCAAATAAAGGCAGTATTTAGAAGGCTTACAGACAAAATTAACGATCAACAAGATCTATTGAACAAAAGGGAATATGCTTTCAAAGAAGAAGTTACCAAACTAAAAGATCAATCAGAGGAAGGAAACAAGGTAAGAAAGTTACTCAAGGACAAGGAAAATCAATGTCAAAAGTTGCAGGGTAAAGTGACATCATTAAGAGATGAAGTCAATGAAAGAAGCACAACCATCAAGAAACTCAGAGATAGATCCAGTTACTATGAAAGTCTTGAAGCCACGATCTGCTCGCTAAAGGGAGATCTTGAAGAATCAAGGAAGCAGAATGAAGATCTACATCAAGCAATTGAAAAACAAGACAATGAAGTCACCAGCTTAAAATCTCAACTAGAATGTGCTTTCCAAGTTTGTCAAATGCAGCAGGATCTGAATGAAGAACAAGAAAAGGAGATTCTAAAACTAAGGGAACAAATGGAAGAAGGAAGGAAAGCTGAAGAAGATTTGAAAAAGCAATCTCTTGAAAAGGAAGAACAGCTTCAGGTTGAGGTAAATATCTTGAAAGGTAAAAGAAAGAAAAGGATAAGCTTTTACGATTTCAAGATAGTTCTAAAGTCTTGGATGATATTCTTAGTAGTCAAAGGTCTCCTGCTATAAAGACTGGTCTTGGTTTCCATGAATCTATTGAAGGTGAATCTAGTTCACAAGGTGAGGCAAGGAACTCTAAAGAGAAATCTAAAGTGATCAATGAAGAACTGAAAGATCCATCTCATCATCAACCAAGGAAAGAGATTCTTCAAAGAAAATCTTTTACTTCTCCTATGAATAATGTTGAATGTTATGTATGTCATAATCTTGGACATGTTGCAGCCAGATGTGGAAGAAGAAGAGTTCAAGACCATCATGTAGAAAGATCATCACATTCAAGGTACTTTAATGGATATTGCTTTGCTTGCAATAAGTTTGGTCACAAAGCTGCTGATTGCTACAGGAGGAATATGAAACATGTAAGATGTTATGCATGTAACAAACTTGGACATATAGCAAAGGAATGCAGGAACAAAGGACGGACATCACACCAAAAGGAGAAAACATCATCACACTTGAAGATATGGAAGAAGAAGGAAGTTCAGCCAGAAAGATGTGGCACAACACAAAATACTCAGGTTCAGCACAACACAGACATAATAAACTCAGAGGGAGCTGAAGGTGTAAAACTTCAGTGTCCTGAAACTCATACGCAAGTTTCATAAACTGAAGTCGCGTATATACGCGAGTTATACACTGCAAAGTCGCGTATATGTCAGTCTATGCAAAAGCAATGGGGACAGGCTCAGAAAAGGGGTCTGATATGATTCAATCCAGTATCTGCTCTATTGGTTAACAGTTACAGTGTGCTGAGAATGTCTAGAAATGACTTGATACTTGTAAGATGCTAGAAGTGTTTTAATCCTAACTTGATGGTGATGATGTCTTGATGCTTACTACTGATGTATGCATGTTCAGATCTAACAGCAAACAGATGGCACAGGTTGAGGGGGAGAATATGCCTTTAATATTGCATTGTTGGCATTATGGATTAATAGTCCTTGGTGATGTTACTTATATGGCTAAATGATATATCTTTCTTGTGAGTAGTCCATGATAAAATCTCATATGATTCTTGGGGTTTCATAGTTGATGTTCAGATCAGATTTATGGTTGACTCATTGATGATGCATATATGGTGCTTACATGGTGATCTTCATAAGGATAAGGAGAAGTACAAAGCTTGAATACACATCTTCCTCACTTGATGATGAGTCACTCATATGCTGCTGTCGTCATATGCATAAAGATCATACAGTTATGATGCAGGCACTCTTGTGGATAAGGATTGTTGCTGTTGATGATATCAAGAAGCTTTGTCAAATGAGCTTGAGCTCAAGATACATAATGTTGATACATGGATAACTACTCAAAGTTGCTTTGTTGGAGACATGGTGATGAGTTCTTATCTATATGATGATAGGCTGATACTTACATATGTTTATTGATGCAAATGTTCCCAAGTAATGATACTTGGATCATGTAGATCTTGACGTTGATGTAATGGCTATGGTGGTTTCACACATAATGTGAATGATTTCAGGATAATGTTTAAAAAGGAGGAGTTGACATCTATGTCCAGACATACCTTGTTGTAGGACATTTTACAGGTTGCTGATATGGAAATGGTTGTACGCGAGTTTCATAAGGCCTATCCGCGTATATACGTTTGTTTATGTGGATGCCGACGCGTATATGGAGTTTTGAAGGAAATCAGCAGGGACAAATGTTGGTTACAGAGAGTCTGATATGGGTCTGACAGAGACCATCTGGCACAGGTTCAGGGGGAACAGATAATCTTCCAATGATGCATTGTTGGCATTATCTTAGAAGCTTTTTGTTCTAGTTCACATTCATTGTTGGTTTCAGGTGGAACAAAGGGCGAAAGGAGAACAGAAGGATCTCTTGATTACTGATCTGAATGGTGATTGACAGATGCTGCCAATATCAGTTATTGGTGACATTCATAAGTCTTACTCTAGATATTTCGTCTCTATGTCATATATCTCTTTTGTGGTATCTCTTTCATGGTGTCAAGGTCATGTAATGGCCTATTTTGGTTTCCCCACTATGCCTGGGATGATTGATGCAATGTGATTAGTTGTCATATGTAAACTTTTGATATATCCCCACTTGGTTGGGTGGATGAGTCAACTTTTGTATATCCTCACTTAGTTGAGAGATGGATGTATGTATGAGTCTTTGGTGATAGGAAGGTATTTTATGATGTATAGAGTCATGTTCTTCTTGAAGAACATCTTTTGCAGATCTTGCCTACAGTCAGGAAGAGCATGAATAGCACACTTCAGCAGTACAGAGACTCGGCATGTACTCAGGGGGAGCTTTGACAGATTGGTACACTTTGGTATATACAAAGGGGGAGATCATTAAGAGATTTTAACAGATACTCAGGGGGAGTATGGACAGCGAAATGTTCAGCAAAGGAAGAGAACATCTTGGTCCACCCTTTGCCCTTGATGTCAAAGGGGGAGAGTGATTTGGTGTTGTTGCCATCAAGTCCAAAGGGGGAGATTTTTGGCATTATGAGACAAGTGTTGTACTTGATGGCAACCCTCTCATAGAAGAACATCTCAATTACATATAACCAGATCAATCTACAGACGTGACTAAATGCATGGGATGCAGGACAGCTCAAAGGAACAAGAAGATCAAGTTCTAAGTGTGACAAGTTAGCTTTGCCATCAAGTCCAAAGGGGGAGATTGTTGGCATTATGAGACAAGTGTTGTCCTTGATGGCAAATCACACTGATGACAAATCATAGTGCAGAAGGATAGCAGCAAGGAATTGATGATCAGACTATAAGAAGAAGAGAAAATTCATATACGCAGGTTCATTAAGCCCAAGTCGCGTATACACGCAGGTTCGCTATATACCAAGTCGCGTATACGCAGGTTCACTATATACCAAGTAGGGTATACACGCAGGTTCATGAATGGAAAGGAGCGTACGTGTCGGAAAACTTACTTTTGGTCCGTGGTAGTTAGTCCTCGGTACTTGAGCCTATGTTTTTGGACCAAAGTATCTCGACAGACGTGTTGATCCCTAGTATTGAGTTGATGGTATTGTTTTACTATGGTTTTGGACCGTGGTATTATGAAAGGCCTAAACCTATATAAGGAGAAGATCATTAGGCCAAAGGGTGTGAGTGAGTAATGAATATCTGATGAAGTGTGAGATCCAAATGTTGGTTATGGGTTGGTGATCTGAACCATGGTTTCACTCATGTGGAGGATGATGAACTATGGAACGGGATCTCAAGGCTTGGAATGATTATCTTCATATGGTTTGACTGTGGATAGAGTAGATCTATTGACGCATGTTTATTGTTATGATCTGGGTATGTTTTGATGTCTGGTATAGCTGCAGAATTATAAGTTAGGATTTGCAGATTTGTACGCAGGTTGTCTTTGGCAAAAGAGCGTATACACGCAGGTTGGGTGTGTCCAAGTAGCGTATACAATGTGATGAATGATATTTGAAGATGAAGTTGGATCTGGTTATTGTAATGTTGTCTATGTTGTTGACAGGGTTTCAATGATTCAATATTGGGTGATTCAGAGATTGATGATGCAGGTTGTTTTATGGATCCAGTATGAAAATGTATGAAACGTGGTCCCGAGAAGATCGTAGAGTTCAATAGGCTGGTGCCTACGTACTGGTAAACATATCAGCCAGTACAAGAGCCAGGGGGTTGTAGCTCCCTTCCAGGAGCAGCTGGAGAACGAGTAAAGGTTGGAGCATTCTGTAGGCAGGTACCTATGTACTAGTAAATGGATCGGCTAGTACAAGAGCTAAGAGGGTTGTAGCCCTTTGTAGGTTGTAGCCTGCGTGCTAGTAAAGGACTGCACCAGTACATTGTAAAAGAAGTTTCTTATTAAAGGAAGATAGAAACAAATTGCAGCAGGTGGTTTTCACCCACATTGGGTTTCCACCTTATATCATGGTGTTCATGTGTGTGCTTTATGTGTGATGATCTGTTCTGTTATACTGCACCTGTTTACTTTTAATATGGTTAATAATGTTCTGATGCATTTACTGAAGATAAGCTAACTGAATCATAAGATTACTGCATATACGCTAGTTGCCCTTAACGAAGTCGCGTATATACGCTGATATCCTTAACTGAAGCTACGTGTATGAATCTGAGTATAAAATTGAAAAGTTTTATTTGATCTGATAATACTGATTCACCCCCCCCTCTCAGTATTATTTCCAACAATATAAATATATATATATATATATATATATTATATATTTATATATATATATATAATATAGATGAGGTCATTTCTTGCAAGCTCTGATGGCGCGCACACGTGAAGGTCTCGGCTAAAGGGTTTCACTGAGATTGACCGCAGCATCGACGCGGCTAGGGTTTTTCAGATATTGCACAGCATCACCGTCGCGGTCACTGCTCTGGGACACTCTAGCATCAACTCCACCATTGGATTCTCCACCCGTCGCTTTCGGTCACCGTTCAGGAGACAGTTATGGCAGACATTATGGAGCTAGAGGCGGTGGACTACTCGGAGGAACCTACACCGGACAAGGTTATATTCGGGAACCCTAGTTTCGCTGCTCGCTCACAGTCCGCACCTTCTTCATCAGCGAATGCACCGGATCTGCCGCAGTACCCGCCCACCGTCTCGCTGCCCGCTCACTGCACTTCTCAGTCTATTGCAGGAGCGAACCCTATCGATTCCCGCAATTTGAGGTGCCCCCGCTCTCGCCGGGCTCACTCCATTTTCTGGCTACACACACTCCCCCTTCGCCCTCATTTGATCCGCTCTCCCACCCACTCCTTTCGGCACCCTCACCCAGCCCGCCGGTACCCTCTGCAGCAATTCCATCATCTTCGGGAACCCGCCCTTCCGGCTGCTTTGAAACACCTGCTGTTAAAATCAAGCCCGCAAAACCCTCATCTCTGGAAGGTATAACTAATCCCTTGGTGGACCACCCGTCGGCTCCTCGCACCTGCAAGAAAAAGACCAAGTGCATCAAGGCTACGTCTAAAGACATCACCATTAGGTTCGACGAATCCACGTCTCTCAGCGATCTCATGGACATGGCTAACACTGTACTGGTAGGGCATGTCTGGGGCAGGGCATACTCGGCGAAACGGCTCACACAATGGGTGAAGGAAATCTGGGGCGGTGTTCTATTCGACCTTCCTGTGGTCCATGTTCTCCCCAGAGGATGGTTTTCCCTACATTTCACCAAGGAAAGTCACACAAATCTGGTTCTGGCCAGATACTGGCATATTGAAATGGCCCCGGTCCTCCTCAAGAGATGGAGCCCCCTTTTTGATCCAGAACGCGAACAGATCGGAGCCGGACCGATATGGGTGCGCCTGCCTGGCCTCCCACTGCAGTTTTGGGCCGAAGAAGTCTTCATTAGGATCGGGAATGCCCTGGGTACATACCTGGATTACGATCGCACATTTGTTGAATCAAGGAACCGAACCCTAGCGCGTATATTGGTACATTTAGACACCCGTGATGGACTCGAAGAACAGATCACACTACAGTGGGGAAGATGTATCAGGGTGCAGATCCTTGATTATGAAGGAGTCCCCTTCCGATGTAGGCGATGTCACAAAGTTGGGCACCTCATCAAGGATTGTCCACTCATCAAGAAAGCAGAGGAATCTCCGAGGGTTACACCGGCTCCAACCAGAACGACATCTCCTATTACCACTCGACCTACCTCTTCGGGACTGCCCCAAGCGACAACCTCACCTGCGGTCGATCCGGGACTGCGGCAACCCTCTGTTAGGGTCCCACCCTAACCCCCTTATTTATGTCATGGGATCACGTCATAGTCAAGAGTCAATAAAGCCCATATTAATATTTGTAAGTGGTTAACCCGCAATTAATGACGGGACCACAGTTAGTTGCAAATGGGCGGTAGTATTAGATAGATGGTATTAATAAAACCCACGGTATTGGCCCGTGGTATTGCATGTATGAGTCATATATAAAGGATAGAGACTCCCTGCGAGGAGTGTCGTGTCTTGTTTTTGTAATCGAGCTCTGCTCTATTGGAGGTTGCCCCTCGAAGAGGCTGTGAACATTTCTCTCTGAATATAAAATCATTGCTATTCTGTGTTCTGGGTATCTTTTCTTCGCATATTCTGTGTTCTGGGTATCTTTTCCTCGCATATTCTGTGTTTGGGTATTACTTTGCATGTTAAGAGCATAACAAGTGGTATCAGAGCACTTTCCAGGGCTCGGTGGGATCTCCAATTTTTAGAAAAAAAATCGTTGGCTAGAGACGTGTTCCGGCGTCTTTAAACCACGGGATCTGTCGTTAAGCGCATAAACCTGCGGATTTGGGGAGGCATGCACGCAGGAAATACAAGAGGTGGTCACGTCTGTTGGACTCCCTTGTAACCCCTGTGGGTACTCCTTCGAGTAGTAGTGCATTAGACAGAACCGCGCACGGACTGTCTTCCACGTACCCTCTGGGTATATAGGAAGCCCCCTAGCTCCCTTGAAACCTCACCATAGATAAACCTTCGGCCGTCTTGTGGCTACAGTACACCGAGAACAACACTAGGAGAGATTACTCGTCCGTACGATAGGGTAGTCGGGTTGTACGGCTAAGGGTACGGTCGATCCTCCTTAGTTAGAGCCCTGAAACATTGGGCCGAGTACTACTGTCAGACCCTTATGTATATTGCGATCTGTAGCACCTGACACTCCTCAAGACCATAGTTCCCTTTGTATCGGGGGATCACACATCATCTATTCCAGATCAACAAGTGCAGCAGCAGCAGACATCAGTCCCGCAGCTCCATCAGATCAGCAGCAGCAGTTGTTCCACCATTCAGATCTCTCAGCTCCACCAGATCGGAGTAGTTGTGAAGGGTTCCTGTACCTGGATATAATTTTCGTAGGACTTTTGGCGGCATTGACATTTTGAGGATTTGGTGACTGCAGTATTGATCAGGAAGGAGATCTTTCGAAGCGCTTATTTGTGATCTAGCCCATCAGCATCAGGACGCCGAGCTGAGCACGGTGGTACCATTCAATTTATTAGAAAAAAAAAATTTGGCGGTCCCAATTTTTCATCAAGTTGGTGTATGGTAGAAACTAGAGCTCAAGCAATGGCCAATGAAAGGCTAGACAAACTTGAAACAGATATGAACGAGCTCAAAACTACGATTAATGGACTAACTAGCCTGGTACGGCAAGCACTCGATAAGGGCAAGGAGCCAGCTGTCGAGGAACCGTATAATGACCATGAACACCATGAGGGTGAGTCTAGCCACTCTCCTCACCTCTGGCACACCCATTCACCACCCAGTCAGCGACCTCCCAAGTTGGATATGTGGAAATTTGACGGTTCTCACCCGTCCGCATGGCTAGCACAAATGGACCAGTATTTCAAATTGAATCGTCTCCAAGATGATTGGACTAAGCTTGGAGTGGGGACCATGTACTTGGACAATGAACGATGGCAATGGGCGGAATGGCATCAACGTCGCCATGGACCTTTTCCGAGTTGGGCCCAATTTGCCAAAGCTCTTCGAGATCGCTTTGAACAGGGAGACTCCTTTTTGGGCTGTCTCTCTAAGTTCCGACAGACGGGTACAGTGGATGAATATATAACCGCTTTTGAAGCCTTAGCCTTTCGCACTCAGCATCTCTCAGATGAGTTCTACACGGAATGTTTTATCAGTGGTCTTAAAGAAGCCATCAAAGCTCAAGTTCTACTCCACCACCCTCCAACATGGACGGAGGCTTGCCAGGTAGCCCGTAAGGTGGAACGTGCCATAACAGCCCAATACAGTCGCCCCAATTTCCCCACTAAAGGTCGTCCCCCACAAGCTCACAACACGACTCAGACACTTAAGGTCCAAAAGGTGTCACCTCAGGAAATGGCCGAAAGAAGGAAGCAAGGACTATGTTACTACTGTGATGAAAAATATTCCCCTGGTCATAAATGCAAGGAGCCCAAGTTTTTTCAAATAGATGCCACTGACTACAGCTCCACCGAGGAAGATCCACCTCTTGAGGAACCGGAGGCGATCGAAGAAGACAACCAAAAGGAGATTGTATCTGACGAACCAGTTATTTCGCTCAATGCGTTGGCAGGAATCTCTTCCCCCCAAACTCTCAAAATCAGGGGTTTCCTTAAACATCGCCCAGTAATAGTCTTGATTGATAGTGGCAGTACCCATAATTTCATCCATCAAAAAATCGCCGAAGTAGCGCATTGTTTTGTACGGGCAGTTTCTAACTTCCAAGTCCAAATTGCAGATGGGGGCACAATGAAATGTGAAGGCCGTTGTGAAAATGTCAAACTTCAAATGGGGGATTATCAGTTGAAAACCCACATGTTTGCCATACACATGGGGGGATGCGACATTGTCCTAGGCGTTGAATGGCTCCGCACCCTTGGGCCAATCACAATGGATTTCCAGGAGTTATATATGAGCTTTAAGCAGAACAACTCCACACATACCCTCCGTGGCCTCCAGGCGGGAGCCCCCTTTGTCATCAGCTCGCATCGGATGGAAAAATTGTTAAAAAAGGGTCATCATGGAGTGGTAGCTCAATTTAATGCCATCCAGGTAGTCGAAACCAGGTCTCTGCCAATTCATCCTGAGATGCAGCAGATTTTAAATAACCATCGGATGGTCTTTGACAAGCCTCATGAGCTTCCACCCTCGCGAGGGGAACATGATCATAGAATCACCTTGGTTCCAGGGGCCTAACCCCCAAATGTGCGGCCATACAGATATCCGTTCACTCAAAAGAATGAAATAGAAAAAATCATCAACGAATTGTTGGAAGCAAGTGTCATTCGTCCCAGCATTAGTCCTTATTCATCCCCAGTGGTGATGGCCCTCAAGAAAGATGGGAGTGGCGGATGTGTCCCGACTTCAGGGCCCTCAACAAGTTGACCATCAAAGATAAATTTCCCATTCCGGTGGTTGACAATTTGCTGGATGAACTCAATGGGGCTCAATTCTTCACTAAGTTGGATCTTCGCTCCGACTACCACCAAATTCACATGAAGGAAGTCGACATTCCCAAGACGGCTTTCAGAACTCATGAAGGCCATTATGAGTTCCTGGTCATGCCATTTGGTCTCTGTAATGCCCCTTCTACTTTTCAGAGTCTTATGAATCACATCTCAAACCATATCTCAGAAATTTGTCCTTGTCTTCTTCGATGACATTCTCATCTATAGTGGCACTTGGACGACACATCTTCAGCATGTAGATCTACTCTTGCAACTGCTCCGCAAGCACAAATTATTTGTTAAGATGTCTAAGTGTTCGTTTGGCATGGAATAAGTTGAGTATTTGGGCCACATTGTGGGGCGTGAAGGTGTCAAGGTGGACCCCAAAAAGTTCCAGGCAATGAACGAATGGCCTCAACCTAAGACTTTGAAGAGCTTGAGAGGATTTTTGGGTCTCACAGGCTATTATCGTAAATTTGTCCGCAACTATGGCCGCATAGCGAAGCCCCTCACTCAACCCCTAAAGAAAAATTCCTTCTTCTGGACCGAGGAAGCACAACAGGCATTTACCGCTCTCAAAAACGCCATGTGTACCACTCCAGTCTTAGCACTACCTGACTTCACCAAATCATTTGTCATTGAATGTGATGCTTCGGGTACAGGTATTGGGGCAGTCTTAATGCAGGAAGGGCGACCATTGGCCTTCAAAAGCCAACAACTCAGTGGGAGGAATCTGGGCCAATCTACCTACGAAAAGGAGATGATGGCCATCTTACATGCAGTCGAGACCTGGCGACCTTACTTATTGGGGCGACGTTTCTAAATCCGCACAGATCATCACAGTCTTAAATATTTTTTGGAGCAACGCCTATCCTCCCCACAACAAAATAAATGGTTAGCCAAAATGCTGGGATATGATTATGAGATCATTTACAAGAAAGGGAAAGACAACAGTGTAGCAGATGCATTATCGCGCCAATTTGAGGAGGAAAGTACTCTGCTCACAATTTCCCTTCCCATTCCAGACTGGATTGAAGAGGCTCGCAGGGAATGGTTTTCACACACAGGGCTCTCCCAACTCATTTCTCAATTGCAGGTAGATCCTAATTCCAGCAAGGGCTACTCGTGGCAGAATGATATTCTTCGCTACAAGGACTGAGTCGTAATATCACCAACATCTACCCTCAAAAGTCGCCTTTTGGCAGAATTGCACTCATCTCCCATTGCAGGACATTCGGGCTTACAGAAGACGTATGCTCGCACTAGAAGATCATTCTTTTGGACAGGCATGAAAAAGGATGTCCTTACTTTCGTAGCCGAATGTGATGTCTGTCAACGCCACAAAGGGGAAACCGTCAACACACCAGGCACCTTACAACCATTGCCCATTCCGGCCTCAATTTGGACGGAGGTTTCTATGGATTTCATTACAGGTCTTCCAAAATTAGGGAACAAGTCAGTCATCATGGTGGTTGTGGACCGACTATCGAAGTACGCTCATTTCTGCGTCCTACCCCACCCGTTTACACCAACCTTGGTTGCTCAAACTTTCATGGATCAGATCTTCAAATTACATGGCATGCCCACTTCTATAGTGTCCGACCGCGACCCGATCTTCACCAGCAATTTTTGGCAGGAACTCTTCAGAATACAAGGCACTCAACTCAAACTCAATACTTCATATCATCCGCAAACAGATGGTCAAACCGAAGCCATCAACAAATGTCTAGAAACCTACCTTAGGTGTTTCACTTCTGAAAAGCAACACCTTTGGGCACAGTGGTTACCTCTGGCTGAATGGTGGTATAACACCAACTATCATGCCACCACCAAAATGACTCCCTATGAAGCAGTCTATGGTCAACTTCCGCCTTCCCCTACTTCTTATCTCAAGGGATGCTCCAAAGTACAAGCAATGGATCAACTCCTACAACACCGTGCAACCATGCTCGCCCATCTTCGCGAGAATCTTCATCAAGCTCAGAACCGCATGAAGCAACAGGCCGACCAACATCGCTCAGAGCGCCAATTTCAGGAAGGGGATCAAGTCTTTTTGAGGCTGCAACCATATAAGCAAACATCACTCAAAGATAATGGTTGTCAAAAGCTCGCTCCAAAATTCTATGGACCATACCAAGTACTTCAGCGCATTGGAGAAGTGGCTTACAAGTTGGCTTTGCCCCCTACGGCAAAAATCCATCTAGTTTTCCATGTATCGTGCCTCAAGAAAGTGATTGGGAACAATTGCCGAGTTCAAACCAGTCTACCTGAATTAGACGAAGAAGGGTCAATCTGGCTTCAACCCGAACAGATTCTAGACACACGAGACAAGCACCTGCGCGGCCGCATGATTAAGGAGGTCCTCGTCAAATGGAAAGACACCTCTCCGGAAGATGCAACTTGGGAACCAACCACTATTCTTCAGCAGTTTCCGCAGCTTCAGCCTTGAGGACAAGGCTAGTCTTAAGGGGGAGGGCATGTTAGGGTCCCACCCTAACCCCCTTATTTATGTCATGGGATCACGTCATAGTCAAGAGTCAATAAAGCCCATATTAATATTTGTAAGTGGTTAACCCGCAATTAATGACGGGACCACAGTTAGTTGCAAATGGGTGGTAGTATTAGATAGATGGTATTAATAAAACCCACGGTATTGGCCCGTGGTATTGCATGTATGAGTCATATATAAAGGATAGAGACTCCTTGCGAGGAGTATCGTGTCTTGTTTTTGTAATCGAGCTCTGCTCTATTGGAGGTTGCCCCCTCGAAGAGGCCTGTGAACATTTCTCTCTGAATAATAAAATCATTGCTAATCTGTGTTCTCGGTATCTTTTCTTCGCATATTCTGTGTTCTGGGTATCTTTTCCTCGCATATTCTATGTTTGGGTATTACTTTGCAGGTTAAGAGCATAACACCCTCTCCGCCAAGGACCAGGGCTCGCTCGGTAGTTGAAGATGGTACGGTCTCGGGTACTCTTTCACTCCCCATATTTACTTCTTTTGATGTTATGCATGAATGTGGCTCCACCTCTCAGACCTCCATGGTTCACTGTGCATTATCATCCCCCCCCCTCATATGCACTACAGAGCCCACTATTACCACTTCCTCCCCCATGGCTAGCCCCCCCTATCACCCTCGGAACCCTCCCCTCCTCATACTTATTTCCTCCGCCCAGGTCTCTTGCCAAAGAGCCACCCATCAGACATTCGGGCCTGGGCATTGCGGTGCCAGAGGTTGGGACCTTGCCTACCAGGGGTAGAAAATCTCATCTTTCAAAGGCTATTAAACAAGCTGGGGCAGAGGTTGTATCAGGTCGGCAATCCACCATTGACGGGGTCCTTAGAGCAGGCCATACCCCGAGAGGTGTTCCCCCATGAAGTGCCTATCCTTCAATTGCAGAGGATTGGCTAGTTCCTCCAAGAAACTAGCCATGAAGCGGCTCATAGAATCTGATCCTATTGATATTATCATGCTTCAAGAGACCCTCTGTTCCGCAGATCAGATTACTCGAGCCATGCAAGCCATGACACCTGGCTGGATCTACACTGCCCTTGATGCCGTCGGCCGTTCTGGTGGTCTGGCCATTGGAATTAACCCTCGCTCTATTAAAGTGGACTCGTCTTGGGGGGGATCAGGATTTTTGGGGCTTGACATATTCTCAGCTGAACTAGGCATGAACCTTCGCATAGTCAATGTATATGCCCCCTGCAACCAGAGAGAATCGTACTGGCAGAAACTTCTACATCTTACCATAATGAGCGAAGACCAGGTTGTTATCGGAGGAGACCTTAATTTCTCTTTGGGTTTCAGGGAGTCATGGGGATCGGCGGCACAAATTGACTCCATTACTGACTTCATGACCAATCTGCTTGAACAATCAAACTTTGTGGATATCCCCATGCAGAAAATACTTCCCACTTGGAGGAACAGGCGGGTGGGGGACGCTGCACTAGCCCGTAGACTTGACAGATTCCTTATGAAGGAGGCACTTCTTCAGCGACTGCAACATTACAAACAATGGGTTGGCTCGGGGGGATGGTCGGATCACTCTCCAATATACCTGGAGATTCAGGGTCCCTTCAAAAAGCCCAAAGCACCTTTCAAATTTAATCATACCTGGCTGAAGGACCCATCATATATCAAGATGATAACTGATTACTGGTCCTCTCACCCTATCAATGGATCAGAATCACTTGCTAAAGGATTCTGCAGAAATCTCTCGGAAATTAAGCATCTATCTATTGTATGGGCAAAGGAGAAACAGGCTCGAGACATCGCACAACTAACCCATATTGAAGCTGAATTATGCTCTCTCACCGATGAAAGGGGGTTGGGGTTCATCACAGCAGCAGACAAATGCAGGCTGATTGAATTGGAGAATCAAAAAGCAAAAATTCTCAAAGAGAGAGAGGAATCCATAAGATTGAGGAGTAGGGCATTATGGATACAAGCTGGGGATGATAACACGAAGTTCTTCCATAGCTTCGCTAAGGGCAGGAAAGTATCAAATACTATCTGGAAGCTCCCCACACCAGATGGAGAAATAGCAGACACTTTCAACAAGCTCGCTCATCTGGGCACCTCCCACTTCAGGGACCTCTACAAGTGTCCCCGTGAAGTTAATCTACCTGATATCATCAATGTGGCAAATCACTTCCCGAGATTTGTTGAGGAAGAGGATGTGGAGGCTCTAAATGATCCGGTTACGACAGGGGAGCTGGAAGGAGTACTGAAGTGGTTCAAAAAAGATAAGAGCCCTGGCCCGGATGGATGGACCATTGAATTTTATTTAGCCTTCTATGATGTCCTGGGGCAGGACCTTCTGAGTGTGGTGGAGGAGAGCAGAACTACAGGATCCATCTACCATGCCATCAATTCTACCTTCATTGCTCTCATTCCTAAAACTGATACCCCTGAATCCTTTGATGACTACAGGCCTATCTCTTTGTGCAATTGCCTCTACAAAATCATTTCTAAGACTATTGCAAATCGTCTTAGACCAATCCTCTCCAGGTCCATTGCCCCACAACAATTTGCTTTCCTTGAATCTAGACAGATTCATGAGGCCATAGGCCTGGCCCAAGAAGCTATACATTCTATATGGTCCAAGCACCTAAAAGGCATCCTCCTCAAAATTGACCTCTCAAAAGCATTTGACAGGGTCAGCTGGCTCTATATCAAAATGATCCTAATCCACCTGGGCTTTCCTCACTCCTACATCTCATGGATCATGGCCTGTATATCCTCCCCTACTTTCAGCATCCTCATAAATGGTTCGGCCTCACCCTTTTTTCATTCCGAAAGGGGACTGAGACAGGGTTGCCCCCTCTCTCCTCTGCTCTTCTTGCTGGTCATGGAAGGCCTAAGTCGTCTCATAGACTCTGCAAAGAGATCTGGAGATGTTCGGGGCCTTCGCATATCCGATATATGTTTCCTCACACATCTGCTCTTCGTGGACGATGTACTTATCCTTCTTGATGGCAGTGTTCGAGACTCTCGGTCATTTTCAAAGATCCTTCTACTTTTTTCTGCTGCTACAGGTATGCTTCCAAATCAGACTAAATCCTCTATCACATGCTCCCGCACTTCGGTACAGGAATCCCAGCTAGCCCTTCAGGTATTTCCCTATAATGTTCTCCCTCTGGATAGAGGTCTCAAATATTTGGGATTCAGACTAAAGCCTACTTGTCAAAGAATTGCTGATTGGGTGTGGTTGGTCGCCAAATTGGAAAAAAGACTCTCAGGCTGGAGCTTCAGATACCTATCTAGGGCTGGCAGATTGGTACTCATTAAGTCTGTCTTAGAGGCTACCCCGGTCTTCTGGATGGCACTTGCGTGGATACCGCGGAATATTCTGGGACGATTGAAACAACTGTGCAACCGATACCTCTGGAATGGAAATCATGACAAAAGAATATTTGCATGGATAAGCTGGAAGAAAATCACCTTGCCCAAAAAATGGGGTGGCTGGGGTCTCAAAGACCTACCCGACTTCGCTATGGCTCTTGCTGCTAAGATGGGATGGACACTATTAACCAGCCAAAACCTATGGGCACAAGTATCCTATCACAAATACATTTGGCCTCAGAATATTCTGGATTGGGCTAGATTACCATCTTGGACAACGAAGGGATGTTCATCAATATGGAAGGCCCTGATACACTCCCTTCCCCTCATCCGAGATAATCTAGTCTGGAGAATAAACGATGGAACGCTGGGCAGGATTGGCCTGGATCCATGGATTGATAGTGGGGGCAGACACATCCTCAACAGAGATCTCATTTCATTTCTTCATGACCGGGACATTCGGAATTTTGCTCATATTGCTGATCAACAGCGCACAGACATTTTCACTCAAGCTTGGAAATCGGCTCAGCAACTTGACCTTCCACCGCAGTGGCATCAGGAATGGCGTGAATATGTTCTGGCATTAAACGAATCCCATATCCGCATCAAACAAGGACCGGACGAACTTATTTGGTGTAAGGCGGACAATGGTATCTACGCACCTAAGTTTGGGTACAGCGCTCTTATTATTCACAGAAGACCTGAACCATCGCCATCGTGGTGGCGTGACATTTGGAAGCTGAATGCCCCTCCACGCACCAGATTATTTTTCTGGTGTGTCCTCAAAGATATCATTCCCACGGGCGAACACCTTACTCGCAGATCCATCTATGGACCATCCTGGTGTTCTTTCTGCAAAGCGGCATCAGAGACTTCGGTCCATCTTTTCCTTCATTGCTCGGCAATTCGCACACTATGGAACAACATCTTCACTCATCTTGGCATTACGGGGAACTGGAATGGGGATGACATTACGGGTGCGTGGTCAGCCTGGAATCACTGCCACCCGGGCTCCAAGCTCCTAAACCTTCCCCTCGTGGCAACCTGGCACATTTGGTTAGCGCGGAATCGATATATATTCGAGGATCAGGCTGTGTGTTGGCCCCGTACAGAAGCAAACATCATTGCCGCGTATCAAGAATTACCTGACCCCCCACCCACTCGATCCAGGACGATACAGCCACAGCCCATTATCGATAAATCGACCCCTTGGGCCTTCTTCGATGGGGCTGCAAATCAAACTGGCTGTGGGGGTGGATTTGTTCTGCATATCAATGAACACCATAGATACCTTGTAAAAATGGGATTCGGCAGAGGATCAAACAATTATGCAGAGCTCTTGGCCATTCGAAATCTAATGCATTACGCTTTGACACATCAGTATACAAATCTTAATATTTTCGGGGACTCTATGACTGTTGTTAATTGGATCAATAATGCCACTATATGTCATACACACACTCTCAGCAATATATTATATGATGCACATACACTCAAGGCAACATTTAATCATTTCTCATGTCTACACATTTACAGAGAACATAACAGCGAGGCTGACAAATTATCCAAAGAGGCCGCGATACTTCCCAGAGGAGAATGGCTAATTGTGGAGCAGCAGGGGACTGAAGAATTCAGATTTTTCCATAGGCCATACATAGATCAGAGAGAACAGCGGGACAACAGTCCCGATAACCGACAGTAATATAGTATTTTTGTCTTTGTTGAAAAACTGTACATAGATATGGTTATCATACTTTTTGCAAATAGATCCTGCGTGATCTCGAACAGGCTATACAGCCAGACTCATATATGTCCTATCTCATATTTCTGATATACTCTGATACATCACCCTGCGTGGTGGATTTTGTATGAACACTACTGCATATGCTAACAGCATCTACTATATGTAATTTTCTTAATAATAATGAAGATTACGGATTTTCCAGTGGAAAATATATATATATATATATATATATATATATATATATATATATATATATTATTATTCATTTTTTTTTAATTATTATAGTAACATTATTTTTCTATTTAGAATGTAATTTTTTATTTTTATCTTAAAGAGGCACTTGTCAATTCCACTGACTGAAAAACAAACTTACACATCTAACTATAAAATGAGCTTTTAGACTCAAAAATAAAAATTTGTATATTAACATTTTTTATTTTTATTTTTAAATTAAAAAATTACGTTTTTTTAGTTTTTTTTTTTTTTCATTTCAATCATCTAGATGTATCGACTGAAACTTGGACCAGAAATCTTGAGAAAATAAGGGCGCCGAATCTTGAACCAGGAGTCTTTGGATCCATCCACGACCCTGCGATCAGCCACAAAATATGAGAGCTCTAACAAGCACATAATGGCGAACAAGCTCATTCGGTAAACATGCGTGGGTTTCACTGACCACGGGTAACGGGACTCAGCACATACACTTTAGTTATGATGGAAGAAAAGAATTGATTCCGAGAGAGGAAAAAAAATATATATATATCACATAACACTGAACGATGTTTAATTTTTAATATCACATAACACTGGACGATGTTTAATTTTCTTCAAAAAGTGGTAGTTTAACAATTATTATTAGCTGCGAGGAACAATGATTTATAGGCATTTTATTGTATTTTTAAAGATAATTTCTTTTACATTATAGGTGCATGTATATCGATTGATTGTTGAATTTTTTATTTTTTATTATATTGTTTTCGGTAATTTTTAATTTCTAATTTCTAATCGAGGAAAGAAATTAACTATATATATATTAATTTAGATCTATCAATTGTGGAGAGGGATCAAATTTTTTGAGGTGTAAACTTTTCTTTTGAGTGTAAGATCTGAGGAAATGTTTGCACCTCAAGAGATTTGAGATTTGATCCCTCTCGACGCTTGATAGATCCAGGGTTAAGATGGATCTATGTTGGTTTCATTCGTGTGCAATCATACAAAATTTGTTGAACATCTAATTATTTTGATCATTTTAAATATGATAAATATGTGTAAGATTAATTGGTCAATTTAATTTTAAATTTGATTAATTACCTCAGTTTGTTGAGATGATGGAAATTGTTAATAACTTGAATAATGAAAATGATCAAATAAAATTTCTGAATGCAGAGTGACAATGTAACGATAGATAGATAGATAGATATGAAGAAAGAGTGTGTATGTTTGGGAAGTGAGATAAGGAGATAAAGAAAGGGAGACAATGGGAGATAGAGATATAGATGGAGTGGACAAAGATGTGCTTACACTGAAATCAATGCACACTATTATCTAATTACTTTGAAATTAATGTACATAATACATATAGTTGCATCAAATGAGATTTCAACATCTACACTGAAATCAATGCATCTAGTGCAAACAATCAAATAGTATTAAAAACTAACATTGCTCAGGGGCTCAAAAAATAGCTTAAAATTCAAAGTTGTCGGATTGGTGTAGACCCTGGATGACTGCGTCGTGCTCGTTTTAAATCGGCACAGCTCATTTTGCACGAAACAAACTTCGTATGACTCCAAAAACGCGTTTTGTTCACTTCCCAAACAAACGAATTTAAAAAATAAAGGATAGCCTAGTGAACAGTTTGTACTTCTGACATGGCACTAATTGCGCAACGTATGTGGACGTTGACTAGGTCAACGGGATCCTTGATGAATTATATCATGCCAAGCAGCACATTTGTACTGGTCGAATTTTAATGGTTTTGATTGGTTGAAGGAGTGGCCAACCACGAGCTGACACGTGGCCTAGTCGGACGCTGCCACAGCAGCCCGAGAGGCCACCAAAAGTTTTGCTATAGTTCGGGCAGAGGTAGTGGGGGTCAAACCTTCAACTTCCCAACACACACCAAAGCCAAATGCCAATACGCCAAGCGGTTGTTACTTAACTGTAAGGGGTCAAGCGTTATTTAAAGTTTTCTTCCGCATAGTTTGGAGGTTGTGCTAGCCCACAGAATTTACTGCCATGTGAACACTGCTGCCTAACCACTAACAATTATGTGACTGCCAGAGGAAAGGAGCCAATGCCGGGGGCTAGCCTCTAGGCACATGGCCCTCCATATGACCTCTATCCAAATGTTTAGGCCTCGACGACCAAATTATCCGCCCGACAAATTTGCCCAAATTTCGGCAGATTTGGTGGCCAGTTAGCAAAATTCAGGCGAAAATGAGGGTTTAGTGCCAGATTTTGGGCAATTTGTGGAGCGAATAGTGGAGAAACTAGGAGAGGTCATAACTTCTCCAGTTTTCGACCAAATTGGGAGCAAAAAGAGGCTATATGGCCATTTTTGGACATTCTGGACTCATTGGAGCAGGTTGCAGAAGCATTTGAGCATTGTAAACACATCATTTTACACATTTGAGCATAATATAGAGGCTCAAGCCATTGGAAGTTGGACCAAGGAGACGTACCCAAGGAAGGGTGAACTCCTTCATCATGTTCCTGTTGTGATGTGTTGTTGGTGATTTTTTGTACATTTATATGTTGTTATTCAGTTTCTTATTTATGTTAATTTGCTCATAAAATTAACATAAAAACTCATTTTCACTTGCAATAAACTCATGAATCCTTAAGCACATGAATAACATTTTGTTTATAATCTGAGGAGGATCTTAGCACAACAAAACTAATATTCCTAATCAGATCATTTTGGTATCAGAGCACTAGGTTTTCTTTGTGCAAGAAGGATTTAATTGTTTGCAATTTTATGTCATTCTTACAAGGTTAAAACTCAAAAGAGAAGAAGGGAAGCTAGTTGAAAGCCCTGGAGTTGGGTCAAGGAGAAGGAGGGCAAGGTTGCCACAATCTACAACACCAGTTCTACCTCAAGTTGCAGTTGAGACTCCAGTGTGTATGTCACATGAAGGAGAGTCTACAAACGTGACAGAGGATGAGAAGGTCTTCAGGAAGGCTTTCTTTGATATGACAGAGATAGTGAAGGTCCTCTATGAAGAGAGGAATACCAGACTGCAAGGTGAAAGATCCAAACCTCCCAAAGGAGATGGTTCTTCAGGAGGAGATAATGGAAATGGAAGTCATGGAATTGAAGGTAAACCTCTACCCTCTCTACCATCTTCTTCTTCTTCATAGGCATCTTCACCCTCTTCCACTAACACAACCCTTACTCATACTCATCAACATACCTCAAAAGGAAATGGCAAATCACCCTTATTAAAACTTGATGTTAAATTTGAACTGTCCATGTATAATGGTGAAGTGAATGCAAAGAAGCTTGATAATTGGATTCATCAGTTGAAGGTCTATTGTAGAATTCAAAACCTTCAAGAGAATGACATAAAGATTTAGTTAGCTTCCTTGGGAATGGAGGTTGCAACACTAGTATGGTGGGAATCAAAGACATAAGAGGAGATACAAAAACATGGTAAGATCTCAATTTCTTGGTCTGATTTCATTGCTGCAGTTAAAAGACAATTCTACCCTCTAGCTTATATGCAGAAAGCCATCATGAATTGGCAAAAATTTAGACAACTTAAAGGTCAAAATGTGCAAAATAACACCCAAGAATTTAGAAAAAGGTCTTTAATGTTAGGTGTAGATTTGCAATCACAAGACATGTTTTTGAAGTACATAGGGGGATTACACAGTTATCTTACGCATATTATCTTAATGTTTAATCCCAATAATCTAGATGATGTGTGTTGGCAAGCCACTCATCTTGAGGAAAGAGGGGAAAACACTCTAGAATAGGGTAGTAAAAAGTCATTTAAGGGTAAAATAAAAAGAAAAGGGTTTCAAAGGAAAGAAAAATGCATCCATTAAAAAGTAAGGAGAGAAAACAATATGTAAACATTGTTCCAAAGAGGGTCACGATGAAGCTAATTGTTGGAAGCTTCATCTTGAGATGAAACCAAAGAAATTCAACAACAAAGGAAAAGAAAAGACAATTGCCGTCATTCAAGAGGATTTGGGATCTGATTCAGGTGATGAAACTAAATTATAGCCATGGGTATGAAAGGAAAATAATCCATTTCTAGTACTAGTACTTCAAGTTCACACAACGAAACTCCAAATGAAAAGAAGAGGATATAATTTTTTCACATAAGGGTGATCTCAAAACATAGCAAAATTGATACACTTTTCAACAATGGCTCTCAAGCCAATCTTATCTCTCAAAACATTGTCAAAAGTTTAAACTTGGAAACAATTCCACATCATAAACCATATCCACTTGGATGGGGGTAATGCCCCACTTAAATCTTATCCTGCAAATTTGGTTAATGTTTACATTATCTGAAAATATTGAGAAATATTGGTGTAATATAAAATTCATGATTTCTGTTATTCAAATTCCCAACTTACCTTCTCAAATTGAATCTTAAGAAAGATATAATCTCCTTCCATTATTTCAAATAATATATGTATTCATCTCACATTCCCCAATGGACCCTCACATTTACTAGGGAGAAGACATGGTCCTCTCCATTTAATTACATCTCACATTCCCCAATGTACCCTCACATTTACTTGGGAGAAGACATGGTCCTCTACAATTTACTAGGGAGAAGACACAGTCCTCTCCATCTATATATATATATATATATATTCATTTCACATTCCCAAATGTACTTTTAGATTTACTTGGGAGAAGACATGGTCCTCTCCCATTAATTTCCCAATTTTATATTCATGTAAAATTTCCATTTAATGTACTCCTAGCTTTACTTGGGAGAAGGGAAGTCAACTGTAAGAATGGATGAGAAGTTAATGACATTAATGAGGGGTGGTTGAGATGGAGAAGAGAGAGAGGGTATAAAAGGGGAAGGGGGAAGGGAGAAAAAGGGGAGGTTGGGGGTCTTGCTTATGATTGTGGGGTTGGCTGTGATTTGAGGACTTGTTGTGTTTTTTGGAGACCTTAGGAACCTGTGGAGGTTTCTTGGGTTGTTGAGAGGAGGGAAATATTGTTATTTTGGTCTGGATCATTGATATTGGACACACACACTACATCTAGTTGGACTTGGGCTCGGAGGGCTAGGGAACCTGTGGAGGTTTCCTAGGCTAGGGATTATTTCCTAGTTGGCTGGGAGGTAAATCCAGTTGGGTCCATCAAAAGGAGCATTCAGCAGGAGCAGCAGGACAAAGGCATCTCCACCAGCCACTGGTACAGGTATTCCTCCATAGTTTACTCATGTAAATTTTATTAGAATGTAAATGGTAAAATTTTATTTGTCTAAAAGTCTAGTAAGTGAGTAAACTATTGCCTCTTATTGCATTTTTTTTTTTTTAGAAATAGATCAGTTAGCAGACCCTAGGATAGGGCTCTTACACATGGTATCAGAGCTTTGGTTCAAAATCTGGACCTAAAGCCCACTAAACCCCAAATACCGTTAGAAGGAGGGCTTGAACCTCCAACCTTGTAGCGGTTAAGCTATTGTGGTTAACAACCTTTACCCATCAGAGCATCTTAATTTTGGTGCTCAACAGCAACCCCATTAGGGCATCTTAATTCTGGTGCATGTAATATTAAAGAAATGAAATAAAGGGCCAACTTATTGATCCTCCTAATAATGACGTGGAGGCGTAGTAAGAGAGGTCTCTAACCAGAAGTCAATGGCGGCCTACGAATGAAAGTGGGTGTAAGGCGGACGAGTTGAATAACCAAACATTGCATTGCAGACACGCATTGCAGAAGGATATGGCATCAATGCGTCCATCCCATTTCTTCTTATGGCTATGTCTATTGCCTTTCTATTTCTCAGACGCAGAAGCCCATGGTCGCGGATCGGCTCTTAACGTGACTCTGTTCAGGTAGATTTAGGGTTTATAGATAGAGAACCCTGTGTATATGCTCATTCTCGTGGTGTATACGTTTATGATTTGTTGGTATGTGTTTTTGATTTGTATTCTGGCTGAGAAAACTTTGTCCCTATGTATACATACTATTTTTTTCGTATGGCTATTTTTGTTTTAACTTCTGTTGTGGATAAATTATTCGCTAAGGCCCCGATGCAGAAGAAAATAGAAGAAATGGAGTTGCAAACCCTGCACGGGTTACTTGAAGAGGGGTAAGAAGAGTAGCATAAAGGAATACCATAGGTTTTTGTAACCTCTATGGACCATTTTTAGGGGGGAATTTACAAAGGTGGATTTCTTGGTTTTTATTTTGAACGATTTTGTTCAGATTTTAATGTTGGGGTTTTGATTTCAACTGGTTGTTTTCGTCCCAGTTAGGGGTTGATTCCGGTTTGGCATTTTCTTGGAAGGCGATGTAGTTTGAATGCCCTTATGGAGCCCAGGGATGTGACAGAGAGTTATACATTGTGCATTTCATCTTGTATATGATTTTTGTGGTTATTTCTGCCCGTGTTGAATGTTTTGGTTAAGAGTTGCAGGTAATTTGAGAGTCCTGGTCCTAGTCAAAAATGCTTTTGGATATTGAAATGTTCCCCATATATCTGATGCAATGTATGAGCGATGAACGTGCTTGGCTTTCCATTACTTGATAGGGCTGAATACCTTATGCATTCCTTCAAAATAAATATTTAAACTCGTGTTAACAATATTTTTCCCTTCTTTCCAAATTGGAATAAATAGATTAAGTAATATGTCAACTTGGCTAGAAAATACTATCAGATAGTTCAGGGGTGCCTCTAATTTAATTCCTGAGAGCAAATTGGCTTGGGTGTCTCTAATCAACATTCCAAATGTATTTCTTGACTAAATTATCTTCATACTCTATTAGAACTTTAGAACATAGGGCCATCATTCTCAAGAAAGTTCAGGGGAGGTTACTTTTAGATTTTGTGAATGATATCCATCTATGCCTCTATTCCATACAACTTGAAAATGCCAAAATGGTATGCTGTAGAAAGTATCAAGAAAAAAGCATTAAGCTAAAGGGACCAAGGACATTCTGTTTATGAGTTATTTGAATGTTGGCTTCTAGGAGTTGTACAGTTCATATAAATAGTATTTGAATCTGATTGTAAAGAGGAAAAATGTTTGCATCTCTAACAGCATGTCAAATCTGTGACCTATATTATGCTTAATTTCAAATTCTCCTTTAAAATTAGATAATCTAGCTTCTATTTTCACCTACGGGCCGAATTTTCTTCTCTTTGTATCATTTTCTTTTTTTATCTATTGGAATGTCAATGGGTGTGCAATCCTTTTTGTCTAAATTTCAAACGGCTCTTGGTATAAGCATCATATCATCTTTTGTTTCCTCAAGTGGACCTCATTTGAGGCTATTGTAGTATTGTACAAACTTTCTCACCTGCAAGTTTCAAGCAACAAGCATTATATCAGCTTTTTCTTGTTCCATTAGTTGTTTTAACTTTTTATCAAATGGAGCCTATTAGAAACCCTCAGATTTCCAAGGGGGTTCATCAAAACACATCTATTTGAAAACAACATCTGGCAGACTGACCTTGTCGCCCTTTTCCTTCAAGGGGATTGAGAGTGCAGGTTGCACAAAGATTTCAAGATTATTATCACAGGGAGCAAGGGTTCATTTCCTGAGAATTTATCCGCAGGTCAAGAGTTGTTTTCTCAACCATCATCTCTGTGATGAATTAGCTCTCCACACTCAGTCATTAGGGGCACCCATTATTATATCAAACAGAAGAAACAATGTCGCTATTAGAAATTTTAGGAAGATTGTCAGCAGAATTGGCTTTTTATTAATTAAGGATGGTGTTCATAATCATGTGTACCATTTCACATTCACCGGTGTCATGGTACCCAGCAGACCTCTGTTTTGGAACTTGGAACACAGGAAAGTTTGAACATTCACCCAATCATGCTTTCTGTAGAGAATAGCATTGTAATATGATGAGCTATAGATGAGGGCCAGAAAAAGGTCATATGAGAATTTCACATGGATTAAAAGAGGGTACTTGAAGTCTGAGGCATTTTATCCCTCTTTGAAGTGATACTTCATTCTAATAAAATGTGAAGCTATCTTTTTCTAATGAGTCGCAACTTGTTAGCCTTTAAAGCTTTATTAAGCTCATGTGCAGCAACTGTTCCTAACTAGATTCCAGGGTAAATTGGCATTTGGTGGCACCCTTTCTCTTGCATAGCTTTCATTTTGCTGCAAAAATGGCCAAGTTACCTAAAAATGGCCAAGTTCCTCAATTAGCCTTGCATCTCTCAAAGTTTAATTGTAGTTGTAATCTCCCTAATATTCCATATCATACATGGGTTTTCTTACGAGACCACAACTAAAACATGTCTTCACCAATTTTGGATAGAGTATAGCAACACATTACTTGCAATAGAGCATCTATCAATTTCCCATGTTTGATGGAGACACAAAAACACACTATCTTTCTAATATCCAATTTTATTAAAAAGACCGAGGACGAAGAGAGAATATTAATGTTTGTTAGAGCCTAGATGTTCATTAGGATAACTCCACTTCATTAGGTTCATTAGAGTTTTCATTAAGGATCAAATTTAGCAAGGACCAAAATTGGCCTAAATTAAAAATAAACATAAAAATAAAAATATAACATAATTTCAACACCTTGATTAACTATATATATATATATATATATATATATATGTATATGTATATATATATATTCAACTAAATAACAGTGGTGGTATATGAAGAGCACTATACCATGATTCAAGTTCATGAAGGGACGTGAAAATTTGAGGGAGGATGAAATTTAGCAATGACCAAAGCCCTCCCAGGTTATATGCAATGGAGTACCAGTCAATAGCAATGTGTTATCAACAAGCAACATCTTCAGGTGTCTTAGCAACTTGAAATTGAAATTATTCAGCTGATGTCCCTAAAACACAAACAAACCTCTAGTCAGATTCCCAGACAGATGATGCTAATAAAAAATATATAAATTGATGAAAAGCTACTTTCCAGTTTACCTCATCAACAACAAGATATCTCCACTTGTATCGAGCCAAAACCTTATAATCATTCAATGCCACATTATAAGATGATAACAACAGGGAATGTTGGGCCCATTGTTATGGGCATATATTTGATCCTCAACTCAGCTCGTTCTTTCTTTGATCCATGATAAAGGAGCACACTCATGCTTGGAACAAATCTACACGAGAATGCAATTAGTTAATAACAAATGGTCTCAACTTAAACGCAACCTCATACAGGCACAATAAGCAGATAACTAACAACCTGTTAAATTCATTCACCCAATTTGAGAGAGTAGAAAGAGGAGCAACTATCGAGAAAGGTCCATGTATTCCCATTCCCTTCAGATGTGCAAGGAATCCAATAGTCTGAATAGTCTTTCCAAGACCCATTTGATCAACAAGAATTCCATTAAGACCATTCTGCCATAGTGAAATCATCCACTTCACCCCCTTTCATTTAAAGAGATTTGAGCCTCCCTCCAATTAATAAGGGTACGAGTTCCATCTGTTCTTTCCAAAGCCTCTCTTCCTCAGTTAAATTATCAGAACCTTCCTCAGTTTTCTCTTCCTTGCAACTAACAAGCATTGCCTCAACTACTATTCTTGCTTGCTTGTGGGCCTGATAGTCATAAATAAGAATCAGAGAGTTAGGACTAGTATGCTAGATCCTATTATGCATGGAAGAAAACACAGTTTCACTTTTACTTCTATATTTATTATATTTTCCATTTTAGCTTGCAAATATTACAAGGTTTCTATTTTCTATTCTATTGATGATTCAGGTGTAAACATTCCACCTCGATGACCAACTCCCAACCATGAGATGTCATCCACTACCTTGCAAAATTTCATAAGAAACCAGATGCCTTCCACAAAAATGATCATACAAATATTCTTTAAGAGAGGATATCAAAGAAAAAAAAATGGAAGAAAGGTCGAACATATTTTCAATTAGTAGGCTTTTGGTGAAGTACATAAAACATATTAGACATGAAATATATCTTTTAATTGGAAAAGTAGAGGACATTCACTGAACTAAAATAATTAATCATAGGGTACTCACATAATATCACAAGAAATTGAACATCTATGTCAATTTAGCACTTAGAAATTTGTTGAAGGACAAAAGTAGGGTGATTCTTAAGATGAGTTAAAATTACCGCATTACGAAAAACAATTGATTTTCTTTTGCGAGATCTTTTTGCATTAGTCCCTTGAGTTGATTGTGCATTGTCATCTGCATCTGCACAGGGATTAAAAAACTCAAAAAAAGGCCAAGATACACCAAGATACATTGAGAAACAACAAATAAAAGAAGCCTTGGTAAAACTTACAGAAGTCATGTCATCCATCTTTTCCAGTAGAAACTTTGTATACATCTCAGTCTGATTCAAAAGTTCATCCAATTTGCTAAAAATGGAATCATTCATTTCTAAAGTTTCACTCTTGATTGATATTTCCATTTCTGCACCCTGGTGTTTCAAACATGCTTCTTCAAGTCTTTTCTCCTCCTCGACCATTTCCTTTGTAATTACTGATTCTACATCTCCTCCATTCATAATCTTTTCTTCTTCAGGTATTTTCTCCTCTTCAACAATTTCCTCCTTAATTATTGTCATTTGAAAATTCTCTACATTGAGTGGTATTTCATTGTTCTCTCCTCGCACTTCAACTGCAATAAATTTTTGTTGTTTAGAACATTAATGTCAAATGCCAATGTCTTCCATATGCACAAAAATTAGGAATGTGCCAAGAATTTGACATGCACACTAAAGCACCACATAGATAATAGAGAACTTAAATCCCTATCTAATTTTATCAATACAGTGAGGTTGGATTTACCTCTTCCAAAACAGATATAAATGCCTCTGCATTTTCTCCATTTACAGCCTTTTCTTCTTCGACTATTTTCTCCTCTTCAGCCATTTCCTTTGTAATTACTGAAATTTGGCCATTCTCTAAGTTGAGTGGTTTCACATTATCCTCTCTTTGGAGATGCACTTCAATTCTGGTACATGTTTGTTGTTTATCATACTAATGATATCAAATCCCAGTACTGTTTTTGTGTACAAAAATTATGAACCAGCTAATAACTTGACATGAATGTTGAAATAGATAAAAAGAAACGTGAGAAAAAGATAAATGATGAATAGATTTCACAAAAGGAGAAATGAACCCAATTGAATGCAAAGGGATACTACCTTGCATGGTGCTTAAGGAACTACAAAAAAAATATTAAATCTCATTAAACAATAAGGTTGGATTACCTCCTTTTTCCAAACAGAAATTAGTGACTCTCTGTCTCCTCCATTCATAGGCCTCGCCACCTTAACCTCCATTTCTTACTTCTGCTCAAAGTTCAAAGAAATTAGAGCAGAATAATGAAGTTCTTAATCATTATTAGACACAAGATTTATCAAGCATGCCTAACTCCAGAACAAGATATCAACTACTATTAAGAATAAAACTTCATATCATCTAACAAATGGTAAAAAAGTTATACCTTTGGGGATACTCTACTAGGCTTGAAGCATACATGTATAAGCAAACATCTTTGATAATAGGACCAATAAGAGTCAGAATCTAAGGGGGGTTAAAAGCATGAAATCTCGATAGCATCTATTGTCACAATCAGTATATAAGAATAGACAAATATGGTCCCAACTTGAGAACTAAGATTCTCAGGGGTTGGAGTTGGGTAAGGGATAACAATTTTGAATATTCTTGATTACGTCTAATATACTAAAGCACTGATAACACAGAGGATGTATTTCCATGAAAACATGCAAATCCTCTAGAAAAGATAGGATATGTAGAAAAATTTGGAGAATGTTGGAGCCATGGAATATCTGAAGGGTTTAACCCTATTAATATTTGTCACTGTCTTAGGTCTATCCAAAAACCTGTGTTTCATGCTCAGATGACTATCATCAGTAAATGTTTTATCTAGTAAAGACAAAGATTCCACTAATAAATAACCACGATTATTAGCAGTCAAACATTAGAAGGCACTAATGGAACTCTAGAGAAGACATGGGCATTCTCTCTTAAAAAAAACGATTTGAAAAACAAAAGACCTCTCAAACATCTTTAGATAAGAATAAATTCAGTCTTGAAATACATTTTCTTCAATGGGAAAGATGGCAGAGTTGGTATATTAGGAAGAGTTCAGGAGTTTACAGCCATTAAATAACTTGGATCTAATGTTTAGGAAGAAGACTTTCCAGCATTTCCAATCATATATTATCACTAAGGATCTAGTAGCTAGTTATGATTTTCTAGGTCTAAGGAAACTTGCATATCTATTAATTGCTCATATAAACCACCTACAGAGATAACTTATTGATATGAAAACATCCCCTCAAGAAGTGATCCCTCAAGAAGTGATCTTGTTATGAATAAGTAATACAATAATCCCATTGCATCCTACAGAGAATCTAATATGCTTCTATTAATAATTAGTGATATTTAGTTAAGCTATAGGTCCTTACATGGATATCTGGCAATTGGAGATATAGAGATAATCAGATTGCACATTTAGTTTCCAAGTCTTCTACCTGTTCCACTAAATTCATGTCAGTTAGTTTGGGTTTCATGCTTCTAAAACCAATCCTAGAAATTGACACAAAGAAAAATATCTTCACCCTTTCGAGAAGTAAAGTTTCATTTTGAGATTCAACCTGACCTTTCAATTATATTTTCATTTTGTACAAAAACAACTCAACCTTTTATAGAAAATACAAAGTTTTGACTGATAACAAAGGTAAAGTTGAACCCAGTGAAAATCTTAAATTAATGGGAAAGTTTGTTAGAAAATAATGTACTTGGAGTTTTCTCAATGGTTTGATTGCATTTTGTAATTTCATAGTTTTGAGAGGCAACTTTTTCTTGTATGCAACTCGTAGCTTCTTGAGCCTTTAAATGATAATCCTCCAAAGAAGCACTACAATTTATTCAGATATGCCTAATGCCAAATGTAAAATTAGACAAGTTGAACATTAAACTGCTTTGTTATACATATTATAAATTAATCAGTTTCTTTGTTGACAAATTCAAAGAATGTGCCTCTAGTAATCATTAAGAAGGTATGCGAGGAGTTCAAATGCACTAGTCAGGACAAAGGCTATCAAATTGTGTTTTAAATTTTAAAATTAAACTATTCTTCTCCTACACAATGGCTTCATTAAGGAGAACACTGGTAGAATAAAGTAGATTAAAGTGAATGATGCTAATAGATAGGTTAGATTTAATAAAATGTCTGAAGACCTTTTGAGGCAATTTTCAAACTGCTCATTGAGAGTCTTAATATTGTTCAATACAGTTAGAAAAGCTGTAATTGCATGATTTATACTTTACACTTATATCGATGATCTTGGATCTTCAAAAATGGGTGGTTTTTATTTTTATTTTAGTGGAGTACTATATAATGATGCTTTAGAGATGATGAACTGAATAATGGTCAAAGTTTTGACTTAAAAGAAAGGAGATGGCATTTCGAATCCCAAGTTGGTTATTTTATGTTCGGGTCACTCTAGAAATTTCACTCATCAATTTAGAAGCCTATATTTTTTTAAAGGCTCGGGGCTGGGTGCATGTATGAATTCTTACTCTGCTAGCAAAATGGGAGAAACTGTAAAATAAGAGAGTAAACAAGGGACTTATAACCTACTCATTTCACCACCAGAGATATTTTTATAAATAAATCTTATTATGTATTCTAGAATCTAGATGCCATTCTGAGTGCATTACCTTCTTAGCTACTAATCATAAACATGACAATGAAAGGATCTGTGTATTGGCTCCAAGGCTTGGTCTTCTTGATGTGGAAAGCCAAGACCAAAACTAACCACCAATGCCAAAAATAAACAAGCCTATGTTATCTATTTGCAGCCCTCTAAATCTGCTTTGATAGTGCATAGAACCAATGGTAATTTTCCTGTTCATCTTTTGTAGGTTTAAATATGAATTACTGTACCTGAGTTCCCATGCTCACACCTTGTTATTAGATGCAAAAAGTACACAATCGTGTGCTAGTTATTAGTTTGTGAAAGAAAGCACGAGTTTTTCCCACACTGGAAAATTCCAAAACAACATATACAAGCTGTTAGTATAATAGTCCAAGCTGTTAGTATAATAGAACAACATATACAAGCTGTTAGTCAGTTACGACTACCTCTTATGGAAATGGTCATAGATGATTGACTTACTTAACGTAGTTGAATCCCAAAATGATATCTAATATAATGCACTGCGGAAACCCCTCAATACTTAAATTCAAAAGAGTGAAAGGAACTCTACTTGAATCGTTCATGAGGCACAATACTTGCTAAGGTTTTGCAAATGGGGTAGCAAGCTAAGTGGGCTTGATTGTGGGGAAAACTCCACAGTTAAGCGCGCTTGAGCCAGAGGCGATCTGGGATGGGTGACCTCTTGGGAAGTCCTAGTTACTGGGTGCAAGCCCTAGAAGTGAGGATTGACGTTATGTGATTCATTTCACTAGTTTCAATCCCACTTCTTCATCCCTGTGAGCATCACCTGATGCAATGAGTGCTAAGTGAACTATTCAAGAATCATGAGAAATTAGTCAGTATGGAAATGGTCATAGATGATTGACTTACTTAACGCAGTTGAATCCCAAAATGATATCTAATATAATGCACTGCGGGAACCCCTCAATACTTAAATTTGCATCAGTGCTAAGTGAACTATTCAAAAATCATGAGAAATTAGTCAGTTACGACTACCTCTCATGGAAATGGCCATAGATGATTAACTTACTTAATGCAGTTGAATCCCAAAATGATATCTAATATAATGCACTGCGGAAACCCCTCAATACTTAAATTCTAGAATATTCTTAATAGTATACATAAATCAAAGGTTGATACTTATCTGGAATGTAGTTATGCATTTTTTTTTTCTAATAAAATGTCATATGACCAAATTATAAATTCAAAGTTTAATAAAATTATAATTTAGTTAGTTTTATGATTTTTTTAATTCTAACAACTTGAGATGTATTAAGTAAGCAATTTGTTGTTTATATGCTTGTAAACATTTACTAACCATTTAATTTACACAGTTGTGCTACTATAAAGTAAAAAAAAATAACTTCTTTGATAAAAATTATATAAGATTTTCAGCAAAATAAAACTATTAAAGTTAAAATAATAATAATAACATATCGAAAATTTGAGGATGATTTCTTGCTTGATTCGATTTATGAAACTTGGTTTTATTAAATATTGAGAATATCCTATAACGTGATTAGTAGAGTACATGAAAGACAGTTTACAAATACTCCATTATTGTTTTGTTGCCTAGTAAAATAAGGAAATATGGTTTAGCTGTATGGAAGTCCGTTTATGGTATTTGTTTTATGAGCTATACATGGTATAGCTTAGCTTATTAATTTTCTGGTAATACATTAATACCCATGGTATTAATACAATTGACCAAGTTTCCAAGTTAACATAACTCATGTAGCATACCCTTGACCCGGGGGATGGATACCTGAACGAACAGGTTGCGGGAAGCAGGGGTTAAATTTAATCGGATCCCTTACTTATTATGGATATTTTTAATGACGGTTTTATTTTACATTATTTTTCACAAGATTTTTAATATTTACGGTTATGTTGTTTAATATTTTTCATGTTCATTATTAAAAATGGATTCTAAACATTTTTTATTTTTTCTTGTAAAGCTATGTCATTGTTTGTTAAATAGAAAATTTACATAATTTAAATTGGATTTTTAATGCTATTTAGTGTCAAAATAAGATTTAATGCTTTTAAAAAAAGCATAAAAAAAAAATAAAATTATACAATATCAATAACAAAAATTTACAATTTCATAATCTACAATTCAACTGAAATCTATCAATTACTTTTCACATAAAATATACTGAGCAACAAAATCTATGAGTTACTTTTCACATAAGATGCTTCTGTTAAGCAACAATCCTACTTGTTATTCTAAATAAGTGTAATATATAAAAAATAAAAAATTAAACCCTAACTTAAAAACTTTGTATTATTCTAAATGCATTATAAATCCAAAATCAAAACATATTAAACTCCTGCTTCAATACTTATTTTATTAATTACAATTTCAAAACCCTAGTTCTTGCACAATATTTTTTTCATTCCTTGGTGAAACCTCCCCTTCAAAATCTTCGCCCGCCTTTGTTAAACAGTCTCAGAATCCTAGGTAAACATTTTCAGAATGTTAACATTTTTAAACTTCCATTTTATCTGATCACTCTAGGTTGTTACCTAGTTTTTATATTAATTAGGGAATGATAAATTAAGTATTTATTAATATTGATTTCTTTCTGTTGGCACCAATTCGATCTAGCCATTACTGTTACACATTAACACCGTGCTTATATTTTAAGCCTAGTGTAAAAAAACCGAGGACAACTAAATCGAATATCATTAATTTGGACTTCGCATCAAACGATTTCTATTATGCAAACTATTATTCCCAACTAATTAAATAATTGGATTCAAGAGATGCTTTCACCAGTCACAAATTGCATATAATTCATTTTTTTTTGTAAACTTTAAAGCGAGACAATTTTAGGATCTCCGTCTTGGTGCACAGCCCATATAACCACCTACTTGTCTCAAACCACCACCCACTAGTGGTTCTGCCTACTTGACAACTCCAGGTAAATCAACCATTCCAATGTTAGCAAGCATGTCCATGGTTTCTTTATCCACCTCATTAACATCGACTTTGATGGCAGATTCGTCAGGAACATAGTCCATGCGCCTCTCACACTCTTCTTGAAGCTCCTCTTCTTCAAACTTGAGAAAGATGCCTCGCAGTGGGCCTCTTTAAGTGCGCTTCATGAGATGGCTATTGAACCCTGCAATCTTATTCCTCAATGCCTTCGAGGGGATTATGGCCACCTCCTCCACGATCTTTTTGTTGGTGTGGAAGTCGAGAGTCATGCGAGAGCAGTACCTCTCGAGCACGTGCCTAGATAATTTTTTCACAGTTTTCGTTCTCGCACGCCCTATTGGTGGTTGAAATGCGAGGTCTTAGAAAAAACAAGTGAAGACTTAAAAGTTTAATACAATAAGGGTTTAGTACTTGGAAAGCAAATGACAGAATCCAATGGTGTAATCCTAGATCTGAGTAACAGTAATATCAAAATTTCACTTTACGTTTGAGACTTTGGGTGCTTTTGGGTCCAAAACTCCAAGAATTCCTCGCTTCAAGGATCCTGTTAAAACTAAAAAAAACAAATAAGTGAGAACGAAGGAGTGGCACTGGAATTGGTTATAGGTAAAAAGGAAACAAAGTGTTGATAGAATTCGATTAACCTGTAACCTCGTCTCCATACTAGTCACCAAAAACGGGATGGTAGCCATAGTTCCTGGAAAAAAACGCAGGAGAAACGAGACGGTAAACGTCGTTCTCGACGCCCGCTGTCGTTTTTATGGGTGATAAAGTCGTTTTTTTTTTAACATAGTTCCATAGGAACAGCAAACTGCAATACCAAGCACAAGGAGCGTAATATGACAACAAAAACGGTGCCATGTGGGGGCATGTACCCAGAGAGGCTCTGGTAGCCGGGGCAAGAGAAATTGAATAAACCCTAACTATTTGTAAGGTCAAGTGTGAAAAGGTTATCATTTTGATAACCCTAAATGTTCCCTACCGTTGGATTTCCAGTTTTTATAGACACCATATAAAAGGCAGTTATACGACACCATGCGAATTTCACTGTGACCGCCGTTTATGTGGCATTGTTTTTGAACCTACGTGGATACAACTGTCCCACATCTATTAAAATTAAATGAACTTCAAGGTTCATGAAACCCTCGACCCTCGGTCTTCGAGCCTTCAAAATTCTTCACAGTGAGGCAGCTGGTAACTGTCAGCTTAATATAGTTCAATTTTATAAATATATATATATATAATTTAAAACTCCTTATTTTTCTCATGCCCGTTATTATGACATTTTTTTGTAAATTTTTCGTAAGTTATAGTTGACGTGTTTATTGGGGAATTAACGGTCTTTTACAAGTAAAAAACTCAATTCCGGCGTCAATTTTAAAGACCGGCGGGAAGTACCGCTAATCCCAATTTGACTGCTAATCTATCGGCGGGATTATTTGTCTTTGATTTCCGAGTTCAAAAGTTAACGTGATTCCTTGACACGTGGAACGTTGGATTTGATATTTCACATCATGCGGAGCTTGACTTGTCTGACAAGTAATGCCACCGGGACTTGCACGGCATGGTCCCCACAAATTTCATGTTCAACATTGCATTGCATATGTCTCGGTCTAGGTATTTACCTGTATGGGAAATATCGCAAAAGTCAACCGAATGTAGAGGATGGTTCACACTACACAATGTTGTACGGAGGATGACATTGTGGGGAATATGAACAGTCTTCCACGGAATGAAAGCATAAAGTACCTAGTGTTTTGCTTTTGGAGTCGTTTACCGAGGCAGAGGAAAGGAATTGCAGTGGTCTAATTAGCTGGAAAAATTGATTGGAAAGTTATGGAAATTTTGGTTATATTTAAAGAAAATCTCACAAAGATTTTTGTAAATCCAAGTTATAGCTGTTAAACTTTAAAATTATAAGTGTCCTAGATGTTTTTGATGGTGTTGAATCCATTTCCACCATCAAAAACACGATTCAAATACTATCTCTACAAGATTTTTTGAAATTTTTTTGCCTGGATTCCGGCCACTTTTAGCCATCTGGGCAATTCCTCCGCTTCGTTAGACGACTCCAAAGGAATTGTGCGCTGTTAAAAGTGGCTGGAATTTAGGCAAAAAAATTCAAAAAGTCCTGTATACGCAGTGTTTGAATCGTATTTTTGATGATAGAAATAGATTCAGCGCCATAAAAAATGTCTAAGACACCAAAAATTTTGAAATTTAACAACTATAACTTGGATTTGCAAAAATCCTTACCGGATTTTCTCTAAATATGCTCGGAATTTCCGTAACTTTCTAGGCAACTTTTCTGCCTCATTAGACTACAGCCTCGTTTTTTAGTAAATATGCATATAATATTTTATTGTAATGACGTATCAGTTTTTCAATAATAAAATAAAATAAAAATAATGTTAATAAAATAATATTATATTTTTTTGTACCGCATTTAATTCATTGTGCAGAATTTTAGGTTATTGTACAGTGCTATGTACAATAAGTTAAGTCCCAGTATATTAGACTAAATTTCTCCGGCTTAGAATGTACCAAAGTTATATGTTATTAGTTTAGAATTTACCAAAGTTATTAGTTGTTCTACAAAACGTCATTATTAGTCCTTGCCTCTAGCATAGGAGGGACTATTGCATTGTCTCGATCGTTGACCAGCTATTAAATCTTTTGTTGACCGCAAGCTTTTATGCTTTAACTAAAGTTTATCCGTGGAAATTTCGGTGTACGAAACTTAGAACCAAACTTGTGAATTCAACTTCTTATTACAAGTCTCACGTGCACCGATGTTATTTCAGCTGGGACAAGTTATTTTATCACAAGTTTTTCAAAACAAATGTCCGAACAAGTTATTTTATGGTAAGTTTTTCAAAACAATTGTGTCAACAAGTTATTTTATGGTAAGTTTTTCAAAACAATTGTGTCAACAAGTTATTTTGAGCAGGTAAACTATTTTATGCAAAGTTTTTAAGCCTCCACGCACGCTGCCATTTGCCATTTCTCTTCTGGGCACCTGTCACCTCTTCTACGCTCCTGTCTCAGTTAGAAATAATTAATTCCTACTTGTCTATGGTTGTAATTCTCCATTTGAGGAGTTTGTTCCCACACAATAGGAATTTAGTTTCTCCTAGTTTCGTGTGTGGTTGAGAGAATCTCTCAACCATACTACTGTACGTCTAAGATAGAATTCCTATCTTGAGACTATTGATTGTATAAATATGTGTGTAATTTCCTCATTCAATATAATAGAATATATTTGTGAGTGAGTGCAATTTTATCTTGGTATCAGAGCTTCAGAGCCCGTAAGGGCCTGGGCCTCGGCCCCTCGTGGGCTGAGGGAAATAGCAGATAAAGAGTTTGTTTGCAGTTTATTTTGTTTTGGGTTTGTCCATCTGAGGAGCACTGCCTACCTGAGGAGCAACTGCTTGAATACTCGCTGCTGTGTTAACTGCGTGGAGCTGGACCGCGAATGAAACGCGAAAGTGCAGAGGCATTCGACAGAGAAATTCCTTTTGTTTTTTTTCCTCTCGTGGTTGAAGGAGAAGGAAGGCTGAGCCTAAATCTGATCGGATCTGCGTGATTATTGGTGCATCTGGCGAGACTTTGGTTCTGGTGCTATAGAATTCCAGAGGATTGCATACGTGTCATTCATATTCAGGGGACGCGCCTGAGAGGCGGAGGTTTCATATTTGCCATGCGTGTCAATCACACGGTGAGTAATGCTGGTGGCTTCGTTCAGTTCATGAACGCTCTCGCCGAAATAGCCAAGGGGGCGGCGCGGCCTTCAGTTCAACCGGTTTGGAAAAGAGAAATGTTGCGACCCCGTACAAATCCTTCAGTTAAATTCCCCCACTACGAATATGAGCTAGATCGACTCGCTGCTTGTTAATGTAGTCGCTGTTTGTTGAGCCTGTTGCAGAGAACTAGTGAGATATACTACATTGTTTGGCTTCTGTTGGGATTGAAAGGCAAACTTGTAAAACACATCAGATGTGGAGAAATAACGAGTGCAGAATGGCGGATTTTTTTTTTGCGGAGTGTGGACTCATCATCATCGATTTGGGGCGATGAGTCGAATGGTTGGAGGACTGTGGAGTTCATTTATTTTTTGCAGTGATTTAATTGATATCTCGGCAGATGAGCTCCCTCGCTTTGGCATTGTCGGTGTCCTGGCTGGGTGTTATGTACAGTGCGGTGCGGAGGGCTATAAGACTGTGGTCCTGCCGCGTGCAAACCAGAACGTGGTGAGCTGATCTGTGCACAAGCTCGTAGTTAGGGTGGCTGAGCCTGAAGAGCTGTTGGTCGAGGTTGTAGGTGGTCGCAATAGAGATCACGTGGCAGCAAGGCCGTAGTCGATTTATCGTTTGAAGAAATCTATGGCTCTCTTGCCTTGAGAGGAGGTTCCGGTTTGAACCTGGATGCTCTGCTATATATTCCCGCAACATTCCAGTAGGTAGAGGATTCAATGAAATGTACAAAGTTGGAAGTAGAAGCACAAGAGATGTAAGTGCCCATGCTCAACACTGTTTGTGAATTACCATTCTGAATTTTTTTGGCTCTTGTGCTATTTTATTCTTTTACAAAATGGATGAAGGAGTGGTTGTGAAAAGAGTCATTCCAGCAGACAACAACTGTCTCTTCAATGCAGTCGGTTATGTAATGGAAAACAACAAGAACAAATCTTCAGAATTGAGACAGGTAATTGCCACAACAGTTGGAAGTGATATTGTGCATTATAATGAGGCATTCTTGGGAAAGCCAAATGAAGAGTATTGTGCATGGATACTGGATTTTGAAAAATGGGGTGGTGCCATTGAGCTGGCAATTTTAGCAGATTATTATGGTCGTGAAATTGCAGCATACGATGTCCAATCGTCTCGTTGCGACCGGTATCGCCAGGGAAAAGGCTACACGGAACGAGTCATGCTGATTTACGATGGCCTGGATAAGAGAAGAAACATGGAAACATGTTGCATGTGGCGATGGCAGGCTGTGATGGGAAGCACTACAAGTCATGCAGGGCGACGAGTTGGTTCAAAGCAAGTTTCTGCAAGAGTTCCAGCTAAGTATAAAGTAGTTTATGCTTGGGCATATTAAAAACAAATCCATAATTGCTTATGAATTTTGTGTCAAGTTGCAAGCAAAAGAGGATTGGATTTCCAATGGTGTGGATCGATGGAGTTTCTGTATGGAGGCTTGTTGGGTCTTCTTCAGGTGTGGAAGCCTTGATGTGATTATGTTTCTATATTGGGTAAAGATGAAACTAAAAGTTTCAACATATCTCCTTTGATGAAATAAATTGTCTTCGTAATTTATTTGAGAACTGATCAACTTAACATGTAAATGCATTTATGTAAATCTGGTTAAAAGAATTAGATTGTTGTGACATTTAGCCTGGCAAACTAGTGTCACCAGTGTAAATCTATGTTGGAATTTGCCATTCCAACAATAGACAAATCTATTTGCAGGAATGATTTATTACCAGATATGAGAAGACATGACAGTTACGTCAAAAATTGGAGGATGATCAAGTTTGTATGTGTCCGGTGTATAGATTGTGGAGACAAGCCTGCATGTTCAATTGCAAGGAGATTAGCTGGACAATGGATCTTAGTTGTTGCAGTACGTCAGCGAGTATGAGGCAGCATGCTTGGAAGCAGTTACCAAGCCTTGATACTGTGAGCAGGGGAAGTGGCATTATGTTGCCAGGGGAGTGGATATTGAAACGCGATGGAGGATTGGACCGTGGAGTCCTGGATTATTACTCTTGAAGGGAAAATTGTGTTCTCTTCGTGTGGCTGTGTGCCTATATCTGGATCATCAGGGTTTGAATGCACTGCATTGAGTCCAGGTGAAAAGTCGTCAATCTGTTTCTTTATCAGTAGACCCCTCACAGGTATTGTTGGTGAAAAATGGCTGCTGGTATGTTTATAAAATAATCATCTATGGGCAGAGATAGAGAAATTAAATTTGAAGAGTTTATGTTGTATTTTCTTGGAATCATGTTTATATATTATTGAGCCTTATTGAGCCTAGCTAACTCAATGTAGGCAGAGTTATTTTGTTAGAATTTGCAACTCTAACGAATGACAGGTTAAGCATAGAGTTCCAAGAAGTTATTTGAATAGATAAGGATGCCCAGGATGTAGGAGAAGATGAGGTAATGAAGCAGCAACAACGTTTATGGTGGACAACAAAGTAGATGTTTGTTTGAATTAGTGTGGTTTGTGGAATAGACTCCCTAGCATGTTATAAGCAAGTCCAGTTGTTGTAATTGTCATTGTATGTACCCAGAAACTCCAAAATGTGGAATGAAATGTAAGTTTTAAAGGCATCTGAAAGTTCGTGGTGATCTCAAAACCACTTTGTAATGGTTTATGGTCAGCCTGAAACCATCTTTTGTCACTGTAATGTGAGGGTTGGTGGTGAGCCAGAAACCATCTATAGAGTCTTTGTGGCTGAAGTGCTTTTGTGACCAGCTTGCCTTTGTGGCAAAATCGCCTCTGTGGCTTGAGGTGCCTTTGTGGCTGCGGGTACACGAGAGCTTTGTGCTTAATTGAGCAGGTGGACTGCAGAACACCTGGCTCGAACATAGATGATTTTTTAATTTTCTGAGTAGAAGGGGATTGGCGCGCTTTTCGCGCTGACAGTCACGTCAGGATGCGTAACTGGCGCGTCTGTTAGGCCATTAATAGCGCCACCGTGCCAAAATAATAGACTGGAGTGGAATTTTACGGAAAAATCGCGCCAATTCACCTTCAAGGGGATCCGCGGGAATCCTTATCTTCGTTTGTGTTTTGGAGGTTCTGTACATGCAATTCGCCTGATGGTGGTGGATTTGACTATCATGACAAGTAGTCATTAGGGGGGGAGTTAGAAATAATTAATTCCTACTTGTCTATGGTTGTAATTCTCCATTTGAGGAGTTTGTTCCTACATAATAGGAATTTAGTTTCTCCTAGTTTAGTGTGTGGTTGAGAGAATCTCTCAACCACACTACTGTACGTCTAAGATAGAATTCCTATCTTGAGACTATTGATTGTATAAATATGTGTGTAATTTCCTCATTCAATATAATAGAATATATTTTTGAGTGTCTGCAATTTTATCTGTCTCCTCTTCATTCCACCACTCTTCTACCTGTCACCTCTTCTATGCTTCCGTCTCCTCTTCATTCCACCATTCTTCTATGCTCCAGCCTCCTCCTCCATTCCCCCACCCTCCTCCTCCATTCCCCATTTCATTTCAGCCTCCTCTTCATTCCCCCACCCTCCATTCTCCATTCCCCACACCGTGGACGGTCAGATTGGAGGCCAACCTGAACATGAGCATGATTTACGGGAGGAGGAAGGCCCGGCCCTATGGTATTCTCCATGAAAGATTTGCCTGGAAAGCCAGGTACCATTGGAGGCCTTGCTCTACACATTTCCCGGTTACTGTTGCTTGAAATGGATGAGGGAAGATTTGCAGAGAGAAAAAATCTTCGAAGCTCTTACATTGGCCAAGAGGGAAAACTCTGTGTAAGTATAGTTGATTCTATTACCTCTATTATTACATCTATTACCTGTATAAGTAAAATAATATGAAGATGCACCAACTAAATAAATGCATATGATACTTGGAGGGTGAAGCTTATGAGTTCATAAAACAAGCAGCCACAATGTGTACCTTTAATTAAGGTGACTGTTGGAAATGGTTTCTTTTCTTGGACTTGTTGTTGAAATGAACTGCACCTGCTGCTGTTGAAATGAACTAGACTTGCTTTTGAAATGAACTGGTGAGCAGCTGGTTTCATAGGCTCTCGAGGATCTGAAACCGCAACTTGTGTTGGTTGAGAACCCGCTGCGCGAGTAGGTTGATGGTTGATGCTAGGGGGCTAGGCTTGACGAGAACCTATTTTAGTTAGTCCAGGTTGTTGTGGAACCCCTGCTACAGCTTGTTGAGGCTGCTGAATACACTGGATAGGTCACTTCCTGGGTGAGGCCGCTGAATACACTGGACAAGTCAATTCCTGGGTCACTGTGAAGGAACGTATTGAAGAATATCAATGAATCTAGCATGTATATAAATTGTAGACTTCTAATGATAAAAAAAAAAACGATCATATCTCTTTCCCTTGTCTTTGATTCAAGTAAATTCCTATCAATATCTGTCTCATGTTTTGTTGCAAAAGGCTTAACAAAGGTTTCATATACATAGGTTGATCCCAAAACAACCTTTTATTTTGGGATACCCCAAATAAACAATGAATGCAAGCTTTGCTTCACTGTAACCATGAAATAAAAGCATAAGCTAATCACTGAAAAACAATTAATACTGCAATTATGATCAAGTATTGACACCAGAATATCAGTTGCTTTATCTCGGGCTTGTTCCTTTCTATGATTTTAAAACACTCAAATGTAGGCTAGTGTGGAAGCCTTTCTATGACTGAAATCCTTGAACAAATTTTGCATCCGATGTAAGCTTTTTCACTAAACCACCCCCGATACTTAGCAGGCGGGACGGAATCCCTTCAAATATTGTTGCGGCCTGGGAGGACAGCTTTTCCCTGCCGCAGACTTTCATTTGGGCTATATGAAAGTCTCTTTTTTTTGTTGTCCATTTGGGCTATCGAGACAAGTCGGGAGCCACAAAATTTGACAAATTGTAAAATGGTGGGCCAACAAGCTCAGACGTGGTGATTTCTATTTATATTGTATGGGACCATCTATGCATGCGTTACAGTTGTCTCTTTCAAAGGATTTAAGAGAAGAATGTTGAGGTGTTAGCACCCTGGGCTATATTAATCTCTGTATGGTTTTATGTATTTTATTTTTTTAGAGTTCAATGAAGGCATTAAAAAATGAAATATATGATGCAGGACACCCCTTAGTAAGCGTTTGCTTAATGGATCTCCGAAAGTTGCGGAGGGAAACTCTGGGTATACAGGTCGTCGATCGATAGTGAGCCAATTAGGCCGGCATACGCCACATAGTCTGGGCTCAGGACTAGCTAGTTTGAGGCTTTTTATATGCAATGCCCCAGATAGAGTTACAGAGAAGGTTCCCAGATGCTCTTGAGATCTCCGAAAGTTGCGGAGGGAAACTCTGGGTATACAGGTCGATCGATTAGGCCGGCATACGCCACATAGTCTGGGCTCAGGACTAGCTAGTTTGAGGCTTTTTATATGCAATGCCCCAGATAGAGTTACAGAGAAGGTTCCCAGATGCTCCTGAGATTGTGGTGTCTTTTTAGATTTAAAGTTTGACATTTAGTAACCGCCCACTTAGTACTTAATTGGCTTTATTCAAAGAAGAGGACCTCATAAATTCACTGAGCAGCTATAGAGGTAGAAGTCTTATTTTTCAATCCCGTTGAAACTAACAAATCTGGATACAAGTTTTTGAACCGAACATAACGTACACATAAACGGGTCCATGCACACAATAACACACCACAATGAGACATAGAAGTCTGGAAGCTGCTTTTTATAAAAGCAATTTAAATCTTAAAACGGCAATTGAAAAAGTGTGAGATTTTTTTTATAACCGCAATTCACAAGTGATTGTTTTCATATGTATTTAGTATTGCTCTTATAAAGTAGTGTCTTATAAGCAGGGACTGCCGCTACGCGGTTACCCTTGTTTAAAACAACCAATGAATTTAATACATTGTTGAAATATGTGAGGCAATGGGCTATAAATCACATTTATTAAATATCATACAGAATATGGTTCATACAGCGCACAATGTTGGGGGTAAGGATGAAATTGGGCGGAGTATGAGCCATATTCCGCACAATGAAAGCATAAAGAACCCAACGTCACGCTCTTTAGTAAATCACGTAGTAGTCAAATATAAATTAGATGAGCATATGAAGATATATGGTAGGAATGTGAGAAGTCAGTGACCAAATTCAGCCACGACGAATTTGTTGTGATTCATAATTTATTGGGGGTATGTTTCATTCTTCTGGTTTTTACCTATATTAACCCGGGATTCATAATTTCTGCACAGCACCCTGCAAGTTATTAAAAAACTGCGCTATCTGGTCCAAGCTATTCAAAATTTCAGTTATATATTCCACATCGTATTTGCATGCCATCACAATTTTATTGGCAAGTTTTGTCATTGCTATGAATCTGCAGATGTTCAAATCGCTTAATAAGAATTCCGTCAAAATTTCAACGTGAACCGTAGTGATACAAATGTGCTAGAGGGTTTTGATTCTTTTTAATATAAAACAATTTAAGGTTATAAAAAAATTGATAAAAAATAGAAAATTTGAGGGTGATTTCTTGCTTGATTCGATTTATGGAACTTGGTTTGATTCTTGCTGCACTCAATTTGTGAGATGCTAAAGAAAAATTTGTGAGATGCTAAAGAAAAACCTGTATAAAATATGTTGAGACCACTGGACGAGAGTAAACTATTGGGTTATATACTGCTTCGCTCCCTCATCCATGTGTTGATGTTGACGTTGTCGTCCAAAATCATTTGCTATAATGTGAGTTCTTAATAAATTGTTGTGTACACTGGATCATTGGAATTGAATTTTGTTGATAAGTTAGCGCGAGCGTCTGATAAGGGGAGATAATCTCCCGATTCTTTTTAATTGGACCAAGATTTTATATGAATTTTTTTTGTTCGATGCAAAACTTTGTAGGCATACACGATGAGTAGTGAACGTGGAGGCTCTGGCGTACCTTCTCTTTCATGTAAGGTTTATGGTTCAACTATCATGATTTTTTAAGCATGTTTGAATGTGAATTAATCATTTTTAAGCATGTTTAAATGCTGAGCAATGAGCGTGGAGGCTTTGTCGGAGGATTTTTGTTTTTTTTTTCAGGTATATTTTTTAGAATTTTCAGAATTCAGTGAAAAATTTTGAAGTGAAATCTTAATTTATGTTATTTAAATTAGTTTTTTCATTGTATATATGGATTCAACGCCCTGAAAAACCCAAAGGCACTTGAATTGTGTAACGATTACCCATCAAATTTGTGATTTCAATAAATTCCTACCTGAGTTTAGAGAAATTAGACCAGAAAAAACCCACAGGAAAAGTTTCCAAAAAATCACACTAAAGACACTTGAATTTATGGAGATTTGTTTTTCCCCACCTCTCCTGCCTAAAAGACTTAACATAAGGTAGAGCATTGGCAAACTAGTGTTAGTGTCACAGAACTCACCATAGAATGGCCACGCACATCACAAAATTAGTTTTTTTCAATTTTAAAACTAGCATTTGCACCTTATGTTGCAAAGGAAACGCCGTTAAGGCATAGAGTGGTGAAGAATAGCATAGAGTGGGGAAGAATAGGGACATGTATAGAGTGGGGAAGAATAGCATAGAGTGGGGAAGGATAGGGACATGTGAATGGACATTGTTGAAAGCAAGGGTGGATGATAATGAGTTACAATTGCAATAGTTAGTTATGTGTATTCTGAAAATGGATATTTTGTAAATAGTAATAGTTTGTGAAAGAATAGCGACATGTAAATGGACATTGTTGAAAGGAAGGGTGGATGATAATGAGTTAGAGTTGAAAGTATTAGTTATGTGTATTTTGAATATGGATATTTTGTAAATAATAGTAGTGTGTGGAAAAATAACAACATGTGAATGGACATTGTTAAAAGCTAGGGTGGATGATAATGAGTTATACTTGAAATGATTAGTTATGTGTATTCGAATATGGCTATTTGGTAAATAATAGTAATGTCATGTAGAGGTTATCTATTATCCATGTAGTTGTTTTTGTTTATGTGAACATGTTTTTGTACATTATTTTTTTTTTGTCTTCCGAGATGTAATTTTTCCATATGCTACCTATTTATGGTGTTATTAGAAAATACTATTATATTGTAATGGAAGAGATGAAAGAAATGATACGACATTGTGAACAACATCATGGTCGTCATTCCATATTTGAAAATGCATGAAAATTTGTTGGAGCCATCATGATAAAAATAAAAATTCCAGCATGATTTTGAAAAAATTTAGCTAAATTTTTTGAAAAAGTGGATTATAGTTGTCAAGTTTTAGAATTTTGAGTGCCTTAATTTTGCATAGAAAATGATAGAAATTACAACATGATTTTGAAAAAATCCAGCTAATTTTTTTGAAAATGTCAACTACAGCGGTCAAGCTTTAGTGTTTTGGGTATCCAGGCATTCAGTATTTTGGGTACTCTAGCCTTAGTCCATTGAAGGCCATCTTCTCAGCTCTGAATAAATCTCGCTACACTTACCTTCAAATTTGAACCTCTGAGAAACGACTTCAAATTTGTTGTTTTAATGTGAAGCCTGCTTTGATACCATGTAGAAATTAGGTTGTATATTTGCAATTGCTCATGAAGTTTTAATAAAAATCACTAGACACAAACCTACTCTACTGCTTTGAGGACATTAATTTAAAATTTATAGCAAAAATCTCAGACATACAAGAAGAAATAACACACATGCAACAAGTATTTTTATCTAGGGAAATAAATTTGCTAAAAGACCCAATGCTTGCTTGCATTAATCAAATGAATAGAGATGTATTACAATTGCTTTTCACAACTGATCTCACCCTGCAAGTGCACAATTCATTTCATTCTTCATTGAAGCCATCTAACTCAGACTAGGTCACATTTTGCCTCGTCTTGAGCTCATACTTCCTTGTGTTGTTCCTTGAGGAATTAAGCCCCATTATTTAGGAAATTCCTCTAATTAAATTGTGCAATTCCTTAGGCTGATAATTTGACTGCATGCAACACCTGTACACTCAAGACTAGTCTACTACTGATGTTACATTGCCTTGGAATCTCCACCTCAACTAGGTAACTCGAATTCTCTGGATGCACTAGATATTTTGGGATGATTGATCAGTTACTGGATGATCATTAAGTTTGACTGAAGTCCCACTGCTTAACTTGACCCTCCACTAGTTCGTCCAACAGTTGGAACTAGTTTAATTGGAAATGAGATAAATGGCCTTGATTGCTACAAATTAGCAATCACACATGCAAAATTGAACTCTAACTCCTCCAACTCGAATTTACTGAGTAAACTGGGTGACATAAGCCATGTCACACAAGTTAACATCATTCAAGTTGTTTGTTGATGTGGAAATTCAAATTTTATCAATTTGATCAAGGAAAAATCAAATTGAGAATTTCTTGTTGCAATTTTCAACACCTAATTGTTATAGTACATTGAGAACAATGTTTGGTGAGGCCAATCTTTAGTGCGTAGGTAGTTGAGTAGTACAACTAAGGGCATGATTGAACCAAGCACTACTATTGAACCACACATGTATATCAAACGACTATAACACCTAACACTCCTTTTCCCTCAGAACCAATACGTTTCTCCAGTGAGCTCACCATAGTTGTGATAAAGAGATAAAAGAGGAGCATTATTTTTCTCACATGGCTCCAAAGAAACACCCAAGAGTTACTTCACCAATTAAACTTCTAGAAAACTCAATCATGACTGATGAAGAAATAGAAGACGTGCAACATCAAGTATTCAATTTAGATATTCAAATTAAGAAAATAATTGACACTATGTTAAGAAAGGTTGAATTGTCACAAATACAAGAATCAATTAAATAGGATATGGAAAAAACGAAAACAAAAAACAAAAAAATGGTGGAATGATTGAAACAAAAGATGGATGAAAATAAGGAAATGGAGAAAATGATGGAAAATTGGAACATAAGATCGTACAAGCCCTCTATGAAAGGCTCCCTAAAATTGATAATGTTTGAAGTGATTCATGAAAATAAAGGTAATATCCATGTTGTTAAAGTTTCTAAAAATAAGCATTTGTCAGAAAGATTTAACTCTAAATAGTGGAGTTACTTATGGATTGTCTCCAAACAGTATGAAATTTCTCGAGGTTGAATTAAAGAAGTTTGAAGGAACAAATATCTTTACCTAGGTGAAACAAATAAATAAATATTTTGAATTGCATAATATTATAGATGATAAACAAACGATTCACATAACAACTTTGAATTTTAAAATATAACGCTATCAATGGTCTAAATGGGTAGTTAAAAGAAAGAATTTTTTTTATTCTTATACTTTGGGTTTATTTACAATAGACTTAGAAGCACAATATGGAAAAGTTTGGGAACAAGACTACTTTAGTCAATTGACAAGAATCAAGTACTTAGGTGATATCGAAAATTAAAATTCAAAATTTTGAGTATTGGCCACAAGGATGGATAACATAAGTGATGAACATTTGTTGGAAGCTTACATGGCTGGATTAAAATAAGACATTAAACATGAGCTTTTCCTAGAACATCATGAAAATATTATGGAAGCTATGCAATTGAATAGTCATATTCAAGCCAAGAATAACGCTACAAACAAGTCTACTGGTGGGACCATATGCATAAAGCAAAGATTGTTTGAGATTCATAAGACAACCCTAACTCAGCCTACTTGAATATCACAGAAGAAAAAAAAGGAATAAGAGAAAAATGTATAGCCTTTGGTTGTAACAACAAAGGATCAAAAGAGCATAAATGCCAAGAAACAAAAGTGTTCACCTTCAAAACTAATGATAGAGAGAAAATGGAAACATCTACACAATGAAATGAAAAAGAACTTGTCAACTTAAAAAAGAAGACATAGAAGTTGAAATTGTGCACAATATTGTTTTATCCATGTGTGAAATATCTATGCATGCATTGGCAAGTTTGTCATCACCTCAAACCTTGAAGATTGTAGGTTACATTGAGAAGCAAAAGGTCATGGCGCTTATTCACTAAGGAAGTAACTATCACTTCATTGATAAAATATTAGCAAAGTGTCTCAATAGCTTGGTATATCCAAGCTATTAAGTATGGGAAAAATGCCACCACATTAAACTAAGTATGGGAGAATATAATTTGGTAAGCCTAATGTATGCCATTTCCATTGGAGGTGTAGATGTTCTATGGATTCCATGGTTGTGAACATTAGGTAAAATTTCTACAAACTACAATGAATTATTCATGAGATTTGAATTGAGAGGAATTCAATATGAATGGCAAAGAGTTAAAATCTAGACCTTCTCAAGCCATCAACTATCATAAAATAGAAAGGGTAGCAAGGGAGTTGTGGTTAAACTTTATTTTATGAAATTTAAATGGAATGCCAAAGTAGTCTCATAATTCCATACAAATATTTTTTTTCTTAGAGAGAGATGTGAGTGGGTTTGTAATGTGTGCATAATTTTTAACAAATTTTTAATAATATCTTTGAAGTCCCAAAAATCCCCTAAGACTCTTGATGTTCTTGAGAAAATGTCATTTTGTAATGGATTGGATCTTTTGAGGATCCATTTTAACTCCTTCCTTTGAAACGATATGACCTAAATACTCTACTTCTTGTTTCCCACAAGGACATTTGGATATTTTTACATATATTTAATTGTTCTTGAGAATTTGTAGAACTTTATCCACATGGTTAATGTGGTCTTCCTATTATTTTCTATAGATAAGTATATCATCAAAGAAAACCAACACAATTTTTTCAAGATGGGGCCAAAAAATTTGATCATAAGGCTTTGAAAAGTAGAAGCATTAGTCAACCCTAAAGGCATGACCAAGAACTCACAGTATTATTTGTGTTCTAGAAGTTATTTTTGGAATGGTTTATTTTCTTAATTTGATATAGTGGTATCTTTTTTTAAGATCAAGTGCATGTCTTCTATACCAGTATTGTCAATGCCTAAGTTTTGTAAAACACTCACAAAAAAACATTATGCATAAGGACAAGAAATTAGAGAAATATTGACACAAAAGGAAGACTATTGGTTTTTGAAAGCAAACAATTCAAGGGAAAAGACTTGGTGAAATCAACATGTAGTAGAAATAGAAGCAATTTTACATGCAATAAAAAATGATGACAGTGTCTCATTAGGAGAACATTAAAGTCAAGACAAACCATGATATCCTAAAGTACTTTTTGGAGCAAATATGGTCAGTAGAAGAGTAGCAAAAGCACAAGGGTTTGATTTTGAAATAATCTACAGAAAATGGAAGGACAATGTAGTAGCAAATGTTCTTTATAAAATAAAAGAAACCTGAAGTTTGTATTCTAATACACATTCTATCCATAAGTGGCTAGCAAAAGCTCACCATAAATGGAACACTGACAACAGTTCTAAACAAAAAACACAATGGATAAAGGGATGAACTATATGGAGCATTGTGAGTGGAGGGGAGATATACTTTAGTATACAAGGGTAGAATGTTTTCATACCCTTAATCATAGTTGAGGCAACAAATATTAAGAGAATTACATGATCCAAGATCCAAGACATGCAAGGTTTCTTAAAACATATCAAAAGATCATTTTTTTTAATGAATAAAGAAAGATATTCAAAAACTTGTAAAAAAATAAAGGGGAGACAATAAAATCTCCAAGGCTACTTTTGCCATTACACATACTTAATCAAAGATGGAAGAGATATCAATAGACTTCATTTCAAGGTTACCAAAATTTAAAGGCAAGGGCGTCATTTTTGTGCTTGTTGATAGACTCACAACATATGCACATTTTTGGAATTCAAAGTGCATATATAACAAGCCAAGAAACAAAAGTGTTCATGAAAGAAGTTCATAAACTTCATGGTTTTCCAAAAGTAATAGTAAGTGAAAGAGACCCAAAATTCATTAACTTTTTAAAAGGATTATGAAAAATGAGTGGAATAACACTAGATATGAGTTCAAAGTTTTATTCACAAACAAAGGGTCAAATAAAAATAGTTAACACATGTTTAGAGAGTTATCTACGATGTTATGATTTAGATAAGAAAACTCAATGGATGAAGTAGTTGATTTTGGCAAAATGGTCATATAATTCCACCTATCACACATCTACTAAAATGTCCCCATTTGAGGTCATTTATAGATATACATCTCCTAGTATCCCATACTTTTTGCAAGATAAGTCCAAAGTACATGCAATAGAGTTACAAATGGAAAAGACTAGAAACTTTAACAATTCTCAAGTAAAACCTTCAAATAACGCAAAACAAGAAGCAAATCAACACGTAAATGAAGAACAATTTCATAAAATTGATTGGGTATTTTTGAGACTACAACCTTACAAACAATTTATATTCAAGCAAAAGAAGAAAAAAAAACATAGCTACAAAATTTAATAGAAATCTACAAGATTATTCATAGGATTGGACAAGTGGCATATCAGTTAGATTTGTGTTCCCACATTCATAGGATGTATATTGTCTAAAAAAAGGTTTTGAGATAAACTATGCTAGTGCAAACAAAACTTCTAAAATTGTATGAAGAATAAAAATTGATCTTAGATTAGAAAAAGTTATAGATCAGCATTCTATATCACTTTAGAATAGAATTGAAAAGCTAAAATCAGTGGAAGAACATGCATTTTGAAAAGGCTAAATGGAAAATGAACGGTTCATGAAGACACAATCTCAATTACAAACTTTAAAGGCAAAACATTTTTAAAAGATGAGGGCTATATTAAAACTCTAATAAAGATTTATTATTACTTTATTTATTATGATTAAGTTGAAGACACAATCTCAATTACAAACTCTAAAGGCCAAACATTTTTAAAAGATGAGGACGGTTAAAACTCTAATAAGCATTTATTATTACTTTATTTATTAGGACTATATTGACCTACTGATAGGTTACATCATGTGGCACTGTCTCCTATTCTCCTATTTATAATAAAAGAGATTCATTTCTCCTATTTATAATAAAAGAGATAGAGATTCATTTATATAAATATCATATTTGTCTTTGCATTAAATTTATTGTAAAAAAAAGATTTCCCATTTGATATTTTCAAAATATTTAGAAAATCAAAATTTGAATTTCCATCTCTTTAAAATATTTAAAAAATAAAAAATATATATATTCTGATATTTTTAAAATATTTAGAAAATAAAAAAAAATATGAATCTTTTCTTATGCCTTCAACAACAAGAACAAAAAAATTGATTTTAGACCATAAAGTAAACGAGATTCACTTGTATAGAGATCATATTTGACTTTGCATTAAATTCATTATAATAAAAAAAATATTTTCATATTCTCCTAACTCTGCATTAAATTCATTTATAATAAAAAAATATTTTCATATTCTCCTATTTATAATAAAAAGAGATAAGATTCATTTATATAGACATATCCTATTTATAATAAAAAAATCCTATTTATAATAAAAGAGATGAGATTCATTTGTAAAGACATCATATTTATTAATAAAAGAGATGAGATTCATTTGTAAAGACATCATATTTGTCTGTGCATTAAATTCATTGTAAAGTAAAAGATTTCTTTACCTCAAAATTTGACTTTTGATATTTTTTAAATATTTAGAAAATCAAAATTTGACTTTTTGATTTTTTTTTTTAAATATTTAAGAAACAAAAATTAAAAAATTAAAAATATATATCTTTTGATCATTTTTAAAATATTTGGAAAATCAAGAAAATATATGAATCTTATCTTACGCCTTCAACAAAGAATTGATTTTGGACAATAAGATTGTCAAATGATTATGGAAATTATCGGTCGTGTGAACAATATCATGCAACCGGGCAGGTGGTTTAAGCTCTTAAGGAAGGAAGAGATGTAATTTTTTCCTTGCCCTATGAAGCTAGAAATGTTTTGAAATATAATCTCCTAGGCCAAAGTGGGCATTAACAGTGTAGTGAGAGATGGAAGGCGTGTCATCCTGATTGAAGTTCCTTAATAAGGACCAACTATTAATTAGTAAATCTGTTCCATGAATAAATGGTCAAATGTTAAAATAGCTTAGCTTTACTTTCTGCATATGCACAAAGCATTTCAAGAGTATTCCCTGCTAGAATTTTATGCCCGAGTAGGCTCAAGATCTGTCCAAAGAGAGCCTACAGTGTGATCCTAATATTGCTCATAAAAATCACAAATTGTCAAAACAGGTTCAAAAATCTCATCAAAATCACATTAATATCCCCATGATATGACATCCAAAGAAAAGGATAACTTTTGAAAAAGAGAAATCACAACTCTCCCAGCATATGGCATTCATCTTGTAACAAAGGGAATTAAGCTGTCAAACATGAGCCATTAAATAATATCAGGAGCTTTTGCCCACGAGTATATATAACAGAGGATCAGGACCAATTTGGAAGCGACTTCTAGCTACTGTGAGTCACAAGACTGAAAGAATGCATTTTGAAATAGCTTGCCCATCCTTAACTTCTAAAACAGACCAGCTACGAAAATCTATAGTCCTGCTTTAGAAAGACATCGTTTCCAGAGTGGAGTTTTCCATAAACATGATTTGTTAAAAAGGAAATGGAGTTAAAAACAGAAATTGACCTTTTAACTTATCAAAGATCAGGATTAAGACCAGATCCCCATTCTAAATTCACCCTTCATCCAAATTATTACCATCAATTGAGTCACCAGAGATTGAATTCAGAACAGATCCCCATTCTAAATTCATCCTTCATCCAAATTATTACCACCAATTGAGTCACCAGAGATCAATTTCAGAGTTGAGTTCTCTGTAGGCATGATGAAAAAAGAAATGGAGTCAGAAATCGACCTTTTAACTCATCAAAAATCAAAATTAAGACCATTTCCCCATTGTAAATTCACCCTTCATCGAATTTATTACCACCAAAAATCTGAAACTTGAACCCCTTTTTACAAAGTATATTAATAAGTAATTTCAAAGCAAGGAGCTCAGCATAACTGTCAAATTCCTCTCCCAAACTGGCCTTGACCCTGAAAAAGTGGGTGTCTTAAAAAAAAATTACGCCACTTGCTTTATATTTATATTTGGGAGGAGATCCTTGGCTTGTTCCGTCAAAATCGTGAAAAGGCTGCCTCTCAAGCATTGCTTTGGGAAGACTTATATAACTAGCAAATATAAATCTGTGTTGGGATGCACACTGGAAAGGTGGGATGAATCTCCCTTCAAAAGTGTCAACGTTCCTTGCAAACCAAATTCCCAACTATCAAGAGTAAAGCTTTGAATTCTTTTAAATCTGGCTTCTACTGCCACTGTGTAAAATTTACTACTTTAGTTTCACCTTGCCCAGCACCTCCTACCCATATCAAGCTATCCATTCCAGCCCACAATGGGGAAGAATATGGGCAGGATGATCTCCTATAGCTTCCTCATCCAACTTGTATAAAGTACATCGACTTGGCCCATGTCCAATCCTCTTCTGTACCATGTAGTACTTACACAGAGTAGGGCCTTGTTCTATATGGCCAGCCACATGAAGATCCTTGCTTCATGCTTTTAGTGGGGACTTGATTTTCCAAAGTGGTTTCCACTGCCATTAGATTACATCAGGCCGATCTGTTAACAAACATTGCATTGCATTGAAACCGAGTCTGGGGGTAGAGAATCACCAGACCAACTCATCCTTGTCTCCTTGGGTCGAACATGACTCACTTTTAGTGCACCTGTGTTAGACTCTCACTGCTCCCCTTCATTCCCTCCCAGCTCTTGAAAGTTTGCCCTGCTCCTCTTCATTCGCCTCCAGCTCTAGAGGTTTGCCTTTTTCCACTTTTGCTACCAAAAGGTAGTGTTTTATGGAGAGGTAGCCTGAGCTAGATAGAAGTAAAATTTCCCTCATAGGTTGTAGATCAGATGAAGGCATAATTTTTCTTTTAAAATCCTCTTCATTTGTCAGCAATGCTCCAAGTTCAATGTATTGGATCCACATAGTGATCAAGAATTAGAAAGAACTATCCAACTTTGTCCATAGAACCATAAATCATGTAAATTTGAATGTACAGAACATAAATGCAAACCATACACGGTCAATATTCCATGTTAGGATGTGGTTCAGTACAGGTAATGCAATTTGTCCCAAAATATATTACTAACTCACTACAGAGGATTCAGTTAGATAATTTAGATGAGAAAGAAAAATCAAATTGCATCAACACAGTTAAAAATCAGAATCTCATATTCTGCGTATTTGCAAACAAATATACATCAGTGAGGAACTGTTCACTGCTCTTATCTCACATTTCTTACTTTCACAATCCGTGGAGCAACATAAAAGATGGATGGATGATCTGTAAAGCTCGAAATGTTGTTCCTGCACCAATCAACACCTTCTAAGTAAGGTAAGGTTTCATGGACTAAAGAACAATGCCAATGAACGTTTCTATCTAACCACTTTATCGAATAAAGAAAAGAATCAACCAAACCTGAAGTGTAAACTGTAACAATGGGCACTGCAGAAAGCTACAGAACAAGTCAATGTCTAGATGCATCTTAATACTGGACAAGTTTCCAGGGTAATTCAATTTAACCTTCCAGCCATCAACCATAGCCTGAGTATGATTGCGTTAATTCCCTATTCTTATTTTTCGAGTCTTTGGGGAATGGATGCATTCATTGGATAGCCCTCCCTCTTTAGATTTTCTATTTGAGCTGCCACATTATGTGCATCCGCTGATTCTGAATATGGAGAAATCGTAATATGAGTTTTCGCTGAAAGAAAGTTAGACAAAGGAAATGTCGACCCTTCCCACACAAGGGGCATACACTGTGGAGGAAGAGACTTTTCAATGGAATAATGCATTGGACTCAAAACTGGCGACACTGAAGCTTGAGCATTCAAATTTGGTGACATGTCTGATTTGACCCAAGAGGGTGAATTCAAAGCTGGTGATCCTGGTTCATGACCCAACGGAGCCAAACTCGGTGAAGCATCTCTCAGGTCTTGTGAATCTTGGCCAAGATATTTTTTAGAATAGAGTTTATCCTCACAGACCTCATAGAAATTTCCAATGTGAACCTCCTGACAGAGAGAACAAACACCGTAGAAAAGGCACTGCATTAGATTTGTCACATTAGGCTACCCACAACAGCAGCCATTTCCAGGTAAGCCAAACCTCTTCCGCATCTGAATCCTCCAAAACCCATCGTACAGAAGCCCAAACACGCAAAGAATGATCCCAGTGATACCAAGACCTTCCCGAATATTCTCATTATCAATATTGACAACAGCCAAGGTGAAGATCCAATAAGGGGCCATGCACAACAAAATGAAGGTCACTATGTGCACATACATGTTCCCAAACCCCAGTCTATCCATATTCCACCCAAAAACACAGAACCCACAAAATGTTGGAAAAAATGCAACAGACGAATCACTCCAGTAGTCATATAGACCTCCCTGCCATTCTGGTTTAGGTTCCATTCTTTTACTACCTCTTTTAAGAAGAGAGTATTTCTTCTCAAGCCGCGCGTATGTAGATTTGTTTTTCACAGAGTTATCATCTATCCTAATAACATCTGCATCAGTGATACTTATAACCGTAGTCTCCAAATCACCTTCGGCTTCGTAATCTTTCCCAAGAGGACTCAGGATAAGATAAATACCAGCTGCAACAGGGGCGCCTATTGCAACAGAAATGCACAAACCCACTCCAATAGCCGGACGCTGTGATCTCTTATAGCCCCAATTCAGACCACAGAGCGCATACTGCGCAAAACAATTTATTTGCAGAAGTAGCACAATTACCATCATGTGTGCCCACTCATGAGGTTTGTAAGTCTCATTTTTACAGTAGACCTTTCTAATATTGACATGTCCTCTGGTTTCCATCTAATGAGAAGTAGAAGATGATAACAACGCTGTGGGTGTAGATAAAGGCACATCATGGTAAAAAGCGCATTTAGAATTTGATTATTGACCTCAAACCAGGAATCCCTCTCACTCTTTTTAGGCACGACCCTGTTAAGAAAGCCAACTAGAACCAAAAAAAGAATACCTCCAAATACTGCCACAACAATACCCCATATTAACAATGCCAAATTCTTCGGATTTCGCAGCCATACTTTCACTGCCTCCATCAAAAATACCCACCTGATTTCACCAACAAAAGGGACTTTAACGCCATCCTTGAGGCCACGAAAAGGCTTCGCCAGCGCTGGAGTTCATTTCCATAAAACGGACTCTATCTGGAACTCCTCCGTAAAAAGCGCACAGATGTCAAGCGGAGGGCATTGTTCATTGCCCTAATAACTCTTTTTAAGGTTTTTATTGTTTTAAAACATTTTTTTATTAACTTAGACAGCTGATTTTTGTTCAATTGTCTAACAAAAGATCTAACGGCTACGATTAGGACAGAAAGGCATTTGGGAGAGTCCATTTCAGAGGGAAACGCTTTACTGCGTAATAAACTATCAAACACTAATATTTAGTTTTTCATATGAAATTAAAATTAAAAAATATAAAAACACACCTAACTCAAATTAATGTAATCTTAATGAGATTATTGACTTTCTTGGACATACTATTTAACTTAAAATCACATTTTCATTTTAAAATAAAAAATAATTGACCAGATCTTATCTTAAATTAGTTAAAAAATCAAAACCCATTAACATATTGCAATAATGAAAACCTATTTCTTTATAAATTATCAATAAATTATTTTAAATAAATATATTATTTTAAAATAATAATAACAGTTGAGAATAAGCTTCTTTATTATCAATTTAATTAACAACAACGCTACAACAAAGTTACAAAACTAATAATAATATAAAATGATACGAGGTAGCGGTTCTTTCGCACCTTTGAGGAAGCACAACAAACGTGCATACACAATATCTTATGTTATAGCCATTATAATAGTAGCGATGGTCATCAAACGATGAACGAACTACGAGGGTTACAACTATTATAATATCAACGCGGTAAGCAATTCTTTCATGTACATGAAAATAAAATAGTATGGAGAAAACACAATGCTTTTATAGATGTAATATATACTAGCAATTGTCCCAGAAGGTACAAAGAGAGGCCGATAGGATTATTAAATTGAGATTGTTGAATTTTTCTAGAAGAGTTAATTGGTTTGTGGAAAACCTTGTATTTTTGGACTGGATCATTGTGTAATTACTTTTCTTTAGATGTTTTGTTTATATCTATATTACAAGGAACACATTGAATGTCTTATTTCATTTTAGAGTAAGTTAATTACCCAAAATCAAGAGGTTAAGTTAATTACCCAAAATCAAGAAACCTCTATAGATGGCCAAGCATATAAGAAAAATACATTGCATTCATATGCAATACGAAATCCATCTTTTTTTTTGTGTGAGTAAAATTTCAAAAGCATGAACACATGCCATTTCATATGCACAATAAACCCAACTTCTGAAATTTCAATGCTTGGATACATTCCATTCATATGCTATAGTAAACCCATATTTTCCTTAAATTTCAATCCATAAACACATCCATTCATGAGCCATAACAGAACCACGAAAAACAAAAACCCCTGACTCGTTAATACATTATCTACTCAGAGAAAGGTAAGATGAAAGGACGGCACTATCTACGGATCCTCCATGTCTCCGAAGGAGATGAGGAGTGTTCCGTGACCCATTGATGCATTGTCTTCTCAAGAGTGCAAGGTAAGACTAAAGAAAATCACTAGCTACCGATGTTTCATGTCTCCATAATACCTTGATAAATCTTCGTTTATTTTGTAAATACAATAATTTGATTGCATTTTAACATTGTAAATACTAAAAATGAGCCCATAAAGAGCAGATAATCAAGAAGGAAACACTTCAATCACAGATTGGAAATCAGGAACGGTGATTATTTTATAACGACCGAATCCACCTTCTAATAAAATCTTCTTCCATTCTTTCTCTGTTCTTTCCTTCCCACCAGAGTAGTGCGCCACCATTACCAGATCAAATACTAGAACTAAATTAGGATCCAGAACCGGCTTCTCTTTCTGGCCACCATTATTATTATCATCGCCTTTGTGATTAGAGTCCAGCGCTACTACGTCAACAATAATGAGCTTCCTCGTCTCGGGGATCGCCTTTCTACAGCTCTTTAGTATCTTGATATAGTCCTCATCGCCCTAGTCATGCATGATCCACTGATGACATCGCACAAACAAATTGTATAGTCAAAACGCGCTCTCAACTCATTCTAATTGAATTACATGACAGCTCAGTAAGTTCAAGACTTACCTTCATGAATATGGCGTCCGCAGAGGGCACGGTTTCAAACATGTCTCTGCCCATGTGCTCCACACCTATTTACATACATTTATATGTATAAGATTGTTATGCATATATACCATTGATGAAGCAAAGGTGTTGTTAGTAACCTGGGAGATGGGGAGCAGTGGCCATGACATGAGGGAGGTCGTAGTTGATGCCTCTGATGGAAGGATAATGCTACAGCATTGCCTCGATTGTATCCTCTGCAAGCCCAGCCTCTCGAGGAAAATCAGAGAATGGAAGTCAAATTTCGAAAAGCTGATAGGATTATTAAATTAGCATGAACAAAAACGAGAAATTAGCATGATGATTTGATGTTTGAAACGTCAAACAAGGCCGCACAACCTTGTGATTTTAAATATGACATTTTTTTTTCAAGTTTGGTTGAAGATTGACTACCAACATAACCCCAAGATCCCTGGCATATTTGTTTTTCACCATGCTTTTAAATTGCAAATTAATAATTCATATTTCCTTTTGACACTTGTGCCTTCCATGTGATTTGTCGATATCGCCCATTGGACAATTATTGCTACCCTATGCAAAAAACTTAAAACTACGTGAAATAATAAATAAAAACGGTTTAACCTTCCCTACTATATCAAGAATACGGAAAAACAGCTACAGCTCCCTACAACAAAATAAGGTAAAAATGCCATGGTGCATATATATAGGACAATACTGAACAAATTAATCAATTAATGTTAACCCTTATCTTCTACCGGCTTAACTGTTTACTTGGGCATTCTCATCTACCTATTTACATGGGTCATCTCCATAAATATAGGTTCTGGACATTCAACTGATGGTATTGAGCAAAATAACAAGTAATTAAACAAGAAATGATTGAGTTGATAGAATTTGCAGAGAGCGAACTGAAAATGACCGAATGATTTCTCTCTTTGAGAAAAGAAGAATTGCTACTCACCTTACCTAATAAAATGAATGCCGCAAAGTGGTGTACAAACATCCTTTTGCACGCGTATTATTGGCTTGCGGGTTGTTTCACCTGTCCAGATTCACGGTAGGCCATTCAAATACCGTGTTAGAAAGATTTGAGAGACAAAATACACATCTATGGTAGATTTTGATGGATAAAGAAATAAGAAACAAGCGAGAGAAAAGAAAACAGATTCAGAAATCGAAGCTTCTCATATTATATTATCCCTCCATGGCGAACTCTTCTCTTCCCCTGTTGCAAAATTAATAGGTAGGGAAAAACCATTCAGCAAAAACTGCCAAATAAAATAAAAGCACTACCTCTACTGTTAAAGCCTTTGCGATTTTTCCACAGCTTCACTGTTATAAAGAAACAATGGGTTGAAACTGTTGAAAAAATTGGGTTCCGTGCATAGCCATTATCTACCACGCTACTTTTCCCTGTACAAATTTATTAGTAAAACCCATAGATATTGAAAACCAAAAGCATACATGCTTCTATCCATAAAAAAATTCGAGAATTTCATTCCAATGGATCAAGAATTGCATCTCTATCCATTCTTCTGCTCAACATAACAGCAACAAAATAGAATAGCCAAGATAAACCATGAAAACACTCTTTTAAAAAAAACATAAATTAAATTCAAAACAGAGGAAAAACACAATAAAAATAAAACACTGTAAAATCCAAAATGCATGGCCATGCAACAAAGAAAATAAACTTGAACAAGAAACAAGGCAAGCCAATGCAATGTAGAGTATTGAAAAAAATGATGAAGAAACTATTTAATTAACCATAACGAATGCCTTTCCAGAAAATAAAATAACAAAAATAATAATAAGATGCAATGTTAAAGACTACTTCTAAGCTAAGAAATTTAACTTTAATGCCACAAACTCGATATAGGTCCGTCCAAAGTCAAATATCGTACTTGCTTGAATTAAAATTTAAAAGAAGAAGGTAATAATGAATTGAAATTAAAGTATTCAAAAAAATCTCCCAAATCAAAACAATGCAATTAACCTTTAGTTGACAGACTAACGATTTCACCTTCTACCAATCTCGTCATTTGCAAATTTCGTCCACTGTTAATCGCCTTTGCGTAAAGCCGGTTCACATTTCTGCAATACCATGAAAATTGTGAAACCGAAGGAACATTTACGTTCTTCTTACCACGGAACCAGCAAAAAGGAAAATATTATTTTCTTTCACCTCTTCTTTTCTGAAAATATCTTGAAATTTGCAGGGTATCCGTGGTTATTCGAAATGTGTTTGGATTAGGTCATACATCTGGCAAATTAGCTCAAACCTAAGAAATCCCTTGCCATTCGTGCACATTTCGAGCCTTTGCAAATTAAAATACAATGTCTGCGAATCTTGCAGCGGCTATTAGCGGTTTCTTCGCCTTCATAAATGCCAAAAGCCAGGGAAGAAGAACAGCAACAGCAACTGGTAGGAAAAATGCAGTAAAAATATTTTCCAGAGTGATATAAAAAAATTGGAAAAAGTAATAAAGCGATTCAACAGATATTTGAAAAAAACAGCAACACTTCAAATCAATGATTCAAAGTGTCTCACCTAATCCAACGGAGCACAGTAAAAGTATTGACGATTGTTGATGCATAAGAAAGCCTATCCACCTAAATATTATCAAATCAACGAGAAACAATCATTTTCATATATATTACTAGCAAATCAACGTGAAAAGCAATCATTTTCATGACTGGTAAGCATTATCAAAAGAGTGGCCCGAGATAGTATGTTAGGGTGTTAGTGGGTGTATAAAGAATGAAACTGAATCTCGACATGGATGTCAAATAGTGGATGTCAAATAGAGGTTAATATAGTCATTGCTTAGGGTGTTAGTGGGTATAGAAAGAATGCAACAGAATCTCAACATGGATGTCAAATAGAAGTTAATATAGTCGCTGCATATTGCGCTGCAATTCATTATCTACAAGTCCCAAGCTTCAAACATGCGAAGTCTACCACATAGAGTTGATATTGATTGATAAAGACTTGCATTTGTCAAGTTCACCAATTTGTTTTTATATTCGGTGTACTGCATTTTTTTTTATTAAAGAAAGATATAAAGTTACGAGGAAGGTAGGTAAGTATAATGGTTGGAGATTATATATTTATAATATTATATGTTTTAGGTTTTAAAAATATTATTATTATTATTACTATTACTTTAGTTTTCACATTTTAATTATCGTTTTGTTTATAGGTTGAGAGATTTAAAAACATAATATAAAATGTTATTGGTAAAGGATTTCTTTGTATATGGAGTTTGAGTTTTAATTATTACTTTGTTTATATGATGAGAGATTTGTAAACACAATATAAAAACCTATCTGTGAAGGATTTCTTTGTCTATGGGGTTTTGAGTTTTGATCTTGTTAAGAAGTTTGTTAAGAAGTTTTCATGTAGAAGGAAAAATTGAATTGAAATTCGATAAAAGGCAAAGGCATTTAAGGTTTTGGTTAGAACCCTAATGTTAAATAAAGGAATTTAGTTTTCACAAATGAAATTTATTAAAGATCTATCATCTTCATAAACAAGATGAAATATTCTTAATTTGTCTAGGTGTGTTTGGATTTGAAAATTTGCTTTGCTTTTCCCTAACCCAAAAGCTATAGAATGTAGGATAGCGTAGGACTAGTCAACCAAGATTCATGCATAGATACTTTCATTTTCTTCAAGCTAAGGATATTTTGTCTCTTTTTCTCAATAAGGAGGAATGTGATTTCCTCTTTCAATCTAAACTATATTTCATAGAATCCAATGAATGTTTTTATCTTATGGTCTTTCAAATTCAACCTAGAAGCAAATACTTCTTTAGCCCCAATTTGGGTTAGGTTGTTTCATCTCCACTTGATATCATGGGTTCATAGCTCTCAAAGATATTGGGATAAAGCTAGGTTGATTTATTGATCAAGCATGTCCAAAACACAACTTATACTTTTTCACATGGATCTATGTGGAAGTAGACCTATAGAAGGGGCTTCTAAAAGCATTACAAATCTATATGGATGGTTGGAGTCATAGTAAGACCTAGATTATGAATAGTTTATGTTTAACTGTGGCATATGCCATGTTTATTGGAATTTTGCCAATAATGGTCTAAGAATTCAAGTGAAACAACCTCATCCAAAATAATCATTGACTAACATTGGCCAGTTTAGGTCAACATTTTGTAGGAATATAAATTATTAGTGCAAGGGGCCTAAACAATCAAGTCCATTCCAAAAGGGGCCTTCCATGATAAATACAACAAATTCAAAGTTGGAAATATAAAAGAGATAAATAAGGAAATTGAAAGGGATTAGAAACCATAGAAAGGCCTCAACTCTAGAATAATTCAACGTGAAGGTGGTGAGGATCCACCCATTCGATCATATCGAAAGGACAATGCCCCATTAGAAAAGATGGAAAAAAAGGAGGGAGAGGAGGAAGAAGAGGAATTAAATTGAGAAGAGGAGGAAGATGTAAAGAAAGGAAAGAATGCAATCCTATATAAATTAATGGAAAGAAAAGTAATGCAAACAATGATGTGGCTTTAGGTGAGAAAATCAACACACTAAGAAGTTGTCCCTCACTTTCACTCACATTCACCAAACTAGCATTTGAATATATTTATAGGAATACACTGTAGTCTAGGAATTTAAACAGACTCTTGAAAAATAGGATGAAAAATAATTAAGACCAATAATCCCAATGACACAATAACAATGCATAACAAATCCTAATAATGTTTATTCTAGAATTTCTCCATTATTCTAACAGGGGGTGAGGTCTGAATCAGTGTGGTAGAAAATATATCATTTCAAAACATTTTATCAATAAATAATCATGTAGCAATGTACCATAACCATTTGCAGCATAAAAATAAATAAATAAATGCATCAAGAAGCCATCATCACATCAACACAAGAGGACACAAGCTTTTACGTGGAAACCCTTACAAGAGAAAACAAAAAAATCTTCTTCTTCTTCTTCAATTAATTACATAGATTTGCAAGCGCTGACCTACTGGAGGCACCCACCCCTAAGATGTGCAAGAAACTACTTACTATATGCTACAACCCAATTGAGGCACCAACCGCAAAAAGTTTATGCAGCCACTTGCATACTACAACCTGATTGAAGCCCCAACTTCAAAGATGAGAAAGCTTAGAGTAGTTGTAAGCTTCAACCTGACGGAGGCCCCCACCTCCTTCTTCAACTCTGTGTGGATCATTTTTCAGAATATTTTGAACTAGATCCACCTATTCTTCAATCAATATAAGTCTTAAAACTGATGAATTGTTTTTGTTATAATGCTCTTATGTCTTTTCCATAACTTGTTACCACCTATTCATCAACATGGTCACATAAAACACTACTCAAAACAATGGTGGTCATATACACAATACTCATTGCAACAAGTTCATGAACCCCAAAAACACATAACATTAACATCAAAACTACATCATCAAGGATTTTCATGCCTCTAGAACTATTCATAACTGAACTCGAACCATCATGCTTTTTTCAAAATCCATTTTGGTCTTAAAATGAACCCATAAACCTCCAAAAATCATATAGCACTAAATAGAACTATACAAAAATTAATCATGTGACAAAATGGCATCATTTGGGTGCATTATACAAAATAACATTTTATGGGTTCTACAAAATGTCTAACTATTGAACAGAATTGTCAAATTAGGTGTGCAATTAACCCCATATTAAAAAATTTGACTAAATCTGTCCAAAATTGAACTCATGACCTTCACAAAACAAACCAATCCATATGACCAACTAATCTACACAATGATTCATTACTTATTAAGAGAAAACATATATATAAATACATTGGTGTCCAGAACCATATCACACTTAGCCATCAACGTGTCATGACTCATTTGAGTTCAAACTAATAACCATACACTCTGTATAAAACACAACCATGTGAGGGCTCATCCCTTCCACTGATCGAACCCAAACAATTTCACAAATATATCATCGCCACAACAATTGACCTTCAAACCTGTAATCAAAGGTATGTGTTCATTGAATTAAATGTGTCTTGGATTGTATCGAGGTCATATGTATTTATAAGAGGTGCATGGTTTTGAGCTCATATCATTTGACCCATGTTTTCTCTTACAGACTAGAGGTTTCATCATACAAGGCCAGCATGTGTCCATTCAACATAACCTTGTCCTTAACCTTTGTGCCTCAAGCCTTTGGGCCTTACCCTTAGGTGACCTATGACCATGCCATGTGATGTTGTCGCTAGGGTCCATGTTCGTTTGCGATGATGTAAGCATGATATCATGATGTTGTCATCATGCAACATGACATCCTATGAGGGTTGCAACATGTCACCCATTTTTTACTATTTGACCAACCAAAAACCATCATTCATACCTACCACATGGAAATCCCCAGAAGTTTCACATCATCATGTTGATGTCATCCTGATGATGTGTCAAGCCCTATCAATATCACATCATCCTTGCTAGCATGCCATCTCCTCTAACCCATCAAACTGCGCCACATTATCTTTATTGCCACGTCATAGTTGATTGTGTACGAGGGACACATCACTGCCACATCATCTAATCAATAGTTGCAACAATTCGCTACGAGACAGACTCATCATGGAAGGTTAAATTTAGGGAAACTTGACATATTCTTTGTTGTTCAATTCTTTACCTTACCATTTGATCCATCTGATCTTAGCAGAGATGCTCAAATTTAAACTATGTTAACTCTCGTACATGTTTAGTTGTTATCCATCGTAGATTGGATAATTGAACCATGGATCTGCCTAGAAGATGCACATTTTCTAACAAATTTGGTGATTTTGGGTTTTTCTCTATAGTTTAGGTCCTTTTCCCAATGTTGACCTTCAAATAGCATAACTTCTCATCCGCGAGGATTTTTTCAGAGTGTGATATACCATCAGAAAATTCTCAATGAGGATTACCCAACCATAATATCCATAAGCTCATTAGAACAACATAATCTTGTCAAAATCTCAATAAAATTCAAACCTCTTTGACTTCATTTTATGAGGGAATGCAAGAGGTTAGGTTGCAATATTACTTCATGAATGATATCATTTCTTCCTTAGGCATCCCCTTTGACAGTAATGACACTTGTTGTAATAAATGACGACACTATATGCATGTATGTTGCAAATGAAGGGAACAATGATATAAAGCACCAAAAATTGTATGCACCATTTATATGGTGAAAAATAGTAAATTATCAATGTTTATTTATATCTTAATCAATATCTAATTGATGTTTTCAAGTATTTTGGAAGAGAAAGAAATTGGAATTAATTATTCATTTTAATTATTAATAAATATGCATATGTGTATAACATTGACAAATTAAAATTACTTCTAGTGTAATAAGAGTTAAAAAAAATTAATGATGCCCTTCGTTATAAATCACCTATAATTTATTTTAAAAGCTAACATCTAATGTTAAAGATACTTTTAGACATTGCCAAGTTTGAAGGAAACATAGGGGGAGACACCAAGAACCATGTTATGACTTTCCATCTGTGTTGTACTTCAAAATCCCTCATGAATGACTTAATTTTCTTGTGTCTTTTCCAACAAACTCTGGTAAGGGTAGCAGTGAGGTGGTACATTGAGTTGCCTTGCGCATCCTTTAGAGATTTATTATCTTTGGAAATATAATTTTTAATGCACTTTTAATTGCAAGTTTGCTATGAGACACGGACCAATCTATTAACATCATTAAGGATAAACACCTCCACACACATATTGGATCACATATATTAATGGTGATGGAGCTAATGGATGATTATAGATGAAATTCCAATATATTTACAACTAACTAGTTTGTGAATTGATTATTGCCTTTTTTTTTCCAAAAGAAAAATTGTAATTTTATTAATTAAAACAAAATTACATGTTGCAGATGTTGTGGCGCATTCCATCAGCAATCATTGACTGCTAATCAAAGTTCATGAAAGCAAGAAAATAATGTACAAGTGGGGAAAAGTCATGCTTTTCGCCCTTTTTTCTTCTCAACCTTTCGCCACTCCCCTTGAGTCGGTAATGTAGATACAAGTGCTAGTGAAGTGTTAGCCATAGGTTTTGGGTTGTCTTTATCAGAGTCTGAGGTGTCTGATAAGTGTTGTTGTTTGGTTCCGCTAGTATCCATTGTTTCTGGTATCTTTTCCTGCTGAGATCCCATCAGATCTTGTGGACTTAAATCCTCTGCTTCTGGTTCTTTATTCATCTGATTGTTATCATTGGGTATAACATGTTCAACATCCTCTTCCTCCTCCTCATCGAAGAGTGGTGGAGGAAATTGTCATCCCTTGGCTTATTTCCCTGGTTTCTTCTTCCTACACATGTCTTTTTTGGCTTTTGGACACGTGTTTTGTAGATGCCTTGTTTGTTGGCAAGTTCTACATCTAAATGCTATATTTTCATAATCTACAACCTGTGTCCAGCACCTATGTTTATGCTTCAGTTGAATTCGATCTGGCAGCCCTCTGCTAAGATCTACTTCCACACAAATTCGTGCAAATGTGTAGATTCTTTCCTCCAATATTTAGGTCTCCATTTTGATATAACTCCCAATGGTGTTACTGATTCCTTCAAGGACTTGTTGATTCCAAAGATGTATTGGGAGGTTGTGCAAGCGTACCCAAACTGGCATCCTTGAAACAACCATTGTGTTTGCATCAAATTATGGAAACCATGGTGTGATGAAGAGATCCGTGGACCCCCAGAACCAAGGTCCTTCCTGTATTATAATATCTCTAGCCTCTGCTGAAGGGAAGTTCACTATGAAGAAACCCTTGGAGCAGAGATGTATTTCACATTGTGTAGTCCAGTTTGTGAAAATCCAATGAAATAGCTCAACAGGCTTGGGCCAAAAATAGTTGAATCTACAAATTATAGCTTGCTTTTCAAATATAGTATAGTGCTCATCTGTTTCTGGTATATATATATATATATATATATATATATATATATATGTTTAATTCTGGGGTATAATTCAGTTGCTCCACAATATATGGCCTTGGTTCCATTCCTGTTTGTTTTGGTGTTGCTGTGGATGTATTTTTCCCCTGGAGAATGTTTTTGAAAGATAGGCCTCCATTTTTTTCCCCTGATGTGTTTCTGCGCTTTTTGCTGAGCAACTCCCAATTCCTTCTCCCCTATAAGGATTTTTACTGTTATCTGCCACGCCACCTCTTAGTCTCAGATTGAGAATTATGGTTGATACAGGTGCGATTTTGTAGTCCATAAGAGGCTTGGAGTCCTGGAGTGCTCTGCCCCCATGTATCAAATTTTGTAAACTGGTGGGATATCCAACTTGTTGAGAAATAAGGTTCTTCAGATGCATCACACTATCGGTTCCATGTACCCAAATCAAATGTGTTTTTCTGGTAGGGGATTTGACAAAAACTTGGAAACGGAGGGTACTTACCAGAGATCCGGGTTTTGTTGCCATCTGGGAGTAGCTTGTCCATGCAGCAGTAATTGCGCTTCGGCTCATTGTGGGCTTTGCGTTCCCTAACAGGGTTCTGGTGCCCTGTTCCCATTGACTGTCTTCCCATATCTGCGCTGAGGGACTAGCTGTGTGTGTGTTGTAGGGTATTATTGCCCCCACATTCAAACCATGTCTGGTCCAATGGAGACCCTGTAGCATTTTTCGTTGAAGAGGGGAGGATTCTTGTGGCCCACTATTACAGTCCAACTAGCTAGTCCAGCTTCCATCAACATACCACTGTCCCATTTAATCATCCACCTTATCACACACCCCTTTCTGTGTGCCCTTGCAAGGCCCTCAGGTATCCATCCTCGACTAGGATGCAATTCAGCACTCTAGAAATAGCGAGATACTCTGTACCCGGGGGGATACCCTGCATTTCCATAGCAAAAAGTTACCTCAGGTGAGCTCCGACCATCTGCCTAGAACCGCCATGACGCTAGTTTGATCTTACTTCCCCACGAGTTGTCCAAGGGATGGGAGGTGTCAGCGGCGCCTTTTCCCTTATTGTTGTGTAGGAGGTCCCTGTTTTCATTATCCTTTGCCGTCTTGGATATTTCCCCCTGATCTCTGGTGGACTTAAGTAGTAAAAGAAAACCCCATATGACAGGCCTGCTTTGACCTTGTTCCCCCTTGATTGTATTCTTCCCCATGGGAAGTACTCCATTCCAGTTTGCCTGCGAGCCAATGTCTCGGTTGTTCAGGTCGGAATAATGTTCCAGTGTGTGCCCCCCTTGATGCTAGAGCCCTCCTCTGCCCAAGTTCCTTGATTCCTTTGGTGCCATCCGAGGGGCACTTCTTGGCAACCGCTCCAGACCTCATTTGCCCACTCATCGAAACCCTAGCTTCCTCCATTTTTTTTCCATTCAATACCTCCCTAGTTAAGAGGGAGTGTTAGAGGTATTATGATCTTAAATGACTACCGAATTGATTATTGCTTTTTATTGCCAAAGATCAATGATTTATTATTTTTCACCATAGACATTTGCTACATTTCTCTTAAAAATGAACATCCCATGTTAAATAATATTAACTACACGATGTAAAAACATAAAAACTAGAGCCACATCAATAAGCCATTTGAGCTAGAGGAAAGAAGACATTACCATTTGTATTTATCTAGAATAATTAAAGATCTTAAATTAAACCACAAAAAATAACGAACTCCATTATTTAGAATTCACTCACAGTCGAAAAATATATTTCATGTTGGAATGAGATCCCTACTTTCTAAATAGAACATGACTTACATAATTAATAAGTTAATTCCTAATTAGAAACATTTTCCAAACGAATCAACAAATATCTAGAACTGAACTCTTACAATTCCCCAAAAACTTTATAAGAAAGCATCGTGACACATTTATAAGGGTGCATCGTTAATATTCTATATCAAATATTGCATCAATTTACATAATTCGTAGAGTTTCTTTGCACTATTCAATGCATGAAGAGAACCTCCTCAATGTATAGACCCTTTAAACTATGTGACATAACTTTTGGTGAGAAAATAATGAATTGTAAATCACCCCAAATTATTAAATCAATTGTTCAAATAAATTTATGTCCTTGTTCACAAGTTAGCAAAACAAGTTAGCAAGTAAAGAATAAACTATAGAAACTTCATAACAAACATGACATCATTCAATAACAATATAACATAAAATCATGTTGTGACAAAACAATAACCCCCATTTTATATTTAATTCACAATAAAATAGGTACCCTTTTATTTTTTGTTTCATACCTTTCCCTTCCATGATCTTCCTTTTAATTCCTTGTCTTTCCATATTGTACATAGTTCATGGACAAACCCCCTTGTAAAACAGTGAAAAATAGAGAAAATGATTAAGTCTTGAAGGTTTACGTAAGAAACACACTTACTTTATAAACCTTCATGGTGCAACAGACAATTTTCTATCACATAAAAATACATTATTTTGTTTTATTTTTACCTCAATCATGCCGACCCTTTCAGTTTTCAAGTCATTTGTATACTCTCACAGTGGGACGTAATTTTTTCCATCAAATACCTTGAATACTTTCCGTCTCGTGGCATCTGTCAGTTCTTGGACTCCAGTAACTTTTAATGGTGAATCATAACTTCGAGCCTACGAGTCCTCCCCACAATGACGTGCTTGGTAAGTCCACATGAATTTCTATTCCACATGTTCCTATTAGATATTGACACGGTGTCACCATATAAAGCAATAATGTGTCAACACATTACCCTGCCACATTAACATTTGATAACTCAACTTGATCCCAAAATAGTTTAACGATAAAATTAAGAGAAAGAAAAACAAACATATCTTCGTCTCGTTGTGTGTCCCTCAAGCAAAATCACTTAAACATGGCTATCAGTGTGAAACATGAATTAGGGATAATTAGGGATTATTAAGAGGATTAATGCTTAACCTTGTGATTAGTAAAAGTTCCTCCATACGTAAATGCAGGTATTTTCATTTTAAACTAGGCCAATTTGCAGATTATTGCAATATCGCCCTACTTGCAAAAACGAATTTTCAGTAGTTAATTGCATTTATTTCAATCTAATATTTAATAATTACTCTTTTTCGAAGTTCTGATTAAGTTTTGAATCAATAAATTATACACAAATATGATTTTCATTCTTATTTCAAATTATTCATTCAATGAATTCTCCAAAAACTGCAAGCATGGGAAAGCAAACTAAAATTTCATGAAAACTTCCACTGTAGAGACCTCCTCAATTAACTCCTAATGATGTGGATGAGAAAAATATTAACACATTCATGTTCTCATATAGTAATCACTTAAAGGCGTCGAAATATCTTCATGGAATGACATGTATAAAATTTTAGAAGAGGAATTACTTGATTAAATATTAGACGTTCTTTCAAATGAATAAGGCACAATAGGTAACCTAGATACCTCTGGGAGTGATGTTGCAAGGTTGGTCTTACATAAATTTGTTGCAAGACTTATTTTTTTTCCTTATACATATATGATACATTAAGACATAGATGCAGACACATAAAGGAGGATTATTTGTAATTATTGTGGCACAATTGTGGGTTCATTTCATTCTCAGCACCTCTAGGTTATGTATCAACTTCTCAAGCCCAAGCCTAAGAATAATTCTTAGTTCATTAATAAATTCATTCAAATGGAATGCATTGAATTTGAGAGGAAAATTCATGTTTTGATTAAAATATGGAGAACAAGAAAGCATATATTTATAGAAGAAGTTACAAAAGGGCACGCCACTTCCCCTTTGAATTTAGCTTTCTCCTTTATTGTTTTCATGCTTTGCAAGCTTTATGGAAGAAAATGAATTAAACATTTTCCTTTATGTTAGGCTCCCCTCATTGAACGAGCTTCAAAATGTTACTCTTTTAATTGGTAAAATATCATGTTTGAAAATATAGCCAAGCATATCAACTCTTTCAAGCTTTCTAAAACCACTACTCACAATCCTCCTTTCTAAATGTTAGCTTATATTATGGATTCCCTTTTTGTTTTCCACTTCCTTCTGTGGTATGGGATGGAAATGAACTCTTGTTGAAACACTTCTCATACATATTTTTCACTCCAAGCTTTGGGAGAAAAACTACTTTGACCATTTTTACCAAATCTTCCATTTTGTTATTATTCCTATTTATGAAGTAATTTTCCACTCAAAAACTCTCTGGGTTTCAAAAGAGGAAAATAATGACATTGACCACATTGGTGATTGGTTCTTCGAAGAAAACTTTTCTTACTTAATAATATATCGCTACCAAGAACCCCTGCATGTTTTACCCCTTTTCGTCCTTCATAGTTTGGTTTATAAAAAAATATCCTATCAGATAGTTGATACAAGAATTACTATCCAATTATAGATAAACACTAATAAAATATAGCCAAGTTTCTCGTTTCAAGTTTCTAGGTTTTAACCCTATACATAAATTACCTGCAAATGAATTCTAAAAATAGAAAATAAACAATGATGAGAATATAAAACAAATACACAGATATTTCCCCCTAGATGCCAAACCGAGACTACCATATTGATTTTTCATTATGTTCCTTTCAATGTTACAATACATATATATACAACTGAAGCGTTCATAAACCTACATCCATTAACCTTGGATTAGAAAATAACTATAGTTCCCTTGACCAAATATACAAAATACCATGGGCAGAAAACCATCATGCCCAAAACCATGTGCAAAACCCATCCACAAAACCATGTGTAAGTCCACCCACCTAATATAGGGTCCAAAAAAAATTTCTCGAGCCACTTCCCTGGACCCCGTGCAGGGGGAATAACACCCCATTGAAACCCCCCGACAAGGGGCGCTGTGCCCCCCTATGACCCTCGTGTCGTTCTCGTCACAACGAATAGGGGTCTCTTTCACCCCCCTGTGACCCCCCCTCCTGCACGTGCAACCAGTCGTGGAAAGAATATAACACACACTGAACATTCTCCCACTTGTTGTTTTATTTTCCACACAAGGGATGAAAGGAGAGATTAGTCATTGATCCATCCCTACAACACCCATTGTTTCTCTACACTTAAAAAACTTCTCCGTCCTCACACACCTCATCAATGCATCTGCATCATTCTTCAAAGTGTCCACCTCTACTAGCAATGCGTCCTCAACCATATCTCTCACAAAGTGATACTGAACATCAATGTGATTTGTATTCGAATGATAAGCAGGGTTCTTTGCCAAGAAAATTTCACTTCAGTTGTCACAGTCTATCCTTATATCTCATTCTAATAACCCCATACTGGAACACAATCTCTGCAACCAAACTGCTTCCCTACTTGCATGAGTGGTTGCGATGTATTCTACCTCAGTAATTAAAAGTGCCACTACAGACTATCTCTTTCTTATCCAACTGAATGCACCTCCAAATAGGTTAAAAGCATACCCACTTGCAGATCTTCTCCAATCTTGTGTCCATCCCATTCTGCATCAACAAACCCACAGATGTCCAAAACTATGTCCAAACCTGGTTTTTCTTTGTAACACAAACCATAATCACTAGTGTCACACAAATACCTGAAAACCTGCTTTATTGATTTCCAATTATCCTTCCTTGGTTTTGACATAAACCTACTCAATACTCCCATTGCGTGTGCAATGTATGGTATAGTACATACCATTACATACATCATACTACTGACTGCACTTGCGTATGGAACAAGGGACATGCCATCTTCCTCTTCTTGTGTCTTGGAACACTGTTCAATAGATAACTTTAAACCTACAGAAATAGGAACCTTCACTAGTTTACTATACTACAAATTAAACCTCTGTGGTATTATCTTGACATACTTCCTTTGGTTTAACCAGAGCTTCCTCTTTTCCCAATCTTGTTTAATTTACATGCCCAAAATATAGTTTGCAGAACTAATATCCTTCAACTTGAATTTCAAGGACAATTGGGTCTTCAAATCTTAGATAATTTCTTTGTCATTTCCAACCAGCAACATATCATCCACATAAAAGACCAGATAAATAGCACGGTCACCAATTAATTTAAAATACACATAGTGATCCACTTTTCTTATGGTGAAGCCAAGTCCCCATATATGTGTATAAAATTTATGATACCACATCCTTGGTGATTGTTTTAACCCATAAAGATACTTTTTGAACCTGCATACCAATTTTTTCTTTCCCTTCACTGTAAATCCTTCATGTTTCTTCATGTAGATCTCTTCTTCCAAATCCCCATGAGGAAATGTTGTCTTCACATCCATCTGTTCTACCTCAAAATCGAAAGAAGCAACAACAAATAAAGGTAATATAATAGAAGCTACCTTGGAAACAAGAGAAAACATATGACCAAAATCAATTCTCGGCACCTCGAAATAACATTTTGCTACAAACCGAGATTTTTCTTTCTCCACTTTTCCCTATGCATTCATATTCTTCTTAAACACCCATTTTCTTCCAATGGGTTTCCTTCTAGCTAGATTCCAATAGATCCCAAGCCTCATTTTTGTCCAAATATGCCATTTCATCAACCACGACCTCTTTCCATATTTTTCCATCCTCTGAATCTACTGCCCCCTGATAGTTCTGGGATCATCATCTGTAATAGATAAAACAAAATTTGAACAGAAAACAAATGGAAAATACCTTTATTCCTTCCTGTTGACGGTGTTGGACTTTCCAACATGTTAAGGGGGTCTCCCCCGTAAGAAGTCCCAATTTGACCTCAGACCATTTGGTGTAGGAGTCCTAGCAGTGGGTCGTAAGGTAATGCCTTGACCACGATGTCGCACAGAGGCAAGTAAGATAAATTTGTTAGTAGAAAGGGTGTGACTAATGTAGATAGTCAAGGAATGTGTACGAGAGGTTCCAACACTTCGAAGGGAGAGGAAGGTGAAGGTGAGTTCCAAGTTGAAAGGCATCAGTCCCAACTCAGCTAGGAACACACCACACAAAGGACATGCACAACTTCCGATGGAGTGGTCCACTCAGAGGCGGCAGTCACAACAACAAGGTAAGATAACACGAAGAACACTTATGGATCAGTATGAGATGAGTGTGGTAGTTGATATAGCAAGGTTCATGAGGAAGGTATGTCTAATGTCTAGTAGAGCAGTCGACACGGACGGTGACAACATTAACAACATATGCAACACATTAACAACAAGATTCATATAATTGCATACAAATCAGTTCATATATAAGTACATAGGTTAAACAACATATATCATTAAGGCAACCAAAACAATCCAACTACAGTAACAACATATGCATGAAAATGTGATGGCTCTTATTATTAAAGAAGTGTAAGTCACAATCATACAATGCACCATGTAAACCTTCTAGGCCCAACAGTGGAACATTACAGCCACATCCGCCTGCTCCTCTAAAGAGATGTACTAGCTCCGTGCAGTGGAGAAGCCAAGGCACGTTACAATACTATCCAAGCCTTCTTCAATATCGTCGTAGGAGAAGCTTGGCTGACCAAAAGCCTATACAATGAGTTATGAGGGACTATTTATAGTAAAGGGTGGGGTGACCCTTGACATTCCCCTTTGTGACAATTCAACTACCCTCATGACCCTTCACCTACTCTATGACTGTTACACCAAACTATTGACACTTGACTTACACTTGACATGACTCAACATTACAATGCACATGTACTCATGTGAGACAACATGGATTGAGAAAGCCTTACAAGACATCACTAACACTCAGTTCGTTGTGGTGAGACCAACTCTTTGACATGCTTGTGATGGTGAAGCTGGTGAGTTGATGCCAAGCTTGGTTGTTCGTGATGGTGTGCATGCACCTCATGGTCACATCTTGCTGAAGAGAACTCTTTCTTTCGTTGCAACCAGTGCATTGGTCCAGCCCCTTCATCCAACTCATCTACTAACATGTACATGGTCTTCTTGGGTGCGGCTGAATTGGAAGCACACTAATGCATAATTTCCGTGTTGATCTTCAAGTGTGTGATGGTGGTCATGCACTTCAACTTGCCGAAGTACCCATTCAACTCCAGTTGGACTTGCTTCTTGTTGTCACCTTGGTGGGTGTGTTGAATGGGTTGGATTGCATGTGTGCGCACAATGACATGCATGTTGTTGAATCCCTTTCATGCTATCAACCACACTGCTCACCATATCTGCTCTATGTTAGCTGCTGGGATGGATCTTTAACTTGTCCAGGTGCAATTTCATCCATGAGGGCACATTGCGCCCACTGTTGTTCTTGATCCTGCTACAACTCATTCGTCTGTCTACGTAGCTTCATGTTCTTATTGAGTTGTTGCTTCAGCACATGCAACTCCTTCTTTGTTACATCTTCTACCTTCATGCGATCATCATGTCACACTGTCACTCCATAGCTAAAGTCTCCAAAGTTGCTTTCATCATCAATGGACCTGCTTGAGCTTGGAGCCTTGTTCTGCCTCCGTGTTGTCAACAACCCTCCTCTTGAATTTGTTGCATTTGGTATGCTATCTTCAGTTGTTTTTCATGATGCTACTCACTATGATGTTGGCACTTGATGTCCTTGTCTACGAACAACTTGATTTCTTCGTGAGTAGGAAAGCTCATAGACACTTGATTGACTGCATCCCTAAGCGTGCTCTAAACGGTGTCCTCATCTTTGCTCTCCTGTAAACCATTGTACCTATACTGCTGAGAGGCATATGAACACCTGTGATACCTGAAGACATGGCAAGACTCATAGCAAGCAATATGTCAGTCGAAAACCAAAACGAACATGAGAACTAACTTGCAACATACCTGGGTGAATGATCATGAAGGTTGTGCAATTTCGTCTAGGAGGTCAGGAGACCGACTGCCAAGACTGCTCAACGCTCAGTCTGGGCTATTGGGAGACTAGCTGACTGTTGGAACTACGCAATGCATAGTCCAATCTCGCTGCTAACGACTAGGATTATGCAATGTGCAATTCCAGTTGGGAAGGACTGCTGGCCTAGGGATAGATCTGCGCAATTTCTTGGGCCAAGCAGCCACTGTCCTCCAAAAATGCACAAAATAGTCCTGGAAGCAAGTGTCGGGCAGGAATGCACAAATATCAAGAGGAAGGTGAGCCTTCCTTTCCCAGATTGCCTAATGCAGCCTTGGTGAAGGTAGAGCCCGGGCCAACGTTGGTCTGACTCGCTGACGGGCGACTGAAAGCAAGTAAGTCAGTGAATTCATGGCGACACTAATTGATAGTAGAAGTGATTGATAGTGCATGAAAAACATGAATGAAATATTCAGCAAACATATCAACATGCATGTGGGTGAGACAATTCGCCGGTTGGGCAAACGTCTATGCAAAACAGTTTCATGCATGCAACAACAATGAGATGGCAACATAAATTTAAATAGAGCTAGGACAAGCTAGTATATATGTAAGCGACATCAAGAATTCAAAGAAATCAAGAAAAGAATACTCCTACAAGCAAAAACACAAAAAGCGACAGAAATGCAGCACAAGGCATGGGAAGCGAGCTTACCCCAAAACAGTGGAGCTGAATGTGCCGACTGATCCCAGATGTGATGTGGGATGTCAGAGCTATAAGGTTGATGTGAGGAATCAGCTCTGCAGTGTCCGGTTGATGAGTTTTGATAACATCGAAGTTGTGACGTGCATGCCACGAATCTAGGGGAAGCGAAACTTGGTGGGAGGTTTCAGAATTTCTCCTTGCATGTAACCTCCAACTGCTAAACATATATCCCTAAAACAAGGGATGCCTTTGCATGATGCCTTGGGAGAAGCAAGAGACTATTGGCGAAAAATGCACATTTCTGGCTGGGAGTTGCGCTAGCTACCCAGGAGAGTTGTGCAATTTCTGGGCAAAGAAGTTGACTGCTTCCCAGATTTGCGCAAATCCTGAGCTGAAGAGCCTGGTATTGCGAAAATTTGTGCAAATCCTGCGGGGAGGGTTAGCTGGCAGGATTGTGCAATCCTAGAGCCTAGTAGGCTATTAGAGAGGACTACGTTATTCCCAGAGGGAAGGTTGGTTTCCCTCTAGAAATGAGAAATTTTCAAGGGGAAGTTGCTCAGCCTGCAACTGGACCAAGTCTGGGAGAATAGCCTGTGAGGGGAATCGATCAATTATGATCGACAAGCTGCCTTTGTGTAACGAAAACATTTGAAGCTTGTGTACTTGATGAAGAAAGACAAGGTGTTGTGTAAGGTTGGTAGGGAGGCTCCAAAATAGGCTAAGGAAAAATTTTGGAGGATGGTTTTAGCCACTACAACACTTGAAGGCACACTTGTAGAACTCTAGCTCTCTGAATGGGCCTTGTTAATGAAAAGCAAGTCTAACACCTCTGGAAGTATTGTTTAGCTCTCAGCTCATCTTGGCTTCACACTAGTTAGATTGTAAGATGTATCAACTGCCAGACCCTTGCTCAATTGACACACATTCCAAGTCGATGCATCACAATTCTTTCAATTAGGGTTGAGGGGTATATAGGTGCACAAGTAGTATAGTCTTCATAGTCTTAGTTTCATCTCTGGTGTTGCTCCACTGCCAGCAGGCCTGGAATATTGGGTTGTGTTATATTCCTTCCACAACTAGCCCACGTAGTTAACTAGGGGGTTAGAGGGGGGGTGGAGTGTTTCTGGGAAAACTAGTGTCTTGTCGAACAACTAGCCCTCTAGGTTTGGAATCTACCCTAGAAACAGTAGTTTAAAGCAATTCAATGATTTCTTCCATGTGTAATAGATAAGAGAAAGATAATGGGACCAACCTAGAACTTTCGCTTAATCCCTTGCTTGCTTTCTCTCTCCTTTGATAGAACCCACAACTCCTCTCCTTACTTAACACACTTGGAGAGTACCTGCACAAGTACAGCAACAAAGAACCGTCAAAGCATTATGATCTATTACAACATAAACATTACAGAATCAGAGATATGATGGACAAATGATAGCATTCACAAGTGATAGCATTCACAATTGTTCAATCATATGGAAAAAACTTGAAGAACTTTATTAATAGAAGGGAGAATTACAACCTAGTTGTCTGATCCAGCATCATCCTCCCAGCTTCAATCCTTTTTCACTTCATGAAATAGCAAGATCATGCCAACAATACAATGCTCTTTCCTCAATTACAAACTATTAGCACTTCCTCACAATTCACAATATTCCAGCCTCTGGATCTCTTCAATGAGGGATCCATTTATAGATGTGTGCAAGGGTGTGAGTCATCTCTGGGGTTTTGATTAGTGTCATTCCATTTGTTACAATTGGTTCCACTTGGAGATTTCTTGGATCTCTTACTCATCCCTGGGCGAATTCAGAGAGGCAAGTGGCATAGGAGAAGTTTCTAGAAGATTCCATGAGCAACAACCTAGCAAACTGTCTCAGACATTTGTCCATTCTTTCCCATCGTACCCTATAGAAGGCTTAAATAGTATGCATCGCACCCTAGCAGTGTACCACTTAGTATGCATCGCACTTTGCCAGTGGAGCAGTCAGTATGGTTCAGTTTAGGCCATTTCTGGATGGTTTCTCAGGTGGAACTTTTGGGGAATGATGTAATCAGATGACTAAGCTCTTTTAGGGTATGAAACAACTCTTTTAGGGGTTGATGAGCCCTAGTTTATCAACATATAAGTTTGGGGTTGATGTGCCCAAATATGTCTATAACAGTTGCCCCCTAAAGCATGAAGTCGTAAATCTTGATGTCGGGTGAAATGCTTTATCATGAGGATCTGAGGTTTCGAACTGGAAGGTGACCTGCATAAGTTACAATACAATACATCATCATAATATAATTTTCATGATCTAGTTGAGGTAGGCATTCCCATGCTCAGCTTTATAAATTCATTTCATGTACATAGATTAGATAGTCGTTTGTAGATGCAAACTAGTGATTCTTCAGATGTAGAGTCATCATCCATGGTTAGGATGACCATCTGTGTAGCGCCTTTGTACCTTTGATGTTTTTATGTCCTTGAATATATTACAGCCAAGATGGATGAAACTAGATCCGGGGTATTCAAACTCGTTCAATATTTGCCCGATGTACAAGTCAATCCATGTGAAGAGATGTTCTGAAGTCGAACATGGAAAGACATTGCCTGATTACCAACCAATAATGTGAGCTGTTAACAGACGCGAGAGGAATCAATGATAATTTTAATGACCCTCAAGGTACTACAGTACAATTCACGTGGTGTGAATATATGATCCGATGTTGAACACCACGCAAAATCTTTCGGTCGAAGGCCATTGATGTCAAGCTATCGCCGGAAATGGAAAACTTGCCATTGATGTATGCAAGCTTCAAAGCACTGAAAGGGTTGTTTCTAAGTCAATTTCTTGGATAATGAGCTGATGTCAACAAGAAGTGACTCATCGTAGGAGGGCCTTAATATATCCCACATCTACGACACGAAATGGAGCAAATGATTTCTGGAGGTGAAAATGAACTGAGGACACAAGGTTCAGGAATGGTGGTCATGAAAAAAATGAAGGTTGGAGGTATTGTAGTGGATGAGACATTAACTAGATGGTGGTTTCTCAACTGAACAACTTCTCTTTAACATGTCGGCAACACTAAGATGAATTGGTAGCGTTAACCCCAAAAGATGGATGGTATTAAAGACTAATGGTGAGATGACTCATGAACGGAATAACCCAACCCAACTCAATCATGGTGATGAAGTGAAAGTGTCATGTTCAAGAGCGACCTGCTACCATAAATTCTTCAAGTTTTCTTCCCTTTTTCCCTAGTCATTGCTAACTAGTACCTCTTTATTTTTGTCAAGCTTGAGGAGGATAACATATGCTTGTTCTATAATTTTCCCTTTGGGAAAACCTGTTGCTATGTTTTAACAAGTCTAGCGACAATGAAACTCGATCTCGTCTAGAATGGACAAGTTTGTCGCTATTGTTTTAACGAGTTTAACGACAAGGATAACTCGGTCCTTTTCATGTTTAGAGAGTTTGAAAAGGGATGAAAAGAAAACTCCATAAGTTCTTTTTCGTAAAATAATCCCTTAGGTTCGAAAAAGGATAAAATAATACCAAAGGGATGACTTTTCCAATCACTTTAACAAGCTGAAAAAGACAAGCGCTCGAATTTTTCATAAGATAATCCCTCGGGTCCAAAAAAGTATAAAATCATACAGGAGGGATGACATTTCCAATCACTTTAACAAGCTGGAAAGGTCAGCGCTCGAAAATATTTTAATATTTAACGAGTCTGAAAAGGGTTTAAGGGGGACTCGATTTTTTAGGAACGAGTGGTGTCTAAGGTAACAACTTGTTCTAGTGAATTTGGAACTGCTCAAAACATGGTGAATTCTGTGAAGAGGCTAGCTAATAAGACCACTCATCACAATTGTTCCTCAAAAAGGGTAAAACAACCAAGTGAGAGCATATGATCGGCCAAAGGGATGGTGGTGATGAGAGGTACACAACCAAGGCTCAAAAGGCTGATAGAATGGAAATCACAAAGGTTATTTAGTTGAAAGTGGGTTCTTTTTTTTGACAAGCTTGAACCATAGGGGAACTATGCTTGGTGGGTCCATTTTTTGATAAGCTTGAACCATGGGCGAACTATGCTTGGTGGGTTCATTTTGACAAGCTTGAATCATGGGGGAACTATGCTTGTGGGTTCATTTTTTGGTTTTTGGAGTTTTATTTTGGCTAAGTGATGCAATCCTAATGCAAATATTGATGTGAAATGCTTTCTTTACAAATGCTGCAAATGTCTATTTAACACATAGTTTGCTAATAAACCAGTCAATGTGTCCAAGTTTTCGGAAATTTGTTGATATTGAATGGAATCAAAATGTCTTTCCAAAATCTTAGCTCTTAGGAACATGCGATAAATAGCTGGGTTCCGAATGGAATAAACGCCAGTAAGTTGTAGAATTACGAGTTGTGAATCTAGCCTGACAATGAGTCGGCGTATGCCATGTGAAACAATATCAGAGAGAATTTCAATCAACGCGCTATACTCAACGATGTTGTTTGTCGATCGACCAATACATATCCCCCTGAAACTCACTAACTCACCGCTTAGAGCGAAAATGGCCCAGGCCACAAAAGATAGGTTCTGCGTACTACAACTAGCTCCATCGGCGTGCCAACGAATGGTTCCAAAAAGTCTGACATCTGCAACAAATGCGAAGTGGATTACTTAACCAAAATGACAACCCTTAAAGAAAACACTCAAAAATGAAATAAAAGCATATGTACAATGAGCTTACTACACTTAATCAAGCATAGTAACATTTAAGATACAACCCATTTTAGGGCTGTGACAGTGGAATCCCATCATAATCGACCAGCTCGTAGGCTCCTTTTGTCAATACTTGTTTAACAATGTAGGGGCCCATCCATAATGGTTCGAATTTACCTGCTCCTAATTTGTCAAAGTCCTGATCGTAAAGCAATACCAGGTCACCTTTTGAGAAGACACGAGGCTTGACATTTTTGTCATATTGTGCCTTGACGCATTTCTTATGTGCTTCGTTAGCCAACGCAGCATCACGACGAGTTTCATCCAGATGGATTAGTTCCAAGAAACGAGCCTCTTCTTCAGAAGTTTCAGGAAGCAGATCAATTGCAAGCTTGAGGGATGAGATTTCGCACTGAATTGGTAAGACTGCTTCCAGACCATACACCAATTGAAAGGGTGTAAATCCGGTCGCATTTCTCACTAAAGTCCTATATGCCCACAAAGCTGAGTATAGGATTAAATGTCAATTCCATTTGTTGACTCCAATCATTCTCTGCAGCATACACTTAAGGACTTTGTTGATTGCCTCAACTTGTCTGTTAGCCTGCAAATAATATGGAGTAGAACTATCATGGGACAATCCTAATTTGGCAGTCAATTCGATCATCATGTGATTGCAAAAATGCAACCCATGATCTATGACTATAGCCTGTGGTACACCAAATCTAGAAACTACATGATTGAAAAAGAAAAGAGTAGTCGTTTCACCACTGTTGTTTAATGTAGGCATCACCTTGGCCCATTTTGTAAAATAGTCGACAACAACTATAATATACCCATGCCCCCTAGCCGAGGTGGGGTTACATGTCATGAAATCAATGCCCCATTTAGTGAATGGCCCAACAACAACTACTGGATGCAGTGGTGCAGGTGGTAATCTGGTTTTGCGATCAAAAATCTGACAAGCATGGCAAATTCTGACTGTAATTATGCAATCTTTGAATATGGTGAGCCAGAAATAACCTGCTCGTAAGATCTTTTCTATAGTAGCGTAACCAGATAGATGCCCCCCACAAGCACCTGAATGACAATCATTCAAAAAAAATTCGGCCTCCTCATGCGTGAGGCACCTTCGTAGAACTGTATCGACACCACGACGGTAAAGTGTATCGCCAATGATCAGATAGTCTTTGGCTTGGTATCGAGTACGCCATTGTTCAGAGCGAGAGGTGTTAGGCCTAAAAGTTTGGGTCTGGAGATAGACCAGTATATCCCCATACCACGGATCACTTGACGATATTAGAAATAGAGTCTCATCCATGATTGATGCTTGGGATGTTAAATCGTTGGATGACGAGAGAAGGTCACAAAGTAACTTCGCAAAGACAAGAGACTTCTTTGATTTGGATTTGGTGAATTGAAAATCAAACTCCTGCAAAATGGCTATCCATTTGGAATATTTGCCCCCGATTAATTGACGTGACATAATGTAGGTCATAGGGTTGCAATCTAACACAATGGTAGTTTTGTGAAAGAGAACATACTGTTGAAATCTCTGTACTTCTTGAATGGCTACTAAAGCCAATTTTTCAACATAAAAGTACTTGCTTTCTGTATCATTAAGATTGCGACTTAAATAATATATAGGATGTTCAATTCCATTATCTTCTTGCACTAAAACCATAGTGATAGTTGTATTTGCAGTGACGAGATAAAGGTTGAAGTCTTTTTTATAGTCACGAGCGTACATTAATGATGCTTTTATCAGGGAATACTTTAAAGCATCAAAGGAAGCTTGCGCAACCTGATCCCAGTGGAAGGGTATTCCTTTTTTCAACAGACGTGTATAACCTTTAGCGAGCTCAGCATAATGTGGAATGAACCTCCTCAGAAAGTTAGCTTTCCCTTGGAGTCTTTGAATCTGAAGCAAATTTGAAGGTGGAGGCATGTCAAGGATTTCCTGAACCTTAAATGGGTTGAGTCGAATTCCATCCTTAGAAACTATAAAAACAAGCAATCGACCAGAACCAACACAAAACACACACTTGTGCGTATTGAGTTGTATCTTGTAGTGTTGGCAACGTAGAAATATGGCTCTCAAATGTTGCGGAGGATCAGTCCGTTTTCGCAATTGAGAAGGTAGATCATCGAGATATGGTTGAATGATGTGTTTGATGTCATGGAAGGCATAATTCATTGCCCTCTGAAAATTTTCCCCTGCGTTCTTCAATCTGAAAGGTAATTTACGATACGCGAATGTGCCCCATGGACATATAAATGCAGTTTTTGACTGGTCCTGTGGGTGGATATTGATTTGGTTGTATTTAGAAAATCCATCCATGAATGAAAAGATTTCGCATCCGGCACATTCATCAATTATCTAGTTGATGAAGGGTGTAGGATAGTTGTCCTTTGGACACGCTTGATTTACATCCCTATAATCGACGCACACTCTAATCGTTCCTTGTTTTTTCATTACAGGAACAATATTCGATACCCAATCAGTGAGAGGAACAGGGTAAATGAAGCCAGCACGCAAAAGTTTTTCAACCTCTGCTTTAATGGCAGTGGCTTTCTTTGGATGAATAGGTCGAAGTTGTTGTCGTACTGGTTTGACATCTGGATACATCTTTATTTCATGTTCAACAATTCTCGAGTCAATGCCTAGCATTTCTTCATATGACCATGCAAAGACATCTTTGAATTCGTGGAAAAGAGTGCAGTAAATTTCTAGTTCTGATGGAGAACATGATTTTCCAACATGAATATTCTCTACAACATTAGGTTTGGTTGAAATATTAAAGGCGATAGTTTCTTCTATGTTGGACAGATTTTGCTCGAAGTCTACTGTATTTACAGAATTTAATAAAAAATAAAAAATTGAAGGATGATTGAGGTTGTTCGAATAATCTTCATTGTCATCTTGAAGGTGGGAATGATGGTGGTAACCTTCCCATAGCGTCTCTCCTATCATCATTGATTGGATGATTCCTTCATTTGTAGAATGTATACGAGACCAAGGATCAGAAGAGGTACCATATTCTAAAGACCTATCTACCCAAACACTCATCGAGTGTTGATGCTGGTTTGCCGCCCAAGCCCAAAAAATTGATTGCTACAAAGATTCTGTGGGGCTAGGTGGCAACACCTCATGATGATCCTCACTATCAAAATGGTCGGAGCTCTTCTTAAACTTAGATTTTGTAGAAGAGATCATTTGATAGGTTTCCACTGTGGCCACTTCCGCGAGACCAGATGGAGGCAAGAGGGAAAAAGTACCCATTAAGGAAGGGTCTTTTAGGAGACATACTCCGACATTTTGAAGTGATTGTGAACGTCCATGGATCAATGGAATGCTTTCAATAGCTTGTGAAATGTTGGGAAAAAATGCTAGTTGGTCAACGATTGTTATTCCACCTTGGAAGGGAAACGCAATCTTTCTAAAATATGTAGACACAACGACAGCCATAGCATAAATCCAGGGCCTTCCTAGTAGAATATTGTAATCAAGGTTTCCATCAATGACCTCGACTTCAATTTCTACCGTCTTGCCCCCCAGTTCAACTTGTAAGCCACTTAAAATCCCATATGGAGTGTATGTCCTTCCATCGAATGCTTTTAATGTTGTTGATGATCGTGACAAGGGTGGTGAACCAAGAGTTTTCCAACAACTCATTGACATAATATAGGTAGATGCCCCCTCATCAATGATGGTTCGATGAACAGTTTTATTGAGGGATTTTACCTGTATAAGGAAAGCGAGCTAGGCCGGTAACTGAGGTGTATATCCTTTATGATTAAAGGCCACAATATTGGAATCCGTTGGATCGATCCCACCTATTGTTGATAACAAATCCTACTTTTGGGAGGGGCAATTTTGCAATACTTCAAGTGTTGACATACCGGATGGCGATTGAGCCAGATACTCCACTATATTATAATTCTGAGTAGCTCAAGCACGAGGACTGAATGTTGATTTATGTACGACTCCCTTTGGCGGCTTTATAATTCAGGAATAATGGGTGGAACAACTTCTGGCGAAGTTGTTGTCGAACTACTAGGTTGATCTGTAGCCTGGCTGTTTGACGACGATGGATTCCCGTAATCTTTATTCCTTTTCCATATCAAAGCATCATTTTGCTTGTTTGAGATGGATAGCATAAGCACTTGGGATGTGGAAGCATGATCGATAGCAACCAGATTAGTTTATGGGTTTGGAAACGGATCAGTCAACACCGCTGAGGTATTTGAAGCTTTCAAAAGTTTTGTAACCTCAGCTCAATGTGGACATTCTCTCTTAGAATGATCCTCGTTACATATCAAACATGGAAAACGAGGAGGTTTCTTTGGCCCAGTAGAGTTCTCAGATGATTTTTTAGGAGTTGTATTCTCCTATTTCTTCTTATTATTTTTCCCTTTCTTCTTGTCCCCTAGTTGCTTTGGAATTTTGCCTTTGTCATATGACATGGTGTTAATCTCTGAGGCAAGAGGTTTGTCATTTTCATTTTGACTAGAAACAACAAGGGATTTACCAGATGGACCCCTTGTGGTTTGCGTGCTTGAGGCACCGATCACACTGTCACCAGCGTGAGAGTCCCTATTCGATTTAGGAGGAGGTGGAACGGAAAATTTTGGTCTAGGAGCATTAGGAGTTTTGTCGTAGAGTGTGCCAGACTGAGTATAGATCTAGTCTAAATATTGGGCAGGAGCAATGACTTGCTCTTCAGTGACAACTCCTCCTTTCGCCATGTCCTTAATGATAGATGGCAATAAGGACTTAATAAACCACTCAGCTAACAACTGATCGAGAACATACGTCTTTACCATTCGACGATGACATCGCCACTCATGAATATGATCGAATATGTGAGTGGTCGTGGTTTGTTTAAAGTTGGTGAGGAGTTCTGTTCCTGTTTCGTACCTGATGGGTAACTGAAAGTGGGTTAGAAAAGTAGTGGCAAGGGTGCTAAAGTTATCAAACGAAGCTCTAGGCAATTCAATATACCAATTCTCTGCTGGACCAGTGAGCTTTCTCTGAAAAAGGTCAAGTCTAATCGAATCATCATTGAGGGTGTTAGATGAGCACCACAAATGAAAAGTCATTACGTGATTCGATGGATCTTCTCCTGAATTTCCATTGAATTTAGGAATATCGGAGGGAAGTTTATGAGGAATCGTTGGCCACCAAGGGGTGTATGCAATTGGATCATTCATCAGCCGGTTCAAATCTGGTAATTCTAGAGTTGCTACAAAAGGCAACTGTTGATTCAGGTTAGGTGAAGCATACCCAGGATAAGATGGAATCGCCTAAGCAGTAGGTCTTTGCATACCAGCATAATGTATCTGATGCTGGTAACTTTGATAAGGTTGTTGGAGATAACCAGTATAGGGTGGTTGTTGATAACCGTTTGAAAAATGCAGCTGTCCATTACCTACAAAGCCTTGTTGCTCAGGTCCCCGGTAGGCTTGATATTGACCAAATCCAGTTTGAGCTTGTAAACCAAGCCCAAACTGAGGTTGGTTTTGCTGGAATTGTGGTTGTTGGTATTATACCAGACATGGTTGTTGGACCATTTACTGTTGCCCAATACTCGAAGATTGACCGAGATGCGGATTGACAATACCCATTTGTGCCTGAGTCTAGATAAGGAAGCACTAACCTGAGGTTGTGATTGAGCTGTAGAGACAAGTAGTTGTCGTATTGCAACCTGAGAGACTTGAGGTTGAGACACAACAGGTTGTGCTTGTGTTGGCAATATAGTCATAATAGTAGGTGTAGTGGGAATATTCGACACAGGTTGGATTGGTTGTGTTGGATATACAACCCTTGGTTGTTGTGGCAGTATTGGTACCCAACCACTGGATATAATTCCAGTTTGACCTTAATTTTGTTGGAAACTCTCATATGGTTGTTACCCGGGAGGGAACAATGAAAAAGCATATTGCCCTCCATATGGCGGCAGTCCAGTTTTTACAGGAGATATCAGTTTTTGAAGACTGGTTTTCCCAAATTGATACTGGCATGTACGATCAAATCGCTGAGTTTCAAAATAAGAAATACTAGATAGTACTCCGGATGAATATATAGGAGCAGACCATGTTGCCAAAGCAGCCCCTGAGTGGACTCCAGTTAGTGACTGATAACTAGCCAAAACAGATGGTATACCAGCAAACATTGTAGGAATGGCAGCAGGAAGTTTTGCCGCAGCTGCATCAGATGACACATTCCTAGATGTCGATGGTTGCTCATACATGTTTAATCTATCTGTTGGGTCTTGAAAATGTCATTCATTTCCATTACACTGTCACTTTTATGACCATTATATCACCTCCATTTCACTACTATGTCACCACATTCATCCCACTTTCATTATCATTAGGCCACATTTATGTTTTTCCAATCTTTATTAATTCTAAGCCTTTTAAGTGAATTTGTGGTTAAAAATTAGAAACTAATGTGCATATGCTTATACCTAACAAGTGGGTTGAGATTGTTGACATGTGTAGGTTAAAATGAGGCTTCTAGAAGACCCTGATGTGGCACTCTAAAACCAAATTCAAATTTGAGTGGAAAGAATCATGGGATCATGAGGATATGTGTCACATCTCCTAATTGTATTGTAACTCTAAGAAGACATGTGTCTTATCAGTTCCTATTTTGATTAGGACTCTAGAGGTAGAGGGAGAGATTCATGGACTCTCATTAATGAGATGGCTTCTCATCTTTTTGTATAAATAGGAGATCTCTCTCCTTCATTTGTTAGTCTTAGCTTGTTAGTTCTTAAGCTTGTTAGCTTATAAGATAGTTTTGAAAGCTTTGGAGAGCTTTGTTGTACTTTTTAATTTTGAAGAATTTGAATAAAGCTTTGATGTTCTCAACATGGAAGGAGATGTGAAGTAGATGTCATGGAGCATATTAGAATGTAAGGTAGAGTAGATTTCATTTTTTAATTTTGCTTTGATTTCATTATGTCATTTGATTGCTTTCAAGTTTGATAGATTAAATTTTACATTCATGCAATTTTAATTCATGTAAGTGTGTTCAACTAGATGATTGTAGATTAGTTTTTCTTTACATGTTTTTGCATCAACTAGTGACATGAGATTAACCTCTCCGTTGACTTTGTTTTTCTTAGTTTTTTTTAATTCCAGTTCTGTTTTGATTTCAGTCTTCTTTACTTGCTTTGTTAGTTAGTTTAGAAATCAACTTGCTCATGTCATTGATGATTACTTCCGAAAGCCATAGCTAGACTAACTGGCGAGGGATCAGATTATGAATGTTGTGAATTGATTTTAGCTTTAATTTTCTGCAAACAGATATCAGATTGCTCATGTCATTGATTATTATCTCGGAAAGCCATAGCTAGAATAACTGGCGAGGAATCAGATTATGAATTTTGTGATTTGATTTTAGTTTTACTTTTCTACAATTAGATATTAAATTGCTCATATCATTAATGGTTACCTCCGAAAGCCATAGCTAGACTAACTGGCGAGGGATCGAATTATGAATGTGTGATTTGATTTTAGTTTTACTTTTCTGCAATTAGATATTAAATTGCTCATATCATTGACGGTTACCTTCGAAAGCCATAGCTAGACTAACTGGCGAGGGATCAAATTATGAATGTGTGATTTGATTTTAGTTTTACTTTTCTGCAATTAGATATTAAATTTCTCATATCATTGACGGTTACCTCCGAAAGCCATAGCTAGACTAACTGGCGAGGGATCGAATTATGAATGTGTGATTTGATTTTAGTTTTACTTTTTTTTGCAATTTTTGATTTCTTTGAGTGCAGTAGCTTAAATCACTTTTCTGTATTTAGACAGCAGCAGAGATAATAGTTTCATGATCAGTAGTTCATTATTTACTTGTTTTAAATAGCAGCACATTTTCCATTCTTGTTCAAGCATTACTGTCATCACTAGTACATTCTAAGACCTTCTGAAGTGTTAAGTTCTTGAAATCATTATAGAGGACATAATTGCCTTAAAATCTGTATCCTTACTTGTCTTCTAGAGACTTAGGAATAGGATTTCCATTTACATTAAACACTTTAAGAGATCAACAAGAACAAAACCCCAAAACAAAACAAAAACTATAAAACAACGAAGTAAGAGAAAGGTTAACTAAGCACATATGGTGCACCACACTTCATCAGTTTACGATACCCGAATTGATAATTTATGTAGAGCAATTTAAGACGTTAAGTTGACTAGACATTTTGGCGCCGTTGCCGGGGAAGTGTAATTAGGAGACCTTATTTCTTACATCTAAAAAATAAATAAAAAAAAAATATAATTCTTGAGTATGCTCTCCTCTTGCACTTTGTGTGATCTGGAGGATCAGAAAAAGAATTGTTATGAAAAAAAATTAATAATTCTTAAGTATGCTCTCCTCCTGCACTTTGTGTGATCTAGAGGATCAGAAAAAGAATTGTTATGTTAAAAAAAAAAAAAAAAGAGACAAAATAAACTTCATCATTTCAATTGATTCAAAAAAAATAAAAAAATAAAATAATAATAATAATAATGAAACCCAACTTCTTTGATAGGTTCAACTGTCCAAGATTGACTGATTATGGTTTGTAGTGGTCCTCAAAACACTGTATCCTGTTTTAATAAGGTTTTGCAAATGATTCCGCAGCTAGTTGAGAATTCCGCAACTGATTTCAAGGTTTAGCAGGTTACAGGCATCCAATGAAGAAACCGACCACATGGGCATCTCCAGAATTGTCCCGACATGGATCCTATCCTACTCACCCAGCTCAGATCAATAAAAAAATCAGCCTAAGACCTCAGTCAAAGTCCTGTTTTTAGCATGTTTTATTTGAAGACTTTGCTGCCTGAAATTGAAAATCATTAATCCTTTTTATAAATTTTATAATTTCAGAGAAAAAAAGAAAAAAAAGAAAAAGAAATTCAATGGCACGACTCCTGTGGTCTTTATTGATGATATCTTCGCCCTGTAATACACTCCACAACAGTTTCACGTCCACTTTGTATGGATCCCTCATGCTGCCAATAAGTCAAACCAATGCATCGCTGACCCTGCAATATGATTTCCATGGCTTCAACATGTCAATTGTTCCCAATCCAATGACTTCAGTTCAACATTACAAACCCCATGTGTAGTCTCTCGGTCGTGGTTTTGTTCAGCGATTCCCCACTTTTCTTTATGAAATGGCTTCGCGACTCTTCAAATAGTGCGTTCTTCATTAGTGTGCCTTTCCTATGGTTGGATTGGAAATTTCTTGTCTCCCACATAGATTTCCAATAAGGATCAACAGTGTGCACACCACCACTATCAAACAAAGGCGTATTGTCTTACCTCTGATTCGAAACTTTACAGCCGAATGCAATAATTCAGGAAAAACGCAAAACAGAGAAAAACGTCAAACTTTGAATGCACGATTTGGCCAAACGGAGGCGAATTTGGAAAAAATAAAACATGGGTTTTTTCATCAGTAGGGTCAATTAGATAACCCAGAAACCGTTTTAAGAAATTTGTGGAGGTTTAGGAGAATTTCTCAGTTCTTTGGAGCCCATTTTTGCTTGCCGCGTGAAAAAAAATAGAATTTTAATTAATGAACAGGTTGTGATTTACTTCGGCGTGCCTGAGGAAGGGAATTCTAATTGGGAATCAACTGTATATTGGCATCTAAAACCTGATTACATGCCTTCCATCTTAATAAACTCACACCTGTTTAGAGACGTATCCCAATTGAACACGACTCTCTGTCATTAAAACCCATGAAGTCGCTGCCACCCGTCTGTACCTGTTCCGTTACTTCCGGTTAAATGTTGGGAGAAAATGGAACAGGGAAGACAATGTTTATACACATGCTGACTAGTTTATTGAAACCAGATCTTGTAGACAATACAGATGTGGAGAATCCTGAATCCAATGTGTCATACAAACCGTAGAAGATAAACCGAAGTTCTAGTCATACAACTTAGTCCAGATTAGCATGATACATAATAATATCAAGAACTTAACCACAATGAGAATAATCTTCATGCATATGACCGCAATGCATATAATAATAAGTTAACTATCACGCATGACTAACCGATACATGTGCATATGAACACACAAATCAACTAGCATCTATCATGCATGAAACCACAAGAGCAATAAAATGATAGGCATGCATATAACAACCATTAACCACCATACTTGCATGCCAAACATATAAACCTGTATGACGATCTACTTTTACCCCAAGGTCCAGTGCTGCAACAGTGCTCTGATACCACTTTGTAACCACCTCCTCCCACATTTACCCACTTTTACAAGCTCTCCAGGGTAAACATGCGTTGAGTGCTATAATGACATGACCCAACCTCCAAGTTCCAGATATGGAAGTGGGGTCTACAACCTATTACCACCCCACAGGGACACTAGATCACTCAACAGCTTAACAACCACCTCTAGTGATCAATCCCTGAGCTGGAATTAATTTTTACAAGCTTGACACCCCAACCGCACCCATGACACATTGTGCATGTGGTTATGAGGCTCCAAGTGCACCCATAAGCCTGCCTGCATGCAGTTATGACCCAAATATTCTAGTTTTGTGCATGCAGTGGCATGATCTATGCAACATTTTCAAGATATCCTCCATACCACTCCCCCAAACCACCAATAACTTTCCATAATCAAGTTTGAGATGATAACAAGTCTAAACAATTAATACTAGAGCTAGATCTTTCCCAAAAAATGCCTACTACATGATAGGTGTTTCGTCAAACATATGATAAGCATAGAAGCTACTGGTCATGAATGCATATCTAATAATAAACTTTTGAACTTCATCATAGAATCATCAATAAGCTCCAATTCCCTCTCAAGTAGCTACAACAACGCTTGTTAGCCCATGCATTCACCAACCATTCAATAGCTTATTTAATCATGAACAAGATCCATAGTAAGAGCACATCATCAAACCAATCATATAACCGACTTATAACCAGAATAGAATCCATGACAAACCAACAATAAGATCAACATAATAACCAATACATGTGCTCATTAATCACAATAAGAGAATAAATCATATTAATATATTCAAAATCCAACCAAGTCAGGGACTTCCATGTACCACTCGACCATGGATTGCCTGAACCAAAATATCTCTTTCATCCAATCACCCCCATGCCATATTTCAAGAATTAATGTCAGATCATATGGGTTAAACCAAAATAGAACCAACCAGGGCTTCCAGAGGCCAAACCACCTCAACCCGTAACCACAACGATTTCACCTAAGCGGAGGCCAAACCACCTCAACCCGTAACCACAACGATTTCACCTAAGCGGTCTACAAATCACTAACATCAAAACAAGCTTTGATGCCTCCGACTTCCTTCCCATCTCCATAGGAATTTTCTTTTCTCCACCCATCCATCAAGAGTTCCATGAGAACTCCCATCTCCACCATTAACCCTTGGGAATTTTCTGGATACCACCTCAACCAGGATCCAAGTCTAATGACCATATGAAGCTTAAACCAAACAAGAAACCCACAACACCATGACTATCCACGAAATAAAGACAAGGTTGAAACCATTGTCAATCCCATGCCAATGATAGCAACATAAACAATAAACCAATGCATGCACCATGCATTTGAATCCCAGCATGCTAAATCTCACATCCACATTGTTACCTGCAATCCACAACTAATTTATGTCCTTACTTTTTTTTTCCATACCTCCTCTTTTGCACCCTTGCTTTCCTTGTTTGATTGTCCAAGTGCTTTCTTCATGTCCTCTTGGAGTTAGATTTCTAATATTAATCAAAAGTTGAGCAAACATTGTCAGCTGATTCTCAGGTTCCTTTTTGTTGGGTCCCTATAATACTAGTAATTACCCCATTACTATTGTAGTTATACCCCTTATTTATGTTGTTGTGCCCCTGTTACCCCCATGTTGTTATTTATGTGCCCCATAGAACCCCTCTATTGTTATTTTTGTGGCTTTATATTATTATTGTTAGGTTGGCTGGATTATATTGTGACTCCTTAGACTCCTATATATAGAAAGGAGGTTTTGTCATTTGTATCATCCAAGAATTGTTCATTTATGTAATGTAAAGGAAGTTTCCCCCTCGAAGAGGCTGAATTCTAAGGCGTTGATCTATCTTTTCTATCTTTTCTTGAGCTGGTTTCATAACATTTGGTATCAGAGCTTTGGATTCTAGGGTTTCGCTGCTCCAAACAGGTCATCGTGGCATTTTCGCTATAACTTTTTTCTGTGACGTTTCAGAAGTCGCAAAAAAAACCCATTTGAGAAGAAATCGCGCTGAACCTCAGCTCCAAATTTCAGAGCTTTTCGCACAATATTTGCGGAGATATGATCTGAGGAAGTTGGTCTTTTTGTAGAATCCTGAATTACATTCAAAACATGTGACCTAGGGAAAATCGTCATAACTTTCTCTCTGGGGATCGGATTGAAATTTCATAAGAAGGTATAGAAAGAGGACAGACTGTAGTTTCTCGTATGCATGTTTCAGATCCAAAGGTTGAAACAGTGACTCGTGGCACGTCGTACAAATTCGCTCTACTGAATTAGTCTAGAAGCAAGTCACTGTGGGAGATTTCACATAACTCTTCCTTGGAGAATCCAATTTAGGTCAGCCTTGTGGCATTGGAAAGAGGACACAGAAGGCTACTATAGGTCATAATTTCAGAACTAGATGATCCGAAATTACAGAGATACATCAGATTCAATATCAGGCTTCTACAAAGTGAAAAAAGGTGTGTAGTTTTTTTTTAAATTTTTGCGTAAGCTTGGTTTAACGGAATTCAAAGGGCATAGTAAAGCATTATTATCGGTAACTGATGCCCCGAGGAAAGAAAATGCAAACACCTAGTAAGGAACCTGAAAGCTCTAGCATGACTCATGAAGAAGAGGAAGAAATGCTACATGATATATCAAAATTACAAGAACAAGTGAAACAAATGTCACACTCACAAAAGCTAAGATAAATGGCGTGGAATCGAAGATAAATGGCGTGAAATCTAATATAAAGGGCATGGAAGCTAATATGGATGATTCGAAGACAGATTTGAAGAGAGACATGGTAGATTTGAAGACAGACATGGCAGATTTGAAGACAGATTTGACAAATTTTCTACAAGAAATACTTACTAATGGTGAAAAGGTTGTAAAGGAAACTCATGATGTGAACAAAAGTAATGTTAATCATGATTCCATAGACTCTAGTGTTGGATCGAAGACCCACCATATTCCAAAAATTGATATGAGGAAGTTTGATGGATGGATCCTGCCATCCCGGATATTACAGATAGAGCAGTTCTTCGATCTTCTTAATGTGCAAAACACACAAACACACAAAACGGTATGGCAACTGTACTGTATATTGGAACCAAATCAGTTTGTATGGTATCAATGGCTTTTCTCTCATAAACAATTTATCACTTGGGCAATTTTTACGGAAGAATTGATAGCACATTATGAAGATACAAAAAGCAACACTTTTTTTAGCCAATTGATAAGTCTCAAACAAAAGGGTTCAGTAATGGAGCACATTGAGGAGTTCCAAAAATTGAACATAAGGGTAAAAGATATTCTAGAGGAGCATAGGATTGATGTGTTCATAGGGTCTTTAAAGGATAATATCCAACATGATGTTCGCCTTTGGGAACCTGATTCATTAGAGAAGGCATTCAGGTTAGCAAGAAAAATGGAAAGCAAAATTATGGCAATCAGGAAGCATACCACTCACAACTATAAAGACGGAAGTGTTGTTGCCCCTAGTCTTCCACAACCTATAAGGTTGACACCACAACAATGGGAAGCAAAAAGAGCAAAAGGGCTTTGTTACAGTTGTGATAGTAAATACACTAAATGTCATAAGTGTGCTGAGAAGAAATTATTCTACATAGATTGTGAAGAGGAAGAAGAAAAGGAGCAAGAAAGGTCAAAAGAAGAAGATATACTCCAGGAACAAAGCCTAGATGAAGAACAAATAAATTCGACCATATCTTGTAATGCATTGGTGGGAATTACCACTCCTCAAACCATCAAGATAGAAGGACAAATCAAGAATAAAAAGGTAATAGTATTGATTGATGCAGGAAGCACCCACAATTTTATTCATTGTAGGGTAGCAAAAGAATTGAATTGCTTCCTATATCCAGCACCAGAGTGTCAAGTGATGATTGCAAATGGAGGAACAATAAATTGCTCTGGAAGGTGCCATAATATCAAGCTATCCATGGGAGAATATGTATTGACTAGCCCAATGCTTTCCATTCCAATGGGAGGTGCTGATGTTGTACTAGGAGTCCAATGGCTACAATCCTTGGGTACAATAGCTTTTAATTTTCAAGAACTTTTCACCAAATTTTCTACGAAAGGAAAGGAAGTTGAATTAAGGGGTATTGCAGGGAAACCAGGAAAGATAATCAGCTCTAATGGTATGACAAAGCTTCTAAAAAGGAGCAAAGAGGTGTAATTGCACAATTATGTTCGTTAGATGTTTCCACATCGGAATCATCTATTTCTCCAGATCTCCAAAAAGTCCTAGACAATCATTCAAGGTATTTGAGACTCCCAAAGGTCTCCCACCTATGCGTGATCATGATCATGCTATTCATCTGATTCCAGGAAGTGTTCCTCCAAACATCAGGCCATACAGGTATCCCTATGTCCAAAAAAGTGAAATTGAACGTATGGTTGCAGAAATGCTAGAGGCTGGTATAATTCAACCAAGTCAAAGTTCTTTCTCTGCTCCAATAGTATTGGTGCACAAGAAGGATGGATCATGGCGCATGTGTCCAGATTATAGGCAGATCAACAAGCTCACTATTAAAGATAAGTTCCCCATTCCTGTCATTGATGAATTGCATGGATCAATTTACTTCACCAAGTTGGATCTTCGTTCGGGATATCATCAAATCATAATGAAGATTGAAGACATTCCGAAAACGGCATTTAGAACTCATGAGGGTCATTATGAATTTTTGGTCATGCCTTTTGGCCTTACCAATGCACCTTCAACATTTCAAGGTTTGATGAATTCAATTTTCAAACCATTCCTTAGAAAATTTGTGTTAGTATTTTTTGATGATATACTAATCTACAGCAATTCTTGGAAGGATCATGTTGAACATGTTGACAGGGTGCTTCAACTATTGGAGGAGAAACAATTATATGCAAAAAGATCCAAATGTTTCTTTGGAGTCCAGGAGGTGGAATATTTGGGTCATATTGTATCTCATGAAGGAGTTAAGGTAGACCCTAGCAAAATTAAGGCCATTAAGGAATGGAAAATCCCCACATCCATAAAGCATCTGCGAGGATTTCTTGGGTTGACAGGGTATTATCGCAATTTTGTTAAGAATTATGGGAGAATAGCAGCACCTCTAACAACATTATTGAAGAAAGATGCATTTTCATGGACTCTGGAAGCAACAAAGGCCTTTGAACATCTTAAAGAGGCAATGTGCCAAGCACCGGTCTTAGCTACACCGGACTTCACAAAAACCTTTATTGTGGAATGTGATGCTTCAGGAAATGGAATTGGTGTTGTTCTAATGCAAGATGAAAGACCCATTGCTTTTGAAAGTCGTCCAATCAAGGGAAAGTTTTTAAGCAAAGCTATTTATGAGAAGGAAATGTTGGCAATACTCCATGCACTTAAGAAATGGCGACCCTAACTAATGGGAAGACACTTCAAGGTAAAAACAGATCATGATAGCCTTAAATACTTTTTAGAACAAATATTATCCTCTGAAGAGCAACAAAAGTGGGTCACAAAGATGTTGGGTTATGACTTTGAAATCATCTACAAAAAAGGGAAGCAAAATGTGGTGGCAGATGCACTCTCAAGAAAGGATGAGGATGTGGAAGCATTGTTGTGCGCCATTTCTATTATCCAACCAGATTAGATAAATGAAGCAAGGGAGGAATGGAAGAATGACGAAGAAGTGTGGGCACTTATTCGAGAGCTACAACAAGATTCCAGTACGTCTGATACATTTAGCTGGAAAAATGATTCGTTATGGTACAAAGATCGCTTATACCTCTATAAGAATTCCCAGCTAAAACAAAAGATTCTTATGGAATTGCACACTTCTCCCTTAGGAGGGCACTCAGGATTTTTAAAACCTTACCACAGGGTTAAGAAGGAATTTTTTTGGGATGGCCTTAAATCAGATATTCAAAAGTTTTTGGCGGAATGTTTGGTTTGCCAACAAAATAAAGTTGAAACAATTAAGACACCGGGTCTATTACAACCTTTATCCATTCCAAGCCAACATTGGGAGGAGGTTTCAATGGATTTTATCACAGGTTTACCCAAGTCTGAGGGAAAGAGTGTCATCATGGTGGTAGTTGACAGACTTACCAAGTATGCACACTTTTGTGCATTATCACATCCATTTAAAGCTAGTACAGTTTCTACTGCATTTATGGAAACAATTCAAAAGATACATGGAAACCCAAAGATTATTGTAAGTGACAGAGATCCCATTTTCACTGGAAATTTTTGGACAGAATTATTTTCTTGTCTTGGTACTCAGTTAGCTCATAGCTCATCTTATCATCCTCAATCTAATGGGCAAACTGAGATAGTAAACAAATGTTTGGAAGGATATCTTCGTTGCTTTGTATCTGATAAACAGACACAATGGGTCAAATGGTTGCCTCTGGCTGAATGGTGGTATAACACTTCCTTCCATACAACAACAAAAATGACCCCATTTATGGAACTTTATGGGTATCAACCACCATCCATCACATCATATTTAAGAGAAAAATCTAAGATTCAGGTAGTGGATCATCACATCGAACATCAACAACAAGTCCTCCAACTCTTAAAGGATAACCTCGTGTTGGCACAAAATAGAATGAAACAACAGGCAGATCAACATCGCAGTGAAAGAAGTTTTGATGTAGGTGATTGGGTATTCCTACGGCTACAACCATATAAGAAAATGTCCCTAAAGAAAGCTAAGAAGGATAATAAATTATCACCAAAGTATTATGGTCCGTACAAGGTGTTGCAAAAGATTGGTACTATGGCATACAAATTGGAGCTTCCTGCAGCTTCTTGATTGCACCTAGTTTTCCATGTTTCATGTTTAAAGAAGGTTATAGGTGACAAGCTCCCAATTCAAACAATATTGCCAGAACTTGACGAGGAAGAAAAAATTATATTGGAACCGGAAGCAGTCACAGAAACAAGAACTCGACAGCTACGAAATCGATCAATTTCAGAGTATCTTATCAAGTGGAAGAACTTATCCGCTGAAGATTCCACATGGGAGGATGAGAATTTTATGCAGAAGTATCCAGAACTACTCAAGCGTGAGGACAACACTTTTTTGAAGGAGAGGGGCATGTTGGGTCCCTATAATACTAGTGATTACCCCATTACTATTGTAGTTATACCCCTTATTTATATTGTTGTGCCCCTATTACCCCCATGTTGTTATTTCTGTGCCCCATAGAACCCCTCTATTGTTATTTTTGTGGCTTTATATTATTATTGTTAGGTCGGCTGGATTATATTGTGACTCCTTAGACTCCTATATATAGAAAGGAGGTTTTGTCATTTGTATCATCCAAGAATTGTTCATTTATGTAATGTAAAGGAGGTTGCCCCCTCGAAGAGGCTGAATTCTAAGGCGTTGATCTATCTTTTCTATCTTTTCTTGAGTTGGTTTCATAACACTTTTTATCATTGATGTCTAGTCTCTTCCTTTCCTTTTTTTTATTTTTCTTTCATTTTCCTTCATTTTCTCTCTAATTTCCCTTGAATGCATATTTTTGTCTCTTCGCCTTCATTTTCACCTATTTCCCTTTATTTCCTTAATTAAATGTCATTTATTGCATCTTTTCCTTTTCCAGTTCCTTTTTCATTTTCCATAACCATTGATAAGCCACAAGTGATGCCCATTATAATGTTTTCCCATCATTCAACTTGGAATATGTGTCCCGTGACCTTGGTCTTATTTTATTTAACATGGAAAATCAACCTAGGGCTATTACAGGATTTTTCTATGAACTGGATTTCACATACTTTTAGTCAAGATACATGGTTATGAGACATATCTAGGTGGGGATAATTATTTCTAAAGGCCTAGTGGATTCCATATCCATTAAGTTGGCAAACCTAGTCCACAAAAAATCTCTATACTATGAAGGTATTCCCTTAAAGTGTGAATGTTTTCAACCCATAAAAGGTATAAATTGGTCACTAAATAAAATCGGGGATTTATGACTCCACGGTCTTCTAAGAAGTGCTTACCTACAATTGCACTGGGTCTATTGGGTCATCCATCCACTAATTAGGAAAAATATCCAAAGGTTCTCTGAACTATGGATCTCTCTATAGCCACTTCATAGGGCCCTCCCTCCTTAGTGATGGGCACATAATTCCCACCCCATTGTTTCTTTTTCCCTTATTTTCCTTAAAAACATGAGTCTTCCTATGGATTCTCCCTCTCCCTTTACATCCATGGGAAACTATTTGTTGAATCTTAATGGCCTCTCCTTCCCTTCTTCATCCCCTTTTAATTTCCTTTAGCCCCTTGATTATTTTAGAACGTATTTCCTCTCCTCTTCCCTTCTTGATATCCAAACCCCTTTATGCCTACGCAAAAAACCCCCCTCCTTTCATCACTGCATCACATTAAAATCTCCACTCTCAATCCAAGAATTTCCTGCTTTCAAATCCTGATTCTTTGGAGGATCTTTTTCCAGTCTCTATACTTTGAAGTGGGGATGGGTACTATCAATAAATTTGATTCAAAACCCTCCCTTCAAGGTCATATACATTATCTCTCCAAGGCTCAACTATAAGAAAATGTTGATATTCAATCGGGGAAGAAAAAAATTATTATTGGGGCCCTTAGATCATTTTCCCCTTTACGAGTTGTTTAATGAGATTTATCACTAAATTGTCAAGGATTATCAAATCCTACTTAAAAATTTGACATCAAGCATTTGGTGGAGATCCACTCTCTTCAAATTCTTTGTCTTCAAGAAACTATGATGGATGGTGATAAAGATGTTAATTGATGAGACACTCCCTCCCAAAATGGGATTTTTTAGTTTTTGCTGCATTTGGCAGATCATGAGGTCTAGTCTCGGGATGAAGGAATGAAAAATTAAATTTTTTATTTGCTTCGTTGATCAAGTCTGGTCTTGTGAAAAATATCCACTCAAATGTCTTGTACATTCCCATACTTTGTATTAGTATGTATGGTCCATATGTGGATAGGAAATTTTTCAGGGAAACAATTTGAATAATCCCCTCATTAAATTATGCCAAATTATTATTGGTGGATATATAAGCTTTACTTTGGTGTCTTTTCAAGTTTGGGGCTCACCTGCCCATCTTGATCCTCTTGCGGACTTCTTGTTGGATCAATTGAAAGAGGATACCTTCTTGATATCCAACCTCCAAAACCTATGCCCACTTGGAGACCTAATAGAGAGAGGGAGGCCATAATTACCAAAATATTGGACCATTTTCTCGTGATCTTATAATCCTTTCTCAAAACAAATCTGAGATATCAATAATGGGTCTTAGTGGATGGTGACTCTAACCACCACCCCATAATTTTAGAATTGGAATCCTCCTCTCTTAAGCCTCCATTTCCCTTCAAATTAAATCCACGTTGGTTCAAGGACCCATCCTTCTATCAAACTATAAAATATGTTTAAAGAACTATTAGCTTTGAAGATAAAATGTCTCCTCCTACCCAATTTGATTCAAGAAAATATGAAAAGTTCTAAAGTGGAAATTATTTCTTTGGAGAAACAAAAGAGAGAAAGGGTATTAAAAATACTAGAATAAATGGAAGAAATGATAAAGAACAATTTATATAGAGAGAGGTTGAAGGACCCTCTATGATAATCTAAGAGATTAGTTAATTTCCTAGGAAGAAAAGCATCAAAAAATTCTCCTTGATCAAGAGAATGAGTGGCAAGTGAAATTTTGAGTTATTTGTTTGTAGGTGGGAGACGATGACAAAAAATATATCCGCCATTTTTCCAACCATGGGAAGGCCATAAATACCATCTAGGATATTTCGTGATAAAATGGATCCCATGTTACTTCTTTCAAGGAATTGTTAGATGAAGACACTAGATATTTTAAATTGATCTTTCATGAAAAATATTAAGATACCATCGGCCATATTCTCAAGGTAGCCAATATTTTTCCTATTTTTATCAATCATGAATGGAATTACCAACTCATGGTGGAAGTTTCAAAGAAGAATTAGACAGGATTCTTCATAATTTCCAAAAAGGTGAAATTCCAGGCCTTGATAAGATCCCAATATATTTTTTCCTCAAATGTTATGATTTAATTGGCGTGAACATGCTAAGGGATATTGAGTATTCTAAATATTTTAGCTAGATTCTTGCCCCTTTTAATTTCGTTTTCATTGCTTTCATTTTCAAATCTGACAATCCTTCTTCCATAGATCAATTAAAACCCATATCTTATGTAATTTTCTATATAATATCATCTATGAAATTATTGCCTGATTCTTAAAGGATGTTCTCTCAAAGAACATCCTTAAGGGTGAGGCAAATCCATTAAGCTATTGGTTTTCCTCAAGGTATTTATTCTATTCAGACTAGACACCAGAAATTAGTTACTTATAAGGTGGACCTTTCAAAGGCTTTTGAAAATTTTAGCTAGTTATACTTTAGAATACAGGGCTAATCCATTTTTGTTTTAAACATTCATTTGTTACTTTGGTTTTAAACTGCATCAGTACAACATATTTTTTCTTTGTGATAAATGGTCAAACCTCGCCATTTTTTAATGCAAAAAGAGGACTTCACCAGGGATGTCCTCTCTCTCCTCTTCCTTTTATTTTAGTCCTTGAGGGACTAAGTAGACTACTCAAGGATGAAAAGGTTAGGAAATTTTTTAAAGATATATCCATTAGCCACACTTTCATTTTAAAACACTTGCTAGTTGTATATGATATTATGATTTTCTTTGATGGGATATTAGGGCATTTGGACCATATAAGGGTCCTCTTGGCAAATTTTACTATGGTTATTTGCATGGTCATTAAACAATGTAAATATTCAAAATGATAAAATATCTCTCGCTCCAGATTGAAGAACTTAGAGGAGGATTCAAATATTTGGGTTTCATTATCAAGCCCAACAACTATCTAAAGGTAATTTCCATTGGCTCCTAGCTTAAATAGAGCAGCATATCCATGTTTGGTGCAACATATGGCTCTTCGACATTGACAAACTAATACTTGTAAATTTTTTTGTGGAGGCAATCTAAGTTCACAAGGCTTCTTTGGCTTGGATTCCAAAAGGGATATTGAATAAAACTAGACATATTTCCCTTTTATTTCTTATGGGTAAGAAAGGACGAGAAAATACCCTTCATGTTATCCTCTTGGAAATAAATAGATGTTCCAAAGGACTAAAGGGGTTGGAACCTTAATAATATTCTATAGTTCTTGAAATCCTTGGCTGCAAAAAGTGTTTGGTGTCTAATCCAAGGTCTTATACTCTAGGATTGAGTAATGTATCAAAAATATATTTGTCCCTCCACTATTTTTGATTGGATCATATCTCTAACAAAATCATCAAGGAGTGGATCTACCATATGGAAATCCATTATTCAAGCTTTCCTCCTCATTTATCAAATGTCAAAGATGGTTCACCGATCCTTATTAATAAATATCCACAAATAAGAAGTCAATATAATTGCATTTTTCCTAATAAATTAATTCAAATGCTAAACATGGAAGGCTTCCTCTTTCTTAGTCAAATCTCAAGTAGGGAATTTATATAGGGTTAACAACATTGGTTTTCTTCTACAAAACTTCAGTTGGAAGGGAATCATATTGCAACTTTTGAATATTACATGCATACCCTACAACAATTATTTTTCTCCCTTGCAAATTAGTCAAATCAACTTATTTGGGCACCCAATCCCTTTCGAAGACACTATCCAAAATGTGATTACCTATGTCTTGCTTAAGAAAATGTGCATCCTTCTAATCCTTGGTGGGATACGAAACTATGGAAATTTGAATGTCCTCCAAATGAAAAGATCTTTATGTGGCTTCTTCTTCATAGCAATGCCCCTACTTGGGATAAAATATAGGAATGCTCCTTCAATGGTGGTAGCATGTGCTCTATGTTCACAAGATGTTGAAACTATTGAACATCTCTTCATGTATGTCCTTTCATATAGGTTGTGTGCAAGGAAATTTGTAAACATGAAGATTACTCATATATTTGGGAAGGACCTAAAATTGAAGAAGACCTAAAAAAATGTTTTTTGCACATCACAAAAATAAACACAAAGCCCTTCCTCTGATAGTAGTGTGGAGAGTGTTATTGCATAGAAATCACACCATTTCTTAAATTCTAGTCCTTCCTTCCTCAAAATAGAAATTATGAGCTTTCCCATTTTGGACTTCTTTTGATCTGATCAAAACACTCAACTTTGGCCTACACTTACAACAACAAATATCAAACCTAACAAAATCTAGGATTTTTTTGACTCGATGGCACAAGGAAATCCCCCTTAGGGTGGAGCTGGGGGAATCCCTTTTCTCCCTCAATACCACACTATTACATTTTCTGCTAGCATTAGCACAGCCACACAAATTTGCGAAATTATTAGCTTTAAAACTATTACTTCGTCTTTCACATGAATAAGGGATAACTAACCTTCATATCTATGGAGACTCTTTGATTGACATAAACAAGATAAAAGGCTTATCAAGAATACAAAATTACTCCCTCCAACATCTCTTCCAAAACATTCAACATATTATCTCATCCTTTACTCACGTTAGATGTGATTATGTATACAAAACTAGAATTCAAGTTGTAGACCATCTCTCAAAAATTGGCATGGACTTGGACTGTGAGACATGGAAAATTACCAAAAGCAAGGAAGACCAACAAACATAATATCTTCATCACACTAAAACCTAGTGTGATATGTGCTTGATATTATCCCTTAGAAGTTAAAAGTTTTTAATAACAATATACAATGATTTTTTTGAGATTTTCATATTGTATATTCATTTTTGAAATGATACTTTTGCAACTATATGGTTTCAACAACCAATTTTTAGGGAGCTTTGTGACAAAGCCAGAATATATATATATATATATATATGAGATAACAACATGATTATAAAAATGGTTCTATTTAGTTTTAATTATTTTTACAAATAAATGATATGGTTTTTAATTAAAAATACAATGTATTTTTTTTATAATTAATTAAAAACAACAAATTTGAAATAACCCCATACATATATATATAGGGGGTTATTTTACATTTGTTCTTTTTAATTTTATATATATATATGTGTGGTTATTTTACATTTGTTATATATATATATATATATATATATATATATATATATATATATATATAATAATTTTTTTGGATTATTTATACATAATTTGAGTGGGTCTAATGGTTAAGAGCATGTGTTTCTTCCCAAGAGGCCACAGATTCAAAATTAGATGGGTAGAACATGTATGTCTTCATAGACTTACTAGTCAAATATATAATTATATTTAAAAATTTGTGAAATAAACAGTGCACCTATTTTCAAGGACTTAAAGCTTAAGTTTGATAATAATACAAAGAATGTCTTACCATCAATAAAGATTTAAAAAAATATTAGTTAATTTGATAATGCGAAGAATGTCTTACCATCCGTAAATAAAAGATCTAGAAAGAATATAACAATGGAAAAAATGTTAACATTGATGATAAAATATAATTTATTTTATTGAGAATTATATTGAAGATTTTGAAATTAAGATAAAATAAATAAAATTTATTAACTTAAATAATTAAAAATGAAATTTTTATAAAATAAAAATTTTATATTAATAATTTGATATTAATGTTATTTGGAATAGGGTAAATATTTATATTAAATTAGTATTAAACAATTAATTTTAAACCATTAAATTTATTTAGGATCAAAAATAAAATTTTAATATTATGATAAATAATATGTATTAAATTAGTTTTAATTGATTAAATCTGTTCAGAATCGAAAAATAAGTTTTTACATATTGTTAAATAATATAAAATGATTAAATTTGTTTAGAATCGAAAAATAAGTTTTTACATATTGTTAAATAATATAAAATTAATATTTAATTAGAATAAATTATAACCTTCCATGAAAACGATATATCGTTCAATTAGTTTAAGATTAAGATAGAATATAAATAAGATAAAGTATTAAGATATTAAGTTAAATTAAAAATTAAAGGGAATAATAAAAAGTTGAAAGAGGTAAAAAGGGTTTGGGGTCTACAATCAAGGAATATTGAGGGAGTGTTTAGTGACAGTGGATTTAGCGACTCGGTTATGGTTAGTGTCAATTGTATGTTATTTTAGGCGAGTTTTGAAGGATCTTCTAGTTTGTTCTATGTAAGACATGAAGACCTTGGGTTTTACAAATCAATTAAGAAATATTGCCTGCCTATCTGGGCCCTTTACATAATGGAAGATAAACTAGTCTCTCTAACTGCTTGAAAAACTTCACAAAGAAGAATCGAAGGCATCCCCTATACTCCATGTCAAAGAATTGGATCATTCTTGTCTTTGTTGATCTAAAGAGATGGAAGAGGGTTGTTTGTGGCTTGAATGGGGTTTTGACGCTTCTTTTAGAAAGGATTTTGGAAATATGATCAATAACCCCTTGAATGTAGGGAAGGAAGACTTTACCTAAAGGCGAATAGCTGAAATGGTTTTTAGGTTTGGGGTGCAGAGTGGAATCGAGTGCCCTTTTGATCTAAGATGAGGAGTAACCATTGGCTTTGAGGGATTTAGTAAGATGTCCTTTTTCGTTTGGAAAGGATTGAGAGGAAGAGATCAGAATGGCTTGGGTAACGAGGTTTTTAAGCACAACAAACATTTTAGTAGGATTATGGTGAGAGTTGGCATGAAGGTACTTATCGATATGATTCTTTTTTCAATAGACTTGGTAGGTAAGAGAGCCATTGGGGAGGAAAGAGAAGGCTTGGAGTTATAGCATACCATGGGACCAAATAGCAAAAGTATCATCGATGAATCACTTCCAGAATTTGGTTTAAGTTGAATCTCTCAATGGTTAAGGTTTCAAAGTGCTCCATAAAAATATTGGCAACAACAAGGAAAGGGAGGAACCCATGGTTGTGCCTTTGGTTTTTCTGGTAGCATACTCCATTAGAAGTGAAGAAGGTGGTGGTGAGGCAAATTATGGTAAGGTTGAGGGTTTCAGAGTCAACCAACATAGAAATGAGATCAATTACTTCCGGGAAAAGGATTTTGGTAGATAATGAAATGACATAAAAGCTAACCATAAGCTAACCATAATATCATTTTCATCAAATTTTGAGTGCTTTCTATTCTGAATGTAATCTGCAAAGTCTTTAATGAAGGAGGAATAGCTGCCAGAAAAGGGACAAAGCTTCTTGGTAGGGAAACGAGAAAGGGCATGGGTGGTACCACCAATAGTGCTTACAATAGGTCTAAGGGGAATATCCTTCTTGTGGATTTGAGGTTGACCATAGATCCTAGGGGTAATGGGGTTAAGGGGGATGAGAAGAATTTAGATAGCAGGTTCAAGGGAGGAGGATTTAATGGCTTTAGTGACCTTATTGGTAATTGATTTTATAGGGTTCTTGGTTAAGAGTTTCTATGAAGAGGAGGAAAGGATATCAAGCATATTACACTAGTAATATGAAGAACTCATAACAATGGACACAATACCTTTATCAACTTCTAAAGCGAGAATGTTGGGGTTGGAATTGAGTTGAAGAAGGGCCATAGATTCCTCTTTTGAAAGGTTGGGCTTGGGGAGCTTAAAGCCTCGCAGAGTACGCCCACATTCTTGTCGAATCTATTCAACCACATGGGAGGTGAGGTGGTGGGAGATGGATTCAATGGCACATATAATGTCCTCAAAAGGAATGTTACGAGGAATAAGGGAAAAGTTGAAGCCTTTTTCTAAAAGGCTTAGGGAAGGACCGTCAAGTTCAAGAGAGGACACGTTAACAACTTTAGCATTGAGAGAGGGAGGAGGAGGATAATTATTGTTAAGGTTAGAATAAAAATTAAAGTTGGAATTAGGATTAGAGATGGAGAAATGATTAGTATTGGGAGGGGAAGAGGAATAGATTTAAGGGGGAGAGGGTTGGGATAGGAATTGCAATTAAATAAAGAGAAAGGATTGGCATTAGAATTAGGATTAAAGTCAAATTTAAAATTAGCATTAGAATTAGGAATAAAATTAGAAACTGCGCTTGAATAAAAATATGAGTTTTAGTTCCCCGATGGGGTAATGAATGTGGAACTTGAAAGGCTTGGTGAGGGTGCTTTCCACCCCACCACCCCTCCTAAAAAATAGTAGGGGTGGTGTGGAACTCTACTTGCATGCACACACAGAAGACAATTAAGGATAATTGTGGCAAGTTAAAGGATACGACGAGAAAAAAATCTTTAAGTTTCTTAGCCTCGGTTATTAATGCTCTCTATGAATTGGAGGTGGTACGGGTGTAGAGAAAGTTATGGGAGGTACACTTGCAACTCCTGATCAGGGAGTCAAGCTGAGGATGAAAAACTTGGTCGATTATAGGGAAATTTTAAGGATGAAAAATTATCTTAAATTTTAGAAACCTTGGTGAATCTCACTAGTACATGATATTAAATTTTTTAAAATGTTTGGTGATTTTTCTATAAATATATTCAAATTTATAATAATTATATATAGTCTCTATATAAAAGTTTGGTGATTTTTAAGCTAAAAGAGCTTTATAGCCTAAAATTTAGGCGAAACTTTTCTAAAAAAAGCAAAATTAACCAATCTTTTTTGGAAAAAGTATTGAAAATTAGCCCACCTGTGAATATTAGCCCCTAAAATTTTCCTTGGTCAAGGAGCTAGATATTGTGTTGTGAAGGGGAGTTTATTGGCCTAGGGGATGAGTTGTTGGGAGAAGGGCGTGAGAATAGCCTGATAGTCTAGGAGTCGAGCATCACAAAAGACATTTCGGCTCTGCTGCATGGAATTAGGGAGGTGGCTCAACACTTCGATGCGTGGCGCATACATGGTCACCCGCCAAACTTGCCTCTGATTTCTCTGGTAAGGCACCTTTTTTCTCCTATTGGGTCTTTGTTCTTATTTCACCTAGGCATTGAAGACCTTTTTTGTCTATGGGGATACAATTTATTTCATGTCAACCTAGGTTTTATTTCTTCTTCTGGTGGGGGCTAGCCAAAGGTGTTATGAGGAAATTCACTCCCCAAGCTAGCCATACCTAGGTTGTGCATTCTCGATGGACCTTTGCAGTTAGTCTAGAAAGAATTTATTTTAATTCAAATTCAACAGTTTTCCAAACTGTAATGTGTCTAGAGATGGTGAAAGTTATTTAGTCTTACCTCCAAGGAAGGATTGTTTGCATCCCAACTTCAGAACTAGGTGCTCGCTATTCATTGTACACAATTTCCTTATGGGGATTTGAGGTTCCAGGAGGGAGAGTCCTACTCAAACCCTGTGTGGATATATGGTGTGAAGGTTGATTGTTCTGGAACTTATTCGACCAGCCGTGTTATTATCATGTTCAGGGTTTGTTAGATAGTGGGAGAAATAGCCATGCCACTTCACTGTGGGCAAGCCAGAAGGGGTAAGGGGAACGGAGGCCACCTGATCATCCATTGGTTGGGAAAATGAAACTATGGAGAGGAAGTTAACGCCCATCCTCTTCAGCCACTAAATAGTGGTGTTCACAACCCTTTCGTGGAAAGACATTCAAATCGGCTAAGTTATTCATCTTATGGAGCAATATAGTGAGGATAGACATGAGGATCACAATGTAATCATTAGTTTCATGAATGACCTACAGCGCAACTAGTTGCACATGAAAGATCAATTGGCCAACATCCTAAGAGGTCAATGGAGATTAAAAGAGAAGCAGGAACGACTCAAAGGGAAATTCATCCATATGGAAAAGCATGTACACTGTGATTTCAAAACCCCTACATCTCAGGGTTTTGGTCATGACCACCCTGCTCCAGTCAACTCTTTTGATGCTTAGTGCTTGTTGTATGTATTTTTATTTTGAACACCTTTTGGTATCTTTGGTCTGTTAAATTTTGGTTACTCATAATGTTCAGGAAACTAGCCATAACTTTGGGGTTTTATTTGTTGGCCAATAAATCTAGTAAGAGTGAGGCCAACAATTTTTTAAGAAAATGTAATAACTCTTACTATCTTTCTAATTAACATAACCACCTTGATTTACAAAAAAAGGAGTTCGAGTAGGAAGAGTAAGAGCGGGGGTTTGCTTTATCCACACAGGGAACTAATTATTATGTTAAAAGGTGCTCTACAACTCAGTATGGAAGAGGTGTTGTAGCATCCTCTCATGTCCTATCATGTCAAATTACATGAAAATAAAAATAAAATAAAATTGAGTTAAAATAGCCAATTTAGGGTTGTCAGTTTTTGGGTTCCAAGTTTTGACAGCCTATGATTTTTCTAATGGTATATATATATCATAACTTTGAAAGTGCTAAGAGGGATCAAATCTCTTGTGGTGTAAACCTCTTTTAGAATGAAGAGAGATTTGATCCCTCTTGGGGATTGGCAGATCCAGAGTTAAGATGGATCTACACTTGTGCAATAAAATCACCTTTCTTGGGGATTGGCAGATCCAGAGTTAAGATGGATCTACACTTGTGCAATAAAATCACCTTTCATCATTTGTATGATCATTTTAAAATTATAATTAAACAAATTATTGCACTGAGAGGTGCATTCTACACCATAGTATGATAATGATGTGTGATTTTGTATGTACTAAACTTGAATTTGACACATGTTCTTTTAAAATTAAAAATAAATAAATAATTAGTTAATAAGAAAACAATATCGGCTGGAATAGAATGAATCATTTACCATTTGAAATAAATATTTAGTGATTTTAAATTATGAAAATAAACTTTAAAATCATTATTTAATTTTTAATAATTTATATTCCTTAATTAACTATTTGAAAATATATAATTTAAATTTTTTTTTAAACAAGGTTATTTTTATTTTATATTTATTAGTATTTAATATCTAGAGTTATTATGGATCTCAGGCTATCCGTTAATCATGTTATTAAGTTGGCTTAATGGTTAAAAGCAAGGGTTTTTTTTGTAAGAAGTCATAGCTTGAAATTCAAAGTGGGTAGGGTATGCTTTTATAGACTTTAAATAATTATTAATAACATTAATTAAGAGAACAAGTTATTATTAAACATTAATTAATTTATTATAAATAATTCATGCAAATTTTAATTTAATAATAATATTATAAATAAGTTTATTTATTAATTATTGTAAAGTATTAATTAATTAATAATATTCTATACTAGAAAAATGAGGTTTGATTTGACCTCTCAACCCATAATAAATACGGAATTAGATAAATCTAAAGTGGTATAATAGATTGACTTGCCATTCTAGGAGGCTACCCATTGGATTCTAACGCAGAGGGTCTAATCAGGTATTGTTTTTTTCAAAAATAATAGAAATCTTAGCACAATTTTGATAAAATCTCGTGAAATTTTTTGGAAATTCAAGTTATAGTTATGAAGCTTCATTTTGGATGTCCCAAATTTTTTAATAGTGCTAAATCTATTTCACCATAAAAACTCAATTCAAATACTCTTATTATCAAATTTAAAAATAAAAATAAAAATCGAATACTCATATAAAAATCAATTGCAATGATTTTTAACCGTGCAAGTTGAATTGACACGTCATTAAACAACGCCGATTCGAAATAAAAGACACTATGATCCCACAAAGTTGTAATCGCATTAAAGAGTGTTCAGTTCTTGCAGGGAAATTCCTATTTCTTACCCTATAGGAATTTTAATGCGCCCTGACATGGGGCCGCATTAAGGCGATACAACACGTCGCTAAGTGATGAGAGAGAAAAATCACTTAGCAGCATGTTGTATCGCCTTAATGCGGCCCCATGTCAGGCCGCATTAAAATTCCTATAAAATAACAAATAGGAATCACCGTTCTTGCAGCACGATGATGAGAGAATCCATTCTCATCATTGTAATATCTAACAACGGCCATTAAAGAGTGTTCAGTTCTTGCAGCACGATGATGAGAGAATCCATTCTCATCATTGTAATATCTAACAGTCCATATTTCATCATAGCATGATACATGACTTTTTGAATCGCTATAAATTTGCTACAGTTAAGTCTTTATATTTAAATGACACGCAAGTACGGTGTACATCTTTTCTCATCACATCATGAACGTTTCTTTCGATAAATGTATGAATTTCTATGGAGCTTCTTTCATAAACCTGAGAGGAACTGAATTGGATGGTTTAGAAAAAATTAAAGTTTATGTATTTTTTTTTAAAGAGTATATGAATAAAAGGTTATTAAACTATTGGTGGTGATATTAGCTGGTAATTTATTTAGGTGAGGCATCTCAGTTGGTAGTTAGCAAGGACGTTGATCCTACCAGGTCCCAGATTGAAGTCTTCTCTAGTGGAAAAATGTACTTAAGGGGAACAAAAACGGATTAAAAATTAACTATAAATATAAATATAAATATAAATATAAATATATATATATATATATATATATATATATATATATATATATTATTTGGTAATTTTAGGTTACATCAATTTGATTTTAAATTATGATATATATATTTTTTTAAATCAGTAACATGATTGGGTTAAATAGTTCAATGAATTGAGTTGATAAAATTTTTATGATTGGAATACATAATATTTTTACATACTTATTTTGAGCTTTTGATTGGTAAGGAATTTCATATTGCAATTGGATAAAAGTATATATTTGCCCAATCAAATGAATAACAATTTTAGTGAACTATTCTATGATACAAAGAACGAAGAATTTGCCAAATGAAGAATGTTAGGATTGGGATTAAACTTCCAAAATCTCATGCCCATTTTCTTTTCACTTAGAAGAGTGACTAAGGTTGAAACATAAAATACAACAATTGAAGATTTTATATGAAAATTAAAGTACGAAAACAAAGATATCTTCTCATATTTTCTTTTTGCTTGGAAGTGTGATTAAAATTGAAACAAAAAGTACAATAATTGAAGATCTCATATGAAAAACAAAGATATATTTCCCTAGTGGGCGAAAAGAGCAATAGATGATCTCAAAGGGCTTTTATGCTTCAAGAAAAAACAGCTGGATTTTGACAAAACTTTTGCTAGATTTATAAGAAGAATGGTTAAAAAAAAAATTCTAGAAGTATAAGAAGAATGCTTAGAAAATCACAACGGAAATTCTAGTGAAAGACATTGTAATGGTTGGTAGGATACTTGTAGAGAGAGGGGGAGGGAAGGAGAAGGGGAGAAGGTCAAGTGCCTTGTTTTAAATATTTTCCATAATAATAATAAAATGAATAGATAAATCCATATGAAGTGGTTTTCCCTATTTCCCACTTGAGTTTCAAGTGTATATATTAATCTAAATCTGTGAATAATGAATGATTATATTTATTGATGCTTTATATAGTTCTCATGAATAAATATAAATTGTATAGTAGATATAATTCCATTGTATGACTTTGATTGCAAGAATACTCCAATCTATTACATCAATAATCATCTCAGAAAAACTAAAACAAACATTTAAAATTATTCTTTTTATCATTGCCTTTTCTCCCATAGCACAAAGAAAGGAATAAGGGGTGGAAAAAGTGAGAGGATTGTCTTTGACGCAAAGGAAAAACATGAGACAAGTTTTAAGTGGGGTTTAGCTTAATCATCTAATAATGAATCTAAGAGATTGGCTCTTTCAAAGGTCTTAAGGCTCCCAATGCATAGATGATCAAGAGCATCTTGTTAATAAGAAACTCATAAATCATCATTAGACATCTATGCCTCACTATCAAGAATTACAACAAAAAGAGGGTTATCCTCATAATTCAAAAGAAAAAAAAGCAGTTTGAGTTAGTAGTCTTCCTCTGTATGTTAAAGGGTCATAATAAACAAGTAGACCACATAACTAAAGGGGTAGTAATGTCCTCATCACATGTCCCTTAGATTAATGAATGATAAGAAAAGAGAAAGTTTACAATGAAGGACACAAGGAAAGCCAAGTGAGAAATGCATTTAATGTGAGGAGATGAACATTAACACCCCTTTGCTATCAATACCTTCACATATTTACGCCTGATGGTGGAGCAAATTCATAAAGGATAGGTGCAATTATTTTGGAGGTTAGCCTAATTTGTTTCTCGTTGGCTAGTATTAGGTATAGGGATGAGTAAGAGTTGTATTCTTAGGCCCTTCCTTTGTGAACTTCTCAATGTTATGTTGGACTGAGTATCTCCTTTATAGGGTTATTGGAACCTCCATGTTGATGACGTAGGTTTGGGCAAGAACAAGACCATTACATGTTAAGACCAATTTCATCTCATGTGTGCTCCTTAGCAAAGCTTGGGAGAACAAGAGAATGGTTACACTTAGTTCCCTAGTTGCTACATTTTTTGTAAGGCTTTGAAGCTGTGTCAAATTTTGAGGAGACACTATGTGCTTTTGGCTAATAATCAAGTAATTGTCTCCCGCCTCAACAACAGACAATATAATCAAGAAGAAGCACAAAATTTAGGACATGTAGAGATATTGGATATTGCAACCTAATAGAAAAGGAGAACTAAGATGCTTGAAGTTGAATGTGGCATGCTTTACCAATTGATCTTGGGTAATTAACCAAAAGTTCTAAGTTTGTGTTATCACATGTAAAGATGTGAATTGGATCTACCCTATATATTGCAAAAGGTGAAGAGATAGGTCAACAAAATGTGGAAATGAAACATGTGGAATAAAAACTCAAGCTACTAACGTAAGCCATGCAAGAAGCCCATAATATATATATATATATATATATATATATATATATATATATATATATATATATATATAGTTTTTTAATTCCAAGTTTTGATTTTACACCAAATATTTAGAATATATATTAATAGACAATCATAGTAATAGTAAAATAATTAAATTTCTGGAGAATTATTTTAAATTTTAAAACATTTGAAAAAAATCACATTTTTTTGTATTATTATATTTTATAATAAAAATACAACAACTTTTTAATATAATTTTTAAGTTAATTATTTTTATTTTTAATCAATTATATATTATTATTATTATTATCCACTTTTAAGGTCACAACCAAGCCATACACCAAATTGGTGTATGAGACCCCCTTCTTTGTGGGAGTTATATATATTAAAAATAACTCAATCCTAAAATTAATCCATATAATTTCATTTTTTTTTTAATATTTTTGATAATTTTGTGAAGTTTATAAATACAATGACTTTATAATATATTTTTGAATTTTTTTTTTTGGTGAACTACGACTATTTGCATTCATAAGAAAAATAAAGATTTACATAGAGAGTATCACAATCTTCACCTGATCAAGACCAAAAAATATAAGGAAACTGAAATGACTACTCGCCCCCATTCTAGGCAAAGAGCAAAGGACTCTCCTCAATACAAGATTAACCAAATTAACATCCCATACAAAGAATATATACCATACAGTAAAGGTTGTTTTCAAACCCACTAAAATATGGAAAAAAACCATAGAAATAGAGTAATCGGGGTAACTAGCCTCCACAATGGGCTTTGCAAAAGATACACAACAAGATCTCATTCCAAGAAGCATGAAGGGCCCGAATGATATCAAAAGGAGACAATAGATATCAATAAGATTGACAACTAGAGTTCTATAAAATGACCTCACGCACAAATACAACACTGAATAGTATAACTATCCGTATAGCGTGTAAACCTTACAGTACATGCCACCAGTGGAATAAGTATTCCATAGAACATAAACCATATTACCAGACAGCCAAAGATAAGATAAATCCATGTTGCAAAGTAGACCAAGCTACAAAGTTTGCCAACTCAGAAAAATAAGAATGCAGTGAGGCATAAGAAAGACCATAAAGCCAGGATCAAACACAGTGCTCCATAGAGAAACATGCAAACAATATCAAACAACCCCAAATAAGAGACAAACCACCACCGAATCATGAACATAGTACCAAAATCAGAGTCCCTCAATTGCACACAGCAAGCACAAGATGCCAACTTCACCATTTGAGAAATCCATAAGAAACGTAATAGTGAACTAAATAATGTGCATGTTGACATCCAATGAGCAAAGATATTAATATGAGCACATTTCACTTCATAACCACAAAAATAGTAAGAATATCGCCTTAGAAAAACAATAGTGGTAGTAAGCATCATCAAAAAATTGTAAAGAAAAAAATTATGAATCTGACCACCATTAATCCTGGTCAGAGGAAATGATAGTAGAAGTTTGACCATGATCAACCAGAGCATTGGTGAGGTCTCCTAAAGCAGAGTCACTTACCAATAGGCCTTCTACAAGAGTCAAACACGAGTCAACATTATCTAAACAAAACCTGAGATTGTGAATCATTTGTTTCATATCTTCCATAGAGGAGAAAATATTGTAGGACTCCACATGTTTGTCTTTGAATATCAAGCAAAACAAAGTGGTCATTTGTTGGTGTAAGGCCAGCGAATTCATGAAATGAATTGTTCACTTCCTAAATTTTCCAGGGTCTGGTACTCATTTCATATCCTCACCCACCAGTTTCGAATATGAATGGTAAGCCTATCTCTGACATCTTTAGTTAGCAGCAATAAAATATTCCTCCTAACCTACAAAGGAGCAACATCAAAAAAGTAGTGATAGGTTCATAGGCAAAAGGTCGACTTCTTTTAATCCCAACATTATCACCTCCACCTCTCCAACTAGCCATCCGCTGCCTAGGATCCATTGAAGCCGCGACCAAGGAACACTAGACATAGGAATGACAAGAACCTCTTCCTTCAAATAAATGAAGGGGATGAGCTACAACACCTTGATTTCCAAACCTTAAATTTACCAAATCATCCCCCAAGAACCATAGAACATGACTATATTCAAGCAAATTATGAAACTCCCTCCATTTGAGAGACATGACATACTCCCATGGCAAGTCGGGGAACCAGTTAAAACAAGGACCTAAGGCAAAGGGGCTATTGCAATATCCAAGAAACTTAACTTCATCACTTGACACCAGGCTTTGACTATAATAAGAAAATTGAAACAAATAAATTATTTCTCTATATAGTAGATAATTTTTAATTATCTCTCCAAATAGTACATACATTTTAATTATCTCTCTATATAGTCGATACATTTTAATTATCTCTCTATATAGCAATAGTTTATCTTGAAATATTGTCTCACTCATATGGAAATGGTTCTCAAATATAGTTCTAAATAACTTCTTTTTTTTGTGGTTTGACCGATGGGGATTTGAACCTTGAATTTCATGGTTTACAAAATACTTCATAACATGGCCAATGCCAATTAAATTGCCCTCGTAAAATTAAATAACTTTAATTTTTAGGATTGAATTATTTTATTAATATGTTTATATTTTTCTCATAAACAAGTATTAATTAGAGGAATTGTTTAATTTTTTTAATTTGGTTAATTATTTTCATAATATAATTAAAATTCCTCCCACAGCGAGTGACGGATCCAAGTATATGTCACTATCATGATGGAAACATCTAGAATCAATGGCCACTTGGCCCTCCATACGTTCTCTCCTGGGCATAAGCATGATTCATTAAATCCTCACGTGAGGTGGTCATTCACAGGCTTAAGGTGGTTGTACCATTCGACTTGTAGGCTCGTGATATTTGCTAATTATTTCCCTAAAGGTTTTCTTGTAAAGGTTTTCTTGTGAAGATGGCAGGGCATAACATCATGCGGGGGTGGCGCATCTCCTTAGATATGCCTTTCTTCATAGTAAGCAGTGTTGTCTATTTTCTAAGAGATCAGATGTGCTTGTCTCGGGCATCTAGGTCGATCGTTCTCATTGCCTCACTGAATCTTTGGTGGGCCCAACTATGGGTATTTAGTGGTTCTCTCAGGAGAATATGTGTTGTTATGAACTTGTTATTAGGTCCTCTTTATCTTCCATAATTCACATGGGTGATTTGGGGTTTAAGCTATCTTATCAGAATCACTCTGATGGTCAGTCTCTCATACTGAATTTCCTACCTTATCTCAATATGTAGATTGCTTTAGCTTGGCTCCAAGTTAAATTTTGTGCTAAGATGGATCTTCCATTAATTTTTGCCTTCATTCCTAACTTTGGCCCAAACTTTACTGTCAAGAACTTTGTTGTATACAAAATCCCTAGGATGGCAGCCTTCAAAGTTTGGTTTGTGGGAATTTCACTTGTCATTATGCTTAGATCTCGGTTCAATTGGTTAGTGAGTGGTTCAACCTACAACATTTCTCAGTGGGTATAATTGGGTTGAGTTCAAGCCACCTCAATGTTAGATAGTAACCAACGGGATGTTAGCACCAAGATGTTGGATGGAAGAATGATTTGCTCACCAATAGGGATTTAATTCCCCAAAATGTAGCTCTCATCCTCAACCCCTCCCCATGAGGTTTGAACAGAGTGCAAATTAAACCCCACACAAGCCAACTAGTCTACACCTCATAGGTTAATCTTTTTCATATTGAATTTTGATATACTAAAGTAAACTCCCTTAATATCAAATCCTTCCAAATGTAAACTTTTTCTCAATTTTTACAATATAAATTTTTTTTACACCTATCTCTAGGAACTTGATCATTCTGAAAACAAAATAAATCTAAATTAATATTATGTAAATATCAACAAATATCCCATAAAAATAATTATTTTTTTAATCTTAAAAAATGTGTTAATATAAATTTTGCACTTATTCAATTTAATTTCATATATCTCTTAATATACTTAATATTCCTACTTAACATTTATAAAAAAAATATTAAAATTATAAATATGTTAAAAAGAAATACTTGCATTTACTTCCTTACAATATTTTTCTTTGTTGGCTTTATATCTCACTTTAAATACTAATTAAAATTTAATCCAAAATATTTATAATTTTGTAGTATTTTATTCACTAACCTTCAACGTTGATGTACGCAAAACACTCGACACGACTTCTAAATAATCGTATAGGTTAAACGGTAATCTAGTTTATAGTATTACATCATTTACATTTGACGTGATTTATATGATTTTTTTGTTCTGCTCAGTTTTTTCATTAACTATTTATATGATATTTTCTCCACACCCAAAATTTCCATTATCCAAAAAAATTATAAATGTAGAATATAATTTTCTCTTATCTTTTTAAATTATCCAATTTCTCTTATCTTTTTAAATTATCCAATTTTTTTTTTATATAAATGTAGAATAGAGAGGACAACCTTGTTTCACACCAATATCATTGTTACGCTCTCCTCTAGAAAAACCTCTGCAACGTTTAAAACGCCATCATTTATGAGAATAATAAGGTACTCCACTGCTCTGCAATCACTTACTGTTACTGATCGGCTTCCCATGTGAAAACGTAAAGCGATTTTACCACGGTTTCTTACAAACGTAAAACGATTTTACCGGGGGCTGGGGCCTTCAAAAAATTCTTTGTTCTTGAGTGTCTTGGCTGCAAAAAGTGTTTGGTGTCTAATTCAAGGTCTTGGACTCAAGATCAGATAAGGCATCCAAAATATCTTAGCTCCTCCTCTATTTTGGATTGGATCATATCTCTAACCAAATCATCTAGGATTGGACCTATTATATGGAAAGTCATTACTTAGGCTTTCCCTTTCATTGTTCAAGGTTTGCAATTAAAGGTTGGAGATGGTTCATAGATCCATATTAGGAGAGATCCATTCATAAGTCAATGCGATCGTGTTTTGCTTGATTAATTAATTCAAAATATAAATAAGGAAGGCTTCCTCTTTCTTACCCAAATCTCAAGTAGGGACTTTACATAAGGTCAACAACATTGGTTTTCTTCTACAAACCTTCATTTGGAAGGGGATCATATTATGGCTTAGGAATATTACACACATGCCTTACAACATTGCTTTATATCCCTCCTAAAGAATCAGCTTATTAGGGCACCCAATCCCTTTAGAGGATTCTCTCCAAAATGTGGTTACCTCTATCTTGTTTAAGAAAATTTGCATCATTTTGATCCCTTGTGGGGGAGGAAACTATGAAAATTGAAATGTCCTCCAAACACAAAACCCTTTATGTGGCATCTTCTTCACAACAAGGCCCCTAGTTGGATAAATTATAGAAATGCTATTTTCATGGTCCTAGCAAATATTCTCTATATTCACAAGATGTTGAAATTATTGAACATATCTTCTTGTATGTCCTTTCATACAAGTTGTGTGGGAGGAAATTTGTAAAGTTGGAGATTACCCATATATTTGGGAAGGACCTACAATTAAAGAAGGCTTAAAAAATGGTTTTCTACTCATCACAAAATTTAACACAAAATCCTTCCTCTCATAGTAGTGTGGGGGTCTTGTTGCATAGAAATCACACCATTTTCTTAAATTCTAGTCCTTTTGTTCCTCAAAATAGCTATTAAGAGCTTGGCCATTTTGGACTCCTTTCGATCTAATCAAAACACTCAATTGTAGCTTACACTTCTTCCAACAAATATTGAATCCGACACGCCCTAGGATTTTTTTAACAGGATGGCACAAGGAAATCCCCCTCGAGGTGGAGCCGGGTGAATCTTCTTTCTCTCTCAATTCCACAATATCACATTTTCTAGTAGCATTAGCATAATGATAAATAATTTTGTAGAATTATTAGCTTTAAAACTATTACTTCATCTTACAAATGAATAGGAAATAACTCATCTCCATATCTATGGAGACTCTTTAATTGCCATAAACTATATGAAAAGCTTATTAAGAATACAAAATTACTCTTTGCGCCATCTTTTCCAAAACTTTCAAGATATTATATCATCCTTCAGTCACATTACATTTGATCATAGATACAAAACCATAAATCAAGAAGTAGATCATCTTTCAAAAGTTGGCTTGGACTTGGACCTCAACACATGAAAAGTTACAACAATCCAGGAAAACCAACAAACAAAATATCTTCATGACATGGGCCCATTTAAAGTCCTATATTTTAAAATATCAAAAAGGCTTCTTACGAGTGATTCTATGCACCTTATATTGTTGCTTTCTTGCAAGCTAATTTTTTTTTATAATAATATATAATAATCTTTTATGAAATTATCATATATTATTTTCATTTTTAAAATCATACTTTTGTAATGAGCCTATCATAATAATAATTTTTAAGACATTTTATAACCAAACAAAATATATATAATAAAAAATAAAAAATAAATAAAAAAATCATTTTATTTAATTTTTATTATAAGTACACATAAATCATATTATATTATATATATATATATATAATATATATATATATATATATATATACTTAAATTTTTAAATTTATAGATGAAGTATAGCTTTTCTTTCATAAACCAAATAAAAGAATACATCTTATCTTATCTAAAAGAAAGGAAAGCGTATTTCACTAATTAAATATTTTAAAGAAATTATTTGATTATTAATAATAATAAAATATTTTATTTATTATTATTTGTAATTATTTTTATTTTATTAATAATTAATAATAATAGTTTTATATAGATATAAGTCTTTTAGATTAATTACATTGTTAGGATTTGGTCGATGTTTCGAACCAACTAATGTGGCTCATCTTTAGGACAAGGTCCAGAGGATGAACCATATTAGTTGGTTCGAAACATCGACCAAATCCTAACAATGTAATTAATCCGAACCAACTAATGTGGTTCATCTTCAGGACAAGGTCCCGAGGATGAACCATATTAGTTGGTTCGAAACGTCGACCAAATCTTAACAATGTGATTAATCCGAAAAACTTATATCTACATTATGGATCACAAAAGTCTTAGATCTAACAATAATATTTTTATAAAACATAAAAATATTTAGTAAATGTAGATATTTATCTTCAATAAATTATTAAAATTATTTTAAATAATAGACTTGTTTTTCATAATAAATAAATCACCTTATTAAAATATCAAAAAATAAAATAAAATATAAAAGTAATTATATAATAAAATTATTTTGCAATATTTATATTATATTTTTCAAATTGTTTAAAATGCATTTTTGAATCCATAAAAGGATTGAAAAACACTCAGCTTTTATAGTTTGAATAACTTGAACTCAAGTTTTTAAAAATCTATGCCGGGTTTTGATTAAAATTAACCAAAAATTTATCATGAAAAAAGTCATTTCGTCAATAAGTTAGACTACACATTTATATTATTATTAAAACTCTCATTAAACAAATGATATAATAACCACTTTGTCATTTTTGGAAGAAGGGAATGGCTATATTTTAATATATATTAATATTTATCAATTATTTAATTATATATAACTGCAAAATAAAATTTGGAATATACCTTAAAACTGTTTTTATTTGGTTAAAAGTCAATGAACTTGTTTTCTTCGGATGTCAAAAAACATATTAATAACCCAAAATCAAAAAACATTTAATGAAAGTGAAAACATACCTCTTACAAACTACCATAAAATAATTCTAAATAATCTACATTTCCAAATAACAACTTCATTATCTTCCTTACTAATTTCACAACTAAATTATATTAAATTTCCTAATGATTAAAAAAATTTAGCTACAAACTTCAATGTGAGTTATGTATAAATTTTATCGGTTAAGTTTGTATATTTAGATGACACGCAAGTACACGGTACGGCTTTTCTCATCCCATGAAGCATGTTTCTTTCGATAAATGTATGAATTTCTATTGAGCTTCCTTCATAAAGGTGAGGGAACTTTTTATTTTCTTGCTCAAAGGTGTGAAGTGGATCGTTTCGAAAAAATTAAAAGAAAGTTGGTGTATCCTTTTTATAAGAATCTTTGTATAAAAAGTTGTTCCATCAGTGGTAAGTTGTTCAACCATTAGTGATAATAGTAGTTGGTAATTTTAAGGCTACATCAATCAAACTTGTGATATATAAGTTTTTCTCTTGGTAAAATAATTTATTTGAATAAATTAATGGGTTAAATTAAATTTTTTTATTTTTTATATTAAGCAAATATTTAATATTTTATATATTTATTTTGGATTTTTAATTTATAATTGGATTTCAGAATTTATTGGGATAAAAATGTATATTTGCCCAATCAAATGAGCAACAATTTTAGTAGATTATTTGATAATTTAAGAGGGAAAAATTTACCAAATAAAAAATGTTATGATTAGGATTAAATTTTCAAAATATTTGTAGATTTCTATTTTCTTTTCACTTAGCACATTGGGTAAAGTTCAAATAAAAAGTATAGCAATGGGAGATCTAATATGAAGACGAAAGCGTGAAAACAAAATTGTCTTCTCTCAATGGCAAAAAAAAAAAATAGATAATGTGAAATGATATTTCTACTTCAAAAAAAAACAATGGGATTTTGACAAAACTTTTACCACAAGCTTAAGAAGAATGGTTAAAGTTGAAACAAAAATTATAACAATTGAAGATCTTATATAAAGACTAAATTATGGAAAAAAAATGTCTTCTCTAAGTGGGAAAAAAGAGCAATAGATAATGCATTACAGAAATTTTGAGGTCTAAAATGGGCTTCAAAAACAATGTACAACCAAAATCAAATTTATAAGAACCAATAGGATCCAAGATGATGATTTCAATCATGATGGATGATTCACCATTTTTGGAGTAAAAAGGTAAAAAGATTAAAAAATTAAGAAACTATTTTTTAACTCGTATTTTCAACTTATCTTCGTACGGTTTTACTCAAATTTTGAGCAAGAGCACTTGTTGGATGCAAAATTTAATTCCCCATCAAACGACTACCCATGTTTCATACTTTTGATGGACCTGCTACACGAAAAATGAGAAATACATGAAAAACATGATTGCAATCACGTTTTTTCATGTATTTCTCATTTTTTGTGTAGCATTGTCCATTGAAAGTATGCAACATGGGTACTCCTTGAATGATGAATTAAATTTGCATCCAATGAGTACTCCCACTCGAAATTTGAGTAAAACTGTAGGGACATAAGTTGAAAAAAATAATTTTTTCCTTTTTTTCCCTCTAAAATTTGATGATGTAATCTAATCTTATTTTATTATTTCCACTATTATTTTATATTATTCCTTAGGAAGCCCATTTTCGACCTCAAAATTTCTCTAATGTCAAATGAGATTTCTGCTTCAAAACAATCAATGGGATTTTGACGAAACTTTTATCACAATTGTAAGAAGAATGCTTAAAGAACCACAATGGAAAATCCAATGAGAGACCTTGGAATGGTTGGTAGGATACCTAGATAGATGGGGGGCGGGGGGAGGGAGAGGTCAAGTACCTTACTTTAAATATTTTTCATAATAATATTAAAATGAAGAGATAATCCATACAAAGTGATTTTTTCAATTTCTTAGTCGATTTTCAAGTATAAATTTTAATGTAAATGTGTGAATAATCCATGTTTATGTTTATCGATACTTTATATATGTTCTCATGAATCAATATAAACTTTAGAGTAGATATAATTCCATTAGGTGACTTTAATATACAAGAACACTTCAATCTTCTTACATCAATAAGCATCTTAGAAAAACTAAAACTTAAATATTTAAAATGATTTTTTTTAACATTGTCTTTTCTCCATTAAAACAAAGAAAAGAATAAGGGGCGGCAAGAGTGAGAGGATTACCTTTGATCCCAAATGAAAACATGAAACAAGTTTTGAGTGGGTTTTAGCTTAATCATCTAAAAACCAACCCAAGGAATTGGTTATCTTCCAAGGTCTTAGACTCTAAATGCTTAGAGGATCAAGAGCCTCTTGCTAATTAGAGACTCATAAATCATCAGTAAACATTTGTGTCATTCTTCCATTGTAACAAACCCCTTAGTATCCCTAGCCCTAAACTAATGATAGAAGGAGGCAATTACTATGCTAGCCCAACCTCCAAAGTTCAGTTATGGAAATGAAGTCTAATTTTTTTTGACATTTTTTAACTTTCTCAAAATCTAACATGGATGTCATCATTGTGTTCGTCTTGGTGAGACCTTTCCAACGAATTAAAATTTGCCTCAATTTGACTCCCAAATTAAAAGATATGGTCAGTTAAATCTTGACCAAACAAATAATGCCATGTCACCTAACCTGCTAGGTAACACCCACATGGTTACCCCATTCATGTGCCATGTCCCTACCCACGTGGTGGTTCCACACCACTATCGACCCATTCATACCGGCCATGACTTAACCCATCTATATACCCCAAACTATAACATAATATGAAATACACACAATGTGCATGCGTTCAGGCCCCTCTAAGGCCATGACACCCTGGTGATAAGATCTCAGGAGAAACCCATGAACCACCCCCCCCCCCCCCCATTGAAAATTTTAGTGAAAACCTTGTTGAGGCTATGTGGAATCCTTGTGAGTCCCTCCTCCATGTGTTGTTTTGATATTCGTTGTGGCCTCTTGCACAATCTCCACCATGCCATGTCATCCTAGTTCGTGTTAATTCTACCTCCATTCATATCTGTCAGAATTACGTGGAGTAGTCGCATCCTGCCACCACATCTACCGCCATCTCAACAAAATTCAACTAATCACGTTACCAGGCGTCTATGTGAGTGGGATTTGCCTCTCCACATCACCCCGAGAATTAATTCCCAGTGGGATTTTAACCATCTCCATTGGAAATCATCGGGGACTAAGCATTGGGGTGATGCCACCGTCCCTTTCCACTGGGGTGACGTCACCCTCCAAATGGCTCCAATCTAATCATGCCACATGTCACTCGTTTCTAGGTCACATGACCCCGCAGAAAAATCGAATTCAAATGATGCATGTCCCACCTTCTAGGACATCATGCGGCCCTAAAACCATGTCATTTGCCACGCTAGGTGTGGGTCTCACCTAGCCCTCTACACGGTAAAATAAAAAATTCTACCTAGTCCTAGTCCTTTTTTTTCCCACTACGTTATTGTGCCGACTTCTTACCAACCAACCCCACCTACCAAGTCACCTCGGGAATAAAATACCAGGAGTTTCCCTTAGGGCTCCCCTCAAAATATCATTAAAGAACTTTTGAGGTCTAAAATGGGCCTCCTAAGAAAAATGTACATCCAAAATAAAGTTTATAAGAACCAATAGGATTCAAGATGATGATGTCAACCACGGGGGATAATTCACCATTTTTCGAGTAAAAAAGTAAAAATTAATAAAATAATAAAACTACTTTTTAAACTCATATTTTCAACTTATCTCCCTAAGGTTTTACTCAAATTTCGAGCGGTAGTACTTGTTGCATGCAAAATTTAATTCCTCATCAAAGGATTACCCATGTTGCATACTTTCGATGGTTCCTACTACATGAAAAATGAGAAATACATGAAAAAATAGGATAAATTTTCAGGACACGTGGAAGTTTCTCGTGTTTTCTCGTATTTACAACTTGGATCTCTCCTATCCTCGCACTTGGTCATGGATCTTGGTCACATGGCGTTTAAGGTGAGTATATCTGCACTCCTTTGGGCCCTAACTATTGACCCCATGGCATAAGCGTAAGTGTATGTAGTGTGGTTTTTTCGCCCTTGGTGTTTAATTGTTAATGCATGTATAAATATCATTTGCCCAACCTTCATTGCATAGTTTATAGATATATTGGAGTATATGTAAGCCCTCTAAGATATCCCTCCTAAGCTTTCTATTAAATGTGTGTATTGGGCTTTAACTCAATCTCTATTGACTTTCAATAGTGCTCAATCAAACCCATTTGATATTTATATATATATATATATATATAAATGTAACAAGCCATCCATCCTGAGCATTGTGAGAAATCACCAACTTGATAGTCAAGTTATTTTAGTGCAACATCCATTCAATTAATAGATATTTGCCCCTCCCTTATATACACAACCATGTAAACCCATTTAAAGACTTGAGATAAATACAGGAGTGACCCAATCCTAAATATTAACTTAAGAAATCATCAACTTTGCTATCAGTTAATGTTAATAATAAAAAAGACATGAACCAACATTAATATATATATCAATGTCTAGGGATCAACCACCTCCCAGCATGTGTACAATGTTTAGCATGATTTATTCACAAAGGAAATTAACATTACTCAACAATAACATAAGCATTTAACCATCACATTACCCTATGCCATATTTCTAGCCTTCCTAGCCTTACAGATGAGAAACATAACCTACTAGCCATTCTTTTAACATATTGTGACCATTTCAAAGATTCACCCAAATATTTGTTATTCACGCACATGGACCATAGTTCTTTATCAAGCGCTTATTAGATTCACACAGTCCTTACATACAAGCTATTTAAACTAGGATTGTGCTTAGCTTAACACATGAATCTGAGTCATTCCATATCCATGCCTTTAAGACAACAAAGTTCATTCACATAGGAATATCTCCTTTCTTAAGATACAAACCATGATAAAATAGTGCATTAAATAGGCATAAAACATTCAGGACATGAGAATCCTAAGTATACACTTATATTTGACAGATTGAACCCGGTAACTGAGATTGGGACTTCAACTCTCCACCCAGCCTTAGACGAGTTGTAACCACTCTTTCTTACATTTTTCACCCCCGAGCTAGATTTCAAACCTTGAGGAAGGGTACTCAAAAGGGGATTCTCACACCCTCGTCGCCATTGGGAGTCTAGAGGTTCCCCTATCTCAACCCAACAATCAAGTAAAATGAGCACCTAAGTGCCTTCAGATCTCTCTTTGTTTTTTTGAGCCCTTTGTTATCTCCAGGAAGGATTTTCCTCTCCTTTTTTTCCTTGTATTTTCCAATAGATTTTTGTCCTCCTCCCTTTTGCACTGAGAGAGATGCCTCTATCTTCTTGGCTACTCCCATAAATTTCTCCCTCTTTCTTTCTCTATATGTTTCTCTGTCTGCATCCCTCTTTTTTTTCCTACGCTGGTCTCCCTTCTTCATAATTACATTTGGTTGTTGCGGATTGTGGGCACGTCGTCCTACCAGCACATTCATTTCCATGTCCCCTGTTTCTTGTAGGTTTTCCCAAAACAAGGCATGGCTTGCCCTTTTTCTTTCAACCAAATTAATAAGTGGTCAGCCCCTCTTTAAGGCCACAGTGAGCCTATGAATGATATTTAATAACCATATCTTCCCCTTCCCAAGCAACCCCCTCCACATGCTTTGAAATATGTGTACCATATCTCAACCTTTTATATTTTACTACAAAAGTATTATAATTTTTTGTAATAGGGGGGATTTTCCCAAACTTGGGGTTGTCACATCCACAATCAAGGATTGTGACATTAAGAGGCTTATCCTCATAGTTCAAAAGAAAAAGAAAAAGAAAAAATCAGCTTTTAAACTTCTTCCATGTGCTAAGGGATCATAATGTACAACTATATCACCTAGCTAATGAAGTAACTCATTTGGATGTGAGAATTTTGAGGATAAAAGGGTAGTAATGTCCTTATCACATATCCCTTAGATTGATGAATGATAAGCATAGAGCAAGTTTACAGTGAAGGGCACAAGGAAAGATAAGTGACATGATGTATTCAATGTGAGGAGATGGATATTAACACCCCTTAGTTCTAAGGACCTTCACATATTTACCCTTGATAGTGGAGCAAATTCATAAATGGAGTGAAATAAATTCATAAACTACAGTGCAATTATTTTAGAGGTTAGCCCAAATTGTTTCTCCTTTGTTGGTATTAGGTCTATGGATGAGTAAGAGCTATATGGTCTAAACCCTTCCTTTGTGAGCTTCCCAATATCATGTTGGACCCAAGATCTATTTTTTAGGGTTGTTGGAACCTCCATGTTAATGAATTAGATTTGGGAAAGAACAAGACCATCACATATTATGACCAATGCCATCTCATGCTCATTCCTTATCAAATCTTGGGAGAATAAGAGAATGGCTTAGCATAGCTACCATAGTTGTTTTTTTTGTGTAAGGCTTCAAAGTTGTGACAAATTCCAAAAAGACACTACATGGTTTTGGCTAATAATCAAGTAGTTGTCTCCCATTTAAAAAATAAAGAATCTAATCAAGAAAAGCTCATAATTTAAGACATGTAAAGATGTTAGATATTGTGACCCAATAAAAAAGAAAAATTAAAAAACTTAATGTTGAATGTGACATGTTTTACTAATTAATCTTAGAAAATTAGGCAAAATTTCTTAATTTCTATAATTACATATATTGCAAAAGTGAAAAATAAGTTAACAAAAACATGTGAACTAAAAACTCTAACCATGCAAACAATCCCATAATGAATATGCATTTTTTTAATTTTAAATTTTATTCTAAACTAATTATTTAAAATATATATTTATAAAACTTTACGTTATTAATAGCTAAAATAATTAAATTTTCATAAAATAATTTTAAATTTTAAACCATTTCAAAACAACCCATTTGATTTTGTGTTAATATAGTGTACAATAAATTTGTAACAACTTTTAATATAATTTCTGAATTTTCTTTTTATTCAATTGTATATAAAGATTTATAAATTTTTAACATTAAAATTTAAAATCAAAAGTCCTTTAGCATTTAAACTTAGATAATATAATTTCAAAATTAAATTTATTAATTTCTAAAACAATTTTTCCAATTTTATAAATACAAAAATTATTTAATAAATTATTAAAAATAAATCAAAAAAATTAACTATCTCTTTATATAAGAGATCTTATTTTGAAATATTACCTCACTCATATGGAAATGGTTCTCGAATCTTGCTCCAAATAGATTTAATTTTATGGTAGAATTATTTTATTAATAAGTTTGTTTTTTTCATAAACAAGTATTAAAGAAAAGAATTGTACACGAGTGTATGGATCAATGGTTGGGGCAGTCGGCTGCCACACACTCCATCAGAGATCGAGTCCCGATTTGTATCATTGCGTTGCAGCGTATTAAGTTTCAATGAAGTTGTAATGTGAATGTAACGTTTTGTGACGGATGTCAGCTTATCTGACATATATAATGTACAAAAAAGAAGAGCTCATAATGCTTCTTCTGGGAACTAGCCTCTTCCATTTAAAAAAAAAAAAAGAAAAAAAAAAGTATTAATGAAAAAAATTGTTTAGGTTATTTTTTTTTAAATTTTGTTAATCATTTTCATAATATAATTAGAAGTGTTGTTGTCTTTTTTTTTTTTAATTATACATCAATGATACTAATCCCTTAGTAGAGGTTGATACATGATTGCGTGTAATTTTGAGAATATGATTAAGTTATTTATTTCAAATGTAACAAGAAGATGGTATATGAGAAATCTCCCCATGACGATTCTGCTAGTAGTGTTGCAAATTAGTTCTATTTAACTATTTATAACCACTCCTCAAGCTACTGGAAGGGTTTTAGGATTTTCAAAGCATTTCACCATGTTGGAAAGGGTATGGGCATTGTTATGCCCTTTGGGGGTTCAAGACGCGGATTTCCAAGGCGTATGAGTCGTCAAGGGCTTTTGTACGGAGGGCGGAAAATTGATATTTGAAGAAGAGAATAGGAGACGACGATGATGAGAAATACTCGATGGTAGGGTTTCAGGGCAGCAGATTGATTCAACCACTAATCACTCAGCATGTTCAGTGGTAGAAAGTCGTGAACCAGGACCACCTGAAGCAGCGAGGGTCCTTCTTGGTCTTTAAGAAGAATCATATCATACCATATCATTTCGTGGGGTCCTGGGTCAGTAATCGGTAAACGAGAAGTAAATAGTAGGAAGCCGCTAGTGGACTATTGTCCACAGGTGTATCGGTGGTCAATTTTGAAGCTACTTTTTGGCTTCAGCTTTAAATAGTTGATTTTGGAATCCAAAAATGGAAAACAAATCAATAGTAAATGTTAAAAAATGACAAGGAAATTTTAGATTTTGTGGAAATAAATCGTTTGGGCCAAGTCAAAATTACTTCAGTTGATAAAATAGGAAAGTGGATTTGGAAGTCCCAAGGGTTAGCTCGGTTGGTCAAAATCAGTGCCTCGCCGTTCGGGAGGTCAGAGGGTCCATTCTACCCAAAGCTCTTGGGTCAGGCCTTGCTAGTGGGCCGCGGGGCTAGATTCCCTTCGGAGTCGATCAACACAGATTTTTCCTTGAACGTAGTGGCCACCCGTTGACCAAGGTGTCCATGAACCACAGCCCAAAAAAAAAAGGAAAGTGGATTTGGGTAAATGCAAAACAATATCGGGGCAATTTAAAATGCAAACTTCCCCGTTTTAAATGGGAACAAAGAAGAAGAAAACAGTCCCAGAGAAAAAAAAATAAGAGTGGCAAAAATAAAGAAGAGTCAACCATTTACAGTCCCACATCTATGCCTCTTACTTGGTCATTAAACCTCTATGTCCAAGAACTAATGAAGGCCAGGGCAAGGCTCGAAAATTTGGAAGCCAACGAACAAGAAAGGGACTGCAAACTTTCAGAGATCACACTTGCAAATTGATGTTTAATGGAAGGTAATACAATTTTAAAAGAGAAGGTAACAATGTTACAAGATGCTTTAGAGGCAGGAAAACGAGAATGGGAAAAAATGAAGGTAGCATGGCAAACCAGGAATGAATCAACGGTAGCAAACAAGGATGTGATAATCTCTGAAACAAGTCAAGTAGATACACAAATAGTTCAACAAACAGTCATTTCCGAAAAGAAGGAAAATGAGAACAAGAGGACATACATTCCAAAAGAAATCAAAACTAGAGCTGAGGACACTAGTGGCTGTGAGATAGAGGAAAAGGAAGATGTAAGTTCTCGTAGAGCACAGGAAAGAGAACACAAAAAAACACAAGAGACTACGGAAAGAATGAAAGAACTTTCAATTTGACAAGGGACTTTTTGAAAGAGAAATTACAGTGGAGAGGGAAAATTTGTCAAGCAAGGAGGGTGGGAAAGATATGTGAAGAGAGGCTTTGGCCCATAAAAGTCTTCATGGCAAGTGTGCAAGACAAACACCATCTCTTAAGCAAAAAAGAAACTCTTGAAATGCTCACACTTCTTCCTAGATGAAGATTTAACTAGCAAACAACAAGAAGAGAGAAGAGAGAAATGGAGAAAGTTAGAGTAGCAAGAAATGAAGGGAAAAGAGCATGGTTGTACAATGGTAAAGTGGTTATTGAAGCGTTTGGGCCTCATGACAAAACAGGGCAACAACTTGGCAATAAAGAAAAAACATGTAAATCTATAATAGGTGGGAAAACAACACGATCAACATGGATGAAATGGGGTGAATACTCAAATTTGAGTGTTGTGTGCCAAACCACGTAGCAATCAAATCCTACCTAGGTCTACCTAAGTCTAGTTTGTTGGAACTGTAGAGGTTACCCTTGGAGGAGGGGACCTAAGATAGGGCCTATTGCAAAAGGTAGAGACATATTGTGTCTCACATAAACTCATGAACATGATGGTTTAAAAACTCCCATGTTTGATTGTTATTTGAAGTTAGTAGTTTGGAACGAGGCAACATAAAATGGCAAAGGGTACGGAGGAATACTGGTTTTAGTGAAAGAAAAAGAAGGTCGTCACATTTAGTTAGTGAAAGAAGATACAAATAAACAATATTTATGGTTCAAAATAACAGAGAATGAGAACCACATAAGAATTGCAACATGTTATTTTGCGCCTCAAGTTTCAAAAACTTACAAAAATAAGTGGTTGGACAACAAAGATCTGTATGCAACTTTAAAGCAAGATATTGCTGCATATTCTTAGCAATGAGAAGTTATTTCAGTGGGAGATTTCAATGTTGGAACAAATCAACAAGCTAGTATTCTTTGTTGCAAAGAGGATCACAATCCTGTCTGGCTCATGGAAGAGGAAAATCCTCAATGGTTGAGATGTTCAAAAGACGACAAAGTTAGTAATAATTTTGGAGTAGATTTTATTACATTGTGTGGTGCTTTCAACTTAATTATCTACAATGGTCTAGATAGATGGAAAAAGTCTAGGAACTTCACTTGCAACACATACAATGGGGCAAGTGTCGTTGACTATGTTATTTGTTCACAAAGCTTAATAGAAAGGATATATGTATATATAACCAGCCTAGATTCATCATAACTTTGAATCTACCAAGCGCTAAGAGAGATCAAATCTCTTGTGATGCAAACCTCTTTTAGAGTGAAGAGAGATTTGATCCCTCTTAGGGCTTGGTAGATCCGGAGTTCAGATGGATCTATAATGGTGTAAAAAAATTACCTTTCATCATTTGTGTGATCATTTTAAAATTCTGATTAAACAAATTATTACACTGAGAGATGCATTCTACAACATAATATGAGGGTGATGTGTGATTTTGTATGTGCTCAAAGTGGATTTAACACATGTCCTTTTAAAAATAAAAATAAACAAATATTTAGTTAATAAGAAAACAATGTCAGCGATGAATCATTTACCATTTAAAATAAATATTTAACAATTTTAAATTATGAAAATAAACTTTAAAGTCATTATTTAATTTTTAATAATTTATATTCCTTAATTAACCATTTGAAATTATATAAAAAAAAATATATATTTTTATTTTTATATTTCATTATTATTTAATATTCAAAGTTATTACGGGAGTTATTATGGATCTCATGGTGGAATATGATTTTTTAATCATGTTATTGAGTGGGCCTTATGGTTAAGGGCACGTGTTTTCTTGTAAGAGGTCATAGCTTGAAATACAAAGTGAGTAGGGTGTGTATGCCTTTGTAGCCATTAGATAATTTTTAATGTTATTAATAACATTAATTAAGAAAACTAGTTATTATTAAATATTAATTTATTATTATAATTAATTAATGCAAATTTTCATTTATTAGTATTATTATAAATAATGCAATTTATTAATTATAATAAATTATTAATTAATTAATAATATTCTATACTGAAAAAAAATGATTTGACTTCTCAACCCATTATAAATGTTCAATTAGATAAATCTAAAGTGGTATAATAGATTGACTTGTCGTTCTATGGAAGAAGGTGGCTACCCATTGGATTTGTTGTTTTTGTCCATAAAACAATGGAAATTTTAGCACAATTTTGTAAAATTTGGTGGACATTTTTGGAAATCTAAGTTATAATTGTCAAGTGTCAAGATTTTGAGTGCCCCAAAAAAATTTAATGGTATTGAATGGATTTTTACCATCAAAATCTCAATTCAAACACTTTTACCATCAATTTTTTTGAAAAAATAAAAATCCAATACACTCCTACTATCAATTTTTTTGGAAAAACAAGGCCCCATAGCTAGTGTTCCTACCACCTAGTTTTATTATTGAATTTTGAAATATATGAACTAGATATTTATGACATATATTTGGATAGTTACGCTCATTTTAATTTTTTTTCTCTATGGTATGACTTAATTATAATTCTATATCAATCATAGACTCTAATGTTACGAGATCTAACCTAAGTGTCTAGTCCGAAATTCTTGATCTCTATGTCTAAAACTGAGGTGGAGCCTTGCCCTCTTCTTAATAGAAGAACTCTATTACATGAATGATGTCACCCACTACATCTAGCATAATCTTATTGTTATCTATAATAATTTATATTTTTGAGTGCAATTTTACTTTCCAACTCAAGTGATGGTAATGAGGTTATTTAACTTTTTTTATTTTAGTTTAGTTTAGTTTATTTTGTGAAGATAAATAAAATTTATTGTAGTGGTCAATGATAGCAATGTTACTATTATTGTTTTTTTTTTAATGTAGATAAGTTTATTATGTATCATTATATATTTTTTTTCATTTGGTTAATGAAGAACAGGAAATAATATGTGTTGAGTTCAATAATTTCCATTAAGTATTAGATAATATATGTAGGGAAAAAAAGAAAAAAAAAATCCTTAGATAAATCGAGTTGACTCAGTCAAAGGCTTTTGATAGGTTGATCTTGATGGATGCTCCCTTCATATTTTGATTTTTAATGTTATGCAATGCTTCTTAGGCCACATCTATGGCTTCATGGATTTGTCTTCCTTTTGGCAAGGCAAATTGTTCCAGAGATATGACTCTAGAAAGGATAGGCTTGAGCCTGGAGGCTATGATTTTAGCACTAATGTTGAAAATGGTGTTGCACAGGAAGATGGAGTGGAAGTCAGAAAAGAGAAGGGATGATCCAATTTGGGGATGAGAACGATGAATATAGAATTGAAGGCATTGTTAATTTTTTCCTCCTTTATAAATTCTTCAATCTATAATTTTGACTAGGAAGCACAAAATATCCATTCTTTTTAATATATTTTATATTAAAATATCCATCATTGTGATTTGTTTTATGTGAAGGTCACTTAAACTTTAAATATTGTATTATATCATTTTTAATAAAAATATATGTTTAATATGCATATTATTTTCAATTATATATATAAACAATAATATATGAAAAAAAATTAAACAATAATGTAATGACATAACTATTTATGTAATATAGATGTGCATAATTTCCTTTAAATAATATATCTCAATAAAGTACATTCTCTTAATAAATTTTCTATAAGTACATGTTCTTGACAATCTTACTACTATGGGTTTCCAATGATTTCTCATGGAAAAAATCAAGCGGTAAATAACGTGTTTTTAAGAGTGTGACTTGGGTAGTGTTGTGACTAAAGGTTTGTACAAATAATTAATTTTATGTGCAACTCGTTTATAATCATCAAATGTATGAATGTATAATTATATATATATTTTTTTTCTATAGTATGGTTAATGTTTAGGGTGATAGGCCTTTTTTTGAATGAGTTTAGTCATCTATTTTTTGATTCTCTGATTGACATCTGGCATTCAGCTGGCATCTTATTTAATTGACATCTGGTATATGTTCTTGGCTATTCCCCCCTCACCAAAACTGCTTTCCAATTTCTGCGCCTTTGCTTTTCGCTCTCTGCTCTTCCACGCCCTGCTGCAATAACTCGTCTGCCAATCTTACAAGAAATCCTGTGTTTTTTGTTTGCAAGAGAGATGTGTTTTGTTGTGGGTTCGACCTGGGTGATTTCTTTGTCTGAGGGATAGGGATTGAGTTTGGGATTCGGGATTTAGCAGCCGTTCGACCTTTTGGAGGTGTTGATGAGACCATAGATTCAAAGAATCTGCAAGATTTCTTACTTTTCTTGAGTTCAGAGAGAGAGAGGGGCCTTGAGAGAGACTGGTTTCAGCAATTTCCTTTTCTTCCATGCCTTTTTTACGCTTGCCGATTCAACGAATTGCAAGGAGTAGCTCGATCAACCTCAAGCGCTTCTGCGACGGTATGCTCTTGAATTATTATTTTTTTCAAAACGAAAAAAGCTTGATCATTTTATATAAGATATATAAAGAGGCAGATTAGTACATTGCTTGTAATTCTGAATATGACCCATATAGGTCTGGATCATTTGACAAGCTAAAAAGCATGGAGCATAATCCAAAAAAGGCAAGACATTTGCCCGGAAAAACAACAGATCATAGACTGTCAACCAGCTTCAAGATTACATTGTTCATAGAAGAGACATAGGAGAGGCAGATGCGGAGCAAGGAAAAGATACATAGAAAAATCACATGATGCATCATCATTTAAACAAAAATCGGAGGGAATGTAAAGCAGAAGAGGAATAAACTAGTGCATACCTGAGGGACTGCTTTACTAAAATTAGAAATCAGGAAGAGAAAATTCCTGGATAGAGAAACTTTTCCCTTCAGAAGATACCTGCATAAACCAAAAACCTGGAGCCGATTGAAGACCCTCCTTTGACAAAAAGTCTGCCTGCTAGTTTTGATCCCTGTTAATATGCTGAATTGAAGCTCCTTCCATTTTACCCCAGAAAAACCTGATCCTATCCATCCATCCAACGAGATGAGGCATGAGAATATTATTTTTCCTAGAGACATAATCCACCATAACTTTTGAGTCTCCAAAAATTGAGACTGCCTGAATGTTTAGAAAGAAACAAAAATATAGCAGTCCAGCAAGAGCCATCGCCTTAGCTTTGCTGTTGGAGCCCATCCCCCCATTCCAATGGATGAAATATTGATTATTTTCATTTACTATAATGTGAACCCCACAGCCACAGATACCTTTCTGTTCAGCTCCATCGAAATATGCCCTTGGCAAAAATGTGTGCACCTGTGAATGGCCTTTACAGTCCTCCTTTTTTTTCATGAGAGGCTTTTGCGGAAGAGCGTCATAGAGGGAAACAATATTGGAAAAGATATCCAAGAAAGGAGTTTTTCTATCATTGAAAATAGAATTGTTTTGCCACTTCCAAATGCACCAAAGAGTGATAATGATTAATGGCCTCCATGAAACCTGTTGCTCACTCCACCAGAAAAATGCTTCAATAATTGAAGCTTGTGAAATATGCTAGATTCCATAACACATACATGCTCTTGAATTATTATACACTGCTTTGTTATTAATGGTAAATTCTTTTCTTGCAAGAATTTGGAGATGGTATAAAACATTAGATTTCATTGGTAAAATTTGTTTGGAAAATGGGTCATTTCACCCTTAATTTGTTACTGGAGATCATTTGAGCCAAAGATTTAGCCTCTCTACAGCGAATTTTGGTTATAGATGGCTTGTTAGAGCTCGGCGTGTCTGTGACTTATTCAATAGCGTCCGTGACAAACTAATGTAGCATTTCAACGATGAAATTTGGCTGGAAAATGGCAACTTTTGCTATGCAGATTAGATCAGGCTATTTTTAAGGATTTTAGACACTTACGGCTGTTATATTTCTCGGCCGCTATAGTTCGTTAAGTGCTTTAACAGATAGGATATTGAGCCTATGCTCGAACAGTGCAGCGCTCAGCAGAAAGGAACTTAGGGCCAAGTGCTATATTTTTTTTAGTTGAATATGTCCTTTTCAACTTGTGTTCAAACTTTATAATACAAATATTTATCTGTGCAGGCTATTAATTGCAAGAGTCTATTTTGTGTAAAACGCTTTGTTATGCCTTTGAATGGCATACATCCTGATTCGAGCAATTTGCTGACGTCTCTATACTTATTTTCTCATCCATCCACGACAGTACGGACCAAATCTAAAGGTTATAACAGCGGTGCGTCGCAGGATTCGAGTTTAGCGCATTTTGCGAAAATGACTATGGGATTCTTGCCAGGGACTTCGGGGTCATCTGGGCCTATAGTAGGCAAGAGGGTGACATTCTTTGGTAACTCATACGTACTCGGTATCACCATGGTTGCTGGTATTGGTGGATTGTTGTTCGGTTATGACACGGGTATGCGCTCTTTCTGACGATTCTCAACTTTATCTGTATTTTAGTGAATGCTTTGATTCCTCTTTTATGTGTTTTTGATGGACATGAACGACTTTTAGAGCTTTTGGAGTCTCACCTTGTGTTGTCCAATTACCCAAGGGTCGAAGCCTTTGTAGATTTTATCTCAAAATAAAGGTTGCCTCTGTAGATATTATCCGAAGCTATCAGTTCGAATTGACTCCTAGATGGTATTAGATCGAAGTGACACCTAGATGATATTCGATCGATTCATGCTTATTAAAATTTGTTAATGAAGGACACCATATGAAACCCACAAATAATGTATGAAGTAGGAATTTCACTTACCTTCATTTCTATGGTAGTGACAAGCACTTGATTTTGGGGCTCACCTCACACTCATTGCCAAACAGGAGTGGATCATATACCTGGCAGACCTGACGCTTATATGTCAAATTTAATTAAAACTTATTGTTCTTAACAGAATTTCTTAATATATTGATTGCTAATTTAATTGAACTTAATTTGTATACCACTTCTGATATTGCCAAAACTTACATTTTCAGCAATATAAGACTTAAAACAGATTGAAGTAATCAGTTGATATATATCTTAACGTGTCTGCCTAGTCGGAAAAGCCTGATTATGACTTTACTGGGACTTCAGGAAAAGTCAACTAGCTTTCCAGGTGCACACTGCAATGTAATAATAGTTGGTATGTATGGATAACATATAATATTTCTTGTGAATGGTACTGATCCCTAGCCTGCAAAGTTGCAAACTGTCATATAAAGTAATTCCCTTGCTTCCAAACAGTTGAAGTCGCAAAAGTAGTGTTCCCCTGGCATGTCTGAATCAAAGATCTAAGCAATATCTATGCTTCATAAATTAGATGAGAATTTCAATTACATGCAGTAAGGTCTAGGTAAATCTTGGCAGCATCTAGATTTTGACTGGCATTGTAAAACTGAAAATGGACTGCTGCTTTTTAAATGCGATGTTACTGCTCTATTTATCACCCAGAAAAAAAGTGCAAGGTGAAACTGTTATTCCCAGCCTTTTTTCCTGAAGGTTTTGTAAAAGGTCTTCTTTTGAAATTTTTCTACAAGCTGAAGAACATGAATCAAATCGGAAAGAACATCAAATGGAAAATAAGTCCCAGAATTCACTAAATGTCTTTTCAAGCAAACATCCTCTAAGAAAATACAGTAGAGGTTGCTATCCTTTGAATTTAGAGGTTATTCAATTTACATATTAAAAAATTATAGGGATGAAAATCTACATATCAATCAGCTAAACGCTGCGATGTTATTGACAACAACAAGAGATTTTCATAATGGCCCAAGAGGATTATCTCTGTGTCTGACAGGCACTCTAGCAGTAGTAACTACAATTCCCCCAATTTTAAATGCAATGTCCAATTCCACGACAAGATTCTGTCTGAAAAACTCTTACTAGTTTATCAGTTGTGCCCTCCCATGATCCTTCAAAATCTCCAAGGTGGATAGCATTTTGGAGTGATTTAGCATAAGAGAGGTCCAATTTTTCTCTCCACATCATTCCTAAGACATCCTTTTCTTATTTTAAAACAGAGGCTAGTTTTTATTTAGATTTATCCTTAACTGACAACACCTACATTTTGGGTTGTATGTGTATTTATGCAAGCGTGTAAGAAACAAACAGAGAACCGTGAAAATTATTGCTATTCTAGAGTTGACTGGTTGTATCCAAGATAGATGTCATTATGAAGCTATATGTTTAAACAGAGTGTTGACCATCAAACTTCAGCTTTCTTTTGATGATAGAAGCAACAAGGTAGTAGAACGCAAAGTAATAGTTTCTCCAACATCTAAGCCTTTTAAACAAGAAAATTTAAACCATAACTAATTATAGTTTATAGGAAACTAGATACAAAAAAGAAAGAAATTGTAATAACTACAAACTTTAAAACAGTCCATCTGATTGGTTAAAAAACAAGAAAGGAAACAATTAGAAGTGTTGAAAGCATCTCATATCTAATTTTATTTAAAGGAGCAATACAAAAGAAAAATCTTCCAAGCTATAGGTAATGAGATAAAAACTAGTAAATAGTTCTAACATGTAGAGCCCATGCCTCCAGGATGACCATTTTCTGTTATGAGGTTTGCTGTGAATAACCTGGGAGACTACCTAAACATATTCACTGGTGCTCAAGACCAAAAAGTGATTTTTGTTAGCAACAAGCTACCAATGTCTCTAGAGTGAACTCTGTTCTATGGTCTGCTATGAATAACTTGGGAAACCACCTAACTTGATTAACTGGTGCTTAAGACCAAGAAGTCATTTTTCGAGAAAGAAGGCAGTATTGAAGATTTTGTTACGAGATATTAGGTGGTAATATATCCTTGCTCTACCATGCTAACTCTCTTGTCAGGGATGCCTTCAACAATGCATCTCATTGAATAATCATGCATCAACAACCAGGTGAATTGTACAAAATTTTTACACAATGACAAAAGGTAAGTCTCAAATGTTGTGTCTTCTATGGCATGATATGGTTTACTAGGGCCTAGTAACATGAATCCTTTATCTCTAAAGGAAGAACCCCTAAGAAAAAGAGACACGGTTAACCTTCAAATAAAACAGATGCCATTAGGAGCTTTTTAACTCTTGAAATGTGTTACACTATTACACCCAAGCTATTGCATGAAAGAGGGGAAAGCACAGTGATGAACTGAAAGTAGCTAATATGGTATTTAAAAATAAATAAATAATTTTTGGTAAAGGAGAAAGAGGTCCAATTGAATTATGAAAATCGGTGTATTCAAAGCCCGCTGGCTGAGACTGGTTTTGGCCATTTTGAGTTGAAACCAGTTGGTCAAACCCCTTTTGTTTTGCACTAATCAAAATTGGACGATCATAGTTGTTTTCCTCTTCAGAAAAATATACAAGATGAAGACAATTGCAAATTTATTAATTTTACAGATCCTTCTTTGAAAGTGACTTCAATTTTTTTGAATATAATGGAGTATTTTGATAAGCACCAGGATAATCAACTTGAAAATAATGGTCCAAAGCTCTCCGAAAGTGTTGGTATATCATATATTCCAAGGTTCAAGTCTGAGACTGTTCTGGGTGGGGTACCTTACAACATTGACATGAAAACATAGGATAATCTGCAAAATGCACCTCAGTCAAGAACTACGAAGGTCTCTTTATTGTTCAACTCTATGTTTGTATCTAGTGATCTATCATTTTACTTGAATGTGAAAAGATGTTCTGTAAGATGTGGAGATCCTTTAGCAAAAGAAACAAGTAGCATGCAAAGTTATTTGCATACCGATCTCAATGAATTCTCAAATACTATTTCATCTGATTATTATTGTCAAAAGAACATGATACAACTTCATCATATTGAGATGTACAAATATGTCATAGACATTATTGATTTCATTTCAATGGATTATGAAATGGTTTATGAGTTAGATAATGAGATAAAAAGAATAGTAGATACATTTCCAAACCTGAAAAAGCTTTGTATTCTACATGTTAATTAGGTAGATCTAATGAGTTTGATCAAGGACAGGGTTTCCCAAATAGTTTCCTTGAAATATGATACAACTTTGAGAGGACTAGGCACTATGCATATATTATAGAAGACAACTTTTGATGTTTGTTTCTATGGTATTCAGGTAGCATATCTGTATTTGATAGAGTTGGTTCAAAGCATAGAGTTTTTGGAAGATTCTATAAAACTGCCCTATTCTTTGCTTAAATATGCCTACCTTAAATCTGAAAATGGGTTCGTTGAAGGGCATCCTATGTTATCGTCACTTGAAAGAATACTTAAATCATATTTCTTGCCTCAGAGTGATCACGAGGTCTTAGTTGTGTCCAGAAAAAGTGCATTTTTTCCTCTACGCAAGAAAATATCTATAACAGGTTTGAAGCTTCATGACCTTAGTTGGGATCAAGGAGAAAATTTGGACAAGTTTAATTAGGGAATTTTGGACACATTGTGACTACCTGATGGTATCACACAAGTAAGTGAAATATTCCTACACTTGAAAGTATGATATGAAGTACTTTAAAGTTGAGAGTGATCAGTATTCGGTTTAGCCCATGATGGGCACATGCATAAAGAATGGCTTTCCATCAATCGGCATGTTCAGGCAGATTATGAGCACGTTATAAGAGTTTTAGAAACATATTTACAGTTTGTAGAACGTTTAGACACGTACCTTACATACATAGCATGGAATTTACGTATAACATTTTTAATTTATGCCAAAACATGTTAAAAAATTTTGTTCTACCAAATGTGCAGAATATATACCTTCTGCCTGAATGTTATTGAAACACATTTTTTAATGGGTTTTACGTTGTGTAAGAAACATGTGGATTTTTCCTACAAGGATTGAATATCATGTGCGAATAAAATATTTCTAAAAGGATCAGTATTAGGTATGGCTGGCAAATGTTTCTATTCCATACATGTTTTTAAGGTACTGCAAAAGGTGTCCTTGACCATACCTTGATCATTTCCGGGATTTTCCCGTTTGCAGACTATAAGGATCTTTGAGTCACTTTAGCTATTTACAAATTTGCACAATATGTACCTTGTCACTGAATGTTATTAACAGACATTTTGTCAATGTGGTCTAGCTTGGGTGGTTAATATGAGAGCTTGTTCTCCTCCCCATCTAGGTTGAATTTATGCTTGTGACATGCTTACCCCTTTTTGGGGCTGTTCGTCTTTGGAAGGATTCATATTAGGTGGATGTGTCTAGGTACTAAGAGGATACATAGCTTATGCAAAGCAAGATAACAAATGTAGATCAAGGGAGGGAAAGGCATATTATGTTTATGGGCTGAGGGTATCCCATGTTGTAGACAAATTCGGCTTCTGGAGCTAGGGATCATCACAATCTAGGTGTTCTGGACTTCTTGAGTACAGTGAAACTGTCTACAAATAGATGATCCCGCTTGTATGAAAGTGAATCTCTCGAGAGATGTAGGTCGTAATGACCCCAACAGCTCATTCTTCTTTCTGTGAATGATAAATTTCACATGGTCATCATTCGAATCTCGAATCACGTTCTTGGTGTACTGCTAGAGCCCTTTGCTTACACCCCCTTACCCAATGTAGCATATGTGACATTAACAAGGATATATTTTTGTTGGGCATTTTATAGAGGAGTTCCCTGGCCTTCTCCAACTTGCCTTTCTTACAAAAAACTATCAATAATAGCATTGTATGTGACCACAATGGGGCAAATGTTTTCGTTAGGCATTTCATAGAAGAGCTTCCTAGCCTCCCCCAACTTGCCTTTCTTGACCATCAATAAGCACTTTGGATGTAACAACACCAAAACAAGCACTTTGAGATCACTGGCCTGAGATTTCAGAGCAGATGAAAAACCTGAACTCAGAAATTGGAGGTGCTCTATGGGATATTTCCCGGAGAGAGAATGTACCCAAATTGTATAGATTTGATACAAACTGCTCATTTTTAAATAAATTCAAAACATATTAAAAATATATATTTATATATAAAGAAAGATTTCTCAACCTTTCTTTAAAATATTTCTTATTGCACTGCACTAGTGTGGTAGGTTTCACGAACAATATGAATCAATGTTGGAGAAGAGTTACAATTGTGGTTCAGCATATGTTTGTGTAACAGTTAACCAATACCCAAATTGACAATACAATTGAGATTTTAATATATATATATATATATGTTATGAAACCAACTCAAAAAAATATAGAAAAGATAGATCAACGCCTTAGAATTTAGCCTCTTCGAGGGGGCAACCTCCTTTACATTACACAAATGAATGATTCTTTGATGATTCAAATGACAAAACCTCCTTCCTATATATAGGAGTCTAAGGAGTCACAATATAACCCAGCCGACCTAACAATAATAATATAAAGGCACAAAAATAATAATAGAGGGATTCTATGGGGCACAGTAATAACAATATGGGGACAACAGGGGCACAACAATATTAATAAGGGATACAACTACAATAGTAATGGGGTAATCACTAGTATTATAGGGACCTAACATGCCCCTCTCCTTCAAAAAAAGTGTTGTCCTCAACGCTTGAGTAGTTCTGAATGCTTTTGCATAAAATTCTCATCCTCCCATGTGGAATCTTCAGTGGATAAGTTCTTCCACTTGATGAGATACTCCGAAATTGATCGATTTCGTAGCTGTCGAGTTCTTGTTTCTGTGACTGCTTCCGGTTCCAATATAATTTTTCCTTCCTCGTCAAGTTCTAGCAATATTGTTTGAACTGGGAGTTTGTCGCCTCTAACCTTCTTTAAACATGAAACATGGAAAACTAGGTGCACTCGAGAAGCTGCAGGAAGCTCTAATTTGTATGCCATAGTACCAATCTTTTGCAACACCTTGTATGGACCATAATACTTTGGTGATAAATTATTATCCTTCTTATCTTGCTTGAGGGACATTTGTTTATATGGTTGTAGCCGTAGGAATACCTAATCACCTACATCAAAACCTCTTTCGCTGCGATGTTGATCTGCCTGTTGTTTCATTCTATTATGCACCAACACGAGGTTATCCTTTAAGAGTTGGAGGAATTGTTGTTGATGCTCGATGTGATGTTCCACTGCTTGAACCTTAGAATTTTCTCTTAAATATGATGTGATGGATGGTGGCTAATATCCATAAAGTGCCATAAATGGGGTCATTTTTGTTGCCGTATGGAAGGAAGTGTTATACCACCATTCAGCCAGAGGCAACCATTTGACCCATTGTGTATGTTTATCAGATACAAAGCAACGAAGATATCCTTCCAAACATTTTTTTACTATCTCAGTTTGCCCATCAGATTGAGGATGATAAGATGAGCTATGAGCTAACTGAGTATCGAGGCAAGAAAATAATTTTGTCCAAAAATTTCTAGTGAAAATGGTATCTCTGTTATTTACAATAATCTTTGGGTTTCCATGTAGCTTTTGAATTGTTTCCATAAATGCAGTAGAAACTGTATTGGCTTTAAATGGATGTGGTAATGCACAAAAGTGTGCATACTTGGTAAGTCTGTCAACTACCACCATGATGACACTCTTTCCCTCAAACTTGGGTAAACCTATGATAAAATCCATTGAAACCTCCTCCCAACGTTGGCTTGGAATGGATAAAGGTTGTAATAGACCCGGGGTCTTAATTGTTTCAACTTTATTTTGTTGGCAAACCAAACATTCCACCACAAACTTTTGAATATCCGATTTAAGGACATCCCAAAAAAATTCCTTCTTAACCCTGTGGTAAGTTTTTAAAAATCCTGAGTGCCCTCCTAAGGGAGAAGTGTGCAATTCCATAAGAATCTTTTGTTTGAGTTGGGAATTCTTACAGAGGTATAAGCGATCTTTGTACCATAATGAATCATTTTTCCAACTAAATGTATCAGATGTACTGGAATCTTGTTGTAACTTTCGAATAAGTGCCCACACTTCTTCATCATTCTTCCATTCCTCCCTTGCTTCGTTTATCCAATCTGGTTGGATAATAGAAATGGCGCACAACAATGCTTCCACATCCTCATCCTTTCTTGAGAGTGCATCTGCCACCACATTTTGCTTCCCTTTTTTGTAGATGATTTCAAAGTCATAACCCAACCTCTTTGTGACCCACTTTTGTTTCTCTTTAGAGGATAATCTTTGTTCTAAAAAGTATTTAAGGCTATCATGATCCGTTTTTACCTTGAGTGTCTTCCCATTAGGTAGGGTCGCCATTTCTTAAGTGCATGTAGTATTGCCAACATTTCCTTCTCATAAATAGCTTTGTGTAAAAACTTTCCCTTGATTGGACGACTTTCAAAAGCAATGAGTCTTTCATCTTGCATTAAAATAGCACCAATTCCATTTCCTGAAGCCTCACATTCCACAATAAAGGTTTTTGTGAAGTCCGATGTAGCTAAGACCGGTGCTTGGCACATTGCCTCTTTAAGATGTTCGAAGGCCTTTGTTGCTTCTGGAGTCCATGAAAATGCATCTTTCTTCAATAATGTTGTTAGAGGTGCTGCTATTCTCCCATAATTCTTAACAAACTTGCGATAATACCCTGTCAACCCTAGAAATCCTCGCAGATGCTTTATGGATGTCGGGATTTTCCATTCCTTAATGGCTTTAATTTTGCTAGGGTCTACGTTAACTCCTTCATGAGATACAATATGATCCAGATATTCCACCTCTTGTACTCCAAAGAAACATTTGGATATTTTTGCATATAATTGTTTCTCTTCCAATAGTTGTAGCACCCTATCAACATGTTCAACATGATCCTTCCAAGACTTGTTGTAAATTAGTATATCATCAAAAAATACTAACACAAATTTTCTAAGGAAGGGTTTGAAAATGGAATTCATCAAACCTTGAAATGTAGAAGGTGCATTGGTAAGGCCAAAAGGCATGACCAAAAATTCATAATGACCCTCATGAGTTCTAAATGTTGTTTTCGGAATGTCTTCAGTCTTCATTCTGATTTGATGAAATTCTGAACGAAGATCCAACTTGGTGAAGTAAATTGATCCATGCAATTCATCCAGTAATTCATCAATGACAAGAATGGGAAACTTATCCTTAATAGTGAGCTTGTTGAGCTCCCTATTATTTAATAAAATAATTTAGGCTGTAGATGTTATTTGGTTTCCAATATTCATTATTTTCAATTTTTAATATTTTTTTGAAAAATACTTGTACTTTTTAATCTTTTATAGAAATTCAAGAATTCCAACTTCATAAGTCTATCGGCCTCTCTTTGTACCTTTTGGGACAATTGCTAGTATATATTCAATATCATGTATTCAATACCATTGAATTAATTGAAAATTCATTTGTTGTGATATTATATATTGATTTATTGAAAGTGGTATTTCCATCTGGGTCAATCAATAACTAGTATTTCATCACTACACAACATAAATGTCAACATATTGTGTATGACATTATTTAACAATTTAATTGAAATCATGAATAGAAAAAATGTACATGTCAAATTTAATAATAAAAATAAACTTCAAACATCTACATTCTTAGTTACAGTACAAAATGTAAAACGTGATTTTAATATAGTGAAATACATGTTTGGTCCTCTTTTAATGGGTCAAATATTAAACCATAACATATTAATCAACAACAAAGCTTTACATAATTCTATTTATCAACCCATTATAGTGATTTACAATCATTCCGTTAAGTGTTAGGTACTACACAAGATGCAAACGAACTTTGAAAGTACTATGAAGTGTATTGCATTAATATATACGCCACCAATCTAATTGGTCACCTCCCAAAAAAATTCCATAATTGTTAATTTAGTTGGCATTTCTTCTTTATCGATGCACTATTGCTGATAAATCTGATGATTTACTCCAAACTATTGTGCGGGAATCTGCATTGTCAGCGAATCTACTGTCTTATCTTATGTTAGCGTTTACTTCTTTTATTATGCATATACAGTATTATAAGGGTAACATAAACAAGAGCTTGAACATGATACATCGATTTAACTAGTTGCGAGGTGTAAGGACCTGCAGTCCTTGGAGCGACCTCCCGGTTCGTGCGACGAGCAGTTCATCCCTCGGGCGCGCGGTTTGGACGAAGTGCAAGCTCAAATTCACATGTGCATGGAGTTATGTGCACAATAGAAGGAGGGCGAGCTGTTTATAGAGGCGCGGGGAGCATGAACGCTCAACCCACGGCCGACCCACAAAGAAACAAAGGCCGACATGAAGTTTGATGGCTTTTGCGATGAAGTGAGGGCGTGGGCAGGTCGGTTGGGCAGCCACAACCTCACCCTACGACTCATATATATTGGAGGTGCGTGGATGGCATTTGGAAAATCGCTCAACCATCTCTCATCATGTGAAGAAGTTCTTAGACACAAGAGGTGGACGTAGCAAGAAGAAGGTGCAGGTTTTGGAAATGCGCTCATTCTTGGGCAAGGCTGCACGAAGGTGAAACACACATCTTTGTTTTGGGTGAAAGCGTGGGCAGGGTCGCCCGCCAGTTGGAGTGAGGCGTGCACGGGTGTGGCGCCCGGTGATGTGTAGGAGCGCCCGACGGTGAAACGAAGGGTGAACGCTCGGTTTGTGCAACGACTTGGCACAGGTTCTTGGGTGACTCAAGTGAGCGCCTGCCCGTCGTGCAAGTGTGCATGGTGTGACTTTTGGTGAAGTGTTGAGATTGAGGACGAATGTGTGTCTCGTACAGAGGCGCATGTGTGTGGCGACTTGGAGGCACGCCCAAGTTGGGCAAACAACACGATCGTGCGACGAGGTAAACGAAAGGTTGGTGAGTCGTGTGGCGACCGTACGGAGGGGCCGACAAGCTAGGCAACCGAGTTTGCCGAAGATTGTAAACTTGGCTAAGTATGAAACTTGGTGTTTCCAAGTATACCTGTAAAGCTTTGTAATATCGAAAGTGTATAATATATTATCGGGCAAACTCATTGTTCAGGGAGTTGCCCCTCCCTTTATACTATGCAATTGTGTTCTCGTTTATAATTGCTGATGATAATGAATGTGTATGGGTGTTCATTGGTATAAAGGAAAACATTAATAATACTTGGTTGCGAAACACAAACTAAGTAGGATAAGTGGTTAGGCGTAGTCCACAAACATAAGTATTGGTGAAAAGAAAGTGTTCGGTGGTGCCGCACCTCACCTAGATCGGTTGAAAGACTACCGCAGGCTTGGGGGCGTGACAGTTGGTATCAGAGCTAGTCTAAAGACTTGGAGAAGTCTTGCAGAAAGCTGGGTGAAGCAAGTGGCATACACTTGACATTTGGTAACAGTGAAGCAGGTACTTGCAGGTGAAGGACATTGTTTCACATACAAGTGGAACAAGGGCTGGTTCAGGTTGCAGGCATCTTGGTGAAGCTGTTGGATGGTCGAAACTAGATCGCAAAGAAGAAGGAAGTTGTTGGCAATGGCAATTGAATCTCAGACTGGGTCTAGTCACGGTGCGAAGGATGGTACTATGGCTTTCATTGAAAAAGTGCTGGAGAAGATGGAGGACTTAGAAGCTTTCTGGACTAAGAAGATGGACTTGATCGAGAGAGATCAAGAGGCCAATTCGAAGATGAAGGAAGAGCTCGATGAACTCTGGACTCAACACGAGTACACTGATCTTATGTGTACACAACTTGAAGTAAGGGTCAAGGAGGTTGAAGAGGCAAGAGACCAAGGTCTTGCAGAGATCGTGGGCTTGCGAAAATCTCTTGATGAAGCCAGAGATGAGATCGCGGTGTTGAAGAAGGTCGTGAGGCATAACTCAGGTGGAGGAGTGCCTCATGTGAAAGTCAAGGAACTGAAATCTTATGATGGTACAAGGAGTGCAAAGACTCTTGGAAAATTTCTATGGGACATGGAGCAATACTTGGAACGATTGGGTCTATCCAATGATGAAACGAAGGTCAAGGTAGCTTCTCAGTTCTTGAAAAAGGATGCTAAGATGTGGTGGCGAAGGAGAAAGGATCAAATTGCCAATGGCAGTGCTGGTGACATTACTTCGTGGGATGAGATGAAGAAAGCTTTGCAGACCCATTTCAGTCCCCAGGATGAAACGTGGGAAGCAAGGATGAAGATTAAGTTCATAAAGCAGACAAGGAACCTTCAGGCATATCAGCGGGAGTTTGTAAGTGCGGTTCTGGAACTTCCTGACATGGCGAAGAGGGACAAGGTATTCAATTTCATTATTGGGTTGAAGCCTTGGGCACGCAATGAAGTGAAGAGGCAGAGGATTAGAACACTTGAGGAAGATTTTGCTGTTGTGGACAGGTTGGTGGAGCATTATGATGAGACTTCTGATGATAGGAAGAAGAAGTCCGATAAGCCGAAAGAAAAGAAGAAGGATGATGCTTCGAAATCGGATGATACGTCGAAGACAAAGAAAGCCTTGAAGTGTTGGATATGTGCTGAACCACATACGGTGAAGAACTGTCCTTCTAGACCAAAAGTGGCTGCGATTGCATAGTCTAATACAAAGAATGAAGAAGCTTTTGTGAGGATGATGCAGATACTTGGTGCTGCTGCTGCTACAGAGGTGATCTCTCGGAGGGATCCTGAGAGGAACAAGTTGGAGTATGTTCGAATGAAGGTTGCGGGTGCTGATATACTCACTATGGTGGATAGTGGGGCTACTCACAACTTCATGGGCGAAGATACTGCTAGAAGAATTGGGCTGAAATTTGTACCAGTGAAGGCACAGATGAAGACAGTCAATTCTCCTCCGGATGGTATTCTTGGTGTAGCTGAAAAGGTGGACACAACACTAGGTGAATGGACAGGGAAGGTTGACTTCACTATAGTGCGGATAGAAGACTATGAAGCTGTGCTGGGAATGGAATTCTTGAAACATTTCGATGCTATGATTGTTCCACATTCGAAGAGGCTGTATATTTACAATGGAAGGGAGGATGTACCCATTGGTGTACCAACCATTGGAGTGATAAGACCTGATTGTAAGTTGGCAGTGATGCAAATGGAGGATGAGAAGCGGATGGAAGACATGAGTAAGCGGTTGTCTACGGTTGAGACAAAGCTTACCGAGCAGTCATTGGTCATCAGGACACTTTCAGATAGTATCTTGGACTTGTCAAGAAGGCTAGAAGTGGTTGAGGATGATGATGATGATGATGATGATGAGACATATGTGAGGCCGAATGTCCGGGAGGAGAATCGGGTCACTTATCTATAGAGGATGGAGATAGAAAATCCTGACAGATGGATTGAGATTATTAGTGAGGGTGAGCCTTCAGGCTCTACTCCCTCCACATCTTCTTAGATGACAAAGAAGATGGGGCTCATTGTTAGCTGCTCATGGCAGTGAGTCCTTAAAACAGGTTGAGCAGGTATGGCAGATGGTGCAGGGATGGCTTTGCATCAAGCATCATGACATGTTGCAGATGGGATGGAGTTTCCATGGACCTAAACATGGTGGAGAGATTCTTGGTGAGTCCAGGATGTGGCAGAATCTGAGATAGACTGGTGAAGGCATAAGGATGTTCACTCTCATGGCTTAAGCGTGACAGTCGGATTAGCTACCCAACTAGTTCAAACATGGGGTCCAAAAGTGCACGGAGAGATGTTGGCATCAGGTAAGCAAGGAGGACAGTTCACAGGATGAGGACGACACATGATGGAGATGGAAGTTCTACATATGTTGCAGGGATGTTGCAGTATGTGGAGGAGTTGACATCATGGACAAAGGATGAGACAAACATTGGTGTTGATCTTGGTGGATGGCTACCAGGATGGTATGTTGTTGAGGACGACAACGACTTCAAGTGGAGGAGGATGTAAGGACCTGCATTCCTTGGAGCGACCTCCCGGTTCATGCGACAAGCAGTTCATCCCTCGGGCACGTGATTTGGACGAAGTGCGAGCTCAGATTCACATGTGCGTGGAGTTATGCGCATAATAGAAGGAGGGCAAGCTGTTTATAGAGGCGTGGGGAGCATGAACGCTCAACCCACGGCCGACCCACAAAGAAACAAAGGCCGACATGAAGTTTGATGGCTTTTGCGATGAAGTGAGGGCGTGGGCAGGTCGGCTGGGCAGCCACGACCTCGCCCTACGACTCATATATATTGGAGGTGCGTGGATGGCATTTGGACAATTGCTCAACCATCGCTCATCATGTGAAGAAGTGCATAGACACAAGAGGTGGACGCAGCAAGAAGAAGGCGCAGGTTTTGGTAATGCGCTCGTTCTTGGGCAAGGCCGCACGAAGATGAAACGCACATCTTGGTTTTGGGTGAAGGCATGGGCAGGGTCGCCCGCCGGTTGGAGTGAGGCGTGCACGGGTGTGGTGCCCGGTGATGTGTAGGAGCACCCGATGGTGAAACGAAGGGTGAACGCTCGGTTTGTGCAACGACTTGGCACGAGTTCTTAGGTGACTCGGGTGAGTGCCCGTCCGTCGTGCAAGTGTGCACGGTGTGACTTTTGGTGAAGTGTTGAGATTGAGGACGAAGGTGTGTCTCGTGCAGAGGCGTCTGTGTGTGGCGACTTGGAGGCGCGCCCAAGTTGGGCAAACAACATGATCGTGCGACAAGGTGAACGAAAGGTTGGTGAGTCGTGCGACGACCGTGCGGAGGCACCGACGAGCTAGGCAACCTAGTTTGCCGAAGATTGTAAACTTGGCTAAGTATGAAACTTGGTGTTTCCAAGTATACTTGTAAAGCTTTGTAATATTGAAAGACTGTATAATATATTATCGGGTAGACTCATTGTTCAGGGAGTTGCCCCTCCCTTTATATTGTGCAATTGTGTTCTCGTTTATAATTGCTAATGATAATGAATGTGTATGGGTGTTCATTGGTATAAAGGAAAACATTAATAATACTTGGTTGCGAAACACAAATTAAGTAGAATAAGTGGTTAGGCGTAGTCCACGAACATAAGTATTGGTGAAAAGAAAGTGTTCGGTGGTGCTGCACCTCGCCTAGAGCGGTTGAAAGACTACCGCAGGCTTGGGGGCGTGACATGAGGTGTGTGAATATGAATTGGTTTTTTCAGAATCGCAAAAAAGACTTTTTAAGAATGTACGAAGACCACTACACACACATCAAACATTATTATTTAACAAGGTTACATAGTTAGCGTTTCTTGCTATTTAGTTTAATAAAATATTGTGTGTGAATACGAATTTTTTTTTTTTTTTTTTTTTTTCTTTTTTTTTTATCAGAATCGCAAAAAAGACTTTTTAAGAATGTACGAAGACGATTACGCACACATCAAACATTATTATTTAACAAGGTTATGTAGTTAGTGTTTCCTACTGTTTAGTTTAATAATATTTTAATGTCATGATGTGTTGTAGTACTCCAAACAATAATAAAATTGTAAAATGAATTATATAAATATTTGTTTAACTTTTTTTATTAATTTTTTAATATAGTTAAATATTTTTTGGTAGATAAAAGTTTTAGATATATATATATATATATATATATATATATATATATAATTGACATTGAAGAGAATGATCACAAGTTAATAATTATTTATTTAATATTGAATAATGACAATTTTTTTATATAATGTTCATATTATAATACACATGTCATTTCATTAAAATATAGATTGATATAATGAGAAATTGTACACATGTTATTTTTACATATTTTTTTCAAATTTATATTTTTAAATTTATTTTTTTTAAATTAAAAAAATATATTCAATACTTTCCACCAATGAAAAAATGAAATTTTTGAATTTAATTACAAATCATTTGTGTTTACGGTACATAGTAATTAATATATAATGTTATTTTTCAAATTATTTATATTTATTATACATACTAATTAATAATAGAGTATACAAAAGTCAATTTTTGTCATCATTACAGAATAAAAAGAGAGACATTTCAATCAATCATATTTGAGATAAATAGAAATAAATTTTATTTAAAAATAATAAATTTTATCTCATAATATTAAATTTAGATAGATTTTAAATTTTTTTAGTCAAAACAAAATTAATAACAAATCAATGAAAAAATGAATACGTTATATCTTGCGAGCCGCAAGTATAATAATAAAAAAAACTAATCAAACCAATCAAATTTTTAATAAATAAAATTAATATATTTAAAAAAATAAATTATTTATGTTTTATAATATAAATCTTGTTGAATTGAGGCTTCTGAGATCCATATCAAGTTTATGAAAAAATGCTTGGGCGTAAGTCACATGATATTACATTTGTCGACGCGTTTCAAACCAACCAACCAGTGTGGTTCATCGTTGGAACGAGTTGAAGAATCAAATGTAAGTTGCATGTTAAATAGTTAGAATATTGGAGGTCCTACTCTAACTATTTAACAAGCAGCCTACATTTGATTCTTCAACTCGTCCTGACGAAAAACCACAGCCAAATTTTTTTCTCATAGATATAAATCTTATATATTTTAGTTTTATGTTTAATTAATATTATATTTAATGAAAACGTAAGATAATAAAAAATCAACGCAGAATCGATTACCCCTGCTTGCGGCAGAATGAGATGAATTAAGTTCCAGAAAATTTTAACAGTCTGAGTGAAATTGACACGTCATTAAAGAAGGCCGATTCGAAATAAAAGACATTATGATCCATCACATTAAAGAGTGTATAAGAGAATCCATTCTCATCATCGTAATATCTAACAACTGCCATTAAAGAGTGTTCAGTTCTTGCAGCACGATGATGAGAGAATCCATTCTCATCATTGTAATATCTAACCGTCCATATTTCATCATAGCATGATACATGACTTTTTGAATCGCTATAAATTTGCTACAGTTAAGTCTTTATATTTAAATGACACGCAAGTACGGTGTACATCTTTTCTCATCACATCATGAACGTTTCTTTCGATAAATGAATGAATTTCTATGGACTTCTCTTAGAAACATGAGAGGAACTTTCTATTTTCTTAAAGAGCATTTGAATAAATAAAAGGTTGTTAAACCATTGGTGGTAATATTAGTTGGTAATTTTAAGTTATATCAATCCGATTTTAAATTGCGATATATAAATTTTTTTAATCAATAACATGGTTGGGTTAAATAGTTCAATAAGTTGAGTTAATCTTTAAGATTAGAATACTTAATACTTGATTGGTGAAGGAATGAATAAGTTTTTGATGGTAAAGGAATTTTATATTGTAATTGGAAAAAATATATATTTGCCTAATCAAATGCGTAACAATTTTAGTGAACTATTTTATAACAAAAAAAAATTTGCCAAATGAAAAATGTTAGGGTTGGGATTAAATTTCCACAACCCTATTTAAAAGAATGATTAAAGTTGAATAAAAAATATAACAATCAGAAATCTTATATGAAAACTAAAGTACGTAAACAAAGATCTCTTCTTTTTTCTTTTCACTTGGAAGAGTGATTAAAGTTGAAACAAAAGTACAACAATTGAAGATTTTATATGAAAACTAAAGTACAAAACAAATATACCTTTCCCTAGTGGGTGAAAAGAGCAATAGATAATCTCAAAGGGCTTTTATGCTTTAAAAAAACAGTCTATTTTGACAAAAATTTTGTTAGAAGTTGTTGTGGCCACCGACAACCCCCCTCCTTCTTTAGTATTAGCAGTAACACTAAACAAGTGGGGACCCTTAATAAAAAATTCGAAATATACTCCTTAAAAATACATCGCACAGAGAAAAGTAAAACATTTCTTTATGAGCACAATAAAAAACTGCGAAGAAGCGACGCGAAATTCATCGCATCACATACATTAAGAAGTGCCCATAAATGAAGATCTTAAAAAATTTGCGATGGCCGATATGCGACATCGCATAAACAGCACACAATAACTTAACAAATTGCAACGATCTGTGATCTGCGATCTTGCGATAAACGCAATGCTGCGATCTTGCGATAAACGCGATGCTACGATCTTGCGATAAACGCGATGCTGCGATGCGAGTCGCAAAAATCACCCATCGCAAATTTTCCTCAGCTCAGCATTCAAGAAAAGTTGTCCCTAAACCAAAAATTGGGTGCGCGCCTTAAAGGAAATTAATGACTGTACGCCAAAGTATTCATGAAGGACAGTTTTGTGTTTTTCGAAGAGTCAATTCACTATGGGTGCCATGATTTTATACATTTGTAGAGCTTAGAGCTTTCGTGTCAAAATTTACTATCATTACTCTTTTCCTTTGCGTGAACTGTAGGAATAAAAAACAGGAAACAACATGAAGCAATGTGCAGGAAACATCTAAAGGAAAAGGGGAAAGCATCAATGCTCGGAGAACAGAGAAGAGATGTCCTCATAAACGGATACCGCATGCAACAGAAAAGCAGATTTCAGAGTATTACTAAACAGATGCTGATATCAATAGGCGATTCGACACTCAAGGTCAAAAGCTCACAAAAGCAGCATGTTTACAAAATTCTGAAGCTTATGCCCAGTAAAGGAAAAAACGCTAAAGGCGGAAAACGCACCAGAAAGGCTCGGATCAAATAACGGAGGCAGTTTTCGATGCGCGATTAGCGCTAGGCGCTAATCGCGTATCGCTAGCGCTAATCGCGTATCGCTAAGAAAATTGTTCAGAAAGCAAAGTCCCGAACTTGCTTAGTCATCCACGAGTCCGAAAACCAAGATAGCAAAAGCAGAAGCAATTTGAGAGAAATTTGGGTTGTTACCAAGTATATACGCAGTAAATTCACCCAGCCAGAGGATGATTCCCAAAAATATCTTCTAGTTTACTAAAAAGTGGTGCCAACGCTTGCCATTTCTATTTGCGTAGCTCAAGCAAAAGCAAAAAACAACCAGCCGACTCTTCCCAGGCAAATGTTGCATGCTCGCAACATTAAGGAGCAAATGCAGAAATAGTTAGGAATTAGATTCAATTTTTAGAAATAAGTTTGCTTAGATAAAGGGCGGTCATTTAAACCGTATCCTAAATTTATGTAATTAAGTTATTTAGTTAGCAGTATTTAAACCCTTCTCATGCATTTAGAGAAGGGTCCAGAAATTTGTCAAAAACTTGTCCTCAGAACATGCACTTTTGCACCCTCAGAGGAGGTTTTGATGAATGAATGGATCAAGGTTTATTGATGTTTGCATTTGATATATGCTACTAATGTTGCACTTCTGTACTCTTGGTAGATATTAGAACAAGGAGAGATAAATCATTGTTGCTTGAAACTTATGAGTAGGACCAGTCATACATGGTACTTTTATCTCTTGACCATTTATGCTTATATTCTTAAAGTGATATACAGTTTTTAGTTGTTTATATGTTATTGCATGAATGTTTGAGTTACCATTTGGCACTTTTGTACAGTGGAGCCATTTATTTATGTTTGATATATGAATAACTTATTATGCGATATGTTGTTCGCAACTGTTTTGCCTAAATTTTTATGCAAAGTGGTTCATCTTAATTGATTTCCATTCTTATGATAGTTGAATGATTTTTATTACCAGTTATTATTTGAAATCTCTTTAGATCGCATAATAGAAGAAATACATCCCGGGTTAGCATAGATTAGATGTGCTGTTTTCATTAGATTACAATAGCATAGAATTATATTAAAGTAGCTTAGATTAGAACTCTTAGATCAGCATCATCCAACTCTGCACACACACACACCCTTAGATTGGGAAACTGGTCCCATTATCCCCAGTCGGACTCGCTATACCAAACGGATAAGGAGCTGCCAACCAAGGTCTGGACCAGGCGGGTATCCCCCCTGTTGTCGACCCGATTTTCGGGGCTTCAACATATTTGGCGCTAGAAGGAGGGCCTGAACTATGAATGGCACCTAAATCAAAATCTAAATACCATTCTGAGAGTAAATCGCCCTCATCATCTCCCCCAACTTCTCCAGTATATTTAAATCCAGAGTCAGAAGTCGCTCAAGTATCAATCGCTGCTACACACCCTGATATTTCAGACCAATCTACCATTAAACCTCCTGGAGTTGAATCTCTGATTCACAAACTTCAGGGATTTTCCATTTCTCCTTAGAGGTTTGATAAATCTCAAAGCAGTGTGACTTCGCAGTACAATCTTGCTCATCCCCTAACCAGGTTAAAGAGTGAAAAAGTTGGCATCCAACCAACTGAGTTGCCTCTTCCCACCAGGAAAAGAGCGAGGAAATCACCACAAGAGTCTGACAGTGAGAATCTTTCGTCTACATCGCCCATTTCAACTACCTCACCGCGAAGTCAACCACCCACACCTCCATTCCAAACCATCATCCATCCGTCTACCAGAACTCCCACAACCCCTCTTCGATCATCTACGATCATAGTATCCTCATCTTCCCAGCCACAGAGATCATCTTCTGCATTTTTCTCTACTAGCAGCTCAACGATGGCCCAGTCTCCATGGAACAACCCTGGGGCAGTTTTAATGCCCGCGCCCTTGAGTCAAATACCGGCCCATCTTGAGAAATGGCTGCCCAAATTCAATCCAGAAGCAGGCATGCTAGCAGAAGAACACATAAATAATTTCATGCTTTTTATCAATCTCAATGGAGTTACTAACGAAGATGCTGTTGTTTGGCTTTTTCCCTATACACTGCGAGGGACAGTCGGGTCATGGTATTTTTCATTACCCTCCGGGTCTATTACAAGTTGGGATATCTTCCAGAATCAATTCCTTATCAAGTTTGGTGATGACAGATTAACGACAACATTAATCAATGACCTATCCAATCTTAAGGCCCAAGCTAAAGAACCTATCAAAGATTTCGATTTACGGTTCAATAAAATTCTCAACAAAATTCCTACTGCTTCCCAACCCAGCGAAGAAGTACGATGTGAATGGTATATTACTGCTTTACCATCAAACATAGCAATCTTCGTGGATAGAGCAAATAAAACAACCTTAGTTGAAAACATGACAGAGGCGATAGCAGTAGAGAAACACGTAATAGCCCTGGAAAAGAGATCCGCGATAGAGGAACGCAAGTCTAAAAAAGTCACCTTCAAGGAAGACTCCAAGAAGAAACAAACAAAAGACCCTTTCGATTTGGAAGGATTGCAGAAAGTATTAAAGACCATGTCTAATGAGATGGTTGACATAAAAAAACAAGTAGCAGAAACTTCTTTAAAAAATCCCTACAGAGCTTTTAAAAGAGGTCCTTCAACGGATGCAAAACCACCCAATGTTATCTCCAATGCTGAAACTGAGGAAGAGGAAGAAGAAGAAAGTGCCACTGAAGGGCAGACCGATGACGAAGAAGTTGTGGAATTACAAGGAATGTGGGATTTCATCCTCCCACAAGAAGAAGATCAAGAAGTATTTCCGGTTAGCATACGAAGCAAAAATCAGCTTGATCCTCCCCAAACTACCCCTAAGCAGAAGAACGCAAGCCCTACAACAAAAGATAAAGTCGCAATAAAGAAAACAACCACTAAAGCAACTCAATCTAGCCCAGTCCAAGCAGATCAAACAACTCCATCAAAAACACTGATAGTGTCGAATGAAATGGAGTACAATATTATTGATGACATGAAAAAGACTAGGGCTAATATTACCCTTTATGAATTGAGCAAATTGAAGCATCAACAGAAGATAATGATGAAAGAATTACATGCCGTGCCTATTGTACCTTTGCCTACCGCTGTACTCTCTCAAGCTTCCCACAACATGGGAATACCTCCAACTAACGCGATCAATAAGATTGATCCAAATGATATCGCCTTGATTGGAGGAAGATCAAGATCTCACACTCCCTCGTTTCTTCTCACTTATGAAATTTTCAATAAAAATGTGCACAATTGTTTGGTAGATTCCGGTGCTTCATCGAATATTTTACCCAGATCAATATGTGCTAAGTTAAATGTTCAACCACAAAAATCCGCAGTGCGCATAGTTCAGCTTGATCGATCTCAAGTCGAAGTGATTGGTGAAATTAATCAAGTAACCATAAGATTGTCATCTAACCCGAAGGTATGTCAGGTTATTGACATTCTAGTGGCTGATATCCCAGAATTCTATGGCTTAATTCTTAGCAGGGATTGGTCCGAGAAACTCCATGGATACTTTGCAACCGACTGGTCGCACATGTGGTTACCCTACAACGGTAAACCGAATCAAATAAAGGTTGAACGAGAGTTACACTAGAAGTACATAGTAACGGAATTAGAGGGAGAAAATGAAGCAGTATCGTATAACAGCAGTATCATAGGAAATTACTCGGTAGATTCTTTTCTCGATAATTTCAATGCTCACACATCACCTTACTTAGAAAATTCAGTTTTGTCCCAAGTCGAAAATTTTTCCCAAACTGATAGTTCAAAGTGTGTTAATTTTGTAGATAAACCTGTAAATACATCTTTGTTTTGGAAATTATATTTCGATGGCTCTAAATCTAACGAAGGAGCAGGAGCAGGATGCGTTCTGATTAGTCCAGAAGGAAACAAGACCATGCTTATGTGCAGACTCGAATTCAATTGCACAAACAATACAGCAGAATATGAGGCCTTGGTGCAAGGCCTATACAAAGCAATCGGGTTAAACGTCAAGTATCTTCAAGTCTTCGGAGACTCTGAGATTATCGTCAAACAGGTACGTAACACTATACATTGCCTATCAGGTCATTTAAAACACTATCAATCTTTAGTACAAGATCTGACTGAGCATTTCATAGCATTTAATATTTCTTCAATCCCAAGACTCCAAAACGCAAGTGCAGACCTTTTGGCTAATGTAGCCTCTAGGCTTATTCCCTCCGAAGATTTTAGTCCAGATAGATTCTCAATAGAATTAATCTTTAGACCGTCCATCCCTGACAACATTACAAATTGGAGAGTATTCAATGACGATCCTGATATTGTAAATTTCCTCACTTCTGAAGGATCCTACTCCAATCAGATAATTGACGAAGACCATCACGATCGACAAATACAACAAAATAGCACTGATAATGCTATACCTAAATCGGTGGTTAAGTTAGAAGACTTATACGATTTAAAAAATCGGTTTAAAAGGTCTACCAATTCAAAGCTCTATAGTCCAACTCTGAACTACGAATTAGTAAACCTAGGAACCGATGATAAACCACAAAACGTTAATCTAGACATCGGCCTAGTCCCTGAAGAAAAACTAGCGTATATTCGTCTTTTGAGACAATATAAAAATGTTTTTGCCTGGAATTACGATGAGCTGAAGACGTATGACACTTCTATCATTCAGCATATTATTCCTATGATTGACAACGAAAAACCTGTACAATAGAAACTGAGAAAGGTCCACCCCAATTTAGAAAATCAGATAAAAATTGAGTTAAATAAGTTATTAAAAGCCAGAATAATTTTCCCTGTCAGACATTCCAAATGGGTCTCCAATACGGTACCCGTTAGAAAGAAAAACGAAGATATTAGAATCTGTATCGATTTTTGGAATCTTAACAAAGCCTGTCAAAAAGGCAATTTTCCTCTTCCACCTATGGAACAGATATTACACGCAGTAGCAGGCTCAGAACTGATGTCTTTCTTGGACGGATTTTCCAGATATAATCAAGTGCTAGTGCATCCTGACGATCAGTTGAAAACCACATTCAGAACTAAATGGGGCACATATGCATATCAGAAGATGCCATTTGGTTTGATTAATGCCGGCGCTACATTTCAAAGAGCCATGGACATCGCATTTAAGGGTTTAGTCAATAAATCTATAGTAATTTATTTGGATGATATAACAGTGTACTCCAAGAAACGAAGCGACCATCTCAAATATTTAAAACAAATCTTTCAACGATGTTTAAGGTATGGGATTTCACTTAACCCAAAGAAATTTTTTTTCTCATTAAGTGAAGGAAAACTTCTAGGATTCATAGTGTCAAAATCCGGTATTCACATTGATCCTGACAGAATCAAAGAAATCTCTGAGATATCTCTACCTCATAATAAAAAAGCCATGCAATCTTTCCTTGGTCAAATCAATTTTGTAAAGAGATTTGTCCCAGATTTTTCACGAATTGTGTCTCCTTTGCAAACCATGATTAAAAAGAATTCAAATTTCAAATGGGGTCAAGATGAACATGAAGCATTCAACCTTATCAAACAAGCTATTATTAATGCTCCATCTTTAGCAACCCCAAATTTTTCAGAATCTTTTGTTTTATACACATTTGCCTCAGAGAAATCATATGCTGCGATTCTAACTCAAGCAAAATGAAGAAAAAGAGGAAACTCCAATTGCATTTTTTAGCTCAAATTTACAAGGTGCTGAACTCAATTATTCAGACGTGGAAAAACAAGTCTATGCTGTTTTCAAAGTGGTCAAATATTTCAGACCTTTCTTGCTTAAAACCCATACTAAGATCATAGTACCGTTTCCAGCGGTAAGAAATCTTCTAGTACAGAAGGATATGGGCGAGAAAAGAGCAAATTGGATCACTGCTTTACAGGAATACGACCTTGAGATCAAACCAGCAAACATTGTAAGAGGTCAAGGCTTCTCCAAAATGTTGGCTAGAGCATTGCAAATCTCTGAAATTTCATCTGAAGAGATACAAATGTATGAGGTAAGCCTAAACGATGCAGAATCATTGTATGCTGATACCATTTATTATCTTAAGAACAGGTATGCTCCATCACACCTGGATCACACTAAGAAAAGAGCTCTGAGATTGAAAGCTAAACAATATCAGCTCATAAATGATATTCTTTTTAAAAAGAATTATGATTCTATTTTTCTTAGATGTCTTGAAAAAACTGAAGCTGAAAAAGTTTTGCAGGAACTCCATGATGGACCAGCAGGCGGACACTATGTTGGAGATGCTACTGCACATAAAATTTTACGTGCAGGATATTACTTGCCTACGCTGTTCAAAGATTCACACAGTTACGTGAGGAAATGTCAAGTCTGCCAAACTACTGCTGTAAGACAAAAGAAGTCGTCCCTGCCACTACAACCGGTAAACATCGAGCAACCATTCAGTCAGTGGGGCTTGGACATAATAGGTGAGATCATTCCTCACTCTTCTAAGCACCATAGATACATCCTCACGGCAACAGATTATTTTACTAAATGGGTAGAAGCAGTTCCTCTCAAGACAGCTAATTCTGAAAATATTATCGAATTCATAGATCAATTTATAATCACTAGGTTTAGATTTCCAACGGCTTTAATGTTTGATAATGCATCATACTTTTCTGGAAATGCAATGACTAAGTTTGCACTTAAAAGAGGGTTCAAACTAAAATATTCGGCCAATTACTATCCGCAAGGTAATGGGTTAGCTGAGTCAACAAATAAAAACTTAATCAGGATTATTAAAAGAACAGTTGACCAGAACTAAAAGAATTGGCATAAAGCTTTGGTAAATGCTTTATGGGCAGATAGAATATCGAAAAAAGCTTCGATCGACACTTCCCCCTTTAATTTAGTTTATGGGAAAGAAGTGGTTCTTCCAACTCACTTAGTCATTCCCTCTTTGTCTTTAATACAATACATTGATGAAGTACCTATTTCCTCCATACAACTAAGACAAATGGAAATAATTAAATTAGAAGAGCAACGAGAACAAGCTAAGAAAACCCATGCTCATCATCAAGCGCTAATAAAATCCTCTTTTGATTCAAACATAATGACCAGAAAAAATTTTCAGATGGGAGATTTAGTTTTAAAATGGGATAAAGCTCATGAAGAAAAGGGCAAACATACAAAATTTCAAAAGATGTGGCTTGGTCCTTTTCAGATTGTTGAAGTCATAGGTCCATCAACGTTTGTCTTACAGGATTTAGCAGGTAGAAGGGATTCTTTGCCTGTTAATGGACAAATCCTTAAAATATATTTTCCATAGAAGATTATTCTTCTATTTTGTAGAATAGTTTTATTTTTCTTTTCTTTTTCATAATAAAACCAGTTGTAAATGGTTACTACTGGTATTCACGAAAAGACACCAATTCTCTTTCAGATTTTGAGCTTTTCGCTTGTATAAATAGAAAAATTTTGAAAATCTGATCTTTATTATTGACAGATACAGTTAAAAACTTTAGCCTAGATATGATACTAGTTTCAACTTCAAAAAATTTGATGAAAGCAACCTTTAGCGAAGAAATTGTTTTATATTAGCACAATGAAAGGTATCAATAACAAAATAAAGATTCTCTGTAAAACTGTTGTTTTCAAACTCTATTATTGTCGTCTAGAGCTTTCTTAAGGAAAACAATGATTTCCTCCTTGTTAAAGAAAATCGCAGCATTCAGAGGGACAATCCAGGAAACACTATATCTCAAAGAATAAGAGGTCTCATCATGAGCCGGCTTACCATGATCACAGATATTATAACTTTGCTGACTTTGCCAAACACTGTCCATCAAAACAGGGAAATGACTCAAGATTGTTGAAATCAAAAGACAAGGGGTCTCATCACGAGCCAGCTTGTTCAGCAAAAGTGTAAATCAAGTGAATGACTGTGTCATAATTTGGCTACCAAACCAAGACATTGTTCTTTAAGAATAAAAAAGGAAAAAGTGTCAATGTGGATTTTTCTTTGAAGGTTGTAGATAACTTTAAGCAGGATAAAGGATCATTGCTGGGTAACAGGAAACCCTGTCGAGACTATGGACGCCTGCTGGCAGCAGAGGTTCTACCTACGACAAACGAGCATATTTTAAAGCTAGCACACAGAGAAGACTTTATTTTATCTTTACAAGACCAAGTAATGGCTGATATAAATACAAGGACAAGCCTGAGGAAACAAACAATTAGAATAGAAAAAGGTTGAAACCAAATATCATTGATAGAATAAGGCATAATGTACTCTATCTGTCCATAACAAAGTTTAGATTTATGAAAATTTTTCCGTTTTGGAAGTTTAAAAAATTCAATAGAAAAGCAGAGATAATTGGTTCTTCCAAGTGAATCGCCATTGTTGTGGCCATCGACAACCCCCCTCCTTCTTTAGTATTAGCAATAACACTAAACAAGTGGGGACCCTTAATAAAAAATTCAAAAAAAAATTATAATTTTTTTTTGTATTATACTCCTTAAAAATACATCGCAAGGAGAAGAGTAAAACATTTCTTTATGAGCACAATAAAATCTGCGAAGAAGCGACGCGAAATTCATCGCATCGCATACATTAAGAAGCGCCCATAAATGAAGATCTTAAAAAATTTGCGATGGCCGATATGCGACATCGCATAAACAACACACAATAACTTAACAAATTGCAACGATCTGCGATCTTGCGATAAACATGATGCTGCGATCTTGCGATAAACGCGATCTGCGATCTTGCGATAAACGTGATGCTGCGATCTTGCGATAAACGCGATCTGCGATCTTGCGATAAACGCGATGCTACGATCTTGCGATAAACACGATGCTGCGATGCAAGTCGCAGAAATCACCCATCGCAAATTTTCCTCGGCTCAGCATTCAAGAAAATTTGTCCCTAAACCAAAAATTGGGCGCGCGCCTTAAAGGAAATTAATGAATGTACGCCAAAGTATTCATGAAGGACAGTTTTGTGTTTTTCGAAGAGTCAGTTCACTTTGGGTGCCATGATTTTATACATTCGTAGAGCTTAGAGCTTTCGTGTCAAAATTTATTATCATTACTCTTTTCCTTTGCGTGAACTGCAGGAATAAAAAACAGGAAACAACATGAAGCAATGTGCAGGAAACATCTAAAGGAAAAGGGGAAAGCGTCAATGCTCGGAGAACAGAGAAGAGATGTCCTCATAAACGGATACCGCATGCAACAGAAACGCAGATTTCAGAGTATTATTGAACAGACGCTGATATCAATAGGCAATTCGACACTCAAGGTCAAAAGCTCACAAAAGCAGCATGTTTACAAAATTCTGAAGCTTATGCCCAGTAAAGGAAAAAACGGTAAAGGCGGAAAACGCACCAGAAAGGCCCGGATCAAAGAACGGAGGCAGTTTTCGATGTGCGCTAATCGCGCATCGCTAAGAAAATTGTTCAGAAAGCAAAGTCCCTAACTTGTCATCCACGAGTCCGGAAACCGAGATAGAAAAAGCAGAAGTAATTTGAGAGAAATTTGGGTTGTTACCAAGTATATACGCAGTAAATTCACCCAGCCAGAGGATGATTCCCAAAAATATCTTCTAGTTTACTAAAAAGTGGTGCCAGTGCTTGCCATTTCTATTTGCATAGCTCAAGCAAAAGCAGAAAACAACCAACCGACTCTTCCCAGGCAAATGTTGCATGCTCGCAACATTAAGGAGCAAATGCAGAAATAGTTAGGAATTAGATTCAATTTTTAGAAATAAGTTTGCTTAGATAAAGGGCAGTCATTTAAACCGTATCCTAAATTTATGTAATTAAGTTATTTAGTTAGCAGTATTTAAACCCTTCTCATGCATTTAGAGAAGGGTCCAGAAATTTGTCAAAAACTTGTCCTCAGAACATGCACTTTTGCACCCTCAGAGGAGGTTTTGATGAATGAATGGATCAAGGTTTATTGATGTTTGCATTTGATATCTGCTACTGATGTTGCACTTCTGTACTCTTGGTAGATTTTAGAACAAGGAGAGATAAATCATTGTTGCTTGAAGCTTATGAGTAGGACCAGTCATACATGGTACTTTTATCTCTTGACCATTTCTGCTTATATTCTTAAAGTGATATACAGTTTTTAGTTGTTTATATGTTATTACATGAATGTTTGAGTTACCATTTGGCACTTTTGTACGGTGGAGCCATTTATTTATGTTTGATATATGAATAACTTATTATGCGATATGCTGTTCACAACTGTTTTGCCTAACTTTTTATGCAAAGTGGTTCATCTTAATTGATTTCCATTCTTATGATAGCTGAATGATCTTTACTACCAGTGATTATTTGAAATCTCTTTAGATCACATATTAGAAGAAATACATCCCGATTTAGCATAGATTAGATGTGTTGTTTTCATTAGATTACAATAGCATAGAATTAGATTAAAGTAGCTTAGATTAGAACTCTTAGATCAGCATCATCCAACTCTGCACACACACACACACCCTTAGATTGGGAAACTGGTCCCATTATCCCCAGTCGAACCCGCTATACCAAACGGATAAGGAGCTGCCAACCAAGGTCCGGACCGGGCGGGTATCCCCCTTGTTGTCGACCCGATTTTCGGGGTTTCAACAGAAGTGTAATAAGAAGAATCTTAAAAAAATCACAACGGAAAATCTAATGAGAGATGGTGGGTAGGATATTTAGAGAGAGAGGGAGAGGGAGAGGGAGAGGGAGGGGTTAAGCGTTTTAGTTAAATATTTTCCATAATAATAAAATGAAAAGATAAATTCATATAAAGTGGTTTTTCTTATTTTTCACTTGAATTTCAAGTATAAATATTTATGTAAATGTGTGAATAATGCATGATTAGATTTATTGATATTTTATATAGTTCTCATGAATAAATATAAATTGTATAGTAGATATAATTCTATTGTATGATTTTGATTGCAAGAATACTTCAATCTAATTACATCAATAACCATCTTAGAAAAACTAAAATAAACATTTAAAATTATTGTTTTTAACATTGGCTTTTCCCCATAGCACAAAGAAAATAAAGGAATAAGGCGTGGAAAAAGTGAGAGGGTTATCTTTGATCTCAAGGTAAAACATGAAACAAGTTTTAAGTGAGGTTTAACTTACTCATCTAAAAATAAATCTAAGAGATTGGCTAATTTCAAAGGTCTTAAGGCTCTTGATGCTAGACGATTAAGAGCATCTTGTTAACAAGAGACTCATAGATCATCATTAGACATCTATGTCATTCCTCCACTATCAAGGATTACAACAAAAAGAGGGTTATCCTCATAATTCAAAAGAGAAAAAGGCAGTTTGAGTTAGTAGACTTCTTCCATATGTTAAGGGATCATAATAAACAAGTAGACCACATAACTAATGATGTAACTCATTTGGATGTGAGAATTTTGAGAATAAAAGGGGAAGTAATGTCCTCATCACATTAATGAATGATAAGCATAAAGGAAGTTTACAATGAAGGACACAAGGAAAGACAAGTGACACAATGCATTTAATGTCAGGAGATGAACATTAACACCCCTTTGCTATAAAGACCTTCACATATTTACGCTCGATGGTGGATCAAATTCATAAAGGATAGATGCAATTATTTTGTAGGTTAGCCTAGTTTTTTTCTCATTGGCTAGTATTAGGTCTAGGGATGAGTAAGAGCTCTATGCCTAGACCCTTCCTTTGTGAACTTCCCAATGTTATGTTGGACCATGTATCTCCTTTATAGGGTTATCGGAACCTCCATGTTGATGACTTAGGTTTGGGCAAGAACAAGACCATTACATGTTAATACCAATGCCATCTCATGTGTAGTCCTTAGCAAGGCTTGGGAGAACAAGAGAATGGCTACACATAGTTACCCTAGTTGCTATATTTTTTATAAGGCTTTGAAGTTGTGTCAAATTTTGAGGAGAGACTACGTGCTTTTGGCTAATAATCAAGTAATTGTCTCCCGCTTGAACAATAGACAATATAATAAAGAAGAAGCGCAAAATTTAGGACATGTAGAGATATTGGATATTGCAACCTAATAGAAAAGGAAAATTGAGATGCTTGAAGTTGAATGTAGCATGATTTACCAATTGATCTTGGGTAATTAACCAAAATTTTAAGTTTGTGTGATCACATGCAAAGATGTGAATTGGATCTACCCTATATATTGCAAAAGGCGAAGAAATAGGTCAACAAAATGTGGAAATGAAACATGTGGAATAAAAACTCAAGCTACTAACATAAGCCATGCAAGAAGCTCGTAGTAAATATATAGTTTTTTAATTCCAAGTTTTGATTTTACACCAAATATTTAGAATATATACTAATAGGCAAACATAGTAATAGTAAAACAATTAAATTTCTTGAGAATTATTTTAAATTTTAAACTGTTTCAAAAATACTCACCTTTTTTTGTATTATTATATTGTATAATAAAATTACAACAACCTTTTAATATAAATTTTAAATTATTTATTTTTATTTTTAATCAGTTATATATTATTATTATTATTATTATTATTATCCAATTTTAAGGTCACAACCAAGCCAGACACCAAATTGGTGTATGAGAGCCCCTTGTTTGTGGGAGTTATATATATTAAAAATAACTCAATCCTAAAATTAATTTATATAATTTCAATTTTTATTTTTGTTTTTAGAAAAAATATTTTTAATAATTTTGTGAAGTTTATAAATACAATGACATTTTCATATATTTTTGAAAGTTTTTTTTGTGTGAACTAAGACTATTTGCATTCATAATAAAAATAAAGATTTAAATAGAGAGTATCACAATCTCCACGTCATCAAGCCCAAAAAATCTAAGGAACCTGAAATGACTACTCGCCCCCATTCCATGGAGAGAGCAAAGGATGCTCCTCAGTACAAGATTAACCAAATTAACAGCCCATACAAAGAATATATACCATATAGTAAAGGTTTTTTTCAAACCTACTATATGGAAAACAAACCATAGAAATAGAATAATCAGGGTAACTAGCTTCCACAACAACCTTTGCAAAAGATACGAAGCAAGACTTCATTCCAAGAAGCATGAAGGACCCGAATGATATCAAAAGGAGACAATAGATATCAATAAGATTGACAACTAGAGCTCTCTAAAATGACCTCATGCATAGATACAACATTGAATAATATAACCAACCATATAGCTTGTAAATCGTACAGTACTCGCCACCAACGAAATAAGTCTTCTATAGAACATAAACCATATTACCAGATAGCCAAAGGTAAGATACGTCCATGTTGCAAAGAAGACCGCGCTACAAAGTTTTCTAGCTCAGAAAAATAAGAATGCAGTGAGGCGTAGGAAAGACCATAAAGGTAGGATCAAACACAATACTCCACAGAGAAACATGCAAACCATATCGAACAACCCCAAATAAGAGACAAACTACCACCGAATCAGGAACATAGTACCAAAAATTAGAGTCCCTCAATTGCACACAACAAACACAAGATACCAACTTCACCATTTGAGAAATCCATAAGAAAAGTAATAGTGAACTAAATAATGTGCATGTTGACATCCAATAAGCAAAGATCTTAATATGAGCACATTTCACTTCATAACCAAAATAGTAAGCAGATCACCTTAGAAAAACGATAGTTGTAGGAAGCATCATCCAAAAATTGTAAAGAAAAAAATTATGAATCCCACCACCATCAGTCCTGGTCAGAGGAAATGATAGTATAAGTTTGACCATGATCAACCAGAGGATCGATGAGATCTACTAAAGCAGAGTCACTTACCAAGAAGCCTTCTACACGAGCCAAACGAGAGTCAACATTATCCAAAAGAAACCTAAGATTGTGAATCATTTGTTTCATATCTTCCATAGACGAGAAAATATTGTAGGACTCCACATGTTTGTCTTTGAACATCAAGCAAAACAGAGTGCCATTTGTTGGTGTAAGGCCAACGAATTCATGAAATGAATCCTTCGCTACCTAAATTTGATAGGGTCCGGTACTCATTCCATATCCTCACCCACCAGTTCAGAATATGAATGGTAAGGCCTATCTGTGACATCTTTACTTACCAACAATAAAATCTTCCTCCTAACCTACAAAGGAACAACATCAATAAAAGTAGTGATAGGGTCATAGGAAAAAGGTCGACTTCTTTTAATTCCAACATTGTCGCCTCCGCCTCTCCAACTAGCCATCCTTTGTTTAGGATCCACAATCAAGTACACAAGTAAACCACCAAGAGTAGATAACTGGTATCATCACAGTTGTGAGAGAAAGATATAGTAGCGTGTTAAATACATTATTAAAAATAATACTTGATTTGGTGATAGCTCTATATGTCTATTTGTTTCAGCTTTATTTTGGTTTTAAACTTTCAAGTTCAACTCCGTTTTTGAGTTCAAAACATATTTTTGTTTGATTTTTTGGCATGTTTCTCTTTTTATAATGAACGCCTAATAGGTAGATGGCATAGTATTGTGATTGGTAGATGGGACACAAACTTGTTTAACTTCTGCCTATCTAGGTCTTCTTTAGCAATTTAATGTTGCTTTATTTTAATTGCTAGTGTGGGAAAAATGCATCTCATGTTTTAAATAAACACATGTATAGTCATATATCATTGGGGCAAGGCACAGACATGTGAATTACCCCTCCCTATTTAAGCAACGAGTGGTAGCATATCCACTATGATATCTTGTTAACAAAGACAATATCTTTTATGTACATTAATGTCCTAGCAAAAAATTGAATTGTGAGAGATCAGAGTTGAACGATGTGAATTCCCCTGTGAGGTAGGGTGGATTCTGCATTATAAATAGTCCAAGATTTCCTTTCCACAAAAAGGAACCACCAGTTATTTTGATCGTGTCTCAATTGTTTCTACCTACTTTCCTAACCATTCATAATTATCCAAATAACATCCTCTTTCCAATGCAGGGCAGCAAGAAACAAATATGGTGCTCTAGAAAAAAGTTAAACTGTAGATCTAGAAGGTTCGGTCTATATTGTATTCCTGCAAAATATGCATGACTATTTCTGATTTTTGTTAGATCGCACAATTCCATTTTAAAGACCATAAACCTGACTGCTAGGCTTTTATAACTTATTAAGGATCAACAACCCAAGTATCTTGGAAAGGATACATAAGAATCTAATATCCATATAGTTTATGCATTGGACTAACACATGAAAATCAACATTTGGGTAGATGATAGGTCACAATGCTATGATAGAAATGCAATTTGTGAATTCCAATTTAAGAATAACGGGAAAGTGGAAGTGCTATAAGAAGAGATCCTCAACTTATGCCAACAAATTTGTTGTACAGTCTTGTACTTGACTACAAGTTGTTCCTTATGAGATTTTTGGGCCTAAGAATTATCCTTAAAATACATCCACTTTCACTCCATTCACACATTTTCTCACCTCTATTCCACCACCATGTCACCACATCAACTTCACTTTCACCATTAAATGGGTTACCATTGTGTTTTCCAAAACATTATTAATTCTTAGTATTTTTAAGTGAATTTATTGTTAAACTTTAGAAAATAATATCCATATACTTATACCTAACAAATAGAATGAGTTTGTTGACATGTGTAGGTACAAAGGAAGCTTCCAAGGCATCTGTATGTGGCACTCTATGTTCAAATTCGAATTGGAGAAGATCATGGACCTCATGGAGGAGATCATGGAGGATAGAGTTATGTGTCACCATTGGTTGAGAAATATGTGGATCAAAGGAGGGAATAGTGGGTCTACATTTATGAGTTTGTTATCATAGCTTTTGTATAAATAGGAGTGTTATCTCCTTCATTTGTAATCTTCATTTTGTAATCTTAATCTTTAGAATCTTAGAACCTAGTAGAATTTAGAATAGTTTTGGTTTGGATCATATGAGCTTATAGCCATTGTACTTTGAAAATTTTGATGAATAAAATGGAGCTTCTTTGATCCTCTACATTTGACATCTCTTTTGGTGTGTTTGTGAATCCTTGGAAGGATCCCCATTGCCTATCAAGTACACTTTGTTTTGGTAAGCTTTTATTTTATGTTTGTGGATTTCATTAGATTAAATTATTAGGTTCATATGTTTGAAATATTAATGAATGACCTTTTGTAAGAAAGTATTAATGTTTCCTTCAATGAATCTGATTTGTTATTTAATGTTTGATTTCATTAGTTTAAGTTTCTGATTTATATGCTTGAGATATAAATGAATAGTCTCTTGTAAGAGAGCTTTAATATTTCATGCAATCAATCAAAATTGTGTTTAAAGAGATTTAATTTCATTAGTTTAAATAGTTGATTAGAAATATTAATGAACAATCTCCTGTAAGGGAGCTTTAATATTTATTCACCTAGCTTAGTTTAGTTTGTCTCTAAGTCCATATATATTGGATGATCCTCGAAGTTTACTTACCTGGATTGATAGTAAATGAAACTCTATTTTTCATCCACATTTTAGAACCAACAGAGATTATGATGAGTTTCTCTTTCCTTCCATCCAATATTAAAAGATATACAATGATGATATATTTAAAGATGCAACAACAAATAAGAGAATCCAAGCAACTGTCACTTCAGCTTTAGTATTTGAAACCTCTCCAAAGTTTAACCAGATGTAATACGAAATATTTCCAGGGAGGAAAATAGTAGCACCTCCTCCACAAACCCCTGCTTGATGAGCACCATAAAAAAACCCAACATATGCAGAGACAAAGCTGGGAGGAAAAAGAAAGGATCTAAATTTAGGTACCATGTCTATGTTGTGCATTAAGATCTTTTTTGAAGACAGTGTGGTGTAGGGTATGCATTGATGTCTACAGTATGCTAAATTAGTTTATGGTGAATGGATTGTAGTCTTGTCGATTTTATTATATGCATTGATATAATGGTCATTCATGTTTATTGATATGGCATTGGTATTGATGGGTTGGTCATTCTAGGGAATGTATGGGTTTATGTATGTGGACTATGGTGAAGGATTTCAATCCTTCACCACATTGTATCCTTCTTAATCCTGCGTTTAAGTTATATATGTGTTGAATTTAATATGAAGCATTGAGTTAAATACATTGTATGTTGTTATCGTAACAGTCACTGGTTCACTTATTTTAGTGTTTTTGACTCCAATTTAACCATACTTAAATAAATCAATAATTTAACCCTTGTTCAAATATGCTAATTAGTTCAATAATTAAACTAGGCGGTAGGGAACGCTAGCTATGCGGCTTTGTTTTCATAATATAATTAGAAGCGTTTGTGTCTTTTTTTTAATTATACATCAGTGATACCTATGAGAAAATGCCTTAGTAGAGGTTGACACATGCCTGCGTGTAACTTTGAGAATATCCAGTGAGGTTTAAGTTATTTATTTCGAATGCAACAAGAAGATGGTATATGAGAAATCCCCTCATGACGACTCCGCTAGTAGCGTTGCAAACTAGCTCCATTTAGGTGTTTATAACTATTCGTCAAGCTACTGAAAGGGTTTTAGATGCGGATTTTCGAAGCTTTTCAGCACACTAGAAAGGGTTTGGGCGTTGTTATGTCCTTTGAGGGTTCAAGACGCGAATTTCCAAGGCATATGAGTCATCAAGGGCTTTTGTACAGAGGGTGGAAAATTGATATTTGAAGAAGAGAATAGGAGACGATGATGATGAGAAAAATTCGATGGCAGAGTTTCCATGGCAACAGATCGATTCAACCACTAATCACTTAGCATGTTTAGTGGTAGAAAGTCATGAACCAGGACCACCTGAAGCAGCGAGGGTCCTTCCTGGTCTATAAGAAGCAACAAACCATACCATATCATTTCGTGGGGGCCTGGGCAGAAATCGATCAGCAAGAAGTAAATAGTAGGAAGCCACTAATGGACTGTTATAAGAGAAAAAATGTCCACTAGTGTATCGGTGGTGGGCCAATTTTGAAGCTACTTTTTGGCTTCAGCTTTAAACAATAGATGTTAGGTCCCTATACTACTAGTGTAACCCCTTATTGTTATTAGTACAACCCCATTATTATATTTTGTGCCCATGTAGTCCCATATTGTTATTATTGTGCCCCATAAAAGCCCACTATTGTTATTATTGCGCCCTTACATTATTATTGTTATGTCGGCTCTCATTATATTATGACCCCTTAGACTCCTATATATAGAAAGGAGGTCTTGTCATTTGTATCATCCAAGAATTGTTCATTTGTGTAATGTAAAGGAGGTTGCCCCCTCGAAGAGGCTTATTTCTAAGGCGTTGATCTATCTTTTCTATATTTTTGTGAGCTGGTTCCATAACATTTGGTATCAGAGCTTTGGATTCTAGGGTTTCGCTACTCCAAACAAGTCATCGTGGAATTTTTGCTATAACATTTTTTTTGTGACGTTTCAGAAGTGAAAAAAAAAACCCATTTGAGGAGAAATCGCATTGAACCTCGGGTCCGAATTTCAGATCTTATCTCGCTATATTTTTGGAGAAATGATATGAGGAATTTAGGGTTTTTGCAAGATACATAATTTCATCTAAAACAGGTCATCATGGAAGTTTCACTATAACTTGTTCGCTACGAAGTTTCAGAAGCTAAAAAAAAAACCCATTTTAGAAGAAAGTGGTCTAAACCGCAGATCCGAATTTCAGAGCTTGTCTCGCTATATTTTTGGATATATGATATGAGGAAGTTAGGGTTTTTACAAACTCTCGAATTACATCTTAAACCAGCGACCTTGGGAAAATCGTCATAACTTTCTCTCTGAGCATCAGATTGAAATTTTGTAAGAAGTTACAGAATGGGGACAGACTGTAGTTTCCTGTTCATATTTTTCAGATCTGAAGGTTAAAACAATGACACGTGGCACTTCATACAAGTTAGCTCTTCTGAAAAAGTATATAATCAGGTCATCTTGGGAGAGTGTGCATAACTTTTTGTTGGAGAATCCAATTTCGATAAGACTGGTGGAATTGGAAAGAGGACGCAGAGGGCTACTGCAAGTCGTGATTGTAGAATTGGAAAATCCGAAATTACAGATTTACATTCGTTTCAAGATTGAGCTCCTAAAATCAAGAAAAGGCAATATGAGGAAGTTTGATGGCAAGGATCCGGTAAATTGGATACTACAGATGGAGAAATATTTTGATCTACATGAGGTGCAACTGTTACAAAAGGTACGTATTGCATCTTTATATTTAGAACTGGATCAATTTTTATGGTATAAAGGGTTTTGTTCTCGTAAAGCACTTGTCACTTGGTCAATTTTCACAGAAGAAATGATAGCACATTATGAGGATACAAAGAGTAACACCTTCTTTAGCCAATTAATAAATCTCAAACAAAAGGGTTCAATGGCAGAGCACATTGAGGATTTCAAAAAATTGAATATAAGGGTAAATGATATTCCAAAGAAGAAAAGTATTGATGTCTTCATATGGACTTTAAAGGATAACATTCAACATTAGGTTCGTCTTTGGGAACTTGATTCATTGGAGAAGGCATTCAAGTTGGAAAGAAAAATTGAAAGCGGAATTATGGAAACAAGGAATCCTGCCACTCACAACTATAAATATGGAAGTGTTTTTTCTTCTAGCCTTCCACAAACTACAAGGTTTACACGACAAGAATTGGAAGAAAAAATAGAAAAAGGACTTTGTTACATTTGTGATAGCAAATACAGTAGAGGTCATAAGTGTGTCGAGAAGAAATTATTTTACATAGATTGTGAAGAGGAGGAAGAAAAGGATCAAGAAACATCAAAAGAAGAGGATATACACCAGGAACCAACCCCAAAGAAAGAAGAAATGAATCTGAACATATCTTGTAAAGCATTGGAAAGAATTACCACTCCTCAAACTCTCAAGATAGAAGGACATATCAAGAAGAAAAAGGTTCAAGAACTGAAAGATCACATCGAGAATGAAGAAATGAATACGACCATATCTTGTAATGCATTGGCCAGAATTACCACTCCTCAAACTATCAAGATAGAAGGACATATTAAGAAGAAAAATGTTCAAGAAGTGAAAGATCGCATAGAGCATCAAGAAATGAATCTGACCATATATTGCAATGCATTGGAAGAAATTAACACTCCTCAAACTCTCAAGATAGAAGGACATATCAAGAAGAAAAATGTTCAAGAAGTGAAACATCACATCAAGCATCAAGAAATGGATCCGGCCATATCTTGTAATGCATTGGAAGAAATTATCCCTCCTCAAACTCTCAAAATAGAAGGACATATCAAGAAGAAAAAGATTCAAGCAGTGAAAGATCACATCAAGCATCAACAACAATTTCTCAAACTTTTAAAGGATAACGCCACTTTGGTGAAAAATTGAATGAAACAAAAGGCATATCAACATCGCAGTGAAAGAATTTTTGATGTAGGAAATTGGTTATTTTTACGGCTACATCTCAAGCAAGCTATTTATGAGAAGGAAATGTTGGCAATACTACATGAACTTAAGAAATGGCAACCTTACCTAATGGGAAGACACTTCAAGGTAAAAATGGATCATGATAGTCTTAAATACTTTTTAGAACAAAGATTATCCTTAGAAGAACAAAAAAATGGGTCACAAATATGTTGGGTTATGACTTTGAAATCATCTACAAAAAGGGAAGCAAAATGTTGTTGCAGATGCACTCTCAAGAAAGGATGAGGATGTGGAAGCATTGTTTTATGTTATTTCTATTATCCAATCGGATTGGATAAACGAAGCAAGGGATGAATGGAAGAAGGACAAAGAAGTGTGGCCGCTCATTCAAAAGTTGCAGAAGATCCCAGTTCAAACAATATTTCCAGAACTTGATGAGGAAGGAAATTCATATTGGAACCGGGAGCAGTCACAGAAATAAGAACCCGACAACTACGAAATCGATCAATTTCAGAGCATCTCATCAAGTGGAAGAACTTACCCGCTGAAGATTCCACATGGAAGGACAAGAATTTTGTACAGAATCATCAAGAACTACTCAAGCGTTGAGGACAACACTTTTTGAAGGAGAGGGGCATGTTAGGTCCCTATACTACTAGTGTAACCCCTTATTGTTATTAGTACAACCCCCTTATTATATTGTTGTGCCCATGTAGTCCCCATATTGTTATTATTGTGCCCTATAAAATCCCACTATTGTTATTATTGTGCCCTTACATTATTATTGTTATGTCGGCTCTGATTATATTATGACCCCTTAGACTCCTATATATAGAAAGGAGGTCTTGTCATTTGTACCATCCAAGAATTGTTCATTTGTGTAATGTAAAGGAGGTTGCCCCCTCGAAGAGGCTTATTTATAAGGCGTTGATCTATCTTTTCTATATTTTTGTGAGCTGGTTTCATAACACCATACCATATCATTTCGTGGGGGCCTAGGCTAGTAATGGATCAGCGAGAAGTAAATAGTAGGAAGCCATTGGTGGACTGTTATAAAAGAAAAAATGTCCACTAGTGTGTCTATAGTGGGCCAATTTTGAAGCTACTTTTTGGCTTCAGCTTTAAACAGTAGATTTTGAAATCCCAAAATGGAAAACAAATCAATAGTAAATGTTAAAAATGGCAAGGAAATCTCATATTTTGTGGAAACAAATCATTTGGACCAAGTCAATATTACTTCAGTAGACAAAACATGAAAGTGGATTTGGGTAAATGCAAAACAATATCAGGGCAATTTAAAGTGCATAATTGCCCGTTTTTAATGGGAACAAAGAAGAAGAAAACAGTCCCAGAGAAAAAAAACAAATAAGAGAAGCAAAAATAAAGAAGAGTCAACCATTTACAGTCCCACATCTATGCCTCTTACTTGATCATTAGATCTCTATGTCTAAGAACCGATGAATACTAGGGCAAGGCTCGAAAATTTGGAAGCCAACGAACAAGAAAGAGACCACAAAATTTCAGAGATCACACTTGCAAATCGACGTTTAATGGAAGGTAATATAATTTTAAAAGAGCGGGTAACAACGTTACAAGATGCTTTAGAGGCAGGAAAGCAAGAATGGGAAAACATGAATACAGCATGGCAAACCAAGAATGAATCAATGGCAACAAACAAGGATGTGATAATCTCTAAAACAACTCAAATAGATACACAAATAGTTCAACAAGCAGTGATTTCCAAAAAGAAGGCAAATGAGAACAAGAGGGCATACATTCCAAAAGAAATCAAAACTAGAATTGGGGACACTAGTAGCTACCGGATAGAGGAAAAAGAAGATGTAAGTTCTCATAGAGCACAGGAAAGAGAACACAAAGAAAGAAAAGATAGGGAAACAAACTTTATTATCAGGGGAATAAGAGACTGTGGAAAGAATGAAAGAACTTTCAATTTGACAAAGGACCTTTTGAAAGAGAAATTACATTGGAGAGTGAAAATTTGCCAACCAAGGAGGGTGGTAAAGATATGTGAAGAGAGGTCTCAACCCATAAAAGTCATCATGGCAAGTGTGCAAGACAAACACCATCTATAAGCAAAAATAAACTCTTGAAAGGCTCACACTTCTTCCTGAAGATTTAACTAGCAAACAACAAGAAAAAAGAAGAGATAAGTGGAGAAAGTTAGAGTAGCAAGAAATGAAGGGAAAAGAGCATGGTTTTACAATGGTAAAGTGGTTATTGTAGTGTTTGGGCCTCATGGAAAAACAGGGCAACAAGCTGGCAATAAAGAAAAAACAGGTAATTCTATAATAGATGGTAAAACAACAGGATCAAGATGAATGAAAAGGGGCGGAGACTCAAATTTGAGTCATGTGTGCCAAACCACGTAGCAATCAAATCCTACCCAGGTCTACCTAAGTCTAGTTTGTTGGAACTTAGAGGTTACCCTTGGAGGAGGGGACCTGGGATAGGGCCTATGTTAGAAGGTAGAGACATAATGTGTCTCACAGAAACTCATGAACATGATGGTTGCAAAAATCCTATGTTTGACTGTTATTTGAAGTTCGTAGTTTGGAACGAGGCAACAAAAAATGGCAAAGGGTATGAAGGAATACTGGTTTTAGTGAAAGAAAAAGAAGGTCATCACATTCAATTAGTGAAAGAAGATACAAATAAACAATATTTATGGTTCAAAATAACAGAGAATGAGAACCACATAAGAATTGCAGCATGCTATTTTGTGCCTCAAGTATCAAAAACTTACAAAAATAAGGGGTTGGACAACAAAGATCTGTATGTAGCTTTAAAGCAAGATATTGTCGCATATTCTCAACAGGGAGAAGTTATTTTAGTGGGAGATTTCAATGCTAGAACAACAAATCAACAAGCTAGTATTCTTTGTTGCAAAGAGGATCACAATCCTATCTAGCTCATTGAAGAGGAGAATCCTCAATGGTTGAGATGTTCAGAAGACGACAAAGTTAGTAATCATTTTGGAGAGGAGTTGCTTACGTTGTGTGGTGCTTTCAACTTAATTATCTGCAATGGTCTAGATAGATGGAAAAAGTCTGGGAACTTCACTTGCAACACATACAATGGGGCAAGTGTTGTTGACTATGTTATTTGTTCACAAAACTTAATAGAAAGGATAGATGAAGTTAATATTGGAGAGCATATTTGGGACTTCAAATAAGATCATAACCCAATTTATATAAAGCTATCTTGGTTAGAAGAAAGATAGCATAGGAGGAAAACCCAATGTTCTCAATTGGCATCAAGGGGTAAAATTCTTCTAACACAAGAAAATTGCACTATCTTCAAAACAATGTTGGAGAGATCAATTCAAAAGGAGAAAACTGGTCCCCAAAGCCTTAAAAATCATGAGTTAACAAATATAATTCAAGGTGCACTTGAGAAGTGCAAAAGAGAAAAAAATAGGAAATCAGAATCAAATTGTTTTCCTGTGAATGCTTGGTTCGACGAGGAATGCAAAATGGCAAGGAGAACCTTGAAAAAGGCAGGCGAGGAGAATATGAATGTAAAGTTATATACACATATTTTAAAAAGGAAAAAAGACAAGTTCATGCAAACAAGACGGGAAGAGTTAATATATCTAGGCAAGAATCGCCAAAAAAAAATTTGGCAGGAACTTCAACTAAGGAAGAAGCAAATTGAAAATAATATTACAACCAATCAGTGGTTTCACTATGCAAGACAACTCTATGAAGAAGAATTATTTGCGCATAATATTTTTATTATGCTTTATATCTTAGTTTAAATACTCATTAAAATTCCCCATTGGCGGCGACGAACACGGAGGATCTGCTGGACATGGCTAATAACCCCCTATCCCCCCCACGTGGTAGTGATGTCATTGACAAGAGCGAGGCAAGTGGTGCCTCCAAGTGAGAGGTAGAACATTCTCAATAATGTATGAGTTTTAATACCCGTGGTAGTGGTAAGGAAGATCTTATTCAGGCTTTTGGAGATGAGAATTGGCTCTGCAGTAGGATTTGCTTGCACCAGATCTACGGGTGGCCTCATTGGAGAGGCAAACCTATATATTGGTTGGTATGTGACCTTAATTGAATGTTCGTTATGTGAAGATGGTGAAGTGCGGCCCTCTCGAGCTCTGCAAGTGAAAATTTTGGATTTAGGATTGACTTGCACTCAAAATTTGATTATCTCAGTGAGAGATATATGTGGTAGAGGTGAATATAGTGAGGTTCCTCGATAGCTGATAGTGCGAAGCCATGGAGGAGACATTGGGCTGGCTGTGGTCAAATGGTTGTATGTAACTTTGTTCTTCAATAGTTTTTAGCAATTCTAGTTTGGGTTTCGTCAGTTGCATGCTTTCTTTGTTGGTTAAGGTCGTTTAGGCTCCTAGTATACTCTTTGGATGAGGGGTATTGGTGTGCATGGTCTATCTCTTCATGGTGTGTCTCCTTTGAGGAGTATTGGGGTTCTCTTGGCCCGTTAGTGAGTAGGGTCATGGCGTTGGGAGTGATTATCCAACGCTAAGGCCAAAAAGGGGGATTGTGTTGTAAGAAGTGTGGTATTGACAAGTCCTAGAAGGTACTTTGTGTTGGGGCCTCATTCCTAGCTCGCCTCTTTATTTTATGGTGTAAACCGAAAAGGGTGGTGAGCATATTTATCATTTTTTCGTTACTTCTTCAGGAATCGTTTGCTCAATGTGGAATTATAGTGGGTTTTGTGGAGACCACCGGGATGATGTATAGTGGTTGTCTAAGATAGCAAGAGGAGCCTATATACCCTCTTGGTTTCAAGCCTCTGTGTGGGTGGGAAGGATTTGCTACCTGTAGACTAGTTGGGGGGTTCATTGTGGTGTGCCAAAATACTTTCTTGTGAGGGTCGTCCATGTAGAGATAAAGAGGCTGACCATTGCGAGTGGGGGCGAACAGGGCCATGGTGATCGTCCTCGAGGGGGCTTGTTGCCAAATGAAGGTGAATAGGAGCAGGCTCTCAATGGCTCGCCCGGACGTGTTATTTAGAACCCGACTCACCCCCCTCCCCCTTTCGACATGAAAATCAAATTTCATTGGTGCAAGTAGCGGTATACCAACAGGAACAAGACAACCACAATGATAGGAATGAAGTCATAAACTTCCTCAATGACATACAACACAATCAATGACACATCCTGGATTATCAAGACATTCTCTGCCAAAACCAAAAGCACTTGCAAGACCGGATGGAAAACTTTAAAGGACACATGGCCCATATGGAGCCCCATATTCATGATGCTTTTAATCACCCTGGTGAGGATGGTAATGCAGCTCAAACCCCCAACAATGCAAATATTTAATGAAGCATGTCAGATGTATGCTTTTTTTTTACTCAATTTTGGTTTTGTTGGACCATTGACATGTGGTCTTTGAGTTTTGATTAGGTAATCTCAATCTTCTTCTATTTGTATATAATGACCAACAAATCCAATAGATATGGAGTTATAGCTTGCTAACAAATGAACCTATCACGATGTAATCTTCTTCTTCTAAATTAATAAAAAATAATTAAGTTAAAAAAAATACTCATTAAAATTTAATCCTTAAGTATTTATACTCTTGTGGTATTTTAGTCACTAACCTTCAACATTGATGTATGTAGAACACTCTAAAAGACGGCAAGAGCTAACCAGCCTGCCATAGGGCATTAAATGCCCGTATGGAGGCCGGCTATAGCATCTTTGCATTCGCATGGCCATGAACATGGCAAGCGATATTTAATGTGACTTTTCAGCATTGACGTGACATACCTTTCATCCATGAATGCTCACCATACCTTTCATCCAAATATGTACCATGCCATGGATGTGCATCACAATACGGTCGAGAAATTCTCTACCCCACCATCAGACCATCTGAACGCTACGCTATACAATACAAGAAATATAACATACGCATTTAATGGCACCCTCGTTTGAATTTGAAAACACGCCCAAATGATATTTAAATTTCTATAATCGTGCTCAACCGATGTTTGACGGAAAGGTGCACCGCCCTAGCGGGCCATCGCCGAGCTCAGAGTTTGAGCATTCATCCATTCCTGCAACTATCAAGAAAATGTTCAATCTCTCTGCCAATTTTCTCACTCACAGAGATGCCTGAGCTGGAACTTTCGAAGGCGTGGTGAGCTTGCGGGATAGTCCACAGACTGATTGCCCAGGTACTTGTTTCCCCAACTTTTGTTTATTGGTTGTTTGTGATTCAAACTGGGATGATTACATAATTTCGTTTGCCCAGATTTTGTTTATTTGTTAGTTGTGATTCGAACCTAGGCTGATTACATAATTTCGTTTGTCCAACTTTTGTTTATTTGTTGGTTGTGATTCGAAGCTGGGCTGATTGCATAATTTTGTTTGACCCGCTTTTGTTTACTTGTTAGTTGTGATTCGAACCTGGGCTGATTGCATATTTTAATTCGGCAGAGGTGTTGCCGGATGTATAGCAGGGAACTGCCAGGAAGTTGACATCGGGTGATGGGGAACTGAGCGAGTTTCAGCAGGAGGTAGTTCAGTTGGCTGCAGTTCTGAACGGAGATCATTTGTTGAACAATTTTCCAGACGAGGGAATGTTTGGGAGGTCGATGAAGGTGAAGCAAGCGGCGCAGTATGTTGAGAAGAGCATGGCACGCTTCATGGAGGCAAGTATAGACGCCTTAAACCTCGGGGCATCAGATTTTGCGATCGTCCATATGAAACCTTCGCTTACATCCAAAAAAAACCAACCCCTGATATGTAGCGCTGCTTCACCTATCAAGAACTGGTGTTAATTGCTGAAGCCCTCCATAGGTACTTGCAGCAAATTTCTGCCCAGGTGTATGGCCTCTGTATTTCTAATATGATTTCTTAAATGGAGTGTAAATTTTTGCCCATGTGTTTGGCCTCTGTATTTTTGGGACAAACATAACATGAAAATTTATGTGAGTTATTTTTCCCAACTAATTTGAGTAAAGAGTTGTTTGGCGTTTTTTGGTTGAGTGTGTTTATTAAAAGTTTTGGTTATTTGAATGGGTTAAATTTCTTTCAAGATTTTTTCATAAAAATTTTGAATTTTTCTACTAACAAAATATAATTTACTATAATTTTTGAATAATTAAATAAAATATATATAAAATTTCAAATCTTAATATTTTATAAAAATAGTTTTACATGTATTCATATTATATAGTTTCATTTATTATTTTAATGTTAAATAATATATTATATTTTTTGATTTAAAATATTTTTTTAATATTATGATGGTCATTTATCATTAATTAGTTAGTATGGTTGGTATTATTTTTCTTATTAAAAAATTATTATAAACTTTGAACATAGCTATTATTTTGACACCATATAAATAATGTGACATTTTTTCACATTACTAAAGCAAAGCACTTTTAATAGTAGTAATTTTGTAAGCAGAATATAATTTGGTTACATATATTTATAATATAAATAAAAATTCAAATTCAAATAAAATTTTAAAAAATAAGATTTATGAGTGTAAAATAGATGGTGGGAGGGTGTTTTGTTAAGACATTTCATAGTGAAAAGGTTACTGAAAATTTTATGGGCAAAAATCTATTCATATTAAGAGCTGGTATAGGTACAATTCTTAGAGTAATTTTAACTGTCATCTCGGGACTCACATTAATTGTGTATTAGGTATCTCAGTCATCTCATATCTACACCAAGGTCTATCATCAAGATAAAGTTCTGAATTATTTACAATGTTTAATTAATATTATATTAAGAATACAAAAAATTTGATACATTAATTGTGTATTAGGTATGTCAGTCATCTCATATCTATGTTTCGAGTCTACACCAAGACCTATCATCAAGACAAAGTTCTAAATTATTTACAATGTTTAATTAATATTATATTAAAAATACAAAAAAAATTGAATAATAGAATATATTATTAAAATACTAAATTATACGTTTAAATTAGAATAAAATTAAATAAATTTATTAACTACAATTATAAATATGTGGACCATCTATAAATATTAAAAAGATAATGTTTCAAGTTATAATGTGGAACATTTAGAAATATTGTTTCAAGTTATAATTTAATGGTGCAGGGCTTGAACACAATAACTGATATGGAACATTAGTTAATAATATTACTTTTGAGTATGATAATAATTCATAGTTTAAATGGAATATTTTAATAATATTATTGTTGAGTATGATAGAATTTAATATTTCATCATTAAAGTTTTGATGTTGAAATTAGTGTAAAGTGACAACAAAAATCAAACATATTTAAATGCATTGTAATTTGTATGGTAATTTGTATTATAATTAATATTATAAATATTACCAATAAAATAAAATATATCCTATTTTTAATTAATATAATTATTTTGTATAATAATTTTAGTTAACATTTAAATAATATATTTTTGCATAATAAATATTTATATAACATATCATTTTTTTTATATAATTTTTATTGAATTGTAAATTGCATAGCCCTTTGTAAATTATTTTATATTTATGAATCAATGCAATTTTATAATATTGCATTAGTGTCTTTGCAATTAAAGTATGAATTGATTAAATTGCATTAAAAGAATATATATTATGCAACTTTAAAATGTACTTTCTTTTGATATAAATTGTATTAAAAGAATACAGCCAGGCAACATTGTATATTGATATTTGTGGTTGTTAAAAAAAAGTTGATTCCCATTAATAATGCACAAAAAAAACTAAGCTTTTTTTAGTAACACATTAGTAGCATAGGTATAGTCTAGGTATGGTACTGTGTTATATTGATATTATGAGTATTTTAATAACAATGCCTAAGTGGTATATATGGTTATAGTATTGTATAAAAATAATTTCCTCGATGGGGTGGTATTAAGGCTCTCAAGTGCAACACATAATATGATTGACATGCTTGCAACTAGAATGGTGAAGGAGAAGGAAAACATGAAAATGAGAGCCAAGCTCTCCACTTGTCCGAATCCCATCCAGGTGTGGCGTCCTTACCACCCTCAACCTCACGCTCACCTACCCTCATCATATCGCTTTAAATGTCGGCATTTGGTGGTAGAGGAGTATCAGTACGACATTTTGTTTGTTTACTTCTTCCACCTATTGTAGTTTGTTATGGCTTCACTATCCCAAGGACGATTGCTTATGGAGCACAATGACTCTAAGATAAGAAAGGCACATCGCACCCAAGAGTACATGATTTGGGTTTTTAATGACTTTGTTAACATGCGTGCCATGAAACACACTTGTCTCTCCTTTGTTTTTTCACATTCAGTCTTTCTCTCCCACCTATTCGATCACCTCATGTTTTCACCCCTTTATAAATATATGAGCCTTGTCTCAGGGTGGTGGATTTTAAGCATTGCTTGTTTGAAAGAGAAAGGTTCCCAACTATCGTCTTGTTCCTCGATGCCAAAGTGGGAGCTTAAATATTGAAGGAAGGCTTGTCTATGCATTACCTAACATCACAATTTGTTTCTTGTCTCCAATCTACTCATTTATGTGTGTCATCTCTCTTTTGTAGTCTCTCTGGTCCCTGCACGTGTCAATGTCCTTTGTGTTGTCTCTTCACAACATAACTACAAGTCCCTCTTTTGAGTTAGTCGCTAATTTTTTGACATGTGAGCCACGCAGCTCGCAGCTCTTTTCCGCTTATGATTTGCACATGGTGCCAGCACATGGCATAGCATGCAGCTACTACTGTTTGACATTAAACTCATCTGACCATTCTGTACCTGGCTCGGTTAGTCCATCTGGCCATTGTATCTCCTCTTGGAACTCCTGTCCAATTCGACGGCATGGATTAACCCTCGTGATCCTACGGTGGAAAGGTTTCGAGGTTATTCATTTCTCGATTTTTCTTGGGATTCGAACTCATTGCTTGGTAACCGTCCCTTGGAGCCTACTCTATTGCCGCTATTCCTTCGGATCCTCCTTGTCAGAAGGTATGGAGATCAAATCCCGGGACGATCTCCAGACTTCCCGAGGCTGCGATTCACACATAATTTTCTCAGCTAGCCCTCGCCCCTCCCCCAAAATTACAGACAGATACCTCTTCCGGAGTTTCGAACTCGAATCTGCCGCTGCACAATCGCTAGTAAAATCACTATTTTGCAGTCAGAAAACTGATTCTTTTGGTTCAGACGAACAAACAGGGCAAGCGATGGAGCAAGCGCAGGATAAATTTATCAAAATGCTGTTCAACAATGGAATCTTATATGGCAAGGCTTCTCACCGTTACGATCCCGCAACCTCCCGAAAAGTCTCCGAGCGAAATCCAACAGATGCGTTCCTCAGGGCAAGAGCTAATCGAGGGTTGCAGAGGACCTGCGAGGTGAGCCAACACCGTGAGAGGACCTGCAAGGTGAGGGAGCACCCTGAGCGGGAGCGGTGTATGCTCGAGAGGGTTGCAGAGGACCTGCGACGGGAGCGCGAATGGAGCAATAGAGCAACGAAAATGAGTTTTTGGCGCGATCTCTTGGTTTGAAAATGCGCCAGCATGGCGGGTGCCAGCTCGGAGGGGGTGGGTCACCCACTACAGAGAAAGTTTGACGCGATGGGTCGGGGCTCCTGGAGAAATGCATGATGCGGGATGAAAGGGCATGGGCATGAATGGTAAGTGGGGACTCCATACGAGCATTTAATGCTCTATGGCAGGCTGGTTAGCTCTGGCCAACCTTCAACATTGATGTATGTAGAACACTCTAAAAGACATCTAAATAATGTTATAGGTGCAGTGGCAAGTACTAAATACGTGTGGGAATTGCATGGAAGCGGCTCTCTGTGCATAGAACGTACAGTGCAGAAGTTTCTGAGGTCGAGCGTTCGAACCTCAGGGAGTCAATGGATTTAAAAACAACAGAGTTTTCATATTGTGATATGTGGCCAGATTTGGAGTCCGTATGACTGATTGGTGCAGAGCCGAATTTTGTGTTGCATTGGGTGACGTTAAAGAGAACGTTATTCACGTTAACGGCGATTTTCAGACAGGCGACGGAGCACTCCACCGACAGCCCAGGTTTCGAAATTCCAGAATGCTGTCGACGTTCCAGAAACTTCTTTGCTTAAAATCTCCTTTCTCATCGAAATGCGAGCAAGTTACGTGCGCGGCAATCTTTCTTTCGTGGAATCTTGTATTTTAAAAAGTCAAACTTTGAATCAATCTGAAATATTAAGCAATTTTTTTCTACCACTTCAAATCAATTTAAAATGGACTATTTTTTTTGTAATATTTAAATGATGTGCAAATTTAACTTACGAAAAAACCTAACAAACATAAAATTAGAATTACCAACCTAACCTACATAAATTTGAATTACCTAAAATTAGATTTATCTTTATCTTCGCCAAATTTTCTGGGCACATATATTTACCAAAATTGTACTTATTATCAGTATCACTCTTTCTTTCAAATGTTGCGGTCAAATATAATAGCCAATTGGTAAGTCTTTTCATTTTCTTTAACTTTTATTTTCTATTGAATATAAACATTAATACCAATGAAAGTGTAAATAATATATATTTTACAATGATATAATAAATATTATACATGTTACTAAATTTATTAATATTTTTAATGTAACGATGTACATTTTAATCTATATAATATTTATATATTTCATTGCGTCTATAGGTGTTCTACAACTAGTATAGGGATGATATGTAGGTGTAATGTAAGAAAGTTTGTCAACATTTTAACTTAATATGTTAATTCATATTAAAATGTCTGGATTGATTAGTAAACATTTACATGTTCGTTAAAAGTAATATAGAGCTCAGGAGAGATGTTGTAGTGTCGGTAAAAAATTAAAATAATAAAATTCAATTTGTTGCAATATAATTTTGATTTTATTAATAAAATTATAAATAATTTTTCGATAAAAGAAAATCATAATATAAATATTACATTAAAATATACAAGTAGCACCAATAAGTTGAAATCCATTTTGTGTAGAAGCGAGCTTGTAATGTCCGGATATATTATGTTATCTAAACATTATAAAAATAAAATCACTGTTTAAAATATTTTGACTTTCTAAATTTACATAAAAATAAAAAATAAACTAAAAAATAAAATATATTATGTCATCTAAACATTATAAAAATAAAAATGAAAATAAAAAATAAAATTATTATTTAAAATATTTTGGCTTCATGAAATTACATAAAAATAAAAAATAAACTAAAAAAATAAAATTAATAATTAGCCAAGGCTATATCCATCTTATAACTATAGATGTATCAAGCTTTTAGAGGCATCAAACATTTTTTCAAGTTTTACACTCATAAAAAAAATTTGCACGATGAAAAATTTGATCCTCTTAACACAAAAATCCAAAATTACAATAAATATAAACTCCTATATAATATTTATTAAATACATATTATTTATTATAATAAATGTTATATAACATTTTATAAACAATATTTATATTTTCTATATCACATTTATTAATTTTTAATAAATTATCGAAAATCATAATATAAATATTACATTAAAATATACAAATAGCACCAATAAGTTGAAATCCATTTTGTGTGGAAGCGAGCTTGTAATGTCCGGATATATTATGTTATCTAAACATTATAAAAATAAAATTACTGTTTAAAATATTTTGACTTCCTAAATTTACATAAAAATAAAAAATAAACTAAAAAATAAAATATATTATGTCATCTAAACATTATAAAAATAAAAATGAAAATAAAAAATAAAATTATTATTTAAAATATTTTGGCTTCATGAAATTACATAAAAATAAAAAATAAACTAAAAATAAAATTAATAATTAGCCAAGGCTATATCCATCTTATAACTATAGATGTATCAAGCTTTTAGAGGCATCAAATATATAGAAATACAGACATTTTTTCAAGTTTTACACTCATAAAAAAAATTTGCACGATGAAAAATTTGATCCTCTAAACACAAAAATCCAAAATTACAATAAATATAAACTCCTATATAATATTTATTAAATACATATTATTTATTATAATAAATGTTATATAACATTTTATAAACAATATTTATATTTTCTATATCACATTTATTAATTTTTAATAAATTGTCCCCGTATTGAGTAGACACCGCTTTGATCCGACACACACAGGATTTTCCCTAATTTATGTTGCATTACAACCCGCTCCACATGCACGACATGCCGCCATGACATATCTCAATGGTACAAAGACAGGTTTGTGGTTGATGGCTCAAGATTTTGCAAACATGATGGTGAAGTGTAGTACCATTAATTTTTTCGTGAATGAATTGAAAAAATCCAAATGCTGCGAGATGCTGCAAAGGATTCGCAGATAAATAAGAAGAAGAAAGATAAACAGGATCTTCATAATATAAACAAAGAATTATGTTTGCTCTCCTCCACAGTCCAATATAGCGGCCTGTCATTAGACAAAAAAACTCTTATCAGATCCCTGGAAAGAAAAAAGCAAGATCTGCTGCAAAAGGAAGAAGCAACATGGAGGTTAAAAAGCAGAGCAACTTGGCTAAAGGAGGGTGATCGAAATACAAGGTTTTTTCACAACTTCGCCAATGCACGCAGAGCAAAGAACTCAATATGGAAGATTGAGGATGGCAATGGAGGTTTTCTCTTCTCCCAACAGGAAATATCTGTTGAAGCCACTAGATTCTTCAAAGAACAATATAAAAGACAAAGAAGTGATCTAAATGACATGCTGTGGGCCGTGAACCTGTTACCGGTTATGTTCGATGAAAATGCAAATGTGGAGTTTTTCAGGCCTATCACGGAGGAGGAGCTGTTCGATACTATCAAGAGTTTCAAAAAAGATAAAAGTCCAGGGCCAGATGGTTGGCCGATAGAATTTTTCTCACACTTCTATGATCTGTTCAAAAACGACATGTTGCGCATGGTGGAGGCCTCTCGCATCTCAGGAAACATTAATGGTGCTTTATCCGCCACCTTTATTGCCCTTATTCCCAAAAAAGACAAATCAACATCTTTTGGGGATTTCAGGCCGATCGCCTTATGCAACACTCTCTACAAGATTATTTCTAAGATAATCGCGGAAAGAATGAAGATAGTCCTAAATTCCTTCATTACAAAGGAACAGCATGCATTCCTAAAGGACAGACTCATCCTGGATGCCGTAGCTATGGCACAGGAAGGTCTCTTCTCTATCTGCTCCAAAAATATTGACGTTGTTGCTCTCAAGATAGATCTAAAAAAGGCTTTCCACTGTGTGGATTGGGGCTTTCTCAGAATCCTTCTTGCAAGAATTGGTTTAAGGACTCAAGGAATAAGTTGGATTATGGCATGCGTTGAAAGTGCAAATTTTTCAGTCATCATAAATGGCGCCCCATCAACTTTCTTCCAAGTGGAGAGGGGGCTTCACCAGGGATGCCCTCTATCCCCTCTCCTTTTCATTCTGGTGATGAATTCTCTTAGCTCCCAGATTAATTTAACAGTAGCTGAAGGAAGGTGTAGACCGATTAAGATGTGCAGGGACATTTCACTTTCTCACAATCTTTTTGTAGATGATATTCTAATTTTTGCAATGTTATGCAAATCTACATGGGCTTGTCTTTATGTGATTTTTCAGAAATTTCAATCTGCCACGGGCTTGACTATAAACAAAGGGAAATCTGTGCTGTATCACAATGGAACTAATCTTGCAATAGCACAATGGATTGCAGAACGTTTTGGAATTAATATCGCACTGATAAAGGATGGCTTCACATATTTGGGGTTCCGATTAAAAGCAAATGGATACCGCATTCGAGACTGGCATTGGCTGATTGACCGCTTCTACAACAAAATTTCTTGTTGGGAATTGCGATTTCTGTCCCTGGCAGGCAGATTTATTTTGGTACAGGTCGTGCTTTCCCAGCTTGCGGTTTATTGGGGTCACCTATTCCTTCTCCCGGTAGCTGTCACAAAAAAAATGAAATCCCTGGCTGCAAATTTCCTGTGGGGCGGTCGTTCATACCAGTCCAAGTATCACCTTGTGAAGATGGACTCCATCTCAAGACCGAGAAAGGTGGGCGGTTGGGGCCTCCTGAACTTGAAGTATTTCGGTAAAGCACTTCTCTGCAAATCTCTCCACAGAGGCATATATGGCAAAAGTCCGTGGAGCTCTTTCATCAATCAAAAATATCTCAAAGGTCGGAACATGGCATACTGGTACAGAAGGTCATCTTTAGGCATCAAAACAGGCTCCTCAATTTGGCTAAGCTTCAGAAAGATTCAGTCTTTTTTTATGGAAAATTTAAGGTGGACAATCTTTTCTGGTTCGAGTGTTCTCATTGGTATCGATCCTACACAGCACAAGCTAGAGTCCATGATCCCCCCAGCCTTACTTTCCTTCTTCCACTCAAAGGGCCTTTTTACCTGGAATAAGCTTATAGACTCATGGTCCTCACAGAAGCCAATATGGAAAAATGAACTTCAATTAGCTTTACCCCTCCCCCTCCGCCCCCTATGGCTTTCAACTATCAACGGTTTCTCAAACAAAGGTAACATTCAATCGGGTACAAAGGACGAATTGATCTGGTCGCTTGAGAAACCCTCCCAACCTGTTACCGTCAGAAACCTTTATTCAGTCCTCTCATCCGACCTTCCACCATCCTCCCCTACCTTCCCCTCTAAATTCTGGAAAGCTCCCTGCCCTCTTAAGACGATCCTCTTCTCATGGCTACTCTTCTCTAATAAGAACCTCACCTGGGAGGTTCTCCAAAATAAAGGATGGCAGGGCCCTGGCAGGTGTCAACTGTGCTTATCTGAAGCTGAATCAAACACTCATATGTTCTTCGAGTGTGCCGCTTCCTCTTCAATCTGGTATGAGCTTTCTTTGATTTTTGGTTTTTCTCACCGGACTTTTTCCTCTGTACAGGATGGTTTCTTCTGGTGGAGTGCCCAGCGCCCCTCCTGGCGTGCTCTTTTCATCCTCACTTGCTGGTCCATTTGGAAATGGAGGAATGGACGTATCTTCCAGAACAACTGTCAGCCCCTTGACTCCATTTTGACCTTAATTACGGGGTCCATGCCTTCCCTGGACTAAGCAGGCTCTTTTTTGGCAGCACTGTCTCTCTGATAGATCAATAAGTTTTATGTTCAAGCTCTATACAGATCATGTAGATCCACAGCTTCTTTTGTGCCCCCTCCTGGGGTCCCATAATGTGTTTTCTTCCTTATGTTATAGACTATCTGCTATATTACATTTTGATGGCTACATCTGAACTCAATTCGCTCATATTGGGGAACTATGTGTCTTCCCCATTCAAAATGATCTGTCTATTTCGGCTGAGGCTTTTGAACTCCCATGTATAATGATCTTTATATCTCCTTAATATAATCTATATCGCTTTTTCTCTCTGAAAAAAAAGGTTTTGTAACAATTTTAGAGGTCCTGGGTTTTACATGATTTTATGAAAAGTATTTTATGAAAAGTATTTTTTTTGTATCTGCATATTTCCATATTAATAAAAAAGAGTAAAGCATTGTTGTGAGTAAATATGTGTTTTTTTGGTTTTTTATTTTCTAACTAAATTTTTTCTTGTAAATATTTCCTAATGTAAAAATCTTATATTTATTGTAAGTATATATTTCTTTCTATTTTATATTTCTCACATTTCACCTTTATAATATATATTTTATTTATTTTATAAAATATATTAAAATAAACTATTCCATAAAATATCTACGACAATTTGCAAATCATCAAAGTATTCTTTCATACCACTATTTTAAGATTTATCCAGCTATCCCTCTAATTCACATGTTAACGTTGGTTCTTAATTTTGTGATCCATTAATGATACGCTACTTTTTCCACTTCCATCTCCTCCTCCCTTCGATATTGAATTATAAAAAATATTTTGAAATAAAGGTATATTATTTTATAATTATATAATATTTTAATCGTTAATATCATATTGTTTATTTATAATAGTATTATTTATTATATAATTTACATAATAATTTAATTTAAAGGTTAGTTTATTTGGTGGAGTTTTATTGTTCAGTATTTTATTAGTTGAGCGGCTATTGAATCAAATTTTTTTAGATATTTTAGGGATTATATTTTATTTATATATTTGTAAAATAGATTTTTTGAGTTAATCTACCTAGATTTTCGAATAAATGTAATGACCACCCAATATCCATAAACTACTCTTAAAATAAATATAAAATATAAAATAAATATTACAACTTTGTTTCACCCAACATCACTCTTTCGCTCTGCCGAGTGGAAAAACCTTTTACAAACGTTACTCCGTCACTTACTTTCTTCTTCTTCTTTTTTTTTTTTTTTTCCTTTCATGAAAAAGAAATATAATGACAAATATTACATTATTTGCTGAGAAAATAAGTCTAATAAAAAACTTAATTTGCAGATTAGTCGGAACCAAAAATTGATCCTCAATATGACCTAAAATACTGTATGTACAGCATTATGCATAGGATGGAGATACTACAGCTTCAATAGGACAAGGGTGGCAAAAATCCGATACATCTTTGTTCCAGAAATAATATTGGATCACTTTAACCTAGGGAAGTCGGGCTCTCTATCACTCGATCCCAATTAAAAGACATTCCGGTCCTACGCCACCATCACGTGTTCTCCCTGGTTCTCAAGTGCAAATGTAAAGGGAATTTACTATGGTTTCTTACCTTAGGTTACTAGCAATCAACATTCCCATTCCCTTAACACGCAGAAAGAACAATCCGTAATATCAAATGGTGTATAGGCTTCAAAGAAAAGACTAGGATTTTAACAAAACTTTTACTTAGGTTGTAAGAAGAATGCTTTCAAAATATTTTGCATAACAATATAAAAAATGAAGATATCAATATTTCCTCCCTCGTGTTTGGGCTATAAATTTTAATGTGAATGTGAGAATACTGCTTGTATATATATTCATTAAAATTTTCTCTAGTTTCCTATGAATAAATAAATGTTTTGTTCATAAATATTAATTGGTTCGTTTTATAAATATTTTGAGGTATATATAATTTTATAGTATGGAATTTTAATTATATTTAATAGTATTTATTTTAAAAAAAAGAATTGAAAAGATTTTTTTAATATTGTTTTTTTTTTTAATTTATTTTTTTAAAGGTTTGGAAATTTTGTAGCTAGGGTTCTTCTCAAGGTATCTTTGGTCTTAGCTTCTTTTTGTATTCATAAGAGTGGAGAAAGTTGTCTCTTATTCTCTTTTCGCAATGTAGCATCTAATGATGCCAAGCCAAGAGGCAACAGAATGAAGATGAGAGAAAACAATCTTTCAACAATCACTCTGCAAACATCAACACACCCCCTTGCAATTCCACTTGGCAGGTGCATTGTGGCAAGCTAGAAGATCTAGTTGTTGTTTGTCAAAAGCAGCCAAAGACCTTAAATTCGAAATAAAATCTTAGAGCACTACATCCAATTCATGCAATATCGTGGTCTAATAGGGAAACTTTCGGGCTTCTAGCCCATGAAACGTACTCTCATCAATTGGTTTCAAAACAAATGGAAGCCTAAAAGAAAAATAGATCTAGCATTGCGGGCCAAAGGCTTCTTCATTGTGATCTTTGCTACTATGGAGGACTTAACACAAGTATTTCATCGCAGTTCATATTTCTTTAATTTCACAGGACTTAACCTCTGTCTCTAGACTGAATGCTTTTGCCTAGAGAAAGACTATACTTGTTATCATTTGGATTAGACTATATAATCTACTAAGGGAATTCTAGGAGGAAGAAACCCTAGAGGGTATAGGCAACACCCTTGGTCACTTTTTCAAATATTTTGAAGTTGCCAAAAAAAGCAAATATACATTTTATGCATGGATATGTGTCTACATGGATATCTCTTAGCCTCTTCGAGCCTCCATTGATTTCTATTTCAAAGGCGAGCTCTTGCAACATCTATTGGACTATAAATGCATCCCTTCCACTCTTGGCATTGCCTTGAATATGTTCATCTCTTCAAAGAATGCCCTCTTAACATCGTGGCAATGCAACAACCTAAGGACCCACCCACGGATTAAGAAGACTTCACCTTAGTCAATTCTAATCCCAAGCATGCAAAGGCTTTAGCTACTTTTGAAACTGTTCCAAGAGTTCAAAACGAGAACAATTTCAAATCCCTTGCTGGCACATCCTCTTATGCATCTCTGGTGACACAAGAACCTCCTTAACGAGATCTAGATGCGCCCAATATTAGATCACACTAAGAGGACTCAACAATGCCTACAAGCTCATTCATTGCTTTTGGTCCCCGCCAATCAATGCCCCCTACCAATCCTAATATTTTGATGATAGAGGTGCTCTCTCAAGATATTCTAGATGGAGGTGAGGATATCGGACTAGATTCTTTAGATCTGCAAGCAATGGACACTGACTGGAAAAATAAGGTTCCTAAGGCCATTCCTAAACATTAGGTCTATATCTTAAAGAAAACATTCTTTAAAGCTAAGACCAAGCTGCACTTAGAAAAGACACACCCTAGCCATTCTCCCAACAATCTTGCGGCCAGTCTTCAAAATCGCAAAGACCAACATAAACCTTTTAAAGAAGATAAGTGCAGAGGTAGGCATAAAAAATAGTAGCACTTGCAAGAATTGGGTGAATTCTTGATCAATTTAGGAGGAATTACTCTGATGACTAAGGCCTTTGCATCAACTCCCCCTTCTACTAAATGAAAATCATCTCATGGAGCATAAGGGACCTAAATTTATTATGTCAGCAAAGGCTTCTTTAGATAGTTCTTCACCAAGATAAACCTAAAATAATGATTATTCAGGAAACAAAATGCTCTTAGGAAAGAATCTCCTCTATTATCTCCAAATGTTGCAAAGGAGCCTAAATCCTAGCCATTGATGCAAACAGTCAAGCAAGAGGTCTAGCTATATGTTGGCATCTTAAAGAGGTTTTCTCATGGATTTTTGGGGAAAAACAGAGTTTTAACAGTCAAATTTATAATTTTAGACTTAGATCAAGAGGGATATATATCCAATGTCTATGGACCGCACATTGTGGATGAAAGATTATAATTCATTCGTGTTCTAAAGAGACTAGGTTGGATGTTGAAAGATCTCCCCTGTATAATTGGGGGAGTCTTTAATGTGATAAAATCTCTCCCAGAGAAAAATAGAGGTATTCGAAGGTTCGATCAAGAGGTAGATCAATTCAATGAGGCCATGCATGTCTTGAAACTAGTGGATCTATAGATCATCGGTGACACTTTCACCTGGAACAACCTACATAAAGGAAAACCCTATGTTGCCTCTAGACAAGATCACTTCCTTATTTCTAATAATATGATGGAATATGATTTCTTTTTAGAAGCTTCCATCCTTCCCTAAAAAGGCTCCGATCACAGACTCATTTATCTCATATCTGATGCAGTTCGTAGCTTCAAGGATAACCCTATAGAGTTCTTCACTGCCCCCTCTATATAATCTTTCATGTTCTATCTTTGGATTATACCTCTAAGGGTTTTTCTTTCTGTTTATCTAGTTAGTATGAGACTCTATATTAAGAGATACTCTAGCTACTTTCCAAACTTTAAATCAAAGGCAATTTGGTTTCCCATAGTCTTGGCCTGTAGATGATATCAAATCAAATGATACTCTATGTTGTTGTGTTTGGTTCAATATGGAATCTGAGATTCCTAGCCAACTTAATTGTAAAAATATTGTCAACAAGAAAAAGAGTAGAACTCATTTGTTTCTCCTAAAAATCTTGAAATATTTTCCTGAACCACACAATCTCCTTTTGTACTTCTACACATCCCACATATTCTACCTTTATTATAAAATCTGTTAAGACTAACTATTTGTGTAACCTACGATACACATCCAAGACTCATAAAATAACCCAAAACCAACCTTCCATTTTCTTTGTCTCCAATCAAACTAACATCATTTATCCATGAATATTTAAATAAATGCAAAGTATTAACTTCGTTTCAATTACTTCATAACTCTTTTGACAACATACCAATATCCACGAGGGGGTCAGGGACCACGTTTCACACCAATATCATCATTGGTAGGCTTTCTTACCTTGCGTTACTTAACTTACGCATGTCATCAACACTAACGGACATTACTTGACGGAATGGTAAACAGTTAACGCCCGTTATATGCTGTTCAATGTGGTTGACGGAAGGCTGAACTGTTAACGCCCTTTATGCTCTGTTAACGTCAAGGCAGTTTTGACTCTGGATGCACATTACTCCCATCAAAGCTGTGGCAAATCTTTGAACGTTGAAACAACGAATTAGAGTGCAATGACGGAGAACGAAGATTTACGTGAAGTGACAGGAAGTAGCAAGTACTAAGTACGTGTGGCAATTGCATGGAAACGTAGTCTTCTGCATGGAACTAGTAGTCTAGAAGGTTTTGAGGTCGAGTTTTTGAACCTGGAGTTCAGGGTTATAGCTGTTAAATTTTGGGATTTGGGTGTGTTGTGGGTTTTTGATTGGTATTAAATTAATTTTTACCCATAAAATTATTTTTTTATTTTTTTTACCAAATTGGGGTGAATTTATTACAACTACAGGATCAATAATAATAATTATGTTTTTGGTAATAATAATAATAAAGATAACTCTAATTTTATTTATGTTAGTTTTGTTTTCGATAAGTTAAACTGTGCATCATTTAAATTTAAATTTTATGTATTACAAAATTTATTTAGTCCATTTTAAATTGATTTAATGGTAGAAAAATAAATGCTTAATATTTTAAATTCATTCAAAGTTTGACGTTTTAAAATACAGAATTCCACGAAAGAAAGAAAGATTGCCGGGCCGTAACTTGCTCGCCTTTCCACGGAAAGGAAATTTTAGGGAAGAAAGAAGAGTAGTGGAGGAATCGTCTAGACGGTCAAAAGTGGTTGGAATTCAGGTAAAATTTTCAAAAAGTCTTGTAGAGGCAGTGTTTGAATAGTATTTTTGATGGTGGAAATGGATTCAGCACCATCAAAAATGCCTAGTACACCTAAAATTTTGAAGTTTAAGAACTATAACTTGGATTTACAAAAATCCTCACTAGATTTTCTCTAAATATAACTGGAATTTTTATAACTTTCGAGGCAACTCCTCCACTTATTAGACTAGGCGAAAAAAGAAAGATGGCCATAGACGTAACTTGCTCGCCTTTCAATGAAAGAGAAAATTTTAAGCAAAGAAGGTTCTGGAAGTTTCGACAGCATTCTGGAATTTGCAAACCAGGGCTGTCGGTGGAGTCCTCCGTCACTTGTGAGAAAATTGCCGTTAACGTGAATAACGTTCTCTTTAACATCACCCAATCCAACACAAAATAAGGCTCTGAATCAATCAGTAATACGGACTCCAAATCTAGCCAGTGGCCACATACGAAAATATGAAAACTGTGTTTTTAAATTCATTGGCTTCCCTGAGCTTCGAACGCTCGACCTCAGAAACTGCTGCTCTGCTCTGTACGTTCTATGCACAAAAATAGAAGACCCTTCCATGCAATTCCCACACGTATTTAGTACTTGCTACCGTCACCTATAAGATTATTGAGTGTTCTACATACATTAATGTTAGAAGGGTTTTTTTTTTTTTCAGAGAGAAATCCATATATATGGCTGAAGCCCTCAGATTACAATATGGCCGAAGCCAGTCAGAATACGGCCGAAGCCAACCCTGCCTCCATTAATGTTGAAGGTTAGTAACTAAAATACCACAAAATTCTAAATACTTGAGGATTAAATTTTAATGAATATTTAAAGTGAGATAGAAAGCACAAGAAAAGTATTTTGAGCAGACAAATGTCAGAAAAGAAGGTATTAATATGGGTAAATGTTGTATATTCTTTTTTACATGTTCATAATTTTAATATTCTTTTTATAAATGTGAATTAGAAATATTAAAGATATATAAAATTAAATTGAAGAGTTGTAAAAATTTATGGTAATAAGTTGTTTAAGAGTTAAAAAATGACTATTTTAATGATATATTTCTCAATATTTACTTACTAGTATTTGCACTGGCAAAGAACTATGAATAATATGTTTGGTTTTTGCACACATAGATGGAGAGGTAAGGTGTCACATGTAAAATAGTTGAAGTTTTTACATTGTCACTGTTAGGCTACCGTTTGAAGTTCATACTTGTGTATATTCATACGTGTGTACATTGAGTTCAATTATGGTGGTTTTGTTTTATTCAAATTTCCAGTGAATGTGCATACAGTTTGATTGGGCAGCAAAGGAAAAAATCCTAGCCAGTAGTGAAATTTCTACAGAAGCTTATCATATGAGACCCAACTTCAACTATATGTTTACATATCCTAGCTCGCTGTGAAATTCATGCAGAAGCTTATCATACGAGACCGGTACAACTTCAACAATATCTTTACATATCCTAGCTAGCAGTGAAATTTGTGCAGAAGCTTATTATACGAGACCGGTGCAACTTCAACAATATCTTTACATTAATGATTTATTGGAAGATAAAATGATGTTAGATGGAATGAAGCTAGGCTTTCAGTTCCATATTTTAAGCTCAAGGCTTTATTTGTTAGTCACCTTTACAACATGATGCAAAAACAATTTTTTTTACCATGAAAATTGTAGAGGAAATTTTGATCCAAAATGGATTTTGGATAGACTCCTAAGTCTAAGTATTCCTCACCGAGGAAAAATGAAAGTCGAAGGAAGTTCCTGGAACTAGCCCCATTGCAGAGATCATATCATTCTAAATCTACAGCAATTTGAATGGGCCAAAACTGACTTAGGATGCAGAAGTTATTATAAAATGAAGCTGCTTATATCCCTTGTAAAAAGGAGAAAAATCCACTAATAATGGAACCCAAAAACATGAAGAAAACCATGAAATCGAGCCTATCGGAGGCACAAACTTATATATATGTGTGTGTGTGTGTTTACATTATCGGCGGCATAAACATATATATATATGGGTCATATACACTATCGGCGGCATAAACCCATATTAACACTATCGGGGGCCAAAACCCATACATATATGTATTCAACACTATCGGCGGTAAAAAACATAGGTATAGTGGAATACACTATCGAAGCGGGAAAGCTTTTATATATATGGCACATATATATATTGGCGACAATGTAATCGGCGGGTTCGGTTATAGGCCATCACCCCAAAACCCCCGACTGCGATATATGTCGTGGATCTGATGGTCCGATTGCAACATGGTTCAATGCAAGATCACATCCGCATATGTATCGAATCAACGTGTGTCATAAGGGAAGACCCCCGGGTCGTAGCTCTGCGATATGCCGATATGCGATCAGCGATAATGCCAATGAAAAGGGGCCGATAGCGATACGTTGATATCACCGATCGGCGATCGGTGAACCCCGGTGCCAGAGCCAATATACATTACGATTGCGATATACAATCAAACCCGAACCCGATGGGGATCATACCTGCGATTGCATAAAATTTGAAGTCTGGGCTAAAGGCTCATGATGTGTTTTCATGAGTTTCGCTTGTGTTTTCCGTTATAATGTCTATTTGGGGATTTATGCCAGAGGAAGGCGAAACGACCGGGTTTCCCATGCCCGTCGATTTAGTCCAATTGGAAAACGGATTCTTTGGTAAAACAATCGGTCTTCCACGCCTTGGGAAGGTAACCAAATGATTAATAAAACAACAGAAAACATAGCTAACTCTCGGAGGCTGAGAGAGACACAGAAAACACAGAGAAGGAGGATTCTCGGAGGTGCAGGTAGAGGAATGCTCAGGGAGAGCTCAAAGAAGCTCAGGAAGCCTAGAGATGCTTCGGTGAATGCGTAGGCAAAGTAGAGAGGCTGCGAAATCCATGGGAAGGCCCAACGAACTCTCGGAGGCTCAACAGATGCGCAGAGGGAGCTCCAGAAGCACAGAGGTGCTCAAATGCTGAGCGTAAGCTCAGAGAAGATAGTCTACATAGTAAGGATGCTCGGTGTAGAGTAAGAGGAGCTTGGAGAGGCTTGAAAGCTCAAACACAAAAGAAGGCATTTTCCAGAAACAGTATAGAGATCAAATGAGGGCTGGTGTCAGAGAGGCCAGAAGCTCAAGAAGGTCAGAGCATTGACTGAAGCAATTATTCCAGAGAAGCCTAGATTTGTCAATAGAGCATGGACAACCAGCGGGGTAAGATGGCATTCTAAGCCCATTGGTTCAGTTGTAAACTAATGGAGTTAATTGTAGCACTTGTAAAAGAATTGAAGCCATAATCCCAAAGAGCCAAGTGAAATTGACAAGAGCTCATTGAGACGTAGCCCACAAGAGTTTTGGGTGAACTCCTCATTAAATTGTTGTCTTATGTGTATTGTTTTACTACTGCATTATTCATTGTTATATGCATTTAGTATATGTTCAAGCACATTTAAATATCAACATGCACAACAGATTTTAAAGCACATAAACAACCAACAATAAATACAAGCATATACCTATACTTTCAAGCATTTCTTAATTCCGCATTGGTTAGTCATTAAAGACTTGGGAATATTCAAGCTTTGGAAATGGGAGAGGTTCTTGTAAGCTAGACAAGAAGCCTAAGAGCTCCATTTTCAGATCAGGTGGTATTAGAGCTTAAGATTGATTAACCCCACCTTCAAGGAAGATTATATTAGAATTCTCGATTGAGAAAGCAAAGATTGCTTGTATGAAAGGTGTTTGAACAGCAAGAGGTTGATTGTATGCTTGTTTGCAAACTAACTATTGTTTGAAATTGCAGAGGTGAAGGGAAATCTATTGATAGCTCAGTCCAAGAAGGACAAGAAGGAGAAGGGCTAAAGGCCTTCTTCTATCCCCAAAGGACCTCAAGGCAATCCAAAGCACAAAAGGTTTGTTGTAACAGGTTGCTTAAATAAGCTCTTTATTTATCTTGTTGAAGTTTTTTTGTTCATTGGCATAATGACAACTTCTACAAGTGGGTCCTCAAATTCTGCTCTCTTCACAAGACTCTTTAATGAAGACATGAAGCAAGAATTATCCACCATGATGAATATGGTGGGAGAAATGTATGAGGATGGAAGGAAGAGTAGCATACTTAGAAAGCAGATGAATTTCATGAAGGAAGAGAAGCAATTGTTTGCTGACAGACTGCAGGAAATGGAGAGACAACTTCATATTGCAAATATGAACCTGAAAAGGATGCATGAGTTGGAGTCATAGCTCTTTGTTGCCAAAGAAGCCTTAGTCAAGTATCATCTTGAAGAAGAGGTAAGCCATTCCGGTTTGTCTTCAAATTCTTCTAAGAATGCTCATATTGGTTCTTTTGAAAAGCATACTAAAGGCATAGGTTCCAAGATAATGTCCAATATGGGCTATGAAGGCAAGGGCTTGGGAAAGCATGAATAAGGTATTATTGAACCAATAATGGTTGAGGAAAGGCCTAAATATTTGGGTCTTGGCTATGGACAGTCTTATGGAGAGAATTCCAAAGATGCCATGAAAGCCATTGAAACAGTCCCAAGAAGGAGTTTCATTTCATGTCCTCTACTTTAGAAGCGTGAAGGTTGTTTCCAAGAGGAAGACAATAGCTTGAAACATCAATTGCAGGGTGTAGGTGTTCATAAGCACATTCTTGAACCAGAGAGTTGGGGAGACTCTAACAACCTTGAAGAGTTTGATGGTGTTCCAAAGGGAGCCACTACTTCATTTGCTTCACCTCCTCATGAAGGCAATAAAGGTGAAAGAGGCAAGTATAAATCTAGTTCTAATTATATTCCTTTTGATTTTGCAAAAGAATGATAAATTTCCACATAAGTATGAGGAAAGAGTTGCATGTTCCTTTTGTGGTTGGGATAACCATGATGTTCCTAGATGTTGGAAGAGAATGGCCGGATACAGGAAGTAGAAGAAGGAAAAGAAGCAAGCAGCCAAAGGTCCATTAGACAAGGCAAATCATGCTGCCAAGAGGATGCACATGTAGTGCACTTATTGCCATAAGCAAGGGCATCTTGCTGAAAGGTGTTGGACTCTGAATCCAGCAATGCTTCCACTAAAGCTGAGGGAGAAGGTGGAAAGAGAAGATGGCAGAATGGAAAGGAAGATTCCATGACTGATGTGTCTCAGAATGATTCACATATTGATGTTGATGTGCAGACAAAGGGAGGACCTTTCAAATGGATTGGTAAGAAATGGTTAGATTTCTTATCCAATTAAAGATTGCATGTCTATTGATGCATCTGTTTGCATTTCTTTGTTGATGGAATGTAAGTTGTAGGTTTATACCAAAATGGTGAATGGAAAAATTTGAGTAGGAGGCTCACTTTGTTGTGGCAACATTATGTTCATTTTAGCTTCTAAAGTACAGTGTACTTAAGCGAAAGTTGAAGGATGAAATGCATGCATGAGCATGAGATGCATGAACACAGGGATGTTGAGGCTTTCCTTGTATTTGGACATGTATGCGTGATTAAATTGCAGGGTTGATTGCTTTGACATACATGTGATGTTGACTTGAGAGAAGTTAACTTGGTCTCCAAAATGGAGATAATGAAGTGTTTCATCTTTAAAAAAAAAGAGTCCAAATGGTATTTTTCTACATGCTTGACTTGAAGGGTCATTTGTTTTTAAAGGCATGTTTTGTGGGCTTGCTGTCTAGTCCATCATTTGTATGCAGATGAAAGACATAGAGGTGTTCACAAGATGTGAAATTTGTTCCTTTGTTGGAGCAGGAGTTTAGTCCATCCAGTTGTTGTCTGTATGCTTGTTGTTGTTAACAGTTGTTGTTGGCAGCTTGTCAAACAGGTACAAATGATAGTTTTGTGGAGCAGATGTACTTCACATTTGTTTGAGCCACCTTGGATCAATGATCAAGGAAAAGAAGCTCAAAACTACCTTCTATGACCGTTTTAGCAGAAGTTCTGCAGGAAGGCAATGAGGAAGACAGTTCTTCCCAAGAAGACCAGCCCATCCAAGAAGGGAAGTGGTTAGAAACTTTGGTTCAGAGGCACTATGCAAAGGCAAGTGTAGGGAGCCTGAAAGAAGACGGTGAGTCACTCTCGTTTACTGTTCAGATCAGTATGTCAGTTTTTTGGAGACCAAAAGTTTTTTTAGTGGGGAGAAATGATCCAAAATGGATTTTGGATAGACTCCTAAGTCTAAGTATTCCTCACTGAGGAAAAATGAAAGTCCAAGGAAGTTCCTAGAACTAGCCCCATTGCAGAGATCATCTCATTCTGAATCTACTGCAATTTGAATGGGCCAAAACTGACTTAGGATGCAGAAGTTATTATAAAATGAAGTTGCTTATATCCCTTGTAAAAAGGAGCAAAATCCACTAATAATGGGACCTAAAAACATGAAGAAAACCATGAAGTCAAGCCTATATGTGTGTGTGTGTGTGTGTTTACATTATCGGCGGCATATATATATATATATATATATATATATATATATATTGGTTATATACACTATCGGCAGCATAAACCCATATTAACACTATCTGGAGCTATCAAAGGATGCGTTTAACACTATCGAGGGCCAAAACCCATACATATATGCATTCAACACTATCGGCAATAAAAAACATAGGTATAGTGGAATACACTATCGGAGTGGGAAAGATTTTATATATATCGACACATATATATATCAGCAACAATGTAATTGGCGAGTTCGGTTATAGGCCATCACCCCAAAACCCCCGACTGCGATGTATGTTGCGGACCCGATGGTCCGATTGCAACATGGTTCAATGCAATATCACATAGGATCGGCGTGTGTCATAAGGGAAGACCCCCGAGCCGTAGCTCTGCGATACGCTGATATGCGGTCAACGATAGCGCCAATGAAAAGGGGTCGATAGCGATACGCCGATATCACCGATCAATGCAAACCCCCGATGCCAGGGCCAATATACATTGCGATTGCGATATGTGATTAGACCCGGACCCGATGGGGATCATCTGCGCAATTGCATAAAATTTGAAGTCCGGGCTAAAGGCTCATGATGTGTTTTCATGAGTTTCGCCTGTGTTTTCCGTTATAATGTTTATTTGGGTATTTATGCCAGAGGAAGGCGAAACGACCGGGTTTCCCATGCCCGCCAGTTTAGTCTAATTGGAAAACGACTTCTTTGGTAAAACGATTGGTCTTCCATGCCTTGGGAAGGTAACCAAATGATTAATAAAACAACAGAAAACACAGTTAACTCTCGGAGGCCGAGAGAGACACAGAAAGCATAGAGAAGGAGGATTCTTAGAGGCACAGGCAGAGGAATGCTCAGGGAGAGCTTAGAGAAGCTCGGGAAGCCCAGAGATGCTTCGGTGAATATGTAGGTAGAGTAGAGAGGCTGCGAAATCCATGGGAATGCCTAGCAAACTCTCGGAGGCTCAACAGATGCGCAGAGGGAGCTCCAGAAGCATAGAGGTTCTCGAATGCTGAGCGTAAGCTCAGAGAAGATAGTCTACATAGTAAGGATGCTCGGTGTAGAGTAAGAGGAGCTTGGAGAGGCTTGAAAGCTCAAAAAGCCACTAGAGGTTAGGAAGGCCAAGCGAGAGGGCAAAGAGCAAAGCCACCTGAGGTTGTGGGTGATGAAGCTATAGTGAAATTGCAGAACAGCAAGAGATCAGATGGTCTAGCTGTTGCTGGTGTCTGAGGTGCGTAAACACAGAAGAAGGCATTTTCCAGAGATAGTATAGAGATCTGAGGGAGTCAGAGAGGCCAAAAGCTCAAGAAGCTCAGAGCACTAACTGAAGGAATTATTCCAGAGAAGCCTAGATCTATTAGCAGAGCATGGATAACCAGCAGGGTAAGATGGCATTCTAAGCCCATTGGTTCAGTTGTAAACTAATGGAGTTAAGTGTAGCACTTGTAAAAGAATTGAAGCCATAATCCCAAAGAGCCAAGTCAAATTGACAAGAGCTCATGGAGACGTAGCCCACAAGAGTTTTGGGTGAACTCCTCATTAAATTGTTGTCTTATGTGTATTGTTTTATTGCTGCATTATTCATTGTTATATGCATTTAGTATATGTTCAAGCACATTTAAATATCAACATACATAGCAGATTTTAAAGCACATAAACAACCAACAATAAATACAAGCATATACCTATACTTGCAAGCATTTCTTAATTCCGCATTGCTTAATCATTAAATACTTGGGAATATTCAAGCCTTGGAAGTGGGAGAGGTTCTTGTAAGCTAGACAAGAAGCCTAAGAGCCCCATTTTCAAATCAAATTTAGAGGACATATAACTTCAAATAGTAATGGAAAAATGACAATGACTAGTATTTGAAAGCTAACTTCATATTTTAAACATCCTTTTAGAGAGAGAGAAGTAAAAATGTGTGATCTAGTACGAAGTTAATTAAAGAAAACATCTAAACACTGCAAATATACAAAGCTTTTAGAGTTTGTCCACAATCCACTGAAATTACATTCCTCTGTATTGATTTTTTTAATGCTTAGCATATTTGGAACAATTTATGTCAACGAAACATCAAAGCATGCCACGGGCATCCAATGAGTTGAGTAGATCAATAATGCTTCAACTACTTCAGAGCTAGAAATAAGATCACATCAAAGTGAATCATCTGCCATGGAGACCACTGAGCTCAAACCTATGAGGAACCAGATGGAGCAAAATGACAAAGATTCATGTTCCAATTTCCGGTTAATTCTTGTATCATTCAAGTCACAACATAAAAATAAATAAATAAATATATATATCTTACACCTCCCAAAGATGCCTTCTTATAATCAAGATCTTGAAACTAGAGATAAAGCAAACACTTGGAATTTATGTCAAAATTCAACAACAGACAAGTAGTGACAAAGAAATAAATTATAGTTTGAATTAAAAAGCTGCACTTCACCATGTTACCCTAGCATCAGAATTTCAACTCAACTTTGTCTATCATTCTGTTATAGTATGAAATAAGTCTTACAACTACCTGCATTGTTTAAAAGATTACTAATATCATATAAGGCTTGACATCTATATGCTATAACGAAACTGGGTTTTTTTATGTGGCTTCCATGAAACACTTACAAGAATATGAACATCAATATGATGGTTGTGAGCATGAACTTGCACCCAAAAACCATCCATATAGCTGACAAGGAGTATCAACATCAATATAATCCTTGTGAGCATGAATTTGCACCCGAAAACCATCCATATAATTGACAATAAACACTCCCAGCATCTGCAACAACAAATTCGTAATTTATATGAAGCCCAAAAAGAGATATGCATAGAACAATTTGATTGCAAGTATAAAAAAAAATTATGGGGACAACATAAGTAACCTATTTACTCACTTGAGGCAAGCTGGTTACAAAGAATGAAAAACCTTTTATTGGATTCCCATATATTGCTACCTTCTCAATTGGGTCAATCATGTTTGATAACATCATTGTTGTATTGGATGGAGTGTTGTATAAATATATAGCCATTGCTTGTATCAAGCTGAGGATTAACAATCAACGACATTCAATCAATTTCATTCTTTTATAATCGATCCATTGAGCGTACCATTACCTTTTCAACATTCCTAATCCATGTCTTTTCAACATTGTCAAGACATAGAACTTGTAATCCAACCATTACTCTCGAGTTTATCATAGATAATGTTGTGAGTTTTGAGTTCTTTGATTGTGGTCACACGAATAGGAACAAAACGAAAGCTATTGAAACAATACTAAACAAAACCATTAGATTCCAATCCCAATCTACCTAATCACTCCAATCAGCTTAACAAGTGGCCAAATAAATCATATTTAAATTTAATTTGTTATTCTTTGGTTTGAAACTAAAAACATATTCAAATGTTTTTTATATCATCTATTAGATCATGTATAAGATGAAATATTGGAAAAATTTAATGGACATGAGCGAAATCAACTGTTTGAAAGGTTGCAGTGTTTAATGAAACACACCGACATACATAGTATAAAATATGTCTAAAAAAACTCATAAAAAATATACCAAATGCAGAAAAAATGTCATTACATTGGAAGGAGTAAGTTGCAACAAAAACATTGACCATATGAAAATTGCAAAGGAAATATCTTCTTCTTTGGCAGGGTATTAACATTTCTGATCTCAAAGAAATTGGTTTGAATAGTTCTTTGAAGGGCATATCACAAAAGCTAAAATTGGGTGTCATACGTGATGGATAAAACTTCTTACTTGACTGTCTCAATCAACAGTCCAGTTGTGACTTAATACATTCTTATCAGGGTTGAACATGGTTCCATCTTGCATCAATAATACTGAATAGATAAAGCTCAGTGTGATACCTCATACACAAAAGTGTTGTAGTTTATTGTTTGAATCCATAATTACAATTGGTACTCATTCTTATCAGGATTGAGCATGGTTCCATAATCCATTTTGCATTTATAAGCATGAAGAGACCAGAGTCATTTCCAGCAAAACATGCACCATATCAAACCTGCAAAGGAAGTATTTTCTTCTTGGGGCATGATATTACCATTTTTTTGGCATGCAAATTTGGTGTGAATGGTCATCTAATGGTCAAATTGGAAAAGTTAGAACTGAATGTGACACCTCAGAGATAAAAATGATAATTGTTGGACATGGTTCCATCTTGCATAATTAAGGCCAAATCACAAAAGTTGAAATTGAGCATGATACCTCACATATAAAACTGATCAGGATTGAACATGGTTGCATGTTGCATTAATAATGAAGTAGCAAGAAAACATGGAGAATGTTGTCATTAGAAGAAATACATAGTCCTTTCATGGCTATATAGCAAAAGCTAAAACTGGCTGTGATATGTCAGAAATACATTCATGGTGTTGTGAAAGAATGCAGAATTAAGTACTCATAGTAATATTTGCAGCATATCCATGCAACAATATATTTTCAAGAAAGAGTAAACATGTGCATAGAACCCTCTTAATTACCATTTAAAGTGAAATGTATAGTAGAAGAGGTTCATTGGAAACACATTCAGATTAATGGGTGGATAAGAAAATTGTTGGGAATTATGCTCTATTCCATATCAATTTCCATACTATAATTGTTGGCTATCTTTGACATGAAAAATCATACACACATATTCTATTCAATCATGCAAATCTTTTTGGCAAATAGACAAGGAACCGGGGAAAGTAGGGTAGTAAAAATTTCCATGTATGGGACTTTTCTATATAAGTTACTGTAAAGAGAGTAAAATTTGATGAAACAACATGTATTGTTTGCTATAAAAGCATAAGCATGTAGCAGACTGGAAAAAAAAAACAATTGAAGTCCTTCAACCAAAGTGCATGTTGTTTTGTTTGTGTTTCCCTATAGGGAAAATGCCTAGTCTTAAATACAAGATGATGTGTGGCTTGTAAAACACCATTTGATATTTAGATTTGGGACATGATCAAGATAATATACTCGTAGTTGCCTGTTTTCATCCCTTTCATGTACATGGATGAGGAAATGCATGAAATCTTTAATCCTTTTAAGTAGTTGGAGAGTGGACGCATCCGATACATTGGAACAGTAAGAGAACGTAGTAAGTGTGTTTATATATCCAAAAGAGAAGCCTCTTGTTCATGTATATGATGGAAAATTGTGTAGATCTGAGAAACATATTGTGGATCCATCTGTTTGTGTAAGCGAAGGGAAAGCATGTAAGTGAACATGTATAAATTCATTAATTGAAAGGGCAAGCATAGAAGAAAAAATATGAGGAACCTTTTGAAAGTGAAATTATAGTAGAAATAGAATAGGTAAAAAAATTAGAGATTTGAAGGTGTTAACATGAGAGAATAGATAAAACATTTGCAAGTGAAATGCAAAGGAAGGAAAGTAAGAAAAAAGAGAAGTGCTTCAAGTAGTTTGATTCACAGATTTGGAGGCAAGGTATGTTTCTTCTTTTTTCCTGCAAAGTACGTAAGGATTTTCTTGCATGCGCGTGTAGCGTGTGAAGGAGAAAGCTGGAGAGATGCAAAGGTCATTCAACGTCCTAACTCTATATATGGATGTGAATGTTAGGCCCTGACGATCAATGTTGCCAATGTAGATTATTGCCTTTTTTAGTGTCATTCCTTGTGATTTATGGATTGTTAGGGCCCATGCCATGCAAAGGGGTATTTGTCTGCGAGAACCCCTTGTTACGGGGGAGATGGGTGCATAATTTGGATTTGACGCATGCCATTCTGGACCTTTGTAGTGCATGAAATCAACCACAACAAATGATGGGAGTCCTAGAGGATGAGAATCAGGTGCGTAATGAATAGCATAAACTTTCTCGAGCGAACCATTCATGATGCCTGCTTCAACCCACAGGTTGCTTATTAGAATGACACATTGACCAATCTAGAGAAGCACTTTTGCAACAAGTTGTTCATATTCTTGGTTGGAGGAGGGCGTTTTTTTCCTTTGCTCGACATAGTAGCAGAAAATCGGTAGGTTCAATTTCTTGAGCATAGTTTTATTGTGTAGCGCAAAAGTTGCATTAGTTGCATAGAGGTGCATAAAATTGGCGAATATTTCTAGCTCGTCTTCTAGAAGATTGGATTTTGAATGTGCCATGAGAAGTTTCCAATCATCCAATGTGGGGGTTGCATTACGAAGGTTGGAGAGGATTTGGCGAAATGAAATATACTCAGGACTTGTACCTTGCTGGCGAAATATTATGGAAAGCGTGACAACATTATCGAAGCTCCAATAAAGATAATTTCCACGAGACATGCCTACATACATTGGTGTATCTTTAATAGGTGGCAATTGTCTAAGTTCCCCCACAAGGATTATAGATCGACCACCAAATGGGTTTTTTATATTGGATGGGAAAACCTCTCGTAAACGTTCATCAATTTGAGCAAGCATTTTAGTACCAATGAATCTCATTGCATCAATGAGAACGTATTTACACGCTGAAGTTGTTCTTGAAGGTTTAGTAGGGATTGACCTTCCAAAAGTTGCACAGAGGAGACAGGGATGTGAAGTCTGGAGTGTATGGTTAGGGCATTTATGTGGAATGTTGCAACATCGGTTAGAGCAAGCAAGAGTAGTGGGTTTTTTCCATTGGTAGAGTTGGTTAGGAAGGAATTTTTGAGGCAATCAATTAGGAAAGACTTTTCGGTGCCAACAGTGCCTTGGATGAGCATCCTTAACGGTGTGGTGGAGCCATTATTGGAGAAGTGGGAGAAAATGATATTGAATTCCATGCGCTGGCTTAGGGACAAGGAGGAAAGGGAATGTGGATTTGGAGAGGGAATTTGGTGGAGTGTTGTGGAAGAGAGATTGAATTCTATGAAGCAAATGGTTGTTTCTTACAAGTGTGAAGGGATAAGAGAGTGGTCCCAATTATGGGTTGCATCAAAGTCACGATGGCCAAGCATGTCAAGCTCATCAAGGAGGATGTTGTTACCTGGGTGGAGTTGAGAGAGGAATTTCCATTGAGGTGTAATTAGGAATGACGCGCACAACCATGGAGGGAAAATGTGTTTCCATGATGATGTTTTCTAGTGGGAGGAGGATGACCGGGACCGTACAACTTCAATAAGAGGAAATGACTCAAGTGCATGAGGTCTTTGCATGTATGAGGTGATGAAGGGTGTTGTTGGAAGATGGCTATCCAAGTTGTTTGAAACACGTTTGAAAACTTTTTTTTTTGACATTGAGGGAGACAAAAGAAAATTTGCATTGGGTTTGTGGGATTTTTTGGAGCATGTGGCATGTTTCTTGTGCATCAAGGAGGATGTTGTTACCTGGGTGGAGTTGAGAGAGGAATTTCCATTGAGGTGTACCGAGGAACGACGCACACAACCATGGGAGGGAAAATGTGTTTCCATGGTGATGTTTTCCAGAGGGAGGAGGATGACTAGGACCGTGTGACTTCAATAAGAGGCAATGACTCAAGTGCATGAGGTCTTTGCATGTATGAGGTGATGAAGGGTGTTGTTGGAAGATGGGCATCCAAGTTGTTTGAAACACGTTTGAAAACCTTTTTTTTAACATTTAGGGAGACAAAAGAACAATTGCATTGGGTTAGTGGGAGTTTTTGGAGCACATGGCATGTTTTTTGTGCACCAATGTCCCTATCAACAACAAGTTCGTTCAGGATTTTTCGAACGCCAAACACAGTGTTATAGCTCCAAACCTCACTCTTGATGTTTGTGATGCTACACTCATGGCCTAGGGCAACCCCTCCTTCCAGACCTGGTCCAAAATTTAAAAAACAGTGTTTTATTCCCTATACGCGACATTGCCCTGAGCTAAACGCATGTGTACACGGGTCTGTGTATACACAACCCGCGTATATGTCTTAAAACACTTAAAAAATAAATCTCCTTAATTTCGGGTGGAGATCGTGGGTTTTACCTGCTGATTACCTATTAGTGCCCGTGGCCCAACTGTTCCCAATGACTTTCCAACTAAAAAACTACTTCGGGAGAAGTATAAAAAGGATTCAATAGGAAGGTCTAAGGGAGGAGAGAAGAGAGAGAAAGGTTACTATGCTGAGATTTCCCTTACCAGGTCTGAAGATCCTAGTGCTTCCTGCACTTCCCCCATTTACAGGAAACCCTTGTTTCCTTGTGTGATGATGTCTATCTACTACTTGAGATATCATGGAGTAAGTCATGGAAGGAGCTTGTTAAAGGCTTGAGACTGGACGAATCCGGAGGACGGTTCCGCTTGGAGCCTACGAAAGGACGAATCAGGTGAAATTATTCCTTTCTGTACTTTATTTGTCTATAATAAAATAAACACTTGTATTTGTTCTTGATATAAATCTTCTTCATGTTTATGATATCCAAGTTATGATTCATATATGAATGGTTGTTTAATTGCATAACTAACTACCTTTCAATATACTATGAAGTTGATTTCTTTATGATGTTTAGTCCATATACTGCTGTACTTTCTTGAATTGATTGTTTTACAAGTTGAAGGAGCAAAAGGAACTCTAAGAGGGTTTGGACCCTAGCAGTATCTTCTCAAACGAAGGACCCCCAGGTACGCCCCTTATTGTATAGTTTGCTTATATTAGCATTATGGTTGTATGGAATGTGTGTTTCTCTATATAGACAACCTCCGATCTGCTAGGGTATCAACCCAAGACCCTAGGGGAATTTATCCCTTAACAGAATTGGCGACTCCACTGGGGACAACAATATTGTTGTTCCTAGTTTGGGTTTATTCAAGCCAATCAGGGCTCAACTATCTGTTTGCTTGCTGTTACTATGTAGTTTGTTCCTGTAGGAACTTGAATTGTAAGTTTGATCAGTTTCTTCAGACTGTTTCTTGTTTTTTCTTGAAATCTTTTATATACACTGTTTTTCCTGTTTACAGAAGCATATATACACATGTTTCCTTAAGTTAACCCACGTATACGCAGGTTTCCTTAGGCTCAGTCGCGTATACACGCAGCTGTACATCAATACAGTCGCGTATATCTTGTAATTTTCAAGATTTTTCAAATCTTTTTGTTTCTGAAGGTCTGTCTACTGGTCTGGTTCAGTCCTGAACAGTTACTTTTCTGTGTCAGTCTTTAGTTTTACAGCAAGTATCTGATTTCAAATTCTCTCTGATTGTGGAAAGTGTTGGTCTTATTTGTTTTTCTTGCAAACGTCATCGTTTTTGCTTAAGCACACAAGATTTCTTGCTAGGAATCTTGGCTGCTCTGTGTTTTCAGGGTAGAAAGATTGATTTCAATCTTTGTGTCAAGTTTTGTTTTGGTGACTTTTTGGTTTGCATGTCAAAACTGTATCTTTATGACCATCTGCTTTTCTTGCTTTCTGAAAGTTGTTGGTTCACACTTTCTTGAAAGTTGTCTTTTCAATCTTTTGGTCTTTATTGCCAAGCTCTTGTTGCTGCTTTTTGATTGTTAAGAGCATTTTGAAACACATTTTTGTTGAGTTCTCACTTGTTTTGTGTTGCAATCTGGCAAAGTGTTTCATTACCTATTCTTCGGTCATAAAGTTTCAGTCTTGTTTAGAGCACTTTTGAAAAGTCATTTTTTGTTTTGTTTTTGAAGAAAACTTCTTGAAACTTGGTCTTGCTTTCTTGAACTTGGTTTTGATTTAGTTTCCTTTTAGTGAATGAAAGTGCATTTTTGTTTGTCTTGAAACTTGCTTTTAGTGTAGAGACGAAAATGAGCATTAGCAACTCATATTCCATCTAAACATTTTAAGTGGCAAATCATATTGATAAACAAGTTACTTTCATTTCTTGATTAGAGTAGTTTTGAGTTTTGCATTAGCATGTACTTGTTGCATTAGGATAAATTTTTGCATCTTTTTAGGCATCCATAGTTTTGTTAATTTTTGTGAGTGTGAAGCATGAGTAAAAGAAAAGAAAAGAATTTTTTTTTGCTTTCTTTGAAGTTCCTCTGAACCTAGTAGACATTTCTTTCATCAAAAAATGAAAACAAGTGCATTTGCATATAGTTTGGTTTTTATTAATTTCTTTTGCGTCAAAACACCACTAGTTTCACTTCCGCTTATCCCTTGACTTAAAGAACAACCCATTTAAAAACAAGCGCTAATTAAAATATACTAGAACTTTTTATAATTTTCAAGTTAGACACACCAACAAGTTTTAGGATATTTTAGGGCCTTGGATTAGGCGAGTGGAGAGATAACTCTCCAAGGCCATTTAAATTGTCAAACATAGGAGTCTAAATAGTGAGTGAAAATCCAATAGCAGGGAGACCAGGAAAGCTCTGGATCTGGGAGTTAAGCATGAGTGTTTTTGAAGATAGGGAAGAGAGATACCCCCTCTCTTACTTGTCGGATCTTACCTCAAGACTGTTCTGCCTGGCTTCTGACACGAGTTGGTAACCTTAGTTGCTACTCCTAGGGATCTACACAGGTGGCTGCGGAGGGGAATCCCGTGGCACCTAAGGTCGACGTTGTATCACTCTCAACGGTACTACTTGAGGGCACCCTTGTGAAGCTTGGGGGCTTGCACCGGCGCAGGCTTTTGTTAGGAGGTCAGCGTAACTTCCTATGTTACCTTCGCTGATAGGACTGGGCCGTCATTATCCCAGACTATCTTCAGAAAGCCCCTTACTTCACTTTCTTGTATTTTGGTGTTCGATCTTCATCACCCGGAGCGGAAATACTCAAAAGTTGTTTGACCGACTGATATCTCTTAGGGACTTTTTAGTGTGTGCTCTGTGCTCTTAGTTGGCCTAGCTTTCAATTTTTTGAGTCTCTAGTTAGATATTAATAAAAAATTCAAAGTGGCTGACCGATCACCCAGATAGTCTCGAAGACTTCGTGGTCTTTCACCACCAAGCTTAGAGCCTTCTCCTAGAAGGCATAGAGGTAATACTTCCAGTGGGTTTCACCCCGTGACAGCTGACGCATCGGGGATTGATCCTCCTCATAGGGACATTAGTGTTCAAAACAGGCCTGGTACTTCCGCGGAACAAGAGAGGAACACTCCAGTTCTTTCTTGAGTTCTTTTTCGACTAGAAGATAACATAGAAGTTTCAAGAGTCGTTAACGACTCCGAATTCTCCCTTACCTTCTAGCTATCTAGAAGTGTTACAATACGTTGGGTCTCCGACGCATAGATCGTCAAGTCCAGGTCATATTACGCACTTACCATCGATGGCTACTACTAGAAGCATGGATTCTACTACAAGTGCTACAACTATGCAGACTCCAACATTAGTACAAGGGGGAGGAACTATTTCCATCCCCTTTGCATCTTTATTTGGGTCTTTTGCTAGCACATCTTTAGTTGGGTCTACCTCCATTCCTTCTACGAGTGGAAATTCCCAAGCCAATGCTTTTAGTACTGGATTCTTCCCATTTGGCACCCATTCACAAGGTATTCCATTAGTTTCGTTTAGTGCCTCCACATCCATGATGGGTGGATCGGCTTCATTCCAGGGTTTTCCTTTTGGAAGTGGTCATATTCCACATTCCAACCCAACAGTAGGATCTATGCCTTTTTCTTCTACAGGACAAAGCAGCAATCCTTTCCAAGGTTGGACTAACCCTGCGATTAGTGGCATGGGAACTGGGAATCCGTTTTTCGGCCAACAAGGGAATGGGCCGTACTCCACAGTTAGTTCGTTTCGAAGTATTCCTCCCTTAGCTTCTTCTTGGAATCCTTATCAGGGGTTATCGACTCCTTATAATCCTTTAGGAGGAAGCTTCGCTGGTTATGGAGGTTTTGCGGCCGGAGTTGGTCAAACTCCAAGTTTCGCTGGATCACAAGGCTTGCCTTTTGGTTCAGCTGGTTCTGCTGGATACTTCGAGTAGCCTGGTGCCTTTCAAAATCCAGGCCAATCTTTTCAGAACTTTGGGAGCTCCGCCCAGTCAGGGTGGAACCCCCAAGGTCCTCCTAGGCTTCCTTTTCTGGAAACTTTGAACTTGCCAGATCTCACGAAATTAACAAACGATCCAATCAAATACAACCCAGCCTGGCCTCCTGTCCCAACCAAACTCCCTTCGGACATTCCAAAATTTGAAGGGAAGGGCGGTGAAGACCCAGGCGACCATGTAACCACATTCCATTTGTGGTGCTCATCAAACTACCTTATTGATGACTCGATTAGGTTGAGATTTTTTCAACACACTTTGACTGGTAATGCGGCCAAGTGGTATATAGAGTTTTCAGGGGGCAGCTTTACATCTTTCGTTGACTTAGCTAATATTTTCTTAAATCATTTCCAGTTGTCTGTCCGTTATGATTCCGAAACTGAACTTCTGGCCACTTTTTGTCAGGACACGACAACTCACATTTCTGACCATATTTAGGAATGGAGACGGAGAAAGAGGCTCATCAAAGCCGAAATCCCTCCGGAATATCGTCTAGAATGGTTTTTGAAATCTTTACAACCTAAAATCTCTAAGGATGTCTCCATGTCCGGAGTCTATTCTGAGGAGCAAGCTGTTTTTAGGGCCCAACAATTAGAATTGATTTACTCTCAGTCTGGGATCCTACAAAAAATCTTGCCAGATGCTCCTAGATATAAGGTTGATATAGCCAAGTCGAAGCCAGGTCCCCATGTGGATGGTATCGTTGGATCAGTAGACACGAATGTGGTGAACTTGTTGAGCCAATTGCAGCAGTTGTCTTTGCAAGTTGCTCCTAACAACCAAGTCACATCGTCTAACCCTTCGTCTTCCCAACCCTCTTTGATTAATGTTGTCTAATCTGATAACCCCAAAGGAAATCAAAATTCCAATGGGAAAAAGAAAGGACGAGGTAAGAAAAAGAGTCAGGATGGGAAGGCTGATGCAAATAAATCTAGCAATAATGCCGGTGGTGGTGGTAATGAGTCTAGAAAGAAAGTCAAGTTTCCATGCAAGTTATGCAATGGAGACCATTTAACTCATCTCTGCCCCAAGATTCAAGATGCTCAACGCTTGTTAGGGCAGCAAGGGACTTCTAGTTCTCAAGCTGTGTTAACCAACCCTTTTCCCCAAGGGCAGCAAATGCTTGTTGGCGCGAGTTCAAACCTTGGTACCTCTGCAGGGGGCAACCAGGAAGGGGATAAATCATCAAATGTTTTCATGATGGGTTCTCATGCTAATGTGGCCACACGGTCACGCGATTATGGTGAAGCTGAAACTTCCAAGGATAAAACAGTTCCTGAAACTAACAACCCACTTCATATTGAGCGACCCTCTATCGAGACTATATCATGGGTACCGAAAGGTTTCGCTAAACAGGCGACTATCAACCCTAATATTAGGGAAACCCGGAATTACTCCATTGTTGAGGATCTGGCGCAGAGTCCATGTGCTATGTCCGCTTTAGAGGTGCTCCAGTCGTGTCTTGCTCAAAGAAGTGCCTTGCTGTCGGCAATGGGGGCAGTGGATCCAAATAATTCTTTAGCTCTCACTTTTGATATGCATAATGTCAAAAAGAGACTCCCTCATCATATGGCTTTCCAGATAAAGTCTACCTACTAGAAAACTAATATTTTTCGGACAGTTATAGATGAGGGAGCTTCCACATGTGTCATGTCTATGTCATGTTGGAAGGCCATTGGATCGCCTTCGGTTGTTCCTTCACCTACCCTCTTGACAGCGTTTGATGGTCATTCTCATAGGCCATATGGGATTATCCCAGCCTTTCCTATATGTGTTGGGGGGAAGGTCACTAATATTGAAGTAGAAGTCATCGATGCTAACCTAGACTACAATCTCCTCTTAGGAAGGAACTGGGTATACGAGATGCATGCCATAGTTTCGACTCTGTTTCGTGTCATTTGCTTTCCTCATGAAGGGAAAATCGTTAAGGTTGATCAATTGGATTATTCTCCAGTTGATCCTCGAGCAACTTCAGACTCTACTGTTCCATTAGTGGATAACCCCCGTCCGCCTACTGAGAATCTAGGAGTCGGGATGTACTCTTCATTGATGGGTACATTTGATCTTCCCCCTCCTACGGCTAGAATAGATACAATTTCATCCTCCAGAGACCCTTTACGGAAAGAGTTTGTTCAAGCTCATTATTTTTCGGATCCTGGAGCCTTATCTTCATCTGTGACCACATCAGATGATGGCAAGGTGGGTGGAATAAAATCTCTTATGTCTGCAGCAGAACCTAGATGTGAATCTATCATCAACTCTGCAGACAACCATTCTACTCCTTCCTCTGAGAAAGAGATAGATGGTGATGTGGCTCATCCTCGGACCCTTGATTCCACTTCTGCATTGGATTGCTCGGATATTGTTTTTCCATCTGACGAAGCGATATTCGAAGCAATGACGGCTGTAGATCGACCTTTGGAAGATTTACATCATCGGTCATGTTTTCGTCCTCCCTTGCATGAAGTCGAATCTAGGTCCTCCAGTTTGACTAGCGATGTTTGTACGGTTCCTTTGGCTCCAACACAGTTATTTGCCGAAGGAAGTATATTGATTGGTTTGATAATTGTACCGATAAACATCCCTAGGAGCAAGTGGGCGGAGCCCCCTGACGGGCTCTACCTTAAGAAGTACTTTGCTTAGCAGCTAGGCAATGGCTTCTTTGTACATTGTGTATATTTGTACATATCTCATCGAGAGTTTTTGATATCAACACTTTTTGGTCTGCTGTGGCAGGTGTTGATGGATGACTTGGTCTATTTTGGATTCGCCGATGGTGCTAGTCAGCACACTCAGAACCTCGCTTCCGCAGCTTGGGTACTCTACTATCCAACTGGTTAGTTGATGGTATCAAGGGGAGTATGCATTGGTCCCGCTTCAAATAATATGGCTGAGTATACTGCCGTCATTAATTTACTATCCGAGGCAACATCTCACGAAATTGACTCGTTGGTAGTTTATCTTGATTCACAATTGAATAACATTTATCGGGTAAGGGATCCATGTTTATATCGTCAGTATTTAAGGGTGAGGTTGTTGCAAAGATCATTTACTTATATTAATTATTTTCACATTCCAAGATCTCATAATTGGTTAGCTGATTCTATCGCTAATCAAGCATTATACTGGCACATCAATCATTCATCACAATAAAATCAGGCATCAAAAAGTCGAATTGTATATATATATATCATAAAACATCTCGAGTGTACATAAGTCTGTCCAAAAATAATATACAAAATTGGGAGTCAAATGCCCATAATCATGTCTAGTACATCTAATTTCCTTGCTCAGGATGAGTAGCTAAGTAGGCAACTACTGCATTTCCCACACGCCTAAGAGTGCGGATCCAGTCTCATGGCATGCCAACCACATGACGCTGCATATCTACTGGAAGATCCTTTACGGCTGCCAACGGTACTCCGTGAGTTAGTCTCACCAAGTGCCGCTGAACTGTGTGAAGTAGTCGCTCTGTGTCTGCAGCTGCCTCTTCGGCCCCTCGGTCGCGACATCTGTGCCATGGGAACTCATCTGGTCGTACCGGCCCAATATCTGGAACATGATCATCATATTAGTCATTTGAATCCTATCAATTTTTTTTTTCAAAATTCATTATTATATTTGAAAAATCACAACAAAATCATAAAATCAAAAAACACTTACCAATGTCGCCCCATGCTGCGGTCGGTGGTAATACTAGATCGGAATCTCCTCGAAATCTAACCCAGCATAAGGGTATTCATCTATGGCGATGATCTGCTGATCCCACCAAGAAAAGAAGTCATCATCAAATGCAGTCCGTGGGACATCCCCACCTCCTAGACGTTTCATCAGGTCATCCCACCTGCCCATTCGTGGATCTCGTGGGGTGCTGATTGAAACCGGTACTCTAGGACGAAGTGCAGGGACCCTCTCAAAAAATAAAGAACACAAAATAGTCCCATATCCGAAGTTTTTGGTCTGCCCTCTCTTGATGGAAGTGAGCTGGCTTTTCAGGCTGGCCAGAAGAGGAGTACACTAGTCGAATATGGTGGTGAGACAGTCTACCGCCAAGCTCATGGCTAGCCGTGATGCCTGGTGTAGAGAAGCTGATCCGTTCACTCTAGCTATGGTGAACAGGATTATCCTCAGCGATAAACTCTCCACATGTGTGATTGAAATTTGACTTCCAACCTTTTTTGGATGTCTCGGGCAATATATATGTATGTAGTCCTCGATCGAGATACTACCTCGTGTCCTGCCCCTAGAATGTACTACTTCTCCCCTTCGGGAAAGGCCTGTGATGAAATAAATATCTTCCACTTCTATCCTGAGTGGCATCTGGTCAATCATAAATGCATCATCCTTGATACTCCAGTAATCAATGAGCATCTCAAGCAGACATGTGTTTGCTTTCATATTTGGCAATTTGAAGAATTTTAGCAAACCACATCCCCGTAAAGCATCCAAAGCATTAGGATCGTTCATGACCTCATCATCCATTGAGGTATGCTCTCTTTCTCGCTAAGTGACTGGCATCCTGAAGAAGAAATGATTTTATACCGTTAGTTTTTTTTGTTTGAAATGTTCGCGGCGTATACGCGGGTCCATTTACACACAGTCGCGTGTAGTGCCCGCGTGTATGCGGGTTTCATATTTCCAACCTGCGTATACGCTGTGGTGAAAATTTTGACAAAAAATTCAATGGTAAAACATAAATTATAAATTATAAAACTAGTCACAATTGATTGCAAGACAAGTATAAGAGTTACCTGGGGATTTTGGAAGAATCTGAACGATTGAATTTGGCGTATGGAAAAGTTTGCTCCTTTTGCTCCACTTCTCTGCTCTCAAACTCAAATGGTGAAAATGGTGAGTCCAAAAACTCTTTTATAGACTTTGAAAATGCAAAATTTTTTCAAAACTTAATTTTGTTTGGTCTCATGTAACTTTTAACTTGGGAGCTTGGAGTGTCGAGAATGGTTTGACTTTCAGGACATTTTGGATGTTTTTTCGACGATTTCGAGACGGTTCCATGACTGTTGACCCGTCATGGCAGGTATCGTTTTCTCACTGGCATATAGGTTAGGGAAGCCATTTTTCCGTTGCATTATGCATACTAGCCTCCATTTGTCGATACATTTTCCATAGGGTCGATCCCATCGTGTTATGGTTCGTAAACCATCTTCACTCGCTGATTCTTTAAATCATGACACGATGGTAGAATCCATCCTTTACATGGGCACCGTAGTTAGCACCTCACTGACATTTGTTGCCCATGCTGCTCCGATTTGAGTAGGCTCGGGAGTCCTCTGTAGTCCCACCATGACTTATGCGATGAAGACTCATTCCTCTTTGCTTCTTTGCTTCGTTCTGGCCTTATACCCTAGAGGCTCCTTTGTGTTGAGTTGTACTACTGCATTGCATTTTGACCATTTTCACCTTTTGGCCTTGAGCCGGCTTCACTTGGACTCATGTTTAAGCCAAATTTTGACCATGACAACTGCAAAATAAAACTTTCATACCTTTAACTTTTGCAACTTGACACACCTTGACCCGTGGAAGGAACACACCTTTGAGTGTCTTTGACCAGTTTTCACCTCCCTGCATTGAGCATAGGAATGTTCCAATCCCAGGAACTAGATCATCTACTTCACCGACACTCGTTCTTTCCACTGTACTATAACATTCTTTTATTCTTTTTCCAGCTTAAAAGAAAAAGACAAAAAAATTATATATTCCAAAAAAGAGCGGGAATGGGACAATATTTCCATTTATTGTTGGCAGCTAGAGTCAGTCGTGTCGCCCTTGGAAAAAGCACTCAGAAACAAAGTCTCCTCCAATGGGGTGGGATTTAGTTTGACTTAGGTACGCCTTAACCTTGTTATTGAGTCAGTTCTCCCCCGATTGGTTATCCCTTCCAATCATATGGAGGGTTCGTTCGTGCCTCCTACATGACGAACTTATACAGAGTCATCATATGCTGCCACATAGTCACATTGAGTCGTGCTTTTGTTCAAGGGAAGTTAGCCTGAGTCGGCCTCTCTGCGGTGTCTCTTTGTTACAGGGAAAAGTGTCTACACAGAACTGCTTATCCCACTAAGGTGTGATAGCTACCTTAGAAACAAACAAAGTAAAGCTACTTTCGTTTTTCCTTTATGAAGTATAGATGAGAGAATAACAAAGAAGACCAACCTCTGTCTTGCGCTAATATCCTAGTTCCATTCCTCTCTCTCTTGATAGTCTTTCGCTACTTGTTCCCTTGCACGCCCAGCTTCATAGAGTACCTGTAAGATCACAGTAGCATAGCACTATACAAGAACATGGATCTATAATCATAAACAATCTAGGATCAGATGTAAATTGACCATACAAATGTAGCAAACATAAATGATACAAGAGTATGGAGGAAAACTTGAATAGCTTTTATTGATAAACAAGAAAGAGCCAAGGGGAGTTACAACCAGTTGTTCTGACCCAGCATCATCCTCTCAGCAAGGAAGCCCCTCTTCACCTCATACAAAGCTTAGATCACCTAACAATCTGATGTTGTCTTAAGAAACCAACAACAATTCCTTACAATATGCAAAATTCCAGCCTCTGGATCTCTGGGATGAGGGATCTATATATAGATATCTGTAAGGGAGATGAGTCAACTTGTGATTTGATTAGTGTCTTCCCTCTGATAGTTCTTGCTTCCACTTGGAGATTGATGATCTCTTACTCATCCTTGGTCGAATTCAGAGAGGCAAGTGTCACAGGAGAAGTTTCTAGAAGTTTCCATGCCTCTCCACCTCACGGAATGACACTGCCATTTGTCACTTCTCGCCCATCGCACCCCATAGAAGGGCTTTTTGAAATGCAACGCACCCACATAGTGTGTTTAGGTGATATGCAACGCACTTTGCCTATGGAGCAGCTGAAATGATCCTGTTTTGACCAGTTCTAAGCAGTTTTTCATGGAGAAATTCTGGGAGAAGCTGTAATCAGTTGACCATGTTTCTTTAGGGGTTAGAACAACACTTTTAGGGACTTAGGAGCCCTTGGTTTATGGACATTTCATGCTTGGGGTTGTAGTGCCCAAAAATGTCTATAACAGTCGTCCCATAAAGCATGAGGTCGTTAATCTTTTGATGTCAGGTGAAATGCTTTATTATGAGGATTCGAAGTTCTTTCAAGCTGGGAGGAGACCTATAATAAGATACAACACAATACATTATCTTCATAATATTTTCATGATCTAGCTGAGGCAGGCATTCCCATGCTCAGCTTTATAAATTCATTTTCATGTACATAGGACAGACAATCGTCTGAGTGTAGACTGATGATTCTGGTAGAGCCATCATCCCTTTGATTGGATGATTATCTGTGCAGCAATGATGTACATTTGATGTCTTTATTTACCTGAATATATATCGCAACCCGGATGGATGAAACTAGATTCGGGGTCTTCAATCTCGTTCGATCTTCACTCGAAGTACAAGTCTATCCATGTGAGAGATGTTCTGGAGTTGAACATGGAAAGACATCGCCTGATTACTAGCCAATGATGTAAGTTGTTAACAGGCGCGAGAGGAATCATCGATAATGATAATGACCCTCAAGGTACTGCAGTACAATTCACGTGGTGTGGATAAAGCACTTGGCGTCGAACACCACGAAAAATCTTTCGGTTGAAGGCCATTGATGTAAACCTGTCGCCAGAAGTGAGAAACTTGCCATTGAGGCATGCAAGCTTCAAAGTACTGAATGGGGTGTTCCTAGATCGACTTCTTGGATAATGAGCTGATGTCGACAAGAAGCGATCCGTCACAGGAGGGCCTTAATGAATCCCACATCAATGACACGGAACGGAGCAAATGATTTTAATGGAGGTGAAAACGATCTAATGACATACGGTTCAGGGTGGCGGTCATGAAAGAATGGAGTGTAAATGTATTGTAGCGGGTGAGACACAGGTGAATTCTCTGAATGACTTCTCTTGAACATATCGGCGACACTGACATGATGGATTGGTAGCATTACCCCAAATGTGGATGGTGTGATGGGACCTTGGTGATGTGACCAGTGAATGAAACAACCCAACCCGACTTGGATGCGGAGTGAAAGTGTCATGTTCAAGAGCGACTTGCTACCAACAAAGTTTCTTCAAGTTTTCTTCGTAATTTTACCCAGTCATTGCTAACCAGTACCTCTTTATTTTTGTCAAGCTTGAGGAGGATAACATATGCTTGTTCTATAATTTTCCCTTCGGGCAAACCCATCACTATGTTTTAACGAGCCTAGCGATAGTGAAACTCGTTCTTGTCTGCTATGGACAAGTTTGTCGCTATTAAGTTTTAACGAGTTTAACGACAAAGATAACTCGGTCCTTTTCAATTTTAGAGAGTCTGAAAAGGAACATAAAGGAAACTCCAAAATTCCTTTTTCGCCATCTAATCCCTTAAGTCCGAAAAAGTATAAAACAATACAGAAGGGATGAATTTTCGATACTTTTAACGAGCCGAACAAAACAAGCACTCGATCTTTTTGTGTAATAATCCCTCAGGTCCAATAAGATTAAAATTTAGAGGAGGGATAGCACTTCCGGTCCTTTTAACGAGCTGGAGAGGCCAATGGCTCGGAAATATTTTCATATTTTACGAGTCAGTTGAAAAGAGCTTAAAGAAGACTCGTCTTTTGAGGAACGAGTGATAAAATTGGGTAGCAGCTGATTCCAGGTAAGGTTTGGAATGTTCCAATCACGGCAGTGTTACAAGGATGGCTAGTGAGATCACTCTTCGCATCTGTTCCTCAAAAGGGGTAAACAATCAAATGGAGGTGAATGATCGGCCAATACAGAGTGGAGGTGATGATGAGAACACGACCAAGGCTTTTAAAGGCTAAAGTACTACATTCATGATGGTTATTTACCAGGAAATAGTTCATTTTTTAATGAGCTTAAACGTGGGGGGAAACATTTGCTCATGGCTTATGTTTATTTTTTAACGAGCTTGAACTATGCGCTAAAACTGCTCGATGCGGGTTTATTTTTTAATGAGCTTGAACCTTGCGGTAACATTGCTCGATTAATCCAGTCATATAATAAGAATGTCCCATTTAAAAATGGCAATTTTTAGAGATTTGCCCCACATCCTTTCTTTATGCAAGTTAGGAAACGACCAATCCTACGAGTTTAAAGGGTTAGAGGACCTACAAATTTAAAAAATAAATAGTCGCTCTTCGCTTGCATGCCAAAAGGTTTGCATGCCCCCAGGTATAAAATAAAGCTTCAAGGTCACCTTTTATTCAAACCGACAAAACATTTGTTTTATCAGGAAAGGTATACCTCTTTCAGGTTACCAAAGATTGTTCTATTCACAGCGCAAACAAAACACTTCTTCGGCGATGTCTACCAAAATAGACAAAGGTGAGTGGAGGAGGCTACTCCACTCATGTAACTTTGACAAGAGAATCTTGTTCCAGAATAACTCCCTCTTCCAATCACGGACGGGAGTACAGACCAGTCATATATCTCTCGCGGAAACCTACCCTATACCCGAAGTTTTCCTGCCGAAGCAGACCAAGGTGCATGCCCCCATGAGACATTCCTTGTGTGAAAATACCATTTAGGGATGTTATATGACTATTTGCTATGCGTGATCCAGGAAATGAAAGCTGGTCTACGAGCTTGACCACTCTTCCTTTGTGCGGAAAACACATTACTCTAAAGAGTGAGGAGACAATGGCTCCCATGCAATAAATATAGTCTCGTCCAAGGAGTAAATTATAATCCAGGGGTCCTTGAACTACCATTACGTTCATGCGAACGGTTTTCCCTCTCAATGTTATGGGCACATTGGGAAGGATCCCTAACGGTCGACTGGTTCCTTTGTCAAAGACTGTTAGATTTTTCATCTCAGGCAAAAGCGATGGCGAACCAAGCGCTTTCCAAGCAGTCGAGGAAAGGAAAGGATACTCACAGAAGCCCCTTCATCTATGATGGTACCAGCCATAACCATTCTATATACTTGAGCAATAATTCGGAATGGTACACTAGCCGGTAAACAGGATATACCTAGTTGATTCCAGTTGAAGGAAACAACTAGGTTGCTTGGAGGTGGGACCGAATAGACGGCCGGGTACGACTCTGACGAACTTTCTTCCTGCAGTAAAGGAATGGGTAAATTGCCCCCATGTTCATCGGAGTCTGTGCTTACGAAAAGAATTTGGACGGTGTCATCCTTATTCTCTTCTATGACTGTATCATCTGAAGATGGAACCTCTGAAGGCAAGATTGGGTCAACTGCCGCCTCGACCTTTTGACTTTCATCTGGTATGGGTTCATATGGTTTGTCTTCAATGATAGATGCTTCGGCCGACCACCTGAGCGGGTCAGCCGGCTTTTCAACTAGTGACGGACTCGGCAAGAGATTTTTATAACCAGGAGGAAGTCGTAACAGTGAGACCGGACGATCGTCCAAAACTCTTTTAGCCTCGTCTAAGAAGGGACAATGGTGGACGGCATGGTCGCCTTCGCACAGTTTACAAGGAAATCTATATTTTCCTTTTTGTCCTGGGGCTTCACTTTCACTAGTCGACGGTGTGCTTTCAACATGATTATCAGAGGTTGACGACACCGGGTTGTGCAAACAAGGAGACCAGTCCCTTAAGATCCGAGGGATGCAAGGACAATCTCTATGATAGTGGTCTCCTTTGCAAATGACATATGGCGATTTAAGCCTGGTCGGTGCAGTGTGTGGATTTTCGCTAGACGACGCTTGGTTGCCCCCTTTCGTTTTTGGCTCCTTCTTCTTCTTCTCTTTCTTCTTCTTTTCCTTCTTCTTCTCTTTCTTCTTCTTTTCCTTCTTCTTCTCAGGTACTTGGTTTTTGGCTTTACCAACCCCATCAAGCGAAGAAGAAGGAGGAGAGGAAGAATTGGAGGAAGTAGAAGGTTGGTGGGTAACTCTGGATTCGTCTAGTTGCTGACTTGATTGTTCAGGAATTGCGGTGTTCTGAACGACAGAGGTTGAGAAGAGCCATATGGGCAAGCCGATTGTCAATCCTGGAAGCGACAATGTGGCCATATGGGGTGCACCAACATCTCCCCAAGAGGAGAAGGGACTAGGATTTCCTCCAAGGGGAATTCCTTGGTTGGTGGGTTCCATTTTCTCAACCCAAGATCAACGTAGGAAAGGGTGATGATTATTCTGTTTAAAATAAATTTTAGACGCTTTGACACAACTTGTTTTTTCAATTTTTAAGAGTCGAGAAAAAACAAAAGATGACTCTAGTCGCCTTCGATTTTTAATGAGCCTGAAGTGATAAGTGCTCAGATGGACCTTTTCCGTTAAGGAGTCTGAAAAGGAACGAAAGGGACTGCTCTGGAAATCTAGGTAGAGGGATTACCAAACCAATCGCAAAACTGCAGAATACTTTTTACGGTACGGCAGTCAATCTTCCCGAATGTTGTGTTCAGTGCATTGCGATCGATAGGGTGGCAGACACGGCTTCCTATGGATAAAGGATTAAGCCTATTGCGGTCTCCCAAAATATACTCGACGGTGCGTGGGAGCACAAGTCCGTACTGGCACTTATCGTCTCAAAGTGGAGGAATCACCCAACCATCAGTGAGAACAACAGTTACCACGCTTTACGACGCCGGAATACATCTCTAGCCTAGACTTCTAAATGTTGTGTGTTAGGTTCCAAAGTGTTGTTAGATTCATTGAATTTATTTTATAGTTGATCTTGTTTATGAAGTTTGCCTTTCAGGTTCACCGCGAGATGTAGATGTGTAATTCCTAAAATGCAATCTAAGATGATAAACAGTCTTTTATCTTCTTTGTGCAATGAAAATCCTAGCTACTAAGGAAAGAGAGACAATATTCTTTCACAAAGAGCAAAGAGCACACTCTAAATGCACTTTCCTAAATCAAACCAATCAGACAGTCTAAATGCAAATGCACATGCATGTATTTGTTTTCGGCTTTCTTAGTATGTGAATGGAGAAAAGAAAGCTAATGCACAAATCTGAATTACTTTTCAAGCGACAACTATCAAAAAGTTTCTTTTCGAAATAAAAAATGGAGGCAATCACAACACTTTACGATTTGGAAATGAATACTTGCTTTCGACACTAGAAAAATTACAAATTCAGACCAAATACAATAGTAATAGGATAATCGACTATCTACAGCAACCAAACTCTTTCCTATGACTGAAAACGACACTTGCGATGCTTTCAAATCAAAGGACGACAATACGATTACGTTACTTTTGCAAAGGAGAACTGAAAATGACTCAACAAACACACAAAAACATTTACAGTTCTTTTGTACAAAGGAGGCGGAATAACAGAAAGGAAAAGGGGTTTCAAACATAGATATACTGATCACAGGCAGCAAAATTCATGAATAGAACTGGAAAGAATGAATCACAGAAACCAAAACTGAACAATGCCTAGTCTGATCACAGGGAATTTGAAATGCAGTGCACCTTCTACACTCGAGAAGTGCGCTGAATTTCAGATTCACAGAACAGTACCTGCGCTGGGCCAGAGACGAGACTTTGCTTGGGTTCCGTGTCACAGTTTGCAGTTCAGTTCATGGGTTTTGGCCGAGCAAATGGTAATCAATAATGCAACAATTAGGGGTAGATCTAAGGAGGATCTAAGAGCTATCACAAGGGCAATCAGAGAGTTTGTAAATCAGTTGTTTAATTTATAAACAAATCCCGGAGATTGACTGAAGCGGCATTTATCTACTTTGCATTTGCATAGCAAATGCAGTTCGAAAGCTACCTGGCTCGACTTCAGGCTCCGTCTGTAAGTTTATAAAATAGACAACAAGGAAGATAAACAAACAAACTAATTCTTCCCCAGCGGAGTCGCCATTTTGTTACAGGGAAAAGTGTTTACACAGAACTGCTTATCCCACTAAGGTGTGATAGCTACCTTAGAAACAAACAAAGTAAAGCTACTTTCGTTTTTCCTTTATGAAGTATAGATGAGAGAAGAACAAAGAAGACCAACCTCTGTCTTGCGCTAATCTCCTAGTTCGATTCCTCTCTCTCTTGATAGTCTTTCGCTACTTGTTCCCTTGCACGCCCAGCTTCACAGAGTACCTGTAAGATCACAGTAGCATAGCACTATACAAGAACATGGATCTATAATCATAAAAAATCTAGGATCATATGTAAATTGACCATACAAATGTAGCAAACATAAATGATACAAGAGTATGGAGGAAAACTTGAATAGCTTTTATTGATAAACAAGAAAGAGCCAAGGGGAGTTACAACCAGTTGTTCTGACCCAGCATCATCCTCTCAGCAAGGAAGCCCCTCTTCACCTCATACAAAGCTTAGATCACCCAACAATCTGATGTTGTCTCAAGAAACCAACAGCAATTCCTTACAATATGGAAAATTCCAGCCTCTGGATCTCTCGGATGAGGGATCTATATATAGATATCTGTAAGGGAGATGAGTCAACTTGTGATTTGATTAGTGTCTTCCCTCTGATAGTTCTTGCTTCCACTTGGAGATTGATGATCTCTTACTCATCCTTGGTCGAATTCAGAGAGGCAAGTGTCACAGGAGAAGTTTCTGGAAGTTTCCATACCTCTCCACCTCGCGGAATGACACTGCCATTTGTCACTTCTCACCCATCGCACCCCATAGAAGGGCTTTTTGAAATGAAACTCACCCACACAGTGTGTTTAGGTGAGATGCAACGCACTTTGCCTATGGAGCAGTTGAAATGATCCTGTTTTGACCAGTTCTGAGTAGTTTTTCATGGAGAACTTCTGGGAGATGCTGTAATCAGTTGACCTTGTTCCTTTAGGGGTTAGAACAACACTTTTAGGGACTTAGGAGCCCTTGGTTTATGGACATTTCATGCTTGGGGTTGTAGTGCCCAAAAATATCTATAACGCTCTTGACTCATTTTTCAGTCGGCCATCCCTGGTTGTCAGTATCATGTCTATCATCACATCAGCTATATTGGTCCTTTACTCGTGCCGGTTTGAGAAGGTCTCCATTGACTTCTTGCTGGCAGGTCTTGTCCTTATCGACGACGACATCTTGCTCTGAGGACAGGCCTAGAGCTGCACCCTGGCCCTATTTTCATTATTGATAGGTCACCTTGTGCTCAACATCGATCAGTATCATGGGTCTTTGACTGAGTGGTTTCCCTTATGTTCGACATCAGCTTACATTATCACACATTGGGATTCGTGCAGTACCTTGGTTTCCATTTGACTCTATTGGTGGATACCTCGCCTCTATGTCAGCTTTCATTATTTTTTGGTTCAGGGGGTTTCTATCGTGCGCTAGCCACATCCTGTGTACGCCGGAAATGTACTTCGGTCGGGTTACTACATCTTTTTCGTCCGATTCCTTCCACATTATTGGCCTACGGGTTACACTTGTGCTAGATTGATGAAGGATGCCTTAATGCCTTCCTTCTAGCAGATCTTTCCCTATCTACTTCGACTCATTGCTCTGGGACAAAGATCGAGAGTCCATTTGGCAGTACCTTGGGGTTTGCAGAAATTAGTGGCAGATCCTTCGCTATCGACAGTGGGAAACCATCATTGTCTCCTGATTGATAGATTCTTACATTTGTTCGACTTCAGCTCATCCATTCACACTTGTTAGATTGTACTGGGTACCTTGACGCTCATTATCATTATCGATGAGTAGTCTCACGTTTGTTAACGGTATACATTAATGACCAGTAATCAAACGATTTCTCACATGGTCAACTTCAGATCATTTATTCCCATGGTGTAGAAATGTACCATAGTGATCGGTGAAGACCTCAGGTTGCATCATCATTCATTGGTTCACTTGACAGTTGCTCCTGTTGCTGCTAGTTGATACCATTCCGCCTTATATGTTGCAGTCAGTCATGGCGACATTATATATGCTGGCACCTAAGTTTGCAGTGTAGTACCATCCTATTCCATCATGTTCATTTGGTACCTTTTGTGATTAGTCTTTGATATCAGTGATCCGGTTCATTCTTTAGCATCATTGACATTCTTATATGTGATACTCAGACATGTACTTGTTTGATCGTGATCAGATGATCCGTTATGTATTTTCCAGTTCTGTATACTTGTATACTTAGTGGATCCGCTTGTAATTGATATGCGGACATGCTTTACTTTCTCTGAGCATGGGTATGCCCGCCTCAGACAGTGTTTCTTTCTGATCTCCTTTTGTGGCTTGGCAGGTTGAACTCTGGTGAAGTCCTTCTCAGTTTTTGGTAGATTTCCTTTCCGTGAACTTGCTTAATACATTTTGGCCATCATGTACCCCTTCTGACCTCATATATTAGGGGGCATTTGTTATAGCTCCAAACCTCACTCTTGATGTTTGTGATGTTGCACTCATGGCCTAGGGCAACCCCTCCTTCCAGACCTAGTCCAAAATTTAAAAAACAATGTTTTATTCCCTATATGTGACATTGCCCTGAGCTAAATGCGTGTGTACGCGGGTCTGTGTATACACAACCCACGCATATGTCTTAAAACACTTAAAAAAAATAAATCTCCTTAATTTCAGGCGGAGATCACGGGTTTTACCTGTTGATTACCTATTAGTGCCCGTGGCCCAACTGTTCCCAACGAATTCCCAACTAAAAAAATACTTCGGGAGAAGTATAAAAAGGCTTCAATGGGAAGGTCTAAGGGAGGAGAGAAGAGAGAGAAAGGTTACTATGCTAAGATTTCCCTGACCAGGTCTGAAGATCCTAGTGCCTCCTGCACTTCCCCCATTTACAGGAAACCCTTGTTTCCTTGTGTGATGATGTCTATCTACTACTTGAGATATCATGGAGTAAGTCATGGAAGGAGTTTGTTAAAGGCTTGAGACTGGACGAATCCGGAGGACGGTTTCACTTGGAGCCTGCGAAAGGATGAATCAGGTGAAATTATTCCTTTCTGTACTTTATTTGTCTATAATAAAAGAAACACTTGTCTTTGTTCCTGATATAAATCTTCTTCATGTTTATGATATCCATGTTATGGTTCATATATGAATGGTTGTTTAATTGCATAACTAACTACCTTTCAATATACTATGAAGATGATTTCTTTATAATGTTTAGTCCATATACTGCTGTACTTTCTTGAATTGATTGTTTTGCAGGTTGAAGGAGCAAAAGGAACTCTAAGAGGGTTTGGAACCTGGCAGGATCTTCTCAAAGGAAGGACCCCCAGGTACGCCCCTTATTGTATAGTTTTCTTATATAATGCTAATATAAGCATTATATTAGATCCAAACCCTCTTAGAGTTCCTTTTGCTCCTTCAACCTGCAAAACAATCAATTCAAGAAAGTACAGTAGTATATGGACTAAACATCATAAAGAAATCATCTTCATAGTATATTGAAAGGTAGCTAGTTATGCAATTAAACAACCATTCATATATGAATCATAACATGGATATCATAAACATGAAGAATATTTATATCAGGAACAAAGACAAGTGTTTCTTTTATTATGGACAAATAAAGTACAGAAAGGAATAATTTCACCTGATTCGTCCTTTCGCAGGCTCCAAGTGGAACCGTCCTCCGGATTCGTCCAGTCTCAAGCCTTTAACAAACTCCTTTCATGACTTACTCCACGATATCTCAAGTAGTAGATAGACATCATCACACAAGGAAACAAGAGTTTCTTGTAAATGGGGGAAGTGTAGGAGGCACTAGGATCTTCAGACCTGGTCAGGGAAATCTCAGCATAATAACCTTTCTCTCTCTTCTCTCCTCCCTTAGACCTTCCCATTGAAGCCTTTTTATACTTCTCCTGAAGTAGTTTTTTAGTTGGGAATTTGTTGGGAACAATTGGGCCACGGGCACTAATAGGTAATCAACAGGTAAAACCCGCGATCTCCGCCTGAAATTAAGGAGATTTATTTTTTTTAAGTGTTTTAAGACATATACAAGGGTTGTGTATACACAGACCCGCGTACACACGCGTTTAGCTCAGGGCAATGTCGCGTATAGGGAATAAAACATTGTTTTTTAAATTTTGGACCAGGTCTGGAAGGAGGGGTTACCCTAGGCCATGAGTGTAGCATCACAAACATCAAGAGTGAGGTTTGGAGCTATAACACACAGTAGGGGCATCAGGGGGGGAACCGTGTTAAAGTCATGTGAGCATTTGGTGGTAACTTTTGGACTTTGCCTCTGCTTTTGTCGCATAATTTACAATGTAGTTCAATACAACACGGTGTGACAAGACCAGTTGGAAGTAAATGTTTTCCCTCCAAATTGCAAGCATATGAGAGTTGTGCACATTTATCTTGTCATCATTTCTAGCAGGAGTGTACATTTTTCGACCGAAAACATCGATGTGTAGAGAAGAGGTCTCACACAATTCCCAAGGGGCTCCATAGCGGCAAGTAGTAGAGTTATTTCTTTTGCGAAGGCATGTAGAGGAATGAAAATTTGTGTGCCTTTGGATGTAGTTCACAAGTTCCTCATAGTCTTGGAGTTCATTTGATGCAAAGATTTCATTTGTCGCAAGGAGGCAGGGATCACGTATAAATGAGTGATGCATTCCAGGAGTCCTGTTTTGGAGAGGTCGAGGGTTCCAAGCAGTGATGTAGGTATCAAAAAATTATTTGGCTGCATGAACGTCTGGATCGCTAGCCCAGTCGAGGGCATCCATATCAGGTGTGTTTTCGAACCATAGGAACCCATGTACATGTGCAAAGCCTCTATGTTTCCATTCATACCTTAGCAACGAAGACGAGAAAAAAGTAAGAGGGATACATGAAAAGGAAAAGTAAAAAAAATAGAGAAGGGAAAGAAATGGTATAGTCATACCTGCACCAGAAATCCTTTACAAGGAATCCTTTTAGTAGGACCTCTTTTAAGAATATTGTGAATCTGTAATGGATGTATTGAGATGCACGATGCAGGTTTGCAACAATGTTTTGGATTCTCCATCGAGTTTGATCTTGTGCATTGGATGGAGGATTGGAAGGCATGGCCATATGCAAGTCATGCCATTTGGTATTAACTACACTTAGTGTGAAGAAGAAGGTAGGGTTACCTTGTTGAATGATCATGTCGTTGAGCTCCCCTCTAGCCTTGGTGCAAAGTGAGAAGCTCCCACGCAAGGATGATCTGAAGCGCATAATCTGGTTTGGAATTGTCGAAGGCGGACGTTGCTAAAGGTGGAGGTGAAGGTCGACTACAGTTGTCGGTAAGGTATTTGTAAGATCCCTTTTAGTGAAGACAAAAACAGTTCCCTGACTGCGATGTTGCATGATAAGTTTGTATAGGTAATAGAGAAACCTAGGATGTTGGCCAAAGCAATTTTCATCGAAGCGCATTAGATGCACATATTCTTGCATATCAATTTTTGCAATTCTTTGTTGGTTAATCATGGAATTTCCGGTGGGGAAGAGGTTGGGGAAGGCCATGGAGAAGAGGACCTCTGTGTTGTATTCGTTGACTGGAGAAAGGCCAATGATGGGCCATTGAAGTGAATGGGTGGGTGTGGAATTGGAGGATTCTATGTAGGCAAGTATTTCATCAATTTCCGTATGAGAATTTGGTAGAGTTGCAACAAAGGAGGATGGTTGAAGGTTAGAAGGGTTTGGGTGGAGAAGTTCAGGATCAAGTTTTTCTGAGAGGACTTCTTGGGATCCAAGGGAGTTGGGGAAGAGACGACATAACATACTAGAAATGTTTAAAGGGGCAACAAGCTAAGAGGAAAGCACAAGAAGGTTAAGTTGAACATCTTTGTAATATGGGTTGTTTGCTAATTGAACTACAAAGCCCCAAGAACACATTATCTACTGACAAACAATTCATAGGATATGTGGTCCTTGTTGGTTTTATTTACAAAAAGGATGTCTATTTCTGAGAGCATGTGGGGAAGGGAGGTGACAATGTTAGTTATATCTTGAGGGAAGCTAATAGTATGGTCGAAATATTTGAATTTCCCTCCACGTGCATGTGTCACTTGAAGAACGGGTTTGAAACAGGCAATGAGAATCTCTTTAACTTGAATTAGGAAAGAGAGGAAATGGGGTTGGTTGCATGGGTCCATGTTGTTTGAGGAGGAAAAATGATGGAGAGTTCGCTCAGAGGCGCAACAGGAACATACAATGTTTCTAGATTTTTTTTTTTTGTTTTCATGGATGGGTAAGCTTCATGACAAGTGGAACAAACTTGTATGGGGTTAAGTGCATCAATCCTTTCATGAAAGCAACGATGTGCATGATGGAGATGGTTGTTGTGGAATTGCTGAGAATTTGAGGAGGAAGCCATGTGGGGGGGTGATTGCACATGGAAATTGGGAGGTGATGAAAGGGTAGGGGTTGCAATTGATTGGGTGGTGAGTGGAAATGGAAGGGAAATCATAATACTTGGGGTGGATGGCAGGGGAGGAAGACGAATTTGGGAAGGAAAAGGAGTTTAGTTTGCGTTGGTTTGAGAGGGAAGGTTGGATTGATGATTATTGTAGAGAATATGATGATGTTCATTTATTATATCCTTGTTAAGTGTGTAGTGGCATCATCGTTGTTCCTTCTGCATGCTATTCTCTGGGGTGGTTTGCATAGTTGTTCAAACAAGAAAAGTTGTCTCAACATCAGAGGTGTAAGTGAAGTAGGAGCAAAGGCAAGTGAAGCATGCATAAGAAGGATTTTTTTTTGTTTTGTTTGTTTAAAGTTGTGTTTGTTTGTTTTTTTTTTTTTTTTTTTGTGTGTTTGATTTGCATTACAAATCATAGTAGCATATATATGGTGCGAGTGTTTCTTTTAGGGAAAGTGCATTCATAATGCAACGTGATGAATGTGAATCACAGGTGCAATATGAAGACGGGAGTGAATGGTATTTGTTTTTTTTAATTGTTGCACTTGTTTGAAGTAAAATATTCCATTATGGGATGTTCAAATGATTATTATTAATTGTAGAAGCAACCACATGATGCATATTTGGCCTAGACTAAAGGAAGCCCATTTGTGCATTTGACCATAATTAGAAGCATTAGGTGTGTATTGTTTTTCATACTGAGCATATCATATTCATATGTGCATTCGAATAATGTGTGTGTGTTTTGCAAAGAAGCTTAAACGATGAGAAAGGATAGCGAAATGCAAGTGAGCGAATGCCCATATATATAGAAGAGACATTACAAGTGAGCAAATGGCCATTTATGCACATGAGAAAAAAATGAGTGGCTGCCCATTTGTTCATGAGAACCATTACAATTGAGAGAGGGCGCATATAGTTACGAGAAAGATTTACAAAAGTAGGAAGCATTGCCGAAGATGAGGTTTAGAGAAAAAGTAGAGATAGAAGTGCAAATAAGAGGGTTCGATAAAGTGAAAAAGGGAAAATGGGGATTAATGAGAGGAAAGGGTGGGAAAGGAGTTGGAAATAGCAAAAGGGAGGGCATAATAGGGAAAGTGTTTGCAAGGTGAAGGATGGGCATCAATAGAGAGCGGGGGGGGGCGGGTTATGACAAGAAAAGTGTTAAAGGGAAAGGGTGTATAGAGCAAGAGATGGGGAATAATGAGGGAGAGGGGAGAAAGGCATGTTTATAGTCGATGGGAAACTTTTTTTGCAGGGGGAGTAGTGGGTTGAAGGTCTTGCAATAGGAAAGCAGATGCAGAGGCATAAGGGATCTCTTCATAGTGCATGAGGGTTGGGCAAAGGCATTCAATGTTGTTGAAAGTGTATGGGCAAAGGCATTCAATGTTGTTGAAAGTGTATGTTTTGACAACCAGTGTAAAGAGGAATTGACGTGCTGTGATCCTATTGCATATGTCTCTGACAACTTCTAGCTCGCTTGAGAGGAAGAAAAGTTCCTTTGTATATATGCCCAAGAGGCCATTTGCGACATCATCGAAAGCAACCTCATTTTTTGAGGTTGCTAGTGTGTTCATGCAACGCAAGCCGAAGCACATAGAGGTAGTCACATTTGAGGAAGGAGACTTCACATTTTGAACAATGGAATGTGTTGTTAGCTTTTCATACAACCCTTTTCATGCATTGCATCACATCAATGATAAGGGGGCATGCGAGGAAGTAGAAGTCGTCCATGTTAATTGTTGTAGAAGTAGCAAGGAGGGAAACCCATGAAGACATTTTGTCAGGTGGCATTGCAACAATTGTTTTTGTTTGCATGGGCCTGTTGGTCGTCACTGCATATTTCTAGCTGAGTGATGGCGAGGAAGATTTGACGCCTTCTTGTTGAAACCATTGTTTGAGTTGGCATGTTTTGGCGATATCTGGATCTATAAGAAGGCAAGTCATTGGGATAGTTTTGATAGTCCACCCATTGAACTTGACAAGCCGACCCCCTCTGATTGCAAGGACCGGGATGACACGTGCCATGCATAGATTGGAGAGTGCACATCCTTCAGCGTGGTAGTGTTTGCCCCTTAGGGTGACATTGATGCTGCTACCAGAAATGTTGCGTAACGAGATAGTTTTTTTGGGAGTTTAAGAGCCACCCAGTCTATGCACAATAGAGGCAGGAAAGGTCGAGCAAACAACACCAATAACATCAAAAAATGAGTCGAGAGTCGCAAGGTTGAGTGAACTTATTAGCACAAAATGGAAGGTATGGGAAGGTATTGTTTGATCGTCATCTATAAGTTGAGATACAGTTGATGTGGAGAAGAGGAGGATTTCAAATGGGCATTTAAGATGGTTGTACTCAAGGTTCATGACCTTTATGGTGCCATTTGAAACTGTGTAGACTTGGCCAAGTTGAATGAGAGCATGAAGTGAGTCCGCAAAGTCATTGAATGCAGATACATGGATTCGTCGTGATCACTGTGAACAAGGTCAAACCCAAGTGATTTCCCAGAGCCACATGCATTGGTGTATGCACGAAGGGGTGTTTTTGCGAGCACTTTGCCTTGTATGGATGAAAATTTATGGGTCAAGGTAAGTGCCTTAAAAGGGAGAGTTGTTTCAAAAGAAATGAGAAAATTTGTGAAGACGGTAGATTGGCTGTCACTAGGGGTGGTTGATGAAAAGGAAGAGCCAGTAGATGAGGATGAGGTTACATGGAGCACTTGTTCAGTGGAGAGAGTAAGAGGGGTTGACTTGCCAGCTAGAGTTGCTACACAGTGGAGTATTTCAAGTTCGAGGACACAAAGCGACCTACAAGGAAGATCATATGTGAGTGTAGAGGGGAAGTAAAATACTATAAAAGAAAATAGATTCTAAAGTGGATATAAAAGGAGAGGAAGGGTCGAGAGGATGAGCAGGATCCCCGGGGTGCAACATACATAGTATGATGTGCATATGTGCATGAGCATTTTTTGAGGAGAAAAATAGCGCATATTTGCAAGTGACTCTTCATTTTTTGCAAGGGCATCATGTGAAGAAGGAAGCAAGACCGCATGGTTGTGAACACCATCAGAAATAGAGACACGGTAGCGATGGGTTGACGTCCTAGTAGGTCAAATTTCTTCGACAACAATGACCTGGAGGATTGTTTGCATCTCGGTAGAGCGAGCGAGAAACAATGCAAGTTCATTGCTAGTCAAGGTTGGCTCCATGGTGATACGACTTTGTTGTTGAAAGAAAGGTGCTACAAGTGAATATCAATTGTAAGTGTAGGAAAGTGAAGAACAAATTGTGTAGTAAAAAGAAGAAAAAGGTTAAAGAGATTATCTTAAAATAGATGAAGCAACAATAGAAATTGAAGGGAAATGTGTGGAAGATAAAAAAGCATGAGGGGAAAAAAGGGGCAAGAACAACTGTGATACAAGAAATGAAAAAACAACGCCTAGCATGAATTTGGTTTTTGTTGAGTGAAGGATAGTTTTGGAAGGAAGAGAGGAAGGGCTTGGAAATTTTATTGAGGTACCTAGCAGACATTTAGGCCTTATTCGAACAAAGAGGTTTGTTAGTAGCAAGGAAAAGTAGGAAGCATTGTTCTGATTATGGTAGTTGTGTGTAAGAAAAGTGTCTTTATGCATTTATGTCAATTACAGTTTTTCAACCTATTCAAACGACCTTGCAACTTTTCTGATGAACTGGATCTATGGATGCAATCAATTAATAGCATAAAAAAAGAATATACGCTAGGTTTTTTTATGCTAGAGAAAATTTCTAACTATATTAAAAATAAAAGAGCATGTGGAATTCTGCAAAAAAAAAAGAGAGAGAAGGAAAATAGAGGGTAGAAATAAGGGAATAAAATGTGTTTTCAGACAACATGTAACATCGGTTAGATAACAACCATAAATAGTTTAACATAATAATAGATAACAACCATAAAGGAAAAACTTCCACAATAGGGGAAAAGAAATGTTAAACTAATTTCCTAAGGATAGGAAAAGTGTACATGCATACCTCTCAACATGTAAAAAAACAATGTAATAAAGAGCAAAAACCAAAGATCCGTACCTCTCGGCAGGGAACAACACAATATATCCTGCTAGATCAAAACGAATTTGTGTTAGGTAAGTAGTATTTAAATATGACAAGAAAAATGACTGAACCAGTTTGGCCAAGCAATGCCTTTGATTGCAATCTTTGTAAAATACCATGAATCATACATCCACTATCCAAAGTAGCAGCGATGTGGCACTGATTCTCCAAGAAAAATATGTACTCACTTGTTCAATATTTAGAACCTGGAAAATAGTATCTATGCAATGCATGTCAGAATACTATGTAATACATTTCTATAATGGTTGTTTGGGCAAATTATAGACTTATAATTTGACAAACATAAATTATCGACCAGGGGTAGGTAAGCTTGTGAGATGTTGCACAAAATATATGCAGGCTAATACTGTAAGTTTTGTTCTAAATAAAATCACACACACACAACTTCAAGAACTCTTTTCCTCATCAACCTTTAGCAACAAAGGATATGGAGTAGATAATTGATCTCTCTACAACACCTAGAATTGCTGATGTAGATCAAGAAAAGATACAAACCCAAACAACAACAATTAACTCAATTCACACTTTGCATAACAAAAATGAAAGCCTATTCAACAACTCCAAATAATTCATCAAATAAGCTCACATTTAACCATCATTCACAAGCTGTTACAAATTAGAAAAGAGAATTGCAAACTGTGTACTAATTCTATTGATGCATGATAAGAATAAATGGAAATAAAAAAAATATGCAACTACAGGAGTTGTGAGTAAAGGGGGCCCTCCCTTACTCACAACCCCTTCAACTACGAAAGGAGTTACTCAATGAAATTCAACAAAACATCAAGTATTATATTAATATAGAAAATATACAGTAATACAGGTCTAATATATTCAATCTATCCTTCTTCTCTCCAGATCCTCTCTATCCCCCTCCTAATAAACATAAAGGTCTTTTATACAAATACATGGGCATAATCTACCTCAAATTAGAAAATCTAACATCCTACAACTACTGGCTAACAATATCTGACAAAGATAGCATAAATAAGCATGATGAGTTCGATCCATGACTGAAAGCATGGATCAAACAAATTTCGTGAAGCTACTAGAACTTCCTCTTAATACGGCCATCTAAAAAAGGAATGAAGATCTGGGTGGTTTCAATGGCAGTTCTAAGGCAACCAATAGGACAATATCCATATTAGTGACTTTCTCAACAAAACCCATGTCTTCATTCTCCTCGAGGCTTACCGAAACATGCTCAACCATGGATATTGCTGCAGGAAATTGAGGTGGTAGCAGGAAATCTCTGCATGATTCGGATTTAAGCAGGAACGAAACAAATTACAGAGATAACCATAAATACAGATATGCAGTGGAAATAATACTTCATTTCATTACTGTAAAATACTGAAATATGCTTACAAACAGAAATGGAAAGAAAGCAGCTAGGGCAATGGTAGCTTATCTCTAAGAAGAGATGTGGCGGCTACATGCCTTTGAACTGTGTTATGTTGGGTGTGGAGCCTGATTATCTTCTATATTCAAAGGTATCGCCACATTGGACCCCAGTTAAAAATAAAATATTCGTTGCAGGGGGGGGGTCCAAGGGGGTGCGGCTGCGACCTTTGGGAGCCCCCCCCCTGGCGGGGGGTTCGAGGGCAGCGCTCCCGAAGCTAAAAACAGCTGTAAAATTGCCTTGTAAAAGTACAGTAATTTCTAGTCAATTTGGGCCGTTCATTAGGCAGATGATCTGACGGTAGAACTTATGTTTATTTTAGGGTTTTTTGCCCTAGAAGGCAACCCCTCTCTTTGTATGAGGGCATTGTATTTGAGGCTGTGTAATAGATGTGTATTCTGTGAGCGAGAAACAGAGAGGTAAGACTGTGAGAGAAAACAGAGGATATTACAGCGGATTTCCTGTAGGTTGTGTCTCTTCATTTTGCTGGATAATAAAAAGTAAGGACTGGCTGTTCAGGGTGGACGTAGCCGAAACTGGGTGAAACACGTATATCTATGTCTCTCTTGTTTTGCGTGTTTTTCTGTGTTTATATTTCTGCAATATTTTATGTGTTCCATTGCTCCGTAATATATAATATTCTAACATGTTACAATGAGGCTCGAAGGCCTATTTATTGTTGAGAAACAACGGAAAACCCTTCACATCCCAAAACCTAACCCTAGAAGATGAAATGCCAAATTGTGGGCCCCGTTTGGGTAAATTGGTACATCAATTTCCCAGGGTCATAACTTTGGTACCCGATCACTGTTTGACACGTACAATAGCTCGTTAGAAATATCTATCCGATCACTACAACTTTGGGAAGAGAAACATCGGTCCATGGACCCATGTTGCTCCCATATTTCCCAAAAAACGTCGTTTAGGGCCTCAAAACAGCTCCGGAAGTTCAGGACCCGAAAAAAACTACTAAAAATAGTAAATTGTGCTACAATTACGGAAACTGAAAAACTAAAAGGGACAGTTGTGGGGGTCCAAGTGAGATAGGTGGGTGGCCACCAACATCCACCTGGATCACTACATTTAGAGGAAATCGACGAATTTGCAGGAAATTACGGAGTAGCTGCAGGAATCTCAGAACTGCTTCAGAAAATGGTTGATATGCACAAGATGTGGTCAGCTCCTTTGAAATTGTAGGTGATTCAATTAGATAATGTTTTAACTTCGAAAATACTTAGAATTAAATTAAAATGATACATATTAAAATAATTTGCATACCTTCAAGTTCACAACACCTTCTTGGTCAAAATACACAAAATATGGTAAAAGAGGGTGTTCAAGGATTAAGAAAGGTTCAAAATAAAGGGGTTAATACCTTAGAAACACCATCAGAAATGAGAAAAATTGGGACTCAACATCTCCCCCACACCTAGCTTCTTTCATGTCCCTTATGCAAGAAAAAACGTTCCTCCAGGAAGAAAATTCAGTCCTTTCTCTGGGCCGCAGCTACTGTAGCCAGGTGGTCTAGGTGTGCCCTGTTAGATTCTACTTTCTGTACCCTATTCTGATACTCTTCATTCTTCTTCTGTAAATGATCAATCTGAACTTTATGTTTCTTCATAATACGACAGGTATTCTAATGTTTTTCTTTCCATTCTTCCACCTCTTTCTGCAATCGTAGACTATTCTCCTTCAAGGTCTTATTTTCTATCTGGAGCACTCATTTAGACATGGTGAGCTCATTAATGGTCTCCTCCATCTCCTTTCGAGATTTCTTTTTCTTAGATGTTCCTTCATCCCCATTCTGTCCTTGAGAGGACTGAGGTGGACTTGGTTCCTCCCGTTCTCGACCATCTTCAACTGTTTTCTCCCCACTTTCCTATAGTGGTGGTTCTTGGAAAGACGCAGTTTCCCACTCTTCTCTGTTGATAAACTCAGTTAATTCAATCTTATCCTGTTCCCCTTAGACAAGTCCCGAGGCTTCTTATCCTTCTTTTAAGTCTTAATTTGTTGTTCCTTCTCCTCTGAAATTTCCTTTGCTGCTATCTTTGCTGCCTGGCTTCTCGTGAAATGCCTAGCAGGAGTAGAGGTACCCTTTGATGCCTTAGGCTTTTTCCCCACAGTTTCCCTAACTACCACCACTTCTTCATCTTTCTTCACCTCCTCAGTTAGCTGACCGTGGGTCTGGGGTTTCTTTTTAGGCCTCTCCACCGGTTCTGCTTCTTTAGTTTCAGGTACATCAAGCTCCTTCTCATCGTCAACAAAATAATTCTCAGTCAAGAACTCATCCCATGTTTTTCCTTGTTTCTGCAAAACCTCTGTCATAATGATTTTTACCAGTCCATGATGATAAAGGTTCTCCTCTATATGGGCAGCCCTCTCCTTAGTAGAGGTAGCCATTTTCATGAGATACATTCTAAGATAGTAGGGTAAATTTAGGGGCTTGTCTCTAAAATGGCCTAAAAGACGAATATGAAACAAAACGCTAAACCATAGAGACCCTCGCAAGTGATATATTTATGCAACAAAAATAAATGTCGGTGGTACTTAACAAAAATAAATGTCGGTGGTACTTACTTCTGAGGAATTCCTGGGAAATTCCCTTACTCCAATCCGGGTTTGCATGTTCTTTCCTGAGAAAGGGCGCACACATTTCCTTGTTAAATCGTTGGTTCTTGAACCAACACTCTCCATCTTGTGAAATCCCGCATGCTCGTGCTACCAGTTCCTCTATCAACTTAAATTTCACATTCCCCACTTGCGCCTTGTCTCCATTTAATTTTAAGGCGAAGGAATTTGTAACCTCCAAATTGTGGCTGCTATATTTCATGAACAGAGGCAGCCAACCTGCCTTCTCCAACCTCGCCTTACTCTGTGGGTAGGCGTCAAGTAGTGCGGGACCCTGCGGCTCATATCTCACAACATACCTCATTTTTACCATAACTAGGAGTGGAAGAGGGAGCAGAGCTCAATTTCGTTCACTGATAGGTTTCACAAAAATGCTTAATTAGGAAAGACTCGGGAGCAATGGGCAACTTCGAGAGACATAGAATATGATCATGATTGCCATCATGATCCGTCCTGTGGAATAAATATCGAGAAGATAACCATCATACATGTCAAGATAATAATCGGGAATGGGGACTCACGTTATGACACAAATGGCTCGTAGCCGCCTTATTCCGCGAGGGTGGCCATGACTCGTACTTATGAAAATTTAAAATTTTCGTACCATTACCTTTTCTTACCTTAAGTATTATGACGTCAAAACGTACCTTCGATCTTACCTTACAACGGTCAGTACTTTTGATGACGCCTGTTCCTACCTTGAAATTATAAACCACTTCGAAATCATGTCAGAGGAAAGATCATGTAGCTACGTGGCCTCAAATAATAATGATGGTACTTTCCAGATTTTGTAGAATATGCTCTGCTTGAACTCGTTCTTCAGGAAATAATTGTTTTTGCTGCAGGAAATGTAGCTTCTAGAATTTTCTGCAGGAAATCCATCTATAGGAAACCATATTCTCCCCTTCTTGTACAGTTCATTACACACGAATAAATGTGCTGAGGTCGAATGTATAGTGGACTCGTTGGATTACCAGCCATTAAGGTCAATTGTTAACCAATGCGAGGCCCATCACTGATGATGAGAGCAAGGACCAAGGTACATATGATGCATCCTTTTAGGTGTGAATGTATGAGTTGTTGTCGAACCCCCTATAGGATCCAATAGTCAAGGAGCCATAATGAATCCCCATTGTTGCTAATGAGATAGCCTATTGTTAAGGTATACAAGATTCAAGGCATCACCAGTCTCTAATCTTGAAACCCAGATACCTTTCTAATGTCGATTGGCCAAGATCATTGGAAGGAGGGCCTTAAGAAATCCCACATTAGTCCAACACGAGAAAACCAAAAATTGTCTTGAAAAATGAAATTTATTCTAAGGATCCAGAAGGATCTACTGACCTGTTATTTTAACGAGCCCAGGACAGTCCATGCTCACCAGATTTCAATTTTAGAGAGTCTGAAATACTAAAAAAGAAGACTCCAAGGGGGATCCTTTTCCATAATTAGTCCATTGGGCCCAAAGAAAGGAATAAACTTGTACCCAATAAATGTTCCTCTCATGGTTTAATGAGCACAAGAAGGAACAAAATAAGCTCAGTTTATTGTAGCAGAAGATCAAGAAGAGGTAGTGAAAGGAATGAGCCCCTTTCCCACCATTTCCATCTCTTTCTTCTTCAAAATCACTTCGATTTTTTTCAGATCAAATTTAATTATTGTAGCAGAAACATGATGATCCAAGACAATGCCTTCAGTCATGATTATAAAACATTTTTCACTGCTTAGTGAAATATTATTCTTTCTACATCTTTGCAAAACCTTCCTAATATTAAGTAAAGCCTCTTCAAAACTATCACCCACCACCGTAAAATCATCCATATAAACCTCTATGCAATCATATAAAAGATCAGATAAGATATCAAGTATCATATCTATATCTGCATATTCCCAAGAAAATGTGTTTGAAAAATCTTTCAATATTTGAGTTAATTGATTTTCCTGTTCATAAGTTAGGGAAGAATTGATAATTAAAGTTTTTCCAGGAAAGATCTCAATTACCTTGCTTCCACCTTCAGTTGTTGATTCTGTAGGAAATACAGATAGGAGGGATGAATCTAATTCAACTATTGTACTATGGTCTTGGAAGTTATGCTCAACAATGACATCTATCTCATGACTTGACTGCCCCTCTAAGTGCTGGGAAAAATCAGGGTTTGAAATAGAGCAATTAATTAAATTATCCCCAGTGTTTTCTTTAAGGCCCATAGCTTGGGCTATTGTCAAAACTGGTTGAATAATTTCTGAATTAAGTTCTTCCTCAACCCAATGAATCTTTTCTGATTTCAAGAGGGGTTTAGCAGGGGGATATAGATTGATGTGCTTAATTTTAGCCTCATGAGTGATGGTCATGTTCCCCGACCTATACCTAATGAAGGCATCTGTTGTGGCCAACCAAGGTCTCCCTAAGATCAAAGGGTGCCTCCCTAAATTAGTCTTAGGCTGAAGAACATAAAAATCTGTAGGATATTCCCAAGAATCTAATGAAATGACAATGTCTTCCAATACACCCTCTGGCTTGACCTTAGATCTATCTGCTAATTCTAACATAGTAGGGGTAGGAAGCAAGTCAAAGGATCCTATATGGGACAGTGTTTCCATTGTCATTATATTAATGGCTGCATCTAAATTAATTAGAGTATTTATTATTGGATATCCATTGATGAAGGTGGTAACCACAAGAATTCCAGGGTCTACATATTTTTCAGTGGCAAATCCGGTAGACATAAGACTTGCAATTTTCCCACCTACTTGAATTGTAGAGGGTTCTTTCTTTTGTCTCCCCAACTTTTTGATACATAGTTCCCTAACTATTTTAGCATAGATTGGGATATCCCTAATCGCTTGCAGTAAAGGAATCTTGATGCATAAATTTCTTAACTTGGATACTAGATCAAATTCAAGAAAAGGAGGTTGGACAGTTTGAGATGAGGAAGGTTCTTGTGAACTTAGAATGTTTTGTTCTGTTGTTTCTTGTACATTTTCTATTTCAAGTGTATCAGGGGTTCTTCCTCTATAATCTCTTCAATCTTTTCTGGTTGGGTCACCACTTTTCCTAACCTTAGTTTAATTTCCTGCAGAGACGCAGGAAACTCCTACAGCAAAGGTACAAAAATTTCCTGCAGAGGCTGAGGTGCAATGTAATAGGTAGGATAAGTGGGATAAATGGCCATTCCAATATTGTGAGTAGATTGGATGGCTTTATTGTTGAGATTGGATACTGGCTGGGTAGGAAGTTGTTGTTGTACCATTTGTTGTAAATAAAAGTTTTGAGGGGAATAATTTGGTGCAGCAGGGTAAGGGAAACTCCCCTGTCGAGGCCAGGGCTGCCAAGGCACTGGAATGTCCCACATCCAATTTTGGGCATAAGGAAATTGAACATTTTGTTGTAACATACTTGTAGGATGTGTTTGCCATGGCCTTTGAGGTGCCATTGCAAATTCTGAATGAGAAGCAATAGAGGGTTTTATGGTAGAAGAAGCTGTTGTGGGAGTATTAGTCTGCTTAGGATCAACTATCAAACCCTTCTCAGAGTTGTAACCCCTTGTTGGATTCCTCTATCTCCTTTTCCTTATTCTTTTACGAAATTCCTCTTCCTTACCATTTTATTAGTGAACGAAGTGGTGCTCACACCACCACTAAAAATATTGGACCCTATTCATATATTATGCAGAAAATTTAAAAACTTCTACTTACCAAACAATCAGGACATGGATTTGGCGAATTCTGATCTCCGCAGGTGCGTAGGCCTTACCCCACGTCTTACCACTTTGACTCCTCGAGTCGTGAAAAGCTTAAAAAAAAGAAATCATACTAAAACACTTCCAGTATCATCCCTTAGCACCTCCTCGGAAACGATGCCAAAATGTTTGGGAAAATTATAGACTTATAATTTGACAGACATAAATTATCGACCAGGGTAGGTAAGCTTGTGAGATGTTGCGCAAAATATATGCAGGCTAATACTATAAGTGTTGTTCTAAATAAAATCACACACACACAGCTTCAAGAACTCTTTTCCTCATCAACACTTAGTAGCAAAGGCTATGTAGTAGATAATTCATCTCTCTACAACACCTAGAATTGCTGATGCAGATCAAGAAAAGATACAAACCTAAACAACATCAATTAACTCAATTCACACTTTGCATAACAGAAATGAAAGCCTATTCAAAAATTCCAAATCATTCATCAAATAAGCTCACATTTAACCATCATTCACAAGATGTTACAAATTAGAAAAGGGAATTGAAAACTGTATAATAAGTCTACTGATGCATGACACAAATAAATGGAAATAAAACAAGTCTGCAACTACAAGATTTGTGAGTAAAGGGGGCCCTCCCTTACTCACAACCCCTTCAACTACGAAAGGATTTACTCAATGAAATTCAACAGAACACCAAGTATTATATTAATCTAGAAAATATACAATAATACAAGTCCGATATATTCAATCTACCCTTCTTCTCCCAGATCCTTTCTATCCCCCTCCTAATAAACATAAAGGTCTTTTATATAAATACATGGGCATAATCTACCTCAAATTAGAAAATATAACATCATAGAACTACTAGCTAACAATATCTAACAAAGATATCAAGAATAAGCATGATGAGTTCGATCCATGACTGAAAGCATGGATCAAACAGATTTCGTGAAGCTACTGGAACTGCCTCTTAATACGACCATCTGAAAAAGGAATGAAGGTATGGGCAGTTTCAATAGCAGTTCCGAGGTGACCAATAGGACAAAATCCATATTAGTGACTTTCTTAGCAAAAACCATGTCTTCGTTCTCCTCAAGGTTGATTGGAACATGATCATAAGGATATCACTGCAGGAAATCAAGGCGGTTATAGGAAATATCCGTGTCTACAGGAAATTGGCGAACTTGTAGGAAATTACGGAGTAGCTGCAGGAATTTTGGAACCTCTTCAGAAAATAGTTGATTTGTGTAAGGTGTGGTCAGCTCCTTTGACATTGTAGGTGATTCAATTAGATAACGTTTTAACTTCGAAAATACTTAGGAATTAAAGTAAAATGATACATTTTAAAATAATTTGCATACCTTCAAGTTCACAACACCTTCTTGGTCAAAATACACAAAAGATGGTAGAAGAGGGTGTTCAAGGATTAAGAAAGGTTCAAAATAAAGGGGTTAAGACCTCAGAAACATGATAAAAAATGAGCAAAATTGGGACTCAACAATGGGAAATAATTGCACAATAGTTTTGACTCCCATGTTTGTTAGGTTCTCATAACCCCAGATCAATTCTTCTTTTAAGGGTTATAATATAGGCGCAGACAAGGTATGTTGGACCTATTAGTTAAAAATGGCTATTATCATTGAGTTGTTCATCATAGTGCTCACTCTCACTTGGTCAGCCCATAAAAATAATCTGTTTACCATCTACAACTATGCATATCAAGTAGTTGTGAATGCAATAATCACTTAAGAAGGGATTAAAAAAATGACAAGGCATGCAAATATTTGTAGAGATTTTTGTCCAAATAATTCCAACTCAAGCTCATTTACAGTGTTGTAAAGAAAATATTTATACAAGATACCTTGCGAATACCTCAAATGAACAATGTGACAAAGTGTGAAAAGTCCCCTTCAGTACGGAAACAAAATAGGCATAAAGGCAAGATCCTTGATAACTTGAGATGTGTCTGATCCAAGGTAAAACATCCTATATGAATGACATGATAGTATTTTTGGTGTTATACTAGAAGGGGCAAAACATATGATTACTAAAATAAAATGACTTCTGGAAGAACATGCAAAATCCCACTGGTAATATTGAACTTGCAAGTCAAAAAGGCAAAGGGAAATCAACCATTAGAATCATCACTATCACTGTTAATTTCAATTGAGAAATGAGATAATTCATTGGATCCTAACTTCTCTCCCAAGGAATCAATGACAATGCGATTTTTTTTTTTGGTATCAATAATGCTAAAAAAAATCATAATATGCATTCTTTCACATGTGATGCATAAAGATAAATATATTGCAGATATTATGACTATTAAATAATTGCCTATAGTGGTTCTGGTGACTCCAAGCTCTCTCAAAATCATGCTTTCCAAAAAATCAAATAAAATTGCGCGATGGGAAAGGGATTATTGAACATAAAATGTTAAAATCCATTGGTCTGCCTTTGCATCACTATCCAAATTATGCTATCCAAAAGGATAAAAAAAATTGCATGAGGGGAGAGGGAGGATAAAACATAAAACACAGTTGGTTTGCCTATGTGTGCTTTGAAGAGAGAGAAGGGCTTCCTCATATGTTTGTTAACTCATGAGTCTGTGTGCCATCTTTTGTATTTGAAGAATCCATAACACCAAGAGTACAAATAAACTTACTCTAGAATAAATTACGAATTGTGTGTGCTGAGAAAATTTGTAGTTGTAGTTCATACTACATTGTAACTTATAATTCATATTATTTGAGTCATTGGCTCTTCGTGTGATTTGAAGCTACTTCTTTTAGTCAGATGGTATCCCCAATATACCGAATAAACTAATAAGTTCCCCATGCAATGAACTTATTTTTAATTTTTAATGGATCCTCAAGGAAATTATCTTAGGTATGGATGCAATGCAACTTTGATGATGCCACCTTCACAAAGTTGAACCTACAGAGGAATGGAAATCTATTCGGTGCCTTATCCAATTCTCAAATACCAAGAGAAATTCTAGTAGGTGGGTAAAATAATTATTCTATTAGACTTCTGATTTCCTCTGGTCCAGGAGGACTAAGGCAATAATGAACTTTTACTGCTAGCATTCTACCAGGTGCCCTGCTAAAAAACAAACTTGAAATGTTATCATGTGGAAGAGGTAGAAAATACATAAATTTCTCAAACTTACAAGTTATACCTTGCAACTTTTTACATTGGGTCAAGCAACAAAAACACGCATAGCAACTACCCCAACGATATCAAGTTATTTGTTTTTTTCTGTTTAGTTGGAATTTGTCTTTTATTATATTGCATCTCCTATTTATATATACATCATCTACTAGCACATGAGCAATGAATATTTGTGTTCATACAACAATTTCAGTTATGTCCCTCTCTCAAACACAAATGGGACTTATGAATTCCTCCAATAAGAGGGGGGAAGGGGTGAAGTCTCACCTAAGGGGCACTAATCAACGACCCCCAATGCTTCCAATCCTAATTTCTGAAGCCGAAGAGAAGAAACTAATAATTGATGACCAAACCTATCAATATGTTGAAAATAGCAACAAGAAATGCTAAAAATAGAAATGTTATAATTAGCATTGCTATAGATAGCATTTCAGGATATATTCCAATTTTAATTTTTCCTTGAATTAAAATTCAAATTTAGTCTCACCAGCTGTTTGAAAAATAATTAATTAATTCATCCTAAGTTAATTAGTTGGAGAAATTCAAACATGAAGTCTTTGTGAAGACATGCAACAGTTATCCCTTTGATTGAGGAAGTTATCCCTTAATTAAGGAGATAAGGATGATTTGTATTTGAGTTGTAATTAGTTAGCTCAGTTAACTGAGTTAAGTCCAATTAGATTAGTTCCAAACAGTTTATGGAACTGATTGTGATTTTAGTCAATTAATGCAAGCATGCATGAAACTAGTGTACTCCAAATAACTGAATATTCTCTCATGAATAACTCATGCATGTCAGTTCAAATAGAGACCTAGTTGAGATTAAAGGTAGGGACAATGTACTATCAGTTGCAAGAATTTTCCTATAAGAAAATCTCTTGCATGCAGAAGAAATTAATTCCTTGAGATTTGTGCAGTTTTACAGTGTGTTGGAGCAGTGCGTGAGACCAGTGTCACACAAGGTTACAACAGGAGCACCCAGGGAAAACAACGCAAGGAAATAGGAGGCTTGGAGGATAGAGGGAAAGGCATATGTGTTGTCTATTATGTCTATGAGTAGCAGTGAGTTATTGTACTAAGAGCTGGATAGCTTGTGAGCTAAATCTTTGTGTAATCCTGAGATATTTCCACTTGTATGATAATACATATAGCGGGGTTTTTAGTTGAGGCTTTCCCCAGAGTATTCTTTTGTGTTTCATGTGTGATTGATTCATCTTCTCTGTTATATGTGTTCTGTTTGACCTTGCTCAAATTAAGCTTCCGCAAGTTTGATGTAGAAGTAGATTAAGTATTTTTCTTTAGTACATTGCATAATCAATTTCATCTACAGTGAGAATTTCTACATGGTATCAGAGCAAAGGTGATTAAAGCGGAGAATAGTATACAAAGAAGTTCGAAGTTCGAAGTTTGAAGTTCTTGATTTTAGGCACAAAATCGATTTCTTATCACATCTCAAAGTTCACCAATGGCGTTCAATGGCTTGAGACTCGAGTATGCCCTGGATGGCAGCTTGAATTACATAGCATGGAAGGATCGCATGGAAGTGATATTAGAAGAACGGTTTGAAGGACTTCATTGATCAAGAAGTTCCCAAGCCAGCAGCAACTAATGCCCAAGAATTGGCGAAATGGAAGAAATGTGTGGCGAGAGCGAGGAGGATTATTCTAGAGGGAGTTCGAGACCATATTATCTTGAGTCTCCATGGGAAGGAGACTCCATTCTTGATGTAGAAGACATTGAAGGATCTATATCAGAACAATAGCGACCAGAGGAAGCTGGCGCTGAAGGACAAGCTTCGGAAAATCAAGTGTTAAAAGGGAAACACGATCTCTACATCTCTAAACAAGCTCACCACCTGCAAAGATGAGCTTGGAAGTGTAGGAATCATGACAACTGATGATGACATGGTGAGTCTTGCTCTCCTAGGTCTTCCTAAGAGCTAGCATAGCTACCAGGACTCAGTGAATAGAAGAGAGAAACTGCCAGATTGGGAATGACTGTGGTCAGATTTGATGCAAGAGGAGATCAGGAGAAGCACCATAGATGGTTCTTCATCTAAGCATGATGATGAAGAAAATCTAGCCTTAGCAAGTAAGGCGCGGAAAGGGAAAGGGAAGGCTTCCCATTCCAAATCGAGTTCTTCCCATGGTGGGAAGAAGATTGACAAATCTAAAGTGAGATGCTTTAATTGCCATGAGGTGGGCCATTATGCAACTAATTGTCCATTGAAGAAATCCAAGAAGGGATCCTCAAAAGGATCAGATGGTGAGGCACTAGCCTCACAATTCGAATTGGGTTTTACCCTCATCACATGCATGATTTCATCGATGGTGGGTTGTGTTTGGTACCTGGACAGTCGGGCCTCATTCCACATGACAGGCGATAAGAGTTTATTCAGTACCTAGGAGGAGAAAGACCCCCAGATGCGCATAGAGATGGGCGATGATGGAAAGTACCATGTTTCAGGTGAAGGTACGGTTGTGTTTCAGAGGGAGCATGAAGCTCCTCTCACCCTAACTGATGTAAAGTATGTGCTTGGACTGAAGAAAAACTTGGTATCATTCACGATGTTGGAAGACAAAGGTTATGATGTAGTCTTCAGTAAAGGAAAGGCGTTCCTAAGACACATAGCCACGGGTCAGACCAAGAGGATTGGTTTTTGAGTGAAGAATCTCTACAAGCTAGAGGTAGATGAATGTGCTGCATTAAGTTCCAAAGCAGAATTGGTGCAAAGCCAAGATGTTGGCGAGTTATGGCATATAAGGTTGGGCCACTTGCATCATGGGGCCTTGAAGATAATGCAATAGATTTCTACCGGACTTCCCAAAGGTAAACTTGAGCAAGTGGACACATGCAAAGGTTACACCTTGGGTAAGTATGCAAAATCTTCCTTTCAGGATCGAGACAGTCAAGCTGAAGCAATCTTGGAGAGAGTTCATATAGATGTATGTGGACCATTCTAAACAGCCTCCACCGCTAAACAAAGGTACTATGTTATTTTCATTGATGATTTTTCTCATAGATGTTGGATCTATTTCATGTAGAAGAAGGATCAAACCTTCTCAAGGTTTTGTGAGTTCAAAGCCTTGGTTGAGAAAGAATCAGGAAAGAAGATCAGGGCCTTGCGAAGCGACAATGGTGGAGAGTATGTCTCTCAAGAGTTTAAGGAATTTTTTGCTGCAGAAGGAATTAAATGGGATATGACGACACCCCATAACCCACAACAGAATGGGGTGGCCGAAAGGAAGAACAAAATGATTGTGGGAGTAGCTCGGGCAATGCTGCATGACCAAGACCTACCACTTCATTTGTGGGCAGAGGCATGCAACACAGTGATTTACTTGTAGAATAGAAGCCTGCATCGCATACTTGGGATGAAGACACCAGAGGAAGCTTTCTTTGGGAAGAGACCAGATGTGGGTCACTTCAGGATCTTTGGCTCATCGGTTTATTGCCATGTGACCAAGGATGCCTGGAAGAAGCTAGAGCCAACAACAGAGTTGGGGATACTTGTGGGGTACACTGATACTCCCCACAACTATCGGGTGTATTTTCCTACCAGTCAGAGGATAGTGGTTTGCAGAGATCTTAAGTTCAATGAGCTAAAGGCCATGCGAGTTTCCCTTGAGAGGGAGCTTAAGATGCAAGCAAAGGAGGAACTTCTAGTTCCTAAGGAGGAGGAGCCTCAAACTGATGCGAAGCAGCCACATGCAAAGGTTTCAGGAGTGGAGACATCCACTCATGCAAAGTATTCTAGAGATGGGCGAAAGCGCACGAGAGAAGCTGACAGATTGTTTTTGGATGCGAGAGAGAATGTGGGAGAACCGTCTTCTCAGCGCAGACAGAGAAGGTCACCTGAGCGGTACACTAGTTACATGGCCCTTGTTGGGGAATGTGTAGAGACTGAACCATCTGTTGAAAAATGTGCAACAAGAAATGCTAAATTTAGAAAGTGATAAAAATAGATCTGCTAAAAATAGCATGTCTAAAAATAGTAGTTTGGCCAATGAGCATTTTGGCCACCTTGGGTGAGAGGTGAAACTGCTAAAAATAAAAACTTATAAAAATAGCATTTATGGGTCCCTTCCTATTTTTAGCAATCCCTGCCCTAACTATAGGAAGTAAAAACGAATTTGGTCTTAATAGCAGTTTAAAATATTAAATAATTAATCTCCATGAGTTAATTAGTTATGGAAAATTAAACTTGAAGTCTTTGTGAGATCATGCAATTATTTTCTCTCTTGATTTAGGAATTTATCCCTTCATTAAAGGAGATAAAGTTCAGTTCTATATTGAGAGGATCAGTTGACTTAGTTTAACTTAGTCAAGTCCAGTTAGATTAATTTAACAAGTTGTTAAATTAATGAGATATAGTTTGTTGATGCTTGCATGCATGTGACAACTATTATTTTCAGATAACTGAGTATTCTCTCATGGATAACTAATGCATGGCAGTTCAGACAGAGACCCAGTTGAGATCAGATGAGGGACAATGTACTATCAGATGCTTGGATATTTCTAGTAAGTATTCCTTGCATGAGGAAGGAATCTATTTTCTTCTATGACTACGTAGTTGGACCTTAGGTGACAGCATGTATGATTAGGCCAACTTACAAACTATATATTGAGGCCTAGGTAGTCCATGATTTTCTTCTTCTAATTGAAGATCATCAGAGTATAGACAGAGAAGGAGAGCTTTTGAGCTGATTCTTTTTGTATGTTGTTGAGGATTTCCACTTGATTGATAATACAGAGATGGGGTTTTAGGCTGGTGCTTTCCCAGGTAAATTCTTCTGTGTTATGTGTGATTGATTCCTTCTTATCAGTTATATGTGTTCATGCTTGATGTTGCTCATTGTTGATTAGCTTCTGCAAAGTTTATGGTAGATGTAGATCTAGTATTATGCTTTAGTACATTGCATATATCAGTTTGATCTGCAGGTGAAATTTCTACATGATATCAGTGAGCTAGCTGATTTGTAGAGAAAATTCTACACCATCTTCCTTTGAGGAAGAAGTGCAGCAGCTAGTTTGGGTTGATGCTATGGTGGAGGAGTACGACTCCATAGTTCAGAACAATGTTTGGGATGTGGTTCTAAGACTGGAGAACAAGTTAGTTGTGAGTTCCCGTTGGCTTTACAACGTAAAGCATGTTGTTGATGGTAGTGTGGAGAAACATAAGGCCAGGTTTGTTGCCTGTGGTTTCTCACAGGTCGAGGGGATCAACTATGATGAGACTTTTGCTCCTATAGCAAGGTACTTATCTATCAGATCGATGTTGGCACTATCAGCACAGATGGGTTGGAAGATACATCAGATGGATGTGAAGACTGCATTCCTCAATGGAAAGATTGAGGAAGAGGTGTACATAGAGCAGCCGAAAGGATTTGAGACCTTCAATCATGAGTCGCATGTGTGCTGACTCAAGAGAGCTTTGTACGGGCTAAAGCAAGCACCCCGTGCTTGGTACACCAGTATCGATAACTACTTCACTAGGTTGGGCTTCACAAAGCGTGAAGCGGATGCAAACTTGTACCACATCATGGTGGAAGTTAAGCAGTTGATCAATGTTCTTTATGTTGATGATCCGATATTGACAGGTGATGATCAGTTGATCATGTCTTGCAAGGAGGACCTTGCAAGAGAGTTCGAGATGAAAGACATGGGTCTCATGCACTACTTTCTAGGCATGGAAGTGCGGCAAAAGGATGGGGAGGTCTTTGTGTCTCAAGGCAAGTATGCTAATGAGATACTCAGGAGATTCCACATGGAGAAGTGCAATCCCATGCAGACTCCTCTAGCAGGTAACTGGAGGAAGGAGGATGCTACTTCAGGAGAAGTAGTAGAAGCTACTGTGTATCGGCAGCTTGTGGGTTCACTGATGTACTTAGTGAACACATGACCAAATTTGTGCTATGCAGTGAACCAGCTGAGTCAAGCTATGGTTCAGCCTACTAGGCTGTTTTGGAAGGCAACTAAGCATGTTTTGAGATACCTCAGAGGAACATCTTAGTTTGGATTATGGTATAGACGGTCAGAGGGAGTGAAGCTACAGGGCTTCACAGATGCAAATTGGGTAGGGAGTCCATCAGATCGAAGAGCACATCAAGAGGAATTTTCAACCTTGGTTCAGCTGCAGTTTCTTGGTATAGCAGGAAACAGAGGTCAGTTGCACTTAGCTCAGCAGAGGCTGAATACATGGCTGCAAGTCAGGCAGCATGTGAGGCCATTTGGATGTGGAAAATTCTAGTTGGTTTGTTTGATCATAGGATGGATCCAACTGTGATCTATTGTGATAATCAGAGTTGTATAAAACTCTCTGAGAATCCAGTATTTCATGACAGGTCCAAGCATATAGACATTCGATATCATCATCTCAAAGACTGTGTGGTGATGAGGATCATGTTGTTGCAGTATATTTCGATCGAGGAGCAAGATGCTAACATTTTGACTAAGGCATTGTCAAAGTGTAAATTCGAGTTCCACAGAGACAGGATTGGGGTGGCAGATAATCCCTTTCTTGTTGAGAGGGAGTGTTGAAAATAGCAACAAGAAATGCTAAAAATAGAAATGCTATAATTAGCATTGTTATAGATAGCATTTTAGGATATATTCCAATTTTAATTTTTCCTTGAATTAAAATTAGAATTTAGTCTCACCAGCTGTTTGAAAAATAATTAATTAATTCATCCTGAGTTAATTAGCTGGAGAAATTCAAACATGAAGTCTTTGTGAAGACATGCAACAATTATCCCTTTGATTGAGGAAGTTATCCCTTAATTAAGGAGACAAGGATGAGTTGTATTTGAGTTGTAATTAGTTAGCTCAGTTAACTGAGTTAAGTCTAGTTAGATTAGTTCCAAACAGTTTATGGAACTGATTGTGAGTTCAGTCAGTTAATGCATGCATGCATGAAACTAGTGCACTCCAAATAACTAAATATTCTCTCATGAATAACTCATGCATGTCAGTTCAGACAAAGACCTAGTTGAGATTAAAGGCAGGGACAGTGTACTATCAGTTGCAAGAATTTTCGTATAAGAAAATCTCTTGCATGCAGAAGGAATTAATTCCTTGAGATTTGCGCAGTTTTACAGTGTGTTGGAGTAGTGTGTGAGACCAATGTCGCACAAGGTTACAGTAGGAGCACCCAGGAAAACAACGCAAGGAAATAGGAGGCTTGGAGGATAGAGGGAAAGGCATATGTGTGTTCTATTCTATCTATGAGCAGCAGTGAGGGATTGTACTGAGACCTGGATAACTTGTGAGCTAAAGCTTTGTGTAATCCTGAGATATTTCCACTTGTATGATAATACAGATAGAGGGGTTTTTAGTTGAGGCTTTCCCCATAGTATTCTTATTTGTTTCATGTGTGATTGAATCTTTTCTCTATTATATGTGTTCTGTTTGATCTTGCTCAAAATATATTAAGCTTCCGCAAGTTTGATGTAGAAGTAGATTAAGTATTTTGCTTTAGTACATTGCATAATCAGTTTAATCTACAGTGAGAATTCAATCAGTTAATGCATGCATGCATGAAACTAGTGTACTCCAGATAGCTGAATATGCTCTCATGAATAACTCATGCATGTCAGTTCAGACAGAGACCGAGTTGAGATTAAAGGCAGGGATAGTGTACTATCAGTTGCAAGAATTTTCCTATAAGAAAATCTCTTGCATGCAGAAGGAATTAATTCCTTGAGATTTGCGCATTTTTACAGTGTGTTGGAGCAGTGTGTGAGACCAGTGTCACACAAGGTTACAGCAGGAGCACCTAGGGAAAACAACGCAACGAAATAGGAGGCTTGGAGGACAGAGGGAAAGGAATATGTGTTGTCTATTCTGTCTATGAGCAGCAGTGAGGGATTGTACTGGGAGCTGGATAGCTTGTGAGCTAAAGCTTTGTGTAATCCTGAGATATTTCCACTTGTATGATAATACAGATAGCGGGGTTTTTAGCTAAGGCTTTCCCATATCCAACAGGCTAAATCGAAAAAGTGCATCATAACTCCAATTCACCTAAAATAATTTATGTTTATATATATGAAATCATTTTGCAGGAACCCAGGGAATGATCATCTGACTTCACAAGCAACCCATATCCAACGAGGCAAATAAAAAAAATCATAACTCCAACTAAGCTTCAACACTTTTTTTTATAGATGTTAAAGCATTTTCAAGGAAATCATTAAACCATTCATCCGACTTCACAACATATTACTCAAAAGGCAGTCTTCAAACTAAAATTTGGCATCAAGCCATGGAATATAGGATTTACAATTAGCACTTTGGATTTTAAAATAGGACTTGTAAATTTGGCTTTCAGTGTTGGAAATGAAGATGTAATAGCTTCTCTATGGGCGTAGTGCATATCAGTAGGGAAAAGAAAAAAAAATAGGATGATTGGGTTTTTTTTCACTGCACTCTAAAACTTACACTAGTCATCTAATCTTGTGCATCATCTTACCAGAAACACACCTAAGGAGATTGTCTCTTACAGAAACCCATACCATAACATAAACCACACTAGAAACTTGTTAGTGGCGCCTATTTCCATTTTGGGACAACAACCTATAATGCAAGAAACAATTAATGTTTTTGTTGATTGTTTCTTGTAGGTTTCTAGCCTATGAGAACAATCAACAGTAAATGCCCTAGTTCAAACTTCTATTATTAAATTTTAAATCCAAAAAACTCCATTTCTCTACACAAGTAACCAGATCATGAGTGAAAATGGAGTGAACATTAGTTCATCCTTTTTTTGAAGAGGACTACTGTAACCTTGGGAAAGGATCAGGATTTGGTGTTGTGTGCGTTCATTCAAGTCACTGACTTCTATTGTGATAACAAGAAAACGACTTTGTTTCACCAACTAGGATGTGGAATTATTGTAGTTCTCAAGATGATAGTGATGATGAATTGGCTTTGGAGGTTTTGCCTCCGAATGCAGAAGATATTTCTCCTAGGTCTTGGGTAAATAATTGAAGTTAAAAAAAAATGCCTCACATAGATGAGAAATTTGAGAAGGCCAAGCAGACCATTGAGGACATGCTGAGATCTTAGGTTTTCAAAGCAAAAATGCAAGTTGTTGGGAAATATTATACCAAATATAAGAATTGAAATTATCAAATAAAAGAAGTGAAATTATAAAATAACGATATAAAGAGGCCTCAACTTTATGCAAAGTTGTATGCTAGCCATCATATATCATCACAATCCTTTAAGACGGGGATAAAATGTATATTGTAGGCAAAGGATTCCTTGTCCAATAAAATATGCTAATTGTTATTTTAATAGCAAGATTTGAGGACATTAAATTTAAATAACAGTGTGATCAATGCATTATCTTACAAGTTTCATTTACCAACCTATGTTAGGATGCATTAGAACTTTCCTGTCAGCTACTTATACGAACACATAATCCAAATTCCAAAATATGATGCCAACTTTGATGGAAATTGAGGATGTATATTCTGGCGCCTAACTTTAACTTGCAATGCACAACGATAACAGGAAACATCAATTTTTTGAGGTATTGTCAATGTTAGGCCAACTGTTATAGATGTCAAAGAGGTTGAGCGGAGGATGCATGACCCAGTATAGACTACAAAAGGCACAAGAAGATTCAGAGCCAAGAAATTGAGGATTACTTATTTTAAACAGTGAAGCAAAACTGTGGAGGAAGCACCATGGGAATCTACTCTTTGTGTTCGAGAAGTCAATTTCATGGAGCATGATGATATCTGCAAGTGGGTAAGAGAAGTTACAAAGCAAGAAATAAAGGATAAAATGTTTATTTTTAGGAAAATGTCTAGGTAAAGAAGCAAAAACAAGCATATCAACTGCCCCAACAATATCAAGTTGTTGTTGTTGTTGTTTTTTCTTTTTTTGTTATGTGAAGAGGACTACCGTAACCTTGGGAAAGGCTCAGGATTTGGTGTGGTGTGTGTTCATTCAAATCACCGACTTATATTGTGATAACAAGCAAACTACTTTGTTTCACCCACTAGGATGTGGAATTATTGCAGTTCTCAAGATGATAGTAATGATGAACTGCTTTTGGAGGTGTTGCCTCTGAATGCAGAAAATATTTGTCCTTGGTCTTGGGTAAACAATTGAAGTTAAAAAAAAAATGTCTCACATAGATGAGCAAATTGAGAAGGGAAAGCAAACCATTGAGGACATGTTGAGACCTCAGGTTTTCAAAGAAAAAACGCAAGTTACTGGGAAATGCTATATCAAATATAAGAATGGAAATTATCAAATAAAATAATTGAAATAAGAAGAAAAACATTTTCACTGGCGAATCTCGCGTTTCATGTTTACAAGAATATATGTCATGTTAACACAAGGTACCTTGTGTTTTCAGAAAGCAAGTAGTCGGGCTGATACTGTGAAATTTGAAATCCGATATTGTAAACTTGACTTGCTCAAACAACACCAAGTAAGAAGACACCCCAGACAATATATTGGTAGTGGAATGAAGTGACGGGTTGTGGGCAGAGGATGGCCTATGAACACCCATAACTCAGTCCAATTCAATGTTTTGCAGGCAGGTATGGTAGAAAGTGCAGTTCAATGGCGAAGGTATGGCAGATGGGATAGATTGACCTGCTTACTGTAACAGTGGAGTAAAAGCGCCTCCTGCAAAGAGAAAGAGAAATTTGCTAGAAGATCTAGGCAAGCATTATCTTCGATCTTCTTCTTATCAACAGGTTGGGTCATAAGTTGTTTACAAGTTGCAGATGAGTGCACTTTAAGAGCTTCTTTCCTACTTTATTTAGTTTCATTACTTAGAAGGATGCATGATAAGATGGAGTGTGATAGAGTTTCTGCAGGTGACCAAGACTTTGCTTAGAAGGACGGATGTTGGGATGGTGTGCCATAAAATTTCTACAAGTGGCAGAGACGTGCATGAAAAGTAAATGCGGAAGGGAGAGGAGTATGGGGGGATGGCGCATGTGGCCCACTGACAGAAATGTATTTTGACAGATGGCAAGATGGAAGGGAAAACAATGTCACAATGGTATTGGTCAGAATGGCGAAATCCAAGCATTCTCATTGGATGGGGTGAATAGTGTTTGCCCACTCCATGCCAGTAAAGAAAACGCCTATCAGCGTAAATATTAGTGTAGATCCATTTTAATCCCATATTTTATTATTTTAAGATAAAGAGCAAATATGTTGAGGTGCAAACTTCCTTTTATGGTATAAAACTTGAGGAAATGTTTGCGCTTCTAAAAATTTGATCCTTCTTGAAGCATGATAGATACAAAGTCAAGTTGGATATACAGTGGTATATCAAAATTCAATATGGAAAAGATCAACCCATGAAGTGTAAAATTGTTGCTTTATATTAGGCTTAGTCCACACTAAAGGGTCAAACCTCATAGGGATGGTTAGGATGGAAGTAAACTTGGCTTCCTACAAACAATAATTTAAAAAAATCGACACAAACATTTCCAATTATATTATGAAAATAACTAGTAATTGTCCTAAAGGTGAAAAGGTACACCTAAGGAATAGAAGATTTAGGAATTTCATCTCTCCATAAACATATCATATTGTTGAATGTATGCGCATGAGGAAAATATATTATATTTTTATCATTTTTATAATTAAATTGTAAATAACAAATTTCAAATAACCATTATCTATATATATATATATATATAAACTTTACACTAAAATTATATATGTGATTATTTTGATAATTTTGGAACTTCTAATTTATATCTCTAATTGAATTATTTTTATTTTTCGATATAAAAAAACACTGAAAGGAATATGTTATCTATAGAGAAATGAGAGTTATTTTTCTAATAATATAAATATACTTAGTCTAATAGATGAAATGACCCTTTTTTGAAGCCTTTTTTGGGTTAATTTTGTTCAAAATCTGGTATAGAAGTTTAAAAACCATAAGTTTAAGTTGTTTAATTTGCAAAGATCAAGTGCCTCAAGGGGTTTTTAAGGGTATTGAATTCATTTATGCATTCAAAATGTATTTTAAACAACTAGTCACAATCTTCTTAGAAATTGTATTGCCGAATATTGACAAAAAAATTAATTTTGTCTATTACTTAGACTACATCATATACGTATGTTCATTGATTCAAAGTTTAAGAGAATTTATTTGATTAATTATTTTTAAATAACTTATATATATATATATATATATATATATATATATATATATATATATATATATATATATATATATATATATATATATATATATATATATATATATATATATATAGAGAGAGAGAGAGAGAGAGAGAGAGAGAGAGAGAGAGAGGTTTTATTTAAAAAATGGTTGGGATTCGGCCCATAACCATTATTTCTCCCCAATTTCCAATATCCTTTGTGGGTTTGAGATTGAGCACATGGACTAAATCCAAACCCTCAAGCGAGAACTCCTTAATACAAAAAATTTATTGTCTTTCCAACCAAAGATTTTCCAAAATGCCCCCAAGATCCAAATACATTTTCTTTCCATTTCTTATTTCTTATTTGACTTTGACTCGCTTTTTGTGTTCCTTGCCAAGATGTTTTTGTCCTTTTCCCCAACTATTATTTTTTGATTGATCCTTGGAGTTTTTCTTCTGAGAATGGTCTTTGTTGTCGTTATCAGTTTTTCCATATGCCTGATCAAGCCAATAAATTGCATTTCCAGTCTTGTTTCTTGAGAGTTCAATGCATGGTCCATAATTCACAAGTGTTTGTTAAGCTTGGTCCTCCTCTATTTCTGAATTTGTTGGGTCCTCTTTGACATGCATTTCTTCCTGGCTATATTTTACTTCCTTAGTGGATCCTCTTTTGCATGCACTTCTTCTTGACTTTATTTTGCTTCCTACATGTCTTGGATCTCTTCTTCCTTGTATACAATATAATGTTATATCTGAGCACCATCCTACCATCATTAAAGATATTTTGAGGTCTAAAAAGAGCCTTCTAAGAAATATTATAAAATAATAGTGGAAATAATAAAATAAGAATAGGTTACCTCATCAAGTTTTAGAGAGAAAAAAACAAAAAACTACGTTTTCGAGTCATATTTTCAACTTATCTCCCCATGATTTTACTCAAATTTTGAGAAGGAGAACTTTTTGGATGCAAAATTTAATTTTGCATCCAACGAGCACCAATGTTTCTTACTTTTGATGGACCCTACTACATGAAAAATGTGAAATATATGACAAAATGTGATTGTAATAACGTTTTTCATGTATTTCAAAATTTTCATGTAGGTGGGTCCATCAAAAGCATACAACATGGGTACTTCTTGGATGAAAAATCAAATTTCGCATCCAAGGAGTGCTCGCGCTCAAAATTTGAGTAAAATCATATGGAGATAAGTTGAAAAAATAGTTTTATTTTTTTTTTTTTATTTTTTATCTTTTTACCTTTTTACTCCAAATATGGTGAATCACCCCCATGGTTGACATCATCCTATTGAATCCTGTTGGTTCTTATAATTTTTTTTTTGTTGTACATTTTTGTTTAGAGGTCTATTTTTAACCTTAAAATTTCTCTAATGTTGGGCCTCCGACTATTTGTCTAGACTCTATTATTCTGCAGTCGCTTGGGCAATTCTTGATTACATGCATGTTTCATAACACGCTCAGCATTGGAATGAAACATTTTCATAGCCAAGCTTCTGAACCCATACATAATCCGGAGATCTTAGGTAACTAGATCAAAAGTAGGAGACTAGGGCTACATGAAGAGACCAACACTTCCCTAAAACCAGGGCCCAAAATCCTAAATAATCTTTTTATGCTAAGGGTTTTCAAAGACAACAACAAAAAAATGCTAAGCCTGAGGATAAATATCCATATATTCAAACAATAGAGGTTTCCAAGAATCATAAACCTACTTTTGGAAATCAGCGAGCTGCGGCCATAACCCATTAAATCTACATGTTCTGAAAAAAAAAATCACAACTAAAAGCTTCATCCCCCAAGGTAACATCAAAGGCAGACGTGAGTCTTGAACTGCCGGAAGAATAGATTTGGATTTCAACAGGGCACTGTAATAAACTTTGGCTTGGGCTGCCCGAGAGGAAGAGCTTGTAGAACCAACTATTATTCCTGCAAGAGTTATTGTCTTCTCTATTGAATCATGAAGATATACCATTGTTCGGGCTGCAAGAGACATACTGCATAAATCTACATAAAAATACATAAAAATACACAGATTCAGAATATAGATCAGTTGGCTAAAAAAAACCTAATCATCATAAAAATATTCAAAGATTCGTCTATTATTCTTTAGTTTTTAAAATAATATATATAATTATAATTAATTTTCCTTTGATTTAAAAAATAATAAATAATTTAAAAATCAAAATATTTGATAATAGTGAATACCTATTTATAAATAATTAAGAATTAATATATATTCGCATATAATAATTAATAAATGTGCCACCACTGATTTAATAATTAAATTATAATAATTGAAAAAAAACACCTTTCGAACATTTGTATTATTATCTTTAAATTCTCATTAAAAAAATTACGGGGTCAGTTGCCATTCTGTAAATCTGAATGTAAATGTGTGAAAAATGCATGTTTATATTTATAGATACTTTATATATGTTGTCATGAATAAATATAAAATGTAGAGTTGATATAAGAGCCCATTATATGACCGATATGCAAGAAAACCTCGACCTTATTACATTCCTTAACAAATCTTTGGAAAACAAGAGAATCACTACGCATTGTCACCGTAGTTGCTACTTTTTGTGTGAGGCCTCAAAGCTATGTCAAATTCTAAAGAGACACTACATGCTTTTGGGTAATAATTAAGTAGTTATCTCCCACTTTGAACCAATCTAATCAAGAAGAAACCCATAATTTAGGATATGTAGAGATATTAGATATCATGACCCCATAAAAAAGGAAAATTGAGAAGCTTGAAGTTGAATATTGTATGTTTTACCAATTGGTCTTAGCAAATTAGCCAAAAGTTCTTAGTGTGTGTTATCGCATATTAGGATGTGAATTGGATCTACCCTATAAGTTGAAAAATGTGAAGAAATAGGTCAACCATCTATATGAAATGTGGAAATATAGCATGTAGATTGTGAACTCTATTAGCACAAGTTATGTAGAAAGTTCATAATGAATATGTATTATTTTTAATTTCAAGTTTTGATTGCATTGAGAGACACTCTAAAATCTAGTATGGAAACTATGTTGTAAGACGTTATGTAATGCAATGTAATGTTATGTTGACTCAGATAAAAATTTTAAAATAAAAATGAAATTAAATGTTTAGGTTATAGACTATTTAAGTTAAGTTTGAGTTAGTCAATTGATAGGTTTACCGGTGGTGGTTTACAAGCCCATAGTATTGCATTTCCCATGGTATTTGTCCATGATATTTATTACGATGAAGTCTATTTAAAGCCTTGAGGAGATCCAGTATGGAATGCAAGGGTACCAAATTTAATCCATATTAACTCCAAACTTGATCCCTCTGACCCTTGGTAGATCTGGATTTAAGATGGATCTAGGCGGTTTTAGACCAATTATTTAGGACAATACCAATAATACTTTATGATATATCATAGTAATAGTTAAAATAGTTAGGTTTTTTTTAAATAATTTTAAATTTTAATAATCTAAAAAAAATCATTTTAGCCTCGAGGGTTAGCACAACTAGTCGAGTCCCAGTGATTAAAGCACATTTGTTATTAAGTGGTCATGGGTTCAATTCTCTCCATACTCTCAGGCTTAGGCTTCGTGGTTGGGTTGGTAGGAAGTGATCCCTTGAGATGAATCTAACTACTACAAATATTTTGTGGATGTAACGATCACATACATCCGGGGTTGTCTACCACGTAGTAAAAAAAAAAATTATTATTTTTATTCTAAATATCTTTTATTATTATATAAAGAAATTGGAAAGAATCGATTTATAAATTTTTAATATTCAAATTATATATATATAGATTAAAAAAAAAAAAATCTAACTTTTCCCCCAAATTTTTTTTCGTTTTTCCCCTATTTTTTAAGTGAATAGTATTTTTTTTTCAAATAAATATAAAGCTAGATTATTCTTGTTCCTCTTCTTAAATTGATTTCCCCTTTAATAAAGATAAAAATTATTTACACTTTTTCCCTGATTTATTTTTTAAATGTAAATTATTAAAAAAATAATTTTAAAAAATCATGTAATGTTACTTTTCAGATTTAAAGACAATTATTTTTATTTTTTATTTTATTTTTTCCAAGTGAACTCTTAGACAAGACCTAAATATCAATTAATTCATAATTTTAACCTAAAAATAAAATAAAATAAAATAAAAATTAAACAAATTTGAAAAACACTTAAAAAACAAACATCCATTAAACAAATAGACAAACTTTAAGTGTTGATTTGTAATGTTTTTTTGTAGTCATGATATTTGGACTTTAATGCTACACTTGGAAAATGTTTGAAATCTAATCTTAAAAAAAGGGGTGATGTTGCATCACCACTTCTGCATTTTGGTGTGTTTTTTATGTCTTTCGTAATCATGATATTTGGTCTTTAATGCCATGATTGAAAAATGTTTGAATTTTAACCCTAAAGAAAGAAGTTGATGTTGTATCCCCCACTTTTGCATCTTAGCGTGTTTTTCATGTCTTTTGTAATCGGTTGAAAATTGTTGGAATTCTGAGCCTAAAATGAAAAAAATGTGATATTATATTACCACTTTTCAAAATAAGCTTAAAAAACATGATTTTTTGTGACCTCTAGAAAAGCAAGAACTCAGTAAAGTTCTCGTTAAGTTGGTAACGTTGTTTTCTTTCTTGTCATTGTTGGTAGGGTTATTCAACTCTCTAGTTCACATCTCAACATATGTGAGTAACTTGGTTTTCAATTTTGTGATCCATTGATGATCAACTTCTTGTAGTTTTACACTTTCTTCTCCTCCTTTCTTTTGCAATTGTTTTTACCTTTTTTTGTGAATCAAGCATTTCTATTAATTCATATGAAAGGTACATCTTGAGAAGCTTGGTAATAACCTACTTTCGGCATCATTCCTACCGGACTTGTTGGCCATAAGGTAATGTCAAAAACACATTGACAACAACAACAATAAACACAAAGACCATATGCATACCACCCAAAAAAGCCAAAAGATCCCAAGAACCAAAATGCATCCAACATTCATCCCTAATCAACAAGATTACTTGGCACTTGGAATTTCCAGTCCATTTTCTGGAGGTGGGGGTGGACAAAGACCTTCATGAATGTTCACTTCCATATGTGCCAACTTGCCCTCAAGTCGGTCCAGCCTCTCTTAGATCCTTTTTTAACCTCGACGAAAGGATACCATTCGATCCATCATGTGCCAATGGTTATGTTGAATATTTCTCATGAAAGTAATAATTTCATTTTGGTCCTCATACCAATTGTATGTAAGCTGCTCGAGAATCATGGAGACTTGTTGAATTTGATTTTCCAGTGAAACAAATGGAGGTGGCAGATCAAGTCTACCAGGAGAAACGATTGGTTGTTGTTGTTCTTTTTGATGGGCCGTAGAGTGACATATGAAGGTCATCAACCCCACGCCCTATGCTTAGAGAATCAACTTATTTGAAATCCCAGAGTAAACTGTCACCAACAACCCCAAGACGAAGAAGCCAAGAAGATGTAAAAAATCGCACACTGGAGAGGAGTCGAATCACGGTCACTCCAGATGCTAAACACACCCAGAATGATAATGACTCACAGTCATAACATAGAGAGGGAAAACCCCATAAATAACACCACTATCTCCCCAATTGACCGTGAATAATGAACTCCAACAATTGAAATAGACAGAGACCAGAAGAGGTCGACCCCCAACAACTATCAACGCATCCACAACTACCCCAAGCCAAACAACAATTCCACCATGAAAATTAGCAGTCTAGACAGGGGAAAAAGTGTGTACAAACCTGTAGGTTGGGGAAGATAATTTAATAAGTGAGATCAAAATTGAGGTGGTCGCACATAGAGTAACCATAAATGTCAGCTCCAACTATTTTTTGCTTCGCACAAACTCTAAGTGCCCGTCTGATGTTTGTGCAGACCTCCTAGATCTCAAGTCACAATTGTTCTATACTAAGCTTTTTTCATGATAGGGGATAAACCTCCAATGCCTAAATCAACATCATTTCTTACTATCACAATTTAGGGAACCATGGATGGAAAAGATAATAAGCCACCCTGAACTCCTACAAATATGTTGCCAACCAGATTCTTTCCACCCATTACCATGCAGATATGACCACTGCCTAAGAGAATCCACATACCGATTATATCACAATGCCCTTCAAAAACTATTTGTTCTCGCACACCATCTAAGACATATTGAACATGCTTCATTTCATCAAATCTCATGTGAACTGAGGTTAAATCCCCATCCCTATCCTTTACTTAACACTGAGATCAACCCAACAGGAAGCAATTGTTTTTACTTTATTATAATGTATTTTTCCATTATAATTTTCTTAAACATTTTTAGCCATAACTTTTATATGCATTTTTATTCATTTGTACCTTTATTATTCTACATTCCACTCTAATATGTTTTTTTTTTTTTTAAATAACTCAACTCCACCAATTTTATGCTTAACCTTAATCACGTCCATGTATGTCATAACACTGTCTCACTTTTACAAAAGAAATTGCATTCGCACTCACTCGATCCCAATTAAAAGACATTTCGGTCCTACGTAGGTATCACTTTTTGTCTCTGCTTCTCAAGTGGAACCGTAAAGGAATTTTACCACGCTTTCTTACATTGGGTTAGTGATTCTCTTAGCAAGTGGAACGAACAATCGAGAATATCAAATGGTGTATTGGGTTCAAAGAAAAGACCTGGATTTTAGCAAAACTTTTACTGACGGTGTAAGAAAGAATGCTTTCAAAATCACAGGGGATAATACAATAAGAAACCTTGCAATTGTTGGCTTGATACATGTAAATATAGTGGGACAAATAAAAGGTTAAGTATTTTATTTTAAATATTTTTCATAATAATAGATATCAATTTCCAATTGTGTTTTAATTATCAATTTCAATGTAAATGAATGAATAATGTGTATATAGTTATTACTATTTTATCAATTTTTTCATAAATGAATAAATATTGTAAATATATGTAATTTTATAGTATAATTTCTATATGCACTAGAATTCTAATTTTAGTAGATTTATAATTGTTTTGGAAAAACCCAAAAATTTATAGAAAGATTCTTTTAAAAAAAAATTCTTCCATCAAAATAGAGAAAAGAATGAGTAGTGAATGTTAGTAGATTTTTTCCATCAAAACAAAGAAAGGAATAAGGGGGTGATTGCCTTTGATTTCAAGGTAAAATAGGAAACAAGAATCGAGTAAGGTCTCGTTGAATTTTATATTGGATCTCTTACAAGAGCTTAAACCTCTCAACACTAGGAAGATCTAAATTTAAGACATTTGCTCTCTTCCAAGATCTCAAAACTCTCAACATTAGGAAGATTAAGGGTCACTTTGTAATAGGAGACTCATCAATCATCGTTACACATATATGTCACTTCTCCACTCGAAAACACTACAACATAACCGAATTTATCCTCATAATTGGAAAGGAAACAAAGCAATTTGAATGGGTAGACTTCTTCCATGTGCTGAGGGATTGGAATATACAAGCAAACCACCTAATTAATGAAGCAACTCAGATGGACATGAGAATTTTGAGGATAAAAGAGTGATAATCTCCTTGTCCCTTATCCCCTAGATTAGTCAATGATAATCATAATCCAAGCTTACAATACATGACACAGGAAAGGACAAGTGGCACAATGCATTTAGTAAATAAATGAGAATTAAAACCCCCAACTCTCAAGTACCTCGACATATTTTACCCTCAATAGTAGAGCATATTCGTAAATAAAGTGGAATGAATTTGAAAATAGAAGGTCTGATAATTTTGGAGCTTCTAGCCCAATTTGTTTCTCCTTGGCCTGCATTGGGTTTAAGGATGAACAAGGCTTCTGTGATCAATACCATAGTTTGTGGACTTCTTTAGGTTATGTCTAGTTTGGAATCTTTTTTTTTTGCGTTGTTGTAACATCTATGTTGATGATTTTGGTTTAGGAAATCAAAATACCATTATAGGTTAGGATTGTTGCCACCTCATGTGCGTTCCTTAGAAAATCTTGGAAGAATAGAAGAATGGTTGAGCATATTCACCCTAGTTGTTGCTTTTTCATGAGAAGCTTTGATGTTGTGTCAAATTCTTAAGAGACACTATATGATTTTGGATGATAATTAGGTAGCTATTTCCCACCTAAAAAATAGACTACATAATCAATATGAATCCTTCAATATAAGAGATGTAAATATATTAGAGATTGTGACCAAATAGAAAAGAAAAATTGAGAAGCATTTGGTTCTACCCCAATATTACTTAATATGAAGAAAGAAATCAACAAGCTCTCAAGATGTAGAAATGAAACTTGTGGATTACAACCTCAATATGCAAACAAAAGTCATACAACAAACTTATAGTTTGAAAATTTATATGTGTATTACAAGATAGTTTTTATTCTAATCCAATTTCTTAAGATATACACTAATAAACCTTTATGTTATATGTCATTACCAATTATTATAATTTAATTTATAGGAAATAACTTTGAATTTCAAACCATATTTAAAATTTAACTTTTAGAAATTCCATTTTATTTATATTATTATATTGTATAATATAATTCCAATAATTTTTTATTACAAATTTTAAATATATTTTATTTTTATAATAAATTTTATTACTATACCTATTAAAATTTTATACAATTTGAGTGAGAATTTTGTTGGGTAGAGAGGCTCATTTTACATGTGAGGGAGATGTTTAATTCCTTCTCACCTAGAATTGACCCATGTCCTTTTTGAAATAAAAATAGAATATTCTCTAAATTAAAAAAAACAATGTCCCCAATGATTTTACTATCACAGTAGTAGCTTCATTTGTCATACCAATGCTATATTCAGATATCTTTACTGTCTATATGGAAAGAGGATAGTGTCTTAAAACTTAGTACGAAAGGAGATTTAGTAAAAATATTTCATTCTCACTCTTAGGCATAAACAAAACATTTCTATATTCATATGAAGTAACATAATTTTATATTAATTTTATATAAATAATGTAATTGAAAACAAATATTATATTTTCACTTTTAAGTATGAGGAAGATGTTATTCTTAAATCTTTTAAAAAATATTTTAATACATAAATTAAATAAATGATTTGAATATCCATATTTTCTAAAATCAATTAAGATTAATAAAAGGCTTTGTCTATAAGTGAGACTTTTGAAAAGTTTTCTAATTTATTTTCCCTTATACTTTGTCTAGAATCTTACATATACACAACTCCTTAATAAAAAAAAACTAATATTAATGTAGGGTAGTTAAAATTGACCAACAAATTTCAACATATCAGTAAATTTATTATATAAATTGTGTGGGGTCCATTAAAAAAATCAATATAAAATATAAATATATATTAATTATTAATTATTTAATAAATGCAAATATATGTATATAAGAGACCCATTGAACACTTTAACAATAATTATAGTAAATAATATATATGAAAATGTCCATCTCAATTTATAAGTGAAATTCAAAAATTATAAATAAATAAATCAAGAATTAAACACTATAATTTATAAATGGATTAATAATTAAAGGTTATGACATTTTTTAATCAAGATTATGAATTAAGTTTGGGTAGTCTAATTAATAGATGAAATGGTTCTATTGTAAACACTTTTTTTTTTGTCAATTTTATTCAAAATCTAATACAATTTTTTAAAAATCATATTTTTAAGTTATGAAATTTGCAAAGATAAGTACCTCATGGGGTTTTTCATGATGAAAATTTTATTTATGTGTTCAAAAATATATTTTAAACAACAATAAATCACAATCTTGTTAGAAAATGTATTCCCAGATTCCAGCCAAAAAATCATTTCATCTATTTGTTAGACTACCTCGAATTAAATTTAAAATAATAATTAATTTTTGTTAATTTACAAGTTTAAATGTTAATATACATACATACATACATACATATTGAATTATAAAAATCATATTTAGCAAAAAAAACACTAATATAAGTAATTATTTTTTAGACATGAGATAAAAAATATAAATTATAGTGTTTTTGAAACCAACCTAGATCTATCTTAACTCCACATCTACCAAGCGTGGAGAGATATCAAATTTATTGAGATACAAACCTTTTTTTAGTGAAAAGAGATTTGATCCCTCTATGCCCTTTGTAGATCCTGAGTTAAGATGGATCTAAGTTGACATTTTTATGTTTTTTTTTTTTTTTTTAGGTGAGTACTATAGGCTACTTTGTCACATCTGGTAAATAGGCCTATTAACTGGATCAATCAACATCCTTTTACCCCTTGTCATCACCCTTACACAAAGCCCTAAGCATGAATCTCCCTAATCCCAATAATTTTTGCCTTTAACTATTTCATTTCAGTGCTTTTAAGGCCCAACACACCCTGCTACCTTAGGAGATTGCGTTCACTAGCAGGTTGACCCTCTCTGAACCTGTGTTGATCACTAGTAGGTTGCCCCTTGCTGGGGGCGCGTTGATTCTAGAAATTCGGGAAAAACAAAAAGAATCATGAAGTTTCCTCTTCCATAAGCTTCTAGAGGTTGCTCTAATCATTTACCTTGGATGAAAGTCTTGAATCTTATTGTATCCTACCTTGGATATTTCACCCCTTATCCTTTGAGCTCATCCTGCCATCAAGAGTGGATCTCAAGATTGGTAAATGGATAAGAATTCCTAAAGTACCATCCTCTCTTATATATTTACTGCCATCTACAAGCTAGAGGTTGACTTTTGGAGATCAATTCTACCCTCATGTTGTTGTTGTGAGAGTCATTATTCCATGCATTAGGGTGACATAGAGATACACTTTGTGAGAAAGAAGGACAAGTCAACTTGGAGGATCTCTTCTACAAGATCAACTCTATATTTGGTTGTAACTCTCTCCATTTCTAAGAATACAAAGAGTTCATTGTTTTCCTATATGTGATGTTATGATCTCATATATTTCAATTCCATGTTGTTCCATTGAATAAAGTGATTAGGTGATACTACATAGATGTCATAGATTGTCAGTTTTTCTGTTGTCTAATTGTGCAAATTTTAATTATAGCGATCATTAAATCAGGATTGGAGAATACAAGCCAAGAGAGGAACAAAGCTTATGGCTGATTCCAGGTAGGCTTCATGTTTGGTTCCAATTGATGATGTCAATTAGAGCTTAATTTAATGTCAACCCGGGAAGGTAAACTTAGAAGTGCCTATCTAAAATATATAGATCTAGAAAGATTCCTAATTTGTCCAAGATCTTAAAGTCCCCTTACAAGAACATATTCATTAAGATCTCTTTCAATAACTAATCAAACTTAGATCTAACAATTGTTTGAGATCTATGATTCTCTTACAAGAACATATTCTACAAGATCTCTTCCAAAAATTAGATCATCTAATAAGAACTTAAAAGCTGAAATGAAGTAAACCTAGATCTAATCATTGTATGAGATCTTATGGTTCTTTTACAAAAACACTTTCAAATAAGATCCTTCCAATATTAGAACATTTAATAAAACTTGAAAGCTGAAATCAAACAAAAAAAACATAAAACAAATTATACCTAAAATAAGCAAATAAGCATGCAAGTGAGGCCATGGGGGCCCTCCATAACTCCACAAGCACACCACTTCAATGGAGACTCAAATGTAGAAGCAAAATTGAAGTATGATCCTTTATTCCAAAATCTCCATTACAAAAACTTCAAGATTCTAAGATTTACAAAAACTTCAACATTACAAAACTTCAACAATCTAAGATTACAAATGGAGGAGATTGTACTCCTATTTATACAATGGGATGAGTAACAAACTCATAATGATCATCCACTAATCTCTCTTTTAGTTCCATACATCTCTCAACCATCTAGACACATAACCCCTTTTGTCCTTGATCTTCTCCATGAGATCATCATCTTCTCCATGAGGTTTATCTCTTCAAATTCGAATTTGATCCTTCAAGGCCACATAAAGGTGTCTTGGAAGCTTCCTTGGCACCTACACATGTCACAAAAACAACCCACTTTCCATATATAAAGTAAAATATATTATTTTCTAATATTTAATCAAGAATTTCTCTCAAAAATGCTTAAAAATAAATAATATTTGGAAAATATAAATGAGACCCATTAATGGTGAATAATAGGGAAAATGGAGTGACAAGGTGGTGAATAGTGAGTGATGTAATGGAGGCATAGGTGAAAAATGTATGGTAATGAGTGATATTTGTATGACATTTTTGGAGCCCAACACTTCATTTCGTCCATTTACTTTAAGGAAAACATTGATTTCTTTGTTTTGTGTTGTTCTAGACTAAGTCATCAAGAAGATACTTTTGTATGTAGTCGTAAATTCTGTATAACTGAGAGTTCAACCGTATGAGTTTGTTTAGCTAGAAATATAAGTTTGTTTTGCTAAAACTATCCTTTAAACACGAAATAGAAACCATTAATTTATTAGATTTTGATTTTTGTTATTAATTTAATGGATAAATTATCAAGTCAATAAAACATAAATATAAGTAATTATACGCGAGACATTAAAATAAAACAATTAGTTAAATTATGTGTATTGCATTAAATATGTTAGAGAAACATAATTAAAAATGTAGTATTTATACATAAAAATAATCTACCAGGTAAAACATAATCTTAGTATAACTTATATATTTAATAGGAAAATAAAGTAAACTTTACATACTTGTAGTGAGTCTTTTTCCAAAAATTGGTACAATGTGGTCGCTGGTTCATAAAATTTTATAAGGAAATTTTAGTAAAAGTGAATGAGAAAAAGTTGGTCCCTTTTGATTTTTTTATATATTTATAATGATGTTTTTTTTTAATAATTTTCAATTTTTAATTAAATAAGAAAATGATATTTTCAAATTTATTCAAGAATCTCTTTTTATTTCTAAAATGTTGATCTCAATGTTTGATATGCAAATTTTACCATTACCTAATTTATTAGTATGCTACATAATGTAAGAGAAATCTCTGCAAATTTTCTTCCAACATAATTCCATATACTTGGTCTATTCTTTCCCACCACCATTGGTAGGTCTATTTAACCCTCTAGTTCACATCTCAACCTATGTGAGTTAGTTCTCAGTTGTATGATAACCCTCTAGTTCACATCTCAACGTATGTGAGTTAGTTCTTAGTGGTATGATCCTTTTTGTTAGAAGTTATTGAATGATAAGCTTTTGAATGATAAGTTTCAATTAGCTTTGTAGTTTCATCTTCTCATCTCTATTGAAATTGCTTGTTATATTTTTTTTCTTTCTATGTATTTTTCCATTTTCCCTCTACTGAATATTCTTTTGCATTACTTGTATGTGCATTTTTATCCATTCTGCATCTTTATTAATCTAAAGCTTATTCTTAATTCGTCACTTTGAGTTTACTTTTTTCTCTCTCTTTTTATCTAGACTCCATTGATTTAAACCATAACCATTATTGTTATCCATCAATATCATTCTCTACCCCTACAAAATTATTTTTCTTACTGTATCCAATTTTATTATGAAAATACCTTATTTCAAAGAATTATCTCATAAGAGTTGTTGTTTTCTACTGTTAGACAACTTATTATAAGGGTTTTTGCATTTGTTGAATTTAAGTCTATATATCTTTAAATATAGTTGGTGTTCATACTTTCACATTTATAAAAAAATCATTAAAGTTATGAGCATTTCAAAAAATGTGCTATTAATATTAATCTTGTGTTTTCTTACATTTATTTTTTATTAGAAACTTTCAAGGATGTTATACATTTAAAAAACATTTTTTAAATAAAAAAAAAATACAATTCACACAAAATTATACCATTGTATTCTAGTAAAAAATGTTAAAATGTCTATTAGTTAAGTTGTACCATTTATACGAAAGAAAGATTGCCGGACACGTAACTTGCTCGCCTTTCAATGACAAAGGAAATTTTAAGCAAAGGAGGTTCTGGAAGTTTCGACAGCATTCTGGAATTTCCAAACCTGGGCTGTCGGTGGAGTGCTCCGTCGCTTGACTGAAAATCGCCGTTAACGTGAATAACGTTCTCTTTTACGTCACCCAATCCAACACACAATGCGGCTCTGAATCAATCAGTGATACGGACTCCAAATCTGGCCAGTGGCCACATACCAAAATATGAAAACTGTGTTTTCAAATTCATTGGCCTTCCCTGAGCTTCGAACGCTCGACCTCAAAAACTTCTCTTCCGCTTTGTACGTTCTATGCACAAAAAGACGCTTCCATGCAATTCCCACACGTATTTAGTATTTGCTACTACAACCTATAGGATTATTGAGAAGTAATACATTAATGTTATTGAGAAGTAATACATTAATGTTGAAGGTTAGTAACTAAAATACCACAAAATTCTAAAGACTTTAAGGATTAAGTTTTAATGAATATTTAAAGTGAGATATAAAGCACAAGAAAAATATTATGAGCAGATAAATGTAAGAAAATAATATATTAACATGGGTAATGGGTAAATGCTGTATATTCTTTTTTTACATGTTTATAATTTCAATACTTTTTATTTTTTTGTAAGTCAGATATTTATATTATAGAACAAAATATGTTACAAAAAGTCTGCCGAAGCAGAACGAACCTTAGATGGACCAAATAAAACGTGCTGACAGCCAGCCCTGAGCTTTCAAAACTAAGCTGCACACCACGCAGGGCGGCTTACTCTTAAAACTGTAACTTATCGCCACGACACTATCAAAACTTGGACAGAAACAGAGTAACATAGCTATCTTGCATAAGGCCGAAGCCATGACAGAAACAGAATAAACATAACTATTTAGCATAAAGCCGAAGCCATGACAGAAGACATAAGACAACCATAAAGAAGAAACTAAGGAAACCCGCCGGTGCGAGGAAAACCGCCAATTCGACTGACTGTGTCTAAGCCCACGTCCAGAACATGCTTGTCAACTCTGGCCTGCATATCTTGCATGGATTGGAATTCCTGTGCTTCCTTCATCTTTTTCTCCTGCATCAGGGGGTCCGGGCTCAGAGTTTGCCGAAGAAGCCTGATAAGCAGAGTCAATTTCTTGTTGACAGTTTCCACAGCATCATGCACTGTGGAGATTCTTCGATCCAGCGATTCATGGATTTCATGAAATTTTGCTAACTGATCCTCCGAAGTGGAGTTCCCCTTCCCAGATTGCTGCTTCCCTTCTTCCTTTGAATCCAGGGCTTTCGCAAGGAGAGTTTTGATTCTCCAGCTCTCCGCTTTGGTCCGAACATATTGAGTGGCTCTTTTGGAAGGAGTGCCCGGGTCATGTAACCAGTCAACCTCCTCCGCAATGATCCCCTCCGGTCGCTGCGCTTCTTCCTCTTTCACAGAAGCTTCCAGTTCCGCGATCTTGCGTTTGCTCCTGGCTGCTGCTCTGGTCTCGTACATGTTCTGCGCTGTTCGTAGTTCATGGTGGGCTGCCGAACACCTGCAGCTCCCCGCCTCCATACTATACCCTCTGAACTTATCGCTGTGATCACTTCTACAGACAGAAAAGTTGTGGTCTCTCGCAGTGCTTTGAGCTGAGGTGAAAGAACCAGAGCCACGACTCTCCGTTAAATAGTTGTTTTCCATGGAGTTTCCCATAATGCGCTCTCCCCTTCGATGCAGAGTGGAGGTACTTTCGTTATTAATTCGAAAGATATCCGCACAAATCACACATCTCCTCCCTGACCTAACATAAATGTAGCTGAAAGCCTTCCCATCAAGGTTGAGCCAGCTGTCCCTTCCTCGCAAGCGGACTCTACGGAATCTCTCGTGGCATGAACCATATTGATAGTTTCCATATTTGGCCTTCTCTTGCCATAATGACCACCGCCGCATCTGTCTAGTCACCCAGCTCCCGTAATGAACACCCAAGTTGTTACCGGTAACTCCAGGATTACGGTCCCGGAAACAGAAACCGTTGCCGGTCAAGCCCGGTCGGTTTCGTGTAGATCTTGCTGTGCCAACTGTAAACATCTCGCCTTCAGGTTCGGGCAGTCCACCTCCTCCCAACAACTGTCCCACCCCCTGTCCTGATTGTCCACGCCACAATTCGCTAGGTAGTCTACCAGCCCGTTCGCCTTGCATCTTACCGCACGAAAGACTAAGCCTTTCATTCCAGCCATTAGTTCTGCTACATTCTCTGTCACCTTGGCAAACCGCCAGTGTTTTGTGGCTTTGTTCGCCTTAGTACCTCCCTGAATCCTCTTAGCTGTTGATATAACCAGAGATGAATCCCCCTCCACAATTACATTGCAACTTCATAGGGATTTTAAAATTCTCAGACCATGCTCAAGCGCTGCAAATTCCATCTCATTATTTGTGCTTTCCCCAAGCGCTCTGTAATATATATGCAGAATTTCTCCATGCTGGTTACGTAATGCCCCTCCAATTCCTGCCATGTCGGGATTGCCTCTCGAGGCCCCATCAAAATTCAGCTTCAATCCACCTTCCGGCGGACGCTGCCATTTGTCGATCTGTGAGGACGGTTGCGTTCTGTGTCTCGAAGCTGAGATGCTGCTGGTGGCTTCCAGACGAAAGCAATTCAAAATGCGTAAGTCTTGAGCTGAAGGTTTCTCGTTACATTCCTCTCTGCATTTCGTTTGAATTAACTGTTGAATATTAGTTATTATATTGTCTTTAGAGAACTCTATGTTCCTGTGTTCATCTTGAAATATTCTACGGTTACATTCCTTCCAAATTGACCACAGTAAGAAGCCTGGAACAGACTTCCATATGCTGTTGACTCTTAGTATGTTGGAGAAGTCTTTTTTCCAGTTCAGTATGGTTCTGTGAATGGATTCTCTATCTCGGTCAGAACTACTGAGAATTCCTTCCATCCAGCTCCATAACTGATTTGCCCATTCACAAGCATTAAACAGGTGGTTTATAGATTCCTCTGCGACGAGGCACATAGGGCATCTTGAGGGTCCCCTGAAACCTTTCTTGCACAAGTTGTCCCAAGTTAAAGTCTTGTTTCTCATTAGAAGCCAAAGGAAAGTCCTGATTTTCGGCCAGAATAGGCTGTCCCAAACTTTGCTGCACCAGGGTACGGCTTCTACCTGTTCTTCCTTTTCTATTATGTCCCTAGCTTCTTTTAATGAAAAATTACCATTACCTTTTAAACCCCATCTTAGCTTATCATCCTCTTCAGTTTTCTGAATCTTTCTTTTGAGGATTCTCTCATTGAGTTGCTGAAAGCTTTCGTTGTTCTCCTCTGTGCTCCCAGGATTTAAATTAATCTAGTCCCTCCAGATCTGATCCCTACTGCTTTGAATCCAATATTGATTAACTCTGAATCTACCCTCGTTTTGACTTATATGCTTGAGGGTAGATAGCTCTGGGGTATCCAGTTTAGGGAATTGCTGCCATGCATCTTCCCAGAACATGGCAAGCCTTCCATTGCGAATCTCCCAAAAGCTGTGCTCCTGTACTAAGCTCCTGTTATTCCTGGCATGGTTCCATATTGACGAACCTTCCGGGACTTCCTGTAGTCTTATGAGGTCCTGAGTATCACAGTCTGGAGTATATTTTTCCTTCCAATGCCTCGCCCAAGGTAAATTGGGTTCTTTAATCCATTTCCACCAAATCTTAGCTCCACAGGTTCTGTTGACCACTGAAGGATCTACTAAGTTCAGCCCCCCCATAGATTTTGGCTGGCATAGCTTATTCCACGCCACCAATGCCCATTTCTTCTTATCCCCATTCCCATTCCATAGAAAGGATCTCTGTATGTTTCTCATTTGTTGCAGAATGCCCTTGGGAGCTGGAAGCATAGAAAGTAAATATTGCGGAATTGCCTGCAGAACAGCCTTGGTTAAGATAAGTCTACCCGCCAGGTTTAGGGCTCTGTGCGTCCAGTGCTTGCACTTTTTCTCCATGTTGGCTAGAACCTTCTCCCAGTGAGTTTTCTGCCAAGGTTTCAGAGTCAGGGGAGCCCCTAGATATTTCGAAGGCAGGGAACCAATCCTGAATCCAAGAAGCTGGGACAAGTGAGTTTGAACTGCCGGATGAGTGTTGAAAAAGAAAATTGTGGACTTAGAAAAATTAATCTCCATGCCAGAGGCTCGGCTAAAGAGATCAAGGATACCCCTGTAAGCCACAGCCTCCTTCACAGTGGGGGTACCATGTAACATGGTATCGTCCACGAACTGTTGATGTGTTGTGGCTGGTAACGATCTTATCGGTTGTAGACCTTTTATAGATCCTTCTGCTTTCTTCTTGGCTATGATTCTGCTTAGTCCTTCCATTAGGATTACGAATAGGAAAGGGGATAGGGGATCCCCCTGTCTTATTCCCCGCGAAGGAGTAAAAGGAGCTGAGGGAGCGCCATTGACAAGGATTGAATATCTTGGAGATTTGATGAGAGCAAGTATCCACTTGATCCAGGTCCTGCAGAAACCAAATGCATCCAAAACAGCTTCAAGGTATCTCCAGCTTACTTTGTCATAAGCTTTTGATAAATCTAATTGCATTAGCATTCCTGCTTCTTTTCTCGAATGAAGTGAGTGAATCATCTCCTGCGCTAACAAGATGTTATCTAGAATTTGTCTACCCTCAACGTAGCCCGATTGCTCTTCCGAAATGATACCAGGAAGAATCGACTTTAGTCTATTAGCTATGACTTTTGAAATAATTTTATAGATAACATTACATAGGGCAATAGGTCTGAATTTATCAGGTGTCTTTGCTTCTTCCACCTTAGGAATGAGCGCTAAAAAGGTGGAGTTGATGGATTTTAGAATAGTACCTGAGCGTCTGGAGTCCTCAACTACCTCCCAGACCTCCTGCTTAACAGTGTTCCAACAAGCCTTGTAGAAGTTGATGGTGAATCCATCTGGACCTGGTGCTTTATCATTAGGCATACTCCTGATTGCCTCCTCCACCTCCTCCAGAGAGATTTCCCTGCAAAGGGCCCAATTCTGATCTGAGGTAATGGATTTAGGAATGGCTGCTGTAAGTTCCTTGATGGCCTCCTCTCTGTTTATAGGCGGTTCCTGTGCAATTGAGCTGAAGTGATCCGAGAGCAGAGCAGATATATCATTGTGATTCTTTAATATCTCCCCTGCATTGTTTTTCAGCTCAAGAATCCTGTTAGCACTTCTATGGTCTAGAGCCGACCTGTGAAAAATTTTTGTATTCTGCTCCCCCTCTTTTAGCCACTGGACTCTAGATTTCTGTTTCCAAAGTACCTCTTCTTGTATACATCTTCTGTGCCACTGCTGTGAAAGAAATTTTTCCTGCTCAAACGCTTCGACACTGTAATTGCCTGCTGCTCCATCTCTGTGAATCTGTTCCAGTTTGTTCTCTAGAATGGCTTTCTCCTGGAATATATTTCCAAAAACCGTTCTGTTCCATTCTTTTATCTTTTCTTTAGTTGCTTTCAGCCTCTTTTGTAGATTAAACATTTTGGAGCCTCTTGCCTCCAAAGGTTCAGACCACCATTTCTCAACCATCTCGAGGAAGTTAGGGTGGTCTAACCAAAATTTTTCAAATCTGAATGGTTTATTCCTTGGAGTGCCCTGAACTTCAACAATAAGCGAGATCGGCCAATGATCCGACCCACCACTGGGAAGGATATCTGATTCTGCTGTTATACCATCCATGATAATGCTTTCTGAGATTAAAAATCTATCCAAGCGAGAAGCTATCAACCTTTCTCCCCCCCTTCTGTTGTTCCAGGTGAACATGCCACTCTTGGGGTATATGTCTACCATTTTGACAGTTTCAATGAAACTTGTAAAGGCTTCCGCGTCCCTATTAAGTTTCCTAAGACCCCCTTTTTTTTCCAGAAGGGTGGTTATCATATTGAAATCACCCCCCAGTATACACTTAGACCTTGGATATCTTTCAATAAGTTTGGTTATTGAATTCAAAAAATTTATTTTATCTTCTAATTTCTGAGGACCATAAATGTTGATGCAAAGGAAAGACCCAGAGTTACCTGTGGGTTGAAAATCCACCGCTATGAAGTGTTTGTTCGCCTCAGCTGATAAAATCTGGATTTCCCTTGTATCCCAAATAGTTGCAAGACCTCCTTCTCGTCCCTGGCTCTCAATCTCTAAAACTTCTAAATTTCTCCCAAGCTTCCTACAAAGACTGTTGATGCTAGAGCTGCTGCATTTAGTTTCTTGTAAGAACATAATTTCCGGTCTGTATTTCTGGATTTTCCGCTTTAAGATTCTGTGTTTTGCCTGGCTGTTAAGCCCTCTTGCATTCCACGAGATGATCTTCATGTTTAACTAATTTTCATTGGAAGGACTGGAAGGCGCTAAGCGCTTTCATCTTCCCTGAGTTTATCATTATCATGCCTAGCTCCTGTAGAACTTCACCACTGGTTCTACGGCCTCTTCTTTTCTTTTGCTTTGAGCTAGATGATTTCCATAAAAGACTTTTCGAATGGAAGCTATTGCCTTTTACTATACCTAGCTTCCTATTCTGCTTTTCTAATTCTGCTTTTTGCCTTGCTATGAACAGGTCGTTTACCTTCCTGATTTCTTCTTCCGGTGCATTCTCTATTCCTCGGGCCTTCCAGTTCTCTGCAATTACTGGTAGGTTCATCCCCTCCCTGGCTAGCGCCTCTTCCCATTCTTGATCCTCACTTCCACCATCACTGGTGAGCATGTCAGTTTCTTCTTCTGTCTCCTCTGTTCTCTCCTGCATTTGAACTTCATTGTTGAGGTCCCCTTCCTCCGTTCCTTCCCTGGTTGGTTCTCCCTTTTCATCATACCCTGCATCTGATGTTAGGGTTTTGAGCTTGTCCTCCGAATCTGTTTCAAGATCTAAGATCACAAAAGAGTTGCTGTGGTTGTTTCTGTCTGTATTACCTTTATTATTCTTCCTTCTGTTTGCTCTCTGTCTAGACTTAGGTTTTATGAAGGTTTCTTTATCTTTGTTGGCTTGTGCTGTTTCGGTCTCTTCTTCCTTCCTAATCAGAGGGCAATCTCTCATCAAATGCCCATGTTCATGACATTTGCGGCACCGGAAGGGAATCTGCTCATAATCTACGGCCTGAAAGTAATCCTCGTCCCTGTATTCCAGCCAGAGCCCTTCATGCAGTGCCCCAGAAACGTCCATTTCAACACATATTCTGGCGTAAGATGTATATCTCTTTTGTAAAGTTGCTTCCGAGGCCTTGATAAATGTTCCCAACTGGTCACCAATTTGTTTCAAGGCATTCAGACCCCAATAATCTATTGGGAGAGAGAACAAACGAATCCAGACTGGGACTTGGGTGAAAGATTCTTTCTCTGGGGCGAAGTTTGGTTTCCATGGTCGCATGTACAGACCAGCTGAAGCCAAAAAGTATGGGCCACCCTCAAAAATTCTATCCTTGTCTTCTAGGTTGGAGAATACAACTGTGAAGAAGCCCTTGGCTCCCAAATGAAGCTTAACATCCCCCCTCGGCTTCCATTGTTGTCTGATCCAGTGACAAAGAGTCCTTTCAGATGGCCAAATGCCCATAAATTTGCAAATGACAGCATGTTCTGCCATGTGCTCTCTGTATGCCTGAATCTCTGGGTCAGTTATTACTACCCTGAGGTTATTGGTCTTTTTTGGTTTGCAGACCCCATTTGATGAAGAGTTTTTATTGGTTCTTGTGCTTGTCTCCCCCTCCTTTTCCGACTTTCCTTACCTGTTGTCTGTTTGCTCCCTGTCTTCTTCAGCTTGTCGTTCCTCGTTTTCTGATGATTTAATTATTGAGGTGATTTTGTCTTTAGTTCCTGTCAATCTTTCACCCACTGTGCCTTTGCCTTCCGTTGATCTGTCTGGCTTGTAAGTTTCCCCTTGTATTTTCTCCTTATTCCTCCTGCCGTTCTGCTTGTTATTGTCAAGCCCAGAAATCCTGACCCCTTCCTTCTTATTTTGCCTCTGCTTCTGCATGATTATCTGTTTGAAAGTAGGGGTCCCACTGGACCCCTCTGCCCCCATTCGGTCGGTCAGCTCGTGACCTTTGCGATACAGTGCTGCGAATCGAGAGAATACCACTTCCAGCCCTGCAATGGTATCAGCACATTGGAAACCCTATTTTCGCCCTCGGCTCCTCTGCCACACATCAACAATACTCTTTATAAATGTGAAGTTGAAATATTAAAGATACATAAAATTCAATACTGTTTTTATAAATGTGAAGTAGATATATTAAAGATATATAACATTAAATTGAAGAAGTGTAAAAATTTATGATAATAAGTAGTTTTAACTTTAGAATTGTCATTTTAAGACAAAGATTAATTTTATTGAGGTGCAAACTTTTTATGGTGTAAAGTTTGAGGAAATGTTTGCATTTTTAGACATTCGATCCCTCTTGAAGCACGATACATATAAAGTTACGTTGGATATATGGTGGTATATCAAAATTCAATATGGAAAAGATCAACCCATGAAGTGTAAAATTATTGCTTTATATTAGGCTTAGTCCACACTAGAGGTTCAAAACTCATAGGGAGGGGTTAGGATGGGAGTAAACTTGGCTTCCTACAAACAATATTTTGAAAAAAATGACACAAACAATTCCAATTGTATTATGAAAATACTAGCAGTTGTCCCTAAAGGTGCAAAGGTATATCGAAGGAATAGAATATTTGGGAAGTTCATCTCGCCATGAACATAACATATTGTTGAATGTATGATTAAAAAATTGACACAAACAATTCCAATTATATTATGAAAATAACTAGTAATTGTCCTTAAAGGTGCAAAGGTACACCGAAGGAATAGAAGATTTGGGAAGTTCATCTAGCCATGAACATAACATACTGTTGAATGTATGAGCATCAGGAAAATATATTCTATTTGCATAATTTTTATAATTAAATTGTAAATAACAAATTTCAAATAACCATTATTAAGAGCATGTGTTTCCTCCTAAGAGGTCATATGTTCAAAACTAGAGGGGGGTAGAGTATCTATGCCTTCGTAGATTTAGTAGTCAAATGATTGCATGGAGGTGGGTTCCTTGTCCCACAAACAAGGGGGTCTCATACACCAATTTGGTGTCTCGCTTGGCTGTGACCTCAAAATTGGATAATAATAATAATAATACTATATAAACATTACACTTAAATTATATATGTGATTATTTTGATAATTTTGGAACTTATCATTTATATCTATAATTGAAAATATATTTTTCCTTGATAACACAAAACTATGAAAGGAATATGTTATCTATAGAGAAATATACGTAGTCTAATTAATAGATGAAATTACCCTTTTTTGAAGCCTTTTTCGAGTTAATTTTGTTCAAAATCCGGCATAGATTTTTAAAAGTCATAAGTTTAAGTTGTTTAATTTGCAAAGATCAAGTGCCTCAAGGGGTTTTTCAGGGTATTGAATTCATTTATGCATTCATAAGTGTATTTTAAATAACTAGTCATAATCTTACTAGAAATTGTATTGCCGAATATTGACCCAAAAATCATTTTGTCTATTATTTAGACTACATCATATACATATGTTCATTGATTCAAATTTTAAGAGAATATATATATATATATATATATATATATATATATATATATATATATATATATATATATATATATATATGGGTATGAAGGTTTTATTAAAAAAATGTTGGGATCCGACCGAGAACCATTACATTTCTCCACAATTGCCGATATCTTTTGTGGGTTTGAGATTGAAGACAAGGACTCAATCCAAACCCTCAAGCGAGAACTTAATAGAAAAAACTTATTCTCTTTCCCACTAAAGATTTTCCAAAATACCCCATAAAATCCAAATACATTTTATTCCCATTTCTTATTGCTTATTTGATTTTGACTTCCTTTTCGTGTTCCTTGGCAAGATGTTTTTGCCCTTTTCCCCAACTTGGATCCAAATCATGTTTTTTTATTGGTCCATGGAGTTTCTCCTCTGATAGTGGCCTTTGTTGTGGTTATCCAGTTTTTCCATATGCCTGATCAACCCAATAAATTACATTTTCAGTCTTGTTTCTTGAGAGTTTAATGCAAGATCCAGAATTCACAAGAGTTTCTTAGGCTTGGTCCTCCTCTATTTCTGAATTTAGTGGGTCCTCTTTGACATGCATTTCTTCCTCGCTATCTTTTAATTCCTCAATGGATCCTCTTTCGCATGCACTTCTTCTCAACTTTATTTTGCTTCCTACATGTCCTCGGTCTCTTCTTCCTTGTATACAACATAATGTTATATCTAAGCACCTTCCTACCATCATTAGAGAAATTTTGAGGTCTAAAATGAGCCTTCTAAGGAATATTATAAAATAAAATAATAGTAGAAATAATAAAATAAGATTAGATTACCTCATCAAGTTTTGCATGGGGCAAAAAAAAAAAAAACCTACTTTTTCAACTTATCTCCCCACGATTTTACTCAAATTTCGAGTAGGAGCAATCATTTGATGCAAAATCATCCAAAATTTAAGTTTTCATCGAACGAATACCCATGTTGCTTACTTTCAATGGACCCTACTACATGCAAAATGTGAAATACATGAAAAAATGTGATTGCAATCACGTTTTTCATGTATTTCAGATTGTTCGTGTAGTAAGGTCCATCAAAAGTATACAACATGGGTACTTCTTGGATGTAAAATTAAATTTCGCATCCAACGGGTGCTCTCGCTCAAAATTTGAGTAAAATCATAGGGAGGTATGTTGAAAAATAGTTTTTTTTTTCCAAAAATGGTGAATCATCCCCCATGGTTGACATCATCATATTGAATCCTACTGGTTCTTATAAAGTTATTTTTTGTTGTACATTTTTTTTTTGAGGCTTATTTTTCACCTCAAAATTTCTCTAACGTTGGGCCTCCGACTATTTTTCCGGACTCTATTATTCTACAGTCGCTTGGGCAATTCTTGATTACATGCATGTTTCATAACACGCTCGACATTGGAATGAAACATTTTCATAGCCAAGCTTCTGAACCCATACATAATTTGGAGATCTTATGTTTATCTCAGTAGGAAAACCTTTACTAAAATCCATCTCCACGCATATTAAAGCACATGTCTTGAGGAAATGCTCAATTTATGAACTACAACAACAAAATTTCCTTATTTCTTTTCCAATAGCCGTTAATTAAGGGGGATTCCAAAGGTGCACAAGAAGGTTTGAGAGTCTTACCCAAACCAGAGTCGAGGATATTGTCATCGTAACTGGATCAAAAGTAGGAGACTAGGGCTACATGAAGAGACGAACACTTCCCTAAAACCAAGGCCCAAAATTCTAAATAATCTTCTTAAGCTCAGGGTTGTCAAAGACAACAACAAAAAAACATTGAGCGAGAGGATAAATATCTAGATCATCAACCAATAGAGGTTTCCACAAATCAGAAACTCATTTTTGGAGATTAGTGAGCCGCAACCACAACCCATTAAATCTACATACCAAACCTTGTTCTGAAAAAAAGAAATTCACAACTAAAAGCTTCATCCAGTAAGGGAACATCAAAGGCAGACACCTCTTGAATAGTCGGAAGAACAGATCTAGATTTCAACATGGCACTGCAAGAAACTTTGGCTTCAGTTGCCTGAGAGGAATAGCTTGTAAAACCAACTGCTATTCCTGCAAGAGTTCTTGTCTTCTCGACTGAATCACGAAGATTTACCATTGTTCAGGCTACAAGGGCCACACCGCATAAATCTATAGAGAAATGCACACATTCTGAGTGTGGATCGGTTGGATAGAGAGAAACCCTAACATTCATAAAGGTATTCAGAGATTCGTCCATTATTCTTTGGGTTTTTAAATAATAAATATAATTATAATCAACTTTTCTTTGATTTAAAAAATAAATAAATAATTTAAAAATCAAAATATTTGATAATAAATGAATACCTATTTTTTATAAATCATTATAGATAATATAATTTTTTCATAATAATGAAGAATTAATATATATTCACATATAATAATTAATAATAAATGTGCCACCACTGATTTAATAATTAAATTATAACCATTGAAAAAATTCGTGTTTCAACATTTGTATTATTATCTTTAAATTCTCATTAAAAAAATTACCGAGTCACTTGCCATTATGTAGCAATGGTGCCCCTGTTGGATTCGAAATAAAAGACATCATGGGCTCCCAAAGTGCAATCACATTAAAAAAAATGATTCTCATCATTGTAATATCTAAGAACTGCCATCTAACTATGCAGTCTGTCTTTTATCATTACATGACACATGCTTTTTTGAATAGCTATAGATCTGCTTTAAGTCTTTATATTTAAATGACAAGCAAGTACACAATACATCTTTTCTCCTTAGATGGTGCATGTTTCTTTTAATAAATGTATCCATATTTATATGGAGCTTTATGAGAGCATCATTCTATTTTCTTGGTTAATGGTATGGATATGATAATTTGAAAAGTAATAATAAAAATAAAGAAATTTGATTCTCATCATTGTAATATCTAAGAACTGCCATCTAACTGTGCAGTCTGTCTTTTATCATCGCATGACACATGGTTTCTTGAATAATTATAGATCTGCTGAGTTAAGTCTTTATATTTAAATGACAAGCAAGTACACAATACATCTTTTCTCCTTAGATGGTGCATGTTTCTTTCAATAAATGTCTACATATTTATATAGAGCTTTATGAGAGCATCGTTTTATTTTCTTGGTTAATGGTATGGATATGATAATTTGAAAAGTAATAATAATAATAAAGAAATTTGATTCTCATCATTGTAATATCTAAGAACTGCCATCTAACTACGTAGTCTGTCTTTTATCATTGCATGACATGCTTTTTTGAATAGCTATAGATCTGTTGAGTTAAGTCTTTATATTTATATGACACACAAGTACACATCACATCTTTTCTCCTCACATGGTACATGTTTCTTTCAATAAATATTTGCATATTTATATGGATCTTTATGAGAGCGTCATTTTATTTTCTTGGTTAATGGTATGGATATGATAATTTGAAAAGTAATAATAATAATAAAGAAACTCGATTCACATCATTGTAATATCTGAGAACCATCATCTAACTATGTAGTCTATCTTTTATCATCACATTGCACATGCTTTTTTGAATAGCTATAGATCTGCTGAGTTAAGTCTTTATATTTAAATGACACTCAAGTACATAGTACATCTTTTCTCCTCAAATGGTGCATGTTTCTTTCAATAAATGTCTGCATATTTATAAGGATATTTATGAGAGCACCATTTTATTTTCTTGGTTAATGGTATGGATATGCTAATTTGGAAAGCAATAATAATAATAAAGAAATTTGATTCTCATCATTGTAATACCTAAGAACTGCCATCTAACTCCAACAACACCTTTTCATATGGGAGCATTAGCCAATCGTAATTATCTCAATAGGTCTTGCTGTGTCATTGAGGTGGGATGGGACCAGATAGGTGTCCAGTAGCAATTTAGACTGGTGTACCGACATTACCTTCTATAGAGGTGGTAGACCTTACCAAGAATGAAGAGCCCCCTATTCCACAAGGAATACTAGTCACTCAAGAGGCAAAAGATGTGACTGAGATTTACCAAACCATTGAGTTATAACATAGGGAGGAACTAAGCATCCTAGGACATGACGGAACATGCACTGGGTGCGCCTATGGGGCCATGTCGAGGGGCGAGGGCACTGTGGGATCTGACCGGGTTGGGTTGACCGATGCCTGTCCTCGCATGGTCGGGGGAAAAGTTCCACATGATACGAATGCAAGCCAGACATCCAAGGCTTTTAAGGTTGGAAACATTGATGTATAATGTAACGGGTTCAAGCCATGCACGTCTGCTTGGATCCCTAGGAGATAGAAAACTATATGGGTTGGTGGTCAGAAATAGTAGCAGTGCCCCCCACATAACTATAAATCTGCTGAGTTAAGTCTTTATATTTAACTGACACGCAAGTACACAGTACATCTTTTATCCTCAGATGGTGCATGTTTCTTTCAATAAATGTCTCCATATTTTTATGGAGCTTTATGAGAGCACCATTTTATTTTCTTGGTTAATTGTATGAATATGATAATTTGAAAAGTAATAATAATAATAAAGAAATTTGATTGTCATCATTGTAATATCTAAGAACTGCCATCCAACTACGCAATCTGTCTATTATCATCGGATGACACATGCTTTTTGAATAGCTATAGATACGCTGAGTTAAGTCTTTCTATTAAAATGACATGCAAGTACACAATACATCTTTTCTCCTCAGATGGTGCATGTTTCTTTCAATAAATGTCTCCATATTTATATGGAGCTTTATGAGAGCACCATTTTATTTTATTGGTCAATGGTATGGATATGATAATTTGAAAAGTAATAATAATAATAAAGAAATTTGATTCTCATCATTGTAATATCTAAGAACTGTCATCTAACTACGCAGTCTGTCTTTTATCATAGCATGACACATGCTTTTTTTAATAGCTATAGATCTGTTGAGTTAAGTCTTTATTTTTAAAGGACACACAAGTACACATTACAACTTTTCTCCTCAGATGGTGCATGTTTCTTTCAATAAATGTCTACATATTTATATGGAGCTTTATGAGAGCACCATTTTATTTTCTTGGTTAATGGTATGGATATGATAATTTGAAAACTAATAATAATAAAGAAAAGCTTGTGGGTTACAGAATATTTGGATAAGAGTTTTTAATCACTAATTGTTATATTAGTTAGTAATTTTAAATTATATAAATTAGACTTGAATTTGTGTTATATAGTATTTTCATTTTGAATATGTTTGAATGATTCAATTAATTGAGTTAATTTTTGAGGTTGGACATTTTACATTGAATTAATATTTAATATTTTTACACTTGTTATTTAAAATATACAAATAATTACATCAATTTATATTTTTAATAATCAACACCCAATTATTCAACTATTTAACATATAATTTTCAAAAAACACAAGTAGAGACGACTTACCTGTATCGATGATATTCTTTACGTGTGCTTTTGGAGTTGAATGCTATTTGAATTCTGCTAACCACAACAAATATTTCGGGGAAGACTCTCCACCCAACCATAGGATTAGCTATATAGAATCTTTATACAACCGGCCGCCCGTGAGCCCTTACTCAACGTACTACTGCTAGGGAATCCTTTGTCTCACAACATTTTTCTCTCAAGAGAATGGCTGAATCTCATCCTCCTCATTGTCCATTAAATAGACCAAAAAATGGAAAGGAGACTGCAAGCATACGTTCTATAGAAATTCCCACTGTAGATCACCTGATAATGCAATATACTAAAGCAAAATACTTGATATACTTCTACAAACAAACTTGCGGAAGCTTAACCGATTTTGAGCAAGATCAAATAGAACACATATAACAGAGAATGAGAAATCAATCACACATGAACACAAAAGAATACTCTAGGGAAAGCCTCAGCTAAAAACCCTGATCTCTGTATTATCATACAAGTGGAAATATCTCTGGATTACACAAAGCTTTAGCTCACAAACTATCCAACTCTCAGTACAATCCCTCAATGCTGCTCATAGACTGAATAGACACAACATATGCCTTCCTCCAGTCCTCCAAGCCTCCTATTTCCTTGTGCAGTTTCTCCTAGGTCCTCTGGCTGCCACCTGTGTGAATACACCTCTCACACAACTCACCAAACTCAGAAATAAGTGTGAAATATCCAAGGAATGAATTCCTTCTGCATGCAAGAGATATCGTCAATGGAATATTCCTGCAACTGATAGTACACTGTCCCATCATCTAATCTCAACTGAGTCTCTGACTGAACTGACATGCATGAGTTATTTATGAGAGAATATTCAGTTATCTAAAGTGCAGTAGTTACATGCATGCATGCTTTAACTAACTTAACTCACAATCAGTTCCAAAAACTATTGGAACTAATCTAACTGGACTTAACTCAATTAACTGAGCTGACTAATTACAACTCAAAGTACAACTCATCCTGATCACTTTAATTAACAGATAACTTCCTCAATCAAAGGGAAAATTTTTGCATGTCTTCACATAGACTTCATGTTTGATTTTCTCCAACTAATTAACTCAAGATGAATTAATTAATTATTTTTCAAACAACTGCTAAGATCAAATTCAAATTTTAATTCTCAATTTTAGTTCAGGGACTAACTAAAATTGGAATGTATCTCGAAATGCTATTTATAGCAATATTATTTTTAGCACTTCTATATTGCATTTCTTGTTGCTATTTTCAACACTCCCTCTCAACATGAAAGGGATTATCTGTCATCCCAATGCTGTCTCTGTGGAACTTGAACTTGCATTTTGACAATGCCTTAGTCAAAATATCTGCATCCTGTTCATCGGTCGAAACATACAACAACAACATGATCCTCTTCACCACACAGTCTCGAAGATGATGATATCGGATATCAATGTGCTTGGACCTGTCATGAAATATTGGATTCTCAGAGAGTTTGATACAACTCTGATTATCGCAATAGATCACATTTGGATCCATCCTCTGACCAAACAATCCAACTAGAATTTCTCGCATCCAAATGGCCTCACATGATGCCTGACTGGCAGCCATGTATTCAGCCTTTGCTGAGCTAAGTACAACTGACCTCTGTTTCCTACTGTACCAAGAAACTGCAGCTGAACCAAGGTTGAAAATTCCTCCTAAAATGCTCTTTCGGTTTGATGAACTCCCTGCCCAATCTGCATCTGTGAAGCCCTGAAGCTTCACTCCCTCTGTCCGTCTGTACCACAATCCATACTAAGATGTGCCTTTGAGGTATCTCAACACATGCTTCATTGCCTTCCAAAACAGCTTGGTAGTTTGAACTATAGCTTGACTCATTTGGTTCACCGCAAAACACAAATCTAGTTGTGTGTTCACTAGATACATCAATGAACCCACAAGTTGCCGATAAACAATAGCAGCTACTACCTCACCTGAAGTAGCATCCTCCTTCCTCCAGTTACCAGCTAGAGGAGTTTGCATGGGCTTGCACTTCTCCATGTGGAATCGCTTGAGTATCTCATTGGCATACTTGCCTTAAGACACAAACACTTCCCCATCCTTCTGCCACACTTCCATGCTTAGAAAGTAGTGCATAAGACCCATGTCTTTCATATCAAACTCTCTTGCAAGGTCCTCCTTGCAAGACTTGATCAATAGATCATCACCTATCAATATCAGATCATCAACATAAAGAACAATGATCAATGGCGTACCTTCTACCATGATGTGGTAAAGGTTTGCATCTGCTTCATTCTTTGTGAAGCCAACCTGGTGAAATAGCTGTCGATCTTGGTGTACCAAGCACGAGGTGCTTACTTTAGCTTGTATAAAGCTCTCTTGAGTTAGCCCACAGGCAACTCACGATCGAAGGTCTCAAATCCTTTCAGCTGCTCAATGTACACCTATTCCTCAATATTGCCTTGAGGAATGCAATCTTCACATACATCTGATGGACCTTCCAACCCATCTGTGCTGATAGTGCCAACATCGATCTGATAGATGAGTACCTTGCTGTTGGAGCAAAAGTCTCATCATAGTCGATCCCCTTGACCTGTGAGAAACCATGGGCAACAAACCTTGCCTTATGTTTCTCAACACTACCATCAGCTGCTTGCTTTACCTTGTAAAGCCATCAGGAATTCATTATTGACTTGTCGTCAGGTCTTGGGACAACATCCCAAACACTGTTCCGAACGATGGAGTCGTACTCCTCCACCATAGCATTAACCCAGACTGGTTGTTGCACTGCTTCCTCAAAGGAAGAAGGTTCGGTCTCTACACACTCCCCAACCAGGTCCGTGTAACCAGTGTACCGCTCAGGTGATCTCCTCTATCTGTGTTGAGAGGATGGTTGTCCCACATTCTCTCTCACATCCATCACCAATCTGTCAGCTTCCCTTGAGCATTTCCACCCATCTCTGGAAAACTCTGCATGAGTGGATGTCTCCACTCTTAGATCCTTCGCATGCGGCTGCTCTACATTAGTCTAAGGCTCCTCCTCCTTAGGAACCAAAAGTTACTCCTCTACATGTAACTTGAGATCCCTCTCAAGGGACACTCACATGGCTTTCTGCTTGTCGAACTTCAGATCTCTGCGTACCACTGTCCTCTAACTGGTAGGCAAGAACACCCGATAATTGTGGGGTGTATCTGTGTACCCCACAAGTATCCCCAACTCAGCTGTTGGATCTAGCTTCTTCCGGGCATCTTTAGTCACATGGAAATAAACCGATGATCCAAAGATCCTGAAGTGATTCACATTTGGTCTCTTCCCGAAAAAGGCCTCCACTAGTGTCTTCATCCCCAATATACGATGCAGACTTCTATTCTGCAAGTATACTGTTGTATTGCATGCCTCAGCCCACAAATGAAGTGGTAGGCCTTAGTCATGCAACATCGCCCGAGTTGCTCCCACAATCGATCTGTTCTTCCTTTCGTCCACACCATTCTATTGTGGGTTATGGGGTGTCATCAACTCCCAATTAATTCCTCCTGCTGCACAGAAGTCCTTAAATTGTTGGGAAACATATTCTCCACCATTGTCACTTCGCAAGGCCCTTATTTTCTTTCCAGATTCTTTCTTTGACAAGGCTTTGAACTCACAAAACCTTGAGAACGTTTGATCCTTCTTCTGCATAAAGTAGATCCAACATCTACGAGAAAAATCATCAATAAAAATAACATAGTGCCTCTGTTTAGTGGTGGAGGCTGTAGAGAATGGTCCACACACATATGTATGAACTCGCTCCAAGATTGCTCCAGCTCTACTGTCTCGATCCTGAAAGGAATATTTTGCATACTTACCCAAGGTACAACCTTTGCATGTATCCATTTGCTCTAGTTTTCCCTTGGGAAGTCCAGTAGAAATCTGCTGCATGATCTTCAAGGCCCCATGGTGCAAGTGGCCCAATATTCTATGCCATAGCTCACCAACATCTTGGCTCTGCACCAACTCTGCTTTGGAACTCAATGCAGCATAGTCGTCTACCTCTAGCTTGTAGAGATTCTTTACTCGAATCCCAATCCTCTTGGTCTGTCCAGTGCCAATATGCCTTAGGAATGCCTTTCCTTTACTAAAGACTACATCATAGCCTTTGTCTTCCAGCATAGCGACGGATACATTATTCTTCTTCAAACCAGACACATACTTTACATCAATCAGGGTGAGAGGAGCTCCATGCTCCCTCTGAAACACCACCATGCCTTCACCTGAAACACGGTACTTTCCATCATTGCCCATCTCGATGTGCATCTGGAGGTCCTTCTCCTCCAAGTTACTGAATAGATTCTTGTTGCCAGTCATGTGGAATGAAGCTCCACTCTCCAGGTACCAAAAACACCCCACCATCGATGAAACCATACATGCGATGAGGGTAAAATCCAATTTGAACTGTGAGGTCGGTGCCTCACCATCTGATCCTTTCAAGGATCCCTTCTTGGATTTCTTCTATGGATAATTTGTATTATAATGGCCCACCTCATGACAATGAAAGCATCTCACTTTCGATTTGTCAATATTCTTCCCACCATGGGAAGAACTAGATTTGGAATGGGACACCTTCCCTTCCCTTTCCTCTCCTTACTCGCTAAGGCTAGATTTTCTTCATCATCTTACTTTGATGACGATCCATCTATGGTGCTTCTTCTTATCTCCTCCTTCATCAGATCCGACCGTTCCCAATCTGGTAGTTTCTCTCTTCCATTTACCGAGTCTTGGTAACTATGCCAGCTCTTAGGAAGACGGAGGAGAGCAAGACTCACCATGTCATCATCGGTTGTCCTGATCCATACACTTCCAAGCTCGTCCCTGCAGGTGGTGAGCTTGTTCAGATATGTAGAGATCGTGTCGCCCTTTTCACACTTGATTTTCCAAAGCTTGTCTTTCAGCGCCAGCTTCCTCTGATCGTTTTTGTTCTGATATAGATCCCTCAACATTTTCCACATTGAAAATAGTGTCTCCTTCCCATGGAGACTCGAGACAATGTGGTTTTGAACTCCCTCCAGAAATATTCTCCTTGCTCTAGCCACACATTTCTTCCATTCTACCAATTCTTGGGCATTAGCAACTGCTGGCTTGGGGAGTTCTTGATCAATGAAGTCCTTCAAACCGTTGTCCTCTAATACTGCTTCCATGCGATCCTTCTAGGCTATATAATTTGAGCTGCCATCAAGGGCATACTCGAGTCTCAAACTGTTGAACACCATTGGTGAAATTTGAGATGTGATAAGAATTCGAATTCTATAATCAGGAACTTCAAACTTCGAACTTCTCCCTTCTTTGTATACTGTTCTTCACTTTGATCACCTTTGCTCCGATACCATGTAGAAATTCCCACTGTAGATCACCTGATAATGCAATATACTAAAGCAAAATACTTGATCTACTTCTACAAACAAACTTGTGGAAGCTTAATCGATTTTGAGCAAGATCAAATAGAACACATATAATAGAGAATGAGAAATCAATCACGCATGAACACAGAAGAATACTTTGGGGAAAGCCTCAACTAAAAACCTCGATCTTTGTATTATCATACAAGTGGAAATATCTCCGGATTACACAAAGCTTTAGCTCATAAGCTATTCAGCTCTCAGTACAATCCCTCAATGCCTTCCTTCAGTCCTCCAAGCCTCCTATGCCTTCCTTCAGTCCTCCAAGCCTCCTATTTCCTTGCGTAGTTTCTCCTGGGTCCTATGGCTACCACTTGTGTGAATTCACCTTTCGCACAACTCACCAAACTCAGAAGTAACTGCGCAATCTCCAAGGAATGAATTCCTTCTGCATGCAAGAGATATCCTCAATGGAATATTACTGCAATTGATAGTACATTGTCCCATTATCTGATCTCAACCGGGTCTCTGATTGAACTGACATGCATGAGTTATTTATGAGAGAATATTCACTTATCTGAAGTGCAGTAGTTACATGCATGCATGCATTAACTAACTAAACTCACAATTAGTTCCACAAACTGTTGGAACTAATCTAACTGGACTTAACTCAGTTAACTAAGCTAACTAATTACAATTCAAAGTACAACTCATCTTGATCACTTTAATGAAGGGATAACTTCCTCAATCAAAAGGAAAACTATTGCATGTCTTCACATAGACTTCATGTTTGATTTTCTCCAAATAATTAACTCAAGATGAATTAATTAATTATTTTTCAAATAGCTACTAAGATCAAATTCGAATTTTAATTCTCAATTTTAGTTCAGGGACTAACTAAAATTGGAATGTATCCCAAAATGCTATTTATAGCAATTCTATTTTTAACACTTCTATATTTAGCATTTCTTGTTGCTATTTTCAACACGTTCAACATGCAACTTTTATTTTATTATTTTAAGTTTTACTTAATTTAATATTTCTCTTAATTTAAATCTTTCTTATTTTATTCGTTTTTACTTTTGTTAACTTTACTTTTCTTTACTATATATATATACACACTATTTTATTTATTTATTATTATTATATTTTGTTTATTATTTATTATTTATTTACTATTATTTTCTTTTCTTTATTTTTTACTATTAATTTACCATTATTATCCATTCTTTATTAATTATTTAATTATATTTTAACATTATATTATATTATACTATATTATATTATATTATTTATTATTCTTTTTATTATTAGGAGACATTACAAAATATTTTACATAATAATATTAAAATAAAGAAATTAGCGTGTACAAAGTGGTTTTCTCAAATTTCAATTGAGTTTTTTAAATATAAATTTGAATGTAAATATGTGGAAAATGCATACTTATATTTATTGATACTTTATATATGTTCTCATGAATAAATATATAATGTAGAGTAGATATAAGAGTCCATTATATGTTGGGTCCCTATAATACTAGTGATTACCCCATTACTATTGTAGTTATACCCCTTATTTATATTGTTGTGCCCCTATTACCCCCATGTTGTTATTTCTGTGCCCCATATCATCCCTCTATTGTTATTTTTGTGGCTTTATATTATTATTGTTAGGTCGGCTGGATTATATTGTGACTCCTTAGACTCCTATATATAGAAAGGAGGTTTTGTCATTTGTATCATCCAAGAATTGTTCATTTATGTAATGTAAAGGAGGTTGCCCCCTCGAAGAGGCTAAATTCTAAGGCGTTGATCTATCTTTTCTATCTTTTCTTGAGCTGGTTTCATAACATTTGGTATTAGAGCTTTGGATTCTACGGTTTCGCTGCTCCAAACAGGTCATCGTGGAAGTTTCGCTATAACTTTTTTTTTGTGACGTTTCATAAGTCGCAAAAAAAACCCATTTGAGAAGAAATCGCGCTGAACCTTGGGTCCGAGTTTCAGAGCTTTTCGCATGATATTTGCAGAGATATGATCTGAGGAAGTTGGTCTTTTTGCAGACTCCTGAATTACATTCAGAACAGGTGACCTGGGGAAAATTATCATAACTTTCTCTCTGGGGATCGGATTGAAATTTCGTAAGAAGGTAAAGAAAGAGGACGGACTATAGTTTCTTGTGTGCGAGTTTCAGATTAAAAGGTTGAAACAGTGACTCGTGGCACGTCGTACAAGTTCGCTCTACTGAACTAGTCTAAAAGCAAGTCACTGTGGGAGATTTCACATAACTCTTCCTTGGAGAATCCAATTTGGGTCAGACTTGTGGCATTGGAAAGAGAACGTAGAAGGCTACTACAGGTCGCAACTTCAGAATTGGATGATCCGAAATTACAGAGATACATCAGATTCAATATTAGGCTTCTATAAAGTGAAAAAAGGTGTGTAGTTTTTTTTTTAATTTTTGTGTAAGCTTGGTTTAACGGAATTCAAAGGGCATAGTAAATCATTATTATCGGTAACTGATGCCCCGAGGAAAGAAAATGCAAACATCTAGTAAGGAACCTGAAAGCTCTAGCATGACTCATGAAGAAGAGGAAGAAATGCTACATGATATATGAAAATTACAAGAACAAATGCAACAAATGTCACGCTCACAAAAGCTAACATAAGCTAAGATAAATGGCGTGGAATCTAAGATAAAGGGCATGGAAGCTAAGATGGATGATTTGAAGACAGATTTGAAGACAAACATGGCAGATTTGAAGATAGATTTGAAGACAGATTTGAAGACAGACATGGCAGATTTGAAGACAGATTTGACAAATTTTCTACAAGAAATACTTACTAATGGTGAAAAGGTTATAAAGGAAACTCATGATGTGAACAAAAGTAATGTTAATCATGATTCCATAGACTCTAATGTTGAATCGAAGACCCACCATATTCCAAAAATCGATATGAGGAAGTTTGATGGCAAGAATCTCGCCACATGGATATTACAGATGCAGCAGTTCTTCGATCTCAATAATGTGTAAAACACACAAAAGGTACGTATGGAAACTGTATACTTGGAACCAAATCAGTTTGTATGGTATCAATGGCTTTGCTCTCGTAAAAAATTTATCACTTGGGCAATTTTTACGAAAGAATTGATAGCACATTATGAAGATACAAAAAGCAACACTTTTTTTTAGCCAATTGATAAGTCTCAAACAAAAGGGTTCAGTAATGGAGCACATTGAGGAGTTCCAAAAATTGAACATAAGGGTAAAAGATATTCCAGAGGAGCATAGGATTGATGTCTTCATAGGGTCTTTAAAGGACAATATTCAACATGATGTTCGCCTTTGGGAACCTGATTCATTAGAGAAGGCATTCAGGTTAGCAAGAAAAATGGAAAGCAAAATTATGGCAACTAGGAAGCATACCACTCACAACTATAAAGACGGAAGTGTTGTTGCCCCTAGTCTTCCACAACCTATAAGGTTGACACCACAACAATTGGAAGAAAAAAGAGCAAAAGGACTTTGTTACAGTTGTGATAGCAAATACACTAAAGGTCATAAGTGTGCTGAGAAGAAATTATTCTACATAGATTGTGAAGAGGAAGAAGAAAATGAGCAAGAAAGGTCAAAAGAAGAAGATATACTCCAGGAACAAAGCCTAGATGAAGAACAAATAAATCCGACCATATCTTGTAATGCATTGGCAGGAATTACCACTCCTCAAACCATCAAGATAGAAGGACAAATCAAGAAGAAAAAAGTAATAGTGTTGATTGATTCAGGAAGCACCCACAATTTTATTCATTGTAGGGTAGCAAAAGAATTGAATTGCTTCCTATATCCAGCACCAGAGTGTCAAGTGATGATTGCAAATGGAGGAACAATAAATTGCTCTGGAAGGTGCCATAATATCAAGCTATCCATGGGAGAATATGTATTGACTAGCCCAATGCTTTCCATTCCAATGGGAGGTGCTGATGTTGTACTAGGAGTCCAATGGCTACAATCCTTGGGTACAATAGCTTTTAATTTTCAAGAACTTTTCATCAAATTTTCTACAGAAGGAAAGGAAGTTGAATTAAGGGTATTGCAGGGAAACCATGAAAGATAATCAGCTCTAATGGTATGACAAAGCTTCTAAAAAAGGAGCAAAGAGGTGTAATTGCACAATTATGTTCGCTAGATGTTTCCACATCGGAATCATCTATTTCTCCAGATCTCCAAAAAGTCCTGGACAATCATTCCAAGGTATTTGAGACTCCCAAAGGTCTCCCACCTATGCGTGATCATGATCATGCTATTCATCTGATTCCAGGAAGTGTTCCTCCAAACATCAGGCCATACAGATATCCCTATGTCCAAAAAAGTGAAATTGAACGTATGGTTGCAGAAATGCTAGAGGCTGGTATAATTCAACCAAGTCAAAGTTCTTTCTCTACTCCAGTAGTATTGGTGCACAAGAAGGATGGATCATGGCGCATGTGTCCGGATTATAGGGAGCTCAACAAGCTCACTATTAAAGATAAGTTCCCCATTCCTGTCATTGATGAATTACTGGATGAATTGCATGGATCAATTTACTTCACCAAGTTGGATCTTCGTTCGGGATATCATCAAATCAGAATGAAGATTGAAGACATTCCGAAAACGGCATTTAGAACTCATGAGGGTCATTATGAATTTTTGGTCATGCCTTTTGGCCTTACTAATGCACCTTCAACATTCAAGGTTTGATGAATTCAATTTTCAAACCATTCCTTAGAAAATTTGTGTTAGTATTTTTTGATGATATACTAATCTACAGCAAGTCTTGGAAGGATCATGTTGAACATGTTGACAGGGTGCTACAACTATTGGAGGAGAAACAATTATATGCAAAAAGATCCAAATGTTTCTTTGGAGTCCAGGAGGTGGAATATTTGGGTCATATTGTATCTCATGAAGGAGTTAAGGTAGACCCTAGCAAAATTAAAGCCATTAAGGAATGGAAAATCCCCACATCCATAAAGCATCTGCGAGGATTTCTTGGGTTGACAGGGTATTATCGCAAGTTTGTTAAGAATTATGGGAGAATAGCAGCACCTCTAACAACATTATTGAAGAAAGATGCATTTTCATGGACTCCGCAAGCAACAAAGGCCTTTGAACATCTTAAAGAGGCAATGTGCCAAGCACCGGTCTTAGCTACACCAGACTTCACAAAAACCTTTATTGTGGAATGTGATGCTTCAGGAAATGGAATTGGTGCTGTTCTAATGCAAGATGAAAGACCCATTGCTTTTGAAAGTCGTCCAATCAAGGGAAAGTTTTTAAGCAAAGCTATTTATGAGAAGGAAATGTTGGCAATACTCCATGCACTTAAGAAATGGTGACCATACCTAATGGGAAGACACTTCAAGGTAAAAACGGATCATGATAGCCTTAAATACTTTTTAGAACAAAGATTATCCTTTGAAGAGCAACAAAAGTGGGTCACAAAGATGTTGGGTTATGACTTTGAAATCATCTACAAAAAAGGGAAGCAAAATGTGGTGGCAGATGCACTCTCAAGAAAGGATGAGGATGTGGAAGCATTGTTGTGCGCCATTTCTATTATCCAACCAGATTGGATAAACGAAGCAAGAGAGGAATGGGAGAATGATGAAGAAGTATGGGCACTTATTCGAAAGCTACAACAAGATTCCAGTACGTTTGATACATTTAGCTGGAAAAATGATTCATTATGGTACAAAGATCGCTTATACCTTTGTAAGAATTCTCAGCTAAAACAAAAGATTCTTATGGAATTGCACACTTCTCCCTTAGGAGGGCACTCAGGATTTTTAAAAACTTACCACAGGGTTAAGAAGGAATTTTTTGGGATGGCCTTAAATCAGATATTCAAAAGTTTGTGGCGGAATGTTTGGTTTGCCAACAAAATAAAGTTGAAACAATTAAGACACCAGGTCTATTACAACCTTTATCCATTCCAAGCCAACGTTGGGAGGAGGTTTCAATGGATTTTATCACAGGTTTACCCAAGTCTGAGGGAAAGAGTGTCATCATGGTGGTAGTTGACAGACTTACCAAGTATGCACACTTTTGTGCATTATCACATCCATTTAAAGCCAGTACAGTTTCTACTGCATTTATGGAAACAATTCAAAAGCTACATGGAAACCCAAAGATTATTGTAAGTGACAGAGATCCCATTTTCACTGGAAATTTTTGGACAGAATTATTTTCTTGTCTTGGTACTCAGTTAGCTCATAGCTCATCTTATCATCCTCAATCTGATGGGCAAACTGAGATAGTAAACAAATGTTTGGAAGGATATCTTCGTTGCTTTGTATCTGATAAACAGACACAATGGGTCAAATGGTTGCCTCTAGCTGAATGGTGGTATAACACTTCCTTCCATACAGCAACAAAAATGACCCCATTTATGGCACTTTATGGGTATCAACCACCATCCATCACATCATATTTAAGAGAAAATTCTAAGGTTCAGGCAGTGGAACATCACATCGAACATCAACAACAAGTCCTCCAACTCTTAAAGGATAACCTCGTGTTGGCACAAAATAGAATGAAACAACAGGCAGATCAACATCGCAGTGAAAGAAGTTTTGATGTAGGTGATTGGGTATTCCTACGGCTACAACCATATAAGCAAATGTCCCTAAAGCAAGCTAAGAAGGATAATAAATTATCACCAAAGTATTATGGTCCGTACAAGGTGTTGCAAAAGATTGGTACTATGGCATACAAATTGGAGCTTCCTGCAGCTTCTCGATTGCACCCAGTTTTCCATGTTTCATGTTTAAAGAAGGTTATAGGTGACAAGCTCCCAGTTCAAACAATATTGCCAGAACTTGACGAGGAAGGAAAAATTATATTAGAACCGGAAGCAGTCACAGAAACAAGAACTCGATAGCTACGAAATCGATCAATTTCAGAGTATCTTATCAAGTGGAAGAACTTATCCGCTGAAGATTCCACATGGGAGGATGAGAATTTTATGCAGAAGTATCCAGAACTACTCAAGCGTTGAGGACAACACTTTTTTGAAGGAGAGGGGCATGTTGGGTCCCTATAATACTAGTGATTACTCCATTACTATTGTAGTTATACCCCTTATTTATATTGTTGTGCCCCTATTACCCCCATGTTGTTATTTCTGTGCCCCATAGAATCCCTCTATTGTTATTTTTGTGGCTTTATATTATTATTGTTAGGTCGGCTGGATTATATTGTGACTCCTTAGACTCCTATATATAGAAAGGAGGTTTTGTCATTTGTATCATCCAAGAATTGTTCATTTATGTAATGTAAAGGAGGTTGCCCCCTCGAAGAGGCTGAATTCTAAGGCGTTGATCTATCTTTTCTTGAGCTGGTTTCATAACATTATATGACTCCGATATGCAAGAAAACCCTCACCTTATTACATCAATAATCATCTTAGAAATAGTAAAACATAAATATTTAAAATTATTCTTTTAACCTTGTATTTTCTCCATTTAAACAAAGAAAGGAATAAAGAGTGACGAGTGTGAGGGGATTGTTTTCGATCTCAAGGGAAAACATGAAAGAAGTTTTGAGTGAGGTTTAGTTGAATAGGGATTCTCTCTTCCAAGGTATTAAGGCTCGTAATACTTAGAGGATCAAGAGCCTCTTGCTAATAAGAGACACATAAATTATAATTAAATATGTGACTCCTCCAATAGAGAGGCTTATCATAATTTAAAAAAAAAAAAGAAAAAAAAAATGTTTGAATTAGTAGAATTCTTCTACATGCTAAGGGATCAAAATATACAAGCAAACCATTAGTTAATGCAACTCATTTGGACGTGAGAATTTTGAGAATAAGAGGTGTAGTAATGTCCTTATCACATATCCCTTAGATTAATGAATGATAATCATAGAAAAGCTTACCATGAAGGGCACAAGGAAAGCCAAGTGACACAATGTATTAAATGTGAGGAGATTGACATTAACAACCCTCAGCGCTTAGGACTTTCTCATATTTAACCTTAATGGTGGAGTAAATTTTTATATTGATTCCCCCTTAAAAAAATAAAAAAATATTTACACTTTGTACCTGTTTTTTTAGTGTAAATTATTAAAAAAAATTAAAATCATGTAATGTCATTTTTTAGATTTAGAGACAATTTTTTTTTTTTTTTAAGAACCATTCGTCAAGACCACAATATCAATTAATTCATAATTTTAACCTAAAAATAAAATAAAATTAAACAAATTTGAAAAACACTTAAAAAACAAATATTTAGAAAAGAAAAAAAATAGACAAACTTTAAGTGCTTATTTATAGTCATGATATTTGGTCTTTAATGCTACAGTTGGAAAATGTTTGAAATTTAATCTTAAAAGAAGGGTGATGTTGCATGACCACTTTTTCATTTTGGTGTGTTTTTTTCATGTCTTTCATAATCATGATATTTGGCTGTTAATGCCATGATTGAAAAATATTTGAATGTTAACCCTAAAAAAAGAAGGTGATGTTGTTTCCCCACTTTTGCATCTTAGCGTGTTTTCATGTCTTTTGTTATTGGTTGAAACCGGTGGAAATTTTGAGCCTAAAATGAAAAAAAAGTGATATTGTATTACCACTTTTCAAAATTAGCTTTAAAAACATGATTTTTTGTGAACTCTAGAAAAGCAAGAACTCGATAATGTTCTTGTTAGGTTGGCTACATTGTTTTCTTTCTTGCCACTGTTGGTAGGGTTATTCAACTATCTCTCTAGTTTACATCTCAATGTCTGTGAGTTGGTTCTCAATTTTGTGATCCATCGATGAAAAGTTTCTTGTAGTTTTACACTTTCTTCTCCTCCTTTCTTTTGCAATTTTTTTTACTTTTTTTTTGTGAATCAAGCATTTCTATTAATTCATATCAAAGGTACATCATGAGAAGCTTGGTAATAGCCTACTTCTAGTCTCATTCCTAGTAGACTTGTTGCCCAGAAAGTAATGAAAAAAACACATTGACAACAAGAACAATAAACATAAAGATCATATGCAGACCACCCAAAAAAAACAAAAGATCCCATGAACTAAAATGCATCGAACATTCATCCCTAATCAACAAGATTACTCAGCACCTAGAATTTTCATTCCATTTCCTAGAGGCGGAGGCGAGAAAATACCTTCATGAATGTTCACTTTCGTATGTGCCAACTTGCCCTCAAGTTGGTCTAGCCTCTCTTGGATCCTTTTCTGACCTCGGCCTAAGGATACCAGACGATCCATCATGTGCCACTGGTTATGTTGAAGATTACTCATGAAATCAATCATTTCATTTCGGTCCTTGTCCAAGTCATGTGCAAGTTGCTCCGGATTCATGGTGACCCAATGAATTTAATTTTCCACTGAAACAAATGGAGGTGGTAGATCAACTCTACCAGGAGAAAGGGGTGGTTTTTGTTCTACTTTTCCCCAAAGTCTTGAATTTCCACTTGGTGGTATGCTCCCTAGCCACGAGGCCCTATCCCTCTGCGAGCACAACCTCACTAGTGTTGCATGGGCCTTAGAGTGACATCTGAAGGCCATCAACCCCATGCCATATGCTCAGAGAAGCAACTTCCTTGAAAGTCTGAGAGTAAATTGTCACCAACACCCCCAAGACGAAGACACCAATAATATGTACAAATTTTCACAGTAGAGAGGAGGCGAATCATGGTCACTCCAGATCCTAAACACACCCAAAATGATAATGACTCATAGTCGTAACAGAGAGAGGAGAAACCCCATAAACAACATCCCTACCTCCCCAATTGACTGTGAATAATGAACTCCAACAAATGAAAAAGACAGAGACCAGAAGAGGTCGATCCCCAACAACTATCAACTCAGCCATGACTACCCCAAGCCAAAGAACAGTTCCACCATGAAATTTAACATCCAGACAGGAGAAATAGCGTGTACAAACTTGGAGGTTAGGAAAGAGAATTTAACCTATGAGATTAAAATTGAGGTGGTCACATACAAAGTAATCGTAAATGCCAGCCCCAACTATTGTTTTCTTTGCACAAACTCTAAGTGCCCACCCAGTGTTTGTGCAAACCTCCACGAGCCCTGTATGTGCAGATCTCCATGATCACGAGTCCCAATTATTCTATACTAAGCTTATGTCGTCATAGGGGATAGGCCTCCAAAGCCTAAATCAACGTCCTTTTTTACTATTGCAATTTAGAGAGCTAGGGATGGTAAGGATAATAAACCACCTTGCACTCCTACAAAAATGTTTTCAACCAAGGTCTTTCCACCCTATCCTTTTCTTAACACAACGATCACCCCATCAGAGAGAAATTTTTTTTACTTTATTATAATGTATTTTTCCATTATAATTTTATTAAACTTTCTTAGATATAACTTATATACACATTTTTATTCATGTGTACCTTTATTATTCTACATTCCACTCTAATATGGTTTTTTAAACAAAAGAAATTGCACTCACACTCATTGGATCCCAATTAAAAGACATATCGGTCCTACGCAGGTATCACTTTTTGTCGTTGTTTCCCAAGTGGAACCGTAAAGGAATTTTACTATGCTTTCTTATGATGGGTTACTGGTACTCAACATTATCTTACCAAGTGGAAAGAAGAATCGAGAATATCAAATGGTGTATTGGATTGAAAGAAAAGACCTGGATTTTAATAGAACTTTTACTTACGATGTAAGAAAGAATGCTTTCAAAATCACAGGGGATAATACAATGAGAAACCTTGCAGCCGTTGGTATGAGACATGTAAATATAATGGGGAAATAAAAGGTTAAGTATTTTATTTTAAATATTTTTCATAGTAATATAAAAATGAAATATCAATTTCTAATTGCGTTTATATTATCAATTTTAATATAAATGTATGAAAAATTTGTATATATTTATTACTATTTGATATAATTTCTATATGCACTAAAAAATTCTAATTTTAGTAGATTCATAATCATTTTGAAAAAAACTAAAATTTAATGATTTATTTTTCTTCCATCAAAATAAAGAAAAGAATGAGTATGGATGTCAATAGATTTTTTCCATCAAAATAAAGAAAGGAATAAGGGGATGATTGCCTTTGATTTTTAGGAAAAATAGTAAATAAGATTGGAGTAAGGTCTCATTGAATTTTCCAATAAGTAATTTAATATATTGGCTCTCTTCCAAAATCTTAAAACTCTCAACGTTAGGAAGATCTAAATTGAGACATTGGCTGTCTTACAAGATCTAAAAACTCTTAGCACTAGGAAGATCAAGGGCCTCTCTGTAATAAGAGAATTCTCACTCATTGTTACACATATATGTCACTCCACTCGAAAGCACTACAACATAAAAACAAATTATCGTGATATTTGGAAAGAAAACAAAACAATTTGAATGTGTAGACTTCTTCTATGTGCCGAGGGACTGGAATATACAAGCAAACCACCTAGATAATGAAGCAACTCATTTGAACATGATAATTTTGAGGATAAAAAGAGTGATGCTCTCCTTTTCCCTTATCCCATATATTAGTCAATGATAATAATAATCCAAGCTTACAATAAAAGACACAAGGAAGGACAAGTGGCACAATGCATTCAAAGTAAATCAATAAGAATTAAAATCCCCCAACTCTCAAGTAACTCTGCATATTTTACCCTCAATAGTAGAGCATATTCATAAACAAAGTGGAATGAATTTCAAAATAAAAGAAGTGATCATTTTGGAGCTTCTAGCCCCATTTGTTTCTCCTTGGCCTGTGTTGGATTTAGGGATGAACAAGGCCTCCGTGATCACTACCCTAGTTTGTGGACTTCTTTAGGTTATGTTTGGTTTGGAATCTTTATTTTTTACGTTGTTGTAACCTCTATGTTGATTTTTTTCTAAGTAACCAAAATATTATTATAGGTAAGTAACCAAAATATTATTATAGAAGAATGGTTGAGCATATTCACCCTAGTTGTTGCTTTTTCATTCGAGGCTTTGATGTTGTGTTGAATTCTTAGGAGACATTATATGATTTTAGATGATAATTAGGTAGTTATCTCCCACCTAAACAATAGACTGCCTAATCAACATGAATTCTTCAATATAGGAGATGTAAATATATTAGAGATTGTGACCAAATAGAAAAGAAAAATTAAGAAGCATGAAGTTGAATGCGACACGCTTTATCAATTGGTGTTGGGATTATCCAAGATTTTTATGGTATCACATCTAAGAAGGTATTTTGGTTCTACCCCAGGTATTGCTTAAGGTGAAGAAAGAAATCAACAAGCTCTGGAGATGTAGAAATGTAACTTGTAGATTACAACCTCAATATGCAAGAAAAAGTCATACAAGAAACTTGTTGTGGGCATTTGTTTTTCTAATACCAAGTTAATATATGTATTTAAAGATAGTTTTCATTCTAAGCTAATTTCTTAGGATAGTCACTAATAAGCCTTTATGCTATATCTCATTAATAATTATAATAATTTAATTTATAGGAAATAAATTTAAATTTCAAACAATAATTGAAAATCTAACTTCTATAAATCCCATTTTATTTATATTATTATATTGTATAATATAATTCTAATAGTTACTTGGTTAAGGGATGAAACCTACCATCGTATTGTTAAAGAAACATGGTAGAAGAGAACACTGATTGAAGGTCTATCGATGTTAGAATGTTTTTCTAGAAACCTTATGCGTCTAAAGAAGAGGACGATAGAATGGGCCAAGGAAAAGGAAAAGAAGGATGAAGAAGCTCTCATGAACATTGAAGCTAAATTAGATAGGTTACAAGACCTTCATAGAGGAGGGTTTGTATCTGTTGAAGCAAATGCCCCAGTTGGTAAACGCAAATCAGAGAGACTCAGGATATTAAAATAAAGGTAAGAAACTTGGAGGCTTAAGAGAAAAGCTATATGGCTTCAAGCTGGTGACGAAAATACAAAAAAAATTCAACAATTTTCGAAAGGACAGAAGACTATCAATACTATATGGTCATTGGAGGATGAGGAGGGATCATTAGTACAATCCTTTAGCAGGTTAGCGAACTTGGGCATTTCTCGTTTTTGGCAATTGTTTAAAACCCCCCAGGTGGCTTCTCTAGTAGAAATTATAAAAGTAGTTGGTCTCTTCCCCAGTTTGTAGATGAGAAGGAAGCTGAGGATCTAAACAAACCGATGTCTTTGGGGAATCTAGAGGCACTGCTTAAATGGTTTAAGAAAGATAAGAGCCCAGGCCCAGATGGCTAGCATGAGGAATTTTATCTGGCTTTCTTTGATTTGATAGGACAAGATCTTCTTAGGGTCATAGAATCTTGTCGAATGAACAGACGAATGTATGATGCTTTCAACACAACTTTTATTGCCTTATTAAATTAGATAAGCCTGGCACTTTTAGTGACTCCAGGCCTATTTATCTTTGTAACTACATCTATAAGATTATTTGAAAATTATTGCAAATCGCATCAAGCCTATTTTATCTCAATATATATCACAGGAGAAATTTGCCTTCTTAAACAATTTCCAAATCCATGAAGCTATAGGCATTTCTCAAGTTGGATTACACTCTTTGAAAATTAAGAACCTGAAGGGTATGATTTTTAAAATAGACCTATCTAAGGCATATGACAGGACCAATTGGTTGTACTTGCGAATGTTATTGACTCACCTAGGATTCCCTCATGATTTTATTAATTGGATAATGTGTTGTATCTCCTTTGTATCATATAGTATCCTCATCAATGGATCAACATCAAATTTCTTTCATGTTGAACGTGGGCTCAGGTAGGGATTCCCTTTATCACTGTTACTTTTCCTATTGGTTATGGAAGGACTAAGTAGATTGATCGCTGAAGAAAAGAATTAGGGGAGAATTAAAGGTGTTAAAATAGCAGAAAATATCATTTTGTCTCATTTACTATTTGTGGATGATGTCCTCATTTTTCTGAATGGGACTGTCAGTGATTCAATCGTGTTCAATGTCACTATTAATTTATTATGTAAGGCTACAAGGATGGTAATAAATCAAGAGAATTCTACTTTGATTGCTATGGGTTGTACGTAGTATAAAATAGATTATGCAATATAAAGATTTCCATATAGACTCCTAGCTTTTGAAGATGGCCTCAAATATTTGGGATTTCAGCTCAAACCCAATAACTATAAAATTGTTGACTGGATGTGGTTGGTAGCTAAGGTTGAAAGAAGAGTAAACATTTGGCATCATCGTTGGTTATCCAGGGTGGGTCATCTAGTTCTAATCAAATCAGTGTTGGAGGAAATCCTTGTATATTGGATGTCTCTAGCATGGATCCCAAAAGGAATATTATCTAGAATTCAATAATTATGTTGTAGTTTTCTTTGGCGAGGGAACAAGGAAGTTAGAAATTTTTCATGGGTAAGATGGGATCACATTGCTTTGTCCAGGAGATGGGGAGTATGGGGGATGAAGAATCTTGTATGTTTTTCTAAATCCCTTGCAGAAAAATTGGGATGGAAGGTCCTCACTACAAATAGTTTATGGACAGAGGTGGTTGTCAGAAAATACATTAGCCCACAACATATTGATGAATGGATCAGAAGGTCAAACTAGAACAAAACTGACATATCAACAATTTGGCAATCTGTCTTGAACTCTATTGAATACATCCGAGTAGATCTGGCATGGAGAGTAGGATCAGGTGGGAAGGTTCACATTGGAATGGACTCACGGTTTGGGAGTGGAAATGATCACATCCTTCCCCATAAACTCATCCAATTTCTAGAGACATCTGGTATAAGGACTCTAAATCAAATCGCGAATCCGGAAAATTTCACTATCTTTAGACAGGCATGGAAATTTTCACTAACTCTTAGGATCCTTGCAATATGGCATCAAGACTGGAAAAGCTATATTAATACACTTTCAGAAGCTTACATAAGGATTCAGGATAGGGAAGACGAATTAGTTTTGGCTATTTCTTAAGATGGAAAATACTCTTAAAAGAAGGATATCCATTTATCTATGCTGATCATGAGCCGCATAATTATGTATGGTGGTGGCGTCCGCTGTGGAAATTAAAAGGTCCTCCCAAAGCTAAGCTCTTTATGTGTACGCAACAAAGATCCTACATGAGACAACCTAAAATGTCGCTCCTTTCAGGGACCCTCCTAGTGCGTACTATGCAGTGCTATGAAGAATCTATTGATCAATTATTTTTCCACTACCCTACAGTAACTGAAATTTGGAATCAGTTATATCAATCGATGGTTATCAACATCAGATGGATGGGATATACTGTTCAAACTGCATGGGAATCTTGGTGGAAACAAGCCCACCCTTCAAAACTTCGCAACTTACCTCTATTGGTTTGTTGGAGTATCTGGATAGGATAGAACAAACTCATTTTCCAAGAGAAGGTTCCCAATTGGCAGTTATCATGTTATCACATTGCTCTGTATAATTTGATTCCAGATGAAGAACTTAGACAACAACACAGGAATATAGTTCCAGAAACCAGCCACAAAACTTTTCCCTGGGCATATTTCGATGGATCGACCCAACAAATCAGATGTGGTAGTGGAGCAGTTTTATATTTTAATGACAATCATTACTATAAGATGAGGCTGGGATTAGGGAGAAGAACAAATAATTTCTTAGAACTTAACAACCTTAGACATCTTCTTACTTTTTCCCTTGAGAAAGGATGCCGAAAAATTCATATCTTTGGTGTTTCCAAGATTGTCACTAAATGGTTCAATCAACAATCTGAATGTCACGTGGGAACACTCAAGAATTTTCTTGATGAAATTATTTCTTTAAAATCAAATTTTGACTATATATCATGTTGTCATATCTACAGGGAGAGGAACCAACATTCCGATAACCTTTCCAAGGAAGCACCGCAACAACCTCTTAGTTATTGGTTGATATAGGAGCAGAATCGACATGAATTATATTAGTATTTTCGCAGGCCTTTCATAGATCATCATCCATGGGGGAAGCAGTACCCTATTTTTTTGGGGATCATAGATGGAGCTCCTCATTGTCTTTTTATTTATTTATTTTGTGTCGGTACATAGATCCATATATCTGTTTATTTATATCATGTTGTCAGCTTATTAGTTACAATCATGTAACAGTTAATCATAGATAATACTTAGTATGTGGCAATGCCACCAGTTTTGACATATACTCCTTTTGCAGCATCTACAACATGTAATTTTCAATATTTTACATAATGAAAGTTACGATTTTCCTTGGGAACAAAAATAATTGAAATAGTTTTTTATTACAAATTTTATATTTATTATTATTTTTCCAAAAATTGTTTTTACTATATATATTAAAATTTTATACAATTTGAGTGGGATTTTTGTTGGTTAGAGAGACCGATTCTACATCAGATATATATTTGATTCCTTCGATATTCAACCTAGAGTTGACCTATGTCCCTTTTATAATAAAAGTAAAATATTCTCTAACTTAAAAAGACAATGTCTAATATGATTAAAAAACAAAAATGAATACACATATTTGGTTAGTTTTAATTACAAGCATTATAAAACATCAATAATTTTAATGTCAGTCTAAGAGCTTGATTTATTATAATAATCTTATATTAAGATATCTTTATTGTATATGTGGAAAGATGATAGTGTCTTAAAACCTAGTAGGAAAGGAGATGTAGTAAAAATATTTGACTCTCACTCCTAGGCATAAACAAACTATTTCGATATCCATATGAAGTAACATAATTTTATATTAATTTTATATAAATAAAGTAATTTAAAAAAAAAACTTATATTTTCACTTTTAAGTGTGAAAAAAAATGTGATTCGACAATATTTTAATACATAACTTAAATAAATTATTTGAATATCCATATTAACTAATTTATGTCAACTTGAACTTTATATGCCTTCTAGTAAGTATACAAATGTATTTTAATATTTACCATAATAGAATATTTTAATAGCAAAAAAATTGTATTTGAAATAAAAATAATAAAAAAGAAATGTGTAATTCATTAGATATAACATAAATTAATATGTAACATTTAAATTAGTATTATTATGCCTATTAAGTATTACGTATTTGGTTTTAGCTTGACCATCTATTACTTTGTCAAAAATTTTAATTAATTTTCAATTTCTCAATAAGTAATTTTTTATTTTTTTTTATTATTGGAATTTTGTTATACCATAACGTAAAACCAAAGAATTTCCATGTTAATTCAACACACAAAGACTTCCAATTGATTTTTAAAACATATTTTTTATATTGATTTTTTAAACATATTTTCTATACTCGGGTGTGAGCTGTAATTTTCAGGTTCACAATGACAAACAAAATTGTGTGGACCCAAAATAAGATAGTTTTCAATTAATTTATATAGGTGTATTTTGGAATTAGTTTACTAACAAAATTGTGTTCTTATTATTTAAGAAATATATCTAAAATTTAATTATATTTATTTTTAAATATAAATTAGATTTTTAACAAAGTTTTCTAATGGTTATTTTATTAACAAAATTATCTCATTTATTTTACAAATTAATTTAATAACAAATTTATTATGTATTTCAAATTTATTTACTCATAAAAATATTTTTATTGGAGATTTAACAATTTTATTTATATATTATAGATTTATATGTGCTGTATCTATATTATCATGTCGATGACTCAATAGTTGCAATGAGAGATTTATCATTGTTAAGTCTTCACAACATTTCTAAATTAGAGAAAAGTTTTATTATAGAAAAATCTCATTATAAAAGATGGTAAGATTGTCACTTATAATAATAAATATAAAAACATATAAGACCAGCCAATTAGAAAACTGGAGATACATGGTATGCCAAAACCTTAATTTCTATTGAATGGGTGTGCAATATCTCTCTCTCTCTCTTCTTCTTATTTTCTTGTTTTGTTTTTCCGAGATTACAATATCTCTTTAAAAAAAAACAGCTTTTTTTATCAATTTGTTTATATATGCAAATCCAACTTTCCAACATGCTCTTATGATCAACCAATCAAAAATTTATTGTTATCATTTTTGGATAGGATTGGTTTGTCCACCGTGACAATGTTGAATTACAAATAACCAAATACCTCAATATACTAAATTGACCCAATTCTAAACCTTAACACTAACTTGAATTTAACATTTTTACATTAATTTAGTCACATTTAAACTAAGCAGCAGGCACTAGCTACTATGTAGCCCTTGTTATTATATGAAATGTGGCTCATAAATCAAATATTTCAATATGTAAGGTTAAGTGATATTGTTTTTTGTGTAAGATTGGTAGTACTTCCTTTCTCTATTAATTATCTATAAGCAGGTAACAAAATATATTTGGTGGCCTCAACTTGCCTGAGGGAAACTAGGTTTGTTGGCCATCGATCAACATCATAAGCCATCCAAAATTTAAATAGTTTGATCATTATCATCCATGCTAAGTTTTCTACTGTATCTATTATATGCTTAATCCTTTGACTTGTAAAGTAAATGATATCCATCATAATAGAAAAATTTACTTTCTACTACTTTGCATCAGTCATTAGATGACTCGATAGGGGCCTTGTCCTTGGCACTTGACCCGGCACTTCGTTCTACAACAAGGTTTGGATCTATTTTTCCATTCGCCCAAAACGAAGGTTCTGGTGATATTATTGTACTTGCACAGCTTGGATTTCCTTTTGAATGTCCTTTAGACTTAGTTCCTCCTGTTGATATTGCACTGGTTCTTCTCTATCCCTTTATGTTGTCATGGCTTTGGCCAACATATTCTTCATGACCCAATACTGCTGGATGGTCTGTCTAAAGAGTGTTTGACGACTTCTAGTATGTCCCGAGACAATAAGCAATGGCTCCCAGTCCTTCATTCGAAATTCTTCATTTGCCACATCGACATTTAACTCTGCCTCCTAAGTTGATATTACTTCTTTTACCTGTGTTGGAGTGCCTGCATGGTAAATATGCAATAAGTTCTGCATACTTTCCTCACCCATTTTTCTTCCCCCCTTTTCGCTGGGTTTTGCTTGCTGAAGCCATCAGACCCTTCATTTTCTTTTCTACTTGTTTACCTGCTCGCCGACCTCCTTTTCTTCCATGTCTCGCTTGTGCCTTCGCCATATTTTCCTTCAGCAATTCCTTCAGTCCCCACCCCTCTTGCGTTATTACCTGCTCCTAATGTCAGAGCACCAAAGTCTGAATGGTATAGGAGATAATTAAACATGTAATGTTAACATAAGTGCATACATTAAAACCAATCTGAATTTCATTCACAACCTTCTGTCATTCCTTGTAATTCTTCTTTATAACATACCAACTACGAATTTGGTCTCGACAACCTAGTTTCCCCCAATTCCCTTCCCATATTTCGTTGGTTCTCATTGCGCTCAACAGTAAGGGTATCCCTTCCCTCCCCCGCTCAAAGCCCCCCCTGGTGACCTCCAATACGGATCCGGGATGTGGTCCATCTCCACTCCTGGGAGCTGGTAAGCAAGGATTTGGGATACCAAAGTCGGGAAAGCAAGTTTTTGGCTCTGTTTCCACCACAAGGGCAGACCCCCTTGACTTGAGGTGCACCAACCCCTCCCTCTTATCATTATGATTTCTGGCCCACCCTTGCAATCCATCTCTACTCAGGATGACTAAGAATGGATTTCCCCCCGGCCATGCAAAGACCCGCTGGTTAAGTTTCCCCCCATTCCTATTCCATTGTATATATTTCTTTCCCCTTGGGGTTTGGTAGCCCCCCATTAGCCAGACTAGCCAAGCAGGGTCTGTCTTCCATTTCCCATACCCCCCTCGCACCCCCCAATGGTTCTGGAAACTACCAAACCCCCACAGGCTGTCAGAGGAGCCATTGCCCCTTCTCAATCTCAGGCTACTGATTTTCATTATGGAAATTGCCAATTTCTTTCTCCAAGGTCCGTGAGTCCCTCCAAAGCCTCCAAAGATATCTTCGTCCCCCCCCACCTTCCATGAAATGCAGCCAATTCATAGCCAGACATTAACAACAGGCAATTGAGCTAAAATTCTCATATTTTCTCATTTCTTATAGCAATAAAGAAACCAGACATCAAAATATTAAGACAAGACCAACATTTTTCGAATACTTTTCACACCACCCTCTTCCTATGCTAGAATCTCCAATTTTGCAACATTGGTGCCAAATATAGACTTAGGAAAGCTTGGTTTACATACTAGTTTCGTTCCAGGTTGATGCAGGCATAATCCAGTTGCCGACGATAACCCCTTCTCCTGTTGGTCTGGTTCTCCTCTTGACTACCCCCTACAACACCTGGCTATCGTTCTCCTCTCATACTTCGCATGCATTCACCCAGCTCTCTCGTCACCTTTCTTTCTTGAATGTTCACCCACCTACCCATTTGTTTTCCCGAGGCATCCTCCACTTGCCTCCTTCTCCCGGTTCCTTCTACCTCCTTCATGTGGGGTCCTCGGATGGGTCACCGACGAATCCTCCTCCTTCATCCTTCAATCATGTGACTGATTTCCGTGAGGATCCAGGCTCCTTTCACACCCTGGTTGGGGGTTTTTTCCTCCTTCCCTGTCTTTTCCCAAGATCTCCTGCAGAATGTTCATTCCTTCTGTTTGATTTATCTCATTCCCAAGGATGTCCAAGTTGCTTTTCGGACTGCCAACTCCCCAATTTGATAAGAAATCAACTGCCACGTTCCCGATTGACAGACATGTGTCAGAATGAGGTATTTTATCCCTTGTACAAGGATTCCTATTTCCTGGACTAATCTAGCCGTTCTCCAGCTCTTGCTTATTTTTTCCCATTGGGTTCCCTGTTGGAGTTTTTTCACTGTGTCAATCACCAATGTGGAATCCCCTTCCACCACCAGCTTCTGAAATCTTTCCCTTCGAGCAATTTCTAGTCCTTGTTTGAGTGCGTTGAATTATTCCTCATTGTTGCTCACTATTCCGTAATCCATTGCAAATAGCCTAATTGTTTGGCCCTGGTGGTCTATGAATACTCCTTTGAGTCCTGCTTCTCCCAGGTTTCCTTTGGAAGCTCTGTCAAAGTTTAGTTTTATGAAATCCTCAAGAGGGTAATCAAAGTATGATAGGGATTTCAGGGGTGTAGGTTTCAACTTCCAGGAGTTAGGCATCAGCATTTGCGGATTCAGATTGAGCATTGCCATTATTCGACTCTCCTGGGGTGTTGTTTCCCAGTCTTCTGGGTACCATTTCTTGGCCAAAATAGTTTCATGGATATTTTGTATTATAAGCTTCCACACCTCCGTTGCCGTATTTTTTTCATCTTTGAAGATTCTCTGATTTCTCTCTTTCCACACCGCCCACAGGAGAAATCCTAAGGAGATGTTCCAGGCTCGGTTAAGGATGGGGCTCTGGTAGATTTTCTTCCTCCAATTTTCCATTGTTTTTTTTGTGCTTGAGTAATCTCTATCTGAGTGTCCGAAGAGAATTTCATGATTCTGCCATAGGGTGTTGCTATATATGCAAGAGTTCAGTAGATGTTCCATCGTTTCCATTTGTCCTTCGCATGTGCAACAAACCGATGGTCCCTGCATCCCTCTTTTTTGAAGTTGGTCCCATGTTAGGGCGCAGCCATGGAGGACCACCCATAGGAAAAAAAACTACTTTCGACCATAGTTGATCCTTCCATATTCGTTCCCATATGGGTATCCCTTGCTTTTGTTGATGTTCTGCTTTCAGGTAGTAGCCTTCTTGGATAGTAAACATTCCTTTGATTCTGTATCCCCACCTTATAATGTCCATTCCTTCTATTATCGTTATTCTTCGAGAGTCAACCTCTTTATCATAGGTTTCCCATTGGAGAGAATCTGGTGCTTTTGGCCAGTGTTGTCTCCTCTTCCACTTTCTCCATATTAATCCTACTTCTGCTTCCCAGAATTTATTCACCGTCTAGTTTGCTGGTTAGTTTGTGTTCAAGAATATTTCCGCTAGGTCCTGCCTACTGAATAGTTTTTCCCTCTGCTACCAGGCATCTTGCTAGAACCTGGCCTTATCCCATCCCTCGATCTCCCAGAAGCTGTGGATTCTTATCAGTTCAATATTTTCTGCTACTAGGTTCCATAAAGCTGATCCCTTTGTATTTAAATGGGTTCTCAGTCTTCCTTTGCTTGTCCTAGGCATTCCGTGTTTTCTTCCCCAGATTTCTTTCCATAAGTCATTACCTCCATGTATCCATCTCCACCATAGCTTGGCCCCCTTAACCTGGTTCATAGTGTAAGGGTCTTGCAAGCCCATACCCCCTTCTTTTTTGGGCTTCGTTAGCTAGCCCATTTTTGTGTTGTTTGTGGCCCTTGCCATAGGAATTTCTTAAAGATATTTGTCATATCATTGCATACAATTTTGGGCACTGCTAGACTTGAGAGCTAGTAGATAGGAATTGATTGTAGCACCACCTTTAGAAGGATGACTCTACTAGCCATGTTAAGGGCTCGAAGGTCCAGTTTTGAAGGTGACCTTGAATCTTGTCCAGGAGAACCTTCCAATTTTCCACTCTAAGCGGGTTAAGGCTTAAAGGAATCCCCAGGTATTTTGAGGGTAGGGTTCCTATTCGAAAGCCCATTACTCTTGCTAGGAAGGCTTGAGATTGAGCAGTTGTGTTAAAGAAAAAGATATCAGACTTATCTTTATTGATCTGAGTTCCTGAGGCATTCATAAAATCTTGAAGTATGGCCAAGAGGGACCTTTCTTCCTTGAGAGTAGCTTGACAGAACATCATAATGTCATCAAAAAACTGTTGATGAGTTAAAGGAAGATCGTTTCCCCACATGCGTAGGCCTTTAAATTGTCCTTCTTGAACTTTGGCTTTGACATATCTTCCTAGACCTTCAGCTGCTAGAATGAATAGAAAAGGGGAGATCAGGTCTCCTTGTCTTAGCCCTCTTGTTGCGTTGAAAGCCTTAGATGGTGCTCCATTCAGTATGATAGAGAAAACAGGGGTCAATATGAAAGAAGAGATCTAATTTATCCATCGAGGGTTAAAGCCAAAGGCTTTCAGAATACTTTGAAGGTAGGTCCAACTTAAACGGTCATATGCTTTCGATAAGTCTAGCTTGATCATCATTCCTTTGGCTTTGAGATTCTTAAGGGAATGGATTGCCTCTTGAGCAGTAACTATACCATCCAAAATTTTCGGCCTTTGACAAAACCAGTTTTCTCTTGGGAGATTAAGGCTGGGAGGATCGGTTTGAGTCGATTTACCATTATAGTTGAGAGGATTTTATAGATTACATTGCATAGTGCTATAGGTATAAACCCCTGGGGCTCTTCAGAGTGATCAGATTTTGGAATAAGAGATATAAAAGTTGATTTTAGGGCAGGATGTACCTTTTTTGTTCTTCTGGATTCTTCCACTACTTCCAGGATATATTTCCTAGAATTGGCCATGTTGCCTAAAAAAATTCTGCCGTGAAGCCATCCGGACCCGACGCTTTATTCTTTGTCAGTCCTTTGACTACCTCCTCCACTTATTCCAAGGTAATAGCTCTCATAAGTGCTAAGTTTTGGTCCCTGCTTACCAATTGGGGGATATGCCTGGTTATCTTGTTTATAGCTTCTGACCTGTTAAGATTAGGTTCTGTCATAATGTTTTGGAAGTGGTTCACCAACAAATCTTCCATCTCATCATTTTGAACCAACTAGTTTCCTCCCAGGTCTAGTAATGAGAATATGCGGTTTTATTGTCTATGTTGTATCATAACTTTGTGGAAGAATCGAGTGTTCCTTTCTCCCTCTCGGAGCCATTGGACTCTCGATTTTTGTTTCCACAAGATCTCTTCTTGCTTCCTCCTTTCCTTGATCCTAGTCAGTAGCTTTCCTTCTTCCTCCACTAGGGGTCCCGAGCGGCCATTTGTTATCATCTGTTGTTGAACTCATTGCATCCTAGCCTGGAGTAGTTCCTGATCTTGTTGGATGTTGCCAAATTCTTCTTTGTTCCATTTCTTTATTTTTCCCTTGAGTTCTTTCAGGCGTAGCTGGAATGTATGCATTTTATTCCTCCCCTGTTTTGTACTCAATCTCCACCATTCCTTCATTTTTTCTAAGAAGGCAGGGTCCCGAAGCCAGAAGGCAGGGTCTCGAAGCCAGAAGGCTTCGAACCAGAATGACCTCTTGTTCTGCCCTTGTTTCATGTCTACTTCTAGCCTAATTGGCTAGTGGTCAGATCCCATGCATGGCAAGATTGACGCTTCATAGTATACATCCCTACTTATTAAATTTTCTGTTTCCAAGAACCAGTCTAACCTAGATGCTATTTGGTGGGTTCCTCCTCTGCGGTTGTTCTAGGTATGAGTTCCATTGATGGTCAGAATATCTACTAGTTGCAACTCTTCTTGCATGTCCCTGAACTGCTCCATTTTTGGTTCTTCCCTTCTTATCCCGCCTTTTTTTTCTGCCAATGAAGTTATCAGATTGAAATCCCCTCCTATTAACCATAGTTTTTCTGTATGCATTTGACTTAGTTTCCTAATACTCTGGATAAAGCTTTCTTTCTCTCCAGGAGTGTGAGGCCCATATACTGCCGAAATGATGATCCATTCTTTGGTCCCTATGTTGTGAAATCTTCCAGTCAAAATTCTCGGCATTCCTATCCAGTAATCCACCATTACCTTGGCAGGATTCCATAATATAGCGATTCCACCTGCACTTCCTTTTGCATCTAATGCTACTGCTTCATATCGTGGTTTCATTTTCCGTAGTATCTCCTCTATTTTTTCTCCTGTTACCTTTGTTTCCTGTAGGAGTACTATTTGAGGCTTTTCCTTTTTCAAACGATCTTGTAGGTACCTCTATTTTCCTCAGCTGTTAAGGCCCCTTATGTTCCATGAGATCACTATCATTGGTTAACTTTATTGAGTTGTTGGAATACCGCTGAGAGTGGTACTACCCTTCTTGTGTTTACCAACATCTCTCCCATTATTTGAATTGACTCCTGTAGATTTCTTCTCCCCCTTTTCTTCCCTCCTTTACTTCGGTTGTGCTATTCCTAGGAAGTTTCTTGTTGCATGTCGAGCTGCTCTACTATGTCTCCTTGTCTTTGGCCTTGGGTAGCCATGTATTGCTGGAAGGTTTCTTTGTACAATTTCTTTTGATCCTCTGGAATGAATCTTTCATCAAGGTGTCTCCACTCATTCAAGAGTCTTTTCAAAACTTCCTCTTTCGTGCTCAACTCATCCCTGGCTACATCGACTTCCATTGTGGTGAGATCTACTAGTTCCTATTCTTCTTTTTTCTGTCAGATCTATTTGGGCTTTTCTCTTTGGGGTGGTCATTGATTTAGCATGATTGTTCTCCTTCTCTCTGTCTTGATTCTCCATTATTTTTGTCTCATTTATGGTTTCTCCTTCCTCTTGCAACACCTTGTATCTATTCTTATTTGTCTTTTGATTTTGGTTATGGTTTCTTGGATTCTGTTGCACTCTCGTGGTCTTCTTCTTATGCATGACCTCTTTGAACCCCTTGTTTTCCTCTTGTGGGGGGTTATTCTGTTCCTCCTTTAGGTCTGGCCAGTCCTCCTAGTTCATTGAGCATGCTTTGTACAAGTGGTCATACTCATGACACCAGCGGCAGCAAAACGAGATGTGCTCATAATCCAAGGTCTGTTGCCATATTTCTCCTTGGTATTCTGGTTATACCGATTCAAGGATGGGTTCCGAAATATTCATATAAACACATATTCAGGCATAGGAGGTATATCATCCCCTGTGTGTGGATTCTGCTACTTTGACAAATCTTCCTATTGAATTACCTATGCCTTCTAGTAATTTCGGGTCCCAGAAATCCATTGGGAGGCCAAAGAGTCAGACCCAAACAGGGGCTGCTAAAAATTGCTCCTTATCTGGGTTATAGCATTCCTCCCAGTATCTCATGAACAACCTTGCATTGTGGTGAAAATATGGACCATTTTCAAAGACCCTTTCCTTATCCTGCAGGTTTGAGAATATTACTGTGAAAATTCCTCTAGCTCCCAACTCGAGTTCTACATGGCATTTTGGCTTCCATTTATGTTGGATCTAATTTATCAGGCCTTTCTCTGTCAGCCAGACTCTGATGAATTTGCATATCATCGCATGATCCTTCATATAACTGTGATATTTCTCCAATTTGTTCAGAGGAATTACAAATCTGGGTTTCTCTGTTGCACATGGCAAACACTGCCCTCTACTTCTTGCCTGCCATCAAGCTCCGAGGACAGGACCATTATTAGGGTCGATGGCTTCAGGGGAACTGGGCTGATTTCTGGTTTTCCCACTTGATTCGTCGGTTGTTACATTCCGATAGGAGGGGATCTCTTCCTGCCCCCCGCTGGGGCTTGCATATCTCCTCTTTCATTCTACAATCGTTTGTACCCAGGTTGTGCCCTTAGGTTTGTCAAGTTTCTGCAGGCAATCAAACCCTAGGTGGATTTCATCGATTGAAGAGTGAAATTTTTTTTCTTGGGCCTCCCAACTCCAAACAAGGTTAAGTGATATTGGCATGCATTTAAAAATATATTAATTCAAAAATATTTTGATGTGAATTATAAATAAAATATCAAATGCCTATATTCAATAAAATAATTTTAGGTATATTTTTTTTATCAATTTCATCAAATTTTTAAGTTTTACACTTTAAAAAGATGTATATCTCAAGAGATTTGAACTCTCCACATTTGCTAAATTCCTAATTAAAATACAACTTCAATTTAATTAAAATAAAAAATATCTCTAAATTTTAAAAATAATATAATATTTATCTTCCCTAGTTATTTATTTATATATATATATATATATACACTTTCTGAAAATTATAAACCAAAGCTTTTTAAATTTTCTAAGAGGTGATAACCATAACCAAATCTTGATAACCATAATGTAAGCATTTTTTAAATGTTGTGAAAACATATATAAACAAAAAAAAAAGTTGGCTTCATATATTTTAATTAATATTCAAATGAAAATATATAAATATAAAATGTGAAATGTAAACTAATGTCAAATAATTTTACATAAGAAATATTTATCTCAATAAAAATTAAAAGAAAAATTAATAAATTAGATAAATGTAAAATACAAAACTATGGGCTCTAACAAAACCATGCAAAAACCTAATAGATTAAATAAATATAAAGTACTAGAACATTGGATATAACCAAACCATGGGCATAACACTTTTCTCAAAAGATATTTTAACACAATTAAATCTGACAACTAAAGACAAATGATTTAGTAAGTTTTAAACACAAGTGATATTTATATATAATATTTAATTGAATAGAAATTAAAGCATTTATAATTTAATAATATTTTTAAAATCAAGTAAGATTAATTTTAATAATAAACAATTCCTTAATAAAAACTACTTGAAATTAAATTTAAGATAATAATTTTTTTTTATTGATTTATAAGTTTAAATTTCGATAATTAAAAATTATATATATATATATATATATTTCAACATAAATTGAAGAACAAGGGGAGATGCAACGGATGAGGGTTCCGCAGGCGAGGGTTTCGTCAAAGGAAGGGAAGAAGGGCTACTGATTGCGGAAGCAACGCATCAGGACAGATCTCGGGAGCGAGATTCAGAAGTATAAGAGCTAGAGCAAGAAAAGGAAGAAAACCTAAAATCTGGGGGAGAAACAGAAGCGCAGGATCTGAGGGAACGAAATGGAAACGGAGCAGGGGAGGGGAGAGATCCCCTCCTTCAAAGCAGTGATAACGGGGGAAGCAAGGAAGGAACGGCAGAAGGAAGGGGACAGAACAAATGAAGGAGAGACCTCAGCAGCGGGTACGCAAAGGAGAACGGGAGCAACAAGTAAATGTCTGCCGAGGGCGACGAACAAACCCAGGTTTGTAATACCACATAATAGATTAGAGAAATATAGAAGCTACATGAAGGATTATGCTTTGATCTGTAAGTTTGTAGGATACTGGCCAACAGAGAAAGACCTTCTCAGATGGATCCAGCAAATGTGGAAACCAAAAGGACATGTGGAAATAAAGCTGGGGGCAAAGGGATTTTTTACAGTTATATTTTCCAATCTAGAAGACGGGGAAAGGATCTTTGAGGAAGGACCCTACTTCATGAACAATGTTGGATTATTTATGAGACAATGGGTAGACCGTTACAACCCAGATAAGGAAATAATGTTAGCAGCCCCGGTATGGATCAGACTCTTTGGCCTACCAACAGAATTCTGGGACCTAGAGATCCTTGAGGGTATAGGTAATGTAATAGGATCATTTGTGAAAGTGGCAGAATCGACAAAGAGGGGAAGATATACAACATACGCAAGAATATGCGCGTACATGAACATAACAGAGCCACTTCCAGACACAATAGAGTTGGAATATCACGATGAGATTTGGCATCAACCAATTGATTACGAACACATTCCCTTTCGATGCAGAAGATGCCATGAGTATGGTCATCTGTACCGAGAATGCCCTATCACGTTAGCAGAAAAGGAAAAGGAAGCAGAAAATGAGAGGCGAAACGCGGCAAAGAAATCAGGAAAGGAGGATGAGGACTTCAGAGAAGTGCAGAGGAAGAAAAAAAGAGGGAACAACAAGACACAGACGGACAAACAAAAAGGAATCCATAATATAGAATCCCAAAACAAGTTCCAAGTACTGCAGGATGAAGAAGCAGAAACAGAGGAGAACGAAGATGAGGAAATAGAAGGAATGGAAGTCATAAAGGAAAACGCAGACAAAGAGGCAGATCAAATAGATAAAGGTCAAGCGAGGACAGAGAGCCCAATAGAAAACCAAGAGGATCAACGAGGAATGGAAATAGACCCACAGAAAACAAAAGGAGAGGAAGAAGAACAAATAATGACGAAGCTCTTACAGGAATGGAAGAGGCTCGATGAAAGATTTATTCCAGAGGATCAGAAGCGGATATACAAAGAAGCCTTTCAAAGATATAAAGAGAAAAAAGGAATAACAGAAGATCGAAGAGATGGGAAAATGGAGATGCAGGAAACACAAAATCTAGGAATGAGCAGTATTGGCAAGGGAGGCAAAAAAAGAGGTAGAAGAACAATGAGTGAAACAATTCAAGAAGTCGGAGAAATGTTAGTGAATTCAAGAAGAGTTATACCTCTCTCAGAGGTATTCCAAACCCCCCCGAAGATTTTGCGATGATCATCACAAGCTGGAACATAAGAGGCCTCAACAGTAGAGGCAAACAGAGGTATTTAAATGACAGATTGAAAAAAGATAAACCCAGCATAATGATAGTACAAGAAACAAAAATAAGTACTGAGAAAATGAGAGATATTTTGAATAGAAGCAAGAATAGATATGAAATGATGGGACAGGATGCGATTGGGAGTGCGGGAGGTCTGGTAATAATGTGGAACCCCGAAGAAATACAATTAAGCAATTGGATAAGTTTTCCAAGAATTCTAACAGGGACTGCAAAGATAATAGGAACAACGGAGGAGGTTATTATAACAGGGGTTTATGGACCCCATACCCAAGGAGAAAGGGAAAACTTTCTGCAAAATCTAAAAGCATTGAGAAGTCTAATCCCTGGAAGACAGTGGATAGTAGGAGGGGATTTCAATCTGATTAAAAGCTTAGCGGAAAAATGAGGAGGGCTAAGGAGAATGGATAAAGCAATGGAACAGTTTGGAGACATGATAAGAGAGCAGAGACTGATCGATATTCAAACTATAAATGGAAACCATACGTGGAACAACCGAAGAGGGGGAGTTAATCAAATTGCTTCACGACTTGATAGGTTCTTAATTTCTGAACAAATAATGATGAAAGATGTTTTCATAGAAGCCACAATTCTCCCGGTAGCAGGATCGGATCATTGGCCGATTAAAATGGAAATAGATCTCAAGCAAAGACCGAACAAAAAACCTTTTAGATTTGAAGCATTTTGGCTAAGAAATGAGGGGCTGATAGAGAAACTTGAAGAATGGTGGAGGAAGAGTGAACAAAAAGGAAAAAATAAAATGCACACCTTCCAACTCAAATTACAGGAGCTGAAAGACAAAATAAAAAAATGGAATAAAGAAGAATTTGGAAATATACTGGAAGAGAAGAAGCGCCTAGAGCAAAGAATGGAAGAGCTGCAACAGATGGATATTCTAGATGGTATACAGGAAGATAGAATAAAGGAAGAAGGAATTATAATAAACCAGGTAGAGGAGAGAAGGAAGCAAGAAGAGATCTTATGGAGACAGAAGTCAAGGGTTCAGTGGCTTAGAGAAGGGGAAAGGAATAGTAAGTTCTTCCATAAAGCTATGATACAGCATAGGCAAAGAAACAAAATTTTCTCCATAAAAAACCAAGAAGGCCAGCGAGTCCTCTAGCATGAAGAAATTGAAAAAGTTTTGGTTACTCATTTCAAAAACTTATTAAGTGAAACTCAGGACAATAGAATAGAAGCTATGACTAAGATAAGCAGGGAGATCCCTAAACTGGTAACCAGGGAACAGAATTTGGCTCTGATAAGGAAAGTTACAATGGAAGAAGTGGAGGAAACAATCAGGAATATGAAAAGGAACAAAGCTCCCGGGCCAGATGGGTACACGGTAGAATTCTACCAAGCAGGATGGCACTTCCTAGCCGAAGAGGTTCTAGAAGTGGTGGAGGAAGCTAGAATCAATCAAAGAATATGGCCAGGTATAAACTCAACCTTGTTGACTCTTATTCCTAAAACTGCCCAAGCGGATCAAGCTGAAGGCTTTCGCCCTATAGCTTTATGTAACATTATCTATAAGATAGTGGCATTAGTGGTGGCCCAGAGGCTGAAATCTATTCTCCCGAACATAATATCCCCAGAACAAACTGGGTTTGTAGAAGGAAGACAGATTCTGGATGGATTAGTGGTGGCCCAGGAAGTAATCCACACTCTGAAAATGAAGAAGGAAAAAGGAATGTTGATAAAATTAGATTTGTCAAAAGCCTATGACAGGTTAAACTGGAGATATCTAGAAGCCATCCTTCAAGCCTTTGGATTCTGCGACAGATGGGTAAAGTGGGTCTTAAGCATGATTTCCACACCGAATTTCTCCATCCTGCTAAATGGAGCCCCATCTATTACTTTTAATGCATCAAGAGGGCTTCGACAAGGGAATCCCCTATCCCCCTTTCTCTTCATAATAGCAGCAGAAGGATTAGGTAGATATTTCAAAAAAGAATTAAGAGAAAGCAAAATTCAAGGTCTGAGACTATGGGGCAATCATACTACTGTCACCCACCAACAATTCGTGGACGACATCATGATATACTGCAAAGTATCCTTGAATGAGGTGAGAAGGATAAAGAGAATTCTAGAGGTGTTTATGAAAGGTTCAGGTATGGAGGTAAACAATGAAAAATCAAGAACATTCTTCTTTAATACAGTGGAACCCATCAAAAATCATTTAACCAGAACCTTGGGCTATAGAAAAGGGGAACTTCCAACAAAGTATTTAGGAACTATGCTAGACTCATCATCCCTTAAAATAGGAAACTGGAAGTCCATCTTGGAAAAGATCATGAAAAGACTGGAAAATTGGTCTTTCCGTACTCTGAATCTTGCTGCAAGGGTTGTTCCGCTTAAATCAACCATCCAGGCAATTCCGATATATCCTTTATCAGTAATGGCAGCACCAAAAGGGATATGCAATAAGTTGATAGAGATATACAGAAAATTCCTATGGGGAGGCCCTAAGCAACAAAAGAAATGGGCACTCTGCTCATGGGATAGCCTAACCAAACCAAAAGAAAAAGGTGGACTAGGTCTAAGGGACCCATTGGTCCTAAATGAAGTTCTAGCAGCCAAATTAAGATGGAGATGGATGCAAGGAGGGAAGGACCTGTGGAAAGAAATATGGACAGCAAAATATAATATGCCATCAACTCCTGAAGAAATATTAAGGAAACAAGAAACACCACGAGGATAAGATATATGGAACCTGACTAATCAAAGCAGAGAATTAGTTGATGGACATATATTTTGGGAAATCAGAGGGGGTCAGAATGCGAGATTTTGGGAGGAAGCGTGGCAACAAAGGGAGAAAATGTTGAATCTACAGGGAATGCAGGATATCTACACAACAGGTATGGACAGAGAACTCATTAGGGTCAAAGATTATTGGATAGAAGGAAGAGGAAATGAAGAATGGAGGGAATGGAAATCAATGGAAGACTGGAATAGGAATGCAACGGAGGAACAAAAAACAATGTTCAGTAAGGAATTAGAGTCCAGGAAAATAAAAAATAGAGGAGGCAATGATATTCTACGATGGGGTAAAGAAACTAAAGGAACTTTCACTATTAGAGAAGCATATAAGGTAAAAATCTAGCAAGAGCAAGGAGAAGATGAGCAGAAATGGAGGAAGCTCTGGAAAAAAAATGGTGGCCGAAGATAAAGATGTTTCGTGTGGCTGGTAGGGAGAAAACGCATTCTAACTGGGATAGAATCCAAAGAAGAGGATTCTCAGGCCCATCAAGATGTTGCCTCTGTTACCAAGAAGAAGAAGATCAGGAACACCTCCTCAATGGCTGCAGAATGGCCCAGTTCCAATGGGATAAGACTAAAGATCTATTTTCGACAACTGAACGAAATCCACAGGACATCATACAAACTCTAGGTAATTGGGGAGAAGGAAAGTTTAAAAGCTCGGTGGTAAAAAGAGCCTGGAACATGGTGGCAGGTTTCAATGTGTGGAATATTTGGAAAGAGAGAAACGATCGAATTTTCCAGGGGAAAATAGCAAATCCGGAAGAAGTTTGGCAAAATACCCTAAGACAAATCAGAGAATCAATCCTCGCAGAAATTTGGACAGAGGAAGATTGGAAGACCTCTGAGGAAGAAGCAGAAATCCTAAAAAAGTTGAACCTGGAACAAGGGATGGTCTTTCAACAAAAAACAGAGCAACACCAACCTATCGCTGGCCAAAGTCTTGAAGTCTTTCGTAAGCCACAGGAAGGGTTTATTAAGCTTAACTTTGACGGAGCGGCTAAGGGGAATCCAGGTCCAGCAGGATATGGAGGAATCTTTAGAAACAGACAAGGAGAGGTAGAATGGATCTATGCAGAACATGGAGGAACAATGAGTAATAACGAAGCGGAATTTATGGCAGCTTACCTGGGACTCAAAATTGCTACAAGAAATGGATATAGGAACATAGAGATTGAAGGCGATTCAGCCCTGGTCATAACCACCATTAGAAAATTAATACAAGGGAAACATTGGGAGCAGTTGTCAAAAGCTGGAGAACAGTGAGTATAGTCCAAGAAATTGAGGAAACATTGAAAGGTATCGAATACAAAATCACCTCGCATGTCAGGAGAGAAGGAAATAAGCCTGTGGACTGCTTGGCCAATTGGGGAAGTAAGGAATTATTGGGGAAAGTGGATGACAGCTGGACAAATCAAATAGAGATGACAAGATGGGATAGTTTAAAACAACTCATAGACAACGATAACCATGAAACAACATAATGGTAATCAAAAAACCATAGAGATCTGGAGCGGGAAGTTAAGGCAGGTTTATTCGGTAGCAAAGACAGGATAAAAGGACAGCGGCCACACCTCCCTGACATTAGAAATTAATGATAATTCAGGAGCAGCAGGTACGTAGTCCAAAACAAAAACTCGGAGAAAACACCGAAGAGACCATCATTCAAGCTGCAAGGGAGAAAGGAAGTGGGGGGCAAACTCATCATAAACGGAAAGGTGGCGAGAATTCTATAAGGCAGAACAACAAAAGGATGAAAGACAGCAAGAAGGTGAAGAAGGTGGCGAGGAAAGGTGAGACCTGGCAGAGGAACCAAAATCAACGCCTCAAACGAACCAAAATGGCAGCGAGCTGGGATAAAGGAGTCCAGGCAGAGCGGGAGGAATTCGGAGACAGACAATTTGAACGGAAAGCAGAGTAAAATTTGAAATTGAAAGTTCAGACGAAATGGAGAACAACCAGGACGAGGGTTTTTCGGAGTAAGACTTTTGGAAACAGGTCAGAGCAGCAAAGGTACTAAGCGAGGTAGAAAAGATGGAAGAAGGAAAGCTCGCGAACAGAGAGGCAGAGGTAGACTTCGGCAAACTAACATCGGTGAGGAGGGGAATCAGTCTCAGGGAAGGCGAAAAAGGGGGAAGAAATCAATCCGCATGGCAGTGCATGAAGCAGAACAGGCGTACAATCTAGAGACAAATGAGGATATAAGGAAAATCATTGATGTTATGGAAGACAGAGTCTTGGATGAACCGTCTGACCCGGAGATGGAAGAATGGACAACCCAGCTGCCTGACCCAGGCAACACCAGAGGCAGATTAACTCTATACCGCCGAGCTCTTCACACGTATTGGGTTTTGAAGCATCTCTTGGCCAAGGCCATGGAGCAAGTAGCGGCAGAGATGGTGGAAATGGCTCAGGAAGCGTCGACAGCGAAGAAGGAGGTGGCGAACGTTGAAGGGATGCTGCGTCAACAGAACGAACAAATTAAGGAGATTCGGGAGATGCTGAGGGAGCTGGTGAAGACCAAAGATAGCAATGAAACTCAAAGGGGAAGCGCGGAGAATTAAGAGGCTTGTTAACCGTCTTTTTTGATTTTAGATGATATTGCTCTGTTTTCTGGAAATCAGTTTGCATGTCACAACAGTAGTAGTAAAGATAGGTCTTTTAGCAGATCTTTGAAAGATCAGTTTTTGGGAACTTTTGGAGAAAATAGGTTTAATGTCGTGCAAGTTTTTAAGGACAGTATGTCGAACGAAAAAACAGTATTGAATGTTTGCATGAGAGGAACCAACAGATCCGGTTTCCCATTTGGGCGGATTGAGGTTTCTTAGTTTGTATTTTTATATTTTAATGTAGATTATAGAAATGCAGTAGTTTACAGAAACAAAAATATATATTTAACATAAATTATTATTAATATATTATAATTTATATTGAATTATAAAATCATATTTAACAAAAACACACTTATATATGTAATTATTTTTGAGACATGTAATAAAAACTATAAATTATAGTATTTTAAAAAACTAGTTTATATTTATTTTAATTTTGTATCTATTAAGCTTTGGAAAAGAGATCAATTCTGTTGAGATGCAAACTTTATTTTAAGTAAAAAAAGATTTGATCTTTCCAAACCCTGGTAGATCTCAAATAAAAAAAAAATAGATCTAAATCAATGTTTTTATGTTTCTTATTTCTTTTATAAAAAAAATTTATTTAACTAAAAATCTCATTTAAACATGAAATTTAATATAAATATAGTAATTAGTAAAATAATTTATAATTATAATTTTTAATATTGAATTAATAAAAAACATAAATATAAAATAATTATATACCAGACATTAAAATAATTAAAAATATAAACAATAAATTTATTTAACTAAAAATCTCATTTAAACATGAAATTTAATTAAATATAGTAATTAGTAAAATAAATTATAATTATAAATTTTTAATATTGAATTAATAAAAACATAAATATAAATAATTATATACCAGACATTAAAATAATTAAAAATAAAACAATTAGTTAAATCATGTGTATTGCATTAAATATTTGTGAGAAACATAAATTAAAAAAAACAATTAATTAAATCATGTGTATTGCATTAAATATTTGATACAAACATAAATAAAAAAGTAGTATTTGTACATAAAAATAATATACACGGCAAAGGCAAAGGCATAATCCCAGTGTAACTTAGATATTTAATAAGAAACTAAAGTAAAATTTACCAGATATTTAATAAGAAACTAAGTAAATTTTACATACTTGCAGGGAGTCTTTTTTCCAAAATTGGTATAATGTGGTTCTTGTTTCTTAAAATTATACTATAAGTGAATGAGAAAAAGCTAGGCTCGTTTGGTTTTTTTCTATAATGATTTTTTTCTAAAATAATTATATTTTTTAACTAAATAAAAAATTGGAATTTTAAAATTTATTTAAAAATTTATTTTAATTTCTAAAATGTTAATTCTTAATATTTGATCTACAAATGCCCATGGGGCTTTGAATTGACGGTGAATGGGTGCGCTGTTAAGACACTCCTTGCGATAGGTCACTGGTTCAATTCCCCGTAGGTACTTAGTTTAGTCTTAGCCTAGAAAAAAAAAAATATTTGATCTACAAATTTAACTTTTACCTAATTTACTAATATGCTATACAAAGTAATAGAAATAAGTTGGGCTCATTTGGTTTTTTTCTATAATGATTTTTTTCTAAAATAATTATATTTTTTAACTAAATAAAAAATTGGAATTTTAAAATTTATTTAAAAATTTATTTTAATTTCTAAAACGTTAATTCTTAATGTTTGATCTACAAATTTAACTTTTACCTAATTTACTAATATGCTATACAAAGTAATAGAAATTTTTGCAACTTTTTTACAATATAATTTCATATATTTTGTCTATTCTTTCCCATCCGCATTGGTAAGTCTATTTAATAGTATGTGATTCACAAGTCAACCTATGTGAGTGAGTTCTTAGTTGTATGATCCCTTTAGTTGTATGATCCCTTTTGTTGGCATGATAACTTCTAAAAATAGCTTTGCAGTTTCACTTTTTCATCTCTATCCAAATTGTTTGCCATATTTGTTTTTTCTAATGTATTTTTCCATTTTCTTCTACTGAATATTCAAGTGCCTTTCTTTATCAATTCTGCATCTTTATTAATCTACATCTTATTCTTGGAATTATTTCTTCACTTTCAATTTAATGTTTTTGACTGCAGTGGTTTCAACCATATCCATTATTGTTGTCCATCAATGCTATTTTTTACTTATACAAAATAATTTTTCTTAAGATATCTAATTTTATTATGAATATACCTTGTTCCAAAGTATTATCTCATAAGAATTGTTGTTTTCTACTCTTAAACAATTTGTTATCAAGGGTTTTTGCACTTCGTTAAATTTGGTTCCATATATCTTTAATTATCATTAGTGATCATACTTTCACATTTAAACGAAAACCATTAAAGCCATGAGTATTTGAAAAAGGATATGCTATTAATATTAATCTTGTGTTTTCTTACCTTTATTTTATATAGGATGATTCTGCTAGTAATTTAGTTGATAGTATTATATTATTTACATATAACATGATTTATACGATGTTTAAGAATTATAGGCAGAGTATTTGAGGTGTATTTATTTATGTATTTAAAAAATATATTTTTAATAAAAAAATACAATTTCACTTAAAATTGTACTATTGGATTTTAGTAAAATGTACCAAAATGTTTTTTTAGTTAAGTTGTACATGCTAAGCTTAGTCTAACTAATAAAGGTTTTGACTTTTTCTTTTGGGCCATTTTTTGGCGTTGTCTACCTGCGTTACAAATCAGTCCAAAAGACAATTTTTTTCCTCAAATTCCGTTAAAAAAAATAAAAGATAGTTTGAATATATATATATATATATATATATATATATATATATATATATATATTAAATGGTGGAAATGGATTCAGTACCATCAAGAACCCCAGGGTATCCAAAACCTTGAAGTTTGACATCTTAACCCGATTTTTCAAAAAACTCTGCGAGATTTTGTTATAGTCTTACATGAGTTTCCATTATTTTCCGAGCTAATATGTGTGGTTTCCATTATTTTCCGCGCTAATCTATGTGTTTTTTAGACTAAGCCATTTTCTTTTTTGTTCATTTTGCCCAAATATGTGAAAAAAAATTCCATTATTTTCAGGCTAATCTGTGTAGTTTCCATTAATTTCCACGCTAATCTGTGGGTTTTTTAGACCAAGTCATTTTTTTTTGGTCAATTTTACCCAAATATATGAAAAAAATATTTTAAAATCGGAAATTTAAAGTGTGTCATATACAAAATCCAATACCTTCAAATTTTTTCAATAAAATGAATCTATTTATACATTCAAAAATACATTTTAAATAACAAGAAAACACAATCGCATTCATTATCTATCAACTTTAATTAAATTATGTAATCCATTTTCCATTTTTTGGTTTGACGTTGTTTCAACTCTCCCAAAAAGAAACGTTTAAAACACCGTCATTTATAACGTTTAACTCCACTTGTCATTTTCCGTGGATCCCGATTAAGAGCCGTTACCGTCCTACACTGCATTCACTTTTTGTCCTTGTTTCCCATGTGAAAAAGTAGTGTGATTTTACCACGCTTTCTTACCTTACGTTACTTTACTTACTCATGTCATCTGTCCTTGTTTCCCATGTGAAAAAGTAGTGTGATTTTACCACGCTTTCTTACCTTACGTTACTTTACTTACTCATGTCATCAACACTAACGCACATTACTTCACGGAATGGTAAACAGTTAACGCCCGTTATATTATGTTCAATGTGGGTGGGCTTTCAAGACAAATGGATATAAATTTGAAGCTTTTCCTTTTTCAAACGATCTTGTAGGTATCTCTGTTTACCTCAGATGTTAAGACTCTTTATGTTCTATGAGATCACTATCATTGGTTAACTTTATTGAGTTGTTGGAATACAGCGGAGAGTTGTACTACCATTACCGTGTTTACCAACATCTTTTTCATTATTTGAATTGACACCTGTAGATCTCTTCTCCCCTTTTTCTTCCCTCCTTTACTTCGGTGGTTGTTATGTTCCTAGGAAGTTTCTTGTTGCATATTGAGCTGCTCAACTATGTCTCCTTGTCTCTGGCCTTCGGTAGCCATGTATTGCTGGAAGGTTTCTTTGTACAATTTCTTTTGATCTTTTGGAATGATCTTTCATCAAGGTGTCTCCACTCATTCAAGACTCTTTTCAAAACTTCCTCTTCCGTGCTCAACTCATCCCTGGCTGCATCGACTTCCATTGTGGTGAGATCTATTAGTTCTTGTCCTTTTTCCATCAAATTTATTTGGGCTTTTCGCTTTGGGGTGGTCATTGATTTAGCATGACTGTTCTCCTTCTCTCTGTCCTGATTCTCCATTATTTTTGTCTCATTTATGATTTCTCCTTCCTCTTGCAACACCTCGTATCTATTCTTATTTTTCCTTTGATTTTGGTTATGGTTTCGTGGATTCTGCTGCACTCTCGTGTTCCTCTTATGCATGACCTCGTTGAACCCCTCGTTTGCCTCTTGTGGGGGGTTCTTCTGTTCCTCCTTTAGGTCTGGCCGGTCCTCCCGGTTCATCGGCATGCTTTGTACAGGTGGTCATACTCTTGACACCGACGGTAGCGAAACGGGATGTGCTCATAATCCAAGGTCTGCTTCCACATTTCTCCTTGGTATTCTAGTTACAGTGATTCAGGGATGGGTTTCGAAATATTCATATAAACACAGATTCAGGCATAGGAGGTATATCATCCCCTGCATGTGGATTCTGCTATTTTGACAAATCTTCCTATTGAATTACCTATGCCTTCTAGTATTTCCGGGTCCCAGAAATCCATTGGGAGGCCAAAGAGTCGGACCCAAACAGGGGCTGCTAGAAATTGCTCCTTATCTGGGTTATAGCATTCCTCCCAATATCTCATGAACAACCCTGCATTGTGGTGAAAATATGGACCATTTTCAAAGACCCTTTCCTTATCTTGCAGGTTTGAGAATATTACATGAAAATTCCTCTAGCTCCCAACTTGAGTTCTACATGGCATTTTGGTTGCCATTTCTGTTGGATCCACTTTATCAGGCTTTTCTCCGTCAGCCAGAGTTCGACGAATTTGCATATCATCACATGATCCTTCACATAACTGCGATATTTCTCCAATTTGTTCAGAGAAATTACAAATTTGGGTTTCTCTGTTGCACATGGCAAACACTGCCCTCCACTTCTTGCCTACCATCAAGCTTCAAGGACAAGTCCATTGTTAAGGTCGGTGGCTTCAGGGGAACTGGGTTGATTTTTGGTTTATTAGGGTCGGTGGCTTCAAGGGAACTGGGTTGATTTTTGGTTTTCCCGCTTGATTCGTCGGTTGTTACATTTCGATAGGAGGGGATCTCTCCTCGCCCCCCACTGGGGCTTGCATATCTCCTCTGTCATTCTACAGTAGTTCGTACCCAGGTTGTGCCCTTAGGGTTGTCAGGTTTCTTTAGGCAGTCAAACCCTAGGTGGATTTCATCGATTGCAGAGAGAATTTTTTTGCCCGGCCTCTCAACTCTAAACAAGGTTAAGTGATATTGCCGTGCACTTAAAAATATATTAATTCAAAAATATTTTGATGTGAATTATAAATAAAATATTAAATGCCTATGTTCAATAAAATATTTTTTAGGTATATTTTTTTATCAATTTCATCAAATTTTTAAGTTTTACACTTTAAAAAGATGTATATCTCAAGAGATTTGATCTCTTGACATTTTCTAAATTCCTAATTAAAACATAATTTCAATTTAATTAAAAAAATATCCTCTAAATTTTAAAAATATTATAATATTTATATTCACTAATATATATATATATATATATATATATATATATATATATATATATATCCTTTCTAAATATTATAAACCAAAGCTTTTTAAATTTTCTAAGAGGTGATAACCATAACCAAATAGTGTCAATAGGAAAAAGTAATGTAAGCATTTTTAAAGGTTGTGAAAACATATATAAACAAAAAAAATGGCTCCATATATTTTAATTAATATTCAAATGAAAACATATAAATATAAAATGTGAAATCTAAACTAATGTTAGATAATTTTATGTGAGAAGTATCTATCTCAGTGAAAATTAAAAGAAAAATTAATAAATTAGATAAATGTAAAATGCAAAACTATGGGCTATAACAAAACCATGCAAAAACGATTAAATAAATATAAAGTACTAGAACATTGGATATAACCAAATCATGGGCATAACACTTTTCTCAAAAAATATTTTAACACAATCAAATCCAACAACTAAAGATAAATAATTTAGTAAGTTTTAGACTCAAGTGATATTTATATATAATATTTAATTGAATAGAAATTAAAGTATTTATAATTTAATAATATTTTTGAAATCAACTAAGATTAATTTTAATAATAAACAATTCCTTAATAAAAAATACCTCAAATTAAATTTAAGATAATAATTATTTTTTATTAATTTATAAGTTTAAATTTCAATATATGTATATATATTTCAACACAGATTATTATTAATATATTATAATTTATCTTGAATTATAAAAATCATATATAACAAAAACACACTTATATATGTAATTATAATTATTTTTGAGACATATAATAAAAACTATAAATTATAGTATTTTAAAAACTAGTCTATATTTATTTTAATTTTGTATCTATTAAGTCTTGAGAAAGAGATCAATTCTGTTGAGATGCAAACTTTATTTTAAGTAAAGGAATTTGATCCTTCTAAACCCGTGGTAGATTTCAAGTTAAAATAGATCTAAATCAATGTTTTTATGTTTTTTATTTCTTTTATAAAAAAATTAACGTTATAAATTTGTTTAGCTAAAAATCTCATTTAAACATGAAATTTAATATAAATATAAATATAATAATTAATAGAATAAATTATAATTATAATTTTTAATATTGAATTAATAAAAACATAAATATAAATAATTATATACTAGACATTAAAATAATTAAACTAAAACAATTAGTTAAATCATGTGTGTTGCATTAAATATTTGAGAGAAACATAAATTAAAATACAGTTAAATAAACCATGTGTATTGCATTAAATATTTGATAGAAACATAACTAAAAAAAGTAGTATTTGTAAATAAAAATAATATACCTGACAAAGGCAAAGACATAATCCCAGTGTAACTTAGATATTTAATAATCAACCAAAGTAAAATTACAAGATATTTAATAAGAAACTAAAGTAAATTTTACATACTTGTAGTGTGTCTTTTTTCCAAAATTGGTATAATGTGGTTGTTGCCTTTTAAAATTATACTATAAGTGAATGAGAAAAAGTTGGGTTAGTTTGGTTTTTTTTGCTATAATGATTTTTTTCTAAAATAATTATATTTTTTAACTAAATAAAAAATTTGGTATTTTTAAATTTATTTAGAATTTATTTTAATTTCTAAAATGTTAATTTTTAGTGTTTGATCTACAAATTTAATTTTACCTAATTTACTGAGAGAAATTTTTGCAACTTTTTTACAACATAATTTCATATACTTTGTCTATTCTTTCCCATCACCATTGGTAAGTCTATTTAACCGTCCACAATTCAAGTCAACCTATGTGAGTTAGTTCTTAGTTGTATGATCCTTTTTTGTTAGAAGTTACTAAATAATAACTTTTTGAATAATAAGTTTTAAGTAGCTTTGCAGTGTCACCTTTTCATCTCGATCCAAATTGTTTGCCATATTTAATTTTTTCTAATGTATTTTTCCATTTTCCTTTACTGAGTATTTAAATGCCTCATTTTTATCCATTCTGCATCTTTATTAATCTACATCTTAATTTTAAGATTATTTTCTTCACTTTCAGTTTAATGTTTTCTCTCCTCTAGACTGAAGTGATTTCAACCTTAACCGTTATTGTTGTCCATCAATGCAATATTTTACTTATACAAAATTATTTTTGTTAATATATCTAATTTTGTTATAAATATACCTTGTTTCAAAGTATTATCTCATAAGAATCGTTGTTTTCTACTCTTAAACGATTTGTTATCAAGGGTTTTTACACTTGTTAAATTTGGTTCCATATATCTTTAATTATAACTGGTGATCATAGTTTCACATTTAAACGAAAACCATTAAGGTCATGAGTATTTGAAAAGGGATATGCTATTAATATTAATCAGGTCATGAGTATTTGAAAAGGGATATGCTATTAATATTAATCTTGTGTTTTCTTACCTTTATTTTATATAGGATGATTGTGCTAGTAATTTAGTTGATAGTATTATATGATTTACATATAACATAATTTATATAATGTTTAAGAATTATAAGCAGAATATTTTAGGTGTATTTATTTATGTACTACAATTTCACTCAAAATTGTACCACTAGATTTTAGTAAAAAGTGCCAAAATGTTTTTTAGTTAAGTTATACCATTTATGCTAAGCCTAGTCTAACTAATAAAGGTTTTGACTTTTTGGTTTGGCCCATTTTTTTGGCGTTGTCTACTAACGTTACAAATTAGTTCAAAAGACAATTTTTTTTTCTGAAATTCTGTAAAAAAAAAAGAATAGTTTGAATCATTTTTTTGTTTTATGGTGGAAATGGATTCAGTACCATCAAGAACCCTAGGGCATCCAAAACCTTGAAGTTTGACATCTTAACCCGAATTTTAAAAAAATTCTGCCAGATTTTGTTATAATCTTGCCTGAGTTTCCATTATTTTCTAGGCTAATCTGTGTGGTTTCCATTATTTTCCACACTAATCTGTGCGTTTTTTAGACTAAGCCATTTTTTTTTGTCAATTTTGCCCAAATATGTGAAAAAAATTCCATTATTTTCCGGCTAATCTGTGTGGTTTCCATTATTTTCCGTGCTAATCTGTGGGTTTATTTAGACTAAGGCCTCCTTTTTTCTTTTCTTTTTTTTTTCTCGTCAATTTTTCCCAAATATATTAAAAAAATAAAATCTAAAATCGGAAGTTTGAGGTGTGTCATATACAAAATCCAATACCTTAAAGATTTTTCAATGTAATAAATCTATTTATGCATGCAAAAATACATTTTAGATAATAAGAAAACACAATTACATTCCTTATCTATCCAATTTAATTAAATTAATTCATTATCTATCAAATTTAATTAAATTATGTTTTTTTTTTCGTCTGATCCATTTCCCATTTCCTTTTTTAATTATCCACTTTTTATCGACCTGAAATGGAGAGACGTTGTTTCAACTCTCCAAAAAAGAAACGTTTAAAAGACCATCATTTATAACGTTTAACTCCACTTGTCATTTTCTGTGGATCCTGATTAAGAGCCGTTACCGTCCTACACTGCATTCACTTTTTGCCCTTGTTTCCCATGTGAAAAAGTAGTGTGATTTTACCACGCTTTCTTACCTTAGGTTAACTTACTCATGTGATCAACGCTAACGGATATTACTTTACGGAATGGTAAACAGTTAACGCCCGTTATAATATGTTCAATGTCGGTGGGCTTCCAAGACAAACGGATATAATTTGACGGAACGCTGAACTGTTAACGCCCGTTATGCTCTGTTAACGTCAAGGCAATTTTGGCTCTGGAGGCACATTACTTCCATCAAATCTGTGGCAAATCTTTGAACGTTGAGACGACGAATCTCATTGAAATGACGGAGGAGGAGGATTTACGTGAAGTGACGGGAATACGAGGGAGTGTGGCAGTAGCAAGTACTAAGTACGTGTGGCAATTGCATGGAAACGTCGTCCTATGTGGATCCTATGTGGAAGGGTGATGAGGTCGAGTGTGGTTTTTGATGTTGTTGAATTTATTTTCATTATTAAAAAATTATTTAAATGAAAATTCTATTTTTTTTTTTTTAAAATTTATGAGTTCTGAATTTGTTTCAATGAATTTGTAATAAGGATAAAAGAATAATAATAATTATATTTTCAAAATATTTAATAAATAATAATAATTATATTTTCAAAATATTTAATAAAAATAAATCTAATTTGGGTTAATTCTAAAGCAGAGTACATTGTTATGTAAGCATTTGAATTGATTTTAGGTTTTTTAAAGTAGATCCTGGGCTGTTTTTTTTCAAGGTTGCCATTTTAAACATATTAAGACTTGTCTGCCTTTCTCTCAGATTGCCTTGTTTTAAAAGTCATATAAAGTAAGTTTCTTGTGGAAGTAATGGGCATTTGTCTATCATTTCCAATACAGAAGTAGAAAAGGTTGCAGCAAACAATATATAAGAGACTCAGCAAACAATATATAAGAGATGCTATGGGATTTAAACCTTGTTTTAATGTTTTTCGCTGTTGGTTTTAAAAACTTTTGAACAAGGCAAATGGTTTTATTGTCTGCCAAAGATTTCTCTATTTTTGGTAAATGCTTTTTAAAGCTGTATGAATGGTTCTGCTCATGCAAGGGATATGTAATTCATAAGTAGATGTTTTGCATGCAATATAATTCGTTCCTTTAAGGATTTAATATTCATGGATTTGAAAGTTCCTCTTGTTTGAAGGGGAGCATGTGGGTCAAAAACAGTCTCGATACATGTACTTTAATACATTCTCTCTAAGGTTTTTATCAAGCACACTTGGCATATCCAAGTGATCTTTCAAAAGGTGTTCTTTAATTAAGGGCAATCTTGCAATATGGGTCGGGGAATGTATAGCGAGGGTAGAAAGAAATTATCCCAGCAGGAATAGTGAATGCATTGGGATTGTGCTTGAGGTGGACGGGGAAATCGCGGGGTGGGGGGATGTGGTTTTGAAATGGGAATATTTTGCGGGAGTTTATGAGATCCATAATGTGCATGGCAGCTGCAATATATTTCTGCGTTCAAGAGAATGAATTGGATATGAAATCATTTGACCACAGCAATGCATGGGGATGAGCTTTCTAAGTGTTGATTCATTTTTACAACTTTGTAGTAGGTTTTGTACAACAGGGAGCCTATTTATGAACATAACAATGTGCTGCCCACGTAGATATGTGAAGATATACCAGAGGAACTAGATGCTGATGTGCCAGGTTTACCAGAGCAAGCTATCAATATATTCTTGCCCAGATTATTTCAGGTAAATACCATTGGAGAATTTGTTCTAGATTGTTGATAGCATTACATAGTTGTTTTGTCACGATTTGATGGGAAACTAGCATAACTCATTATCAAAGGAGAATGCTTTATGTTGGTTTCAACTTCCAACTAAGCTCCAATGTATTTACAACCTTTTAATTACTTTGCAGTTCTTCCAGTCACCTCATGTTTCTCTCAGGAAACTAGCACTTAGCTCCGTAAATCAATTTATTGTGTTTATGCCGACAGTAAGTTTCTCTGTAACCACAATGAAATGTGAAATAACAGTCAGGGTCTAACTGTCTACATATCTTTATGCTGTTAAACAAATGCAATGTATTAGATTCAATAAGAAAGTTAATTGTTTCTAAGGTTTATATTTTTGTGCATGCAGGCCTTGTTAATATCAATGGATCAATATCTTCAGGGCCTATTTACTCTTTCTCGAGATCCTGCTCCTGAAGTGAGGAAACTGGTCATTTATCGTTATTTATCTGCCATTATCTTTGCTCTTTGTATAACGTTGGTCCTTTCATCCTAGTGCATGCAGGTGGACGGGGAAATCGCGGGGTGGGGGGATGTGGTTTTGAAATGGGAATATTTTGCGGGAGTTTATGAGATCCATAATGTGCATGGCAGCTGCAATATATCTCTGCTTTCAAGAGAATGAATTGGATATGAAATCATTTGACCACAGCAATGCATGGGGATGAGCTTTCTAAGTGTTGATTCATTTTTACAACTTTGTAGTAGGTTTTGTACAACAGGGAGCCTATTTATGAACATAACAATGTGCTGCCCACGTAGATATGTGAAGATGTACCAGAGGAACTAGATGCTGATGTGCCAGGTTTACCAGAGCGAGCTATCAATATATTCTTGCCCAGATTATTTCAGGTAAATACCATTGGAGAATTTGTTCTAGATTGTTGATAGCATTACATAGTTGTTTTGTCAGGATTTGATGGGAAACTAGCATAACTCATTATCAAAGGAGAATGCTTTATGTTGGTTTCAACTTCCAACTAAGCTCCAATGTATTTACAACCTTTTAATTGCTTTGCAGTTCTTCCAGTCACCTCATGTTTCTCTCAGGAAACTAGCACTTAGCTCCGTAAATCAATCTATTGTGTTTATGCCGACAGTAAGTTTCTCTGTAACCACAATGCAATGTGAAATAACAGTCAGGGTCTAACTGTCTACATATCTTTATGCTGTTAAACAAATGCAATGTATTAGATTCAATAAGAAAGTTAATTGTTTCTAAGGTTTATATTTTTGTGCATGCAGGCCTTGTTAATATCAATGAATCAATATCTTCAGGGCCTATTTACTCTTTCTCAGGAACCTGCTCCTGAAGTGAGGAAACTGGTGAGTTATCATTATTTATCTGCCATTATCTTTGCTCTTTGTATAACGTTGGTCCTTTCATCCTAGTGCATGCAGAAATTACAAAGATCTATATTGTTGGATTAATATCTTGTGCATGTTCAATCATCAACTAGTGAAAACATTGGTTGTAGAAGAGAACACGAGAATGGTGAGACACTAAGGTTAGACAGGTGTTTGTGTGGTTATTCCATGTGCTATTTTTGCTGCATCAACTATCCCAATAAATGACAAAATGTTGAGCTTTGCAAATTGCCTTGGCTGTTGAAGATGAATTTCTGCGGATTGTTTATCTTCAAGAATTGTAACTGCTATTAGTTGCATCCTCAATTCAGGAGCTCTGCTATTCCAGTCAGAAAGTGAAATACCAGAGTTCTATTTCAAGTGAGTAGCTTCTTAGAAGCTAGGAAAAACTCTTAGCTGACATTGAGGCGCAACTTGGGAAGGTGATATATGGTGTATTATTGTTGCAATGGCAGGGGATGGATTTTTATTGCTGGTTGGACCAAAAGAAATTGATGCAAATCGATATTAACTACTTATTGATAATTTTGCCCACTGAGTTCCCTGAGGTCGAGTATATTGCTTTCCTTGCTTATCAAAGAGTATTGCTTATCAAAGAGTATTGATTCCTTTTCAATTTCAACATTCTGGATAACCAAATCTAGTTCTCTGTAATCATTGCAAAAGGGAGTCCATTATCATGTAGGGTTTGAATTGTTATTATCCTCTTGTTGCATGCTAATCTTGATCATCTCGTTCAGCTTCTAAGGTTCTTAGTGGCCTATCCTTTTCAGATCCTTTGACTAACACTATATCTCTCCAATCTTGTAGGAAGGTCATCAAACTCTCCCTTTTATCTGCCATGGTTGGCTAGGATTAAAATTTCAAAGGGAGTAGCCAGAGGCATGTCTTATTTACATGAAAGGAAGTTTGTTCATGCAAATATTAATCCAAGCAACATCCTTCTAGGCTTTGACATGGAGCCATACATAGCATATTTTGGGCTAGAAAAGCTACTGGACATTGCCAATGTCAAGTATAGTAGCTCTGCTATCCACCTAAGGAACCTTGAAGGTATATTTTCAGGGAGAAAATGCTCCACTGGCTCCTGCCATAGCCTGCAAACAACACCTGATTTGCTGAGCAGTCCAGGCACATCCAAGAACTTTGTATCTCCTTACCAGGCCCTAGAGGCATTGAAAAATCTCAAACCCAACCAAAAGTGGGATGTTTATTCCTTTGGGGTTATTTTTCTGGACATTCTTACTGGGAAGCCACCTTCAGATAAGGATTTTACAGCATGCGGTCAAAACTTTGTTAATGACAAGCATCGCCTTTTGCACATCATAGATCCTACTCTTCAACCAGAGGTTGAAGGAAGGGAAGAAATCTCTGTGTCTGTGGGGATTGCATTGAATTGTGCTTCTGCTTCCCCTCAAAAGAGACCATCAATGAAGGAGGCATTGCATTTTCTAGAAAAAATGCCATCATCCACAACGGATTAACCAATTCTTTCTTCCTATGTATCATCCTTGCTTTGACATAAGTTGGACAGAGATGAGGACTTACACCCACATTCCGTATTCAACAACTCTACTTAGACATTGCCATAACTGACATAGACACCTCTATGATTGGGAGTCAGACAAACTCTGTTGTCAACTCAGCTGCTTATGAAATCTCTAGAGTCTTCTTAAAAATTTCAGTATTCTATAGTTGAGGATTGTAGCAAAACTCAGGGATCAAACTTAACTCCATGCTTATGAGGCATCCGCGTTCTCACAGTTTACTTGCAGCTCATTCTCAGTTTTAATGGGAAGGTGATATATGGTGTATTATTGTTGCAGTGGCAGGGGATGGATTTTAATTGCTGGTTGGACCAAAAGAAATGATGCAAATCAATATTGAAAATTAGATTTATTGGTTCAGCTATAGTTTGCATATACAAAGAAGAAACTGCTCCTTTTTTAGGTTAGAATATCTATATATACATGTTCATCTCAGCAACAAATGATAATCTATCAAAACCATGAGAGTGCTACACAACTTCCTTCATAAGCCTTCTTAGGAAGACCATGAAATAAGACAAGTGACCCTGGGCTTGTATTTGTATCTTATTCTACATAATATCTTCTTACTTAGCTAGAGAACAATTGGCTGCAGCATTTATATAAGTTTCTATGGAATGTTTCTGCTGTTATATATTGAACAGGTCCATTATACCGTATTATTGGATTTTGCAGAGCCTATCCCTGTTTTCTCTTCTTTAGAATATATATCAACCCTTTTGTTTTGTTTCAAGGACATGTTGCAGTTTATTTCATTTCTCTTTTATCTTTAAGATGGATATTTATCTTTTTTATCACCACGTTCTCTGTGGTTCATTTAAATTGGATATTTGTCATTTTGTTCACTGGGTTCTCTGTATTTTGTTATAACTAGTTATTGATAATTTTGCCCACTGAGTTCCTTGAGGTCGAGTATAATGCTTTCCTTGATTATCAAAGAGTATTGCTTATCAAAGAGTGTTGATTCCTTTTCAATTTCAGCGTTCTGGATAACCAAATCCAGTTCTTTGTAATCATTGCAAAAGGGAGTCCATTATCATGTAGGGTTTGAATTGTTATTCTCCTCGTGTTGCATGCTAATCTTAATCATCTTGTTGCGCTTCTAAGGTTCTTAGTGGCCTATCCTTTTCAGATCCTTTGACTAACGCTATATCTCTCTAATCTTGCAGGATGGTCATCAAACTCTCCCTTTTATCTGCCATGGTTGGCCAGGATTGAAATTGCAAAGGGAGTAGCCAGAGGCCTGGCTTATTTACATGAAAGGAAGTTTGTTCATGCAAATATTAAGCCAAGCAACATCCTTCTGGGCTTTGACATGGAGCCATACATAGCAGATTTTGGGCTAGAAAAACTACTGGATACTGCCAATGTCAAGTATAGTAGCTCTGCTGTCCACCTAAGGAACCTTGAAGGTATATTTTCAGGGAGCAAATGCTCAGCTCCCCCGATAGCTTGCAAACAATGTTTTAATTTAGAATAGAATTATCATGGTAAATTGGTATAAGAATATTAGTAGAAAAAATCACCTAGTTATAAGCCTAAATATTGGCAAAGGCTAATTCTTCATGTGGCATAATCAATTAGCCATGTTATCTTGCTACATGATGCAAAAAAATGACCCATGGATCCTAATACTTTTTAGGGCTCTTTTTCAATTCAATAGGCCTTTCTTCTTCTTCTTCTTCTTCCTGAGATGGTAAAGATAATGACTCAAGAATGACTCTAAGCTTACTAGATAACCAAATTCTCAACATACCTTGCAATGCATATTTGTTTCACCTCTATTATAGACCAAGACAAATGTAACAAATCAATGTACACTAGTGCATCAATATGATTGTTTTCACATAAGGCTTGATCATTAAAAGGACATTAAGGTTTGTACCTTTTGGGACAATTGCTAGTATAATCAACATCAGAGAAAATACAAACGACCCAGAATATGAGAGAAAATACAAATGACCTAGATCCATTAAAACCTTGAAAGTTTGTTCATGAACTCTCTGAATCTGGTATAAAATGTGTGCTGTATTTGAAACTTCAATTTGCCATTAAATTAATGGGACATGAATTCCCACAAAGCAGTTCAAAAATGTGCAATTAAATTGAGCTTTCATCTTGTCATTCAATTGATGGACACTCAATATTAAATATAAGATAAATATATAGGAGTAGCATGTGAGTGTTAGATTTATAAAGAACATTCTTTTTATTATTAATAAAATTATAGATAGTTAGTTTCATTTTAAAGGGTTATAAATATGAGTTATAAATACAAGACTTAATAGGTTGTAAATATTTAAAGTGTTGTAAATATGAGTTATTAATTGTTTTTACTCAAAATCTGATAAATAGCAATTTAGCAATTTCTTTTTAATTGAGTGACTTAAATTCATGTTTCTTTAGGTTGAAGGTAAAGCCACTAAAGTGCAAAAATTGTGATGCCAATAATTAGAGGGATTGTCATCATGGGGTGATAAGAAATTTAATATTCCAAGAAGAGGAGGTAGTAGTAGATTCTAAATAAATTAGCAATGCAACAACATAAATGTTTGCAACAAATTTAGAGAGATCCACCTTGTTGAATAATGCACACACTACATGGATAATGGATTTCCGCAATTTATACCTTACGGGGTTTTCTTTGCAACATCTGGTGCAAATGCTAGTAATAATTATATTTTCAAAATATTTAATAAATAATAATAATTATATTTTCAAAATATTTAATAAAAATAAATCTAATTTGGGTTAATTCTAATTTTATTTAACTTAGTTTTTTTAGTAAGTTAAATTTTGCATCATTAAAATTAAAATTTTACGTATTACAAAATTTATTTAGTCCTTTTTAAATTGATTTGAATGGTAGGAAGATAAATACTTAATATTTCAAATTGATTCAAGTTTGACTTTTTAATATACAAAATTCCACGAAAGAAAGAAAGATGGCAACTCCTATTTCCAACCCCATAGCCTCATTAATGCGGGGCTACATGCACAGGAGATAGGAGTTTATAACACGCGAGGTGGGTACTATGCCGTTTGCCGTTTTTTTTTTATTATCTAAACGCGAGGTGGCTATCTCCTGCACATGTAGCCCCGCATTAATGAGACTATGGGGTTGGAAATAGCATTTTCCAAGAAAGATTGCCGGAGACGTAACTTGCTCGCCTTTCAATGAAAACGAATTTTTAAGCAAAGAAGTTTCCACAGCATTCTGGAATTTCGAAACCGACCTGGGCTGTCGGTGGAGTTGTCTGAAAATAGCCGTGAACGTGAATAACGTTCTCTTTAACGTCACCCAATCCAACACAAAACTCGGCTCTGCACCAATCAGTAATACGGACTCCAACCTAAATATGAAAACTGTGTTTTTAAATTCACTGGCTTCCCTTAACTTCGAACGCACGACGAAACTTCTGCTCTGTACGTTCTATGCACAAAAAACGGTTCCATGCAATTCCCACACGTGTTTAGTACTTGCTACTGCCACCTATAGGATTATTGAGAAGCCTTTTAGAGCGTTGTAGCCTTTTAGAGTGTTCTACATACATTAATGTTGAAGGGTAGTAACTAAAATACCACAAAATCCTAAATACTTAAGGATTAAACTTTAATGAATATTCAAAGTGAGATATAATGCACACGAAAAATATTGTGAGCAGATAATTGTAAGAAAAGAAGATATTAATATGGGTAAATGTTGTATATTCTTTACATGTTCATAATTTTAATATTCATTTTATAAATGTGAAGAAGAAATATTAAAGATATATAAAATTAAATTGAAGAGGTGTAAAAATTTATGATAATAAGTTGTTTGAGAGTTAAAAAATGATTATTTTTATGAGATATTTTTCAATATTTACTTAGTATAGATTTATTTTAATTCCAGATTTATCATTCTAGGATGTGAGTGAATTTGGCTTCTTATAAAAAATGACACAAACAATTCCAATTATATTATGAAAATAATTAGCAATTGTTCTTAAAGGTGCAAAGGTATACCGAAGGAATAGAAGATTTAGAAGTTCATCTAACCATGAACATAGCATATTGTTCATGAGGAAAATATATTGTATTTGTATATTTTTATAATTAAATTGCAAATAACCATAATATATATATATATATATATATAAACATTACACTTAAATTATATCTATATGTGATTATTTTGATAATTTTGGAACTTATAATTTATATCTATAGTTGAAACCTGATAAAACAAAACACATAGTCGGGACAATAGGTTTCTGAGTACATTTTGGTCAAGCCTCTAATCGATGTTGGATACCAAGCTCACTAAGTCCACGGTATTCCACCCCCAAACTGATGGCTAAACAGAGGTCGTCAACATGATGATAGTCAGGACAATAGGTTTCTGAGTACATTTTGGTCAAGCCTCTAATCGATGTTGGATACCAAGCTCACTAAGTCCATGGTATTCCACCCCCAAACTGATGGCTAAACAGAGGTCGTCAACATGATGATCGTGCACATTTTTCACATGTACAACTCGAAGCATCCATGCACATGGGATGAAAGCCTCCCCTATGTTGAACACAGTTACAATAGAGCTCTCCATAGCTCAACTAGCCATAGTCCCTTCAGGTGGGGTTGGGATTCCAGCCATTATGTCCCATTGATATGGCCATACCATTTGCAGCTACTCAGGTAGATTTGACTCATGTCCAAGCCGAAGCTGACAGGGCTAAAAACTTCATTGAGTGCATTCTGCACATCCGCCAACAAGTCCATGACATATTGGACCAAGCCAATGATAAGTACAAGCGATGTCATGATCTGCATCGGGTGCCACATAGGTTCTAGGTGGGAGACAAAGTTTGGTTACATGTGCAGAAGAATGTCTCTCTATTCCCCACTGCAAACTTCGCCCACTCTGATATGGGTCATACACCATCACCAAGGTTGTAGGCAACAATGCCTTCGAGCTCAGTATAACACTGTTCCTTGGCCTGCACATAGTATTCAATGTGGACTGACTGCGACCATAAATTCCCCCATTGTTGGACACATCTAACATTGTTGAGCAGCTGACACCAACAAATCTCAACCAAAGTTGCATCGAACAGGTCATAACTAACAAGATCATGGAAAAATAGATCAAGAACACTCGCCAATAGAGGATCCAACTATATCGAGTTGTCAAAGAAAGTCAACTCCTTCACTAGGGAAGTCGTTCATTAGGGACCCGATTCAACATATATTTTCCTCACCTCCTGGAGGTTTTGCATGCAATAGGGACCATTGCTTCCTAAGGGGGGAGGACTGATCCACATGGATATTGGTGGCCATCTACCTATTCCACCTAGACCTCTAGTCGGTGTTATTTGTTTCCTTGATTATAACAACATTTACTATTTTTAGCAGTTTTTTAGGTCCTGAACTTCTAAAGTTGTTTGACCCCCCTAAACGACATTTTTTTAGGTCCGCAGCAGGCCCATAGCCATAGGAAATATCCTATGACAAATCCTTTAGTACTTGGATAGATCTTTCCAACGAGGTATCATACGCGCCAAACGGAGATCATATGACCAAGATACGACCCCAGGAAGTTGGCTCCAACTAAGCCCAACGAGGCCCACAAACACTTGGCATTCCATCTCCTAGGGTTAGGGTTTTGGTTGTCTAAGGTTTTCCCTTGTTGTTAAATAATAAAAAGGCCCTTGAACCTCATTAGAAAATAATTCGGAGGCATGTAGCCGCGACATCTCTTCTCAGAGATAAGCTACCATCGCTCAAGCTAGTTTATTTTCATTCTCTATGTAAGCATATTTCAGTTCCTTGATATTAATCAAATGAAGTTTTATTTCTACTACATCTTTGTGTTTATGTTTGTATATGTATTATGTTGTGTTTCTGTATGAGTATGGATCACCCAACAACTATTAATTCAGTTAATACTAACCCGAGCCAAACAACATTTCTACGATGAAAATTAACAGTCTAGGCAAGAGAAAAATGTGTGCAAACCTCCAGTATAGGGAAGATAATTTAACTGGTGATATTAAAATTAAAGTGGCCACACACAGAGTCATCATAATTGTGAGCACCAATGGTTGTTTACTTTGCAAAAACTCTAAGCACCCACTTGATGTCTATCACGAGCTCGGGTGCCAAATTGTTCTATACTAAGATGTTGTCGTGACAAGGGATAAGCCTCCAATGCCTGAATCAATGTCCTTTCTCATTATCTCAATTTGGGGAGCTAGGGATGGCAAGGACAATAAGCCACCCTGCACTCTTACGAAGAAGTTGCCAACCAATTTCTTTCTTCCCATTACCATGCAGATCCAATGAGTGTTTGAGAGAATCCCCATGCCAATTATACCACAACGCTCTTCGAGAACCCTATGTTCTCATGTGCCACCTGAGTCATATTGAACCTGATTCATTTCATTAAATGTCGTGTGGGATTGGGTTAAATAACTCTTCCTGTCCTTTACTTAATTTCGAGGTCACCCCATCGGGGAGCAATTGTTTTTACTTTATTATAATGTATTTTTCCATCATAGTTAGACATAACCTTTATATGCATCTTAATTCATTTGATACTTAATAATCCATGCCCCTTCAGGGTTGCAGGGACTATGGTAATCGTTTTTAGTCTCGCTATTAACTGGGAACATAAACGAAAGAAACCTTTTAGTCTTAAACCAAAGTTTTTTTGAATATTCGTTATCATTGAATGAATATTCGTTATTATCCAATGAACATGTTTTTCATCTTATTTGGCCTCATATTGAGGCATACTTTAGATAAATGTCATGCATTCAAAAAAAATTCTAAGAAGTATTGATGCATACTTCAGATAAATTTAGTATATTTATGTAAAGTAGAACTAATGCTAGCATTATTTCTCAAGTATTTAATGTTTAGGATAATGCAAAACATATATCGCTCATCTCTACAGATTTCATAGAGTCTTCTAGTAACCAAACTCCAGGATGATGTGGGCATGTTATCCATTTGTCAAGTCGCCCACAATTGGCAATCCCTGCTTTGTTCAAAGTGACTTTTCTCCATGCATAACCCTCCATTGAGGTGCAATGCCCCAACCCTTCCTCTTTTGAGAGGAAGTTGATATTCGCTCGAACCTATGCGCTGGTTGCACTATCTGCATTGGGTGACTCATGAGGAATGAAGGGAAGAATAATGGAGCAACAACCAATCCTGCAAGTAAGAAACAACCAATCCTGCTGGTAAGAAACAACTATTGTATCCTTTGTTATGATTTCCTGCATCTTTTGCTATGATTTCCTGCAAAGTCAATTTTCATTTATGATTGAATGGAACTTCAGTCCTGCATGTCAATTTTCATTTATCATTTATGATTGCACAACCAATTTTCATTTATCGTTTATGATTGTACATCCAATTTTCATATATTCATTTATCATTTATGATTGAATGGGAATTCAGTGCTCACCTTGTGAGTGGACGAATCAAGAAGAGTAGACATCAAAATCTTACAGATTTTAACACTTGGAGTAGCGTATAGGAATAATCCAGCACTAAATTCCATCCATATACTTCTCAAGTTAGGAATGGGAAATATTCCAATAGGAATGAGAAACCCCTTTTTTCATAGTCCCATGCTATTTTCCTATGATAATTCCCCCAGTCCTTAGATTCTTTTTTTTTTGGGGATCTATGGATATTTTCATACTCCATGATCGGAGGAAATAAAGAAATAGGACAGTTGTTCGAGATAAGTATTCTATAGAATAGTCTGATGAATTGATTGCTCTCGCTTGGAGGAAGGGGCAACACCTATTCTACAGAATAGTCCGGTGAATTGATTGCTCTCGCTCGGAGAAAGGGGAAACACCTGGCTATGATTTTGAGCACAAAGATCCAGTAATGCTGCATGGGGCTTAGTTTTCAAAGCCCCTGGGACTCTACTTACTACGCCTTGATCTTAGATTTGATGAATCGAGCTTTGTTTTGGACTCGACTCTTGTTATAATTCAGTGATGACTCATATGTCGACGGTACCTAGAGATAGCAAGAAGAACTCTAGAAATACATTCCCATCCTATTTTTAGCCTGGGGGAGTACATGCAAAAGATAGGGAAAATATTTGACAAAGACACACTGAAACACAAATTTTTACAATATGAGATATCTTACCAAAAGACAATTTTCAATGGTCGATCACATATCTATTTCTGAATAAACTTTGATAAGCGTCTCATGTTTCAGAGGCATTACAACTATCCAAAATTCTCGTCATTAATATATAGGTAAGTGCTTTATAGACCAAGCAAACTATCAAAGATACAGAAAACAGATAACAAACAAGATATTAAATGCTCAAAAAGCAACAACTATTAAAGTCGGATAAAATATTAAAATTTCTAGAAATCTCAACATCAAATCCAATCTGAAAATTATTTCAAAGACAATAACGCTTTCAAAAAGACAAAAAAATCAGTTCGGCAAAGCACAATATGAGGAAATTTCCAGAATTGACCGTCGGATCGAGCTTTGCTACAACTATTGTCAGTCATTAAGGGATTAGAAAGACAACAGAGTTAAGGATAAAAAATGTTATAGAAATATTTGGGAACTGCAACCCCAATCACATATGTCCATAAACCAAGGGCTTCTAAACCCCTAAAAGTGTTGTTTCATACCCTAAAGGAACAAGGTCAGCTGATTACATCATCTCCCAGAAGTTCTCCTTGAAAAACTACTCAGAACTGGTCAAAACTGGACCATACAGACTGCTCCATGCATAGGGTGCAATGCATCTCATCTATTACACATGGGGGGTGCGATGCATACTAGAAAGCCCTTTTGTAGTATGTGATGAGCAAGAGAAGACAAATGGCAGAAACAGTTTGCTAGGTGGAAACTCAAAGAATCTTCTAGAAACTACTCATATGACACTTGCCTCTCTGAATTTGCCCAGGAATGAGTAAGAGATCATGAAATCTCCAAGTGGAACCAAGAACTATCAGTGGAATGACCCTAATCAAAATCCCAGAAGCTGACTCACTCTCCTGCAAACATCTATAAATGGATCCCTCATCCTAGAGATCCAAAGGCTGGAATTTTGTATTTTGCAAGGAAGTGTTGTTGGTTTCTCTTTGAAGACATTGTATTGTTGGGTAATCTTGCTTTGTATGAGGTGAAGAGGGCTTTCATGCTGGAAGGATGATGTTGGATCAGACAACTTGGTTGTAATAATCTCTTCTACTACTTCTATCAATAAAGCTATTTGAGTTTTCCTCCATATGCTTGTATATCTCTGAATCTTGTATTTGTATATGCATTTATATGGTTAATGTACATCTGATCCTACATTGTTTATGGTTATAGATCTCTATGCTTTGATGGTATTTTGCTGCTTTGACTCTACAGGTGTTCTTTGAAGCAGGACAAGTGAGAAAGGAGTGGCGAAAGCTCTATCAAGGGAGAGAGGAAACAAGCAAGGAGACTAGCAAAAGACTGAGGTTGGTACTCTCTGCTTCTCTCTCATATATCTCTCATAAAGGAAAACACAAGTAACTTTAGTTTATTTGTTTCTAGGATAGCTACCTGTCTTAGTGGGACTAGCAGCTCTGAATGGACACTAGTTTTCCCGATAACAAAATGGTGACTCTGTTAGGGAGTGAATAGTTGTTTGTTTTGTTACTGTTGTTTGCTTTATAAACCACAGACGGAGCCTGAAGTTAAGCCAACTAGCCTTCGAACTGCTTTTGCTATGAAACTGCAAAGTAGATCAACGCTGCTTCAGTCAATCTCCGAGTTGGTTTATGAACTGAACATCTAGCTTGCAAACATCCTAAGTGCCCTGGTGGTAGCTCAAATAACCTCATTAGTTCAGCCCCTATACGTTGTGTTTACTGACAATCATTAGCTCAACCTAAATCCTTGAACTTAGCTGCAAATTGTGAGTGAAAACCAAGCCCAGTCTCGTCCCTGGACCATCGCACTGTCTCTTCTTGGCAACCTGGATGCATCACACCTCCCGTGTGTTGCAGGTGAGATGCATCCCTGTTTCCCTGTGTTACAAGTGCGATGATTGAATGATACTGTTTCTGCCTCTAGATTTTGGTTTTTTCTTCATTGTCTTCAGCTTTATTCTGTAGTTTTGCTGTCTATGATTAGTATATCACTGTTGAAACCATCTCCCTTTGCATTATTTCAGCCTCCATCAGAAGGAATTGTGAATGTTTTTATTGTATTTTTCATCATTTACAGTTTTCCTTTGTAAATAGTAGCTTAATCGAACTGTCGTCTTTTGATTTGAAAGTGTCACAAGTGTTGTTTTCAGTCAAGAAAAAGAGTGTCGCAAAGCATTCCTCTTTTAGATAGTCGATTACACTTTTGCCATTGTATTTGATTTGAATTATTAGTATTTCAAGGGTCGAAAGTAGTTTTGATTCAAAATCGCAAAGTCTCGTCGTAGTCTTCCTTTCGTTTTTTGAAGAGAAAATTGTTAGTACTGTCGGTTCGAAAGAAAAGAATTCAGATCTATACTTAGTTTTCTTTTTGTCATTCTCACATTAAGGAAACTGAAAAACAATACATGCATGTGCATTTGCATTTAGACTGCATGCTGAAATTGATTTAGGAAAAGTGCATCTAGTGTGTGCTCTCTGCTCTATGTTGAAAGAATTTCATTTCTCTTTCCTTAGTAGCTAGGATTTTCAGTGCAGAAAGAAAGTAAACAACTGTTTATCATCTTAGATTGCACATTTAGGAATTGTATATCTACATCACGCAATGAACCTTAAAGGCAAACTTCTTAAGAAAGATCAACTGTAAAATAAACCTCGACGAACATAAAAACGCTTTGGAACCTAACACACAACATTTAGAAGTCTAGGCTAGAGACGTATTCCGATGTCGTAAAGCCTGGTAACTATCGCTTTCATTGTAGGTTGGGTGATTCCTCCTCTTTGAGATGACAAGTGCCAGTACGGACTTGTGCTCCCACGTACCGTCGAGTATATATTGGGAGACCACAATAGGCTACATCCTTTATCCTTAGGAAGCCGTGTCTGCTGCCCTATCGATCGCAATGCACTAAACACAACATTCGAGAAGATTGACTGCCGTACCGTAAAAAGTATTCTGCAGTTTTGCAATTGGTTTGGTAATCCCTCTGTCTAGATTTCTAGAGTAGTCACTTTCGTTCCTTTTCAGACTCCTTAAAAGAAAAGGTCCATCTGAGCACTTGTCACTTCAGGCTCATTAAAAAATCGAAGGCGACTAGAGTCATCTTTAGCTTGTTCTGACTCTAAAAAATTGAAAAAGCAATTTGTGTCAAAGCGTCATAAAATATATTTTTATCGGAATAACGTCACTATTCCCTCGTTGGTCTTAGGTTGAGAAAATGGAGTCTACCAATCAAGGATTTCCCCTTGGAGGAAATCCTAGTCCCTTCTCCTCTTGGGGGGATGTTGGTGCTCCACACATGGCCACATTGTCCCTTCCAGGACTCATAATTGGCCTGCCAGTATGGCTTGTCTCGACCTCTATCATTCGAAACACCGCAATTCCTCAGCAATCAAATCAGCAACTAGATGATACTGAAGTTTCTCCCCTACCTTCTACTTCGTTTGCTTCTCCCTTTCCTTCTTCCTCTTTGCTTGGTGAAGCTAGTAACGCTAAAAACCAAGTAACTGAGAAGAAGAATAAAGGGAAGGAGAAGAAGAAGAAGAATCCAATGGCAAAAGGGGGTAACTGTGCATCGTCTGGCAAAAATCCACACACTGCACCTTCCAAACCTAAATCTCCATGTGTCATTTGCAAGAGAGACCACTATCATTGAGATTGTCCCTGCATCCCACGGATCCTGAGGGACTGGTCTCCCCGCTTGCACAATCCAGTGCCTTCAACCTCTAACGATCATGTTGAGAGCACACCATCAACTAGTGAAAACGAAGCCAAGGAAGATCTAAATTTCCTTGTAGACTGTGTGAAGGCGATCATGTCCTCCACCGTTGTCCTTTCCTAGACAAAGCTGAAAGAGTCTTGGATAACCGTCCTGCATCATCGCAGCGACTTCCTCTTGGATACAAGAAACTCTTGCCAAGTCCATCGCTAGTTGAAAATCCGATTGACACACCGTTGTTGTCGGTCGAAGCACCTATCATTGAAGATAAACCCTCTGAGTCCACACCAGACCAAAGTCAACAGGTCGAGACGATAGTCGACCCAATCTTGTCTTCATAAGGTCCATCTTCAGATGATACTGTCACCAAAGAGAATGAGAACGACACCGTTCAAATTCTTTTTGTAAACACAGACTCTGATGAACATGGGGGCAATCTACCCATACCTTTATTGCAAGAAGGAAGTTCATCAGAGATTTATCTGGCCATTTATTCGGTCCCTCCTCCAAGCAACCTAGTTGTTTCCTTCGATTGGAATCTACTAGGCAGACCTTGCCTACCATCTAATGTACCATTCTGAATCATAGTACAATCTTACAGAATGATCATGGTTGGTACTATCATAGATGAAGGGGCTTCTTTGAGTATCCTTTCCTCAACTTCTTGGAAAATGTGTGATTCGCCATCGCTTCTGCTTGAGATTCGAAATCTGACAGGCTTCAACAAAGGAACCAGTCGACCGTTAGGGATCCTTCCAAATTTGCCTATAACTTTGAGAAGGAAAACCGTTCATCTAAACGTGATGGTAGTCCAAGGACCTCTAGATTACAATATACTCCTTGGGCGTGACTACATTTATAGCTTGGGAGCTATCGTTTTCTCACTCTTCCGAGTGATGTGTTTTCCACATGACGGCGGAGTGGTCCACCTAGTTGACCAACTTTCATTCCTTGGTTTAAACATAGTTATTAGTCAAATGCCATCCCTAACTGGTCTTTTTGCACAAGGAATGTCTCATCAATCTCCAGTCCGTCCACCTGATGAGCACGAGTGATTTGGTGATTGTGAATGAAACCCAGGGGGCATGCATCCTAGTCTGCTTTGGCAGAACAAACCCTAGATATAAGATAGGTTTCCGCGTAGGAATATGACTAGTCTGATACCCCTGTCTTTTTAGGAAAATGGATTTGGACTGGAAAAGGATTCCCCCGTCAAAGGTTATGTGATTGGGATTGACAACAATCACCTTTGTCCATTTCGATGGACATCACCAAGGAAGTGTTTTGTCTGCAACGTGGATGGAACAATCTTGCTAATGCAAGAACTTCTGTATGGTAACCTGGAAACTCTACTTATACCTGGGGGCATGCAAACCTTTTTGCATGCAAGTGAAAAACGACCTTTTATTTTCTTATTTTGTAGGCTCTTAACCCTTTAAACTTGTAGGTTGGACGTTCCTAGCTTGCATAACGAAAGGCTCCGGAGAAAAGTTGCGCATGGGGCAAGCTCCCTAAAAAATGAACTTACTGATGAGACATCCTTATTATACGACTGGCATGAGCAGTTTTACGCAAATTTCAAGCTCGTTAAAAAATAAACCTAGCCACGAGCAGTTTTACGCAAAGTTCAGGTTCGTTAAAAAATAAACCTAGTAATGACCAAATGTTCCCCCAGAGTTTAAGCTCATTAAAAAATGAACCCACCTTCGGTAAATAACCATTGCGATCGCATTACTATCAGCTTTTGAACCTTGGTCGTGTTCTTACCATCACCTCCACTCTTTTAGCCGATCATATGCCTCCATTTGATTGTTTACCCTTTTGAGGAACAGCTGCGACGAGTGATTCTATTAGCCACCTTCTTTACATTGCCGTGATTGAAAAGTTCCAAACCTTACCTGGAACCAGCTGCTATCCAACAACATCACTTGTTCCTCAAAAAACAAGTCTCCTTTAAGCTCTTTTCATCTGACTCATAAAATATGAAAATATTGTCGAACAATTGGTCTCTCCAGCTTGTTAAAGCAATCGGAAGTGCTATCCCTCCTCTAGATTTTAATCTTTTTGGACCTGAGGTATTATTACACAAAAAGATCGAGCGCTTGTCTTGTTCGGCTTGTTAAAACTATCGAAAAGTCATCCCTTTCGTATTATTTTACACTTTTTCGGACTTAAGGGATTACATTACGAAAAAGTACTATTGGAGTTGCCTTTCCGTCCCTTTTTAAACTCTCTAAAACTGAAAAGGACCAAGTTATCTTTGTCGTTAAACTCGTTAAAACAATAGCGAAAAACTTGTCCATGTAGACAAGAGCAAGTTTCACTGTCGCTAGGCTCGTTAAAACATAGTGACAAGTTTTCATGAAGGGCAGATTATAGAACAAGCATATGTTATCCTCCTCAAGATTGACAAAAATAAAGAGGTACTGGTCAGCAATGACTAGGGAAAAAGGGAAGAAAACTTGAATAACTTCATTGGTAGCAGGTCGCTCTTGAACATGACACTTTCACTCCGTCACCATGATTGAGTCAGGTTGGGTTATTCCGTTCACCGGTCATATCACCATTGTTCTGCCGTACCATCCATTTTGGGGTTAACGCTACCAATCCGTTTCAGTGTCGCCTATATGTTAAAGAGAAGTCACTTAGAGAATTCACCAACCTAGCTAACGCCTCATTCACTACAATACCTTCACTCTCCATTTTTCATGACTGCCACCCTAAACCTTATATCATCATATCGTTTTCACCTCCATAAAATCATTTGCTCCATTCCGTGTCGTAGATGTGGGATTCATTAAGGCCCTCCTACGACGGGTCACTTCTTGTCGACATCAGCTCATTATCCAAGAAGTTGACTTAGGAACAACCCTTTCAGTACTTTGAAGCTTGCATGCCTCAATGGCAAGTTTCTCACTTCTGGTGACAGGTTTACATCAATGGCCTTCGACCAAAAGATTTTGTGTGGTGTTCGACATCAACTCATGTATTCACACCACATGAATTGTACTGCAGTACCTTGAGGGTCATTATCATTATCGGTGATTCCTCTCGCGCCTGTTAACAGCTCACATCATTGGCTGGTAATTAGGCGATGTCTTTCCATGTTTGACATCAGAACATCTTTTCACATGGATCGACTTGTACTTCGGGCAAAGATTGAACGAGTTTGAAGACCCCGGATCTAGTTTCATCCATCCGGGCTGCGATATATTCAGGAAAATAAAGACATCAAATGTACATCATAGCTGCACAGATAATCATCCAAACTAAACGGTGATGGCTCTACCAGAATCATCAGTCTGCCACACAGACGATTGTCTGTCTTATGTACATGAAAATTAATTTATAAAGCTGAGCATGGGAATGCCCACCTCAGCTAGATCATGAAAATATTATGAAAATAATGTATTGTATTGCATCTTATTACAGGTCACCTTTTAGTTCGAAAAACCTCGGATCCTCATTATAAAGCATTTCACCCGACATCAGAAGATTTACGACCTCATGCTTTAGGGGACAATTGTTATAGAAATATTTGGGCACTGCAACCCCAATCACATATGTCCATAAACCAAGGGCTTCTAAACCCCTAACAGTGTTGTTTCATACCCTAAAGGAACAAGGTCAGCTGATTACATCATCTCCCAGAAGTTCTCTATGAAAAACTACTCAGAACTGGTCAAAACTGGACCATACAAACTGCTCCATGCATAGGGTGCGATGCATCTCACCTATTACACACGGGGGGTGCGATGCATACTAGAAATCCCTTCTGTAGGGTGCGATAAGCGAGAGCAGACAAAGGGCACAAGTAGTTTGCTAGGTGGAAACTCAAAAAATATTCTAGAAACTGCTCATATGACACTTGCCTCTCTGAATTCGCTCAGGGATGAGTACGAGATCATGAAATCTCGAAGTGGAACCAAGAACTATCAGTGGAATGACACTAATCAAAATCCCAGAAGCTGACTCACTCTCCTGCAAACATCTATAAATGGATCCCTCATCCTAGAGATCCAAAGGCTGGAATTTTGTATTTTGCAAGGAAGTGTTGTTGGTTTCTCTTTGAAGACATTGTATTGTTGGGTGATCTTGCTTTGTATGAGGTGAAGAGGGCTTTCATGCTGGGAGGATGATGCTGGATCAGATAACTTGGTTGTAATCCTCTCTTCTACTACTTCTATCAATAAAGCTATTTGAGTTTTCCTCCATATGCTTGTATATCTCTGAATCTTGTATTTGTATATGCATTTATATGGTTAATGTACATCTGACCCTACATTTTTTATGGTTATAGATCTCTATGCTTTGATGGTATTTTGCTGCTTTGACTCTATAGGTGTTCTTTGAAGCGGGACAAGTGAGAAAGGAGTGATGAAAGCTCTATCAAGGGAGAGAGGAAACAAGCAAGGAGACTAGTGAAACATTGAGGTTGGTACTCTCTACTTCTCTCTCATTTATCTCTCATAAAGGAAAACACAAGTAAATTTTGTTTGTTTGTTTCTAAGATAGCTACCCGTCTTAGTGGGACTAGCAGCTCTGAATGGACACTAGTTTTCCCGATAACAAAAAGTGCTACGGGAATTTTTGAAAAGTTCACCATCAATTCATTTCAGAGAGATACAATGCATTTACAGTGGCTTAAGACTTTGATAGCAAAGTGACGGTCTGTCATTTACCTGAATTAAAACCCTCTAAATCTTCACAATCCTTTATTCTTAGCAAGAAGTAGAGTCAACAAAATAAATGTGCATAATCAATCCAAAAGAGAGACCAGAAAGCCATCGCAAATGGGTGACCATTCATTTTCGAAAATGAAACGAAAATCTCATTAAGTGCAGTGCTTCCCTGACCCCAAATCAATAGGTTGCAAAACCATCCTTCAAGTTCTTGTTGTGTTTCTGCAGTGAGATACAATGGACAAAGTCAATATGAGATACAGTGGAGAGAGTCGGTTATGTTTTTATGGTGAGATACAATGGACAAAGTCACGATGAGATATAGTGGAGAGTCGACCATGAAAATATTTGCATGGAAAATATAAAAAACATGGTTGCATTCCTACTCAACCTATAAATGTCATTCCAAGTGTTACTTGGGTACTTGCATACCTGGACATGTGTTCATATGTTCATATGCTGGTGAACAAAGGGCTCCAAAGAAAACACCAAACACTTCAGTCCAATGGGATGGACCATGAAGGCGAGCTTCTCGACAGCTAATTATTGGGAAAGTGTAGTAGACCCATAGTTTTCCCAGTAATTGAGAATTCAAAGGCCTATCTGTACTCACAATTAGGGTTGAAAACCCATTAAGTGTCAATTGAAGAGGGTAGATAGAGGATAGAGAGGTAGTGAATGATCCAGCGGAGGTTGGGGCAAAAGCAGAGACATGGATAGCTAGGATGGTGTATGAAGGGGTGAGTAAAGACAACAGACGTAGCGTCTAAGGTGGCAGAGACAATAGACTGAAACCCACCAAATCACTAAAACCACAAGGTTGGACTTAACCAGTGAACAAATGATGTTTTACATAGACTTGGTAAACTACTCTATCTCCGACAAGATATGGGACCGGGTCAACAACTGGTTCAATAGGCACAAATGGAACTTCAAAACATACATACCCATTAACAAAGAATATTTATAATTCTCAACTCAAAAATTTTAAAAATAAAAATTTCCTTAATATGGTTTTTGTTGGACCCTATCACACGGAATGGGTCGATCTTGCGGACAAGATAGACCTTCCTAGAATCTAACGATATCTACTAACAAGCAAGTCAATCAAAACTATCTTTCTCTAAATATGCATTTATGAACAAAGGCAAACAAGTGTTTAGGCCTACCTCGGGTCTAATGCAAGTTTTTGGAAGCCTCGCTCCTTTGATCCAAATGAGCTCCCTTGTTGCGAATCTGCAAACACAAACAAGCAAACAAATTAAATAGCACCTGAAAAGCCAATAACATAAAGCATACTTAACATGATGATCAAGGAATTCATGAAACAAATGACATAAAACAATTTGTTGAGAAAAATGAATCTGATTGTATTAATTCAAATCAAAGAAGAACTTTACAACCTGTGCCTTGATGTTGTACAAGCTCCTCCCAGGGTCCAACAAGAAGTCTCCTCTACTTTGACAAGTTTCACTCTCTTCCCAATGAAGCCAAAAAGGTATGTGATCTCTCCTCTCAAGCTCAACTAGGAAATCTCAATTCCACCAGCATTTACCCTCAAAAATGTTCAGCTTCTAACCTCTCTAGCAACCAGCCCAATGCCTTAATTTATAGTGCAATGGAGGGAAGTTACTAGGTCCTCCTTCAAAGGGATAAAGCCCACCTTCAAAGGGATAGCTCCTCTCATCAAGGGATTAGCTCCTTCTCTTTTGGGATGCATGAACCACCTAAGAGCGACCAATCCACGTCAAAATTCCTTCTAGAATCATCTAGAATTAACCCAAAGTGAGTTTTTTAGAATAAACTTGCGCCTTTTTGACTTTCACAGGGGTCCGCACCCACTCCTTTAGGGACAGAGCGGGCAGGTCCGCAGTTTTTGTGAACAGCGGGTGCGGGACCGCAGGAAACAGTGAGAGAAAGTGCAGAACCAGAGCTTTGTTGATTTTCAATCCCTTTCTCTCATTTTCAAAGCTTGACTTGAAGAGCTGAGGTCTGAGACTTTCTTAGGAGGATAGTACAAGTGATGATAGACCCATACTGACTACAAATAATCATGGTGACGATATTTTTGTGTAACAGATTGCCCCCTAAAGTGCGAAGTTTGTGGTAGATGAAGATTTCATTTATCATTTAGGAAGAGTGAAGTACTTTATCATTTCGAGGACCATCTTGTGGAGAGCCCGGTCGGAACCTATAAAAGACATTCAATGCAAAATATATATATGAGATCATATCATTGCTGAGGTAGGCATTCCCATTCTCAGATCAAAACTGACTTAGAAAACTAACTACTGCTCTGATATAGGAATGATCTTGTAATACATCACAAGTATAGACTCATGTAGACACAGTATGGATGCAACCATCTATTTATGAATAGTCTACAATATAATGAATACAAAATTCCTCGCAGCTTGGATTATAGAAACTAGATCCAGGGTTTTCATTTCTACTTCCCGAAATAGTATGATTCTATCCATGCGAATGAATGTGTTGATGTCGAACATGTCACGGAATCCTTTGATCGAAGGTCAATGATGCAACCTGTCGTCAAAGGCGAGAAACCTGCCATTGAGGCATGCAGATCCCAAGGTACTGACGATTTATAGATCATCTTTCTAGATAATGAGCTGAAGTCAATAGAAAGCAATCCGTTGCAGGCAAGCCCACAACACGAAATCATAGATCAAGTCTAATAAATTTAGTTGCAAGGACTGACTCAGGGATGGTCAAGATGGATGACAGATATTTTGCAGATGAATGGCTTTATTGGCAGTGACCTCTTGAACACATAATGACACATCAGATGGTTTGGTGAAAATTGACCCAAAGTTAATACCCAGAAACCGGCTGAACACTTTCAAATGTGGTTTGATCAACTGTTAGGCAAAGGATTTCCCAACCCAGGTGAATAAAAGTGTCGTGTTCAAGAGCGGTTACAAAGTATGACAAACAGGCTTATTTTTCTCTCTTTCCCCCCACCATTTCTGGCAAGTACCTCTTTATTTTTGACAAGCTTGAGGAGGATAACATTTGCTTGATTATAAGCTCATCCTTCGGATGAGTCCAACTTAGTTTAAATTCGAACCCTAAGAAGGAGTGGTTCGTTCCTGTTTGTAATTGAATAGGTCCTTTACTGTTAAATTTTAACGAGTCCAGTATAGGAGAAACTCAGCGTTTTTCAATTTTAGGGAGTCTGAAAAAACTTAAGAAGACTCCAGGGTTGACCTTTTTCGTAAATTTGTGTCTCCCAAGCCCGAAAAAGTATAAAATAATACTTGAGAGAACCGCTTGATCTTTAAGACCAAGGATTACTTTTCGTAATTAGTGCCCCTGATCTGAAAAAGTAAAAAAGCGATCAACGACACATCGTTTTATAACCAATATCGAATTTGAAACGACAAAAATCTGGCAATCTTTTCATGTTTTTACAGACAGAAAAGAGCTGCAAGTGGACCGTCTTTTTAGTTCCGTTTTAACAAGTTTAAAAAGAAAAACTCGGCGATATTTTCATGTTTTAGGAGTCAAAAAAGAGCTTAAAGGTGACTCTAAATGTTTTTTCCGTCGAAAATGATCGATTTCGCCTGAACAATCCGTTATCCTGAACAAAAATTGCAAACATTACTCATACCTGTTTGAGATGGATAAAAATGCTGCAAAAGTTACCTTTCTAAAGTGAAACATAAACAAATTTACAATTCATTTATTCAAAAAACTTATAAAAAGGGCTTTCATCAATTCATTTTTACCGTTTAAGATTTGGGTGAGAAAATAGTGCTTTTGTTCAGAAACTTCCCGTGAAGATTGCGGAAAATCCATCCGTCGGAATCGAACGCCGTCTTCTCCAGGTAATCCACATCATCCTACTCTTCAATTTCAACCGTTTCAATTTGTGTTTTAGGGTTTTATTTCATTTTTTAGAGGGTTTTTAGGCTAGAAACCCGCGCGCAGGGGCCCACAGGCATAACACTGGCAGCCCGTGGACCCCGACTTTTTCTTAATGAGGAAAAAGTCAGGGGTCCGCACCTTCCATGAAGGCAAGGTGTGGACCCATGCACTGTCTCTAATAGAGAGGGTGCGGTCCCCGCAGCAAGGGTTTTTAACCCAAAAATTCTCAAAATTGACCCAAACAATTTAATTTCTTGCATTCTAATTTGCCTTTTTGTTGGATGTAGAGTGTACATCATGCTTGATTGGCGAGAACGGGAGCATGAGGACGTAGATCTTGCCATGTTAAATCACCAACCTTCGATCGATGCATTGAAGGCATGCGGCTTGTACAAATTCTGGGCCATACCTGGCATGAGGGCCCAGGTGGACTTCTTGTAGTGGCTGGTAGACAGGTGGAGCATACAGGACCAGTGCTTCTTCATTGGTGGCCACTAGCTCGAAATTGAGCCGACAGACATATACTTTTTGACTAGTTTGCCTAAGAGAGGCGAAGACTTGACTCTATTCGGGACTAGGCCAGGTGGCCAGTCTGTCGATAGCCTCCGGCTAGAGTTCTGTAACAACCAGGCTAGAGACAAAGGGATAGACATTAAAACCATATCCCGTCCTGAACTCATGGTGATCGTGTTTACTGTTACCAGACTTTGCGGGAGTGCCGCACTACATATTGCCACCGGATCCTAGATGCGGATGGCAGTTGACTGCTTTCGAGGCACCATCTTCAACTGGTGTGATGCTGTGTTGGCTAATGTAAAAGGCCAACTGACCAGAGCCAAGAACGGACAACTGAAGACCTTTGGTTATGGGGCTTTGGTTGTGAGCTTTGGTCTGGAGAGGGTCCCAATGTTGGTCCCGCAGCACCTTACTATTGGAGCTGGGCTTCCTCGAGAGCCCAAACTGATGCGATGGGTTGCAGTTATGGCCCGTCATCCTGACGAGGGGACAAAGGTCGTTCGATTCAAACCTGAGTATTTCCATTGGTTGGAAAACCAGGTTTTTTCTATTCAGGACTTCCCTTACGCTGGGGTAGATTTTCGCGGTGACCCAGACATGGCTCTTCCACCAGGAGAGCAATGGGATGACTCAGGTAAAATCATTTTCAACATTTTCCTATTTAATTTTTTTTTTGTTTTTATGTCATCCCAAAACTGATAGTAAAAGTTTCAATGCAGATGTGGGTCCACAGTGACCAGCCGCTCTCCGGCCTTACGAGAGGAAACAACCAGCTGCAGCGGCGCCAGCCCCACAGGACGAATCAGCAGAGACCTTGGCCGAGTTGGAGAGTCATCTAGAGCGCTTGATAGGGGACATTCCAGAGACCAGCATAGATGACATTCCTCGTCGACTATAGCGCTATGTGATTGGGGTCCCAAGACCTTTTAGGAAGTTCCTTTGTAAGGTGGCCCATACAGTGGTTTCTTATCGAGACCATCACCAGTGATAGGATGATCGCCTATTGTAGACACATACGACATTTTTGCTTTTTGTACTTATCATTTTTGCCGATCATAAGGTGTTTTTCAACCTATGATCGAGGACGATGTATATTTTGACACACTCCTATATATATCACTATTACCGGCTTATCTTGTAAATCATGTTATGGAATGCTTTTAAATTTACATGTATGATTATTGCAAATGTTTACTTAACATTCGAGAAGCAATTGCATCTGCTAATGTATTTAAAGATCTTGGAATATGCTGATATTCAATATAATCAAATTCACGTTCCAATAGACGCACTCTCAAAAATAATCTCAATAACACTGGATTTCTAATGGCCTACACTCTATTAAGCTGTAATACAATGAGTTCAGAATCTAACCTCACTATCAAACTCCGAATCCCAAATGAAATAGATTCATATAATAACTCAATCACTGCACTATATTCGGCAATGTTGTTCGTTGTTTGACCGAGGCTTACCCCATGCATAGATACCAACTCGTCAGAGGGCGAATAGATAACCCAAGCTGCAGAAGAAATGTTCCGTGTATTACGACAAGCACCATCAGCGAAACCAATGTATGTTTGGAGAGGCATCGACATCTGCAATATCAAGAGTAAAACCAAGATAAGCAGGAATAATGACGAAAAACACTCTCTAAGCTAAGCACACTTTTTAAACTAAAACACACCAGCTAGAAAGAAAACTATCCTAACTAAAAATCTCCATACCCATTCTTTAAGCATAATACCTCTTCAGGTAAAGACCATTTCTGGGTTTACCTAAAGAGTCCCCGTCAAAGTCTACCAATTCATAGGCCCCTTTTGCTAGCTTTCGCTTGACAACATAAGGACCATGCCACATAGGAACGAATTTTCCAGCACCTAATTTATCATTAGCTTGATCGTACAATAAGACTAGGTCTCCTTCCGAAAAATTTCCAGGGGTCACATTTCGATCATACTGAGCTTTAATACGTTTTGCGTGAGTTTCGATCGCCAATGCAGCATCACGTCGATTCTCATCTAATTGAGCCAAGTATAACAAACGTTTTTCCTCTTCGGAAGTGGTTGGAAGTAACTCGATGGCCATTTTCAATGACGGGATTTCGCATTCAATGGGTAACACAGCTTCCAGACCATAAACTAGTTGGAAAGGAGTGAACCCTGTTGACGTTTTTACGGAGGTTCGATACGCCCAAAGTGCTGAAAATAGCATGTTATGCCAATTCGACCGATGAATCCCAATGATTCATCAGATCATGATGACTAAAACTTTGTTGATGGATTCAACCAGACCATTAGCTTGTGGATAATAAGGAGTTGAACTATCATGACGCAAGCCAAGCTGGTCTGTAAGTTCGGTCATCATAACGTTTCTAAAATGATGCCCATGATCAGTGATAATCGCTTATGGAACACCAAACCTAGCAATTATATGATTGAACACGAAAATTGCAGCTGTTTTTTCGTTTGCCTCAAATGTAGGCATCGCCTCGGTCCACTTGGTAAAATAATCTACCGCAAGGATGATATACGCATGCCCCCCGGCCGAGTGAGGGTTACATGTAATAAAATCGATACCCCATTTGGCAAAAGGATCGACGACAATTATAGGGTGGAGAGGAGCAGGTGGAGCGCGCATCTTTCGATAAAAAATTTGGCAGTTGTGGCATTTTCAGACCGCGTTAATACAATTTGTAAACAAAGACGACCAGAAATAGCCAGAACGTAATATCTTTTGGGCTGTGGCATACCCAGACATATGACCGCCACACGCTCCAGAGTGACAATCATTTAGAACCCTTTCAGCTTCCTCGTGAGTTAAACAACGTCGAAAAATAGAGTCCGACCCACGGCGATAAAGAGTATCTCCAATAATTCTGAATTGTTGGGACTGGAATCGTATTTTTCGACGTTCTGACCTTGAAATTTCTGGCCGAAAGGATTGGGTCTGGAGATAAACGATGATATCCCCATACCACGGATCTAAAGTGCTAATTAGAAACAAGGATTCGTCCGCAATGGGCTCCTCCGCCACAGTTTCCGTGTCAGCATGCGTGAAGTCACACATTAACTCCACAAAAACTAAAGATTTCTTAGACTTATATTTTTCAAATTCCAAGTCGAACTCCTGCAGGATTACAATCCATTTGGAGTACTTCCCCCCTAGCAATTGCTTGGTCAAAATGTAGATCATAGGGTTGCAATTAGAAATTACTGTAGTTTTACGTAGTAAAATGTAGTGACGAAAACGTTGGACAGCTTGAACAGCTGCCAATACTAATTTCTCCACATGTGAGTATTTTAGCTTAGTTGGATTTAAAGTTCGACTAAGGTAATATATCACATGTTCAGTATCGAATTCATCTTCTTGAACTAATACCATTCCAATGGTGGAATGAGAGGCGGCGAGATACAAGAAGTAGTCATGGTTGTAGTTGGGAGGATGCAATAACGGTGCGTGGGTCAACGCGTGTTTTAGTGCATCAAAAGATTTCTGAGCTATCTCATCCCAATAGAATGGAGTATTCTGTTTCAACAACCGGGTAAAACCCTTTGTAACCTCGGTGTAGTTAGGAATGAATCGTCGTAAAAAGTTTGTTTTCCCTTGCAAACTTTGGAGTTGGCGAAGACTCAAAGGAGGAGGCAATTTGACAATAGCTTCAACCTTCAGGGATCGACGCGAATGCTGGCTTTCGAAACAGCAAACCCCAGCAATCGACCCGTTTCTATACAGAAAACACACTTGTGTGGATTCAACCTAATCTGATAATGCCTACACCTCATAAAGATTGCTCGTAAATGGATGAGATGATCAGCTCGATGTAATGAATGAGCAGGCAAATCATCGAGATAGGGTTGCACAATGTGCTTGATGTCATGAAACGCATAAGACATGGCCCTTTGAAAAGTTGCCCCGCATTCTTGAGCCCAAAGGGTAATTTGCAATAAGAAAATGTTCCCCATGGACAAATGAAAGCCGTTTTTGGTTGATCGACTGGTAGAATATTGATTTGATTGTATCCGGAAAAACCATCCATAAAGGAGAATATTTCGCTGCCGGCACAATCATCAATGATTTGATCGATATAGGGAGTTGGGTAATTGTCCTTTGGACATGCTCGATTAATGTCCCTATAATCGATACATATTCTTATTGTCCCTTGCTTTTTGTTAACCGGAACAATATTTGATACCCAATCCGTTAACGAAATCGGATAAATGAAACCTGCTTTGAGTAATTTTTCAACTTCTGCTTTAATAGCAGCAGCTTTTCTTGGGTGAATCTGACGCAAACGTTGCTGGACGGGTTTAGCATCCGGGTAAGTCTTGATTTCATGAACAACAATTGCGGGGTCAATTCCTGGCATTTCCTCATATGACCAAGCAAACACATCGTGGAATTCTTGAAATAGGGCCTTATATATTTGAATTTCATCTTCTGTACACGAGGCACCTATATGAATGTTTTCAACAATTCCAGGCTTAACCGAAATGTCAATTGGAATAGTTCGAGAAGTGTTTCCCAAATTCAACTCTGAATCAGGATTTTTCATTGGATTCTAAGGTTCCTTGACATATTCAGTCGTAAAAATTGATGAAAAATCATTTTCAAAATGATCATTCTCGGGTAAGAACGAAGATCTGTGATGGAGATCTTCCCATGGTAAATCATCTACACATAGGATTTCACAAATTTGCTCATCATAGTGAACAAGTTCGGAAAATGTTGTTGAGACCGAGTTTGATGTGAAAAGTGATTCCTCATGGACCACATTCATTAAGTCAATTTTGGTTGAAGATGGGTCAGAAAACGATTGCACGGCCTGATACGCAATTTCATATGGACTCAAAGGCATAACATCACCAAATGAGTCTATCTCAGATTTAGAAGGTACGATCCAAGGATCATCATAAATAATGGTGTCTGACGAAATCATATGAATGGTTGTAAAAGAAGACGATGCGTTGATCGAAGGAAAAGGAAAAGTTCCCAGTAAACCGGCATCTTTAACTAGTCCTACTCCAACATCCTTATACGGGATAGTCATTTTACCGACATGCTGAATGCTTTAAGAAGAGGCTAGGTCGGACGAAAAGTAAGCCAGCTGGTCTATTGTTACGATCTTTCCATTATGAGGAATCTTTATAACCCGAAAGACCGATGAAATGACAACTGTCATAGCGTAAGACCAACTACGACCCAAGAGAAGGTTGTAATTTAGAGGGGAATCAACCACCTCCACATCTAGATTAACAGTTTTTCCTTCAATCCCAATAGGTAAATCCTGTAGAATGCTAAAGGGATGAAACCCACGGCCATCAAAGGCCTTTAGAATCGTCGGGGATTGATTTAGTGAAGGAGAACCAAGCGATCTCCAACACTGTATCGACATAATACACGTTGAGGCTCCCTCAACAATCACAGTCCTATGAATAGGCTTGTTTTTTACTATCACTGGGATCTGGAAAGCCATTTGATGAGGTAAGCGCGGTGTACTATTTTCTAGATCGAAAATTATCAGGTTCGATTCCTGAACGTCAACAGCTCCTATAGCCGACAAAAGTAATTTATGCTGTGCTGGACATGATTGCAGCACTTCTAAAGCCGACATTGCTGAAGGTGAAACATCTAATCCTCAACAATGTTATAGTTCTGAGCCGCTCTCGCATGTGGATTGGAAGCTAACTTTCGAAGTATATCCTTGGCGGGCGGTTTGATTACTAAGTCTGGATTAGGTTTCTCAATCTGTAGTGGATTGGAACCGGGAGCTAAGTTTGATGGGTTAGAATGAGAAGATTCTGCTTCTTTACCATCAACAGGACTTTTACTACCATAATCATGCGATCGAGTCGCAATCCTAACATGGGACATCATCAGTATGGGTTCTTCATTGGCATTCGAGGAAGAACCGATCATCTTACTGTCTTGACTTGGAAAAGGATCCTTCAAAACAACAGGCGTTTGGGAACCTTTGACAATCTTCGCAACCTCTGCACGATGAGGGCAGTCTCTTGTAAAATGCTCTTCATCACAAATGAGACAAGGATAACTAGGTTTGCGTTTCTCATCATTTGATTCCGCTTTTTCTGGTTTCTCTTTTGAATTTTTGTCTATTTTATTTTTCTTATTCCCTTTCTTCTTACCACCAGATTTTGATTTGGCTGTAGATGACTCTACAACATGAATATCGGCGGAAATATCCGTGGAAGAATTTCCTATCAGGGAATCTGGCAACGTTATGATACGAGAATAATTCTTGGAAGATTTCTTCTTACTTTTGGTGTTAACCGTACCAATCATACCGTCAGCGGCATGAGACCCTGAAGGAGCTGCAACGATTTGATTTTGCTTAGGAAGATCGGGGATTTTCTCGTGTAACGTACCTGACTGAGTATAAACCAAGTCAAGGTACTGTGCTTGAGCAATTACTTGCTCCTCAGTAACGACTCCGGCCTTAGCTACATCCTCAGTGATCTTTGGCAATAAAGATTTTACAAACCATTCAACTAAGATCTGATCCGGAATAAAAACCTTCACTAAACGCCGTCGACGTCTCCATTCATGAATGTGATCTGAAATGTAAGTGGACGTCGACTGCTTTAATGAAGTTAGTAATTCCGTGCCATTGTCATATCTAACTGGCAACTGAAAATGGGTTAAAAACGAGGTAGCTAACTGACTAAAGTTATAAAAAGTGGCTCGCGGTAACTCAATGTACCACTTGGCCGCAAGACCAATTAGAGTGCGCTGGAAAAGCCTTAGACGGATTGAATCATCTGAAATGGAGTTAGACGCACACCAGAGGTGATAAGTCATCACATGGTTCGATGGGTCCTCTCCTGATTTGCCTTCAAACTTAGGAATATCACTAGGCAACTTATTCGGCATTAGCGGCCAAAACAGAAGATAGTTAATGGGATCGTTCGTTAGGCGCGACAAGTCAGGCAAATCCAAAGTTGCGATAAACAGTAACTAACGATTAGGGTCCCTAAAACTCTGGGTCATGAGACCAGCCCCAGGAGGAGGATATCCAGGATAACTAGGAATAGGAATTTCATTTGGGATATTGTATCCTCCCGGAAAACCAGGATTAACCGGACCGTACTGGGGTTGTTGAGGTTGTTGATATGTATACCCAGGGTACGGTTGATACTGATAGACTGGCTGCTGCACAGCAGGACCGAATTGGTACTGTCCCTGGTACAGTTGATAAGTAAATTGTGGTTGACTTGTGACAACCGTACTTGAACCAGGTTGTCCTACAGGCATCTGAACCGAAGTTTGAATTGTGGATCCAGACTGAGGTAAAGATGTCTGAGGAGTAGATACAGGAACAGTAGAAACCGGAGCTGTCGATACTCCAGAAGTAGGTGGGGTAGATTGAACAGATGTTGCAGCAGTTGCAGCAGCCGTTTGAGGCGGAGTACGAGGCGTACTAGGCCCAGGCTAAGAAACTACCGAAGGTACAGAAGTTTGAATAGTAGATTGGACAGGTTGCTGGGGTGAACCAGAAACTAAGGGTTGTCCAGTTTGAGATGACAAATGTACATTCGGTTGCAAGACCTGTTGAGTTTGCGATGGATCCCACACTAAGTTCATTCCGGGGTACGGACCCATAACAGGTTGATAATATTGAGGACCATAACCGGGTTGAGGGTAGGGTTGATAATTCAAAGGTACATTTCCTGTTCCTTGAACATATGATTGACCGGAGGATGGTTGGAAACCTTGGTTCGAGTACTGACCTTGGGGTTGATACCCTTGAGGCACGTACTGATACTGGGGTTGACCTTGAGGTACATATTGATACCGGGTTGACCTTGAGGTACATATTGAGTCTGGGGTTGACCTTGAGGAACGTACTGTCCCGTAGGTATGTACTGTCCTTGAGGTTTCCCCCCAGGCGCAAATTGGGTACCTTGAGGTTTCCCCCCAGGCGATAATTGAGGATTTTGAGGTTGCCCCCTAGGCGGTAACTGGCCACCTTGAGGTTGAGGATTAGGAATAGTACCTGACATCATGAGAATATCTTCTACACTCAACGACTTAGTACCATTGTTCCCAATTAATAACCCTTGTTCAATGGGTTGAGGAGATGCTCCCGCAAAAGTAGCAGAAAGTGACTGATACCCAGAGGGAACAGAAGGACCGCCGTACAAAAAGGATTCTGGCGATTGAGTAAACATGGACGACTGTCTTGACATATTTAACGAAGGATAGTAACCTCTAGGTGTTGGGTGATAAGGAATACGAGGTGGTGAAAAACTTAGCCCTGGGTTTTCGAAAAAATTAGTTAATGAAAGATACCAAGCACTGCTCCTAGGTGGACTGTAAAAAATTGATTCACGCTCCCTAAGTTCAATAACAGGTTGATTTTCAGGGATAGGGATGCCTACTTCTTCTTCTAGAGTAGCAAGTTCTTCGATAGCTATAAGTCCAGAAGGAAGATTTTGGGTAATTATTCTTTCTACACTGGGTGAACCATGACCACTAGAAGTTGGAGAGGTAAACCCCGATGTTGGGGTAGCAACAAATTCACTTTCAGGTTTGGATATTTCAGGTTCCTCACCTATATCACTAGTAGATGAAAAGCTACCAGTAATTCCGGAAATAGACACTGATTGTGGATTATAATCTGCTACCAAAGCTTGAAAATTAGGATGTACCACCAAAGAAGACTCTCCTTCTTCAGGTGACCCAACTCTACTGTCTCTAGGAGTTACGAGGGCTCTTAACCCTTCAGGCTGGCTCGGTGAAAACTCAGGAGGTTGGCCCCAAAGTCTACGGGACTTCCTCGGTAATTCAGCCACGATTAAAAATTTTTAACTACTTCACACGCAAACAAAGTAAAATCTCAATGAAAACCACCTAAAGCCTCTAAAGAACCAAACAAATTTGAATCACATTCCTAAAGAATCTAGGAGATCAAACCACACACAAGCAGTAACTTTCCGTACTGAAAACACTAGTTGGTGATGAAGCCCAACGTCGCAGAGTTCAATACAGAAATGGCGGTTGGAACAGTTACCCCGGCAACCTGCTTAATGAATAGACTGGCACAAGTTCCTCCACTAAACCGTCTCAAGTGAAGAGAACCCCCCAGAAAATCCAAGTGAGTCTAGCCGACGTCTGCTCCAGGTACAGTGGGATCTTCCCACCACTGTCACCTTAGGAAGAATCTTATAGAATATGGTCTCTAAGGTTACCAACGGAAACAAATATACCTGGGGGAACAATCTACGATCCGATACGCACACAAGGGCAGAGTAACAAGCTCAATCCCCTTGAAGGCTCCTTGACATAATCCAAGGTTTACCAACAAGTGACCCCAAGCTCCTTGACAATGGTTAATCCGAGGTTTACCGTTTTTAATACGTGAATATCTGGCGTCGTTCCCAATGAGGAAGGATTGATTCCCACACTGGTTCGGACACGATCTCGTGCTTCTCCTTTAAGAGGAGCTTTCCCAGAGCATAAATGCAACAATTGGATTTCTCTCCTACTGCAAGATACAGCTACTTGTTTGTTTTACTGTCTTGGAGAGTTAATTACTCCCTACTCCAAGACACTAGCCTAAGCTATATTGGTGTATCAGAGCCCTAGAAATAAAAATATTACTAGATAGATTTTACTTTAAGCGTTATTTTTATTGGTTTTTGTTTAAGTCAAGAGGTTCGGAGATGAAACTCGTGGTGTGAAGACTCGACTCGAAATCACTAAAAAATGCACTTAAGATGATTAAGCAATCTTTTCCCTTCAATGAACTTCTAGCTAGGAAAGAGTTTGAGAATGCAAATACTTGTAAACACAAATCTTTCTTAACAAGCAAATTAAAAGAAGAGCTTTTTGACTTTTCCAATGCACTCAAAACGAGACAACTAGTTATTTTCACAAAAATTTCCCTCTTCTTTCAAAACACTCAAACACTACAAAAACAAACTTTTTCCAAAAGAGATTTTTTATTTTTTATAAAACACTCAAAACTATGGAAATGACTAATCTTGAGATCTTTAAACTATAAAAACCTAATTTGAAGTCAAAGCTTACAAGATGTATTTTTCAAGGATGTTTTACTTAGCTACAAGCAAACTAAGGACTAATTTGTCCAGAATCACAAATCAGTCAAAAAACAACCAATTTTTGTTTTCTTTTCTAAAAATGAAATCCAAACTTTTAACACAAGCTTTTTCGAAGTTTTGTAAAGAGAAAACACAAGGTGGATTCCTCAACAAAGGTAGATTTTGCAAATGGTCAGACTCATAAGAAGGCTAGTAAAAACCAAGGTGATCTGAGGTTTCTACAGCTTCTAAGCTCAGAGCTACTACAAGACCAAAATGAAAACCAAACCCAACAATCAAAACTTCTAGGAATTTCACCTAAAACCCTAACACCAATGGAATTAACCTAAGAAAAGCTTCTGACAAGTTATATGCAGGTCTGGGCAGGGGATAATAACATCTAAACAAAAACTAAGCTGACTAACAGAGAAAATCTTAGGTTTTCCAAAATTTTGACAGGGTCCGCAGACCCACAGTTAACACAGGTGCGGTACCGCTATGTGCTAAAAGCAAAAATGCGGATAGGTCCGCACTGTGTCCCAAGCCTAGGGTGCGGTCCTCTCCGAAAGTTATGAAAAACAAAAAATAATCTTAGATCTACTAAATCTACCCAATTTCACACACAACAAGCCAAAAACATAAACAAAAACACAGTTTCTCTGGTCAAAGTAAAAACAAGGAAAAAATCAATTCCCCATGGAGTTGCCGTTTTGTCACACGGAATGGGTCGATCTTGCAGACAAGATAGACCTTCCTAGAATCTAACGATATCTAGTGACAAGCAAGCCAATCAAAAACTATCTTTCTCTCAATATGCATTTATAAACAAAGGCAAACAAGTGTTTAGGCCTACCTTGGGTCCAATGCAAGGATAATTTTAGGGCGAATGTTCGCCCTTTGGCGAAATTAAGGGTTTTAAATTTTAGTGGGCGAATATTTTGTATCATAGTACATTTTTACAAATCACCTCAAATAGCCCACCTTATTTAAGGAGAGGGTAGAAAAGGTAAATTAGCCTTGAAATTAGGACTTACAACCTTCCATTCGCCCATTTTCAAGAATAAGTTTTATTTAAGTGAATCCATTCCCCCATTTTCAAGAATAGGTTTTATTTAAGTGAATCCTATGGCCAAATACCATATTTATAAAAGAGGTATGGTAAATTAATAAAAATATAAATAAATGAGAGGTATGGTAAATAAATAAAGCATTTTTTATATTTACTCATAAGTCACCTTATATACATGTAACGGTGTAAACAAATAAAAATATAAGTAAAGTGGAGGTATGGTAAATAAATAAAACATCTTTTTATACTTACTCAAACGGTATGGTAAATAAATAAAATATAAATAAACTAGACGTATCGTAAATAAATAAAACATCTTTTTATATTTAGTCCATAACCCTCGTTCTATTTATGAAGGCTCAAGAAAGAGGTTTTATTTAAGTGAATCCTATGGGCCAAATACCATATTTGTAAAAGAGGTATGGTAAATTAATAAAAATATAAATAAATGAGAGGTATGGTAAACAAATAAAACATTTTTTTATATTTACTCCATAAGTCACCTTATATTTACGAACACTCAAAAAATGGTTATATTTAGGTGAAACCTATGGCCAAAATACTATGGGACAAATACCATGGACTAGATTGTTATTAATACCATGCAAAAAACCATTATTAATCTAATATTAGAATTAATAAAAATAAAAATGGCACATGGTATTGACCCATGGTATTCACCAAAATGGCACATGGTATTGACCCATGGTATTCACTTGGAATGTAGCCTATTTAAATGGGGAATTAAACCAGCATGTAGCCTATGCTAAGATTCACTAGGACTTTACAAAGTTTATTATTTAGTGAAAGACTCGCCAAGATCTTACAAGATTTTATAATTGAGTAAAATATTCGCCATGCCTGGTGAGAGATTCGCTAAAAAAATTATATATACATATTAAATTATTGATAAAATCGCCTCCATTTTCCTATATACCATGGAGATTCGCCATTTATTATATTTATAAATTTAGGGGGGGTTCTTAAAATTTTCCCTGGTCCAATGCAAGTTTGTGGAAGCCTCGCTCCTTTGATCCAAATGAAGTCCCTTGTTGCGAATCTGCAAACACAAACAAGCAAACAAATTAAATAGCACCTGAAAAGCTAATATCATAAAGCATACTTAACATGATGATCAAGGAATTCATGAAACAAATGACGTAAGACAATTTGTTGAGAAAAATGAATCTGATTGTATGAATTCAAATCAAAGAAGAACTTTACAACCTGTGCCTTGATGCTGTACAAGCTCCTCCCAGGGTCCAACAAGAAGTCTCCTCTACTTTGACAAGTTTCACTCTCTTCCCAATGAAGCCAAAAAGGTATGTGATCTCTCCTCTCAAGCTCAACTAGGAAGTCTCAATTCCACCAGCATTTACCCTAAAAAATGTTCAGCTTCTAACCTCTCTAGCAACCAGCCCAATGTCTTAATTTATAGTGCAATGGAGGGAAGTTACTAGGTCCTCCTTCAAAGGGATAGCTCCTCTCATCAAGGGATTAACTCCTTCTCTTTTGGGATGCATGAACCACCTAAGAGCGACCAATCCACGTCAAAATTCCTTCTAGAATCATCTAGAATTAACCCAAAGTGAGTTTTTTAGAATAAACTTGTGCCTTTTTGACTTTCACAGGGGTCCGCACCCACTCCTTTAGGGACAGAGTGGGCAGGTCCACAGTTTTTGTGAACAGGGGGTGCGGGGCCGTAGACAACAGTGAGAGAAAGTGCAGAACTAGAGCTTTGTTGATTTTCAATGTCTTTCTCTCATTTTCAAAGCTTGACTTGAAGAGCTGAGGTTTGAGACTTGCTTAGGAGGACAGTACAAGTGATGGTAGACCCATACTGATTGCAAATAATCATGGTGACGATATTTTTGTGTAACAGACCCAGTAAAGTGAACTGAGCATTCCTAGCGACAACAACAATCTTTCTTTTTTTAGTTAGACCAACAAGCAAGCAATTTAGATTGACACTTAGGTAAAGAATACTTTGAGACCCTAGGAATGGCAAATAAGAACTTTAAACCCACTTTCTCTCTTGGTAGGGAACCCACTCTACGTACCCCCTTGTTCAGAGAAATTCATACTATTCTTTATCTTGCCAATTCGTTTTGTATTATAATGGATAACAATTTTGGCTTATCTAGTTGGATTATTCTCCTAGGAAGATTCATCCTGTTTCTATCATTTTGTCAAACTCTTATTTGACCTTTTGCTTGATTTTGGGATTAATCTTGTAGGGTCTCTTCTTGATGGGCTTGGCATCTAGCTTGAGTTCCATCTTCATTTCGTTGAAACCACGTATGGAAGATCGACTCGCTCAATTAGTAATGTGCCACCTTTACACTTCTCTTGTCTTTACACAAAGTATTTATCTTGGTCCTTGCCTTTATACCAATTATTTAGACTGGTCACTGTCCTTACCAATTATGATTGTTCGACCTCTTTCCATATATATGACTTTATTGAAAAATTACTTTCATCACTGCCAAAACCTATAATGTATGAGAGCTTGTCCATATCTTTTATTCATTATATAAGCGAAAGAATGAAATGGAGTGAGGTGCATTGTATTATAAGATCATTACTATTTATCACTTCAAAACTGCAGGAACTTACCATTTCTTTGTTTGCAACATGGTATGTGTGTTCAATCTCTGAAACTGAGAAGGGATGTGTTCAAATTTGAGCATTCATTTCCGCATCCAAATGTCGATAATGCATCGTTATATAATATCATATTAATTTCTCTCTGTGAATCAAGAGGAAATACAGTTTCTTATCACACGATATTTTAAATGGATTTCAATAAAGCATTCATGCAACAATCCAAACTCACGATCATAAAACTTTTTTTTTGGTGGTGCAGAAGTGAGCGCGAGTCATGGAGATGAACAAAACATGAGAGTAAATGATTTAATAGACGAGGCAACCACATTGAAAAAACTACAAAAACGTTATAGACGAGTGAGGCGACAGAAATTCACAATTCAAACAAGGGTGCCTGGGTTTGGTTGGACACCTTTGATATCGCAGAGGACGTCGCTTGCACTTACAACGAGGTTGCTTGCAGGTTCAGAGGCTCGCAAGCAAAACTGGTTTTCCTAGACAAAATTATGCAGAATGCTCATCACCCTCGTCGCCCTATGAATGCAATGGAATCGCAACATTTTGGTGCAGCTGGGCATTCAAATCCTTTCAAATATTCTTCATGCAATATTAACTTAATTTCGAAGCAGTTTCTAGGATTTCATCTCTATGTTCAGCTGTTGCAAAAACGGGTCTCTCTTTTCTCCCTGTCATCCAGTAGTCCATAGCAATGTCGCCCTCCAACCCCTTATTGCAACGGCCCACTTCAAGTACTGTTCTTTCTGGGACTACAAAAAGTGATACCGTAGCTTCTGGATCGGCCTCTCAGCGTCCTATTCCGAATCGGCCCTCCTTGTAATTTTACAGAGAAAGTGCAGTGCAGTTTCATCAAAGTGAAACATTACTTTCACAGTCATATACAGATTCGGTCCCTACATTATCAATCCGTCATGCACCAGAACAAAGATGTCTTTCCCCCACTGGCATGGGATTTGAATGGCAGTCTCTATTTTCTAATGTTCCGAGATCTCCAGACCAGGAATTCTCTCAAACTCAATGAACGAAAGGCTCTTTGCTGACTAACTTAAATCATCCTCCACACAATGCAGATTGAATTGTTTTGGGTCTGAAATCGATCTAGTTGTTCTTCAAGTGAGCATTCTTCCATTTTATTTGAACTTAAAGTACAAGTTCTCCTAATATGCGAGCGTTTGCCTGTGAATTTTTTCAGTTTTTGAACATTAGTCATGTAGAGTGTTTGGAAACAATTTTGTTGTGGTGTCGACACCAATTTGAAAATAGAAAAACGAGGAGAATGGCATAATATTGATTGAAGGCCAGAAGCGACTCCATGTATAAGTAGGTAACTGCAATCAAAAGTGAACAGGGTCAATACAACTATGGACAAGTCTTTTGTGTTATTCAAGAAAGACACTTCACGATGATTTACGAAAAAAAAAATTTATCACGGTGACTTTGGATGTATATTATCTTGGTATGTACTACTGCTTCTTCTTATACGATGCAATCAATAGTATGACCTTGATGACATTTAGACTTTGCAGGTTCGTCAAGCGTCGGAGGGATTATGCAAAAGCTCAGGGTGCTACTGGGATTTACCTTTTTTATTCTCTTGGATAGCTTAATGTGCCTTCAAGCTAAGGGTGGCTCGCTTAGGTGAGAGGTTATTATACTCTTTATAGTTTAATCCTGATATTCTTTCTAGCTTTATCCAATAAGAAATGAGGCATGTAGATTATTCAAAACTGACGTATATAAACACAATCACATATTTTGTCTAGCATATAAACATGATCACCGAGAAACATATGGAACCATAGCCTTCACTTATTGAAATCAAGGGTGATAACTAGTTCAAGGCTATGACTAATTCAGTGCTCAAGCCTCGCTTTCCACTCAAGGGAAGAACTAGCTACCATCCATATGACATTGAATAACTCAAGTCCAATTTTATGCATAACCTTAATCACATCCATGTATGACATTGAATAATTCAAGTCCACCAATTTTATGCATAACCTTAATCACATCCATGTATGTCATAAAATTGTCTCATTGGATCCCAATTAAAAGACATTATGATCCTAAGCAGGTATCACTTTTTGTCGTTGCTTCTCAAGTGGAACCGTAATTTAAGAATTTTGCCACGATGTCTTACATTGAGTTACTAGTACTCAACATTCTCTTAGCAAGTGGAAAGAACAATCGAGAATATCGAATGGTGTATTGGATTCAAAGAAAAGACCTGGATTTTAACAGAATTTTTACTCACAGTGTAAGAAATAATGCTTTCAAAATCACAGGGGATAATACAACGAGAAACCTTGAAGTCGTTGGTATATTGGTACGATATATGTAAATATAATGGGAGAAAGAAAAAGAGTTAAGTATTTTATTTTAAATATTTGTCATAATAATATAAAAATGATGATATCAATTTCCAATTGTGTTTTTATTATCAATTTTAATGTAAATATATGAAAAAATTGTATATAGTTATTGCTATTTTATCAATGTATATTGTAAAGTAGATGTAATTTTATAGTATAAATTTTATATGCACTAAAATTCTAATTTTAGTAGATTCATAATCATTTTGGAAAAACCTAAAATTTAGCGAGAATATTATTTTTAATATTGCTTTTCTTCCAACAAAATGAAGAAAAGAATAAGAAGTGATAGATGTTAGCATGTGTTTTCCATCCAAACAAAGAAAGAAATAAAGGGGTGATTGCCTTTGATTTCAGTAAGCTAAGAAATAAAGGGTTTTTCCTTCCATCAAAATAAAGAAAAGAATAGGGAGTGGGGTATGTTAGCAATTTTTTTTCCATAAAAAAAGGAAAAAAAATAAAGGGGCCATTGCTTTTGATTTTAAGGAAAAATAGGGAATAATATTTGAGTAAGGTTTAAGTTAATTTTCTAATAACTAAGTTGAGATATTGGCTCTCTACTAACATCTTAAAACTCTCAAAACTGGAAAGCTCAAGGGACTCATCAATCATCGTTACACATATATGTCACTCCTCCACTCGAAAGCACTACAACAGAACATAATTTATCCTCATAATTGGAAAGGAAACAAAACAATTTGAATTGGTAGACTTCTTCCATGTGTTGAGGGATTGAAATATACAAGCGGACCTCCTAATTAATGAAGCAAATCATTTGGACATGAGAAATTTGAGGATAAAAATAGTGATAATATCCTTGTCCCTTATCTCCTATATTAGTCAATGATAATCATAATCCAATCTTACAATAAAAGACACAAGGAAAGATAAGTGGCACAATGCATTTAAAGTAAATCAATGGGAATCAAAACCCCTCAACTCTCAAGTAACTCGACATATTTTACCCTCAATAGTAGAGCATATTCATAAACAAAGTGGAATGAATTTGAAAATAAAAGGTGTGATAATTTTGGAGCTTCTAGCCCAAATTGTTTTTCCTTGGCTTGCATTGGGTTCAGGGATGAACAAGGTCTCTATGATCTATACCCTAGTTTGTGAACTTCTTTAGCTTATGTCTAGTTTGGAATATATATTTTTTTGCTTTGTCGTAACCTCTATGTTGATGATTTTGGTTTAGGCAACCAAAAAACCATTATATGTTAGGATTGTTTCCACCTCATGTGCATTCTTTAGAAAGTCCTAGAAGAATAGAAGAATGGTTGAGCATATTTACCCTAGTTGTTGCTTTTTCATTGGAGGCTTTGATGTTGTGTCAGATTCTTAGGAGACACTATATGATTTTGGATGATAATTAGGTAGTTATCTCCCATTTGAACAATAGACTGCCTAATCAACATGAATCCTTCAATATAGGAGATGCAAATATATTAGAGATTGTGACCAAATAGAAAAGAAAATTGTGAAACATGAAACTGAATGTGGCATGCTTTATCGATTAGTGTTGGGATTAGCCAAAAGTTCATGGTATCACATCTAAAGAGGTCATTTGATTCTACCAAATATCAAGAAAGAAATCAACAAGCTCTCTAGATGTAGAAATGGAACTTATAGATTACAACCTCAATATAAACAAAAGCCATACAAGAAAATTATTGTAGGCATGCATTTTTCTAACGTAAAATTTATATATGTATTACAAGATTGTTTTTATTCTAATCCAATTTCTTGGGATATACACTAATAAGCCTTTATGCTATATCTCATTAACAATTATAATAATTTAATTTACAGGAAATAACTTTGAATTTCAAACAATATTTTAAAATTTAAATTTAAGAAATTCCATTTTATTGATATTATTGTATTGTATAATACAATTCCAATATTCTTTTATTACAATTTTTAAATTTATTATTATTTTTATAATAATAATAATAATTATTATTATTATTATTATTATATATATATATATATATATATATATATATATATATATATATATCTTAAAGTTTTATACAATTTGAGTGAGATTTTTGTTGGGTAGAGAGGGTTTTTTTACATTCGAGTACAATATATATGTTTAATTTTTCTTGTGTTTAACTTAGAGTTGGGCCATGTTCCTTTTAAAATAAAAATAAAATATTTTCTAAATTAAGAAAACAATGTCTACTATGATTAAAAAACACAAATGAATGGATATATCTGGTTAGTCTTAAGTATAAGCATGATGAAATATCAATAATTTTATTGTCACTTTGGTAGCTTGATTTTTTTATAGCAATATTATATTCAAATATCTTTAACATATATGTGCAAAGAGGACAATGTCTGAAAACCTAGTACTAAAGGATATGTAGTAAAAATATTCACTCTCACTCTTAGGCATAAACAAAATATTTAGATATCCATATGGAGTAACATAATTTATTTTAGACGAGAGAACAAGAAATGTTTGCCGCGCAGGTGATTTGATCTTCGCCCTCGGCCGCTCAGGTTAGGGTTTCTCCCTTCAGCACTCCTATCGTTGTTTACGACAGCCATGGCGGACAGGAACCCTCAGTGTTTGTTTGTAACAATCTCTGCAAACACAACGAAAAGGAGAAGGCTCTGGCAGACTTCCTTCACGCAACGTTCCAATCCAGCCTTCAGGGCAGCCGTAGCAAGCACAGCGCGGGATCATTACGCCTTCACAGCAGATCTGCACTCGTCATTCTGGTCTCAGTCGGACAGTTATCAGGGCGCTTTGGCCACAAACCAGAGCAGGAGATCTCATCATTTGCATGGTCTCTGTTTGGATCTGGGGCAATTACTAGCTCTACGAAACACAGTCTTCGCTTCAGATCTGACAAAGATCAGCCAGATTCGGTCACCCAAAAGGCTGAACAGCCCCCGCTCTGGCCAGATCTAGAGATCGGCACACATCCTGGCTCGGTCCTTTTCCGAACCGCAGTCCAAAATCGCAGAGAAGGGTCTGCATGGAATATCTGGACAGTGATGCCTGGAATCTGGAAATCCCAATTTATTTTACCGCTCCCACTAAATGAAGTTCAATCAATCTAAGAGAAGCGGGATCCGCATTGCCGTCAGCGAAGGACTCGCAACCTAAGGAACGGATCTGATACCTCAGGCCTTGGGAGAGCGAGGCAAGAAGACGGGACGCTCACTTCAAGCATAAGAAGATATAAAATCCCCAGATCCGCTGCTGATCAAGCAGATCGGGCTCTCATCAAACAGAACGGCCAAGATCTTGCAGGTCTGCTCCCCCGGATGGGAAACGGCCACGGCAGATCTGTTCTAGGAAGCTCAAGAAGCCCTGGAATGGGGTCAAGGCCCTTACCTGACTCCTTTCAGATCCAAATTTCTCAACCCACAGGCAGAACCATCATGCAATGGGTTAGCCCTTCAGATCTGGTGCAGGAACTCAAACTGATTCTTGAGCGCAAAATGGGGATCCCTCCAAGCCTTCAGCGACTTATATTTCAAGGTAAACAACTTGAAGACCCTCTTCCCCTCTCTGCTTACAGCATTTCCAGAAACAACTCTGTGGTGGTAACCCTTCGTTTGAGAGGAGGAGCAGTGGGACAGTCTTCCTCTACTCAGCCTTTCTCATACAAAGACGCAGTTCACTCTGAGATCCCCAAACCCCCGGAAGCCCTTAAATCTAAGGCCTTCTTGGTTGACAAGATTGAAGAAGTTCCCTCTGTTGAACTCATACATGAAGATCTGGCTTCCCATCTTCAAGAATTTGCAGAAAGAGCCATCATTTGCAGATTCAACGGATTGTGGCCGCGGTCGTAGGATCTCTATGCATGGATCCATGCAAACTGGAAAGATCATTGTAAGATCTTTTTTTGTTCGAAAGGTTACTTCATTGTTTTATTTGATAACAGTAAGCATTACGAAAAGGACTTAGAGAGGGCCCTTGGTTCATGGGAACTGCAGGGCTATTCTTGACTCCTTGGTTCCCAGACTTTGATCCAGCTACTGCGGTCATCACCAAGACACCTGTATGGATCCGGCTTCCAAACTTACCTGCCCACCTATGGAGTACTCAAGTCTTCAGAGCCATAGGAGACACCTTGGGCAGCTTCATAAATGGGGATTTATGGCAGGAATCCAAAGGTCTCTACTCATATGCAAGAATATGTGTGGAACTAGACCTGAGCAAAGGACTTCCAGAACAAATCACTCTCAAGATAAACGACTTTGTCTGGACCCAGACACTGGATTACGAGAATACTGCTTTTCGATGCCGCCATTGCCACCAATCTGGGCACTTGCAGAATACATGCCCATCTCGCCCAGCAAAAAAGAACAAGGCCAACATCTCCAAGCCCAAGTCCAAACGATGGGCTCCTTGCTCTCCTCCTCCTGTCGTGGATTCTGATTCCTCCAGCTCTGAAGATGAAGATAGTGATGAAGAATTGAATCAGCCTCCTCATTTCGTGGCCCCTTCCACAGATGGTCTGGCGCCTTCCTCTGACTCAGCCACTGCTCAGAAACGTGTCCATTTGTCCTCCTCCTCTGATTCAGAAAAGGAGGGCTCTCCTGTGGAGGACCCTAATCTTCAAGTTGTTATAGCTCATCAACCCCAAAATGGTTGGGTTGAAGTCAAAAAAAGGAAAGGGAAAAAGCTTCGTGTTGATGCCTCTACCCTTTCAGGGTAGGAATTAATGCTTCTTTAGGCTCCCAGTGACTTGTTGTAGCTCCTTGCTTGCTTAACTCCTTCTCCGGAACCGAGGTTGATAGTCCTATCATTTCCGGTTGCCGGTTTCCTGCCTCTCTGGAGTGTATCCTCTTGTACAATATTTTTGCTTAATAGAATTAGTCTTAATTCAGGAAAAAAAAAAAAAAAAAAAAAAAACATAATTTATTTTAAGTATGAGTAAGAAACACAAATAAGATGTTGGATCATCTTCATAATAGTGGAAGCTATAAAAAACTTCCCAAAAACCCGTTAAAAAAGATTTCTAGGATTGTGGTTCTTGCCATTAAATCCAGTAGCTTAGTGAGTTCCCTGCACCATAAGCTTATTGAGAGAAACCCTATCACTCCTAGGATCTATGGACTCCCTAAAATTCATAAGGAAGGAGATCCCTTAAGGCCTATTGTCAACACCATTGGAGGTCCTACATGCCTTCTTGCTAAGTTCCTTGCGTTAAGGATTAAGCCCTTGGTTGGCCGTACGGAGTCCTTCGTAAAAGACTCTGCTTCCTTTATTGATGAGGTCAAGGACATTAACTTGACCTTGGGGACATTCTTGTTAGTTTTGATGTAGTTTCCCTATACATTTTCATCCTTATAAATGGGGCCATGGAGGTAATCAACTGCCTAACAGATCCTGACACCACTCGGTTAGTTGAGATCTGCCTCACTTCCACCTTTTTTAGTTTTGAGGGTGAATTATTTGAGCAAACCTGTGGGGTTTCCATGGGCTCACCCCTATCCCCTGTTGTTGCTAATCTTTTTATGGAAGATTTTAAATCCAAGGCTCTAAACTCAGCCCACCTCCTGCCCAAGCTTTGGAAAAGGTATGTAGATGACACCAATGTCATCTGGTCTCACGGCCAAGAGGAGTTAGATCTCTTCTTCAATCATCTCAACAATCAATCCTCGGCCCTTAAGTTCACTAAGGAACAAGAAGTTGATGGTTGCCTCCCTTTCTTTGATATTCTTATTTCTAAGAATAATGATTTTTCCAATTCAAAAGAAAACTAAAACTGTCTAACATGGAAATTGGAATTGTACTTCTTTTTTGTGAATAGGATCATATTGCTTTATAAATACACAATGTTGGAAAAATCAAATTGATAAACAAACTTAAGATTGGAAAAAATTTACAACATTTTAACTTCCTCTTATTAATAATCTCACTCTGATCCCAAGGTCTACTTTAAAAATATCACAAGAATATAACACTTATAATTATTATAATTGTCTATTTTAAACATCACAAGAATATAACACTTATAATTATTATAATTGTCTACTTTAATATTACAAGAATATAACTCTTATAATTATTGATTATTATCTTAGGTTTGACTAATTAAATCAAACCTTTATTTAAATATATATAATTTAAATTAATAAATTATTATTAAATTAACAAATTTTACACTTAACTCTTTTTTTCATTTCCAATTAACACATATATTTTTTAAACTTTAATTTTCTAAATCTAACCATATTAGATCATATTAAAGTTATATAAGTGTCTAAAAGATTGTTGTCTAATAAAAAAAATTGTGATTTAATATTAAGTAAAATAAAAAGTTCTAATTTGAAAGGGTGTAATAAATAGCTACTTATATTCAATAATTTCAAAATATTCAAGTACAAAGAATTATACAATGTTGAAATTGTTTGCAGGGTATTTTCCACAATGTTGGTAATAACATTCTATATTTTACATTATCTTTTGCTGATATGACTTATCTGAAGGGCCCTTAGATGCTCTTTCTCTAATGAAAAAACACTTTCACTGAAATAAAAATCTAGCTTCCTTCTCTGTTATGGATTAGGTTGTTTGGCATTAAGCTTTTCAATGTCGTTGGATATGATCATATCAAAACTGTTGTAATTTTATCCTCTAATCACCCATCGCATCGTGTCTATCGAAAGAAAATTTCCCCTTGTGTTTGGGTTTGGCCTTTCTCATTCACAAAGCATTTCAAAAAACCTATGAACTAGTAACTTAACTATGAACCAATAACTTATGCTTCAATTTGATCCTTTTAATAAAGACCTCCATATTTGAGCAATGACATTAGATTTCCTTGTTTCCACAATGTCAGCTACAACATCTACTAAATCTCTAGACACTTCTATTCCAAACCTGTAAATAATTGTTGGATTGAGCAAACAATCTGGTTGGTAGCATTTTGAACCAGTTTCCTATCCATATAGTTAATCATAAAAGCATAATGGGAAAAGATACAAACATTTACATTTATGATATGGCAGTAGAGAAGAGCAAGCCTGGGAGGGGCACCTGGGCAAGAAGCTAAGCAAGGAATGGGTGGCATGCAAAATCAATAGGGCTGTTAGGGTAGGGAGTGGCGATGGCATGCAAGGCAGGGGGAGGGAGGAGAGTCTCAGCATGAAGCTCCCTTTGCATGCTTTACCGGGGTCGAACAGGGAATGGGTTAGCCTGAGGGACCTCAATGCGGGAGGAAGGGACAGTGGAGGAGTGACTGAGACCATGCTGGATTTGCCCGAGGGGTAGGACAGGTTGAGCAGGGAGAAGGTGAAGCCCACCCCTGTTTCACCTGAATGCCTGGGAGCAACGGAGTGCGGGCAGAGGGGAGTCAATGACGGAGAACAGAAACTCCACGAGGCAATCGACATTTGGACTGGTAATGGTTTTATTATCCTGACATTGAACTGTGATCACTGTGAACATGTAGTAGATAACTGTGACATGGCGTGTCCAGCCAGAGGAAGAGGCCACAGAGGACGAGGAAAATCTGGTCCTCATTCAAAGGACCCGGGAACCTCGGAACAAAGGAAAGGGAGAAGATCCATAGACGAGATTGTCAGGGAGGCAACGAAAGCATATAAGGAAGGAACGAATGCAGGGATCCGCAAAACTATAGAAGAAATGGAGGACCGAATTATGGAAGAGGACTTCGAGGACGAAATGGAGGAATGGAAAGAACACATTCCAGTTCCCGGGAACACAAGAATGAGACTATCCCAATTCAAACAAACCTTGCATCTGTATTAGCTCATGAAAATATTGGTAGGAAAAGCAATGGAACATGTGTCCATGGGGACAGATTTGATCTGTAGAGACATGCCAGACTACAAAAAGGACCTACAAACTATCCAATTCCAGATTTGCAAGCAGGACATTAGAATGGATTGTATCCAGTGACACATTCCATGCATTATCGAAATGACACCAACACTTGGAGATTCAGCTGAAGATCCAATGACAGTTGAGTAAGAACCGGAAGACCTCGAAGAATAGCTGAGCACAATGATAGCTCAGGGTTTTTGTTTTTTAGCGGCTAGCTTTCTTTTACATGCATGCTTATGGTATCTAAGACTATAGACTAGGTCTTAAATAGTTATGTATATATTTCTTGGGTAGAAAGACTGATAACTTATCGTTTTTGGATGGCTTACAATATGCATCGGTGGCCAACAGATTTTGTTTCCCACTGGGCAAGTTGAGGCCACCTATTAACTGTATGTGGTTTCAGTTTGTTTATATAAAAATAGAAAAGGAGGATCTACCTAAGCTTACAAAAAAAATATAAACATTTACATGTCACTAAGAAATACTTCAAAACAACCAAAGGAAACCATATGTCAGCCACCATCAATCTGGACCATACAAAATTTATCAAATCCATGACTAAAATATTTACAAATGAAACCTCGCCAACAAATTCCCCTTACATGTTGTGAGCATTTCAATTGAGGTCTACAAGCCAGATCCATCTAGAACAATATGCTTTCTTGAAAAGATCACATTCTTAATTCCAACATTAATCAATTAAATATTTGACATATAGATCACCAATATCCAACAAATTTTTCTAATCCAAAAAAATAAAATAAAGGATAATTTCCATGTGAATCTCCACTCACAGGCCTGCCAGGTTACACATCTATGGGTAATCAACACCAAATAAAAAACTAAGAATGTATATCATACATCTGAATTCATCTTTCTCGCTTTTACATAGCAATAGCCTAATTGACTAATCTCTTAAAGAAAGTGGCTTATTGTTTCTTCTGAAATTCAACTTGTATTTGATTGCTTTTAAATTTTGTACATTGATTTGACCAACGAGAATAGAAAAACACTGTGAAGAGATTATCCATGAATTCGAGTAACGGGAACAGGAAAACACCTTGAAGAGGCATGACATCAAGCACAAAGGTTATTTTTAGTTCGGTGGGTCATTAAGAAATGGAAGAATACAATTAATCTTGACTGATTTGAAGATTCTGATATCCATGCTTGTCATTTGTGAGACAACCAGTTCAAGATTTTGATATCCATGCTTGTGATTTGTGAGACAGCCAGTTCAAGGTCTCATGACTTGTAGACATCATATGCATTGGCATGAGCTATACTTTGCCCCCTATAGTTGAACATGTGTAAGGATACAGATATCAAATGGATTTTTTTTTTCAAGTTTCCCCTTTGAATTTTGGAAAAAAAAAATCAATAAATGAAAACTAAGAATGTGTATTTCCACCATATATAAAACATTATTGTGGATTTTTTTTTAAAATGGCATATAATTATCATGATGTGTGAGAGTCACACAAAAAAACCCATCTACCCAAGGTAATACAGGAATCTATCCAATGAGACATTAATGTCTTTGCCATCAACAATGCCTCTTTGTAAATCTTCCTTCAAAGCTTGGAATTTATTAGACATGTTGGACGTGTCAACATATCTTCCATCTCCTCTCTACTCTTCCAAAATTGTTTAAAAATATACATTACCAAGGCCAAGATCTGGATACAAAAACACCACGCAATATATATATATACCACGCTATATATATATATATATATATATATACCATTCATAAAAAAAACATAGAACTGAAATCATTAGATATTCTAAAAAGAGTGAAATCATAATGCATCACATCTCATTCAACAAAGATAATTGTAAATACAAAATTCAGTCTCTCACCAATGATCACTCTATTGACATGATAATGTAGAGTAGGTCTAACTACATATCCTGAAATGTGATAGAATTCTCATCATATGAATATTTTAACTCTACATCATTATCAATGAGTCATATTACTTGAAATATGTCTTAAGGTTTAAAGATTCCCAGCTAGGTATGATGGAAAATTAATTTCATATATATTTTGACAATATGTTATAGTCTATATATTATATTGTTCTAAGAGGAGCCTTTACCTAGAGTTAGATGGATTGATCTAATAATATTAGTAATCACACATACATTTTTTTATACACAAAGAAATTGAAAATTATGTATATGGTATAGACTCTTATCTACATAGTATCTCAGAATTTTCCTGCTAGCATTATCATATGCTACACAACCTACAGGCTATGGGTAATTAATTACTTAAACTATACAACTAAACCTACAAGTTAATGATAAGGAATCTAACTAAAAATTGAAATCTGGTACTCAACATTTCATAAAGGTGGTCAACATCCTTCAAAGAAAATTTAAAAATAACTAAATTTGGATCTAGTGGGTGCGTGCTAGCTGGCATAGGATCTGTTCTGGTGCCTTGGGATCCATTTCCGGACTTTAAGCGTATGTTTTTGTGGAATATCCTACACTGGGTTGCGCTGATCCATATCCTTATCCTGATCAGACACAAATCCGTAGTCTAGACTCAAAGCCCCACAGATCCAGTAACAAAACCATATGATGCCATACCAAATTGGAATTTATCATTAGCTTAAATAAACCCAAGTGATTAGACTCAAACCCCCATAGATCCAATACCAAAACCATCTGATGCCATACCAAATTGGAATTTATCATTAACTTAAATAAACCCAAGTGATTAAGTTCAAAATAAAATTCAATATATACAACTTTATTTAATAAGATAGCTAAATCTTTAATAATTGTTTAAGGGGTATTCAGTTGAAAATAAAACAGTCCAATCCTTGCTTTGAAATTTGCAACTCTCGCTGAATCTTTAAGCAATTGACCATCACAATAATGATGTCATGTTGGAGGAATCACTTGTAAACCAACTTATAGTATTTTTAAAACCAACTTACATCTAATTCCACATCTACCAAATATCGAGAAAGATCAAAATTTCTGATCAAATTTGTTGAGATAAAAACCCTTTTTAAGTGACAAGATATTTATCCTTCTCTATTTTGTAAATCTTAAATTAAAATAAATCTAAGTTTATTTTTTTATTTTTCTCATTTTGTTTGAATAGGAGTTCAACAATCTTATTTAAACATGGAGTTCGAATAGAAACAAAAAAATTTTATTGGATTTTGGTTTTTGTTACTAATTTTTAAAGATATATATATATAATTCTATTAATGTTATTTTTAACGGATAAATTATTGAGTTGATAAAAACATAAATATAAGTAATTATATACCGGATATTAAAATAAAACAATTAGTTAAATCATATGTGTTGCATTAAATATGGGAGAGAAACATAAACAAAATTGTAGTATTTATACATAAAAAAAATTTAGAGGGTACAGACATAATCCTAATATAACTTAGATATTTAATAAGAAAATAAAGTAAACTTTAAAGACATAATATTAATATAACTTAGATATTTAATAAGAAAATAAAGTAAACTTTACATGTAGAGAGTCTTTTTTTTTCCCAAAAATTGGTCCAATGTGGCTACGGCTATTTAAGATTTTATAAAGAAATTTTAAGAAAGTGAATGGGAAAAGGCTGGTTTTTCTTTTAATAATGTTTTTTAATAATTATTATTTTTTAATTAAATAAAAAAATTATATTTTCAAATTTGTTTTTATTTCTAAAAGGTTGATTTTTAATGTTTGATATGTGAATTTATCTTGATCTAATTTATTAGTATGCTACACAATGTAAGAGAAATTCCTCCATTTTTTTATCAACATAATTTCATATATTTGGTCTATTCTTTCCCACTACAATTGGTAGGTCTATTTCCTTCTTTAGTTCGCATTTCAACCTATGCGAGTTAGTTCTCAGTTGTATGATCTTTCTCGTTAGAAGTTACTGAATGCTAAGCTTTTTGTTGTAGCGGCTGCAATACCCTCCAAAATTTTGCCTTGCATCCAATTTCACAGCCTTCCTTGGGTTTTTCCTTGATGTTTGCGAACACTCGGGCTCATCCCATGAGCTCGTGTCGAGTCTTTGCACCATTATCACTTAACCATTCAACATACATCTTTTTGCATGTCGGTCACAATGTCATGCTTGCAGTCATGTTCTGGCCATCCACAAAGTCCACCTTCGTGTGTACAAGTTGTATTTTCTATGTAAACATCAGTTGCACTCACACACGAAGTTGTATGCACAATTGCGCAAGCATCGCCGCAGTCGTTCAACGATCTATCACAAGTGTCGTATCGTCAGTCGGTCACACTGAGTATATGTCGTCTTGATGGTTTGAGGTGTCTTGTCGTTGAGTCATATTGAATGTGTGTTCGCAAGGTCATGTATGCATAAGTTCACTCGCTCACACACTTAGTCATTTTGCTGAAGTTCTGACGATTGGATTCCTTCACCAAGGCAAGTGGCTCACCAAGGACCAAGTTCAGTAGAAGTTTCCTCATCTCATGGAGGAACTCAATGCAATGGGGACCATTGCTTCCTAAGAGGGGAGGAATGATCCAGGTGGATATTGGTGGCCACCCGCCAAGTCCACTTGGACCCCCACCATTGTTTCTGTCAGCGTTTCAGTTTCCTTAATCGTAGCACAATTTACTATTTTTAGTAGTTTTTCGAGTCTTGAACTTCCAGAGTCGTTCTGAAGCCCTAAACGACGTTTTTTTGGAATACTGAGAGCCACATCGGTCTATGGACAGATGTCGCTCTTTCAAAAGGTGTAGTTCTCGGATATATCTTTCTAACGAGATATTGTGCGCGTCAAACAGAGATCTTATGCCAAAGTTACGACCCCGGGAAGTTGATGTACCAATTTACCCAAATGGGGCCCACAGTGCGGTGTTTCATCTTCTAGGGTTAGGTTTAAGGATGTTTATGGTTTTCCATTGTTTCTCAACAATAAATAGGCTTTTGAGCCTCATTGTAACACAGTTTAGAGGCATGTAGCCACCACATCTCTTCTAAGAGATAAACTACCATCGCCCTAGCTAGTTTATTTCCATTTATGTTTGTAAGCATATTTTAGTATTTTCCATTAATGACATGAAGTATTATTTCCGCTACATCTCTGTGTTCATGGTTATCTATGTAATTTGTTGCGTTCCTGTTTAAATTCGGATCAGTGGTATCAGAGCAGTTTGCTTTTTCTCTATTTTTATTTTCATGTCCCCAACGAGGTCTGGATATAAGGAGTTAGGGCTTGAACTGGTTGAACCTTTGCAAGACCAACCTCTCAAATCCTGACAGCCTTCCATGGCGGATGAAAAGAAAGACGAGGGGGCAGGAGATCCTATCAAATCTTGCTCGAAGAAGCCCTCGAGCGACAAAGGAACGCGAAGATGGAAAACTTTGCCCATATCCTTCAACAGTTACCCAAGGGCGATGCATCAGTTTCTAACAACTACTCTAGAAACGCCACACCATTTAAGGTACAAGTTAATTTTGAAATCCCCATATTCGAGGGTCGGATAGATGCAAATGCCATCGATAAATGGTTAAATTTGCTAGAAGTTATTTTTTTGTTCATGATTTTTCCAGTTGGGAAAAGATTATTTTCGGTCTTCTTAAAGCAGCCCCCCACGTTAAGGATTGGTGGGAAGCCTACTATGAGCAGAAAGATGAAAGTACAGGCTCACTATTTTCAGCGCACCACTTTGAATTCATTCTGAGATGCCATTAAGGAGCAGTATTACCCTGTTAGAAGCTATGAGGATCAATACATAAAGTGGACCACACTGCGGCAGGGAAGGGACCAAGACGTGCCGGAGTTTACTAATATTTTCCATACCCTTCGCACAAAGTTGGGTATCAAGGATTCGGAGCAGCATTTGATACTCAAATACTGCGACTGCTTGCACAAGTACATCCAGGAAGAAATAGAATTCCTGAACCTCTCCTCGCTCGGCACGGTATACTGATATGCCGTCAAGGTCGAGCAAATGTTTAAACAAAAGAAGCAAGACTTTGGATTTGCGAATCAAAAGCAAGGGAAAGGTGCCCCCAAACCGCAGAAGAAAGGAAAAAGCCAAGGTGGGGTGGGCCAAGACAACCTGCCAAAGCTACAAGCAAAGAACAGTGCCGCGAAGCCGAAAAAGGACACGGGAAAGTGGTGTGAGTTCCATAAGAGCTCCACTCACAATACAAGTGAGTGTCGGGCCAAGCAGTCACTGGTGGTCGAGCTAAAGGTTTCAAAATCAGGTGCATGTTCTGACTCTAAGTCAGAACTCGACAAGGGAAATGACAAAGGGAAGCAGATTGTCGTTGCGGAGCCCAACGCCACCGTTCCACCACGAAGATCCAGAAGGAGGAACCCGAAGATCCAGAGGAGGAGGAGCGTCTCTTCCACTCCCAGATGTGGGTAAAGGGCTCCCCGCTACAATTCATTGTTGACAGCGGGAGCCAAAAGAACCTCATTTTGGCAGAGGTCGTGAAGCGGTTGGGTTTATTGACCACAACACGTCCACAACTATACACCATTTGGTGGCTTCACCAAGGACGGGATCTTCGCGTGAGCTAGCAGTGTCGCCTTCCATACAACATCACCCCCTTCACAGATGAGGTATTTTGTGACATTTCTACCCTTGAAGTTTGTGATGTATTATTAGGACAACCATACTTATGGAAGCGACATGCTGTGTATGAATCAAGGCCTCGTGCTGTTATTGTTACTTTGGGAAATAAGTTGTACAAGACACCGGAGGTACCACTGCCTACCGCCATCTCTTTGGCTACTGCAAAATAATGCAGTAAGCTCATTTCCAAAACCAGGAAATTTGTTTTCCTAATGATATGCCCTTAAGGAAAGAAGAAGACGGTGGCCATGATCTCTAGACAGGGCCCCTCCGCACAACAACTACAGATGGACAAGGTCGTGGAGGACTACGAGGACATCTTCACCTCCCCCGCAGGGGTTTGTCTTCACTGTCAGGTCAAGCATTCCATCAATCTGACCCTAGGTGCACCGCTGCCCAATGGACCAATCTATCGGCGTTCTATTCTAGAGAACGATGAAATCAAGAGGCAGATTCAGGAGCTGTTGTAGAAAGGTCACATCTGTCTGAATTCATTGCCCTGTGGGAGCCCAATCGTGTTGGTACAGAAGAAGAATGGGACTTGGAGACTCTATATTGACTATTGGGCGCTGAACAAGATCACTGTCCGTAATAGGTACCCGATCCCATGGATTGATGACCTCCTGGACCAACTGAAGGGGTAAAAATATTTCAGCAAGATCGATTTGAAGTCAGGATATCACCAGGTACCAATCGAACCCTTCGATGTGTGGAAGACTACCTTCAAAGCCAAGGAGGGCCTTTTTGAATGGTTGGTGATGCCTTTCAGATTGACGAATTCACTAAATCATTTGTAGTGGTATACTTGGATGACATCCTGATCTTCAGCCAGAGTTGGGAAGAGCACCTCCAACACATCCAACAGGTTCTCCAAACACAGTGGTAACACAAGCTATATCCCAATTTGGAGAAATGCACTTTTGGCATGACCTAGGTTCAGTATCTGGGATACATTATTTATGAATAGGGGGTGCATGTGGATCCAACCAAGATCCAAGTCATTCAGGATTAGCCATCTCCAACCAATCTGACAGAGCTCTTCAACTTTCTAGGTCTTGCCAACTTCTACAACAGGTTCGTGTTGGGATTTTCTCATATCACTTGGCCCTTGAGTTAAGTCACCAAGGGAGGAGCGAAAGCAAAACTCTTTTGGTCTGAATCTCAACATAAGACATTCACAAAGTTGAAAAATTGCCTCTGTTCAGCACTAGCACTCGCATTACCAGACTTGCAACAACCATTTGAGGTCGAGACAGATGCCTCTGACTATGCTATTGGGGTAGTCTTTACTCAACACAGGCATCCAGTGGCATATCAAAATGAGACACTTTCGGACACAGTCCAGAAGTATCCAACTTATGACAAAGAAATGTATTCCATTGTGCAGGCCTGCCGACAATGGAAGCATTACATTTTGGGGAAGGAAAGGGTCATCCACACTGACCACCGACCCCTGCAATTCATACAGACCCAAGAGAAATTGCAGAATGATCGCCATCAGAAGTAGTCCACATACCTGCAACAATTCCATTTGAATATCAAGTATAAGAAGAGCAACACCAATAATGTTGCAGATTGCCTCAGTCGACCACCGATCATGGCGTTAACCACCGTGCTCGACTCTTGTGGGCACGAGACTTCTGATTGGCCACTTCTCTACAAAAGTGACCCAGAATTCAGCCACACATACCAGACACTCTTGGAGGGTCAGCATGTTCCAGATTTTCACTTCCAGGATGCCCTGTTATGCCACCTGGGTCACCTTTATGTTCCTTCAAGCGAGCGTGCCAAGATGATTTGGGAAGCACACTACAGTCAGGCTGTTGGGAATTTCAGGGTTGAGAAAACGGTGGCAGTACTAGAAAATTTCTATTAGCTGAATCTTCGACAAGATGTTGGGAAGTACATCAAATCATGCATTGCCTGTGCCATTGCCAAACCGACCATCATGAAGCAAGGCCTCTATACCCCGCTACCTACCCCTAGTCAACCTTGGGAATCCATCTCCATGGATTACATGTCAGGCCTTCCTTCCACTAAGCATGGAAACGACTGTGTTTTTGTGGTCGTCGACAGGTTCTCGAAGATGGCCATTATGTCGGCCTGCAAGAAGAATATCACAACAGAAGCCACTGCTAAACTCTTCTTTGAACGAGTGTGAGTACACTTTGGGATCCCACAGTCTATCATATCAAATCGAGATAGCAGGTTCCTTAGTACATTTTGGTATAGTCTCTGGTCGATGCTGAACATCAAAATCACTAAGTCCACAACCTTCCATCCTGAAACTGATGGCCAGACAGAGGTTGTCAACAGGATGATCGTACACATTCTGCGCATGTACAACTCAAAGCATCCACGCACATGGGATGAGAACCTTCCCTATGGTCAGCACAGCTACAACCAAGCTCTCCACAGCTTGACCGGCCATAGCCCATTTCAGATGGGCTTGGGATTCCAGCCACTATGTCCTATTGATGTGGCCATGCCATTTGTAGCTACTCACGTAGATTCAGCTCATGTCCAGTCCAAAACAGATAAGGCAAACAACTTCATTCAACACATCCAACATATTCACCAGCAGGTCCATGACATTATGGAGAAATCAAATGCCAAGTACAAGCATCGACATGATCAACATCAGGTGCCACACAAGTTTCAGGTGGGGGACAAAGTCTGGTTGCATTAGTAAAAAGAATGCCTTACTGGAGCCTATCAGAAACTTAGACCACTCCGATATGGTCCTTACAACATTACCAAGGCTGTGGGAGACAATGCATTTGAGCTCAGCATTCCCCCGTTCCTTGGCCTATACCCAGTGTTCAATATGGACCACCTTCGACCATACTTTCCACCATTACTAGACACATCCAACATTGCAAAACAACTCACAACCACAGAGTTAAATCCAGATTGCATGGAACAAGCTGCAATTGATCGGATCATGGACACATAGATCAAGCACACTCGCCAACAGAATATCCAATTGTATCGAGTTGTTAAGGCAAGCCAACTCCTTCACCAGGGCGAGTGGCTCACTAGGGACCAAGTTCGATAGAAGTTTCCTCATCTCATGGAGAATCTCAACGCAATGGGACCATTGCTTCCTATGGGGGGATGAATGATCTAGGTGGATATTGGAGGCCACTGGCAAGTCCATTTGGACCCCACCATTGTTTCTGTCAGCTTTTCAATTTCCTTAATTGTAGCACAGCTTACTATTTTTAGTAGTTTTTTGGGTCCTGAACTTCACGAGCCGTTTTGAGGCTCTAAACAACGTTTTTTGGAAAAACTTGGAGCAACATGGGTCCATGGACTAATGTTGCTCTTCCCAAAGCTGTAGTTCTCGGATAGATCTTTCTAACGACATATTGTGTGTGTCAAACAGAGATCTTATGCCAAAGTTACAACCCCGGGAAGTTGATGTACCAATTTACCCAAACGGGCCCCATAGTTTAGTGTTTCATCTACTAGGGTTAGGTTTTTGGATGTTTAGGGTTTTCCATTGTTTCTCAACAATAAATAGGCCTTCGAGCCTCATTGTAACACAATTCAGAGGCATGTAGCCACCACATCTCTTCTAAGAGATAAGCTACCATCGCCCTAACTGGTTTATTTCTATTTATGTTTGTAAGCATATTTCAGTGTTTTACATTAAAGAAATGAAGTATTATTTCCGCTGCATCTCTGTGTTCATGGTTATCTTTGTAATTTGTTGCGTTCCTGTTTAAATCCAGATCAGGATCACCCTCCAACAACCGGACCTCCGTGAAGCTGCATTGCGTAGTTGGCCCTTAATGATCATGTATTGCTGCCCATAATTATGCAGAGCTTGAGGTTGTCTCCCAGGAAGCCTGCATTGCACAATCTTGGAATCGACCGGACTGACTGTCACCCAGAACAACGCAGAAGTTTCTCAGCAAGCCATCTCAATCTGCGTTTCCCGTAAGCAAATCAACCAAGCCTCCAGCTGGTCGACCGGAGAGTTTGACTGGGCAGTGACCCTGGGCCTCACTCCTCCAAAAAATTGCGTAGAGGCTACAAAGCATGCCCACTTCCGCTGACTAAAGAAATTGCGCAGGCATGCCCAACAGGCACCTGATGCATTTCGTTACACTGCCCTAAAAAAATGCACAGTCTTCTCAGCGAGTCACCTTGACAGCCAGCCTGAAAACCACACAATTTTCATGAGAAGTCACCTAGCATCCCAGCATCCCGCTTAGCTCAGAAACTGAGCAGGGATGTCCAACAGGCCATCCTCCCAACTCTGCGCAGTTTTTGCCAGTAGCACTCCCGCAACCCACTACCAGCTCCACAGAAAAATTGTGCAATTTTTCCAAGCAACCTCCTGCAGCTCGTTGCCAGCTCCCCAGAGAAATTGTGCAGTTTTTGCTACCAGTTCCCCTCTACTGCCTGCACTGCCTCCTTGAGAAAATTGTCCACATATGCCCTCCAGCCGAGCCAGATCCCATAGACAGTCATTGCTGATCCGGATCAGCCCATCTCAGTGTCCCAGTGACCTCTGCGCAATTTTCACCGGCAGTGCCCCGAGCCTGCATCCCGGTTTGAAATATGCCTTGCGTGGTTTCAGAGTCTTGTCGTCCCTCCTAGTCACTCGCATCTAAAAGCGAATGACAATGCATCATGGTAGACTATGAGATTTCTGGATTTGATGTCGAATCGTCATGAGTGATTGCAGATACAGTTACATGGATGAGACATGATGCAACGACGAACGAGATGAACAAGGAGACCATGCGAGGAGATTCGTTCACGAACGGACGAACAAGGAATGCATGCGAGGAGATTGTTTCACAAATGGACGAACGAGGAATGCATGCGAGGAGATTATTTCGCAAATGAACAATGAGGAATGCATGTGAGGAGATTGTTTCGCAAACGAACAACAAGGAATGCATGCAAGGAGATTTGTTCGCGACGAACGAACACATGAAGCATGCCAAAGTACAAGCAAAGGAGCGATGTGCACATGCAACATCAAGCGAACACCAAGACCATCGAAGACTCCGCACACCTTGCCATGCAGAGGTGAAGCTATGAGACACCAAGAGCACATCCATCACTCAACAACACTGCAGCTCGACATGCACGCCACTAGCAGCGTGAAAATACCAGCTCTATCATGTCGATTCATGTCATGAGTCATCTTGGCCATTCACTATTGTGGGCCACACTGTTGTAATCAATGTAATGTAACATGGAAGTCCAAAAGGCCCACATGTAAATATGAAGAGTCATGTAAGTCAAACAGTTATGAGGGTAGTCGAACAGTCACACAGGCCAGTTTTACCCTTGGCTATAAATACCCCTCATTTTTACATGCAAAGGAATTTTCACCTTGGCTCCTCCCACATAGCCTTGAGAGTCTGTAATCTTTTCTTTGAGGAGCGAGTAGTGGCTCCAACACCCCGCTATCGGGGTTAGTGATGTAATGGTGTATGGATGTGTCTTGGAACTTTCGCTTAATTCAGAAGTTTGTTAACATGCTAGCACGTTTTCACACATGTATTGTATTCGTTTGTAAGACTATTCTTTGGACACTTGTAATGCATGTTGCTTTAACCTGTATTAAGACAGTTGAACTATTTTGGTTGTTTAGTACATATGCTATTGGAAATGTGTCGTATCAGATGTTAACGATGTCTCGCCCATGTGGGCTATCTCGTCGGACACTCGACAAATTCATTTTTGTAAACTCGTTATAATGACTGTCGCACTCTTGTGGACTATTCCGTTGGGTGTTGTACGTGTTATCTATTCACCTTATGTTTGTGACTGCCGCATCTGTGTGGACTACTCCGCCAAATGCTGCACATGTCTTGATGTGTTGTGTGTCTCTAGCAGAGTTGGGACTATTCCCTCTCAACCTGAGACTCACTTCCACCCTCTCCCTCTGCAGTGAAAGAACTTTGACACACACAGCACTAAGCATTCACCAAGCAGGCCAACCTCGTTGTTCAAGACAAAGTAAACCATTCTCACGTGCTAACAAGTAAGAACTAAGACAAATCTTTAAGATAATGGAAACCAGACCATCATACTGGATGGGACTCCTACACCAAACAATGTGAGGTCTAGTTGGGACTTCATATCGAGGAGATCCCCTGAATCTTGACGGGTCCAACACCATCAACACTTTTGAATGATAAGTTTCAAATAGCTTTGCAGTTTAATCTTCTCATTTCCATTTTCCCTCTACTAAGTATTCATGTGCATTATTTGTATGTGCACTTTTATCCATTCTACATCTTTATTAATCTACATCCTATTCTTAAATCTTCACTTTGAGTTTAATGTTATCTCTTTTATCTAACTCCAGCGATTTCAACTATAACCATTATTGTTGTCCATCAATGCGATTTTCTACTTATACAATATTATTTTTCTTACTATATCCAATTTTATTACGAAGTTACCTAATTTCAAAAGATTATCTCATAAGAGTTGTTTTTTACTCTTAGACAACTTGTTATCCAGGGTATTTGCACTTATTCAATTTGATTCTATATATCTTTAAATAGAACGTTCTGTTCTGTTAACGTCAAGCCAGTTTTGACTCTGGAGGCACATGACTCCCATCCAAGCTGTGGCAAATCTCTGAACGTTGAAATTCGGTGTTTCAAAATTTCAGTAGACTTTTTAAAATATAAAATTCCACGAAAGAAAGAAAGATTGCCGCACACGTAACTTGCTCGCCTTTCAATGAGAAAGGAAATTTTACGAAAGAAAGAAAGATTGCCGGACACGTAACTTGCTCGCCTTTCAATGAGAGGAAATTTTAAGCAAAGAAGGTTCTGAAAGTTTCGACAGCATTCTGAAATTTCCAAACCTGGGCTGTCGGTGGAGTACTCCGTCGCTTGACTGAAAATCGCCGTTAACGTGAATAACGTACTCTTTTGCGTCACCCAATCCAACACAAAATGCGGCTCTGAATCAATCAGTAATACGGACTCCAAATTTGGCCAGTGGCCACATCCCAAAATATGAAAACTGTGTTTCTAAATTAATTGGCTTCCCTGAGCTTCGAACGCTCCACCTCAGAAACTTATGTTCTGCCTTTTACGTTCTATGCTAAAAAAAGACGCTTCCATGCAATTCCCACACGTATTTAGTACTTACTACTGCCACCTATAAGATTATTGAGAAGTCTTTTTTACAGTATTCTACATACATTAATGTTGAAGGTTAGTAACTAAAATATCACAAATTTCTAAATACTTAAGGATTAAGTTTTAATGAATATTTAAAGTAAGGTATAAAGCACAGGAAAAATATTATGAGAAATAAATGTAAGAAAATAAGATATTAATATAGGTAAATGTTGTATATTCTTTTTAGCATGTTCATAATTTCAATACTCCTTTTATAAATGTGAAGCCGAAATATTAAATTCAATACTTTTTTTTATAACTGTGAAGTAGAAATATTAAAGATATATAAAATTAAATTAGAGAAGTGTAAAAATTTATGACAATAAGCTGTTTAAGAGTAAAAAAATGACACTTCTATGAGATATTTTTCAATAATGCTTTAATATTAAATTCAATACTTTTTTATAAATGTGAAGTAGAAATATTAAAGATATATAAAGTTAAATTGGAAAAGTGTAAAAATTTATGACAATAAGTTGTTTAAGAGTAAAAAAATGACACTTTTATGAGATATTTTTCAATATTTACTTAATATTAGTGTAGATCCATTTTAACTTTAGATTTGTCATTTTAGGACAAAAATCAAATTCATTGAAGTGTAAACTTTTTATGGTGTAAAATTTGAAGAAATGTTTGCATTTCTAGAAATTTGAACCCTCTTGAAGCATGATAGATACAAAGTTAAGTTGGATATATGGTGGTATATCAAAATTCAATATTGAAAAGATCAACCCATGAAGTGTAAAATTGTTTCTTTATATTAGGCTTAGTCCACACTAGAGGTTCAAACCTCATAGGGAGGGGTTAGGATGAGAGTAAACTTGGCTACAAACAATAATTTTAAAAAATTAACACAAACAATTCCAATCATATTATGAAAATAGCTAACAATTGTCCCTAAAGGTGCAAATGTACACCGAAGGAATAGAAGATTTGGGAAGGTTTTATTAAAAAAAATATTGGGATCCGGCCCAAAACCATTACATTTCCCCACAATTGACAATATCCTTTGTGAGTTTGAGATTGAGCACAAGGACTCAATCCAAACCCTCAAGCGAGAACTTAATACAAAAATTTTATTCTCTTTCCAACTAAAGATTTTCGAAAATACCCCCTAAGATCCAAATAAATTTTATTTCCATTTGTTATTGCTTATTTGAATTTGATTGGCTTTTCATGTTCCTTGGCAAGATGTTTTTGTCCCTTTCCCCAACTTGAATCCAAATCGTGTATTTTTATTAATCCATGGAGTTTATCTTCTAGAGAGTGATCTTTGTTGTCGTTATCTAGTTTTTCCATATGCCTGATCAACCCAATAAATTGCATTTCCAGTCTTGTTTCTTGGGAGTTCAATGCAGGATCCATAATTCACAAGAGCTTGTTAGGCTTTGTCCTCCTCTATTTTTGAATTTGGTGGGTCATCTTTGACATGCATTTCTTCCTGGCTATCTTTTACTTCCTCAATGGATCCTCTTTGGCATGCACTTCTTCTCGACTTTATTTTGCTTCCTACATGTCCTGGGTCTCTTCTTCCTTGTATACAACATAATGTTATATATGAGCATCTTCCTACCATCATTAGAGAAATTTTGAGGTCTAAAATGAGCCTTCTAAGGAATATTATAAAATAATAGTGGAAATAATAAAATAAGATTAGATTACCTCAAAGTTTTGGAGGGAAAAAAGTAAAAAAAAATTATTTTTTCTACTAGTATTTTCAACTTATCTTCCCACGATTTTACTCAAATTTTGAGTAGGAGCACTCGTTGAATACAAAATCATCCAAATTTTAATTTTTCATCGAACTAGTACCCATTTGCTTACTTTCTACGGACCCTCCTACACAAAAATGTGAAATACATGAAAAATCGTGATTGTGATCACGTTTTTCATGTATTTTAGATTTTTCGTGTAGTAGGGTCTATCAAAAGTATACAACATGGGTACTTATTGGATGCAAAATTAAAATTTTCATCCATTCAGTGCTCTCGCTCAAAATTTGAGTAAAATCATATTGAGATAAGTTGAAAAAATAGTTTTTTTTTTTTTACCATTTTACTCCAAAAATGGTGAATCATCCCCCATGGTTGACATCATCATATTGAATCCTATTGGTTGTTATAAAGTTATTTTTTATTTTACATTTTGTTTTGAAGCTTACTTTTGACCTAAAAATTTCTCTAATGTTGGGTCTCCGACTATTTTTCTGGGCTCTATTATGCTGCAACCACTTGGGCAATTCTTGATTACATGCATGTTTCATAACACACTCGACATTGGAATGAAGTATTTTCATAGTCAAGCTTATGAACCCATACATAATCTGAAGCTTTTAGGTTTACCTCAGCGGGAAAACCTTTATTTAAATCCATGTTCATGCATATTCAAGCATAGCTCTTGAGGAAATGCTCAATTTCTGAACTACAAAAATAAACTTTTCTTATTGCTTTTCCAATAGAAGTTGATGAACAGGGATTCCAAAGATGCAGGGGAAGGTTTGAGAGCCTTACCGAAACTAGAGTCGAGGAGATTGTCACCGTAACTGGATCAAAAGTAGGAGACTAGGGCTACATGAAGAGACCAATACTTCCCCAAAACCAGGGCCCAAATCCTAAATAATCTTCTTATGCTCAGGGTTGTCAAAGACAACAATAAAAAAACGTTGAGCGAGAGGATAAATATCTAGATCATCAAACAATAGAGGATTCCACGAATCATAAACTCACTTTTGGAGATCAGCGAGCCGTGGCCACAACCCATTAAATCTACATACCAAACCTTGTTCTGAAAAAAAAATCACAATTGAAAGCTTCATCCCCCAAGGGAACATCAAAGGCAAACGCCTCTTGAACCGTCAGAAGAACAGATCTAGATTTCAACATGGCACTATAAGAAACGTTGTCTTGAGTTTCCTGAGAGGAAGAGCTCGTAGAACCAACTGCTATTTCCACAAGAGTTATTGTCTTATCTACTGAATGACATAGATTTACCATTGTTTGGGTTGCAAGAGCCACACTACATAAATCTACAGAGAAATGCACACATTCAAAGTATGGATCGGTTGGCCGGAGAGAAACCCTAACTGCCATAAAAGTATTCAAAGATCCATCCATTATTCTTTAGTTTTTAAAATAATATATATAATTATAATTAAATTTTCTTTGATTTAAAAAATAAATAAATAATTAAAAAATCAAAATATTTGATAATAATGAATAGTTATTTTTTTATAAATCATTATAGATAATATAATTTTTTCATAATAATGAAGAATTAATATATATTCACACATAATAATTAATAATAAATGTGCCACCACTGATTTAATAATTAAATTATAGTAATTGGAAAAAATCACTTTTCAACATTTGTATTATTAGATTTAAATTCTCATTTAAAAAATCACTGAGTCACTTGACATTATGTAGCAATGGTGCCCCTGTTGGATTCGAAATAAAAGACATCGTGGACCCCCAAAGTTGCAATCACATTAAAGAAATTTGATTCTCATCATTGTAATACCTAAGCACTGCCTTCTAACTACGCAGTCTATCTTTTATCATCGCATGGCACATGCTTTTTTGAATAGCTATAGATATGCTCAGTTAAGTCTTTATATTTAAATGACAAAAGAGTACACAATACATCTTTTCTCCTCAGATGGTGCATGTTTTTTTCGATAAATGTCTCCATATTTATATGGAGCTAATATGGAGCTTTATGAGAGCACCATTTTGTTTTCTTAGTTAATAGTATGGATATGATAATTTGAAAAGTAATAATAATAAAGAAATTTGATTCTCATCGTTGTAATATTTAAGAATTGCCATCTAACTATGCAGTCTCTTTTTTATCATGCCATGACACATGCTTTCTTGAATAGCTATAAATGTGTTGAGTTAATTCTTTATATTTCAATGACACACAAGTACATAGCACATCTTTTCTCCTCATATGGTGCATGTTTCTTTCAATAAATGTCTCCATATTTATGTGGAGCTTTATGAGAGAACCATTTTATTTTCTTGGTTAATTTTATGGATATGATAATTTGAAAAGTAATTATAATAATAAATAAATTTGATTTTCATCATTGTTATCTAAGAAATGCCATCTAACTATATAGTCTCTCTTTTATCATCGCATGACACATACTTTTTTGAATAGCTATAGATATGTTGAGTTAAGCCTTTATATTTAAATGACACGCAAGTACAGAGCACATATTTTCTCCTCAGACGGTGCATGTTTCTTTCAATAAATGTCTCCATATTTGTATGGAGCTTTATGAGAGCGCCATTTTATTTTCTTGGTTAATGGTATGGATATGATAATTTGAAAAGTAATAATAATAATAAAGAAATTTGATTCTCCTCATTGTAATATCTAAGAACTTCCATCCAACTACGCAACCTGTCTTTTATCATCACATGACACATGTTTTTTTGAATAGCTATAGATTTGTCGAATTAAGTCTTTATATTTAAATGACACACAAGTACACAATACATCTTTTCTCCTCAGATGGTGCACGTTTCTTTCAATAAAAGTATCCTTTTTAATATGGAGCTTTATGAGAGCACCATTATATTTTATTGGTTAATGGTATGGATATGATAATTTGAAAAGTAATAATAATAATAAAGAAATTTGATTCTCATCATTGTAATATCTAAGAACTACCATCAAACTATGCAGTTTATTTTTTATCATCGCATGACACGTGCTTTTTCAAATAGCTGTAGATCTGCAGAGTTAAGTCTTTATATTTAAATGACATGCAAGTACACGGTTCGTCTTTTCTCCTCAAATGGTGCATTTTCTTTCAATTAATGTCTCCATATTTTTATGGAGATTTATGAGAGCACCATTTTATTTTCTTGGTTAATGGTATGGATATGATAATTTGAAAAGTAATAATAATAAATAAAGAAATTTGATTATCATCATTGTAATATCTAAGAACTGCCATCTAACTACATAGTTTGTCTTTCATCATCACATGACACATAATTTTTTGAATAGCTATAGATATGTTGAGTTAAGTATTTATATTTAAATGACACGCAAGTACAGAGTTCATCTTTTCTCCTCAAATGGTGCATGTTTCTTTCAATAAATGTCTCCATATTTATATGGAGCTTTATGAGAGCCCCATTTTATTTTCTTAGTTAATGGTATGGATATGATAATTGAAAAGTAAAAATAATAATAAAGAAATTTGATTCTCATCATTGTAATATCTAAGAACTGCCATTTAACTACTCAGTCCATCTTTTATCATCGCATGGAACATGCTTTTTTAAATAGCTATAGATATGTTACATCTTTATATTTAAATGACATTCAAGTACACATTACACCTTTTCTCCTCAGATGGTGCATGTTCCTTTCAATAAATGTCTCCATATTTTTATGGAGCTTTATGAGAGCACCATTTTATTTTGGTTGGTGGTATGGATATGATAATTTGAAAAGTAATAATAAGATGGTGCATGTTCCTTTCAATAAATGTCTCCATATTTTTATGGAGCTTTATGAGAGCACTATTTTATTTTGGTTGGTGGTATGGATATGATAATTTGAAAAGTAATAATAATAATAAAGAAAAGTTTGTGGGTTACAAAATATTTGGATAAGAGTTTTTAATCACTAATTGTGATATTAGTTTGTAATTTTAAAATTATATTAATTAAATTTGAATTTGTGATATATAGTATTTTCATCCTGAATATGTTTGAATGATTCAATTAATTGAGTTAATTTTTGAGGTTGGACTTTTTACATTGAATTAATATTTAATATTTGTACATCGATTATTTAAAATATACAAATGATTACATCAATTTATATTATTAATAATCAATACCCAATTATTCGATTATTTAACATAGAATTTAAAAAAAACACGAGTAGAGACGACTTACCTGTATTGACGATATTCATTGCTTCTGCTTTTCGAATTGAATGTTATTTGAATTCTGCTAACCACAACAAATATTTTTGGGACGACTCTCCACTCAACCATAGGCTTAGCTGCATAGAATCTTTTTACAACTAGTTGCCCCCGAGCCTTCAATCAACGTACAAATTCTAGGGAATCCTTTGTCTCGCAACACTTTTCTCTCAAAAGAATGGATAAAGGAATGGATGAATCTCATCCTCCTAATTGTCTATTAAATAGACCAAAAAATGGAAAGGGACCACATGCACACATTCCATGTGTCAACATGCAACTTTTATTTCTTTATTTTAAGTTTTACTTAATTTAATATTTGTCTTAATTTAACTCTTTCTTATTTTATTCGTTTTTACTTTTATTAAATTTTCTTATTTTTATGATTTACTATTTTATTTATTTATTATCATTATATTCTCTTCATTATTTATTATTTATTTATTATTATTATATTTTCTTTATTATTGATTATTTTCTTTTCTTTATTTATTACTATTTATTTACCATTATTATCTTTTCTTTTTTGTTTATTATTTATTTACTTATATTTTAATATTATATTATATTATACTATCATAATTATTTTTATTATTATTAGGAGACATTACAAAATATATTGCATACTAATATTAAAATGAAGAAATTATATTAAAATGAAGAAATTGGTCTGTACAAAGTGGTTTTCTCAAATTTTAGTTGAGTTTTTAAAGTATAAATCTGAATGTAAATGTGTGAAAAAATGCATGCTTATATTTATTGATACTTTATATATGTTCTCATGAATAAATATAAAATGTAGAGTAGATATAAGAGTCCATTATATGACTCTGATATGCAAGAAAACTCTGACCTTATTACATCAATAATCATCTTAGAAATACTAAAACATAAATATTTAAAATGATTCATTTTAACATTGTCTTTTCTCCATTAAAACAAAGAAAGGAATAAAGGGTGACAAGTGTGAGGGGATTGTCTTTGATCTCAAGGGAAAACATGAAATAAGTTTTGAGTGAGTCTTAGTTGAATCATCTAATAACCAATTTAAGGGATTGACTCACTTCCAAGGTATTAAGACTCTTAATGCTTAGAGGATCAAGAGCCTCTCGCTAATACGAGACACATAAATCATCATTAAATATATGTGACTCCTCCATTATCAAGGATTGAAAAATAGAGAAGCTTATCATAATTTAAAAAGAATAAAAACGAAAAAAAGAGAAGAAAGTAGTTTGAATTAGTAGAATTCTTCTACATGTTAAGGGATGAAAATATACAAGAAAACCACTTAGTTAATGCAACTCATTTGGATGTGAGAATTTTGAGGATAAGAGGTGTAGTAATGTCCTTATCACATATGCTTAGATTAGTGAATGATAATCATATAGCAAGTTTACCAGGAAGGGCATAAGGAAAGACAAGTGACACAATGTATTCAATGTGAGGAGAATGACATTAACACCCGTCAGCTTTCAGGACCTTCTCATATTTATCCTTAATGGTGGAGAAAATTCATAAATGGAGTGGGATGGATTCACAAAGTATAGGTGCAATTATGTTGGAGGTTATTTGTTTCTCGTTGGTATGTATTTGGTCTAGGGATTAGTAAGAGCCCTATGGTCTTGACCCTTCCATCATGAGTTTCTCTATGTTATATTGAACCAAACTCTCCTTTTTAGGGCAAGAACAAGACCATTACATGTTCAAACCAAGGCTACCTTGTGCACGTTCCTTAACAAATATTTGGAGAACAAGAGAATGACTGAGCATAGTCACCCTAGTTACTACTTTTTGTGTGAGGCTTCAAAGCTATGTCAAATTCTATGGAGACACTACAAGCTTTTGGATAATAATTAAGTAGTTATGTCCCACTTGAAAAAATATAATCAAGAAGAAGCCCATAATTTATGAATGACCCAATACAAAAGGAAAATTGAGAAGCCTGAAGGTGAATGTGGTATGCTTTACAAATTGGTCCTAGGAAATTAGCCAAAAGTTCTTACTTTGTGTTATCACATCCTAAGATGTGAATTGGATGTACCCTAGAAGTTGCCAAATGTGAAGAAGTAGGTCAACCATCTCTACGAAATGTGGAAATGAAGCATGTAGATTGAGAACTCAAGCTACTAGCACAAGTCATGTAGGAAGCTCATAGTGAATATGTATTATTTTTAATTCCAAGTTTTGATTGCATTGAGAGGCACTCTACAATCCAGTATGGAAACTATGTTGTAAAACATTATGTAATACAATGCAATGTTATGTTGACTCAGGCAAATTATTTAAAATAAAATAAAAATTAAATTTTTAGGTCATAGACTAGTTAAGATAAGTTTGAGTTATTCAATTGACGGCTTTATTGATGGTGGTTTACAAGCCCATAGTATTGCATTTCCCATGGTATTTGTCCATGGTATTTGTTATGATGAAGTCTATTTAAAGCCTTGAGGAGATCCATTATGTAATGCAAGAGTACCAACTTTAATCCATATTAACTCTGGAGTTGATCCCTCTTGACCCTTGATATATTTGGTTTTTAGATCAATTACTTAGGATATATACCAATAATACTTTATGATATATCATAGTAATAGTTAAAATAACTAGGTTATTTTTAAATAATTTTGAATTGTAATAATCTTAAAAAAAATCATTTTCTTTTGTGTTATTATACTTGTATACAAAATTGAGCATTGAGGGTTAGCTCAATTAGTCGAGTGCCTATCATTAAAGCACCTTTGTTATTAAGAGGTCATGAGTTCAATTCTCTCGACACTCTGAAGGTTAGGATTTGTGGTTGAGATGGTAGGAAGTGATACCTTCAGGTGGATTTGACTGGTACAAATATTATATGGATGTAACAATCACCGAAATCTGGGACCTATCAACTACAAAGTAGAAAAAAAAACAAAAAAACTCCTAAACTTATTATTTTTATTCTAATTATATTTTATTATTATATAAAAATTTCGAAAGAATAAATTTATAAATTTTAAATATTTAAATTAAAAAAAGCAAACGTTTCCCCAAAATTTTGTTTTTTTCTTTTTTTGAGAAAATGATATATATATATATATATATATATATATGTGGGTCGATTCTTGATCTTCCTCTTTTTAAATTGATTTCCCCTTTACACCTTGTTTCTATTGTTGTTGTTTTTTTTGTATGTAAATTATTAAAAAAATAGTTTAAAAAAATTATGTAATGTCATTTTTTTGATTCAGAGACATTTAATTTTTTATTTTTTTTAGAAAACCATTGGTCAAGACCAAAATATCAATTAGTTCATAATTTTAACCTAAAAATAAAATAAAATAAAATTTAAACAAATTTGAAAAACACTTAAAAAACAAACATTCAGAAAAGAAAAAAAAATATACAAACTTTAAGTGCTTATTTGTAGTCATGATATTTGGTCTTTAATGCTACAGTTAGAAAATGTTTGAAATTTAATCTTAAAAAAGGGTGACGTTGCATGACCACTTTTTCATTTTGGTGTGTTTTTTTATGTCTTTCATAATCACGATATTTGGCCTTTAATGCCATGATTGAAAAATATTTGAATTTTAACCCTAAAAAATTAAGGTGATATTGTTTCCCCACTTTTGCATCTTAGCGTGTTTTTCGTGTCTTTCGTAATTGGTTGAAAATGGTTTGTAGTTTAAGCCTAAAATGAAAAAATGTGATATTGTATTATCACTTTTCAAAATTAGCTTAAAAAACATGATTTGTTGTGAACTCTAGAAAAGAAAGAACTCGGTAAAGTTCTCGTTAGGTTGGTAACATTGTTTCTTTCTTGCCACTATTGGTAGGGTTATTCAACTATCTCTCTAGTTCACATCTCAATGTTTGTGAGTTGGTTCTCAATTTTGTGATCCATTGATGATAAACTTCTTGTAGTTTTACACTTTCTTCTCCTCCTTTATTTTGCAATTTTTTTAACTTTTTTTTGTTGTGAATCGAGAATTTATATTAATTCATATCAAAGGTACACCATGAGAAGCTTGGTAACATCCTACTTCCAGCGTCATTCCTACCAGACTTGTTGGCTAGAAGGTAAAGACAAAAACACATTAACAACAAGAACAATAAACACAGAGATCACATGCAGACCACCCAAAAAAGCCAAAAGATCCCAAGAACTAAAATGCATCCAACATTCATCCCTAATCAAAAAGATTACTCAACACCTGGAATTTGCGTTCCATTTCCTGGAGGCGGAGGAGGGCAAAGGCCTTTATCAATGTTCACTTCCATATGTGCCAACTTGCCCTCAAGTTGGTTCAGCCTCTCCTAAATCCTTTTCTGACCTCTGCGCAAGGATACCAATCGATCTATCATGTGCCACTCGTTGTGTTGAATATTTCTCATGAAAGCAATCATTTCATTCTAGTCCTCATGCCAGTCGTGTGCAAGCTACTCTAGAATCATGGTGACCTGTTGAATTTGATTTTCCAGTGAAACGAATGGAGGTGGCAAATCAACTCTACAAGGAGAAAGGGGTGGTCGTTATTCTACTTCTTCCAAAAAGTCTTAAATTTCCACTTGGTGGTATTCTCCCTGGCGATGAGGTGCCATCCCTCAGCGAGCACAACCTTGCTAGCATTTCATGGGCCTTAGAGTGACATATGAAGGCCATCAACCCCACGCCATATGCTTAGAGAAGTAACTTCCTTGAAATCCCCACTATGAACTGTCACCAACACCCCCAAGACGAAGAAACCAAGAATATGTACAAATTTGCACAATGGAGAGGAGTCGACTCATGGTCACTCTAGATGCTAAAGACACCCAAAATGATAATGACTCACAGTCGCAACAGAGAGAGGGGAAACCCGATAAACAACACCAATGCCTCCCCAATTGACCGCTAATAATGAACTCCAACAAATGAAAAAGACAGAGACCAGAAGAGGTCAATCCCCAACAACTATCAACTCAGCGAATAATACCCCAAGCCAAACAACCGTTCCACCATAAAATTAACATTATAGATATGAGAAAATGCACATACAAACTTGGGGGTTGGGAAAGAGAATTTAACCGATGAGATTAAAATTGAGGTGGCTGCATACAAAGTAATCGTAAATGTTAGCCCCAATTGTTGTTTTCTTCACACAAACTCTAAGTTCTTACTCGGTGTCTGTGCATACCTCCACGATCCCTGTCTTTGCAGAACTCCAAGATCTCGAGTCCCAATTGTTCTATACTAAGCTGCTGTTGTGACAGGGGATAAGCCTCCACTGCATGAATCGTCGTCCCTTATTATTGCAATTTGGGGAGCTAGTGATGACAAGGACAATAAACCACCCTGTACTCCTATAAAGATGTTGCCAACCAAGGTCTTTCTGCCCTATCCTTTACTTAACATAGAGATCACCCCCATCGAGAAGCCATTGTTTTTACTTTATTATAATGTATTTTTCCATTATAATTTTATTAAACATTCTTAGATATAACTTTTAAACACATTTTTATTCATTTGTACCTTTATTACTCTACATCCACTCCAATATGGCATTTTGTTTTTTTTTTTACAAAATAAGTTGCACTCACACTCATTGGATCCCAATTAAAAGACATTCCGGTCCTACACAAGTATCACTTTTTGTCGTTGCTTCTCAAGTGGAACCGTAAAGGAATTTTACCACGCTTTCTAACGTTGGGTTACTGGTACTCAAGATTCTCTTACCAAGTGGAAAGAACAATCGAGAATATCCAATGGTGTATTGGATTCAAAGAAAAGACCTGGATTTTAATAGAAATTTTAGTCACGGTGTAATAAATAATGCTTTCAAAATCACAGGGGATAATACAATGAGAAACCTTGCAGCCATTGGTATGATACGTGTAAATATAATGGGAGAAATAAAAGGTTAAGTATTTCATTTTAAATATTTTTCATAATAATATAAAAATGAAGATATCAATTTCTAATTGTGTTTGTATTATCAATTTTAAGGTAAATATATGAACAATTTGTATATAGTTATTACTATTTTATATAATTTCTATTTGCACTGCAATTCTAATTTAGTAGATTTATAATCATTTTGGAAAAAACTAAAATTTAAAATTTAATGAATTTTTTTTTCTTCCATCAAAATAAAGAAAAGAATGAGTGGTGGATGTTAGTAGATTTTTTTCCATCAAAACAAAGAAAGGAATAAGGGGGTGATTGCCTTTGATTTCAAGGAAAAATAGGAAATAATATTTGAGTAAGGTCTCGTTGAATTTTCCAATAAGTAAGTTGATATATTGGTTCTCTTTCAAGATCTTAAAACTCTCAACACTAGGAAGATCTAAATTGATACATTGGCTCTCTTCCAAGATCTAGAAGCTCTTAACGCTAGGAAGATAAAGGGTCTCTCTGTAATAAGAGAATTCTCAATCATTGTTATACATATATGTCACTCCACTCCAAAGCACTACAACATAACAACATTTATCCTCATATTCGGAAAGGAAACAAAGCAATCTGAATGGGTAGACTTCTTCTATGTCTTGAGGGATTGGAATATACAAGCAAACCACCTAGATAATGAAGAAACTCATTTGGACATGAGAATTTTGAGGATAAAAAGAGTGATACTCTCCATGTCCCTTATCCCCTAGATTAGTCAATGATAATCATAATCCAAGCTTACAATAAAAGACACAAGGAAGGACAAGTGGCACAATGCATTCAAAGTAAATCAATGAGAATTAAAACCCCCCAGCACTCAAGTACCTTTGCATATTTTACCCTCAATAGTAGAGCATATTCATAAACAAAGTGGAATTAATTTCAAAATAAAAGGTGTGATCATTTTGGAGCTTCTAGCCCAATTTGTTTCTCCTTGGCTTATGTTGGATTTAGGGATAAATAAGGCCTCCGTGATCACTACCCTAGTTTGTGGACTTCTTTAGGTTATGTATAGTTTGGAATCTTTTTTTTTGCGTTGTTGTAACCTCTATGTTGATGATTTTTGTTTAGGCAACCAAAAGACCATTATAGGTAAGGATTGTTGCCACAGCATGTGCATTCCTTAGAAAAGCTTGGAAGAATAGAAGAATGGTTGAGCATATTCACCCTAGTTGTTTCTTTTTCATTGGAGGATTTGATGTTATGTTGAATTCTTAGGAGACACTGTATGATTTTAGATGATAATTATGTGGCTATCTCCCACCAGAACAATAGACTGCCTAATCAACATGAATTCTTCAATATAGGAGATCTAAATACATTAGAGATTGTGACCAAATAGAAAAGAAAATTGAGAAACATGAAGTTGAATGTGGCATGCTTTATCGATTGGTGTTGGGATTAGCCAAGAGTTCTATGGTATCACATCTAAGGATGTAGTTTGGTTCTACCCCAAGTTTTTCTTAAGGTGAAGAAAGAAATCAACAAGCTCTGGAGATGTAGATATGGAACTTCTAGATTACAACCTCAATATGCAAGAAAAAGTCATACAAGAAACTTGTGGGCATGTGTTTTTCTAATACCAAGTTAATATATGTATTGAAAGATAGTTTTCATTCTAAGCTGATTTATTAGGATATACACTAATAAGCCTTTATGCTATATCTCATTAACAATTATAATAATTTAATTTATAGGAAATAATTTTGAATTTCAAACAATATTTGAAAATTTAACTTCTATAAATCCCATTTTATTTATATTATTATATTTTATAATATAATTCCAATAGTTACGTGATTAAGGGATGAAGCCTACCATCGTATTGTTAAAGAAACATGGCAGGAGAGATCATTGATTGAAGGTCAGTCAATGTCTGATTTTATTTTTTATTTATTTAGTTATTTATTTTTTAATTTTTTTTAATTTTTATTTTTTGGAAACCTTATCTGTCTAAAGAAGAGGACAATAGAATGGGCCAAGGAAAAGAAAAAGAAGGATGAAGAAGCTCTTAGGAACATTGAAGCTGAATTAGCTAGGTTAGAAGAGCTAGATAGAGGAGGGTTTGTATCTGCTGAAGAAAAATCCCAGGTTGTTAAACTTGAATCAGAGAGACTCAGGATATTAAAAGAAAGGGAAGAAACTTGGAGGCTTAAGAGAAAAGCTATATGGCTTCAAGATAGTGATGAAAATACAAAAAAATTTCAACAATTTGCAAAAGGATGGAAGGTTATCAATACTATATGGCTATTGGATGATGAGGATGGCTCATCAGTGCAATCCTTCAGCAGGTTAGCGAATTTGGGCATTTCTCATTTTGGGCAATTGTTTAAAGCCCCCCAGGAGGCTTCTCTAGCAGAAATTATAAAAGTAGTTGGTCTCTTTCCCTGATTTGTAGATGAGGAGGCAGCTGAGGACCTCAACATACCAGTGTCTTTGGAGAAACTAGAGGCAATGCTTAAATGGTTTAAGAAAGATAAGATCGCAGGTTCGGATGGCTGATATGTGGAGTTTTATTTGGATTTCTTTGATTTGATAGGACAAGATCTTCTCAGGGTCATAGAATATTGTCGAATGAATGGATGAATGTATGATGCTTTCAATGCAACTTTTATTACCTTGATTCCAAAATTAGATAAGCCTGGCACTTTTAATGGCTTCAGGCATATTTATCTTTGTAACTACATCTATAGGGATATTGCGAAATTATTGTAGATCACATCAAGCCTATTTTATCTCAATATATATCACAGGAGGAATTTGCCTTCTTAGACAATTTCCAGATCCATGAAGCTATAGACATTTCTCAGGAAGGATTACACTCTTTGAAAATTAAGAACCTGCTAACGGTGTTGGACCCACCAATATGTCAAGGGATCTCCTCGGTAAGAAGTACTTACTAGACCTCAGACTATTTGGTGTAAGAGTCCCAACAGTGGGTCGTGTAGTATCACCTTGACCGCAGTTTTGCAGAAAGGCAAGTAAGATGTCCCTGTTGGTAGCAAGGGTGTGACAGTTGCGGTAAGTCAATGAAGGTGCATGAGAGTTTCTAACACACGAAGGGTGATGTGAGTGCACCCCTTGGAAACCTGTGATAGCACAGAGTTAAGAAGGGAACACACGAGCAAAGATGCACCACAACATGAAAGGAAAGTTAGCTAGCAATCCAAAGTGATGGTTAAACCAACAACACATTTCAGTAAGATTCATACATACATATACAAAAAATAGCTACATATGCATGTGTAAGCAAATCGATACATATATCATTTAGAGTACTCAAGATAGCTGAAATATAATACAACATATGCATGAAACGTGTTGGCTTTATTATATTAAGAAGTGTAAGTTCAAGTCATACAATACATCCATGTCCAACCACTAGTTCTAACAGTGGAACATTATAGCCACAATCGCCTGCTCCTCCAAAGAGATATACTAGCTCTACGCAGTGGAGAATCCAAGGCTCATTACAATACTGTCCAAGCTCTCTCTATGATAGTCCTATTGGAAGCTTGGTTGACCAAAAGCCTTTACAATGAGTTATGTGGGACTATTTATAGCAAAGGGTGGGGTGAACCTTGACATTCCCCTTTGTGACAATTCATCTACCCACAAGACTCTTCATCTACTCTATGACTGTTACGTCCAACTATTGACACTTGAACTTCCACTTGACAAGACGTTACATTACAATGCACATGTTCCCATATGAGACAAAATGGCTTGAGTAAGCCATGCAATACATCATTGGCACTCGGACCCGTTGTGGTGAGACCAACTCTTTGACATCCTTGTAATGGTCAAGGTGGTGCTGATGCTAAGATTGATCGTCCGCGATGGTGTCCATGTGCTCAACGGTGACATCCTGCTGAAGTGAACTCTTACTTTTGTTGCATTCTGGTACACTGATATGGCTCCTCTATTAAACTTGTCTGATAGCATGCGCATGGTCTTCTTGGGTGCGTTGAATCGGAAACACATTGATGCATAGTGTTCGTGTTGATCTTCAAGTGTGTGCTGGTGGTCATGCACATCAACTGTCAAACTGCATGTTCAGCCCCAGTCGGACTTGCTTCTTGTCTTCACCTTGGTGAGTGTGCCAAATGGGTGGGATCACATGCGTGTGTACGATGACATGCATGCTGCTGAAGTCCCTTGCATGCGATCAACAACACTTATCACCTTTTCTGCTCCATGCTGACTACTCGGATGGATCTATAACTTGTGTGGGCACAGTTTCATCCATTTGTGCATGTTGTGCCCCTGTTGTACCTATTCCTGCTACAACTCATTCTCTTGTTTGTGCAGCGCTTGTTCTTCCTTGAGTTGCTGCTTCAGCACAGGCAACTCCTTCTATGTTCCTTTCTCTGTCCTCACAGGATCGTCTTGTTGCGTTGTCACCTCATAGCCTCAATCTCCAAAGATGCTTTCGTCATAAGTGGATCCACTTTGAACTTGCAGGTCTGCTTCGCCTCTATGTTGTCAACAACCTTCCACTTGCACTCGCGGCATGCAAGTGTGCTGCCTTCTACTATTGCTGATGGTGCTGCTCACTATGATGTTGTTGCCATCTTATCTTGATTTCATTGTCTATGAACAACTTGATGTCTTCATAGGTATGCAAGTTCATAGACACTTGCTTGGCTGCAACCCCATTGTGCTCTCAACGGTGTCCTTTGACTCTGTTCTCTTGAAGGCCATTGTACTTGTAATGCTGAGAGACAAATGAACACTTGTGATTCCTGGAGACATAGAAACACTCATGGAAAGTAATCTATCAATCGAAAACCAAAACAAACTTGAGGACTAACTTGCAACATACCTGTGTGATTAAACATGAAGGTTGCGCAATTTCCACCGGGAGGTCGGGAGACTAACTGCCAAAATTGCGCAAGGCACAACCGAGGTTATCAGGAGGCTGACTGACTTCTGGAACTATGCAATGCATAATCCATCCTGACCTGTTGAGGACTGAAACTACACAATGTGTAATTTCAATCAGAAGTGACATGCCACCAACAAACTGCATTGCGCGGTTTCTAGGGCTAGCATGACACTCTCTCCAATAATTGCACAATGCAAGTCTGGAGGTCAGTGCTGGGCTAGACATGCACAATTTCTAGAGGGAAGGCAAAGCCTTCGGTTTCGGAAATGCGCAGTGCTAGTCGGGCAAGGCACAGTCCAGGCCAACGTAGCCCAGACCGACCGACGGGCGACTGAAATCATGAGAAGTTTGAATGCATGATGAGATGAGTGCAAACAAGAGTGAATGTTCATACATGCAAACAACAAGTGCAGGATTTAGAAAATGGGAAAGCATACATGTGTGTGAAGCGAGTCGCCGCAACGACGACCGTTCGTGCAAAAACAGTGTCACGCATGCAACAGCAATGAGATGTGAACAAAAATTGAAACGATGCTTCTACAACCTAACATACATCAAAATGATAGAAAACATTCACTGAAATCAAGAAGACAACACTCACACAAAGTGAAACACAAAAAGCGAGAGAAACACATCGCGAGACATGAAAAGAGGTCTTACCCTGAAAAAACTGAGTAGAATGTGTCGATGACTCCTAGATGCAATGTGGGATGTCAGAGTTGCAAGGTCGATGTGAGGAATGAGCTTTGCAGTGTCAGGTTGATGAGTTTTGATCAAATCGAGGTTGTGACATGCATGCCACAAATCTAGGAAGAGCGACACTTGGTGGGAGGTTTCTAAAATGATCCTTGCATGTAACCTCCAGCTGCTAAAGATAGATCCCTGAATCAAGGGATGCCTTTCCATGTTGCCTTGGGAGAAGCAGTCCATGCATGTAAATCAATTTTGCTTTGTCCCAGAGGGAACCAGTCAACCTGAAGGCACATGCATCTGCCTCCAAGTCTGGGATGAAAATCTACGCAGGTTCTGGGTTGAGCAGAGATGGTTTTCCCAGAGGGATTACATAATTTCTAAGAGAAAAAGGTGAATGTCTCCTAGGATTGCATAATTTCTGGTCTGAGCAGCTGTTTGGGGTCAGACCCCACAATTTTCTCAAGGAAGCATGTTTGACTACATCTCATAATTTCTGAGCTGAGCAGGTTGCTTGGATGGATTTGCATAATTTCTTCTAGCTATTGGGTTGGCTATCCCAGAGCGATTGGACAATTTCTGGGCTAAGTAGTCCTGTTGGGTTGGATTGCACAGTTTTTCCAATGAAGGTTGATAGGCAGGATTACGCAATTATGGAGCCCAGCAGGTTGCTTGTTGGGATTGCGCAATTTCTGGAAGGAAGATTGGTTCCCTCTAAAATCGCGCAATTTCTTGAGGGAGCTACTCAGCTCGCAGCTGGACGAAGTCTGGAGAAACAACCCGTGAGGGGAATGAAACAAGTTATTATGCATAGGCTGACAATCTGCTAGAAAACCAATGAAGCTTGTGTACTTGACAGTGCAAGACATGCTGGTGAAGATGGTCAGCAGGGAGGCTCTAAAACAAAGCTAAGGAAAAATTTTGGAGGGTGGTTGTAGCCGCTACAACTCTTGGTGACACACTGGTAGAACTCCAGCTCTCTAAATGGACCTTGTTCATGAAAAGAAAGTCTAACACCTCCAGAAGTATTGTTCAGTTCTCTGTTTGTCTTGGTTTCTACACTTGATTGATTGTAAGATGTAGAATCTGCCAAGCCCTTGGTCAGTCTTCACACATTCCAAGCCAAGCCAACACATTTTTTTCGATTGGGGATGAGGGGCATATTGGTGCACAAGCAGTATAGTTGTCAAAGTCTTAGTTTCATATCTTGTTTTTCTCCACTCCCAGTAGGCCTGGACAGTACCCCGACGGAGTCATGAAAGAACACAAGAATTGCTTTGCTACTAGCAAGCCTGGTCAGTACTCGACAAAGTTACGTGAATCACCTCTCTGCATAGGAAGCCTTTCTCTTCTTTCACCTTATTCATTTTTCATTTTTTCAAAAATTTTCGCTTTTTCATTTTTATTTTTTTCCATTTTCATATCTGTGCATAACACTTATTAATTTCAGAGGCAGAAGTGGGATCTTGACTTATTGAGAGAAGAAGAGGTTATTCCTTCAGAGAATTAGTTTATATATATCTCTGACGTGCTTGTTAAGGTTTTCCCCCTCACCTTACTCTACTTGACTGAGTTGACAAGGATTAACCCAAAAATAACTGACTAGAGTAGGTGATACTAGTTAGTGTGCAAGCGTTGTGCTTTCACCAACGTTCACTTTGAACAGTACATATTTTCCATTTATGTATCATGGACTGAAGACAACAAGTTCTTACATAAGAGAGCGGGCAACAGATAACCAAATTTTGATAGCTGTACAAGTCCTCTTGTACTTTACCCAACTTGTTTTAAGAGTCACACACGGTCCATGTGAAACTAACCTACGGACAATAACAAGCAAACAAACCAAAAAGCAAAGCGAGAAGCATAATCAAATGCAAAATCAAAGCGAGTAAGAAAACAAGCAAGCAAAAAAACAAACAAAGAAGAAAACATGCATGTAAGCAAACAACTCAAAAGCAAACACTACTCCTACTCCTAAGCTAATAGTGCATGGGTCGTCTCACGTGAAGTGATACTTCCAATGCAGCCACCGGCGCATTGGTTGACCCATGTTGGTGAAGGCACGGTTTGAGAACATCACAGTTGCACAAACTAGCAAGAATGAAAGATATAACGATGAAGATGGACACACTTGGAGCTTACATGCATCCACAGAACAAAAATGAGTGAAAGCGCATGACATGCATTCTGTGGACTTGCCATGGTGTTGTGCTGCACTGTTCGCAAATGTTGAGTGTATGCATTCTCTTGACTGTGACATGCTAGCAAACGTGAGAAAGGTAGACCACTTACGTTGTGAAAGTGTGCTTGCTGTTTAAGATTCCTCCAATGCATGAGTGATGGGATCGTGTAGTTCGAGTGGAAGAAGCGAAATATGGGTGTTTGGTTCATCTTTAATGCAATGCAGAGAGTGATGAGGAGCCTTGAGTGTTTCAACAATTTCTTGATCAGAAGTGAAACCAACCTCAGGACAGCGAGGGCTTGACATAACCATCAGCCCACGCTGAAGTGCCTTGACAGTCTATGGTGTTTCGACTTTGTTGATAGATAGATCATCATAGACAAGTGTCTTAGACAGATTAACAATGATTGAATCAACATCAAGAATAGATGAATAAGTAGAGAGATCACGACAACCAAGATCATAAAATTTAGGATGTTTGTTGGCATCCTCATGATTTGATGAATTGGGTAGAGGGGTAGATGAAAAGCAAGTATGTTCACCCTCTCCGTATTCAGAAATTACAGATGATAGATTGGACAGATTTTTGGAGGAATATGTGTCCTCTCTGCACTGTAATGACAGACTGACATCTGATGTGTCTTGTGAATGATCGGAAGTATAAACATCTGGAAATGAGCTGTCACAGGGGAAATCAACAGTGGTAGAATCACAAGGAATGCCAGGAGAAAGCGGATGAGGCGTGGCTGGAAGGGAGTCATCCTTCACCGTGGGTTCCTCTTTAGATTCCCACACACACTCATCATGAATGACATAACAGGTTGGTTGTATAACACCAACTCCGTTGGCAACTTGGTCCTCGTTGATAGTAGGTGAGGAGTCTGGAATGGGAGAACACAAGACAGTACAATCCAGAGGATCAATAGAACATGGGGACAGAGGTTGAGGGAATGAATCCACATGACAACCAACAAGCTTGCAAGCCAAATCTATGTAGATATCAAGAGTAGTGGGGTGGGAGGATGTGATAGTTAAATAGATGTGTGTGCATAATCTCCCACATCACTCTATAGTGGTGGAGCTGTCTGATGAGGTGAAGGCGGACAATCACTTGTGACATCAATTGTGCCTGCTTGTGATTGTGCAATTACATCACCTAAGTGTGTTGAGCGGGGTTCAGATATGTGAAGAAGATACTCAAATATTCCATCAAGAAATTCCCAATCAATATCATCTTCAGGAAATCGGTATGTAATATTACAAAAGCGTGTGTGAAATTTTTCAATGGATTAATCGGGTGCTTTTCGTAATTCCAAAATTTCTTTATTGAGTGCTTTACAGTCAAAATGAATTAAAGCACAGTCTATCTCTCCGACCAAATGAGAAAGAGAATGTATAGATTTTTTAGGCAACGTGGCACACCAGTGCATGGGGTTCCCTCGAAGCGTGTAGACGAACGGCGCACAGGTCATGTATTCTTTAAAGATTCCTTGTCTTTCGCATGAGCCTACAACGCTGATTGCATGCCTAATCAAGGCTACGTGGCCTCCACCATCGTATGTTCTATGTGAAAAGTTATCCAAGAGCTTTTCCGAGATAATGAAGTTGTTTCCATAAGACATACACTCTGGAAGAGAAACTATGTAGTTATTCATGATAGATATTTAGAGATTTAAAACAGATGTGAGGACTTAGCTTGTCATCTGGCCCTCCTTCTAGTGCCAAAATGTTGACGGTGCTGGACTCACCAACATTTCTAGGGATTTCCTTGGCAAGAAATCCCAACTAGACCTCAGACCGTTTGGTGTAGGAGTTCCAGTAGTGGGTCGTGCCTTTTTTGTCCTCGACCATGGTTTCACACAGAGGCAAGTAAGATGTCCCTGTTGGTAGCAAGGGTGTGACAGTTGCGGCAAGTCAAAGAAGGTGCATGAGAGGTTCTAACACACGAAGGGTGAGGTGAGTGCGCCCCTTGGAAACCTGTGATAGCACAGAGTTAAGAAGGTAACACATGAGAAAAAATGCAGCACAACATTGAAGGAAAGTTAGCTAGCACCCAAATTTATGGTTAAACCAACAACACATTTCAGTAAGATTCATACATACATATACAGAAAATAGCTACACATGCATGCGTAAGAAAACATATGCATATATCATTTAGAGTACTCAATATAGCTGAAATACATTACAACATATGCATGAAACATGTTGGATTTTTTATATTAAGAAGTGTAAGTTCCAGTCATACAATACATCCATGTCCAACCAATAGTTTTGACAGCGGAATGTTAAGCCACAACTGCCTGCTCCTCCAAAGAGATATACTAGCTTTGTGTAGTGGAGAAGCCAAGGCTCGTTACAATACTGTCCAAGCTCTCTCTAAGATAGTCCTATTGGAAGCATGGCTGATAAAAAGCCTTTACAATGAGTTATAAGGGACTATTTTTTGTAATTTCTAAGTCTATCTGCTAGAAATTCTTCCTGCACTATCTGATTTATTTCTTCCTACTTGTTCTGTTAATTAACAAGTTATTTATCATGTAAATACTGAAAATAAATACAAGTGCAGTCTCAACACATACAGATCATCAAATGAAGGAAAACAAGCACACAAGTGATACCTTTATTTTTGGACTAATGTCCCCAGGAAAACCCAATGTGGGAAAATTGGTGCAGCTATCTAAGGGTTTTATTATTAAGCAGTTTCAGAATATAATATGGGTGCCAGAAATGGCTCACCCAACAGAGAATGCCCTCGAAAGTAGTACCTCTCAATCGGAGATAGATATTCCGGCTAAATCACCAGATGAATGATCCCACAGCAACGCTGCAGCACTTTTGTTGCTCTCTGTCACCCTGATAGGGACTGCGTCACCCTATCCAGCTCTCTACCCCATGAAATCTCCCAGAATTAGCCTCTAGGGTTTGCGTCAACCTCTTTGACCCAGCGTTAGTCTCTCTGGCCCAGTGTCAGCCTCTTGGGGTTCTGTGTCAGCCTCTAGAGCCTCTGCATCTCCCACGCTAGCCCTCCTCATGCTCTGCACAACTCCAGGCTGCCTTTGCGTGGCCTTTGGCTGCTTCTATGTGGCCTCTAGCTGGCTCTGTGTCAACCCTCTCCCGACTTTTGCGTTGATGCTCCTGATACTATCTCTACCTCTCTGCTATTGCATTCACTGCCCCTTAGCTACAACTCTGATCACTCCTTCTATTTTCTCAGCAAGCCTTGTCCCAGAAAATCGAATTTTTGATCAACGCGGTGTGTTCTCCAAGTGATCCTCAAGCCTCCTCCTATACTTTTCTCGTTTACAATTCAACGGTTGAGATTAAGTCCCTAATCAACGATTAAGATTATATCTGGCTTGATACATGACTTTTGGACAACTCTAACTCAGTTTTATATTAATTCACATTAATATTTTATTTTCCTTAAGTTTAGACTTAGGGACTCCATTAAAAATATTAATTATTTTAATAACTACCAATCTGTTTAGATTCTGCACAAACTATTTATGGGTATGGGAGATGTAATGTGTTTTAGCCTCTCCACCAATTTGTGTGGTGAGAGCACATCTGATGCTACCGCAAATCAACACTCCCTCTTAGCGAGGATTGTGCTCTAGCAATACTCCTCATTGAGCATCACCCTGATCATCCAGCATCGGCACCTGTGCTGATGCTAGGCCTGTTGCCCATCATCTACACTATTGCATCATGTATTGCTACCCATGGCCTTACCACTGCCACTGCTACATCCATACGACAGTTCCCTCTAATCATGTTGCATCGTGTTGCCCATAGCACTGCCACTGCTAACTGCTGCACTGCAACTCAGTTACTGAGAAGTAAGTAACTGATCTCCCAACTCTGACATCTCTGTTAGGCTAGAAACACTCCCGATGTTAAAGCTCCCTCTGTCACTAACAGGTGCTCCCTCTCTAACCTCTGTGTTGCTACAACAACTATATGCATCTCACATTGCTGCCTCACACTGTCTTGGGACTCCTGCACTGTAGCTCTTTCTATTTCTCCATTTGCATCCGTCTCTACTGACATCTGCCAATCCTGCTACTCCTCTTCGGGGTTCCCATAGTAATGTATAATCCAAGAGGTTGGGTACCTCAAGGATCTTTCCCCTCATTGCTTGTAGTCCGTATGATTACAACTCAATGTCTCCCCACTTCCTCTCATGTGGTGCATGAACACTCATGGCACAATCATCATCTGTCTCTACTTCTTTCTCCGCCCTTGCTAGCGCAACCTTAGTCTCATAAGCCTCGCCCTTGCTCTTCTTCCTCGTACACTAGCTCACATAGTGATCCAGTTCCCCACAGTGGAAGCATTTGACCTTGGAGAGGTCCTTCTTCTTCCATTTCTCCTACTTTCCCTTAGATGCTAGGGTAGCATCCTCCTCTTCCTCCTTCTTGATTCTGACCCCCTTGCCACTGCTTCCCGCCTTGGTTAGCCTTTTGATCTCTTCTTGATGAAGAGCCGTCCACATTTCCTCCTAATTTGGAAGGGTCAACCTGCCTAGTATGCTCTGGAAAATTACCTTCCAATCCTCTGAGACTGCGTTCAATGCGGTCCTCACCAACATCTCCTCATCTAGCGTGGACCCTATCGAAGTCAGATGATCCCAGATCTCCTTCAATTGACCGAGGAAGGTGTCGATCTATTCTCCCTTCTGCATCTAGTATGACTGTAGTTGATTTTATAGTAGCATCTTCCTCTACATGGAAGTATGCTGATATAATTTCTTCAGGGCCTCCCACATTGCATTTGTCGTGTCCTTTGTGGAAATATGTGGTACTACATGGTCCTTGACCCCGTCAAGGATGATGCTCTTGGCCCTCACCATTTCTTCCTTGTACTTGTCATTCTCATCTAGGTCAACTGGGATCGCTATTGTTTTCAAGGCGAAGTGCTTGAGATGATTCCTGTCTAGAATGGACAAGATCCTGGCCTTCAAGGCTACGAAGTTTGAGGCTCCGTCCAATCTGTCCTGATCTCACACCCCATTCACTGCCATTTCGCTCCTCCTTTTTTGACTCTTTCGAGTCTCTCTACTTCCCTCCTGGAAGTTCTCAGTGTGACTCCCTCTAAGCCTTGATTTCCCTCCTGGAAACCCCTTTGCCAATGTCAAGATGCCCCCACTCCAATTGTTAGTGCAGTTGCACCACTGATTTGGATTTATTGGCTAGAAATCCTCGGCAACAACTCCCTCCTCCTTGGTCTTGCCCTGTTAGGTACTGTTCTGACTACAATACCCCACCAGCTTCACTCCGCAACTTACCCACAGCCTCCTATGCTCCAGCAAACTGAAGGTTAGAGCCTCTAGGCTTTGCGTAATCTTGGAACCAGCAAATCTGCACCTCCTGGCCATGGGTGTCAATCCTTCCTGACTGAGAAATATGACCGAGCACTGCGTAGGTTAGGTTTTCTCCTTTCTGCCACTGCGCTGATCCTCCTCCCGGCTTAAACTTGATGATCTAGGCACTGCATCACCCCTTCCTTGCTGCTTCTTCGCTAGGAACAACTTTTGTCATTCGGGACAGTTGTTTTTGCTGTCGCTGCTCTGCTCGGATGATGCCCTCAGTTCTGCTGTGATCCGCAACCACGCTTTGATACCATGTTGTAATTTATAAGTTTATTCACTAGAAATTCTTCCTGCACTATTTGATTTATTTCTTCCTACTTGTTTTGTTAATTAACAAGTTATTTACCATGTAAATATTGAAACTAAATACAAGTGCAGTCTCAACACATACAGATCATCAACTAAAGGAAAACAAGCACACAAGTGACACCATTATTTTTGGACTAATGTCCCTGGAAAAACCCAATGCGGGAAAACCAGTGCAGCTATCTGAGGGTTTTATTATTAAGCATTTTCAGAATACAATCTAGGTGCTCGAAATGGCTCACCCAACAAAGAATGCCCTCGGTAGTAGCACCTCTTAGTCGGAGATAGACATTCCATCTAAATCACCGGATGAATGATCCCACAACAACACTGCAGCACTTCTGCTGCTCTCTGTCACCCTAATAGGGTTTACGTCACCCTATCCAACTCTTTGGCCCACGAAATCTCCCAAAGTCAGCCTCTTGGGTTTGTGTCAGACTCTTTGGCCCAGCGTTAGTCTCTCGGGGCTCTACATCAGCCTCTAGAGCCTCTGTGTCTCCCACGCTGGCCCTCCTCAGGCTCTGCGTAGCTCATGGTTGCCTCTGTGTGGCCTCTAGCTGGCTTTGCGTCAACCCTCTCCTGGATTCTGCGTTGATGCTCTCGGTACTATCTCTGCCTCTTTGCTGCTGCATTCACTGCCCCTCAGCTACAACTGTGATCACTCCTTCGATTTCCTCAGCAAGCACTGCCCTAGAAAATCAAATTCTTGACCAACTCAGTGCGTTCTCCAAGTGACCCTCAAGCCTCCTCTTATACTTTTCTCATTGACAATTCAACAACTAAGATTAAGTACCTAATCAACGACTAATATTAGATATGTCTTGATCCATGACTTTTGGACCATTCTAACTCAGTTTTATATTAATTCACATTAATATTTTATTTTCCCTAAGTTTAAACTTAAGGACTCCATTAAAATTATTAATTATATTAATATCTCCCAAGATGGTTAGATTCTTCCCAAACCATTTCTAGGTATTGGATATCTCATGTGCTTTAGCCTCTCCACCAATTTTCGTGGCTAGAGAACATCTGATGCTACCCCAAATAAACACTATTTATAGCAAAGGGCGGGGTGACATTTGACATTCCCCTTTGTGACAGTACATCTACCCTCATGACTCTTCATCTACTTTATGATTGTTACATCCAACTATTGACACTTGAACTTCCACTTGACAAGACGTTACATTACAATGCACATGTGCCCATGTGAGACAAAATGGCTCGAGTGAGCCATGCAATACATCACTGACACTTTGATCATTGTGGTGAGACCAACTCTTTGACATCCTTGTGATGGTTGAGGTGGTGAGCTGATGCCAAGCTTGGTCATCCGTGATGGTGTCTGTGCGCTCAACGATGACATCTCGTTGAAGCAAACTCTTGCCTCCATTGCATCCTGGTACAGCATATGGCTCCTCTGTCCAACTCATATGATAGCATGCACATGGTCTTCTTGGGTGTGGTCGAATTGGCAACACACTGACACAAGTGTGTGCTGGTGGTCATGCACATCAACTGTAAAACTTCTTGTTCAACCCCAGTCAAACTTGCTTCATTTCTTTGCCTTGGCGAGTGTGCCAAATGGGTGGGATCGCATGCATGCGCATGATGACATGCATGATGTTGAATTCCCTTACATGCGATCAACAACACTGCTCACCTTGTCTACTTCGTGCCAGCTGCTAGGATGGATCTATAACTTGTGTTGGTGGCATTTCATCCGTCTGTGCATGTTGCGCCCCTTGTTGTCCATGTTCCTGCTACAACTCATTCTCTTGTCTGTGTGGCTCCTGTTCTTCCTTGAGTTGCTACTTTAGCACATGCAACTCCTTCTCTGTTGCTTTCTCTATCCTCACACGATCATCTTGTCGCGCCGTCACCTTATAGCCTCAATATCCAAAGCTTCTTTCGTCATAAGTGGATCTACTTTGAACTTGTAGCTTTGCTTCACCTCTACGCTGTCAACAACCTTCCTCTTGCACTCACGGAATGCAGGTGTGTTGCCTTCTACTGCTACTGATGGTGCTGCTCACTGTGATGCTACTACCATCTTATCTTGATGTCCTTGTCTATGAACAATTTGATGTCTTCATAGGTAGGCAAGTTCATAGACACTTGCTTGGCTGCAACCCCGTTGTGCTCTCAACGGTGTCCTTTGACTCTGTTCTCTTGAAGGCCATTGTACTTGTACTGCTGAGAGACAAACGAACACCTGTGATGCCTAAAGACATACCAACACTCATGGCAATCAATCTGCCAGTCAAAACCAAAACAAACTTGAGCACTGACTTGCAACATACCTGTGTGATTGAACGTGAATCTTGCACAATTTCTGCTGGGAGGTCGGGAGACTGGCTGCCAAAATTGTGCAAGGCATAGCCTGGGCTATCAGGAGGCTGACTGACTATTGGAATTGTGCAATGCACAATCTAGCCTGGCCTGTTGAGGACTGAAACTGCGCAATGCGCAATTTCAGTCAGTAGTGACATGCAATCAACAAATTGCATTGTGAGGTTTCTGGGGTCAGCAGGACGCTTCCTCCAAGAATTGCGCAATGAAAGTCTGGAAGTCAGTGATGTGCCAAACACGCAAAATTTCTCGAGGGAAGGCAGAAGCTTCACTTCTGGAAATGCGCAATGCTAGCCAGGCGGGGCACAGTCTTGGCCAAGGCAGCAAAAACCATCCGACAAGCGACTGAAATCATGAGAAGTCTGAATGCATGATGAGATGACTGCAAACAAGAGTGAATGTTCATACATGCAAAAAACAAGTGCAGGATTCATAAAATGGGAAAGCATACATGTGTGTGAAGAGAGTCGCTGCAAACAACGACTGTTCATGCAAAAACATTGTTGGAGAGGTAAATCCCCTCTGCGGACAGAGGCGATCCCCACTAGCCCAAAATGGGTCTAGCAACAATCAAACAATGCTATCACGCAAGTTCCTAATTGCAAATTAAAGGTGGATTATGAGAGCCTACTTGGATTTCAACGCTAGTGTTGTAGAAGAGTTGACACTCCCGTTCCTTTGCTCCGGCCGGTCACGATCTCCGTGAATGGACACCTGCACATGCAAAGAACGACACGAATACAAGCATAAAATCCAATAGATGCAATTATATATCGGTCAGAAAAGATATAACTCCAACATCATCACAATGAACAACAAGAATGGAACCATAATGATAGTCATCTATTATTGATAATCAACAAAGAAGAATACAACCATAGTTCTGACGTCAAATCCTCCTTTGGCTGGGTGATCAGCTACATATGTCTTGCAAAGCTTGTTGGGATTGGGAACAAACCTCTCTCTCTTTGATTATGAATACAAAGAAGACTCTTACAGCAATCTCTCAGACTTCCAACAGTATAATTCTCCCTATGCTTGAAACTAGCTTGTCAAATGCAACAGAACGAGCTTTTATAGATGGAGGAGGAGGAAGAGATACAATGAATCAAGACATCCATGGGATTGGCATTATCCTCGAAAAGCTATTATGGATAGAGGAAAGGGAGATACGATGAATCTCGACATCCATGAGATTGGAATTATCCTTAAAAAGCTTCATGAGTCGAAAGGAAAAAACCTTTGGGCGTGCGTTTGTTAAAAAGCTTTCCAAAACTCGGTTGGCGCGGGTATAACTCTGAGACAGAGCGCCAACTGGCGCGCCATCTTTGGAGGATTTCCCCCATTGGCTGATCCGGATTTAAACAGGAACGCAACAAATTACAGAGATAACCATATACACAAAGATGCAGCGGAAATAATACTTCATTTCATTAATGGAAAATACTGAAATATGCTTACAAACAGAAATGGCAATAAACTAGCTAGGGCGATGGTAGCTTATCTCTGAGAAGAGATGTGATGGCTACATGCCTCTGAACTGTGTTACAATGAGGCTCGAAGGCCTATTTATTGTTGAGAAACAATGGACAACCCTTAACATTCCAAAACCTAACCCTAGGAGATGAAACGCCAAACTGTGGGCCCCGTTTGGGTAAATTGGTACATCAACTTCCCGGGGTCGTAACTTTGGCATACGATCTCTGTTTGACGCGTACAATAGCTCGTTAGAAAGATCTATCCGAGCACTACCACTTTGGGAAGGGCAACATCGGTCCATGGACCCATGTTGCCCCCATTTCCCAAAAAACGTCGTTTAGGGCCTCAAAACGGCTCCGGAAGTTCAGGACCCGAAAAACTGCTAAAAATAGTAAGTTGTGCTACAATTAAGGAAACTGAAAATGCTGAGAAAGACAATGGTGGGGGTCCAGGTGGACTTGGCAGGTGGCCACCAATATCCACCTGGATCATTCCTCCCCCCTTAGGAAGCAATGGTCCCCATTGCGTTGAGCTCCTCCATGAGATGAGGAAACTTCTGCTGAACTTGTTCCCTGGTGAGCCACTTGCCCTGCTGAAGGAGTTGGCCCGCTTTGACAACTCGATACAGTTGGATCTTCTGTTGGCGAGTGTTCTTGATCTGTGTGTCCATGATCCGATCAGTTGCAGCTTGTTCCATGCAATCTGGATTTAATTCTGTGGGTTTGAGCTGTTCTGCAATGTCGGATGTGTCTAACAATGGTGGAAAGTATGGCCGAAGGCGGTCCACATTAAATACTGGGTGCAGGCCAAGGAATGGGGGAATGCTGAGCTCAAATGCATTGTCTCCCATAGCCTTAGTAATGGTGTAAGGACCATATCGGAGTGGTCTCAATTTCCGATAGGCTCCAGTAAGGCGTTCCTTTTGCAAATGCAACCAGACTTTGTCGCCCACCTGAAACTTGTGTGGCACCCGATGTTGATCATGTCGCTGCTTGTACTTGGCATTTGATTTCTCAAGAATGTCATGGACCTGCTGGCGAATATGTTGGATTCGCTCAATGAAGCTGGTGGCCTTATCTGTTTCGGACTGGACATGAGCTGAATTCATGTGAGTAGCTGCAAGTGGCATGGCCACATCAATGGGGCATAGTGGCTGGAATCCCAAACCCACCTGAAAAGGGCTATGGCCAGTGGAGCTGTGAAGAGCTCGGTTGTAGCTGTGCTGAACGTAGGGGAGGCTCTCGTCCCATGTGCGTGGATGCTTTGAGTTATACATGCGCAGAATGTGCACAATCATCCTATTGACAACCTCCGTCTGGCCATCAGTTTGAGGATGGAAGGCTGTGGACTTCGTGAGTTTGGTGTCCAGCATTGACCAGAGACTGGACCAAAAGGTGCTGAGGAACCGACTGTCCCGATCTGAGATGATAGACTGTGGGATCCCAAAGTGCACCCACACTCGTTCAAAGAAGAGTTTAGCAGTGGCTTCTGCTGTGATATTCTTCTTGCAGGCCATCATAATGGCCATCTTTGAGAACCTGTCGACGACCACAAAAACACAGTCATTTCCATGCTTAGTGGAAGGAAGGCCTGACATGTAATCCATGGAGATGGATTCCCAAGGTCGACTAGGGGTAGGCAACGGGGTATAGAGGCCTTGCTTCTTAATGGTCGGTTTGGCAATGGCACATGCAGTACATGATCGGATGTACTTCCCAACATCCTGTCGAAGATTCGGCCAATAGAAATAGTTTTGCAGTACTGCCACTGTTTTCTCGACCCCGAAATGCCCAGCAGCCCGACTGTAGTGTGCTTCCCAAATCATCTTGGCACGCTCGCTTGAAGGAACACAGAGGTGACCGAGGTGGCATAATAGGGCATCCTGGAGGTGAAAATCTGCAACTTGCCGACCCTCCAAGAGTGTCTGGTATGTGTGGCCGAATTCTGGGTCGCTTTTGTAGAGAAGTGGCCAATCAGAAGTCTCGTGCCCGCAAGAGTTGAGCACGGTGGTTAGCGCCATGATCGGTGGTCGACTGAGGCAATCTGCAACATTATTGGTGCTGCCCTTTTTATACTTGATATTCAAGTGAAACTGTTGCAGGTATGTAGACCACTTCTGATGGCGATCATTCTGCAATTTCCCTTGGGTCTGTATGAACTGCAGAGGTCGGTGGTCTGTGTGGATGACCGTTTCCTTCCCCAAAATGTAATGCTTCCATTGTCGACAGGCCTGTACAATGGAATACATCTCTTTATCATAAGTGGGGTACTTCCGGACTGTGTCTGAAAGTGTTTCACTGTGATATGCCACTGGATGTCCATGTTGAGTAAGGACTGCCCCAACAGCATAGTCAGAGGCATCTGTCTCGACCTCAAATGGTTGTTGTAAATCTGGTAACGCGAGCACTGGTGCCGTGCAGAGGCGATCCTTCAACTCCCTGAATGACTTCTGTTGAGATTCAGACCAAAAGAATTTTGCTTTCGCCCCGCCCTTGGTGACTTGACTCAAGGGCCAAGAAATATGAGAAAATCCCAACACAAACCTGCGGTAGAAGTTGGCAAGACCTAGAAAGCTGCGGAGCTCTGTTAGAGTGGTTGGAGAGGGCCAATCCCGAATGACTTGGACCTTGGCTGGATCGACATGCACCCCCTGTTCATCAATGATGTATCCCAGATACTGAACCTCGGTCATGCCAAAAGTGCATTTCTCCAAATTGGCACATAGCTTGTGTTGCCGCAGTGTTTGGAGAACCTGTCGGATGTGGTGGAGGTGCTCTTCCCAACTCTGGCTGAAGATCAGAATGTCATCCAAGTATACTACTACAAAGGAGTTGGTGAATGGCCGCAAGATGTCATCCATTAGCCTCATAAAGGTTGCAGGAGCATTCGTCAATCCGAAAGGCATGACCAACCATTCGAAGAGGCCCTCCTTGGATTTGAAGGCAGTCTTCCACACATCTGAGGGTTCAATTGGTACCTGGTGATATCCTGACTTCAGATCGATCTTGCTGAAATATTTCGCCCCCTTTAGTTGGTCTAGGAGGTCATCAATCCGCGGGATCGGGTACCTATTACGGACAGTGATCTTGTTCAGTGCCCGATAGTCAATACAGAGTCTCCACGTCCCATCCTTCTTCTGTACCAACACTATCGGGCTACCACAGGGCGAAGAACTCGGACGGATGTGACCTTTCTGCAGGAGCTCCTGAATCTGTCTCTTGATTTCATTGTTCTCCAAAACGGAGCGCCGATAAATTGGTCCATTGGGTAGCGGCGCACCTGGGGTCAGATCGATGGAGTGCTTGACTTGACAGTGCAGAGGAACCCCTGCCGGGGAGGTGAAAATGTCTTCGTACTCCTCCACAATCTTGTCCATCTGTAGCTGCCGCGCAGAGGAACCCCGTTTGGAGGCCGTGGCCACTGTCTTCTTCTTCCCTTGAGGGCGTATCATCAGGAAAACAAATTTCCTGGTTTTGGAAATGATCTTACTGCATTGTTTTGCAGTAATCAAAGAGATGGCGGCAGGTGGTGCTACCTCTGGTATCCTGAACAACTTATTTCCCAATGTAATAATAACAGCACGGGGCCTTGATTCATACACAGCATGTCGCTTCCACAAGTATGGTTGTCCTAGTAATACATCACAAACTTCAAGGGGAGCAATGTCACACAATACCTCATCCGTGAAGGGCTTGATGTTGTATGGAAGGCAACACTGCTGGCTCACGCGAAGATCTCGCCCTTGGTGAAGCCACCCAATGGTGTATGGTTGTGGATGTGCTGTGGTCGGTAAGCCCAACCGCTTCACGACCTCTGCCGAAATGAGGTTCTTTTGACTCCCGCTATCAACAATGAACTGTATCGGGGAGCCCTTTACCCACATCTGGGAGTGGAAGAGACGCTCCTCCTCCTCTGGATCTTCGGGTTCATTTTTCTGGATCTTTGCGGTAGCAACAGTGGCGCTGGGATCCGCATCAATGATATGCTTCCCTTTTTCATACCCCTTATCGGGTTCTGACTCAGAGTCGGAACATGCATCTGATTCTGAAACCTTTAGCTCAGCCACCAGTGACTGCTTGGCCCGACACTCACTTGTGTTGTGAGTGGAGCTCTTATGGAACTCGCACCATTTTCCAGTGTCCTTTCTCGGCTTCGCGGCGTTGCTCTTTGCTTGCAGCTTCGGTTGGTTGTCTTGGGCTGTCCCGCCTTGGCTTTGTCCTTTGTTCTGTGGTTTAGGGGCACCTTTCCCCTGCTTTGGATTCGCAGATCCAAAGTCTCGCTTCTTTTGTTTAAACTTCTGCTCGACCTTGACGGCATACCGGTATGCTGCGCCGAGCGAGGGGATGTTTAAGAACTGTATTTCTTCCTGGATGTACTTGTGCAGGCAGCCACGGTATTTGAGTATCAAATGTTGCTCCGAATCCTTGATACCCAACTTTGTGCGAAGGGTATGGAAAAGATTGGTGAACTCCGGCACGTCTTGGTCCCTTCCCTGCCGCAGCGTGGTCCACTTTATGTATTCATCCTCATAGCTTCCGACAGGGTAGTACTGCTCCTTGATGGCATCCCGGAACGAATCCCAGGTGGGTGCGGCTGAAAACAGTGAGCCAGTACTTTCATCCTTCTGCTCGCAGTAGGTTTCCCACCAGTCCTTGACGTGGGGGGCTGCTTTGAGAAGAGCAAAAACAATCTTTTCCCGACTCGAAAATTCATGAACAGAAAAATAACCCTCCAGCAGATTTAACCATTTATCTACGGCATCGGCGTCTATCTGACCCTCGAATATGGGGATTTCAAAATTAACTTGTACCTTAAAGGGTGTGGTGTTTCCAGAGGAGCTACTGGAAGCCGATGCGCCGCTTCTGGGTAGCCGCTGAAGGATCTGCGCAAAGCTGTCCATCATCGCGTTCCGTTGTCGCTCGAGCGCTTCTTCGAGCAAGATTTTGATGGGATCTCCTGCCCCCTCGTCTTTCTTCTCGTCCGCCATGGGAGGCCGTCGGGATTTGCGAGGCTGGTCTTGCAAAGGTTCAACCAGTTCAAGCCCTAACTCCTTATATCCCGACCTTGTTGGGGACATGCAAAGAAACACAGAGAAAAAGCAGACCGCTCTGATACCACTGATCCGGATTTAAACAGGAACGCAACAAATTACAGAGATAACCATATACACAAAGATGCAGCGGAAATAATACTTCATTTCATTAATGGAAAATACTGAAATATGCTTACAAACAGAAATGGCAATAAACTAGCTAGGGCGATGGTAGCTTATCTCTGAGAAGAGATGTGATGGCTACATGCCTCTGAACTGTGTTACAATGAGGCTCGAAGGCCTATTTATTGTTGAGAAACAATGGACAACCCTTAACATTCCAAAACCTAACCCTAGGAGATGAAACGCCAAACTGTGGGCCCCGTTTGGGTAAATTGGTACATCAACTTCCCGGGGTCGTAACTTTGGCATACGATCTCTGTTTGACGCGTACAATAGCTCGTTAGAAAGATCTATCCGAGCACTACCACTTTGGGAAGGGCAACATCGGTCCATGGACCCATGTTGCCCCCAGATTTCCCAAAAAACGTCGTTTAGGGCCTCAAAACGGCTCCGGAAGTTCAGGACCCGAAAAACTGCTAAAAATAGTAAGTTGTGCTACAATTAAGGAAACTGAAAATGCTGAGAAAGACAATGGTGGGGGTCCAGGTGGACTTGGCAGGTGGCCACCAATATCCACCTGGATCATTGGCACGGGTAATACACTGTGGATCCGCGCTAATGGAAAAAGGGGACTTTTTAAGGATATTCTGCAGGAGATGTCTTCAAGGCATATGAAGTCCATACTTAGGGGAACATAATGCAAGTGTTTTCAAGTTATGTCACTTCTCACAGGTCCTGGAATGAGTCCTCCAAAGTGCGGGAAAGGGGTAACAGGGACGGTGACAAATGGTGACAAATTACTGTGTAACAGATGCCCCCTAAAGCATGATGCCCGAGAGAGAGAGAGAGGGGTGAAATTCTTTACAAGAACACATGCAGCGGCCGCCAGAGAATCTGCATAGAGAGGTACAACTGATAGCTCAAGTACATGATATATGTGGTATGGGCGCAGCCATCCATAACATAGTACATAATAATCTAGATCCATGGTATGGGCGCAGCCATCCGGTGAGGATCGATGAATAGACTCAGGCATGGTCACAACCATCCAGTTAAATGAGTCATGTAACAATAATCCACAAAATCGCAGCCTGGATTCCAACAGACAAAATTCAGGGTCTTGCGCTCCATCTCGACCCGAACAAAAGTACAAGTTCAAGCATGTGAATACATGAGTTGAAGTCGAACATGCATGAACATTGTTTGATTACCAGTCAATAATGAAAACTGTTAACAGACGCAAGAGGTACCACCAATAATGACAATGGCCCTCAAGGTACTATAGGTACAATCTACGGCATGTGAATCAGTGAGCTGGTGTCAAACACCCGTAGAATCATTCGATCGGAGGCCAATGATGAAAACCTCACGTCGAACACGAAGAACCTGCCATTGAGGCATGTAGGTTCCAAGGCACCGGAAGGGAGTCTCTAGATTAGCTTCCTGGATAATGAGTTGAAGTCGACAGGAAGTGACCTTGATCAAAGGTGGGCCATAGTGTTTCCCACATCATCGACACGAGACAAAGGAAGAATGTTGTGGTGAATCAGAATTATTGTGAGCTATCAGAGGGAGGTTGTTATTCCGCAGAGGTCAACTTCTATTGAAAATATCGGCGACACGACAGTGGACTTGGCAGTATTTGACATCAATGGATCAAAGGTCATGGTGACGAGTTAATGAGCAAATGAGAGGTCAAGCAGGATCACCCAAATCCACGGAGGCAAGTGAAAAATGAGATGAGATGTCCCCACCCAGACACAAAAGCAGACAAGTGCCATGTTCAAGAGCGACATGCTGCCGACACGACAATAATTATGGTTCCATTTCCCCCCACCATTTCTGGCGAGTACCCCAGCTATTTTTATTAACAAGGTTGACAGGGATAGCATATGCTTGTGAAGTGTCATCTCGACGGACTCCAATGTCATCAAGTTTTAACTTGTTTGACAGAGGAAGAACTCGACGTCTTTTCATGTTTAGAGAGTTTGAAAAGACAGCAGAAAATAAAACTCCAAGGGTGTCCTTTTTCGTAAAGTTGTGTCTCTCGAGCCCGAAAAAGTATAAAAAAATGCTCGAAAGAACCGCCCGACCATTACGATCGAGGAGTACTTTTCATGAGTAGTGATTTCGACCTGAAAAAGTAAAAAAGCGATCGAAACTACGACGCTTCGTAACCGTTAACGAACCTGAAATGACAAGGGTCCGACGATCTTTTCATTTTTACACGGTCGGAAAAGAGTTTAAAGACGACCGCCTCTTATTTACGTTTAACGAGTCAAGAGGGATAACTCGACGATCTTTTCATGTTTAGTGAGTCAGAAAAGAGCTGAAAGATGACTCCACAGTGACTTTTTCGTGTATTTACCGAGTTCGAAAAAGTATAAAATACAACTTGTTTCACCATCGAAGTTGCGTAAAAGACTTGTCGCTGCACAAAAAGCAAGCGTAAAATCCATTTTCAACCAAAAATATATTAAAATATTCAAAAAGTAACTTTTTAAACCTAAGTATAAGTAAAAAAAGTTATAAATATGGTGAAAATGGTAAAAATAGAATTACTTTTACTTTTTACCTCTCCGAAGAGTAGCAGTGGTCTGTTTGGGGAGTGAACTTCAGACGGTGATTACGGCTAATTCGTGCAACCATTCAGGATTTCGTCAGTTCCAGGTAAGAGGCGCTTCCCTTAGCTCCATTTCCATACATTTTTTTCATGCTTTTGCTTCCTGATTGACCTCTGCAAAGGGGTATTAAAAAATTTAGGGCTTCGCCCATTAGCGCGGGTATCCGGCACGGACCCGCGCTAATGGGGTGATTTTTCTAAAAGGGTCGCGCCATTGGCGCGACTATTTTAGAAACAGTCGCGCCAACCGCGCAACTCAATTTTTCGCTTAAAATTTCCCAATGCATTTTGAATTTAACTGGATTGCAAGTTTACCAGTGATCTAATTGTGGTTTATGTGTTCTTGTGGGTGCAGGAAAGCAGGCAAAATGGTAGTAGAATGGAAGGAACGAGAACATGATGTCGTAGATGCTTTGGCCCTTGAGGATGAAGGGTGTATGAATGCCCTAAGGGACTGCGGGCTTAAGAAATTCTTTCTTACGCCTTACTTGCGCGCTCAGCCCGAGCTACTGCAATTCATAATTGATTTGTGGGATGTTAATGACCAAGTGTTCCGTTTACGGGACCAAGTGCTGGAGCTTGATGTGTCCGATGTCTACTTCATCACGGGGTTGTCACGGAGAGGGGAGAGGCCCATTTTGACCGAGAGTAGACCTTCTGGGGAGAAGATGACCGAAGTTCGAGACCGAGTGTGCCCAGGGGCGCAATTTGGAAGGAACAGTGCGCAGGTGGATATTCCCATCGTTCTGGACTTGATTCTCAGGGTGATACTGTTCACCATTACTCGAGCTGCAGGAGTGCAGGCGCCCCATGAGGCGAGCAAAAACCATCTTCTGTTAGCCACAGAATGCCTAAATCCTACTATCTTTGACTGGGCCACAACAGTGACCACCAACATCAAGAGGCAGCTTACAAAGTGCAAGCGAGGAGGGGTAAAGCAGTTTGGGTATGGCTCGATCGTGGTATCGTTCTTCTTGGAACGATTACCAATTTTTCAGGGACAGGGAGCTATAGTGGCTGATCCTTTGCCACGAGAGCCTAGGATGGCTCGCTGGGCAGCACTGATGCCCAGGGGAGGAGGGGGCCAGCAGATGTCCTGGAGGCCCGAGTTCTTTATATGGCTCCGCCGTCAGCTGATTGTGGTGGAGGATTGGCCATACGCAGGGACTGACTTCATGGGAGACCCAGATCTCCCACTGCCCGAGGGAGAGGAGTGGGACGAAGAGCTGGGTAAGATCTCTTTTGTTTTTGATGTTTTATATGTTTTTTTTTGTTAATACATGTTTGTCCTAACAACAATTGTATATACATGCAGATGTTGGCCTAGAGCGACCAGTTGGCATGTCTCCCATCGCTCGGAGGAACCAGCCCGCAGCCGACCCTCAGGAAGAGGGTGCCGAGGGGGATGAACTGATTCAGAATCTCGAGGGACTCGCCCGAGGGATTCCTGATTACGCTAGACTGGGAGATATGCCACTAGCATACCAGAGGCACACAGTGGGGGTGCCTAATCGTGTCCATCGTCTGTTGAGACGCTTGGTGCGCGCGGTGTTGTGCTATCATGAGCACCACCGGGACTAGACTCCTAGGTTTCTTTTTCATGCATATTTTTTGAGAGACATGTCGTCTCCGGATGTATTTGAGAGGAACATGTATTATTTTTTGAACTATATGATGCACGTGGTGCAAACATTGCGACACACATATATATATACATATGCCTATTTCTATGGTTTTATTATTGTGCTTTATATGCTTTCTTGTATGATGTTTTATCTATTACGCAAATGTCTATCTAATACATGGTTAGCCAATGCATCAGTTAATGTGTTCAATTGTCTTGGAATATGCTGATATGTGATGAAATCAAAGTTCCTTTCTAACAATCTCACACATAAATACAACCTTAGAATACGATGGTCTCTGACGGAATATTTCCCGTTGAGCTGGTGGACGACAAGTTGAGAGTCTAGGTTCACTACCAATGCATGAATGCCGAGATTAATTGCTTCAGCAAGTAGTTCAATTACAGCACAATATTCGGCGACATTGTTAGTGGTACGGCCCAAACACACACCTTGAAGATCTATCAACTCGTCATGAGGATCATAGATCACCCACGCCGCAGAGGACAAGTTACGAGTACTGCGGCAGGCACCATCAGCGAAACCAACATAAGGTGTATCAGACATCTGCACAAGAAGCGAAAGACACAATAAGTGGTAGTCACGCCTTCAAAACTAAAACACACACACACAACACACCTGCTAAAGTACATGTATGTACAAAACAAAGTGCACAAGCATCACGCATAGTACTTTTTCAAGTACAGCCCGTTTCGGGGCTTCTCGAGAGGATTCCCTTCATAGTCAATTAGCTCGTAGGCCCCTTTTTTCAAAACTTTCTTGACAATATAAGGACCTAGCCACATAGGCTCGAGTTTTCCTGCCCCCAGTTTATCGTTTTCCTGATCGTATAGCAGGACTAAATCTCCATCAACAAAAAAACGTGGATGGACAGTCTGATCGAAGTGAATCTTGACCCGCTTCTTTTGTGCTTCAATGGCCAGAGAGGCTAGGCGACGGGTCTCATCTAGCCGTTCCAGGTAAAGAAGGCGTTCTTCTAGCAGAGTAGTGTTGGGAAGTAGTTCGACGACCAATTTTAATGAAGGGATTTCGCACTCGATTGGAAGGGTAGCCTCCAGTCCATAAACTAGTTGAAATGGAGTGAAACCGGTGGCATCCTTCACGGAGGTTCAGTAGGCCCAGAAGGCAGGGAACAACATCAAATGCTAGTTAGACTTATGCATGCCAATGGTATGCTGAAGCATTGTAACTAAAATCTTGTTGATAGCTTCAACTTGGCCATTGGCCTGAGGGTAGTATGGAGTCGAACTATCGTGCCGTAAGCCCAGTTGGGTTGTTAGTTCCGTCATCATATGATTACGAAAATGCTTCCCGTGATCAGTGACGATGGCTTGAGGGACGCCGAATTGCGAGATAACATGGTTGAACAAGAATTGCGCCGCTGTGTGACCGTCTTCAGTTAATGTGGGCATCGCCTCGGCCCATTTAGTGAAGTAATCGACGTCAACGATAATATACCCATGCCCCCCGGTTGAGCAAGGGGTTACATGTCGTATAATCAATGCCCCATTTTGCAAAAGGGCCGACGGTGAAAACATGGTGCAATGGAGCGAGAGGCGCACGCATCTTCCGCTGGCATATCTGGCACTCATGACAAGAGCGGACGACAAGAATGCAATCCTTAAAGATAGAGGGCCAAAAGTAGGCAGCACGGAGAATTTTTTGGGCAGTGGCATATCTGGACATGTGACCACCACAGGCGCCAGAGTGGCAGTCATTCAAAACACGCTCAGCTTCCTCGAGAGTTAGACATCGGCGGAGAACAGAGTCGGCGCCGAGGCGGTATAGTGTATCCCCAATGATACGGTATGGTTGAGATTGATGACGGATCCTTCGCCGAGCGTCTTTGGACAGGGCGGGGTGAAAAGAGGCCGTTTGCAGATATACGATGATATCCCCGTACCAGGGATCGAGGGTGCTAATGAGAAACAAGGTCTCATCCGGAATATGATCCTCTGAGTGAGAGGGCGTTGAAGAAGATGGCAAAGAGCAAAGTAACTCAGCGAATACAAGGGATTTCTTGGACTTGGCAGTGGTAAATTCCAGGTCGAACTCTTGGAGGATGACAATCCACTTTGAGTACTTGCCCCCCAGCAACTGGCGTGACAAAATGTACGTCATGGGGTTGCAATCAGAAACCACGGTGGTAGTGCGCAGCAGAATGTAGTGACGGAAACGTTGGACGGCACAAACAACGGCCAAAGCCAACTTCTCGACATAAGCATATCGAGTTTCCGTGTCTAAAAGGTTGCGGCTGAGATAATATATAACATGCTCAGTGTTATTATCATCACTTTGAATGAGAACCATGCCGATAGTGGTGTCGGCGGCGGCCAAATACAGAGTATAGTCGCGATGATAGTTCGGAGGATGCAATAATGGAGCGGAAACAAGGAGACCCTTGAGATGCTCAAAAGATTCTTGAGCGATAGTATCCCAACGGAAAGGGACGTCTCGCTTTAGCAACCGTGTGAAACCTTTAGCCACCTCGGCATAGTTTGGAACGAATCGTCTAAGAAAGTTGGCTTTACCCTGCAAGCTTTGTAATTGCTGTAAAGAAGCAGGGGGAGGGAGATTCAAAATAGCCTCGACTTTAAGGGGATCCAAACGGATGCCCTCTCGGGAGACGATAAACCCGAGAAGTCGGCCCGATTCAACGCAGAAGACACATTTGTGAGGATTGAGTCTGATACGATAGTGTCGACAGCGAAGAAAGATATCGCAAAGGTGAGTAGGGTGGTCCTGAAGCTGAATGATCTGGTAGATCATCCAGGTATGGTTGTACAATGTGGCGAATGTCATGAAAAGCATAAGACATTGCACATTGGAAGGTAGCACCGGCATTTTTGAGACCGAAAGGGAGCTTCTTATAAGCAAAAGTGCCCCATGGACAGATAAAAGCGGTCTTGTGTTGATTAGCGGGGGCAATATTTATCTGGTTATACCCAGAAAAACCGTCCATAAAGGAGTACATTTCTCTTCCGGCACACTCGTCAATAATTTGATCAATGAATGGTGTGGGGAAATTATCTTTAGGACAGGCCCGATTAATATCACGATAATCGACACAAACACGGATGGTACCCTGTTTTTTATTCACAGGCACGATGTTAGATACCCAATCTGTGAGTGGGATAGGGTAAATAAAACCAACTTTAAGAAGCTTTTCCACTTCTACCTTAATAGCTGCAGCCTTGCGGGGGTGTACGGGGCGTAAACGTTGATGAACAGGCTTAACACCTGGATACGTGAGTATCTCATGCACCACTATGCTAGGATCAATGCCGGGAATTTCTTTGTAGGACCATGCAAAGACGTCACGAAATTCGCGAAAAAGATTGGTATAGAGTCGAATCTCCTTCGGAGTACAAGTGACTCCAATGTGAAGATGCTCAACAATCCCTGGTTTTGACAGAGAAGTCGATAGGCTGGGTTTGCGTGATGTTCCCCATATTTCCTTCAGAGGACACTTGATAAACTTGGATAGGTGTTTGAAGGGTTTGAAATGGGAGACAAGGAGCAAACCGTTCGAGACAAGTAAGCATATTCTGATGGGTAGGGAGAAACGAGGAACGATGGTGATAATCATGCCAAGGAGGTTCCTCGGGAGACATAGTCTCAATAATGGCTTCGTCAGAAGGGAATATTTCTTTTAAAGGGTCTGAAGAAGTCTCATCTCCAAGCCATGAGGATGGAGCGAATGAGTCGGGAACTTTGCTCGAAGGAGCAGGTTCAGAAGAGGGAGCCGATGCTGCAACGATTTCAACGTAGTTGAGCTCGGCAGGACTCAATGGCATCTCATCGCCCCAAGATTCTACTTGATCAGTGGGAGGGAGGATCCACGGATCAGAATGAACAGTAATCATATTGACAGAAGCGACATTAGGAGGTGGGAGCAGAAAAACACCCATGAGGGTGGGATCTTTAAAAAGCCCGGCTTCAAGACTTTCATATGATTTGGAGGTATGCTCCACAAAAGGGATGTTGCCTTCAGAAGAGGAAGCGAAGAATGAAAGCTGGTCTACGGTAACAATCTTCCCTTGATGAGGGAAACGGATGATACGAAACAAAGACGAAGCTACAACTTGCATCGCGTATGTCCAACTATGTTCGAGAAGGAGGTTGTAGGTAAGATTAGCATCAACAACTTCAACTTCCATCTCGACCATCTTCCCTTCCAAAGAGATGGGCAAACGTTGGAGTATACCATAGGGACGGGATGCTCTTCCATCAAAAGCTTCCAAGGTTGTGGGAGACTGGCTCAACGTCGGAGAACCAATAGCTTTCCAACAGGCAACAGACATGATGCAAGTTGAAGCACCTTCATCAATGACTGTACGATGAATCGTTTTGGAATTAATAATAACCTGTATGAGGAATGCGATTTGGTGAGGCAGTCTCGGCGTATGGCTTTCCAAATCAAAAGTAATCAGGTCCGAGTCGGCCGGGTCTATGCCACCGATGGCCGATAGCAAGGACTTCCTCTGAGAAGGGCAGCTCTGGAGAACTTATAAAGCGGACATAGCCGATGGAGTCTGAGCTAAGTCCTCAACAATATTGTAGTGATGTGCAGCACGAGCATTTTGGTTGTAAGAAGATTTCCGGAGTACTCCTTTTGGAGGGGGTCGAATAAGCGTCTCAGTGCTAGGTCTCTCGATGTGGAGCGGGCCTGAATTGGACGGAGGAGCACTAGAGGGGACCTCAGGTTCTTTCCCGGCTGATGATGGATATTATTTGTCTGAGTACTGATGTGGACAGGTATTGTTCCAGCCATAAATACTTGAGAACCGAAGGAAGATGGAGGTTGAGAGGGGTCAGCCACCATTTGAGTTTTTTGCGAGGGAAAGGTTTCTTTGAGCACCGCAGGAGTCCCCGGAGCGCCTTTCAACAAACGACTAACTTCGGACCGTCTGGGGCAGTCCTTGGTATAGTGATCGTCATCACAGATAAGACAAAGATACTTGGGTTTGCACTTGGCACCTTCCTCGGGTGGAGGTTTGGGTGAGTCCTGTTTAGGTTGATCTGGTTTATTCTTCCCTTTTCCTTTCTTCTTTCCTTTCGAAGCTTTGTCTGCCGTGGTGGACTGGACGACATTGACTTCGAAAGTAATATTCGAAGTGGGTGTAGCCTGAGAAGTGTGTTCATTCGAAGCATTTGATTTTTTCTTCCCAGGGTTCGCAGAATTCTTCTTCGAGGATGAGTTAACAGAACCAATGATACCGTCAACAGATGGTGTTGGCGGGGCTTTGGATGTTCCTGGTCTCGGGGCATCAGGCAAATAATCATACAATGTACCAGACTGGGAATAAACCAAGTCAAGGTACTGAGCGCGCGCGATAGCTTGCTCTTCAGTGACACATGCCCCCATTGCAATGTCCCGTGCTATTGGAGGAACGAACGAAGTCGTAAACCAGTCGGTAAGAAGTTGGTCGGGAATCCAAAACTTGATCATACGTCTACGCCGTCTCCATTCATGGATATGATCAGAGATATGCGTAGCCGTTGTCTGTCTTAAGGATGTCAGGAGGTGTGTACCCATTTCATATCGAATGGGCAACTGAAAATGAGTTAGAAATGCCATAGCCAACGAGTTAAAATCCTGAAAGGATCCGCGAGTGAGCTCAATATACCACTTAGCTGCAGAGCCAGTGAGAGTCCTTTGAAAAAGGCGAAGCCGAATCGAGTCATCAAGCCACGAATTCGATGAACACCACAGGTGATAGGTCATGACATGAGCTTGAGGATCTTCATTAGCTTTACCATCAAATTTGGGACAATCACCGGGAATCTTCGTTGGAACCGGAGGCCAATACGGATTATGGAGAATGGGATCATTGGTCAGTTTGGACACATCCAGTAATTCTAAGGTTGCTAAGAAGGGTAACTGAGGATTGAAGGACATCTGGGGCTGCGGGTAAGATGGAGCACCAGGGTTCCAACCAACTGGCGGTTGCCCCCATGGGCTTTGTCCGGACGGACTGGGCCCCATAGGGTTTTGTCCGTAGGGATTTTGGTTCTGCCCCCCAGCATTCCATTGATTACCAAACTGTCCTGCAGGAGCACCATATGGTTGTGGGTAATTCTGATAAGGATTTGCCTGCAGTTGTTGATAATTTTGATATGGGGCAAACGAAGGTTGCCCTCGGGGTTGCTGGTAACCATAAGGCGGCTGGACTCCAAACTGAGTTTGAGAAATAGGCTGAGTTTGATAGACTAGTTGAGATTGAATTCCAACTTGCATTTGAAGACCGGATGGGGCCTGGGGTCCAGCCTGGGGCATAAAACCGGGTTGAGCTTGTGAGACAACAACCATTTGAGTGCCCGGTTGAGCAGCACCGGAAGGATGTCCTGTAGGTTGGGCTATCTGGCCGGAAGGGTGACCTAGTTGATATTGAGGTTGGCCCACCTGCCCAGAAGGTTGTACTTGCTGGGGGTGGAGTTGTTGTTGCACAACTGAGGGTTGTCCTGACGGACCAGATGGCCGAGTGGGCTGGGCAGTTGGTTGGCCTGATTGGATTTGAGGCTGGCCGACTTGCCCAGGTGCTTGACTATACTGGACGGTGGGTTGACCATACGGTTGACCAGCTTGTCCAAATGTTGGACCATACTGGACATTAGGTTGGTTTGGGTGAACATACGATTGACCAATTTGTCTAGTAGGGTAACCTTGTTGGATACCAGGCTGGCCTTGTTGAACAGAAGATTGACCTGGGTTACCAAAAGATTGATCATAAGAGGTGAAAGATGGACCACCAGAGGCCAAAGGTTGTCCCTGGAAGGGTTGTCCTGTGTAAGACTATTGGTCTTGATTAGGTGGCCCTTGGGGTTGCCCAGACGATACTTGGCCACCATGATAATAGGTGGGGCCCCAATCAATTGACAATGGGACCGAAATCTCAACAGTTGATTGAGACAACAAAGGCCTACCAAGATGTCGTAAATACTGGTCGTATGGTCCCTCTGCTGGGACGTTTGACGTAGGATCAACGACTCCGAATATAGAGGCCGAAGGACCACTGAAAACGGGAGTCGAAGAAGCTACACATACCATTGGAATGGTTGGAATTGAGGTAACAGACGTACTGCGACTTTGTGGAGTAAAAGGCTCCGTGGTGGGAAAGGCGAGTTGTGACCAAATAGAACTCGTGGAGGGAGTCCTAGAAGACATAACATCCTTTAATGCTTTGTAGCCTGGAGGTAGTCTCCCAGTAGTAGGGGTGCTACTAACAGGTATAGGTTTCGTTGCGGTGGGAATTTCACCGCTCGTCGCAACGAATTCTTCAGTCGAAGTAGGGGATACTTCCTCCATATCGAAAGAAAATAGTGGGGCCAAAACACGAGGGGAAGTGTATTCCCAAAAAGGGATACCGTCTTCAGAAGGTTCCCAAACGGGGTTCCAATGAAATTCGTAAGTCTCATCGCCTGGAGCACGAGAATTAATCGGTTGTATACTCAGAATAACAGGAAGAGTATCACTCACAACTGGTATCTTGACAAAGGATGAAGACGAAATTGGTAATTCTGCCAGGATGAAAACTTCACAAAATCCTAGGGAAGCTAACGAGAAAAGGGTCCTACTCAAACTAACGCAAACAAGATCTAACCGGGTAAATGTGAATCGCGGCCAAATAAATTTTAAGACAAAGGAATTGAACTTGACCTTTTCATGTTTTAAGAGTCGAGAAAAGGACAAAAAGATGACTCTAGTCTCCTTCGAATGTTCAGTGAGCCCGAAGTGACAAATGCTCAGGTGAGCCTTTTCTTTTAGGGAGTCCGAAAAGGATCAAAAGTGACTACTCTAGAGAACTAGGCAAAGGGTTTACCAAACAATCTGTAAAACTGCATATACACCTTGGCAATCATATGAAAACCAAGGACTTCCCGTACGGCAGTCAATCTTCCCGAATGTTGTGTTCAGTGCATTACGACTTGTAAGGCGGTAGACACGGCTTCTTGTGGATAAAGGATGATAACCTAGTGGGGTCTCCACATATACTCGACGGTACGTGGGAGCACAAATCCGTGCTAGAAAACTATTGAGTCACAAAAGGAGGAATCACCCAACCATGATGTGAAACAATAGTGACTAGGTTTAACGACGCTGGAACACATCTCTAGCCTAGACCTCTAGATGTATGCGTTAAGTTCCAATGCATTTTTAGATTCATTCAGTTCATTTTACAGTTGATCTTTGATTAAGTTTCAGTTTCCAGGTCCTACCGTATGTAATCTCTCACAATTTCCTAAATGCAAGCTATATGCCAAAATATATCATTTCATTTGATGAATGCTAACTACGGGAGAGTTGAGATCATTCAATCAAACAAAATGATCATAAAACAATCAACAATGACTCTAATGCAGCTAATGACAATAAACGAAACTTTTTTTTTTTTTTTTTTAAAGTGACTAATCGCTAATAACAATGAAAAACTCTAATTTCCATTAACTAATGCAATGCAAAAGAGATTGTTTGTTTTTTTTTCGATGGAAAAATGCACTAAACAAATTTTGAGAGATAATAAGAAAGAGTAAAAAGACAAATTTCACTCAATGAAAACACAATCAAGTCCCTGAAACACCAAGACAATATTTCAAACCAAGAAAAATCACAAAAACCTCAATGAGCTATGTAATCTAAGCCCAAACGAAGCCAAGTGAAATCTAAACGAAAAAGAGGTAAATTGCTCAAAGAACACAATAAAATTTTTTGACAACCACTAGACAAGTGAAAAAAGTAGCCAAGAAGTCGACTGGACAATCAAAGAACCAAAAACTCCCATGGAAGGCTCGATGCACAAAGCCACTAGATGCCCTAGGGCTGGAATATGAAATCGATGGAAAGAGGCAAACACCCGAAGGATGAATGTCAAAAACCAGTCAAACAAAGGTCTGACACACTCCAGTAGTTGAAAAAATGTGACAAGACAGAAATCCAAGCTCAGAAGGCTTCCAAACAAGCAAACTGGAAAAGTTCACAGGCCTGGCACGACTGTCAGGCTGTAACTCGTGCTTTTAAGGGATTAGCGCGAGTTGCTTTTGTACATGCGCCCATTGGCGCGACTGTCAGGGAAACAATCTCACTAATCAAGTTTGCTAGCTTAAAAATAAAAACAAGCAGTCCACGGCTTGATCAACAGTATCCAGACAGACCAGGCAGCAAGAGACAACTTAAAAATTAAATCCAGAAAACTTATCTAAGCAGGCAAAACAAGAGAAAACCAAGGTGCAAGATAAACTCCAAGCTGTTTGGTTCGTAAACCAAACCGGAGATTGACTGAAGTGGCGTTGATCTACTTCGCTAATGCAGAGCAATAGCATTTCGAAGGCTACCTGGCCGTACTTCAAGCTCCGTCCAAAGTTTACGAATCAAACAACAAATAGCTTTCCCCAGTGGAGTCACCAAATTGTTGGAGAGGTAAATCCCCTCTGCGGACAGAGGCGATCCCCACTAGCCCAAAATGGGTCTAGCAACAATCAAACAATGCTATCACGCAAGTTCCTAATTGCAAATTAAAGGTGGATTATGAGAGCCTACTTGGATTCCAACGCTAGTGTTGTAGAAGAGTTGACACTCCCGTTCCTTTGCTCCGGCTGGTCACGATCCTCACGATCTCCGTGAATGGACACCTGCACATGCAAAGAACGACACGAATACAAGCATAAAATCCAATAGATGCAATTATATATCGGTCAGAAAAGATATAACTCCAACATCATCACAATGGAAAACAAGAATGGAACCATAATGATAGTCATCTATTATTGATAATCAACAAAGAAGAATACAACCATAGTTCTGACATCAAATCCTCCTTTGGTTGGGTGATCAGCTACATATGTCTTGTAAAGCTTGTTGGGATTGGGAACAAGCCTCTCTCTCTTTGATTATGAATACAAAGAAGACTCTTACAGAAATCTCTCAGACTTCCGACAGTATAATTCTCCCTATGCTTGAAACTAGCTTGTCAAATGCAACAGAACAAGCTTTTATAGATGGAGGAGGAGGAAGAGATACAATGAACCAAGACATCCATGGGATTGGCATTATCCTTGAAAAGCTATTATGGATAGAGGAAAGGGAGATATGATGAATCTCGACATCCATGAGATTGGCATTATCCTTAAAAAGCTTCATGAGTTGAAAGGAAAAAACCTTCGGGCGTGCGTTTGTTAAAAAGCTTTCCAAAACTCAGTTGGCGCGGGTATAACTCTGAGACAGAGCGCCAACTGGCGCGCCGTCTTTGGAGGATTTCCCCCATTGGCGCGGGTAATACACTGTGGATCCGCGCTAATGGAAAAAGGGGACTTTTTAAGGATATTCTACAGGAGATGTCTTCAAGGAATATGAAGTCCATACTTAGGGGAACATAATGCAAGTGTTTTCAAGTTATGTCACTTCTCACAGGTCCCGGAATGAGTCCTCCAAAGTGCGGGAAAGGGGTAACAGGGACGGTGACAAATGGTGACAAATTACTGTGTAACAAACAATGTCATGCATGCTACAGTAGTGAGATGCGAAAAAAAACTGAAACGTTGCTTCTACAAGCCAACATACATCAAAACGACAACAAGTGCTCACTGAATCAAGCAGACAACACTCACACGAAGTGAAACACGAAAAGCAACAGAAACACGGTGCGAGACATGAAAAGTGGGCTTACCTCAAAACAGCTAAGAAGAATGTGACGATGACTCCTAGATGCAATGTGGGATGTCAAAGCTACAAGGTTGATGTGAGGAATGAACTTTGCAGCGTCTGGTTGATGAGTTCTGATAAAATCGAGGTTGTTACGCACATGCTGCAAATCTAGGAAGAGCAACACTTTGTGGGAGGTTTCTGAAATGATCCTTGCATGTAACCTCCAGCTGCTAAAGATAGATCCATGAATCAAAAGATGCCTTTGTATGCTACCTTGGGAGAAGCAGTCCATGCATGCAAATCAGTTCGCTCAGTCTCGGAGGGCACCGTCAACCTGAAGGCACATGCATCGACCAGCGAGCTTTGGGTGAAAATATGCGTAGTTTTGGGGCTGAGCAGAGATGGCTATCCCAGAGGGACTGCACAATTTCTGAGAGGAACAGGTGACTGTTTCCCAAGATTGTGCAATTTATGGGCTGAGTAGTTCTCCGGGGTCAAACCTCGCAATTTTCTCAAGGAAGCATGTTTGACTACATCTCGCAATTTCTGAGCTAAGCAAGCTGCCTGGATGGATTTGTGCAATTTATGCTAGCTGTTGGGCTGGCTATCCCAGAGGGATTACGCAATTTCTGGGCTTAGCATCTGACTACTACCCTGAACTGCGCAATTTCTGGGCTGAGCAGTGGTGCTTGGCTGGATTGCACAATTTTTCTAGTGAAGGTTGACAGGAAGGATTGCGCAATTCTGGAGCCCAGCAGGCTTCCAGTTAGGATTGCGCAATTTCTGGAGGGAAGGCTGGTTCCCCTCCAGAATTACACAATTTCTTGAGGGAGCTAGTCAACTTGCAATTGGACCAAGCCCAGAGAAACAACCTGTAAGAAGAATGCAACAAGCTATTATGCACAAGCTGACAATCTGATAGAAAACCAGTGAAGCTTGTGTACTTGACAGTATAAGACATGCTGCTGAAGATGGTTGGTAGGGGGGCTCCAAAACAAAGCTAAGGAAAAATGTTGGAGGGTGGTTTTAGCCGCTACAATAGAACCTGAAAGGTATGATTTTCAAAATAGTCCTATCTAAGGCATATGACAAGACCAACTGGTTGTACTTGCAAATGTTACTAACTCACCTAGGATTCCCTCATGATTTTATTAATTGGATAATGTGTTGTATCTCCTCTGTATCATATAGTATACTCATCAATGGATCAACATCAAATTTCTTTCATGTTGAACGTGCGCTCGGGCAGGGATGCCCTTTACCATGTTACTTTTCCTATTGGTTATTGAAGGACTAAGTATATTGATCATTGAAGAAAATAATTTAGGGACAATTAAAGGTGTTAAAATAGTAGAAAATATCATTTTGTCTCATTTATTGTTTGTCGATCATGTCTTCATCTTTCTTAATGGGACTGTCAGTGATTTAACCGTGTTCAATGTCACTCTTAATTTATTCTGTAAGGCTACAATGACAATAAGAAATCAAGAGAAGTCTACTTTGACTGCTATGGGGTGTACACATTATGAAATAGATTATGCAATACAAATATTTCCATATAGACTCCTAGATTTTAAAGATGACCTCAAATATTTGGGATTTCAGCTCAAACCAAATAACTATAAAATTACTCACTGGATGTGGTTGGTAGCTAAGGTTGAAAGAAGAGTAAAAATCTGGCATCATCATTGGTTATCCAAGGTGGGTTGTCTAGTTCTAATCAAATTGGTGTTGGAGGAAACCACTATATATTGGATGCCTTTGGCATGGATCACAAAAGGAATATTATCTAGAATTCAACAATTATGTTGTAGTTTTCTTTGGCAACTGAACAAGGAAGGTAGAAAATTTTCATGGGTAAGATGGGATCACATTGCTTTGCCCAAGAAATGGGGAGGATGGGGGATGAAGAATCTTTTATGTTTTTCTAAAGCCCTTGCAGCAAAATTAGGATGCCAGGTCCTCACTAAAAACAATTTATGGATAGAGGTGGTTGTTAGAAAATACATTAGACTACAACATAGTGATGAATGGATCAGAGGGCTAAACTAGAACATAAATAACATATCAACCATTTGGCGATTTGTTTTGAACTCTATTGAATACATCCAAGTAGGTCTGGCATGGAGAGTAGGATCAGGTGGGAAGGTTCGCATTGGAATGGACGCATGGTCTGGGAGTGTAAATGCTCACATGCTCCCCCCTGAACTCGTCCATTTTCTGGAGACATCCGATATAAGGACTCTAAATCAAATCATGGCTCCAGAAAATTCCTCTATCTTTGGGCAAGCATAGAAATCTGCATTGACACATAGGATCCATACAATATGGTATTAGGACTAGACAAGCTATATTAATTCACTATCAAAAGCTTACATAAGGATTCAGGATAGGGAAGATGAATTAGTTTGGGCTATTTCTCAACATGGAAAATATTCTCCAAAAGAAGGATATCCATTTATCTATGTTGATCAAGAGCCCCATAATTATGTCTGGTGGTTGTTTTCGTTTTGGAAATTAAAAGGTTCTCCCAAATCTAAGCTCTTTATGTGGTGCTTATTACACAACAAAGCTCCTACAAGAGACAACTTACAATGTCACTCCTTTCATGGACCCTACTGGTGCATACTATGCAGGAACTATGAAGAATCTATTGATAATTTATTTTTTCACTGCCCTACAGTAATTGAAATTTGGAATCAGTTATATCAATCAATGGCTATCAACATCAGGTGGATGGGAGATACTGTTCGAAATGCATGGGAATCCTGGTGGAACCAAGCCCACCCTTCAAAACTTCGCAACTTACCTCTGTTGGTTTGTTGGAGTATTTGGATAGGATGGAACAAACTCATTTTCCAAGAGAAGGTCCCCAATTGGCAGTTATCTTGTTCTCACATTACTGCTCTGTACAATTTGATTCTGGATGAAGAACCTAGACAACAACATAGGAATATAGTTGTAGAAACCATCGACGAAACTTTTCCCTAAGCATATTTCGATGGATTGGCCCAGGAAATAGGATGTGGCAATGGAGCAATTTTATATCTTAATGACGAACAATACTATAAGATGAGGATGGGATTAGGGAGAGGCACAAATAATTTTTCAGAACTTAACAACCTTAGACATCTTCTTACTTTTTCCCTTGAGAAAGATGTCGACAACTTCAGATCTTTGGCGATTCCAAGCTTGTCATTAACTGGTTCAATCAACAATCTGAATGTCACGTGCACACACTCAGGAATTTTCTAGATGAAATTATTTATTTAAAATCACATTTTGACTATATATCATGTCGTCATATCTACAGGGAGAGGAACCAGCTTTCCAACAACCTTTCCAAGGAAGCAACACAACAACCTCTTGGTTATTGGTTGATACAGGAGCAGAATGGACATGAATTCTATCAGTATTTCCACAGGCCTTTCATAGATCATCATGCACAGGGGGCAACAGTGCCCTGATTTTTTGCAGATCATAGATGGAGCTCCTCATTGTCTTTATTTATTTATTTTGTGTTGGTAGATCGATCCATGTATCTGTTTATTTATATCATGTTGTCATCTTATCAGTTACAACCATGTAATCATTAATCATAGCCAATACTCAGTATGTGGTAATGCCACCAGTTTTGACATATACTCCTTTTGCAACATCTACAACATGTAATTTTCAATATTTTACATAATGGGAAAAAAATAATTCCAATATTTTTTTTATTACAAATTTTATATTTATTATTTTTTTTCAAATATTTTTTTTTACTATATGTTAAAAATTTATACAATTTGAGTGGGATTTTTGTTGGGTAGAGAGACCCATTCTACATCCCAGTACAGTACGAGACAGATATTTGATTCCTTTGTATTCAATGTAGAGTTGACCCATGTCCCTTTTAAAATAAAAGTAACATATTCTCTAAATTAAAAAAATAATGTCTACTTTGATTAAAAAAACAAAAATGAATACATATATTTGGTAGTTTTAATTATATCATTATAAAATATCAATAATTTTATTGTCACTGTAAGAGCTTGATTTGTTATAGTAATCCTATATTCTGATATCTTTAGTGTGTATGTGGAAAGAGGATAGTGTCTTAAAACCTACTACGAAAGGAGATGTAGTAAAAATATTTTACTATCACTCCTAGGCATAAACAAAATATTTTCATATCCATATGAAGTAACATAATTTTATATAAATAAAGTAATTTAAAAAAAAATCTTATATTTTCAATTTTAAGTGTTAAAAACATGTGATTCTTAAACTTTTAAAAAATATTTTAATACATAAAATAAATAAATTATTTGAATATCTATAATTTATGGCAATGTCAACTTTTTATATATATATATATATATATATATATATATATTTCTTATGAATATACAAATGTATTTTAATATTTACCATAATAGAATATTTTAGTGACAAAAAATATATTTGAAATTAAAAAATTCAATTATTTCTTAATAAAAGTAATAAAAAAGAGATATGTAATTCATTAGATTATTACATAAATCAACAATATAACATTTAAGTTAGTATTATTATGCCTACCGTCGTGGTTTTAGTTTCACGGCCTATTACTTTTGTCAAAATTGTTATATAATTTTCAATTTCTTACCTATTATTACAATTTTGTTATGTGATAAAGTAAAACCAAAGAAGTTTTAGGACAATGTACACGTCTTCCATATTAATTCAACACACAAAATATAGAGCTTGACTCCCAATTGATTTTTATAACATATTTTTATATTGATTTTTAAAACATATTTTCTATACTCTTGTTTGAGTTGTAATTTTCAAGTTCATAATAACAAACAAATTTGCTGGACTCGAAATAAGATAGTTTTCCATTAAATTATATACGTGTATTTTGGAATTAGTTTACTGAAAAAATTTGTAGTTACTATTTAGGAAATATTTCTAAAACTTAATTATATTTATTTTTAAATATAAATTAGATTTTTAACAAAATTCTCTAATTATTATTTTATTAACAAAATTATCTAAATTATTTCACAAATTAATTTATTAACAAATTTTTTATACATTTGAAATTTATTTATTCATACAAACATTTTTATTGGAGATTTAGCAATTCTATTTATATATTATAGAGTTATCTATGTTGCATCTCTCTTATCATGTCAATGAAGTAACAGTGGCAATGAGATATTTATCATTGTTAAGTCTTCACAACATCTCTAAATTAGAGAGAACTTTTGTTATAGAAAATTCTCATTATACAAGATGATAAGGTTGTCACTTATAATAATAAATATAAAAGCATATAGAACCAACCAATTAGAAAACTAGAGATACATGGTATGGGCAAACCTTAATTTCTATTGAATGGATGTGCAATCTCTCTCTCTTCTTCTTGTTTTTTTGTTTTGTTTTTTTAGAGATTGCAATATCTCTTTTAAAAAAACACACTCGTTTTTTAATCAATTTTTTATATATGCAAATCCAACTTTCCAACAGGCACTTATGATCGATCAATCAAATATTTATTGTTATCATTTTTGGATAGGATTATTATCTAATTTGACCAAATTCTAAACTTTAACACTAACTTGAATTTAATATTTTTACATTAATTTAGTCACATATAAACTAAGCAGCAAGCACTAGCTACTATGTAGCCCTTGTTATTATATGCAAGGTGGATAAAAAATCAAATATTTCAATATGTAAGGTTAAGTGATATTGACGTGCATTTAAAAATATATTAATTCAAAAATATTTTGATGTGTTATAAATAAAATATTAAATGCCTATGTTCAATAAAATATTTTTTAGGTATATTTTTCCATCAATTTCATCAAATTTTTAAGTTTTACACTTTAAAAAAGATGAATACCTCAAGAGATTTGATCTCTCTCAACATTTGCTAAATTCCTAATTAAAATACAACTTCAATTTAATTAAAAAAAATTATCCTCTAAATTTTAAAAATACTATAATATTTATTTTCACATTTATCATTATTTATTATTTATTATTTATTTAAGCAAAGTTTTTCGGTAGAAATCACATAAGAGAAATTTTTGGCCGACCTTTTTTGAACCAACAAGTGTGGTTCATCATCAGGACTACATGAAGAGGCAGACCATAGCAAAAGCTTAAATAAAGAGCAATGTAGAGTCCATAATTTCAAGTAACGACTATATTTGAACAATAATATTTAAATTATGATATTAATTTATTAATAAATTAAAAACAAATATCATTAAGTAGTCGCTATATTAAATGATTTTTGAAAAATAATATTTAAATTATGAGATTAGTTTATTAATTTATTAAAAACAAATATTAATAAGTAACGAGTAGTTTTGTAAAATAATATTTAAATTAATTTATTAAAATCAAATATTAATAGTTTTTGAAAAATAATATTTAAATTAATTTATTAAAATCAAATATTATTAAAAAAAATTAACAAGAATAAAAAAATCAAAGTCAAACTATAAACAAGGAGGGAAGTCAAAAACTATAAAAATGAGTCAAAATCCTAATCAAGACAAGATCATTTAATAAATAAAATAATTAATGGAAATAAAATAAACTAAATTAACAATAATTAATGGAAAAATAAATAAAATAAAACAAAAATATACACAAGTCAAAAGATATATAGATATCTATTCAAAGAAAAGTAATTAATAAATAAAACAGGGTCAACAATAAAATATGGGGCTGAGGCCATTAACCAAATAACAAAAATACTAAAAGGAGTTAAGAACAAATAGGATGATAAAATAATTAAGAAAACATGAAGGATCAAGAAAATAAACTCTAATGAAGAATAAATCAACAACAAATACTTTAAAAAGGATGCCGATACCTACATAGATAAACAAACAAACAAAATAAATCTTAAAAAGAAACCTAAAAAACTAGGAGGACAGGATAGGGACCCAACTTCTACTAATATTCAAACCATCATCTCTATTCAAACTATTGGGTCTTTTTTCAATTTCTAGGGCTTCCCTCAATTTACGATGATGGAAATGACTAACTCTAGTAATGACTTGGGCCTCCTCAATGCAAATGTGATGCTTAGATTTATCTGCATGCTCTGCCAAAGCAAAGGAGCGAGTCCTGCCATGCTTAATGTCAGTGGCATGCTCACAAATCCTTTGATTAATTGAGCTACCAGTCTCACTAATGCAGTGAGTCCCACAAGAGCATGTGATAACGTAAACACCCTTCATATTCTTGGGTTCCACTGGGTCTTTTACAAATCTAAGGGATATTCGGATGGTATTTAAAGGCCTAAAGGTTGAAGCCACCTTATGCTTCCTTAGTATCCTCTCAATCTTGCCAGTGGTCCCTTGGATAAAAGGAAGATGAACACCAGAAAATCGATCCTTGGTATCTTTCTTAGCACTAGGACCATTTTCAGCTCTGAGGAAATCCTTAGTACACTGGTGTCTACTATACCCATTATTAAAATAAACACTTATGAGATGTGCTTTCTCTCCATTGAGACAATTGTCATTAGAAACTCTTAAAGCTCTAATTGCTAAGGTGTTGAGAACACCAAGCCTTTGAGCTGGGAAATGATGAGAATTAGGATGAAGATATTGCTCCCTATGAGTTTTCTTACGAAATACCTGATGAGAAAAAGAGCCATAATCATTCCTTGAGAGGAGGACGTCAAGGAAGGGCAGACTACCATTACTTTCAAATTCCATGGTGAACTTTATGGAACTAGATTGATTATTAAGATGGAGGAAAAATAGTTCCAGCTCTTCATTACCATGGGAGTAGATGACACAAGTGTCTTCCACAAACCTCTTCCACATCTTAGGCAGAAGACAAGAAGAAGATAAGGCCTTTGATTCAAAATCCTCTATGAATAGATTAGCTACCACAAGGGAGGGGGGGAACCCATGGCGACACCGCAAGTTTCTCATAGAATTCCCCATCGAATGAAAAGAAAGTAGAAGTAAGACAAATACCAACTAAATTATCCGTATCAGGATCTGTAATGCGATTGATGACTTCGATGGCCTCGTTGATAGGGATATTAGTGTAGAGGGAGACCACATCAAAGATCACAAGATTGTCATCCAGATCAAGCTTAAAACTCTTTAACTCATTGAAAAATGATGCAGAGTCCTTAACGAAGGATTATGTATGGCCAACAAGGAGCTTAAGCTTCTGGGCTAAATATTTAGCAAGAAGATAAGTTGGCCCTCCTATCGTGTTGACAATGGGTCTCAGAGGAGCTCCTTCCTTATGAATCTTTGGCAGACCATAAATTCTAGGGATAAGAGGGAAACTTTCTATAATCTAATGTTTGAAGGAGCTAACCGAGCTACTAGCCTTTATAGCAAGAGCCACAGTACTGGAAATATTCTTCATGGGATCCTTGTTGAGTTTCTTGTAGCTCTCGCTATTATGGAGGTGGTCCAACATCTTCTGATGGTAATCATATTTATCAAGAATAACCACAACACCACCTTTGTCATCTTTGAAAACAACAATATTCTTATTATTGTTTAATGATTTGAGCACATCAAACTCAGGTTTGTCAATGTTGTTCTTGGGTGGCTTTACCTTTCTAAGGACAACTGCGCAGTCTTAACAAATGATATCTTTAGTGACATCTGGTAAGTCTCTAATACAATATTCAATGTCACAGATGATATCGTCGACCGAGATCTTTCTAGGAGAAAGAGAAAAATTTAAACCTTTCTCCAAAAGACTAAATACAAGGGGATCAAAAGAAAATCTAGAAAGGTTGAAAACCCTATTATTAAAAGAGGAAAGAAAATTGGAACAAACAATATTATTCAAACCTAGAGCCTTATTACCAATCCTAATATTATTACAATTATCGGAATTGGAAACAAAGTCACTAACTTAATTATTATTATTATTATTATGCCCAGTGATATTGTTATTATTATTATCCACACATAAAGTATTATTGTTATCCCTAATATTATTATTATTATTATCCGACCGTCATTATTATTATTATTATTATTATTATTATTATTATTATTATTATTATTATTATTATTATTATTATTATTATTATTTCAATTGAATATTATAAAATTATTTTTAATAGAACTACTTCCACTATTTTCAAAAACCAAAGAAGAATTAACGGACAAAGAACCTGAGTGAATCTGACACGGTGAATTCGCAGAGTTATTATAGCTGAAACACGAGACCGTTCCAGCTTCACCCTCGGAAGGGTGAGAAACACTGTCAAACCAAGATTGGAGAGCGGAGATTTGATTAGAAGTAATTATGCTTCTGGAAATACTATGAAAGCAACTAGACTCATTAGGCTGCGAGATCAATTTCTCTGAGAGTTTACACAACTTCTTGGACTGCTTTACTTTCTAGATTTCTTCTGGACGAGTAGGTTTCAATGTTGAGTAGGCCTCGATCGCGAACCAAATGGGAGCATAGATCTCATTTGAAAGTTCCAAATGCAGAGACAACAAATCACGAGAAATGAAATCCAAAAGCTTTGTCACCTTGCCAAGCTCCAAATGAACCAATGGCATGCTAACATTAAGAAAAATTATAAGCCAAAGTTTTTAAAATTTTGTAAGAGGCTATAGCCAAATCTTTTGAATAGGAAAAAGTAATTTAAGCATTTTTAAATGTTGTGAAAACATATATACACACAAAAGATGACTTCATATGTTTTAATTAATATTCAAATGAAAACATATATAAATATAAAATGTGAAATGTAAACTAATATCAAATAATTTCATGTGAAAAGTATCTATTTCAGTAAAAATTAAAAGAAAATTTAAAAATTAATAGATTGGATAAATGTAAAATACAAAACTATGGGCTCTAACAAAACCATGAAAAAACCTAATAGATTAAATAAATATAAAGTACAAGACCATTGGATATAACCAAACCATGGGCATAACACTTTTCTCAAAAGATATTTTAACACAATCAAATCCAACAACTAAAAATCAATGATTTAGTAAGTTTTAGACTCAACTAATATTTATATAAAATATATAATTGAATAGAAATTAAATCATTTATAATTTAGTAATAATTTTAAAATCAATTAAGGTTAATTTTAATAATAAACAATTCCTTAATAAAAAAACTACCTCAAATTAAATTTAAGATAATAATTAATTTCAAATCGAGATAATAATGATTTTTTATTAATTTATAAGTTTAAATTTCAATAATTAAAAATTATATATATATATATATATATATATATATATATAATGATGCAGGAGCATCCAACTGAGGGTATCATGGCTGGGGTATTTGGTCTCAAGCTAAGACAGACAGGTTCACAGTAACCTTTTAGTTTTCATTTCCATTTATTAGTTAAACAACATTTAGGGACTTTCATTTTTATTTTATTAGTCAAATAGCATTTAGGAACATTATGATTAGTTGGAGGCTGTTCCAGCCAACTTGTTCTTTTATTTTATTTAATTAGTTGTCTTTCATAAAATTACAACAGGATAAAAAAAAGAACAATTATCATAACCATGCAACTATATATGTAACTGCCAACAGTTGTGAGAAACTGTTTCAAAATAGCTTAAAAGAAAATACACCAAAATTGTAACAGGTTCGATTTCATGAGATAGAATAGAAGACAAAAAGAAATTTTCTGTTACAAACATCTGAATCCATTTGCAACTAACTATTATCTCTTTCCATTAATTATTGTGCGTACTGACAAATCATAAGAGTGCATTTCTTGTTCTAGCATTTCTTTCCTAACAGTCATCCAGGCAAACAGAGTGTCTCGAGGACAGTTCAAGTAGCAATCGAAGACATCATAATAATAGAGAGCAGAATTCATAGTTCCAGCCAGCAACGAGTTTCAGACATACGAAGCATAGAAAATCAATATGGAGAAACCCTCGAAAGATTAACAGTCTCAGCATTAAAATAATCGCATTACATACACAGGTAACCCACAAGCATATAAAGTTTTTTTTTTTTTTCTTTTCCAAGTAATAGTCTTTACATGAAAATAAGTTACAGAATATTAGACCAGCAACTGTTAAGACGGGGCAAGCCCATACATAAGACAACCGACAACAAACCCAGGGTGTGAAAACCCAGAACGACTCCATAACTGTTGCAAACATAAATTATACAGAAGGGTTGAAGCCCGAAGGCAACCCAATAGCAAACGAGGAACAGAGGAGCCGAGGCTCTCAAAAACCTAACCAAACTTCCAGAAAACAAGAATGTTGGAGTTGTGAAACAAAAAACGATAACACAGGTCGATATCGAGGAGCGACCCTACCGGTTTCACCAGGAAGCAATAGGCGCGGAAACAAGTGTCCAGAGCCACAACCCACTTGCAGACAAAACCAACACAAAGGCATTAGTGGTTTGACTATCCAACTGAACAGAAGAAGCATGAAGTAGAGAGGGTGAGGGTTTGAAGGCTTACCAGAGGAGTGGATGGTGCCGGAGAGAAGAACCCATAACCAAGTTGCAACCATAAGAGGGAATCCCTGCTCACAAGGAGTAGCTTCCCTTAGTAAGGAAGAAAAATTGCGAGGAGGAGCTAAAGCATGGACTAGAGGGCTTACCTTTCCCAGTGACGAGCAGAGCCGAGGACTCGGTCCCTTGTGACCACAACTTGTAAACCATAAAAATATAACAACCAGTTAACTAGAGAAACGACCATGCGAGCAACCAAACATTCAAACAACAAATGCACACAGAGAAAGCCGAGACAACAGTAACAGGAACAACGCCTATGAGAGGGTAAGCTACAACAACTGAAGAACGAAAGAAACTCTCCATAGTAGTCAACGGAGCAACCAGCACAGCGCCCAGGTGAGGCCAAACAGTGAGCAGACAAGGTGTTGTTGAAAGAGTTACCAAACCTCCAGGCAGAAGGGCCCGTGGCTGAGCGCAAACCGGGCACCATTGCTATACACCTCACAAGCACAAAGTAATAGTAGACAAACCCTCACAGCAAACAACAGAGAACCACAGTGTCGAAATGTCATAGTGAATGAGGGTTTGGGGTGTAAGAAAAGCGCGAGAGAGCGAAGTTTGAGGTAGGGACAAGTGTCCCCTCACACCAACCACAGTACACACCTTTTAATTGTGCAATCAACCCATATGACTATTTACATTAATTCTTTTTATTAATCATAAATTAATTATTGATTGACTGTAAGGGTTGAGAGGTTTGGTCCTATCATATTGTGGTATCAGTGCAGGAATGAGTTTTTTTCATAAGAAATGGAAGTTGGAAGACGAGGTTGTGGGAGAGGTATTCGGAGAGTAGCAGAGGAAGGATTAAGGGAAGAGATTAGGATCCTAAATGCCCGCTTGGCAATGGTAGAAGTAGGAAGGAGAAGGGATTCGGAAGTAGGAGATGACAGTGAAGAAGAAGATGTAGTTATGACAGATGGATCAGATGAGGAAGGACCTGAAATCAGATTATTGAGGTCAGTCTTATTGGCTAGCAGTAAGCCAAAGCCTGCAATTCCGAATTATGATGGCAGTTTGTCCACAGAAGTGCTATTGGATTGGATTAGCGAGCTAAACAAATATTTTGAATGTGAGGAGGTCAGCTAAGATAGGAGAGTTAAATTTGCTGCTACCAAGCTAAAAGGACACGCGGCCTTATGGTGGGACAGTGTCCAAGCAGAGAGAAGAAGGATGAATAAATTACCAATTAGAAAGTGGCCTAGAATGGTCGCCAAGATGAAGGGCAGGTTTTTGCCCAAAGATTACCATATTGCTCTGGATCGATAGGTACAGAATTTGAAGCAGAGAGGAATGAGGGTGAATATATTGAAGAATCCTACTGGGTGAATTTGAGAGTTGGTTATACAGAAGACACTCCAGAAAAGACGACAAGGTTTGTGAATGGCCTAAGGCTGGAGATATTGGACGAGATAAGTTTTCTTTCTCTGAAGAACATAGAGGAAGCATACCAGAGTGCCCTAAAGGCAGAAGAGAAGATCACAAGAAAGCAGAATGCCAGGAGAGGACGAGGAACTGGTAGAGGGAAAGGACAATCCTTTGACAGAGGAAGAGCTACCAACAACAGTGAAGAGGTCAGCAATTTAGAGACCTCAGGGACAACAAAAAAATGGCAGAGGTAGAGGAGCTGCCTACCAGTGCTACAAGTGCCACAAGTGGGGGCATAGATCCTTTGAGTGTCCTGAAGGAGAATAGGCTGGCCAAAGAGGAGTGTATGTTGCACAGCCAGAGGAAGCAGAGGCACCACCCCAGGAGGTAGAGAATGTGCCGGAGACAGGGGAGGCCTTAATTTTGAATAAGGTGTTGCTGAAACCAGCAAAGGAGACAGCTGACCAAACCCAAAGAAAGGCATTATTCCAGACAGTCTGTAAGTCACACGGAAAATGCTGCAAGCTGATTATCGACAGTGGGAGCACGGATAATCTAGTTGCCATAGAGATGGTGGAGAAGTTGGGTTTGAAACGGTTGAAGCACCCCACTCCCTATAAGGTGTCGTGGTTGCAGAAAGGCCATCAACTGTTGGTTGATGAATAGTGTGAAGTTGAGTTCCATATTGGAAAATATAGGGACAAGGTTATTTGTGATATTATGCCTATGGATGTGTGTCACATACTGCTAGGAAGACCATGGTAGTATGACAGAAAGGTGGTTCATGATGGAAAGACAAACTGTTACAAGTTTGTCAAGGATGGGATTAAACACACGCTTGTACCCATCAAGGAGGAAGAAACAACAGAAACTAGTGGAGCCAAAGCATTGTTGGTGGGAGGAAAGGAATTTTTGAAACAGATCGAAGACAACGAGATAAAATATGTTGTTGTAAGGAGGCCAAGAGCAGTGTTGTTACACACTGAAATTGCAGATTTTCCTGAAGAAATTCAGGACATGTTGCAGGAGTTTAGCGACATTGTGGTGGATGATTTTCCGGATAAATTGCCTCCTAAGAGAAGTATCAGTCATCACATAGACTTTATACCCAGAGCTAGTTTACCAAACAAGGCAGCGTACCGAATGAGTCCTAAGGACAACGAGGAGATTAGGAAACAGGTACAGGAATTGTTGGATAAGCGATTGATAAGGGAGAGTTTAAGTCCCTGTGCATTTCCAACAGTTTTAGCTCCCAAGAAAGGAGGAGAGTGGTGGATGTGCACAGATTCGAGGGACATCAATAAGATTACCATCAGGTACATGTTTCCGTTGCCACGGATGGATGACATGATGGACTGTTTGAGCGAGGCAGTATATTTCTCGAAAATCGATCTGAAGAGTGGATACCACCAGATTAGAATCAGAGAAGGGGATAAATGGAAGACAGCTTTCAAAACCAATGAAGGTCTGTATGAGTGCCTGGTGATGCCATTCAGGTTATGTAATGCCCCTAGTACCTTTATGCGCTTGATGAATGAGATGTTGAAAGAATTCATTGGAAAGTTCATGATTGTATATCTTGATGATATACTGATTTTCAGTCAAACCAAAGAATAACATTTTCGACATGTTCGAAGCGTGCTGGAGAAATTACAACAAAACAAGCTGCTGATAAATTTGAAAAAATGTTCTGTTCTTCAGAGGGAATTAGTTTATTTGGGTTTTGTGATTACAGAAAATGAGCTGAAAATGGACCCAGAGAAAATTGCAGCTATCATTAGCTGGCCAACCCCAAAGAGTCTGTTCGAGGTACATAGCTTTCATGGGTTGGGAAGTTTTTATCGTAAGTTTATAAGGAATTTTAGTGAGATCTGCGCACCTATGTTGGACACTATTAAAAAGGCAAGTCAGCCTTTTCATTGGACTGAAGCAGTAGAGAAAAGCTTCCAGATGTTGAAGAGGAAGATCACTGAAAGACCAATCCTGAGATTGCCTGATTTTAACAAGCTTTTCCAGGTCCGTTGTGATGCTAGTGGTACAGCCATTGGGGCTGTACTCAACTAGGAAGACAAACCAGTTGCTTATTTCAGTGAAATTGAATGAAAGCAGGAAAAAGTACTTATCTTACGACAAGGAGTTCTATGCTGTCGTCCAAGCATTGAAGCATTGGAGACACTATTTGCTCGGTAATGAATTTGTTTTGTTTTTTGATAATTCTGCGTTGCAGTATGTTATGCAGTAGCATAAGCTGAACCACAAGCACGCAAAATGGGTTGATTACTTGCAGAGTTTCACGTTTGTTTTGAAGCATATCAGTGGACAGGCCAACAAGGTAGCAGATGCGTTGAGTAGGAGAGTTTTGCTCTTGCAGGAGAGCACGATACAAGCGTTGGGTTTTGAACACTTGAAGGACTTATATCAGACAGATGCAGATTTCAAGGAGGCTTATGAAGCCTGCCAAAACTCTTTGTTGAGGAATAATAGTCCATGGTTGGACTATAGCTTACAGGAGAAGCTGTTTTTTAAAGGAGGACAGCTATGCATTCTCGACTGTTCAATGAGAGAGAACATCATCCGGGAGAAGCACAACGGATGTCTAGCCAGACATTTCAGCATTGATAAGACCTTAGCTTAGCTTAGTCACTTTTATTATTGGCCGAAGATGCGAAGGGATGTGCAGTGATTTGTAACTAGGTGTAAAGTGTGTCAGTTGGCGAAAGGACACAGTCAGAAAACGAGACTCTACACACCACTGCCTATTCCGAGTAGACCGTGGGACTGAATCAACTTGGACTTTGTCTTAGGTCTACCTAGAACGCAACGAGGTTATGACTCTGTGATGGTGGTAGTAGACTGGTTCTCAAATATGGCACATTTCATCCCTCGTAAAAAAAACCAGTGATGCCACTCACGTAGCACACTTGTTTTTCATGGAGATAGTCAGGCTACACGGCCTGTGTAAGTCTATTGTTTCTAACAGGGATGTGAAATTTACAGGACATTTCTGGTGCACCTTGTGGATGAAGTTGGACACATAGTTGAGTTTCAACTCTGCTTATCACCCATAGACCGATGGGCAGACAGAGGTGGTGAACAGGAGCTTGGGAAACCTGCTATGAAGCTTGATCAGAGAAAATTCATGGATGTGGGATCATGTACTTGCCCAGGCGGAGTTCGCTTACAATGATTCACCGAATCACAACACGGGATACAGTCCTTTTCAGATCTTGTATGGCATGCATCCTCGCGGAGTGCATGAGTTACGGGATCTAGGACAGCTGGAAAGACAGAGTGCTGACGGGGAAGATTTCGCCAAAGCAATGAATGACCTACATGAGCAGGTAAAGTCGAAATTGCAGGACAACAGTCAAAAGTATAAGCAGCGGGCATATCTAAACTAGTGAGAGGTACAATTTAATGTGGGGGATGAAGTCCTCGCACATTTGCGTAGAGAACGGTTCCCTAAGGGTGAATACAACAAACTGAAGTATAAGAAGATTGGCCCATGCAAAATTCTGCGTAAATTCTCTGCCAATGCTTATGAATTACAACTGCCTCCAGGGATAGGCATATTGCCCATTTTCAACGTGGAAGATTTGTTTCCATACACTGCCAGTCCAGAAGACAACAGTTCGGCACGACCAAAACAGGACACCCAGGAAGGAAGTAACTCATGGATGAGGCAAATGCCTTCAGCTCAACCCCTTGAGATCGAGAGAATCCTCGATACTCAGGTGGCCAGGCGAACTCGAAGGAAGGAGTACCTGCAGTACCTTGTCAAGTGGAAGAACTGTCCCATTGAGGACAGTTCCTAGCTTGACGTAGGACAAATACAACATGCAGGGTATTCAGTTGAGGAGCTCATGGACTGGAGCCATGAATTTTTATTACCCTGGGAACCTGATGCAGGAGCATCTAGCTGAGGGTATCATGGCTGGGGTATTTGGTCTCAGCTAAGACAGACAGGTTCACAGTAACTTTTTAGTTTTCATTTCCATTTATTAGTTAAACAACATTTAGGGAATTTCGCTTTTATTTTATTAGTCAAATAACAATTAGGAACATTATGATTAGTTGGAGGCTGTTCCAGCCAACTTTTTCTTTTATTTTATTTAATTAGTTTTCTTTCGTAAAATTACAACAGGATAAAAAAAAGAACAGTTATCATAACCATGCAACTATATATGTAACTGCCAGCAGTTGTGAGAAACTTTTTCAAAATAGCTTAAAAGAAAATACACCAAAATTGTAACGGGTTCGATTTCATGAGATAGAATAGAAGACAAAAAGAAATTTTCTGTTACAAACATCTAAATCCATTTGCAGCTAACTATTATCTCTTTCCATTAATTACTGTGCCTATTGAAAAATCATAAGAGTGCATTTCTTGTTCTAGCATTTCTTTCCTAATAGTCATTGGGCAAACCAGTGTCTCAAGGACAGTTCAAGCAACGATCGAAGACATCATAATAACAGAGAGACAAATTCACAATTCCAGCCAGCAACGAGTTTCAGACATACAAAGAGTAGACAATCAATATGGAGAAACCCTCGAAATATTAATAGTCTCAGCATTAAAATAATCGCATTACATACACAGGTAACCCACAAGCATATAAAGTCTTTTTTTTCCTTTTCCAAGTAACAGTCTTTACATGAAAATAAGTTATAGAATATTAGACCAGCAACTGTTAAGACGGGGCGAGCCCATACATAAGACAACCGATAGTAAACCCAAGGTGTGAAAACCAGAATGACTCCATAATTGTTGCAAACATAAATTATACAGAAGGTTTGAAGCCCGAAGGCAACCTAATAGCAAACGAGGAACAGAGGAGCCGAGGATCTCAAAAACCTAACCAAACTACCAAACAACAAGAATGCTAGAGCCGTGAAACAAAAAATGATAACACAGGTCAATATCGAGGAGCGATCCTACCAGTTTCACTAGGCAGCAACAGGCGCGGAAACAAGCATCTAGAGCCACAACCCACCTGTAGACAAAACCAACAGAGAGGCGTTAGTGGTTTGACTATCCAACTGAACAGAAGAAGCATGAAGTAGAGAGGGTGAGGGTTTGAAGGCTTACCAGAGGAGTGGACGGCACCAGAGAGAAGAACCCATAACCAGGTCGCAACCACAAGAGGGAGTCCCTGCTCACAAGGAGTGACTGCCCTTAGTAAGGAAGAAAAATTGCGAGGAGGAGCTAAAGCATGGACCAGAGGGCTTACCTTGCCCAGTGACGAGCAGAGCCGAGGACCCGGTCCCTTGTGACCGCAACCTGTAAACCATAAAAATATAACAACCAGTTAACCAGAGAAATGACCATGCGAGCAACCAAACATTCAAACAACAAATGCACACAGAGAAAGCTGAGACAACAGTAATAGGAACAACGCCCATGAGAGGGTAAGCTACAACAGCTGAAGAACGAAAGAAACTCTCCACAGTAGTCGACGGAACAACCAGCACAGTGCCCAGGTGAGGCCAAATAGTCAGTAGACAAGGAGTTGTTGACAGAGTTACCAAACCTCCAGGCAGAAGGGCCCGTGGCCGAGCGCAAACCGGGGACCATTGCCATAAACCTCACAAGCACAGAGTAACAGTCGACAAACCCTCACAGCAAACAACAGAGAACCACAGTGTCGAAATGCCATAGTGAACAAGGGTTTGAGGTGTAAGAAAAGTGTGGGAGAGTGGAGTTCGAGGCAGGGACAAGTGTCCCCTCACACCAACCACAATACACACCTTTTAATTGCGCAATCAACCCATATGACTGTTTACATTAATTCTTTTTATTAATCATAAATTAATTATTGATTGACTGTAAGGGTTGAGAGGGCTAGTCCCATTATATAATTAATTAATTAATTGTCAACATAAATTATTATTTATATATTATAATCTATATTGAATTATAAAAATCATATTTAACAAAAAAAACATTAATATATGTAATTATTTTTTAGACATGTAATAAAAACTATAAATTATAGTATTTTTAAAACGAGTCTATATTCATTTTAACTTTGCATCGACAAAGCCTTGAGAAAGAGACCAAATTTGTTGAGATACAAACTTTATTTTAAGTAAAAAAGGAATTTGATCCTTCTAGACCCTTGGTAAATCTCAAATTAAAATAGATCTAAATTGATAATTTTATGTTTCTTATTTCTCTGGTAAGAAAGTTTAACCATATAAATTTGTTTAGCTAAAAATCTCATTTAAACATGAAAATTTTAAGATTAATATATATATGTAAAATAAATTATATAATTCTATTTTTAACACATAAATTATTGAATTAATAAAAACATAAATATAAATAATTATATACCAGACATTAAAATAATTAAAAATAAAACATTTGTTAAATTATGTGTATTGCATTAAATATCTCAGAGAAACATAAATAAAAACGTAGTATTTGTACATAAAAATAATCTACAGGGCAAAGACATAATCCTAGTATAACTTATATATTTAATAAGAAAATAAAATAAATTTTACATACTTGTAGTGAGTCCTTTGTTTTTGGTTATGTATAATGATTTTTTTTCTCAAATATTTATCATTTTTTTAAAATATTTTTTTTTTGAAGAATGAGAAAATAGCATTTTCAAATTTATTTAAAAATTTATTTGAATTTATAAATGTTGATTCTCAATGTTTGATATGTGAATTTGATTTTTTCCTAATTTAGAAGTATGTATGATCTCTTTTGTTAGATGTTACTGAATGATATGTTTCAAGTAACTTTGCAGTTTCATCTTCAGGAAAGTATTGTATTACTTATATATGTAATTTTATTCATTCTACATCTTTATTAATTATATCTTATTCTTAAAAAAATATTCTTCACTTTGAGTTTAATGTTTTCTCTATCTTTACTCCAATGATTTCAACCATAACCATTATTGTTGTCCATCAATACCATTCTCTACTTATAGAGAATTATTTTTCTTAATATATCCAATTTTATTATGAATATAACTTATTTCAAAGAATTATCTCATCGAAGTTGTTTTCACTTTTAAACAACTTGTTATCAAGGGTTTTTGTGCTTCTTCAATTTGGGTGTTTATGTCTCTAAATATAGTTGGTGTTCATACTTTTCTATTTATAAGAAAACCATTAAAGTCATGAGTATTTGAAAAAGTATGTGCTATGTTTTCTGATATTTATTATTTTATATAATATAAGATTGTGCTAGTCATTTAGCTAATAATTTTATATCATTTACATATAATATGATTTATATGATGTTTAAGAATTATAGGTAGACTATTTTAGGGGTTTTTAAGGGTGCTAAATTTATTTATGCATTTAAAAATCATTTTTTTAAATACAAAAAAATACAATTTCATCCAAAATTGTACCATTGGATTCTCGTAAAACAAGCCAAATGTCTATTAGTTAAATTGTACCATTTATGCTAAGCCTAGTCTAACTAATAAAGATTTTGATTTTCTCCTTTGAGCCATTTTTCCCTAAATATCTAAAAAAAATTATTTAAAATAGTAAGTTTGAGATGTATCACATACAAAATCCAAATACTTTGAAAAAAAATCAACCTAATAAACCTATTTATACATTAAAAAATACATTTTAAATAACAAAAAAACACAATCTTACTCATCATCCATCAAATTTAATTAAATTGTACTTGTTGAATTGAGGCTTTTGTGATCCATATCAAAATGAGTGATATTTCAAAACATCCAACGGCTATAATTTTTGACCAGAGAACAGGCTATATTGACTATCTAACGCTAAATTGTACTTTTCCCCTTTGATCCATTTTCCCATTTCCTTTTTTTAATTATCCATCATGAAAAAGAGAGACGTTGTTTCATACCAATATCATTTTTACGCTCTTCCAATATCATTTATAATGAGAATATAGCACCCCACATGTCGTTTTCTGTGGATCATCCCAATTAAGAGACGTTACCGTCCTACACTACATTCACTTTTTGTCCTTGTTTCCCATGTGAAAAAGTAGTGTGATTTTACCACGCTTTCTTACCTTACGTTACTTAACTTACTCATGTGATCAACGCTAACTGATGTTACTTTACGGAATGGTAAACAGTTAACGCCCGTTATAATATGTTCAATGTGGGTGGGCTTCCAAGAAACGGATATAATTTGACGGAAGGTTGAACTTTTAACGCCTGTTATGCTCTGTTAACGTCAAATCAGTTTTGAGAACGGGTCTTTGAACGTTGGGACGACGAATCTCAGTGAAATGACGGAGAACGAGGATTTACGTGAATTGACGGGAATACAAGGGAGTGAGGCAGTAACAAGTACTTAAGTACGCGTGGCAATTCCATGGAAACATCTTCTTCTGCATGGAACCCGTAGAGTGTAGAAGGTTCTGACGTCGAGCGTTCGAAGCTGAGGGAGCTAATAAATTAAAAAACACAGCTTTCATATTTAGGTGTGTGGCCAGATTTGGAGTCCGTATTACTGATTGGTGCAGAGCCGAATTTTGTGTTGGATTGGGTGACGTTAAAGAGAACGTTATTCACGTTAACGGCTATTTTCGGACGGAGTTGTTTTTAAAGAGATTTTTTGGAAGATTTTTCGCTGGGGTTTTCTGGTCAAAATCCGGCAGTAATTTATTGAAATCACAAGTTTGATAGCTAATTTCTGCACAATCAAAACGTCCCAGGGGTTTTTCAAGATGCTAAACCTAAATATGTAATTAAAAAACCATTTTAAATAATACAAATCAAGATTTAACCTCAATTTTTTCCGCCGAATTTTGTCAACAGAATCTCCAAAAAATCACACTAAAACAACTCCTTTTCGGACAACTCCACCGACAGCCGAGGTTTCGAAATTCCAGAATACTGTCGAAAATTCCAGAATCTTCTTTGCTTAAAACTTGTTTCCAGTTGAAAGGAGCCGCAGGTTCCGTGCCTAGCAATCTTACTTTCTTCGTGGAATTTTAAATTAGAAATATTAAGCAAGTTTTTCGTTTTTTATTTATCATTTAAATCAATTTAAAATGCAATAAACAAATTCTGCAATCCATAAAATTTGAATTATGTAAAATATAAAAAATGTGAAATACATTCGATGAGTAAAATTCGAATTATGTAAATTATATTTATCTTGACGTTTTTGGCAAATGTTGCGTTCAAATATAATAGCCACTTATTGATAAATATTTTTATTTTAATTAAAGTTTATTTTCAATAAATATAAACATTAATGCGAATAATTTTTTTTATAAGTATTGAGTTTTAATATTTAATAACATAATAATAAATGGACAAACAATATATATATTTCTCCACATTATAATAAATATTACAATACAGTACAATACATGTCACTAAATTTAAATAAGTTATGATGATTATCACTGAATGGGATAATAACCAGAGACAAGAAGTTTTGAAAACTGTGCTAGATGAATTGGAGTGGGAAACCTACAAAAGAGATTGGAAGCCCACTTGGCAGCTTCGTAATACCAAAGTTTTGGATGCAAATTTGCAGCCTCATACAGATCAGCAATATTATGTATTAGAGAGAAAAGTTTACCCAAAGGGAAGACAGTGGATACATGACATGGTCTATGATAAGGCTAGAAGAGATGCTGAAGTGGCAAGAATAGCACTAGAACAAAATTTTATATTGCTACCATCTGGTATCATGGAGGAAGAGACACAGGAATATATGAAAGAAATGTATGTATCTACAGGACCAGAGATTTATGGAGAGAACCTGGTCATGGCAAAGTTCACCCAGCAGCCCGATGGCCCAGAAATGATCCTCATATCATGTTTCCTGACACTGTTTATGATTTTACAGACTACAGAAAACTCTAGTGGAAATTTTTAAACATTGATGATCAAACAGAGACTCATTATACCAGAATCAAGTTCAGCACAGTTGGGCATTATCAAAGTTATCAACAATGTGAATGGTTCACGGATTGGTGGAAATACTACGGGATAAACAGGACAACCATGGATCCTGTAGAGCATGAAAAATATTGTAAAAATATGGGTAAAACCTGTATTATGCAATGTAACAAAGAATGCAATCACCCAGTGTATCATACTGTAAAGGAAATGGCCAGCACTGAATGGACAACTTATCAATCCTCTCCGTACAATAATTCGCTTGAAGAATATATGAGAGAGCACATGGAATGGCTCGTCCTTACCAAAGTACAACATCAAATCGTGCCGGGGAAACCTATCATTGTCCGACGAATCTAGACCAAAGCATGGGACATTATGCCATATAAACTGGACCGTTTTCCGAATCTCAAGATATTTTGATGTGAACCAGAGGGCTAAATTGTAATCAGTTTCCTGTGGGTTTCATTGTTCAAAAGCCTCTACAGTGTAATATTCTCCATTAAAGTCTTTTCTCGTGGGCTTTAGTACAAAAGCATCCACTGTGTAGAAGAGTCATGATATCTGTCATATTTACCTTTAGTACAAGAATCTACTTTACAGATAATATCTTAGCGTTACCTGAAAGCAATTATTCGGTCCATCTTTTAGACACGAATCTTTGTGCAGACGTTACTCTGATAAAAGCTGGAAAGCAATGATTCCTTTAGCTTTAAGTCTTTTCTTTGTACCGACCAACATGATGCTTGTCCCCCCTTCTCTTCCTATATAAGAAGGGTAAGGCTCATTTGTTTGGCATCGGAGTTTGGAGAGTCTAAGAGTCTTGAGTCTTGTGAGTTTTGAGTCGAGTGTATTTCCTGCTCTGCATCTGCGGACCTAAGGGTCTGATCTGCTTGCACCACGAAAGATTCACTCAAGTCCTTAGGTGGTTTGGAAGCCTGCGCATCAGTGTGCTCGGCACTGGTGAGAACCTAAAGTGGCTGAACCATTAGTAAGAGTCTTTCAGTTTGTAAATGTTTGCCATAGATTTCTGAGGCAGAGTCTGTCTATCGCCAGGAAGCCTCCGGTATTACTTGTTCTTTATGAACGGTATACAGTCTGGTAAAAGCGACGACAGTCAATCTCTGTAAAGAAATTCTCTCTCTGTAATACTTTGAGTTTCTGAAATAAAATGAGTACACTATATTTCTGCAATCGAGTATCTCTGTGATTTAAAAAGTCTGCTGTGATAGTAGTTCTGTTGAGCTTTCGTCCGAAGTTCGCCAAAGGATTGAAGGGACACCAAGGCTGTTGTGAGGCGTGGAAGCCATTGTGTAAGCCGAAAGAGTGTGAAAGATCTGAGTAGGTTCACCACTGGTTCATTAGGAGTTGGCCATCAACACTAACGAAGAGGCACAGCAAGTTGCAAGCTCGTGACAGGAGCCCCTGCATAAAATTGGTATCAGAGCCAATAACGTCTGGTTCTTGAGGTTGGTACTCTAAAATCTAAAAGTACTCTTATTCAGAATGGAATCGTTCAGAAAGTCTGTTTCTTTTCGAGAACTTGAAGAGAGAGATTCTCAAGCTGAGGAAAATCCCCTTAGGGAAATGTTTGCCAGTAGTTCAAGTAGAACTCTTAACTCTGCTGAACTCACCTATGAAGAAACTCAGCCCTCTGCCCGGTGGGAATTGCCCGCAATAACCCCTTCAGAAGTCTATAGTGACTTAGCTCCTTTTCATTTAATTGCTGCTTCTAGAATAAGTATTAAAGAGTTAGTCAGTCAGGTTCAAGAAAACTCCGACAGTATCCAGACCATACCTTTGCTTAACCCCAAAGCCTTATAAGCAGAAGCAAAGAAGCTGAAGACAAATTATTTGCATTTAGGGTGCATTCGGGTTGGAATCAATCCTTTAATCCATAAAGGGTTACACACTTTTGTGCTTGCTACTGTAAGAGACATGACGCACAATAGATATACAGATTCCATTATTGGTGGAATCGTGGCCCCTATGTCCGATGGTCCAGTCTATTTCCACTGCTTCCCAAACTTCTCTGTGTATGTCTATGATGAAACCATTGAGGAAATCCTGCAGTTGCAGATTCAGACAATGGGCTTTGATATGAAAAAGAAGAGAAATAATATAGCCATTCAGACTAAAGCTTGTTTTCGTCATACCAATACGCTGTGGCCTACTATCTGTCATACACCCAGTAGAGACTCCAAGTCCAGCGTTGTAGTCAAGACAGATCCTAAAAACCAGAAAGTTGAACATCTGTTAATCAAATGGGAAGACTTGTAGTTTCCTGAACATTGGGCCGTAAACCATTCTAGGCCTCATATACCTAGGAATATCACCTTTGCAAATATTATTGAAAATGCTTCCAGTGCAGTCATTTTTTTTCCCCGAAGATCAACCATTGACCGCCGAAGAATTGATGCAGCTTGTAAATCTTCAAAATACTATAGAGATCCTTCCACTATGGATACCGCCTGCTCATCCTCGTCTTCCTGTAGACATAACCAGTTATATGAATTAGCTCAGCTTGTAAATTATTCTTCTTTAGAAGTAAAATGTACAGACTGTGAAGATACCATAAATCTGCTTACATTGGCCGAACAAAATATTCATCTGCATCACAATCCACGAACTGGTATTGCTCCACCTTCTATTTCTATCAATTCATGTTCGAATCCCAAATGCTCTGATATTCCCTTCCCACATGAGCCAGAGCCAGATTCAGACCATGTCCTTGTGATACATACAGTCAAAGAAGAAGATCCTAGACTCATTGAGATGATTTGCCTGATGAGACCATCAAAACCAAGACATGGGCTAGGAAAACTTAAGCAATCACAATTGATTCCAGAATGCAGATTTAAACAAATTCCCTCTGACTGTAAGAAACCTGCAATTATGGAAATGCATAAGTTCTTTTCACTTATGGATCGATGCTTGAAGTCAGAAATTAGTGCCAAATGGATGAAAGACATGCTGAATTGGGATTTGTATACAAACCCTCAGGCAAAAGAGTTTGACCAAGCATACACCCTGAACAAAAGAGACAGTTGGCAACTGATTGGAAACATTATATGGAAGCAAATAACACTTGGATATCTTTCTATTCATGGAACGATAAGGTTGCTCCTATAAATGTTTTTACTGGAACCACCTTTAGCACTACAATTGATAAACATGGATGGACAACACTTGATGGATCAAAAGTAGAAACTCCTAATACATTTCCTCCTTATAAAGGAATTATTTTAGGAGAAAATACAAATGCAGCCAAAGCCATTCTTTTGGTCCAAAAAGATGACAATGCCTTAGGCATTGATGGGAGAATCCAAAAAGCCAGTGAACAATTAAATTGGACCAATACTACTATTAAAGGTCTGGAGATGAATGTAGCAAAAACAGAAGATGTAAAGAAGCAGATAGATGTTGTACATTCTTCATTAAATAGTGTAAATAGTTGTTTGAATAACTTGCAGTTTGATTCCAGCATGACTCGCTCTTATACCAGAGAATCAATAAGTAAGATAGAAGAAGTAGTAGAAAACTTAGTTGGACACATAGGTGTAACTAAGACACTCCTTACTGGCTTAACAACAAAAATTGAAAGGATACTATTGTCAAAAATTGAAAAGCCAGTTCAAAATTCTTTTATGGTAAAGTGGAATATTAAGATTGAAAATCCTGTCAGAAATGTCCAGAAATTTCCTCTATTGTTTCCTAAAGAAATTGCCTCATCATCAGGAGCTGATGAATCAGAACATATCAGTATTGCTTCCTTATTCAGGGAAACAGAGGCAGAAATAGAAACAAAAGGAATAGAGCAGAAATCACCAGAGACGCAGATTCTTCCAATCTGTGAGCCTCTGGAGCATAGATTTACTAGATATTCTGCTCCTGGTATTGAAGGAAAAGGGAAAATGCTTAAAGATCATACTTTATTTCCTGACTCTCACAGAGAATGGAACATTGATAACATGAGTATTGGCCAGATTCGCCAAATGATAGATTTGATGTACACTGAATATAAGCTCATGTGTCTCAGAGGCAAATCTGAAATAGATGCTTGCAGAACAATTATTCAATGTTTCACAGGTACTCTCCTCAGGTGGTGGGAGACTGAATCTTCTCCTAAACTCATTGAAACCATGGAAGCAGAAGTTCTCAAAGATGAGAAAGGAGATGTTATTCACAATCCAGATGGCACTGTCATCAGCAATATGATTGGCGCATTGACATCAATGATTCTGGAGCATTGGTGTGGTAGTGAGACAGAAATAGCCAATAAACATGAGGTTATTCTTATGAACCTCAAGTGCCATAAAATGTCACAGTTCGATGATTTCCATAGAGATTGGATGCAGCGGATTTATGAGGTAAAAGACTCCAAGAATTTGTTGTGGAAACAGGTATACCTTGCTGCTTTACCCTCTAGATTTGTTGATTATATCAGGATGCAAGAGATTTTTCAGTTACCTTTTGAATCTTACACATGGGGTGAGATATATTCTCATATTACAAAGACATTAGTGAGTCTTTGTACTAGTTCAAAGGTTAACAAGTCACTGGAAAAATTATCAAGCTTACCAGATAAAAAGTCCATCTACAGCAAGTATGGACTCACAATAGATGATCCTCTGGTCAAGAAAAGAAAGTCCAGGAAAAGAGCCAAAAGAGAATTTAAAGAGACTTTCTACAGAAATAAAAGAAATTACCCAAAGGATAAAAGAAGATATCCTGCAAAGGATAGAAATCAGAGATATAAAAAAAAGGGTTATTATAAATATGTCCCAAAGACTCATTATTACAACCCCTCTGATATTCATTTGCATTCAACCAAACAAGAAAAATGGAATAAAATCACTTGTTGGTTGTGCGGCCAGAATGGGCATATAGCTTCCAGATGTCCCCAAGGAGAAGAATCAAAGCTCAATAAAGGTAAGAATAGCTGTTTATGCTCAGAAGTCTAAGCAAGTCAAGAAAGAACATTTAGGACCTATTTTTTGTCTTAGATGTAAATCCAAGACACATGTTAGAGAAAGATGTCCAAATCTTTCTATCAAAGATACAGCCCAGCAACACCAACTAGAAGAATCTTCTCTTGATTCTTTTAGTACTACTTCAGAAGAAGAATTGCAGGTCCATATGGGCCAGTATTCTGAATCAAACTCATCAAAATTCTCATGCTCAGATTCAGATGAGTGTGCTTGTCATGCTATATATGAAAATGATTTTGAATATTACATCAGCTCTAGTGAAGAAGAAAAACTTAAGCCGCCAAAAGAAAAATTTCTCATGGCATCTACTGAAGAAGAAGCAGAATTGAAGATCTTATCTCAAATAAGGGCAATGGAAGAAGGAGACATGAAGAATTGCCTGATTGAAGCATTCACTGACCAGCTCAAGACCAAAGTCTCTAAAGAATCAGGTAAGAAGCCTTTATTTATTAATGCATCTTATGAAAGAAATACTAAATGATTTCAAATGCATCTTATGAAAGAAATACTAAATGATTTCAAATGCATCATCAAAAGCCAGGAAAAGTGAGATCACTTACTCTTGGGGAAGTAAGTGGTGAAATCCACCATCTCAAAATAGAAATCTCTGCAATCAAAGCTCAAATTGCAGAAATACAGAAAGGAAAACAATCTGCAGAAGAAAAAGGAGATGATTCTTGGAATCCTACTGCATATCACCAAGAAGTACAGATTGCTGAAGGAATGCAAGATCCACATTTTGGATTTAAAGATATGAGGTTGTTCACGATCACCTATCAGCAACATCATGTTAAGGTAAAAATTTGCATCCAAGGAATTTTTTTTCAAATGATTGCATTATTGGATTCTGGTGCAGATATTAACATCCTTAATATCAAAAATATTCCAGCAAAGTACTGGGTTTCAGCTGAAAGGGAGGTGGTAGGCCTTGGGAACAAGAAACTCCAATATGAAATTCCCAAAGCTTCATTATGTTTTGATACTCATTGTGTGCACATGAAGTTTGCTATTACAGACTGATTCAGGTGGATGTTGGTGGCCACCCACCTATCCCATTTGGACCCCCACAACTGTTTCTTTCAGTCTTTTCAGTTTCCTAAATTGTAGCATAGTTTACTATTTTTAGCAGTTTTTCGGGTCCTGAACTTCCGGAGCCGTTTTGAGGCCCTAAACGATGTTTTTTTGGGAATCTGGGGCAACATGGGTCCATGGACGGATGTTGCCTCCCAAAAGTGGTAGTGCTCAGATAGATCTTTCTAACGAGCTATTGTACGCATCAAACGGAGATTGTATGCCAAAGTTACGACCCCGGGAAATTGATGTACCAATTTACCCAAACAGGCCCACAATTTGGCGTTTCATCTTCTAGGGTTAGGTTTCGGGATGTGAAAGGGTTTCCATTGTTTCTCAACAATAAATAGGCCTTCGAGCCTTATTGTAACATAGTTCAGAGGCATGTAGCCACCACATCTCTTCTCAGAGATAAGCTACCATCGCCCTAGCTGGTTTATTTCCATTACTGTTTGTAATCATATTTCAGTGTTTTACATTAATGAAGTGAAGTATTATTTCCGCTGCATATCTATGTTTATGGTTATCTCTGTGTTTTATTGCGTTCCTGTTTAAGTCTGGATCAGTGGTATCAGAGCGGTCTGCTTTTTCTCTGTTTTTCTTTGCATGTCCCCAATGAGGTTGGGATATAAGGAGTTAGGGCTTGAACTGGTCGAACCTTTGCAAGACCAGCCTCGCAAATCCCGATGGCCTCCCATAGCGGATGAGAAGAAAGATGAGGGGGCAGGAGATCCTATCAAAATCTTGCTCAAAGAAGCTCTCGAGTGATAAAGGAACGCGATGATGGACGACTTTTGCCAGATCTTTCAGCGGCTACCCATAGGCGACGCATCGGCTTCCAACAGCTACTATGGAAATGCAACACCGTTTAAGGTACAAGTTAATTTTAAATCCCCATCTTCGAGGGTCAAATAGACGCAGATGTCGTAGATAAATGGTTAGATCTAATAGATGGGTATTTTTCTGTTCATGAATTTTCAAGTCGGGAAAAGATCGTTTTCAATCTTCTCAAAGCAGCCCCCCACGTCAAAGACTGGTGGGAAACCTACTGCGAGTAGAAGGATGAAAGTACAGGCTCACTATTTTCAGCCGCACCCACTTGGAATGACTTCCGAGATGCCATCAAGGAGCAGTACTACCCTGTTGGAAGCTATGAGGACAAATACATCAAATGGACCACACTGCGGCAGGGACGAGACCAAGATGTACCGGAGTTCACAAACATTTTTCATACCCTTCGCACATAGTTGGGTATCAAAGATTCTGAGCTGCATCTAGTACTCAAATACCGTGGCTGCCTACACAGATACATCCAGGAAGAGATGGTGTTCTTGAACATCTCCTCGCTCGGCACGGCGTACCGATACGCTTTCAAAATTGAGCAAAAGTTCAAACAGAAGAAGCGAGACTTTGGATCTACAAATCCGAAGCCCAAAGGACAAAGCCAAGGCGAGGTGACCCAAGACAACCCGTCGAAGCCGCAAGAAAAGAACAACACCATGAAGCCGAAGAAGGACACATGGAAGTGGTGTGAGTTCCACAAGAGTCCCACTCATAACACAAGTGAGTGTCGGACCAAGCAGTCGCTGGTGGCTGAGTTGAAGGCTTCCAAATCAGATGCATGTTCTGACCCTGAGCTAGAACCCGACAAGGGGAATGACAAAGGGAAGCAGATCATTGATGCGGATACCAGCACCACTGTTGCCACCGCCAAGATCCAGAAAGATGAGCCCGAAAATCCAGAGGAAGGGGAGCGTCTTTTCCACTCACAGATGTGGGTGAAGGGTTCGCCGCTACAATTCATTGTCGACAGTGGCAGCCAAAAAAACCTCGTTTCAGCAGAGGTTGTGAAGCGGTTGGGCCTACCGACTACACCACACATAGCCGTACAGTATCGGGTGGCTTCATGAAGGACGAGATCTCAAAGTTCGCCAGTAGTGCCGCCTTTCCTACAGCGTCAAGCCCTTCACAGACGAGGTATTGTGTGATGTTACACCTCTGGATGTTTGTGATGTATTATTAGGCCAACCATACTTGTGGAGGCGACATGCTGTGTATGAGTCAAGGCCTCGTGCTGTCATTATTTCTTTAAATAATTCATTATACAGGATACCGGAGGTAGCCCCACCTACTGCCACATCTTTGATCACTGCTAAGAAAGGCAGCAAGCTCATCTCCCAGACCAGGAAATTTATCTGTCTGGTTCACTCCCAAAGTAAGGGGAAGATCATTGCTACATCCATGACCCCTGCAAAGGGTTCCTCCATGCAGCAGCAGCAGCAAAGGGATACGGTCATGACAGAACACAGGAACAACTTCTCCTCACCCACAGAGATACCACACAAGTTTCAGGTGGGCAACAAAGTCAGGTTGCATCTGCAGAGAGAATGCCTTACCAGAATCCATCAAAAGCTCAGACCACTCCGACATGGTCCTTACAACAGTACCAAGGCTGTGGGGAACAATGCTTTGGAGCACATCATTCTTCCATTCCTTTTCCTGCACCAAGTGTTCAATATGGACCATCGTCGACCATGCTTCCCACCATTACTAGACACATCAGAGATTGCAGGACAAGTTTAGCAGATGGAGGAACTCAACGCAATGGGGACCATTGCTTCCTAAGGGGGGAGGAATGATCCAGGTGGATGTTGGTGGCCACCCACCTATCCCATTTGGACCCCCACAACTGTCTCTTTCAGTCTTTTCAGTTTCCTAAATTGTAGCACAGTTTACTATTTTTAGCAGTTTTTCGGGTCCTGAACTTCAGGAGCCGTTTTGAGGCCCTAAACGATGTTTTTCTGGGAATCTGGGGAAACATGGGTCCATGGATTGATGTTGCCTCCCAAAGTGGTAGTGTTTGGATAGATCTTTATAACGAGCTATTGTACGTGTCAAACGAAGATAGTATGCCAAAGTTACGACCTCGGGAAATTGATGTACCAATTTACCCAAACGGGGCCCACAATTTGGTGTTTCATCTTCTAGGGTTAGATTTTGGGATGTGAAAGGGTTTCCATTGTTTCTCAACAATAAATAGGCCTTCGAGCCTCATTGTAACATAGTTCAGAGGCATGAAGCCACCACATCTCTTCTTAGAGATAAGCTACCATTGCCCTAGCTGGTTTATTTCCATTACTGTTTGTAATCATATTTCAGTGTTTTACATTAATGAAGTGAAGTATTATTTCCGCTGCATATCTATGTTTATGGTTATCTCTGTGTTTTATTGCGTTCTTGTTTAAATCCGGATCACAGACATTCCTATTGACTATATATTAGGAAATGTCTTTCTAGCTGCAGTAGAGCCCCATGGCTCAGCCAGGCTAAAAGGAGGGAGAGCCGATTATTTCATTTCTGTTCCTACATCAAAAGGCAGGAGAAAGAAAATTGAAATCCCTTATGTTTCAAGTCCAAGGATTTCAACAATGGTCGAGGCCATGCAAAAACTGGAAAAAGCAGAATCTCAATTAGCATATCTCAAAGATCTGAAAGGCACACTAAGGGTTGAAGAACAACTAAAATTTCCCCAAGTCAAAAGAAAAATCCAAGAACTGAAAGAAAAATTGGAGGAAACATGCTGCTTAGAAGAGCCAAATGCCTTCTGGCATAGGAAGCAACACACTATCAAGTTGCCTTACAAAGAAGGATATACTGGAAAACCCTGTAAAAGTAGAGCCATCCCAATGAGCAAAGAATATAGAGATATTTGCCAAAGAGAGATTCAACAATTACTTGACAGAAGACTGATCATAGAATCCAATAGCCCCTGGAATTGCTATGGATTCTATGTGAATAAAAGAGCTGAACAAATTAGAGGAATTCCTAGACTTGTTATAAATTACAAGCCTCTAAACTCAGTTCTGGCTGATGACACCTGCCCAATTCCACATAAAGGAGATTTGATTAGAAGGATTACAGGTGCCAAGATATTTTCAAAATTTGATCTCAAAGCAGGATTTTGGCAGGTTGCCATTGATTAAGCTAATAAATTTAAGACTGCTTTTAGTATTCCAGCAGGAACAATTATTCAATGTTTCACAGGAACTCACCTCAGGTGGTGGGAGACTAAATCTTCTCCTAAACTCATTGAAACTGTCAGGCCAGGGTAACTCCACATTGAACGAGAGACAAAACTGATTGATATATTCATTAGGTAACTCATGCATATATATACAAAAATGAAAACGAATCAGTTCATCTTCTAGATGACTGTCCAGTTCACCCATCCGTTTTGGATTAGGTGTCAACATTCCCCCCCTTAATCTGAAGGGATGTTGGTGAGTCCAAGCATCGTTCTGAATCTTTCAAGCTTTTCTCTTCCAAGCGCTTTGGTGAAGATGTCTGCAATTTGCTCGTTTGTGGAACAATGACGAAGATGGATTGTTTTGGCCTCAACATGATGTCGGATCAGATGATATTTAGTATTGATGTGCTTAGTACGATCATGGAACTTTGGATTCTTGGCCAACTTTATTGCAGATGTGTTATCAATCATGAGTGGAGTAGATTGTATTTGTTTTACTTGCAAATCTTCAAGAATTTTCCTGAGCCACACAATTTCTTTCGTTGCTTCAGCTGCTGCCACATATTCTGCTTCTGTTGTGGAATCTGCTGGTACTGATTGTTTGCGTGATCTCCAGGAGACAGCTCCTGATCCAAGACTCATAGCATATCCTGAAGTAGATATCCCAGTTTCTTTGTCTCCATCGAAGTCTGAATCAGAGTATCCAATCAAGTTGAAGTCGTCCACCTGTGTATACTTGATTCCAAGGTCTTGAGTTCCCTTCAAGTACCTTAGAACTCTTTTTGCAGCAGACCAATGTCCCTCACAAGGCTTTTGCATAAACCTGGAGAGGATTCCAACAACAAATGAAATGTCTGGTCTGGTAGTAGTGAGGTAGATGAGACTTCCTACAAGCTGTCTATACCTTGTTGCATCCTCAAATTCCTTTCCTTCAGTAGATGTGAGCTTCAAGTTTTGTTCCATTGGAGTAGAAAGGGGATTGCACTCTGTCATGCCAAATCTGTATAAAAAATCTCCAATGTATTTCTTTTGAGAAAGAAATATGGACTTTGGATGTTGGGTTACTTCAATGCCAAGATAGTAATGAACATAGCCCAAATCAGTCATTTCAAAAAATTTTCCTAATTCTTTCTTTATGGATGCAATATAGCTTTCATTGTTCCCTGTCATTAAAAGATCATCTACATATACCACAAGATATACAACTGTTTTGCCAACTTTCTTGACAAATAAAGTTGCATCATCAAGATCAAAATGTTTGAAGTTGAGTTTCAGAAGATGCTCAGTTAGTTTTTCATACCAGGCTCGTGGTGCTTGTTTGAGGCCATACAAAGACTTCACAAGTTTGCATACTTTGTGTTCATGTCCTTTCACAGCAAATCCTTCAGGCTGGGACATAAAAACATTCTCTTTTAGATCTCCATTCAAGAATGCAGTTTTTACATCCATTTGATGGACTTTCCAACCGTTCTGAGCAGCTAGTGCAAAGAGTGTCCGCATGGTGGCCCATTTTGCTGTGGGAGAAAAAGTTTCCTCATAATCGACCCCTTCCTTTTGTGCAAAACCTTTTGCCACAAGCCTAGCTTTGTGCTTGTCAAGTGAGCCATCAGCTTTGTACTTGTTCTTGTAGACCCACTTGCAGCCAATTGGTTTGGTTCCAAATGGAGGATCAACCAGCTTCCAAGTGCCATTCTTTATGAGGGCATCATACTCCTTCTGCATCGCTTCTTTCCATTCATCATGAGAAGCAGCTTCTTTGAAGGAAGTTGGTTCAAAATCTGTAGACAAATTCAATTCACAATCATAAGTAACATCCATATCAACAGGTGAATTAGAGTTATCTACATCACCTCCATCTTGTCGGTTTGTATTTCTGGTTCCTGTTTTTCCAATTTCATCAGGATGAACACTTTCAAGTGTCTTTGTCAGCCACTTTGGGGGACCTTTCTGAGATGGTCCAGGCTGTTCTGTTGATTGAGTTGGGTCTGAATCAAGATTGAGTCTCCCAATTCTATCAATTACATCACTTAAAGCATCATCTGTTGTTGGAGTGTCATGCAGGGGAGATTGTTCTTCAGAAGAAGATTCCACATGTTGATCTAGTATAGGAATCCCCCCTTCAAGATGTGGAATCTGATTATCAAACTCTTGAAATGATTTTGGTTTTGTGAATCTATCCAAGCGATCAAGTTGCCGCTCAACAACACTGTCAGATTTGGATGATTCAAGAAAAATGACATCTCTAGATAAAACAAACTTTTTATTTACTTCATCATAGAGGCGGTATGCTTTAGATGTGTTTGAATACCCCAGGAAGATACACTTACGACTTCTAGCACCAAGTTTGTTTCTATGTACCTTTGGTATTAAAGCATAACAGGTGGAACCAAATATCCTGAGATGTTTTACCGAAGGAACATGTCCATACCACAATTCATAAGGAGTCTTGTTTCTTATAGCACTAGATGGACATCTATTCTTTATATATGCAGCACATAAAACAACATCAGCCCAAAACATTGTCTTTACATTTTTGAAGAAAAGCATGGATCGTACCATATTCAAAATTGTTCTGTTCATTCTTTCAGCTACACCATTCTGTTGAGGATTATAAGGCACAATTGTTTGATGTTTAATCCCATGTTGGCGAAGATAGTGTTCAAATTCATTTGATGTATATTCTTTTCTATTATCAGTGCGAATAGACCCAATATGAGATTGTGCATCATTTTCAATCCACTTATGAAAATTCTTGAATGTTTGAAAAGCATCAGATTTGTTCTTCAAAAAATAAACCCAACACATTCTGGTGTAATCATCAATAAATGTCATGATATATTTATTTCCATTTGCAGAAGAAACAGGCATTAGACCACATAAATCTGAATGAATAAGTTCAAGCTTCCTATGTGCTCTTGAATGTGAATCATGAAAAGACTGTTTGCTGTGCTTTCCTAGAATGCAAGCATCACATTGTTTATGTTTTCTAGGAATTGTAGGCAAACCAGCAACACCATTTTTCTTCAACAAGCGGAGACTATCATAGTTTAAATGTCCAAATCTAGCATGCCATAATAAACTTGATGGAAGTGCACCTTCTTCATGATGAGAAATATATGAGAAATGTTGTGCATGAGCAGAGGTTCCTTGCAGTTTAAGAAGTCTTTCTTCTTCTATACCCCTCATGACAAGTGAGTGGTCAGATGCCTTTCTTACCTCAAGCTTGCCATCAAACATGTGAATGGAGTGACCTTGCTGGCGGATGTGGACCAGGGACAACAAGTTTCTCTTGAGCTGTGGGAGATATAGAACATGATCCAGAAGAAAGTCTGGAAGACCAGGCAGTTTAAGCCTGATTGTGCCAAGCCCTGATGGCTTGATTTTTGACTGATCTGCAAAGTATACTGCTCCATCAACATTGTCAGTGAAATCTTCAAAGAAATCTTTCCTATGAGTCATATGACAGGTTGCTCCTGAATCAAGAAACCAGTCATTTTTCGAAGAAGCAAGTGAAGCATTAAACAGATCTTCATTTACTCCAATGTTACATTGTGCCTCAATATAGTGAGCGGATTCAGGTGCTTTACCTTTGTCTGTGTCATCAGTTTTACCTTTTTGCTGATTTCTTCTCTGCTCAACCTTGTCCCATGGTAGCTTGCATGTAGAAGCATCATGTGATCCATTTCGTTTGCAGCGAATGCAATGCAGATCTGCCTTTTCTGCTTGAGGATGTCTGCCCCCCTTGCCTCTGAAGTATCTTCCTCTTGTAGAATCTTGAGCAGGATGCTTTTCTTTATGAGCAAGGCAAACAGTCTCTTCAGAAGATTCAGGGACTGTTTTCTTTCCAAAGGCTTTCTCTCTTTCAGCAAACTTTTTCACAAGAGTGTCAAAGGTTATATCTTTAAGATTTCCATTTGCTTGTAAAGACTCAAGATAGTTAGAGTAGGTAGGATAGAGTGCTTTGAGAAAGGCAATAAGAGAGATATCCAGCTCAACCTTAGTGGATTTAATATCATGCATTATAGACTTTATTTCAGATGCAAGAGCAAGAGGATCATTATTTTTTAGTTCAAGAGTGAAGAGTTTAATCATGAGCTGAACAACTTCAAGTGCAGAATGTGTATCATAGAGTTCTTTCAACTTTTGTAAAGCTTCAAAGGCATTGGAATAGGATGAAATATGACGACTTACTTCCTCATTTACAGATGTTGCGATCAATGCATAGGCTTTGATGTTCTTGTTCTCCCAAATGACGAGTTCTTTGTCTGATGTGGGCTGCACAGGGTCTTTGTCTTCTTCTCTGACACACACTCCTTTCCACAGCTCATTGTAGATGAGGGTGTGTTTTACCATTCGAGACCATTCTGAATAGTTCTCCTTGCCAGTGAGAACTATTCCGACCATAGAGATGATTGAATGCATTTTGTAAAAAAAATATCTCTGCTGATAAAAAAAAACTTTCCTCACTTCAATATCACTTTAATGCTTTAACTTTTCAAAGAATTATCATTCAAATGATAAAAAACTGTGCAATATTACAACTGCTTTGAATGAACAAGACTGTGCATAGGCATTCAAATCAAAAAGCAGATGATTTTAAATCCTTTCATCAGCATCTCCAAGTCTTTAAAAGCTATAATCCTGTGAAACAAATGATTTGTAGACAGACTCAACTGCCTTAAACAATGTACATATATAAATGTCAGTCGCTGCCCATTACAATAATGTATGCACACATGTGCACATACTGTCCAGCACCACATTCACTAAAAAATCACAATCAGAACAAGAAGAAGGCCAGAAAGTATACAAAACTCATGAACTGGGTCCTTATAAATCCACAAACTCTGCCCTTATAAATCCATTTTAAAAGGAATTACAGTTACAACATCTCTGAACGAGAGAGCGTTCGGTGGTCTCATCAACAAACAGGCCCGAAAGCATACAAAACTCAGGCCAGAAAGCATACAAAACTCGCATTACCCCGCATCTCCACAAACAGGCCCGATCTATGGGATTTGTTTTTCGACAGTTGTAGGTTATGCCACCACCATCACCACCCGGTTTTTGTTCACCGCCTTTAATTATAACAAGGAAAACGTCGACAACAGCGAGGGGCCACGGTCTACTGCGTTTGAAGATGGACTTCATTTTTTCTTGAAGTCAAAGTGAATATTATTGGCTCAACTCAAACCGCAACTCCATCCCATACCTCACTGCTGGAACTCGTGGACACAGTAAAACGTGAATGAATGGAGCGTGAGCTTGATACAAAATGCTCAGGCAACATAAACCAATACACACAGTAAAACGTGAATGAATGGAGCACGAAAGAAGGAAAACGAGTTCTCTCTGATAGTCGATGATACCAATGAAGTCTCAGCATTCATGCAAGGGACAGAGAGCGTCAGGACGGAAGGAGAACGATCAGGGAAATCAAAACTGATGCGCAGATAATGTCAGGGCAGAGGCGCTCAGGACAGGGCGTAGTCTTCAGCAGTGACAGCACTATATGCGCAGAGAATCGCTCTCTGGCAGTGCTATTTCAAGGGAATCGCTCAGGATGATGCAGCGCTCAGCAGGAGTTACACTATTTTGGGACCTGTGCTCTGATACCATGTCAGGCCAGGGTAACTCCACATTGAACGAGAGACAAAACTGATTGATATATTCATTAGGTAACTCATGCATATATATACAAAAATGAAAACAGATCAGTTCATCTTCTAGATGACTGTCCAGTTCACCCATCCGTTTCGGATTAGGTGTCAAATGGAAGCAGAAGTTCTCAAAGATGAGAAAGGAGATGTTATTCACAATCCAGATGGCACTGTCATAAGCAATATGATTGGCGCATTGACATCAATGATTCTGGAGCATTGGTGCGGGAGTGAGACAGAAATAGCCAATAAACATGAGGTTATTCTTATGAACCTCAAGTGCCATAAAATTTCACAGTTCGAAGATTTCCATAGAGATTGGATGCAGTGGATTTATGAGGTAAAAGACTCCAAGAATTTGTGTTGGAAACAGGTATACCTTGCTGCTTTACCCTCTAGATTTGTTGATTATATCAGGATGCAAGAGATTTTTCAGTTACCTTTTGAATCTTACACATGGGGTGAGATATATTCTCATATTACAAAGACATTGGTGAGTCTTTGTACTAGTTCAAAGGTTAACAAGTCTCTGGAAAAATTATCAAGATTACCAGATAAAAAGTCCATTTGCAGCAAGTATGGACTCACAATAGATGATCCTTTGGTCAAGAAAAGAAAGTCCAGGAAAAGAGCCAAAAGAGAATTTAAAGAGACTTTCTACATAAATAAAAGAAATTACCCAAAGGATAAAAGAAGATATCCTGCAAAGGATAGAAATCTGAGATATAAAAAGAAGGGTTATTATAAATATGTCCCAAAGACTCATTATTACAACCCCTCTGATATTCATTTGCATTCAACCAAACAAGAAAAATGGAATAAAATCACTTGTTGGTTGTGCGGCCAGAATGGGCATACAGCTTCCAGATGTCCCCAAGGAGAAGAATCAAAGCTCAATAAAGGTAAGAACAACTGTTTATGCTCAGAAGTCTAAGCAAGTCAAGCAAGAACATTCAGGACCTATTTTTTGACTTAGATGTGAATCCAAGACACATTTTACAGAAAGATATCCAAGTCTTTCTATCAGAGATACAACCCAGCAGCACCAACTAGAAGAATCTTCTCTTGATTCTTTTAGTACTACATCAGAAGAAGAATTGCAGGTCTATATGGGCCAGTATTCTGAATCAGACTCATCAGAATGCTCATGCTCAGATTCAGATGAGTGTGCTTGTCATGCTATATATGAAAATGATTTTGAATATTACATCAGCTCTAGTGAAGAAGAAAAACTTAAGCCGCCAAAAGAAAAAGTTCTCATGGCCTCTACTGAAGAAGAAGCAGAATTGAAGATCTTATCTCAAATAAGGGCAATGGAAGAAGGAGACATGAAGAATCGCCTGATTGAAGCATTCACTGACCAGCTCAAGACCAAAGCTTCTAAAGAATCAGGTAAGAAGCCTTTATTTATTGATGCATCTTATGAAAGAAATACTAAATCATTTCAAATGCATCATCAAAAGCCAGGAAAAGTGAGATCACTTACTCTTGGGGAAGTAAGTGGTGAAATCCACCATCTCAAAATAGAAATCTCTGCGATCAAAGCTCAATTTGCAGAAATACAGAAAGGAAACCAATCTGCAAAAGAAAAAGGAGATGATTCTTGGAATCCTACTGCATATCACCAAGAAGTACAGATTACTGAAGGAATGTAAGATCCACATTTTGGATTTAAAGATATGAGGTTGTTCACGATCACCTATCAACAATATCATGTTAAGGTAAAAATTTGCATCCAAGGAATTTTTTTTCAAATGATTGCATTATTGGATTTTGGTGCAGATATTAACATCCTTAATATCAAAAATATTCCAGCAAAGTACTGGGTTTCAGCTGAAAGGGAGGTGGTAGGCCTTGGGAACAAGAAACTCCCATATGAAATTCCCAAAGCTTCATTGTGTTTTGATACTCATTGTGTGCACATGAAGTTTTCTATTGCAGACATTCCTGTTGACTGTATATTAGGAAATGTCTTTCTAGCTATAGTAGAGCCCCATGGCTCAGCCAGGCTAAAAGGAGGGAGAGCCGGTTATTTCATTTCTGTTCCTACATCAAAAGGCAGGAGAAAGAAAATTGAAATCCCTTATGTTTCAAGTCCAAGGATTTCAACAATGGTCCAAGCCATGCAAAAACTGGAAAAAGCATAATCTCAATTAGTAGATCTCAAAGATCTGAAAGGCACACTAAGTGTTGAAGAACAACTAAAATTGCCCCAAGTCAAAAGAAAAATCCAAGGACTGAAAGAAAAATTGGAGGAAACATGCTGCTCAGAAGAGCCAAATGCCTTATGGCATAGGAAGCAACACACTATCAAGTTGCCTTACAAAGAAGGATATACTGGAAAACCCTATAAAAGTAGAGCCATCTCAATGAGCAAAGTATATAGAGATCTTTTCCAAAGGGAGATTCAGCAATTTCTTGACAGAAGACTGATCAGAGAATCCAATAGCCCCTGTAATTGCTATGGATTCTATGTGAATAAAAGAGCTGAACAAATTAGAGGAATTCCTAGACTTGTTATAAATTACAAGCCTCTAAACTCAGTTCTGGCTAATGACACCTACCCAATTCCACATAAAGGAGATTTGATCAGAAGGATTGCAGGTGCCAAGATATTTTCAAAATTTGATCTCAAAGCAGGATTTTGGCAGGTTTCCATTGATGAAGCTAATAAATTTAAGAGTGCTTTTAGTATTCTAGCAGGGAATTATGAATGGAATGTAATGCCATTTGGCCTTAAGAATGCTCCATCAAAGTTCCAGAAAGTAATGGATGATATCTTCAAGCCATATTTTGATTGGCTAATTGTTTATATTGATGATGCTTTAATTTTTTCCAAGAATATTGACAACCATTTCAAACATGTAAATATTTTCTTGAAATTGGTTCAAAAGAATGGATTGGTGCTGAGCAAAAAGAAGATAGAAGTATTCCATACTTCTATAAAATTTTTGGGACATACAATTTGTAATGGGAAAATTTCTCTGCAACAGCATGCCATTTAATTTGCAGATAAGTTCCCAGATGAGCTTAAAGACAAAACGCAACTGCCAAGGTTTCTGGGGTGTCTAAACTATGTCAGCAATTTCTACCAGGATTGTGCTAGTGACAGGAAGATGCTCAATAAACGACTTGGTAAGAAACCCTCTGAATGGTCAGATCTCCACACCAGAGCAGTCCAAGAAATTAAAGCCAAGGTAAAATCTTTACCCATATTATATGTAGCTGATGACCAAGCATTTAAGATAGTTGAATCTGATGCAAGCAATGTAGGATGGGGAGGAATCTTGAAACAAAGAATTGGAAAAGAAGAACAGGTTGTTCAATTTGCTTCGGGAGTCTGGAACCCAGCGAAGCAAAACTATTATGTCATTAAAAGAGAGGTAAAAACAACATGGAATTGTATTAGCAAATTTGAAGTTTATTTGATAAACACGCCTTTTCTTCTCAAAACAGATGCCTCGGCTATGCAGAAAGTTTTATCTAAAGATATCAAGAAAGCTGGAGAAGCAAAGGTTCTAGATGGCAAGCACTCTTTGCAAATTTTGATTTTTCAGTAGATCACATCAAGATTCCAACCCGAATGCACCCTAAATGAAAATAATTTGTCTTCAGCTTCTTTGCTTCTGCTTGTAAGGCTTTGGGGTTAAGCAGAGGTATAGTCTGGATACTATCGGAGTTTCCTTGAACCTGACTGACTGACTCTTTAATACTTATTCTAGAAGCAGCAATTAAATGAAAAGGAGCTAAGTCACTATAGACTTCTGAAGGGGTTATTGCGGGCAATTTCCACTGGGCAGCGGGCTAACTTTCTTCATAGTTGAGTTCAGCAGAGTTAAGAATTCTACTTGAACTACTTGCAAACATATCCCTAAGGTGATGTTCCTCAGCTTGAGAATCTCTCTCTTCAAGTTCTCGAAAAGAAACAGACTTTCTGAACGATTCCATTCCGAATAAGAGTACTTTTAGATTTTAGAGTACCAACCTCAAGAACCAGACGTTACTGACTCTGATACCAATTTTATGCAGGGGCTCCTTTCACGAGCCTGCAACTTGTTGTGCCTCTTCATTAGTGTTAATAGCCAACTCCTGATGAACCAGTGGTGAACCTACTCAGATCTTTCACACTTTTTCGGCTTAGAAAATGGCTTCCCCGCCTCACAATAGCCTTGGTGTCCCTTCGATCCTTTGGAAAACTTGCTGCAAACTTCGGACGAAAGCTCAACAAAACTACTATCACAGCAGACTTTTTAAATCACAGAGATACTTGATTGCAGAAATATAGTGTACTCAAAGTACTCAAAGTATTACAGAGAGAAAATTTCTTTACAGAGATTGACTGTCATCTCTTTTATCGGACTGTATACCATTCATAAAGAAGAAGTAATACCAGAGGCTTCCTGGCGATAGACAGACTCTGCCTCAGAAATCTATGGCAAACATTTAAAGACTGAAAGACTCTTACTAATGGTTCAGCCACTTTAGGTTCTCACCAGTGCCGAGCACACTGATGCGCAGGCTTCCAAACCAGCTAAGGACTTGAGTGAATCTTTTGTGGTGCAAGCAGATCAGACCCTTGGGTCCACAGATGCAGAGCAGGAAATACACTCGACTCTAAACTCACAAGACTCAAGACTCTTAGACTCTCCAAACTTTGATGCCAAACAAATGATCCTTACCCTTCTTATAGGAAGAGAAGGGGGGACAAGCATCCTGTTTGTCAGTACAAAGAAAAAGACTTAAAGCTAAAGGAATCATTGCTTTCCAACTTTTATCAAAGCGACGTCTGCACAAAGATTCGGGTCTAAAAGATGGACAGAATAATTGCTTTCGGGTAATGCTAAGATATTATCTGTAAAGTATATTCTTGTACTAAAAGTAAATATGACAGATATCATGACTCTTCTACACAATGGATGCTTTTGTACTAAAGCCCATGAGAAAATACTTTAATGGAGAATATTACACTGTGGAGGCTTTTGAACAGTGAAGCCCACGGGAAAACTGGTCACAATTTAGCCCTTGTGACTGGTTCACATCAAAATATCTTGAGATTCGAAAACGGTCCAGCTTATATGGCATAATGTCCCATGCCTTGGTGTAGATTCGTCGGACAATGATAGGTTTCCCTAGCACGATTTGATGTTGTACTTTGGTAAGGATGAGCCATTCCATGTTCTCTCTCATATATTCTTCAAGTGAATTATTGTACGGAGAGGATTGATAAGTTGTCCATTCAGTGCTGGCCATTTCCTTTACAGTATGATACACTGGGTGATTGCATTCTTTGTTACATTGCATAATACAGGTTTTACCCATATTTTTACAATATTTTTCATGCTCTACAGGATCCGTGGCTGTCCTATTTATCCCGTAGTCTTTCCACCAATTCGTGAACCATTCACATTGCTGATAACCTTGATAATGCCCTACTGTGCTGAACTTGATTCTGGTATAATGAGTCTCTGTTTGATCATCAATGTTTAAATTTCCACCAGAGTTTTCTGTAGTCTGTAAAATCATAAACAGTGTCAGGAAACATGATATGAGGATCATTTCTGGGCCATCAGGCTGCTGGGTGAACTTTTCCATGACCAGGTTCTCTCCATAAATCTCTGGTCCTATAGATACAGACATGTCTTTCATATATTCCTGTGTCTCATCCTCCATGATACCAGATGGTAGCAATATCATGAAAATTTTGTTCTAGTGCTATTCTTGCCACTTCAGCATCTCTTCTAGCCTTATCATATACCATGTCATGTATCCACTGTCTTCCCTTTGGGTATACTTTTCTCTTTGGTACATAATATTGCAGATCTGTATGAGGCTGCAAATTAGCATCCAAAACTTTGGTATTACGAAGCTGCCAAGTCGGCTTCGAGTCTCTTTTGTAGGTTTCCCACTCCAATTCATCTGGCACAGTTTTCAAAACTTCTTGTCTCTGGTTATTATCCCATTCAGTGATAATCATCCTAACATTTGCTTCCTTTTGCTCAATATATTCCCGGCTGAGGAAGTCAGGAAGGCTGTTATCTTTTCCCTTGATGTGCTCTACTGAAAAATCAAAATTTGCAAAGAGTGCTTGCCATCTAGCAAACTTTTCTTCTCCAACTTTCTTGATATCTTTAGATAAAACTTTCTGCATAGTTGAGGCATCTGTTCTGAGAAGAAAAAGCTTGTTTATCAAATAAACTTCAAATTTGCTAATACAATTCCATGTTGCTTTTACCTCTCTTTCAATGACAGAATAGTTTTGCTCCGCTGGGTTCCAGACTCCCGAAGCAAATTGAACAACTTGTTCTTCTTTTCCAATTCTTTGTTTCAAGATTCCTCCCCGTCCTACATTTCTTGCATCAGATTCAACTATCTTAAATGCTTGGTCATCAGCTACATATGATATGGGTAAAGATTTTACCTTGGCTTTAATTTCTTGGATTGCTCTGGTGTGGAGATCTGACCATTCAGGGGGTTTCTTACCAAGTCGTTTATTGAGCATCTTCCTGTCACTAGCACAATCTTGGTAGAAATTGCTGACATAGTTTAGACACCCCAGAAACTTTTGCAGTTGTGTTTTGTCTTTAAGCTCATCTGGGAACTTATCTGCAAATTCAATGGCATGCTGTTGCAGAGAAAATTTCTCATTGCAAATTGTATGTCCCAAAAGTTTTATAGAAGTCTGGAATACTTCTATCTTCTTTTTTCTCAGCACCAATCCATTCTTTTGAACCATTTTCAAGAAAATATCTACGTGTTTGAAATGGTCGTCAATATTCTTGGAAAAAATTAAAACATCATCAATATAAACAATTAGCCAATCAAAATATGGCTTGAAGATATCATCCGTTACTTTCTGGAACTTTGATGGAGCATTCTTGAGTCCGAATGGCATTACATTCCACTAATAATGCCCTACTGGAATACTAAAAGCAGTCTTAAATTTATCTGCTTCATCAATGGCAACCTGCCAAAATCCTGCTTTGAGATCAAATTTTGAAAATATCTTGGCACCTGCAATCCTTCTGATCAAATCTCCTTTATGTGGAATTGGGTAGGTGTCATTAGCCAGAACTGAGTTTAGAGGCTTGTAATTTATGACAAGTCTGGGAATTCCTCTAATTTGTTCAGCTCTTTTATTCACATAGAATCCATAGCAATTCCAGGGGCTATTGGATTCTCTGATCAGTCTTCTGTCAAGTAATTGCTGAATATCTCTTTGGAAAAGATCTCTATATTCTTTTCTCATTGGGATGGCTCTACTTTTACAGGGTTTTCCAGTATATCCTTCTTTGTAAGGAAACTTGATAGTGTGCTGCTTCCTATGCCAGAAGGCATTTGGCTCTTATGAGCAGCATGTTTCCTCCAATTTTTCTTTCAATTCTTGGATTTTTCTTTTGACTTGGGGCAATTTTAGCTGTTCTTCAACCCTTAGTGTGCCTTTCAGATCTTTGAGATCTGCGAATTGAGATTCTGCCTTTTCCAGTTTTTGCATGGCTTGGACCATTGTTGAAATCCTTGGACTTTGAAACATAAGGGAGTTCAATTTTCTTTCTCCTACCTTTTGATGTAGGAACATAAATGAAGTAACCGTCTCTCCCTCCTTTTAGCTTGGCTGAGCAATGGGGCTCTACTGCAGCTAGAAATACATTTCCTAATATACAGTCAACAGGAATGTCTGCAATAGAAAACTTCATGTGCACACAATGAGTATCAAAACACAATGAAGCTTTAGGAATTTCATATTGGATTTTCTTGTTCCCAAGGCCTACCACCTCCCTTTCAGCTGAAACCGAGTACTTTTCTGGAATATTTTTGATATTAAAGATGTTAATATCTACACCAGAATCCAATAATGCAATCATTTGAAAAAAATTTCCTTGGATGCAAATTTTTACCTTAACATGATATTACTGATAGGTGATTGTGAACAACCTCATATCTTTAAATCCAAAATGTGGATCTTGCATTCCTTCAGCAATCTATACTTCTTGGTGATATGCAGTAGGATTCCAAGAATCATCTCCTTTTTCTTCTGCAGATTGTTTTCCTTTCTGTATTTCTGCAATTTGAGCTTTGATTGCAGAGATTTCTGTTTTGAGATGGTGGATTTCACCACTTACTTCCCCAAGAGTAAGTGATCTCACTTTTCCTGGCTTTTGATGATGCATTTGAAATGATTTAGTATTTCTTTCATAAGATGCATCAATAAATAAAGGCTTCTTACCTGATTCTTTAGAAGCTTTGGTCTTGAGCTAGTCAGTGAATGCTTCAATCAGGCGATTCTTCATGTCTCCTTCTTCCATTGCCCTTATTTGAGATAAGATCTTAAATTCTGCTTCTTCTTCATTAGAGGCCATGAGAACTTTTTCTTTTGGCGGCTTAAGTTTTTCTTCTTCACTAGAGCTGATGTAATATTCAAAATCATTTTCATATATAGCATGACAAGCACACTCATTTGAATATGAGCATGAGCATTCTGATGAGTCTGATTCAGAATACTGTCCCATATGGACCTGTAATTATTCTTTTGAAGTAGTACTAAAAGAATCAAGAGAAAGTTCTTCCAGTTGGTGCTGCTGGGCTGTATCTCTGATAGAAAGATTTGGACATTTTTCTGTAACATGTGTCTTGGATTTACATCCAAGACAAAAAATAGGTCCTGAATGTTCTTGCTTGACTTGCTTAGACTTCTGAGCATAAATAGTTGTTCTTACCTTTATTGAGCTTTGATTATTCTCCTTGGGGACATCTGGAAGCTGTATGCCCAATCTGGCCGCACAACCAACAAGTGATTTCATTCCATTTTTCTTGTTTTGTTGAATGCAAATGAATATCAGAGGGTTGTAATAATGAGTCTTTGGGACATATTTATAATAACCCTTCTTTTTATATCTCTGATTTCTATCCTTTGTAGGATATCTTCTTTTATCCTTTGGGTAATTTCTTTTATTTCTGTAGAAAGTCTCTTTAAATTCTCTTTTGGCTCTTTTTCTGGACTTTCTTTTCTTGACCAAAGGATCATCTATTGTGAGTCCATACTTGCTGCAGATGGACTTTTTATCTGGTAATCTTGATAATTTTTCCAGAGACTTGTTAACCTTTGAACTAGTACAAAGACTCACCAATGTCTTTGTAATATGAGAATATATCTCACCCCATGTTGAAGATTCAAAAGGTAACTGAAAAATCTCTTGCATCCTGATATAATCAACAAATCTAGAGGGTAAAGCAGCAAGGTATACCTGTTTCCAACACAAATTCTTGGAGTCTTTTACCTCATAAATCCACTGCATCCAATCTCTATGGAAATCTTCGAACTGTGAAATTTTATGGCACTTGAGGTTCATAAGAATAACCTCATGTTTATTGGCTATTTCTGTCTCACTCTCGCACCAATGCTCCAGAATCATTGATGTCAAGCGCCAATCATATTGCTTATGACAGTGCCATCTGGATTGTGAATAACATCTCCTTTCTCATCTTTGAGAACTTCTTCTTCCATGGTTTCAATGAGTTTAGGAGAAGATTCAGTCTCCCACCACCTGAGGAGAGTACCTGTGAAACATTGAATAATTGTTCTGCAAGCACCTATTTCAGATTTGCCTCTGAGACACATGAGTTTATATTCAGTATACATCAAATCTATCATTTGGCGAATCTGGCCAATACTCATGTTATCAATGTTCCATTCTCTGTGAGAGTCAGGAAATAAAGTATGAGCTTCAGGCATTTTCCCTTTTCCTTCAATATCAGGAGTAGAATATCTAGTAAATCTATGCTCCAGAGGCTCATAGATTCGAAGAATCTGTGTCTCTGGTGATTTATGCTCTATTCCTTTTGTTTATGTTTTTTCCTCCGTTTCCCTGAATAAGGAAGCAATATTGATATGTTCTGATTCATCAGCTCCTGATGATGAGGCAATTTCTTTAGGAAACAATAGAGGAAATTTCTGGACATTTCTGACAGGATTTTCAATCTTAATATTCCACTTTACCAGAAAAGAATTTGGAACTGGCTTTTCAATTTTTGACAACTGTATCCTTTCAATTTTTGTTGTTAAGCCAGTAAGGATTGTCTTAGTTACACCTATGTGTCCAACTAAGTTTTCTCCTACTTCTTCTATCTCACTTATTGATTCTCTGGTATAAGAGCGAGTCATGCTGGAATCAAACTGCAAGTTATTCAAACAACTATTTACACTATTTAATGAAGACTGTACAACATCTATCTGCTTCTTTACATCTTCTGTTTTTGCTACATTCATCTCCAGACCTTTAATAGTAGTATTGGTCCAATTAATTGTTCACTGGCTTTTTGGATTCTCCCATCAATGCCTAAGGCATTGTCATCTTTTTGGACCAGAGGAATGGCTTTGGCTGCATTTGTATTTTCTCCTAAAATAATTCCTTTATAAGGAGGAAATGTAGTAGGAGTTTCTACTTTTGACCCATCAAGTGCAGTCCAACCATGCTTATCAGTTGTAGTGCTAGAGGTGGTTCCAGTGAAAACATTTATAGGAGCAACCTTATCTTTCCATGAATAAAAAGATATCCAAGTGTTATTTTCTTCCATATAATGTTTCCAATCAGTTGCCAACTGTCTCTTTTGTTCAGGGGTGTATGCTTGGTCAAACTCTTCTGTTTGAGGGTTTGTATACAAATCCCAATTCAGCATGTCTTTAATCCATTTGGCACTAATTTCTGACTTCAAGCATCCATCCATAAGTGAAAAGAACTTATACATTTCCATAACTGCAGGTTTCTTATAGTCAGAGGGAATTTGTTTAAATCTGCATTCTGGAATCAATTGTGATTGCTCAAGTTTTCCTAGCCCATGTCTTGGTTTTGATGGTCTCATCAGGCAAATCATCTCAGTGAGTCTAGGATCTTCTTCTTTGACTGTATGTATCACAAGGACATGGTTTGAATTTGGCTCTAGCTCATGTGGGAAGGGAATACCAGAGCATTTGGGATTCAAACATGAATTGATAGAAGTAGAAGGTGGAGCAATACCAGTTCGTGGATTGTGATGCAGATGAATATTTTGTTCGGCCAATGTAAGCAAATTTATGGTATCTTCACAGTCTGGACATTTCACTTCTAAAGAAGAATAATTTACAAGCTGAGCTAATTCATATAACTGGTTATGTTTACAGGAAGACGAGGATGAGCAGGCGGTATCCACAGTGGAAGGATCTCTGTAGTATTTTGAAGATTTACAAGCAGCATGAATTCTTCGGCGGTCAACGGTTGATCTTCGGGGAAAGAAATGACTGCACTGGAAGCATTTTCAATAATATTTGCAGAGGTGATATTCCTAGGTATATGTGGCCTAGAATGGTTTACGACCCAATGTTCTTGAAACTGCAAGTCTTCCCATTTGATTAACAGAAGTTCAACTTTCTGGTTTTTAGGGTTTGTCTTGACTACGACGCTGGACTTGGAGTCTCTACTGGGTGTATGACGGATAGCAGGCCACAGGGTATTGGTATGACGAAAACAAGCTTTAGTCTGAATGACTATATTATTTCTCTTCCTTTTCATATCAAAGCCCATTGTCTGAATCTACAACTACAGGATTTCCTCAATGGTTTCATCGTAGACATACACAGAGAAGTTTGGGAAGTAGTCAAAATAGACTCGACCATCAGACAGAGGGGCCATGATTCCGCCAATAATGGAATCTGTATATCTATTGTGCATCATGTCTCTTACAGTAGCAAGCACAAAAGTGTGTAACCCTTTATGGATTAAAGGATTGATTCCAACCCGAATGCACCCTAAATGCAAATAATTTGTCTTCAGCTTCTTTGCTTATGCTTGTAAGGCTTTGGGGTTAAGCAGAGGTATAGTCTAGATACTGTCGGAGTTTTCTTGAACCTGACTGACTGACTCTTTAATACTTATTATAGAAGTAGCAATTAAATGAAAAGGAGCTAAGTCACTATAGACTTCTGAAGGGGTTATTGCGGGCAATTCCCACCGGGCAGAGGGCTGAGTTTCTTCATAGGTGAGCTCAGCATAGTTAAGAGTTCTACTTGAACTATTGGCAAACATATCCCTAAGGGGATTTTCCTCAGCTTGAGAATCTCTCTCTTCAAGTTCTCGAAAAGAAACAGACTTTTTGAACGATTCCATTATGAATAAGAGTACTTTTAGATTTTAGAGTTCCAACCTCAAGAACCAAACGTTACTGGCTCTGATACCAATTCTATGCAGGGGCTCCTGTCACAAGCTTGCAACTTGCTGTGCTTCTTCGTTAGTGTTGATAGCCAACTCCTGATGAACCAGTGGTGAACCTACTCAGATCTTTCACACTCTTTCGGCTTACACAACGGCTTCCACGCCTCACAACAGCCTTGGTGTCCCTTCGATCCTTTGGCGAACTTCCTACGAACTTCAGACGAAAGCTCAATAGAACTACTATCACAATAGACTTTTTAAATCACAGAGATACTTGATTGCAGAAATATAGTTTACTCATTTTATTTCAGAAGCTCAAAGTATTACAGAGAGAAAATTTCTTTACAGAGATTGACTGTGGTCACTTTTACCGGATTGTATACCGTTCATAAAGAACAAGTAATACTGGAGGCTTCCTGGTGATAGACAGACTCTGCCTCAGAAATCTATGGCAAACATTTATAGACTGAAAGACTCTTACTAATGGTTCATCCACTTTAGGTTCTCACTAGTGCCGAGCACATTGATGCGCAGGCTTCCAAAACACCTAAGGACTTGAGCGAATCTTTCGTGGTGCTAGAAGATCAGACCCTTGGGTCTGCAGATGCAGAGCAGGAAATACACGCGACTCTAAACTCACAAGACTCAATACTCTTAGACTCTCCAAAATCTGATGCCAAACAAATGAGCCTTACCCTTATTATATAGGAAGAGAAGGGGGGACAAGCATCATGTTGGTCGGTACAAAGAAAAGACTTAAAGCTAAAGGAATCATTGCTTTCCAGCTTTTATCATAGCGACGTCCACACAAAGATTCGGGTCTGAAATATGGACCGAATAATTGCTTTCGGGTAACGCTAAGATATTATCTGTAAAGTAGATTCTTGTACTAAAAGTAAATATGACAGATATCATGACTCTTCTACACAGTGGATGCTTTTGTACTAAAGCCCATGAGAAAAGACTTTAATGGATAATATTACACTGTGGAGGCTTTTGAACAGTGAAGCCCACGGGAAAAATGGTCACAATTTAGCCCTTGTGACTGGTTCACATCAAAATATCTTGAGATTCGGAAAACGGTCCAGCTTATATGGAATAATTTCCCATGCTTTGATGTAGATTCGTCGGACAATGATAGGTTTCCCTAGCATGATTTGATGTTGTACTGTAAGGACGAGCCATTCCATGTGCTCTCTCATATATTCTTCAAGCGAATTATTGTACGAAGAGGATTGATAAGTTTTCCTTTCAGTGCTGGCCATTTCCTTTACAGTATGATACACTGGGTGATTGCATTCTTTGTTACATTGCATAATACGGGTTTTACCCATATTTTTACAATATTTTTCATGCTCTACAGGATCCATGGTTGTCCTATTTATCCCGTAGTCTTTCCACCAATCCCTAAACCATTCACATTGCTGATAACCTTGATAATGCCCAACTATGCTGAACTTGATTCGAGTATAATGAGTCTCTGTTTGATCATCAATGTTTAAAAATTTCCACCAGAGTTTTCTGTAGTCTGTGAAATCCTAAACAGTGTCAGGAAACATGATATGAGGATCATTTTTGGGCCATCGGGCTGCTGGGTGAACTTTTCCATGACCAGGTTCTCTCCATAAATCTCTGGTCCTATAGATACAGAAATGTCTTTCATATATTCCTGTGTCTCTTCCTCCATGATACCAAATGGTAGCAATATCATGAAAATTTTGTTCTAGTGTTATTCTTGCCACTTCAGCATCTCTTCTAGCCTTATCATATACCATGTCATGTATCCAGTGTCTTCCCTTTGGGTACACTTTTCTCTCTGGTACATAATATTGTAGATCTGTATGAGGCTACAAATTTGCATCCAAAACTTTGGTATTACGAAGCTGCCAAGTCGGCTTCCAGTCTCTTTTGTAGGCTTCCCACTCCAATTCATCTAGCACAGTTTTCAAAACTTCTTGTCTCTTGTTATTATCCCATTCAGTGATAATCATCATAACATGTGCTTCCTTTTGCTCAATATATTCCCGGCTGAGGAAGTCAGGAAGGCTATTAACTTTTCCCTTGATGTGCTCTACTGAAAAATCAAAATTTGCAAAGAGTGCTTGCCATATAGCAAACTTTGCTTCTCCAGCTTTCTTGATATCTTTAGATTAAACTTTCTGCATAGCTGAGGCATCTATTCTGACAAGAAAAGGCTTGTTTATCAAATAAATTTCAAATTTGCTAATACAATTCCATGCTGCTTTTACCTCTCTTTCAATGACAAAATAGTTTTGCTCCGCTGGGTTCCAGACTCCCGAAGCAAATTGAACAACCTATTCTTCTTTTCCAATTCTTTGTATCAAGATTCCTCCACATCCTACATTGCTTGCATCAGATTCAACTATCTTAAATGCTTGGCTTTAATTTCTTAAACTGCTCTAGTGTGGAGATCTGACCATTCAGGGGGATTCTTACCAAGTCGTTTATTGAGCATCTTCCTGTCACTAGCACAATCCTGGTAGAAATTGCTGACATAGTTTAGGCACCCTAGAAACCTTTGCAGCTGTGTTTTGTCTTTAAGCACATCTGGGAACTTATCTGCAAATTCAATGGCATGCTGTTGCAGAGAAATTTTCCCATTGCAAATTGTATGTCCCAAAAATTTTATAGAAGTCTGGAATACTTCTATCTTTTTCTTGCTCAGCACCAATCCATTCTTTTGAACCAATTTCAAGAAAATATTTACATGTTTGAAATGGTCATCAATATTCTTGGAAAAAATTAAAACATCATCAATATAAACAATTAGCCAATCAAAATATGGCTTGAAGATATCATCCATTACTTTCTGGAACTTTGATGGAGCATTCTTGAGGCCGAATGGCATTACATTTCATTCATAATGCCTTTCTAGAATACTAAAAGCAGTCTTAAATTTATCAGCTTCATCAATGACAACCTGCCAAAATCCTGCTTTGAGATCAAATTTTGAAAATATCTTGGCACCTACAATCCTTCTGATCAAATCTCCTTTATGTGGAATTGGGTAGGTGTCATCAGCCAGAACTAAGTTTAGAGGCTTGTAATTTATAACAAGTCTGGGAATTCCTCTAATTTGTTCAGCTCTTTTATTCACATAGAATCCATAGCAATTCCAGGGGCTATTGGATTCTCTGATCAGTCTTATGTCAAGTAATTGCTGAATCTCTCTTTGGCAAAGATCTCTATATTCTTTGCTCATTGGGATGGCTCTACTTTTACAGGGTTTTCCAGTATATCCTTCTTTGTAAGGCAACTTGATAGTATGCTGCTTCCTATGCCAGAAGGCATTTGGCTCTTCTGAGCAGCATGTTTCCTCCAATTTTTCTTTCAATTCTTGGATTTTTCTTTTGACTTGGGGCAATTTTAGCTGTTCTTCAACCCTTAGTGTGCCTTTTAGATCTTTGAGATCTGCTAATTGAGATTCTTCTTTTTCCAGTTTTTGCATGGCTTGGACCATTGTTGAAATCCTTGGACTTGAAACATAAGGGAGTTCAATTTTCTTTCTCCTGCCTTTTGATGTAGGAACAGAAATGAAATAACCGGCTCTCCCTCCTTTTAGCCTGGCTGAGCCATGAGGCTCTACTGCAGCTAGAAAGACATTTCCTAATATACAGTCAACAGGAATGTCTGCAATAGCAAACTTCATGTGCACACAATGAGTATCAAAACACAATGAAGCTTTGGGAATTTCATATTGGAGTTTCTTGTTCCCAAGGCCTACCACCTCCCTTTCAGCTGAAACCCAGTACTTTGTTGGAATATTTTTGATATTAAGGATGTTAATATCTGCACTAGAATCCAATAATGCAATCATTTGAAATTTTTTTCCTTGGATGCAAATTTTTACCTTAACATGATGTTGCTGATAGGTGATCGTGAACAACCTCATATCTTTAAATACAAATGTGGATCTTGAATTCCTTCAACAATCTGTACTTATTGGTGATATGCAGTAGGATTCCAAGAATCATCTCATTTTTCTTCTGCAGATTTTTTTCCTTTCTGTATTTCTGCAATTTGAGCTTTGATTGCAGAGATTTCTGTTTTGAGATGGTGGATTTCACCACTTACTTCCCCAAGAGTAAGTGATCTCACTTTTCCTGGCTTTTGATGATGCATTTGAAATGATTTAATATTTCTTTCATAAGATGCACCAATAAATAAAGGCTTCTTACCTGATTCTTTAGAGGCTTTGGTCTTGAGCTGGTCAGTGAATGCTTCAATCAGGCGATTCTTCATGTCTCCTTCTTCCATTGCCCTTATTTGAGATAAGATCTTCAATTCTGCTTCTTCTTCAATAGAGGCCATGAGAACTTTTTCTTTTGGCGGCTTAAGTTTTTATTCTTCACTAGAGCTGATGTAATATTCAAAATCATTTTCATATATAGCATGAAAAGCACACTCATCTGAATCTAAGCATGAGCATTTTGATGAGTCTGATTCAAAATACTGGCCCATATGGACCTGCAATTCTTCTTCTGAAGTAGTACTAAAAGAATCAAGAGAAGATTCTTCTAGTTGGTGCTGCTGGGCTGTATCTCTGATAGAAAGATTTGGAGATGTTTCTGTAACATGTGTCTTGGATTTACATCTAAGACAAAAAATAGGTCCTGAATGTTCTTGCTTGACTTGCTTAGACTTCTGAGCATAAAAAGCTATTCTTAACTTTATTGAGCTTTGATTCTTCTCCTTGGGGACATCTGGAAGCTGTATGCCCATTCTGGCCGCACAACCAACAAGTGATTTTATTCCATTTTTCGTGTTTGGTTGAATGCAAATCAATATCAGAGGGGTTGTAATAATGAGTCTTTGGGACATATTTATAATAACCCTATTTTTTATATCTATGCTCCAGAGGCTCATAGATTGGAAGAATCTGTGTCTCTGGTGATTTCTACTCTATTCCTTTTGCTTCTGTTTCTGCCTCTGTTTCCCTGAATAAGGAAGCAATACTGATATGTTCTGATTCATCAGCTCTTGATGATGAGGCAATTTCTTTAGGAAACAATAGAGGAAATTTATGGACATTTCTCACAGGATTTTCAATCTTAATATTCCTCTTTACCAGAAAAGAATTTGGAACTGGCATTTCAATTTTTGACAATTGTATCCTTTCAATTTTTGTTGTTAAGCCAGTAAGGAGTGTGTTAGTTACACCTATGTGTCCAACTAAGTTTTCTCCTACTTCTTCTATCTTACTTATTGATTCTCTGGTATAAGAGCGAGTCATGCAGGAATCAAACTGCAAGTTATTCAAACAACTATTTACACTATTTAATGAAGAATGTACAACATCTATCCGCTTCTTTACATCTTCTGTTTTTGCTACATTCATCTCCAGAGCTTTAATAGCAGTATTGGTCCAATTTAATTGTTCACTGGCTTTTTGGATTTTCCCATCAATGCATAAGGCATTGTCATCTTTTTGGACCAGAGGAATGGCTTTGGCTGCATTTCTATTTTCTCCTAAAATAATTCTTTTATAAGGAGGAAATGTAGTAGGAGTTTCCACTTTTGATCCATCAAGTGTAGTCCATCCATGCTTATCAGTTGTAGTGCTAGAGGTGGTTCCAGTAAAAACATTTATAGGAGTAACCTTATCTTTCCATGAATAGAAATATATCCAAGTGTTATTTGCTTACATATAATGTTTCCGATCAGTTGCCAACTGTCCCTTTTGTTCAGGGGTGTATGCTTGGTCAAACTCTTTTGCCTGAGGGTTTGTATACAAATCCCAATTCAGCATGTCTTTCATCCATTTGGCACTAATTTCTGACTTCAAGCATCCATCCATAAGTGAAAAGAACTTATGCATTTCCATAACTGCAGGTTTCTTACAGTCAGAGGGAATTTGTTTAAATCTGCATTCTGGAATCAATTGTGATTGCTCAAGTTTTCGTAGCCCATGTCTTGGTTTTGATGGTCTCATTAGGCAAATCATCTCAGTGAGTCTAGGATCTTCTTCTTTGACTGTATGTATCACAAGGACATGGTCTGAATCTGGCTCTGGCTCATGTGGGAAGGGAATATCAGAGCATTTGGGATTCAGACATGAATTGATAGAAGTAGAAGGTGGAGCAATACCAGTTCGTGGATTGTGATGCAGATGAATATTTTGTTCGGCCAATGTAAGTAGATTTATGGTATCTTCACAGTTTGGAAATTTTACTTCTAAAGAAGAATAATTTACAAGCTGAGCTAATTCATATAACTGGTCATGTCTACATGAAGACGAGGATGAGCAGGCAGTATCCACAATGGAAGGATCTCTGTAGTATTTTGAAGATTTACAAGCAGCATCAATTCTTCAGCTGTCAATGGTTGATCTTCAGGGAAAAGAAATGACTGCACTGGAAGCATTTTCAGTAATATTTGCAGAGGTGATATTCCTAGGTATATGAGGCATAGAATGGTTTACGACCCAATGTTTCAGAAACTGCAAGTGTTCCCATTTGATTAACAGATGTTCAACTTTCTGGTTTTTAGGATCTGTCTTGACTACGACGCTGGACTTGGAGTCTCTACTGGGTGTATGACGGATAGCAGGCCACAGGGTATTGGTATGACGAAAACAAGCTTTAGTCTGAATGGATATATTATTTCTCTTCCTTTTCATATCAAAGCCCATTGTCTGAATCTGCAACTGCAGGATTTCCTCAATGGTTTCATCATAGACATACACAAAGAAGTTTGGGAAGAAGTCGAAATAGAATGGACCATCAGACAGAGGGGCCACGATTCCGCCAATAATGGAATCTATATATCTATTGTGCGTCATGTCTCTTACAGTAGCAAGCACAAAAGTGTGTAACCCTTTATGGATTAAAGGATTGATTCCAACCCGAATGCACCCTAAATGCAGATAATTTGTCTTCAGCTTCTTTGCTTCTGCTTGTAAGGCTTTGGGGTTAAGCAGAGGTATAGTCTGGATATTGTCGGAGTTTTCTTGAACCTGAATGACTGACTCTTTAATACTTATTCTAGAAGCAGCAATTAAATGAAAAGGAGCTAAGTCACTATAGACTTCTGAAGGGGATATTGCGGGAAATTCCCACCGGGCAGAGGGCTGAGTTTCTTCATAGGTGAGTTCAACAGAGTTAAGAGTTCTACTTGAACTACTGTAAAATATATCCCTAAGGGGATTTTCCTCAGCTTGAGAATCTCTCTCTTCAAGTTCCCGAAAAGAAACAGACTTTCTGAACGATTCCATTCTGAATAAGAGTACTTTTAGATTTTAGAGTACCAACCTCAAGAACTAGACATTACTGGCTCTGATACCAATTTTATGCAGGGGCTCCTGTCACGAGCTTGCAACTTGCTGTGCCTCTTCGTTAGTGTTGATAGCCAACTCGTGATGAACTAGTGGTGAACCTACTTAGATCTTTCACACTCTTTCGGCTTACACAACGACTTCCACGCCTCAAAACAGCCTTGGTGTCCCTTCGATCCTTTGGCGAACTTCCTACGAACTTCGGACGAAAGCTCAATAGAACTACTATCACAGCACACTTTTTAGATAACATAGATACTTGATTGCAGAAATATAGTGTAATCATTTTATTTCAGAAGCTCAAAGTATTACAGAGAGAAAATTTCTTTACAGAGATTGACTTTCATCGCTTTTACCGGACTGTATATCGTTCATAAAGAACAAGTAATACCGGAGGCTTCTTGGCGATAGACAGAGTCTGCCTCAGAAACATATGGCAAACATTTACAGACTGGAAGACTCTTACTAATGGTTTAGCCACTTTAGGTTCTCACCAGTGCCGAGCACACTGATGCGTAGGCTTCCAAACCACCTAAGGACTTGAGTGAATCTTTCGTGGTGCAAGCAGATCAGACCCTTGGGTCTGCAGATGCAGAGCAGGAAATACACGCGACTCTAAACTCACAAGACTCAAGACTCTTAGACTCTCCAAACTCTGATGCCAAACAAATGATCCTTACCCTTCTTATATAGGAAGAGAAGGGGGGAAAAGCATCCTTTTGGTTGGTACAAAGGAAAGACTTAAAGCTAAAGGAATCATTGCTTTCCAGCTTTTATCAGAGCGACGTCCGCACAAAGATTCAGGTCTAAAAGATTGACCGAATAATTGCTTTCGGGTAACGCTAAGATATTATCTGTAAAGTAGATTCTTGGACTAAAAGTAAATATGACAGATATCATGAGTCTTCTACATAGTGGATGCTTTTATACTAAAGCCCACGAGAAAAGACTTTAATGGAGAATATTACACTGTGGAGGCTTTTGAACAGTGAAGCCCACGGGAAAACTGGTCACAATTTAGCCCTTGTGACTGGTTCACATCAAAATATCTTGAGATTCAGAAAACGGTCCAGCTTATATGGCATAATGTCCCATGCTTTGGTGTAGATTCGTCGGACAATGATAGGTTTCCCCAGCACGATTTGATGTTGTACTTTGGTAAGGACGAGCCATTCCATGTGCTCTCTCATATATTCTTCAAGCGAATTATTGTACGAAGAGGATTGATAAGTCGTCCATTCAGTGCTGTCATTTCCTTTACAGTATGATACACTGGGTGATTGCATTCTTTGTTACATTGCATAATACAGGTTTTACCCATATTTTTACAATATTTTTCATGCTCTACAGGATCCATGGTTGTCCTGTTTATCCCGTAGTCTTTCCACCAATCCGTGAACCATTCACATTGCTGATAACCTTGATAATGCCCAACTGTGCTGAACTTGATTCTGGTATAATGAGTCTCTGTTTGATCATCAATGTTTAAAAATTTCCACCAGAGTTTTCTGTAGTCTGTAAAATCATAAACAGTTTCAGGAAACATGATATGAGGATCATTTCTGGGCCATCGGGTTGCTGGGTGAACTTTTCCATGACCAGGTTCTCTCCATAAATCTCTGGTCCTATAGATACAGACATGTCTTTCATATATTCCTGTGTCTCTTCCTCCATGATACCAGATGGTAGCAATATCATGAAAATTTTGTTCTAGTGCTATTCTTGCCACTTCAGCATCTCTTCTTGCCTTATCATAGACCATGTCATGTATCCATTGTCTTCCCTTTGGGTAGACTTTTCTCTTTGGTACATAATATTGCAGATCTGTTTGAGGCTGCAAATTAGCATGCAAAACTTTGGTATTACGAAGCTCCCAAGTCGGCTTCCAGTCTCTTTTGTAGGTTTCCCACTCCAATTCATCTGGCACAATTTTCAAAACTTCTTGTCTCTGGTTATTATCCCATTCAGTGATAATCATCCTAACATTTGCTTCATTTTGCTCAATATATTCCCGGCTGAGGAAGTCAGGAAGGGTGTTATCTTTTCCCTTGATGTGCTCTACTGAAAAATCAAAATTTGCAAAGAGTGCTTGCCATCTAGCAAACTTTGCTTCTCCAGCTTTCTTGATATCTTTAGATAAAACTTTCTGCATAGCTGGGGCATCTGTTCTGAGAAGAAAAAGCTTGTTTATCAAATAAACTTCAAATTTGCTAATACAATTCCATGCTGCTTTTACCTCTCTTTCAATGACAGAAAAATTTTGCTCTGCTGGGTTCCAGACTCCCGAAGCAAATTGAAGAACCTGTTCTTCTTTTCCAATTCTTTGTTTCAATATTCCTCCCCATCCTACATTGCTTGCATCAGATTCAACTATCTTAAATGCTTGGTCATCAGCTACATATGATATGGGTAAAGATTTTACCTTGGCTTTAATTTCTTGGACTGTTGTGGTTTGGAGATCTGACCATTCAGGGGGTTTCTTACCAATTCGTTTATTGAGCATCTTCCTGTCACTAGCACAATCCTGGTAGAAATTGCTGACATAGTTTAGACACCCCAGAAACCTTTACAGCTGTGTTTTGTCTTTAAGCTCATTTGGGAACTTATCTACAAATTCAAGGCATGTTGTTGCAGATAAATTTTCCCATTGCAAATTGTATGTCCCAAAAATTTTATAGAAGTCTGGAATACTTCTATCTTCTTTTTGCTCAGCACCAATCCATTCTTTTGAACCAATTTCAAGAAAATATTTACATGTTTGAAATGGTCATCAATATTCTTGGAAAAAATTAAAACATCATCAATATAAACAATTAGCCAATCAAAATATGGCTTGAAGATATCATCCATTACTTTCTGGAACTTTGATGGAGCATTCTTGAGGCCGAATGGCATTACATTCCATTCATAATGCCCTGCTGGAATACTAAAAGCAGTCTTAAATTTATCAGCTTCATCAATGGCAACCTGCCAAAATCCCGCTTTGAGATCAAATTTTGAAAATATCTTGGCACCTGCAATCCTTCTGATCAAATCTCCTTTATGTGGAATTGGGTAGGTGTCATCAGCCAGAACTGAGTTTAGAGGCTTTTAATTTATAACAAGTCTGGGAATTCCTCTAATTTGTTCAGCTCTTTTATTCACATAGAATCCATAGCAATTCCAGGGGCTATTGGATTCTCTGATCAGTCTTCTGTCAAGTAATTGCTGAAAATCTCTTTGGCAAAGATCTCTATATTCTTTGCTCATTGGGATGGCTCTACTTTTACAGGGTTTTCCAGTATATCCTTCTTTTTAAGGCAACTTGATAGTATGCTGCTTCCTATGCCAGAAGGCATTTGGCTCTTTTGAGCAACATGTTTCCTCCAATTTTTCTTTCAGTTCTTGGATTTTTCTTTTGACTTGGGGCAATTTTAGCTGTTCTTCAACCCTTAGTGTGCCTTTTAGATCTTTGAGATCTGCTAATTGAGATTCTGCTTTTTCTAGTTTTTGCATGGCTTGGACCATTGTTGAAATCCTTGGACTTGAAACATAAGGGAGTTCAATTTTCTTTCTCCTGCCTTTTGATGTAGGAACATAAATGAAATAACTGGCTCTCCCTCCTTTTAGCCTGGCTGAGCCATGGGGATCTACTGCAGCTAGAAAGACATTTCCTAATATACAGTCAACAGGAATGTCTTCAATAGCAAACTTCATGTGCACACAATGAGTATCAAAACACAATGAAGCTTTGGGAATTTCATATTGGAGTTTCTTGTTCCCAAGGCCTACCACCTCCCTTTCAGTTGAAACCCAATACTTTGCTGGAATATTTTTTATATTAAGGATGTTAATATCTGCACCAGAATCCAATAATGCAATCATTTGAAAAATGTTTCCTTGGATGCAAATTTTTACCTTAACATGATGTTGCTGATAGGTGATCGTGAACAACCTCATATCTTTAAATCCAAAATGTGGATCTTGCATTCCTTCAACAATCTGTACTTCTTGGTTATATGCAGTAGGATTACAAGAATCATCTCCTTTTTCTGTACATACATGTCAAGTTGTCCCGTGGACATACATTTTATTATAATTAATGATATGCAACATCTTCTAAATAATAGTTATATCTTTTATATAATGTTTATTTATTTTATTATAGTTAATGATATGCAACATTTCATAAATAATAGCTGTAAGTTTTATATAATGTATATTAATTGACAATAAATTATCTGTGTATTGCGTGGATGCTAGCTTTATTAGATCTACCACATGTGTTAAGGATATAATGACCTTTCTCCAATCCATGTGTTGCATCAATTCTCCTTGTTACAGGGAAAAGTGTCTACTCAGAACTGCTTATCCCACTAAGGTGTGATAGCTACCTTAGAAACAAACAAAGTAAAGCTACTTTTGTTTTTCCTTTATGAAGTATAGATAGAGAAGAACACAGCAGACCAACCTCTATCTTGCGCTAATCTCCCGGTTCGATTCCTCTCCTTCTTGATAGTCTTTCACTACTTGTTCCCTTGCATGCCCAGCTTCACAGAGTACCTGTAAGATCACAGTAGCATAGCACTATACAATATCATGGATCTATAATCATAAACAATCTAGGATCAGATGTAAATTGACCATACAAATGCAGCAAATATAAATGACACAAGAGTATGGAAGAAAACTTGAATAACTTTTATTGATAAATAAGAAAGAGCCAAGGGGAGTTACAACCAGTTGTTCTAACCCAGCATCATCCTCTCAGCAAGGAAGCCCCTCTTCACCTCATACAAAGCTTAGATCACCCAACAATTTGATGTTTGTCTCAAGAAACCAACAACAATTCCTTACAATATGCAAAATTCCAGCCTCTGGATCTCTGGGATGAGGGATCCATATATAGATATCTGTAAGGGAGATAAGTTAGCTTGTGAATTGATTAGTGTCTTCCCTCTGATAGTTCTTGCTTCCACTTGGAGATTGATGATCTCTTACTCATCCTTGGTCGAATTCAGAGAGGCAAGTGTCACAGGAGAAGTTTCTGGAAGCTTCCATTGCCTCTCCACCTCGCGGAATGACACTACCATTTGTCATTTCTCGCCCATCGCACCCCATAGAAGGGCTTTTTGAAATGCAATGGACCCACACAGTGTGTTTAGGTGAGATGCAATGCACTTTGCCTATAGAGCAGTTGAAATGATCCTGTTTTGACTAATTCTGAGCAGTTTTTCATGGAGAACTTCTGGGAGAAGCTGTAATCAGTTGACCTTGTTCCTTTAGGGGTTAGAACAACACTTTTAGGGACTTAGGAGCCCTTGGTTTATGGACATTTCATGCTTGGGTTTGTAGTGCCCAAAAATGTCTATAACAGTTGCCCCCTAAAGCATGAGGTCGTTAATCTTTTGATGTTGGGTGAAATGCTTTATTATGAGGATCCGAAGTTCTTTCAAGCTGGGAGGAGACCTGTAATAAGATACAATACAATACATTATCTTCATAATATTTTCATGATCTAGCTGAGGCAGGCATTCCCATGCTCAGCTTTATAAATTCATTTTCATGTACATAGGACAGACAATCGTCTAAGTGTAGACTGATGATTCTGGTAGAGCCATCATCCCTTTGATTGGATGATTATCTGTACAGCAATGATGTACATTTAATGTCTTTATTTCCCTGAATATATATCGCAGCCCGGATGGATGAAACTAGATCTGGGGTCTTCAATCTCGTTAGATCTTCACTCCAAGTACAAGTCGATCCATGTGAGAGATGTTCTGGAGTCGAACATGGAAAGACATCGCCTGATTACTAGCCAATGATGTAAGCTGTTAACAGGCGCGAGAGGAATCACTGATAATGATAATGACCCTCAAGGTACTGCAGTACAATTCACTTGGTGTGAATAAAGGACTTGGCGCCGAACACCACACAAAGTCTTTCGGTCGAAGGCCATTGATGTAAACCTGTCGCCGGAAGTGAGAAACTTGCCATTGAGGCATGCAAGCTTCAAAGTACTGAATGGGGTGTTCCTAGATCGACTTCTTGGATAATGAGTTGATGTTGACAAGAAGCGATCCGTCACAGGAGGGCCTTAATGAATCCCACATCAATGACACGGAACGGAGCAAATTATTTTAATGGAGGTGAAAACGATCTGGTGATATAAGGTTCAGGGTGGCAGTCATGAAAGAATGGAGTGTAAATGTATTGTAGTGGGTGACACACAGGTGAATTCTCTGAATGACTTCTCTTGAACATATCGGTGACACTGACGTGATGGATTGGTAGCATTAACCCCAAATGTGGATGGTATGATGGGACCATGGTGATGTGACCGGTGAATAAAACAACACAACCCGACTTGGATGCGGAGTGAAAGTGTCATGTTCAAGAGCGACTTGCTACCAACAAAGTTTCTTCAAGTTTTCTTCCCAATTTTTCCCCAGTCATTGCTGACCAGTACCTCTTTATTTTTGTCAATCTTGAGGAGGATAACATATGCTTGTTCTATAATTTGCCCTTCGGGCAAACCCATCGCTATGTTTTAACGAGCCTAGCGATAGTGAAACTCGTTCTCGTCTATAGACAAGTTTGTCGCTATTAAAATTTTAACGAGTTTAACGACAAAGATAACTCGGTCCTTTTCAACTTTAGAGAGTCTGAAAAGGAACGTAAAGGAAACTACAAAATTCCTTTTTCATCATCTAATCCCTTAAGTCCGAAAAAGTATAAAACAATACAGAAGGGATGAAGTTTCGATACTTTTAACGAGCCGAACAAAACAAGCACTCGATCTTTTTTTCTAATAATCCCTCAGGTCCAAAAAGATTAAAATCTAGAGGAGGGATAACACTTCCAGTCCCTTTAACGAGCTGGAGAGGCCAATGGCTCGGCAATCTTTTCATATTTTACAAGTCATTTGAAAAGAGCTTAAAGGAGACTCGTCTTTTGAGGAACGAGTGATAAAATTGGTTAGCAACTGATTCCAGGTAAGGTTTGAAATTTTCCAATCATGGCAGTGTTACAAGGATGGCTAGTGAGATCACTCTTCGCAGCTGTTCCTCAAAAAGGGGTAAACAATCAAATGGAGGTGAATGATCGGCCAATGTAAAAGTGGAGGTGACGGTGCAAACACGACCAAGGCTTTAAAGGCTGAAGTATTACATTCACGATGGTTATTTACCGAAAATTGGTTCATTTTTTAATGAGCTTAAACTCTAGAGGAACATGTGCTCTTTGCTTATGTTTATTTTTTAACGAGCATGAAGTCCGCGCTAAAACTGCTCGATGTAACGATCATTTCTTGATTTTACCATAAATAGCTTTGTTCTTTCAAAGATTGTACTCTCATTTTACCATTTCATTTGAACTTTGGTTTGTTGGAGCTTTGGAGGTGCTTTTCCCCCCAATTTTCATCAGCTGATTTCGGGAGTTTCTGTGGACGATTCTCCGCGCCGTCTAGACCAGGTAGGAGCTAAACTTGAACTCTTTCATTTCATGCTTTCCATTTTGCATTCTGAGCTTGATTCCTGGCTTTTCTGAGCCTCTGGGGTTTGAAAAACTCGCTCTGCCTTCAGCGCACCCTCTGTGTATCGAAAGGTGTGTTGGATGTTGGCCCGTCTACTGGCCATCTGACATGCAACGCACCCAGAGCACTACTGTAGGTGCGATGGGCGCAAAGAAGGAATTTTATGCACAGTTTTTGATGGAAATTTTGCCTGTTTCTTACCAAAATCAAGATCTAACTCTTCTCTTGTTTGTTTTCAGAGATCTTTGGAGCAAGATGACTATTACATGGTGAGAACGTGAGCATGAAGAAGAGGACATGCTTGCTTTACATGATCCGGTTACAATAAACGCACTGCGGAACTGTGGCTTGCTGAAGTTTTTTCGCATTTCTAGCATGAGACAACAGATCAACTTACTGTAGTATTTGCTCGATGCTTGGGATCCTACCAACCAGGTGTTCCAGATCAGGGGCAAGTCCATCCCCTTGACTGCAGTGGACATCTATTTCTTGACTGGCTTGTCGAGGTAGGGTGCCCCCATCTCTTTATCAGGTTCGGCCCGAGGAGGTGAATATGTGAGAGATTATGTTCGCCGGTATTGCAGAGAGGGATCTCAGCCAAGTAAAGACGGCAAGATCATCATCTGTGATGTCACTGACAGGTCCCTCGGGACTATTCTGTTTACTTTTGGTAGGATGGCTGGTGGAGCGGCTCTTCATGTAGCCAACCGATCTTATATGCAGTATGCCTTGGAATGTCTCCAACCGAAAGTGTTCAACTGGTGTGACGCCGTACTTCTTGTGATGAAAGAAAGTTGACCAAGGTAAAGAGCGGGAGGTTGAAGAACTTTGGGTATGGTTCTATTTTGACCGCCTTTGCCTTGGAAAATATACCACTGATGCAGCCGCAGTATATTGCACTCGATTTACCTTCACCGACTGAACCACTTATGCAGAGATGGGTTGACCATATGTCTAGGCATGCTGGTCAGTCTCATATTTCATTTTCTGATACCTTCTTCGGGCGGTTTGATCGTCAGGAGATGGTTTATTCCGATTATCCATATGCTGGCATGGACTTCCTGGGTGATCCAGATTTAGTACTACCGGATGGCGAACAGTGGGGCGCCATTGGTAAATTCTTTGACCATATTCCTGTTTATCGTTTTTCATTTATAATGTCCTTGTGCTTTATTCTGTCAAGATTTAACCAAACTCATGTGTTCATGCAGATGTTGGTTCTGTTCGGCCCGTAGTACGCCTGAGAGTGCCAGTTGCCGCCCCAACAGGAGAGGCTGTTGGAAGGGCTATCCTTTGCGACCTCGATGAGGCCGAGACTCTTGCGGAATTACAGGAACAGGTTGAGGGCCTCACTCTTGGTATTCCAAATGTGAGGACTGATGAGCTGCCCTTGAGGTTGTAGCGGCATACTACTGGTGTGCCAAGACGATGGACTCGGCTCTTACGCGTGATCGCACAGGCTGTGACTTGCCATCACGAGCATCATTAGACTAGGGTTCCCCCTAGTGTTTTGAGTTTTGGGTCATTTGACCAATTTTTTCTTGGTTACAAAACATTATGTGTATACCATAAACAATTATATATATATTTTTGATTTGCGAAGTTTTATTTCAGTTAAGTTACATGATCCAAATGCAATATTGATGGTATGCTTCTTTTTATAAATGTTGCAAATGTCTATCTAACACATAATTTTCCAATGAGTCAGTTAATGTGTTTAAGTTTATGGAAATATGTTGATATTGAATAAAATCAAATTGTATTTCCAAAATCTTAACCCTTCGGAACATGCGATAAATAGCTGGATTTCGGACAGAGTAGATACCAGTGAGTTGTAGTATGACGAGTTGTGAGTCTAGCCTGACAATCAGTTGGCGTATACCATGTGTGATGGCATCAAAGAGGAGTTCTATCAACGCGCTATATTCAGCGATGTTATTTGTTGATCAACGAATACATACCCCTCTGAAACTTACTAACTCACCGCTTGGATCAAAAATGGCCCAGGCCGCGGAAGATAGGTTCCGCGAATTACGACTCGCTCCGTCGGCATATCCAACACATGACTCCAATAGGTTTGGCATCTGCAATAAATGTAAAAAGTGGATTACTTGACCAAAATAAACACTTTAGCGAAAACAAAAACATAACAAAAGCATACAGGTTACTATACTGAATCACGCATAGTAACGCTTGAGGTACAACCCGTTACGAGGTTGCGCCAGTGGAATTCCGTCACAATCCATTAACTCGTAGGCTCCTTTTGCTAACACTCGCTTAAAAATATAGGGGCCCATCCAAAAAGACTTGAATTTGCCTGCTCCCAATTTATCGGATTCTTGGTCATAAAGCAAGACCAAGTCACCTTCTGAGAAGACACGGGGTTTGACATTTTTGTCGAACTGCGCTTTGACTCGTTTCTTATGGGCTTCATTAGCCAAAGAGGCATCACAACGGGTTTCATCCAATTGGATTAGTTCCAAGAAACGAGCTTCTTCTTCTGAAGTTCCGGGGAGGAGGTCAATTACGAGTTTGAGGGACGAGATTTCACACTGGATTGGTAAGACTGCTTCTAGGCCATATACCAGTTGGAAAGGTGTAAACCCGGTTGCATTCCTTACCGATGTTCGGTAAGCCCACAAGGCTGAGTACAGGATTAGGTGCCACCTTCTTTTGTGAACTCCAATCATCCTTTGCACCATGCGCTTCAGGACCTTGTTGATCGCTTCAACTTGTCCGTTGGCTTGCGGGTAATATGGAGTAGAGCTGTCGTGAGACAACCCTAGTTTGGCAGCTAATTCGACCATCATGTGATTGCGAAAATGCGATCCATGATCTATGACTATAGCTTGTGGGACACCGAATCTGGCGACTACATGATTGAAAAAGAAGAGGGCAGCTGTTTCACCAATATTATCTAATGTAGGCATCGCCTTGGCCCATTTGGTAAAATAGTCAACTGCGACTATGATATACCCATGCCCCCCGGTCGAGGTGGGGTTACATGTCATGAAATCGATGCCCCATTTGGTGAATGGCCCGATAGCAACTATTGACTGCAAAGGTGCGGGTGGTCTTTTGGTTTTGCTATCGAAAATTTGACTAGCATGGAAACTTCTGACTGCGGTTATGCAATCTTTGAACATTGTTGGCCAGAAGTATCCTGCTCGTAAATTTTTTGTGCTGTAGCATAACCGGATTGATGCCCCCCACACGCGCCTGAATGGCAATCATTCAGGACCTTTTCGGCCTCCTCATGGGTGAGGCACCTTCTCAGAACTGTATCGATACCGCGACGGTAAAGTGTATCACCGACGATCATGTAGTCTTTTGCTTGGTATCGAATACGTTTTTGTTCGGAGTGAGAGGTATTTGGCCTATATTTTTGGGTTTGGAGATAAATTATTATATCCCAATACCACTGATTGCTTGAAGATATCAGAAACAAATTTTCATCCACGATCGTTTCTTCGGATGTTTCATCGTTGGACGACGATGGGAGGTCGCATAATAATTCTGTGAAAACCAGAGCTTTCTTTGATTTGGATTTTACAAATTCCAGATCAAACTCTCGTAGAATTGCTATCCATTTTGAATATTTGCCCCCCAGCAACTGTCGCGACAATATATAAGTCATGGGGTTGCAATCTGACAGAATGGTAATTTTTCGAAAGAGGACATAGTGTCGAAATCTCTGTATCGCTTGAACGGTTGCTAGCGCTAGCTTTTCAACATAAGAATATTTGCTTTCTGTATCATTTAATTTCTTACTTAAATAATATATAGGATGTTCAATTCCGTTGTCTTCTTGAACCAAAACCATTGCGATGGTTGTATCCGCTCCAGCCAGATACAGGTTAAAGTCCTTTTGATAATCAGGAGTGTACATTAATGATGCTTTCATTAGGGATTCCTTTAAAGCATCAAAGGAAGCTTGCGCAACCTGATCCCAAACAAAGGGTACTTCCTTTTTCAAAATACGTGTATAACCTTTAGCAAGTTTGGCGTAATTTGGAATGAACCTCCTCAGCAAGTTTGCTTTCCCTTGGAGTTTCTGAATCTGAAGCAAATTTGTAGGTGGAGGCAAATTTATGATTGCCTGAACCTTACATGGGTCGAGACGAATCCCGTCTTTCGAGACTACAAAGCCAAGTAAACGACCAGAACTGACACAAAATACACATTTTTGTGGATTGAGTTGTATTTTGTAGTGTCGGTAGCGTAGAAATATCGCTTTTAAATGCTGCAGATGATCAGTCCGCTTTCGCGAATGAGCCGGAAGGTCGTCAAGGTATGGTTGAACGATGTTTTTGATGTCATGGAAGGCATAATTCATTGCTCTCTGAAATGTTGCCCCTGCGTTCTTTAAACCAAAGGGTAATTTTCGATATGCGAATGTGCCCCACGGACAAATAAATGCAGTCTTTGACTGGTCCTGTGGGCTGATATTTATTTGATTATACCCGAAGAATCCATCCATAAATGAAAAGATTTCACATTCGGCGCATTCATCAATTATCTGGTCGATGAAGGGTGTAGGGTAGTTGTCTTTTGGACAAGCTTGATTTACATCCCTATAATCGACGCACACTCTAATTGTTCCTTGTTTTTCATAACAGGAACAATATTCGATACCCAATCGGTTAGAGGAACCGGGTAAATGAAACTAGCATGGAGAAGTTTTACAACTTCTGCCTTAATGGCAGCGGCTTTCTTGGGGTGCACCTGCCGTAGCCGTTTTCGTACTGGTTTGACATCTGGATACATCTTGATTTCGTGTTCAACGATACTCGAGTCAATGCCTGGCATTTCATTATATGACCAAGCAAAGACATCTCTGAATTCGCGAAAAAGAGCGTTATATATTTCCAGTTATGAAGGAGAACAACATTTGCCAACATAAATATTCTCTAAAACATCTGTTTTGGTCGAGATATTTATGGTGATAATCTCTTCAATGTTGAACAAGTTTCGCTTGAATCCACCGTGTTTACAGTATTTGATAGAAAATAAAAATCTGAAGGATGATAAAGGTCATCAGGAGTATTTTCTTCACAATCCGGAAGAAGGGAACGATGGTGTTAATCATCCCATGGTGCCCCTTCAATTACCATTGATTGAACAATTCCTTTGTCAGTGTCATGCACTCTCGACCAAGGATCTGAAGGGGTGCCATATTCCTTAGACCTATCTATCCAAACGCTCGATGAGCGTTGATTTGGGTTTGCCTCCCAGGCTAGGAACATTGATTGCTACAATATTTCTGTTTGGTTTGGAGGCAAAAACATCGCTTGATCCATGTCGATATCGTTTTCTGAGATCTTTTTAGAAGATATCATGTTGTAGGTTCCTACTGACGCTACTTCTGCCAAATTGATTGGAGGTGGAAGGGCAAGAGTTCCCTTTAATACAGGGTCTTTTAGTAGGCCTACTCCGATATTTTGAAGCGAATGGGGGCTTCCATGGATCATAGGAATGCTTCCCGTAACTTGAGAACCATTGGGGAGGAAGTTTTGTTGATCGAAAATTGTAATTCCTCCTTGAAAGGGAAATGCAATCTCCCTAAAATATGTCGATACAACAGCAGCCATAGCATATATCCATGGTCTTCCTAGTAGGAAGTTGTAATCGAGATTTCCGTCGATTACTTCAACATCTATTTCTACTGTTTTCCCTCCTAGTTCAACCTTCAAGTTACTTAGAATACCATATGGGGTATATGTTCGTCCATCAAATGCTTTTAATGTCGTCGAAGATCGTGACAAGGTTGGAGATCCTAAAGTTTTCCAGCAACTCATCGACATAATACATGTAGATGCCCCCTCATCAATAATTGTTCGATGAACAGTTTTGTTGAGGGCTTTCACTTGAATGAGGAAAGCTAGTTGAGCTGGTAATTGAGGATCGTATCCTTTATGATCGAAAGATACAAGATTGGAATCCTTTGGGTCTATCCCACCAATGGTTGATAATAAAGCCTGCTTTTGGGATGGGCAATTTTGTAGTACTTCAAGAGTCGACATAGCGGATGGCGATTGGGCCAAATCTTCCACTATATTATAATGCTGTGCTGTTCTAGCACGAGGATTAAATGTCGATTTGTGTACTACTCCCTTTGGCGGTTTTATTGTTAGTTCAGGAACAATGGGTGGCGCAACTTCTGTCGAAGTTGTTGTCGAACTACTAGGTTGATCTTTATCCTTGTTGTTCGACAGCTGTGGATTCCCATAATCTTTGTTTCTTGTCGATATCAAAGAATCATTTTGCTGTTTGGAAACCGACAACATTAGCACTTGAGACGGGGAAGCATTTCCACTGTCAACCAGATTTGTCCATGGATTTGGAAACGGATCAGTCAATACTGCCGAGGTTTTTGACTTCTTGAAGAATTTTTTAAGCTCAGCTCTGTGTGGACAATCTGCGGTCCAATGATCCTCATCGCATATAAAGCATGGATTTTTTGGTTTCCTATTTCCAGGAGGGTTTGCAGAATATTTTTCAGGTGATTATTCTTCCTGTTTCTTCTTCTTCCCTTTGCCTTTCTTCTTGCCCCCTGGTTGCTTGGTTTCTTTGCCTTTATCTGTTGATACGGCATTTACTTCCGAGGAAAGAAGTTCCTCTTTTGCATTTTGACCGGAAATATTACGAGCCTTTTTAGATGTAGCCTTTGTCGATTTCGTGTCTGTTGTGCCAATCACGCCATTGCCGGATGAGAGTCATTGTTTGATTTAGGAGGAGGAGGAATTGAGAATTCCGGTCTAGGAGCGTCAGGTATTTTATCGTAGAGCATGCCGGACTGAGTGTAAATCAAGTCCAAATATTGCGCACGGGCGATAACTTGCTCTTCTGTGACGACTCCCCCTTTTGCTACATCTTCCGTGATGGAAGGTAGTAATGACTTGATAAACCATTCAGCTAAGAGCTGATCGGGAACATACATTTTCACCATTCTACGACGACATCACCACTCATGTATATGATTAGATATGTGAGTGGTCGTCGTTTGTTTGAAGTTGGTAAGAAGTTCCGTTCCCATTTTGTACCTTATTGGTAACTGAAAATGGGTTAAAAAGGTTGTGGCTAGGGTACTGAAGTTGTCGAATGAAGCTCTAGGCAATTCAATGTACCATTTTGCTGCTGGACCAGTTAACGTCCTCTAAAAAAGGCGAAGCCTAATCGAATCATTGTTTAGGGTGTTGATGAACACCACAGATGAAAGGTCATCACATGATTCGACGGATCTTCACCCGGATTTCCATTAAATTTAGAAATATCTGATGGAAGTTTATGCGGAATCGCTGGCCACCAAGGGGCGTAAGCGATTGGATCGTTTGTTAACAGATTTAAATCAGGTAACTCTAAAGTTGCCACGAAGGGTAACTGTTGATTCAGGTTAGGTGAAGCATACCCAGGATAAGATGGGATTGCCTGAGCAGTTGGTCTTTGCATACCAGCATAATGCATTTGATGTTGGTAACTTTGGTAAGGTTGGTGGGCATGACCATTGTAAAATGGTTGATTTTGACCGTTTTGAATATACGGCTGCCCACTATTTGCAAATATTTGTTGCTCAGAACCTTGGTATACTTGTTGGAACTGCGGTTGTTGGTATTGTACTAGCCATGGTTGTGAAGCCATGTGCTGTTGCCCGATACTAACTATTTGACCAAGATGAGGGGTAATTGTACCCGTTTGAACCTGTGTCATTCCACCAGTCGGCGATTGTGGTTGAGTCGTAGGGTCAAGTGGCTGTTGCATTACAACTTGAGAAACCTGAGGTTGGCATAAAACAGGCAGCGCTTGAACTTGCGACACCGTCACAATAGCTGGCGTAGTCAGTATATTTGACATAGGTAAGCATTGTTGCATTGAATATACAACTCTTGGTTGTTGAGGTAATATCGGTACCCAACCGCTTGAAGTAATTCTAGCATAACCCGAATTTTGTTGTGAACTCCCATATGGCTGTCCTCCTGGAGGGGATAATGAAAGGGCATACTGCCCCCCATACGGTGGTAATCCGGTACTTAAGGGAATGGTTTGCCCTTGAGGGCCGGACTGCCCAAATTGACCTCCAAATGGATCAATTTGTTGAGACTCAACATAAGAGTTTCCGGATATTATTTCGGATGAACAAACAGGAACAGACCATACCTTCGAAATGGCCCCTGAGTGGGCCCCTTCTAGCGATTGAGAGCTAGTTGGGACAGATGGTATACCGGCGAACATTGTTGGAGTGATAGCAGGGAGTTCTGCCGTTGCTGTGTCAGACGACACAGTCCTAGATGTTGACAGTTGTTCAGACATTTCCAGTCTATCCAAAAGATTACCTAGCGATTCTACAGGAGCTTTTTCTGGCGGTAGACTAACTTCTGATGAAGAAGGATACAGAGTGATCCTGACTCCAAATTGCGATGGAGTACTAGATGGAGGATCTTCCACAATCTCTTCTATAGCAATCAGATCAGGTGGAAGGGGTAGACCGTCAGGTCCGTAGAATATTTCTGGTGCCGAAGAAGGTATGGAATTGGCAGCGACAGATGTTTGAGGAGCAACACTCTCCGAACCGGTTGTAGATGGAACTGGTTCAGTGATACAAGTGTTTACCCTCAGACTAGGATCAGTACTACTGTCCTTCTGTGGCTGCTGAACTTCTTCTGTAAAGGCAGGGATACCAGAAATGTTTGGAGTAACCGGAGTCTCTGATGTTGTTGGAACACTTGTTCTAACTTTAACAGGAGATTTGGAACAGGTTAAACGAGTTCGCTTTGTCCGTACTAGCTTCGATTCCGGAGACAAAGACGGTTGACTCGTAAGCCTCCGCGAATGACGGGGTTTCAATTGACTTTCTTCCACGATTGCGGATTACTCGATCAACTAAAAATAAAGGGGAAGTATGTTTCCATATTAGATGAATTTTAGACGCTTTGACACAACTTGTTTTTTCAATTTTTAAGAGTCGAGAAAAAACAAAAGATGACTCTAGTCACCTTCGATTTTTAATGAGCCTGAAGTGACAAGTGCTCAGATGGACCTTTTCCATTTAGGAGTCTGAAAAGGAACGAAAGGGACTGCTCTGGAAATCTAGGTAGAGGGATTACCAAACCAATCGCAAAACTGTAGAATACTTTTTACGGTACGACAGTCAATCTTCCCGAATGCTGTGTTCAGTGCATTGCGATCGATAGGGCAGCAGACACGGCTTCCTATGGATAAAGGATTAAGCCTATTGGGGTCTCCCAAAATATACTCGACGGTACGTGGGAGCACAAGTCCGTACTGGCACTCATTGTCTCAAAGTGGAGGAATCACCCAACCATCAGTGAGAACAACAGTTACCAGGCTTTACGACGTTGGAATACGTCTCTAGCCTAGACTTCTAAATGTTGTGTGTTAGGTTTCCAAAGCGTTGTTAGATTCATTGAATTTATTTTATAGTTGATCTTGTTTATGAAGTTTGCCTTTCAGGTTCACCGCAAGATGTAGTATAATTCCTAAAATGCAATCTAAGATGATAAACAATCTTTTTATCTTCTTTGTGCAATGAAAATCATAGCTACTAAGGAAAGAAAGACAAAATCCTTTCACAAAGAGCAAAGAGCACACTCTAAATGCACTTTCCTAAATCAAACCAATCAGACTGTCTAAATGCAAATGCACATGCATGTATTTGTTTTCGACTTTATTAGTATGTAAATGATAAAAAGAAAGTTGATGCACAAATCTGAATTTCTTTTCAAGTGACAATTATCAACAAGTTTCTTTTCGAAATAAAAAATAGAGGCAATCACAACACCTTACGATTTTGAAATGAATACTTGTTTTTGACACTAGAAAAAATTACAAATTCAGACCAAAAACAATAGTAACAGGATAATCGACTATCAACAGCAATCAAACTCTTTCCTATGCCTGAAAACGACACTTGCGATGCTTTCAAATCAAAGGACGACAGTACGATTACGCTACTTTTGCAAAGGAGAATTGAAAATGACTCAACAAACACACAAAAACATTTACAGTTCTTTTGTACAAAGGAGGCGGAATAACAGCAAGGAAAAGGGGTCTCAAACAGAGATATACTGATCACAAGCAGCAAAAGTCATGAATAGAACTGGAAAGAATGAATCACAAAAACCAAAACTGAACAATGCCTAGTCTGATCAGCGCACCTGTAACACAGGGAATTTGAAATGCAGTGCACCTACTACACTCGGGAAGTGCGCTGAATTTCAAATTCTCAGAACAATACCTGCGCTGGGCCAAAAACGAGACTTTGCTTGGGTTCCGGGTCACAGTTTGCAGTTTAGTTCATGGGTTTTGGCCGAGCAAAAGGTAATCAGTAATGCAGCAATCAGGGGTAGATCTAAGGAGGATCTAAGAGCTATCACAAGGGCAGTCAGAGAGTTTGTGAATCAGTTGTTTAAATCATAAACAAATCCCAGAGATTGACTGAAGTGGCATTTATCTACTTTGCATTTGCATAGCAAATGCAGTTCGAAAGCTACCTGGCACGACTTCAGACTTCGTCTGTAAGTTTATGAAATAGACAACAAGGAAGATAAACAGACAAACTAATTCGTCCCCAGCAGAGTCACCATTTTGTTATAGGGAAAAGTGTCTACTCAGAACTGCTTATCCCACTAAGGTGTGATAGCTACCTTAGAAACAAACAAAGTAAAGCTACTTTTGTTTTTCCTTTATGAAGTATAGATAGAGAAGAACACAACAGACCAAACTCTGTCTTGCGCTAATCTCCTGGTTCGATTCCTCTCCTTCTTGATAGTCTTTCACTACTTGTTCCCTTGCACGCCCAGCTTCACAGAGTACCTGTAAGATCACAGTAGCATAGCACTATACAAGAACATGGATCTATAATCATAAACAATCTAGGATCAGATGTAAATTGACCATACAAATGCAACAAATATAAATGACACAAGAGTATGGAGGAAAACTTGAATAGCTTTTATTGATAAACAAGAAAGAGCCAAGGGGAGTTACAACCAGTTGTTCTGACCCAACATCATCCTCTCAGCAAGGAAGCCCCTCTTCACCTCATACAAAGCTTAGATCACCCAACAATTTGATGTTTGTCTCAAGAAACCAACAACAATTCCTTACAATATGCAAAATTCAAACCTTTGGATCTCTGGGATGAGGGATCCATATATAGATATCTGTAAGGGAGATGAGTCAGCTTGTGACTTGATTAGTGTCTTCCCTCTGATAGTTCTTACTTCCACTTGGAGATTGATGATCTCTTACTCGTCCTTGGTCGAATTCATATAGGCAAGTGTCACAGGAGAAGTTTCTGGAAGCTTCCATTGCCTCTCCACCTCGCGGAATGACACTGCCATTTGTCATTTCTCGCCCATCGCACCCCATAGAAGGGCTTTTTTGAAATGAAACGCACCCACACAATGTGTTTAGGTGAGATGCAACGCACTTTGCCTATGGAGCAGCTGAAATGATCCTGTTTTGACTAATTCTGAGCAGTTTTTCATGGAGAACTTCTGGGAGAAGCTGTAATCAGTTGACCTTGTTCCTTTAGGGGTTAGAACAACACTTTTAGGGACTTAGGGGCCCTTGGTTTATGGACATTTCATGCTTGGGGTTGTAGTGCCCAAAAATGTCTATAACACTCCTCTAGATGTAAGATACGTAGCTACGACCTATCTTGATGGTATAAGACTTAATGGAGTTCCAAAGAGTACAAAAGCAAATTGTCTAGTTAATGGATTGAGACAAGATGGCAAAGGGTAGCACCACCAATTCATCGTGGATGGATCATGTGTTACTCCCCTTATGCAAGTGGTGTATTTGAGTTGCTTCATTACAGTTTCTTGTATGCTGCTTTTCTATAAGTTACAATTTCTTATATGCTGCTTCTCTATAAGTTCTAGGTAACTGTCAACTATATTATATCTACAATTTTTATTTCTGATTATTTTTTTCGTTTCGGTTAGCAATGGCTCCATGCTTGTATGTTGCTTCTCTACAAGTTCTAGGTAACTGTCAACTATATTATATCTACAATTTTTATTTCTGATTATTTTTGCAGTTTCGGTTAACAATGGCTCCATGCTTAGGTCACTGTGGAAAGGCTCTATTCCACGAGACTAAGGTGGAGTTAGCAGCAAAAAATGCATCCAAATTCTCTCATCGCTCTTGTCCAATTTCTTTCAAACAATACCTCTACATTATGGGTGAAAGAGTAAAAAGTGTAACACCCTTTGTATGTACCCCTGTTTATATATATATATATATATATATATATATATATATATATATATATATATATATATATATATATATATATATATATATATATATATATATATTGGTGTTCTTGTCCAATTGCTTTCAAAAAACACCTCTACATTATGGGTGAAAAGTGTAAGACCCCTATTTTTGTTATATATATATATATATATAATTGGTTGGAACTGAAGATTTTATAATTGCTTTTGCACTTCCTAACAAACCAACGTGTTCAATGAATTGTTGATCCACAAGTTTGAGTAAAGTTTTGAATCTCTTTAGTTCGAAGTTTCCCATTATGATCCATATTTCTTTAGGAATATAGTAACCTGAGAACCAACGTTGACCATCACTTGGGCAATCATAAACACTTTGACTTCTAGGTCAAGTTATGGATCATAGTCATCATGAGGATTTCCTTGAGTAAGTTGCCTAAGGTTTTTGCATGTCCTTTTCTCTTCTTGACATTCTTTTAGGATGTTTAACAATTATCATAGCTAGGTGAGTGAATATTCCTCTTTTAATAAATTAAGAAATTCCTCTAAGTATGCATCCTTCATCTCATCTTGGCACTACCTTTGTTAACATTCCTTCTTCTTTTCTTCTTCTTCTCCTTAGTAGAGGAATCCAATTACTTCTCTCATAGTTTGTCTTTCCTTTTGTGAATTAGGGTACCTATGATATTTCTTTATGAGGTTAATTTGTGGCACTTTTGGGACATTGATTTATCATCCTACTCTAAATCTTGTGACGAAATTTAAATTCTTGGAGTTTGAGGACTTCATGTTTAGGCATACTTTGCAAGAGATTGACAATTATCCTGTTTCTCAATTTCTCTAGCATAATTGTAAAATCCTTAAGGGAGTTATTGTAAACTCCACATATATTCCAAAATTTCAAATCAGTTTTATCCTTTACAGGATAGTTAGGGATTAAGTGGTCTTCCTTTAAAAATAAAGCAATAGATTTTTTCAAATATTCCTTAACAATGTCCTCCTTGTCCATGTTGACCACAATATCCTCCTCTATATCCACTTCTTCCTTGATAACCACTTCTTCCTTGATACTTTCCTCCTCATCCTTGATAATAACTGCCTTTGCCTCCTTGGCCTTAATTTCAATTGATTACTTGAGTATTATAAAAAATGTGGTAATTCAACTTATTTTGATTGTTTTATTTGTAGTCATGTGTGTTTTGGGTTTCTTCTTCATAGATGGCACACCATTTTGGTTTTTCATTCTTCAAGTTTTTTTGGTAGTTCTTCATGATGTGGTTGGTTATGCTTTGACACATTTCATAGTAACATTCTATCTTGACCCTTATAACATCATATTCACTTTCATTCGACTCATAATATTTTCAATAGCCTTTGGTGTGTCCTTTGATCATACAAATTGTGCACCAATGATAATTTTTCCATACAACAAGATGCAAGAGTGATTTCTACCACATCTTTAGTTTTTCTTCAATCCTTTTATTTGAAGAGGGTGTGGTTCAATTATCACCAACTCTATTAGTTTTTTCTTTTTTCAAGGTATCATTGCAAGTTTTAATCTCATGTACTCTTAGAGGTGGTTGAATTTTCTTAAAAGTCCTACCACAAACCATTCAACTAATAGTTCCTTGTTAATCATGTAAGGGATTTAGCTGAATAAATATTTGAATATTTTATAAATTCTCTTAGAAATTCTCCCAACATATGTTTAATTTCCTTTACCTTTCAAGTAATTAGGTGTTTACTATACTCAGTCTTGTAAAATAATATGAAGTTAATTTTTTTTCCTTCAATCTTGTTTGATTTTCCATAAAATTCATGAACTGCATCAAATCACTTTTCCTAAAAGCCCAAAAAAATAACACCGTATGTTGTCTTGTATGGGATGTCCATGGTGTCCCAATACATTTTTCATATGAATTAATGCTTATTAAGGTATTCATCTCCCTCATACATAGGTAGGCGATGGTGCAAAATTTCATTTGACAAGGAGGGTTTCAACTTCAACTAGGGTTTAATTGGAGGGGTTGAATACATTTCTTATCAAACTAATGTCATCAACTACATTACTTGTTTTATTAGTGTCATAAACTATGTTAATTTTCGATTTGGTGTTTCCAACCACGTTATTTTTCTTACTGTTGTCATCAATTCCATTACTTGTTTGACTTGTGTCATTAACTATGTTACTTCTCTCATTGGTGATGTCAAATATGTGTCTCTAGTTTCATTGATTTTTCTCTTGTTTGTAGTTGTCGAAGGAATTTCCTATCTATGGGTCCCAACTCATTGACTTCCACATATCTCTACTAACTAAACATTTTCGTCTAAATCAAGAATCATTAAGGCTACTTCCCTTGCTACATTTAGTTGATCGATACCAATCATAGATTGGCTAACACTCCAATGAAACATTTCTCTTAAGGACTCTTTCTAATGGCCCGACAAGTCTCCATTACATTGCATACCTTGGCTCTTCTCTTTTGTGTTTTGTCCCATTCTATCTTTTGAAGTTCATGTGTTTGCATATGGAACTGTATTCTCCTAATTCTTTTGTTTGTTTCCTCATCTAATATATTTTCACTTTGTCTCATGGCTGATGTCCTCCATTTTTTGGCATTCTTGTGACGTCTTCTTTAGAATAGGTTGTTTAGTGTTTTTACTCCATTTCAGGCATCTTACGAATAACTACTCCCCCATTGTCGACCTAGACATACTGAGTACTCTCATTAGATAATGGTGACAAGTTTGGCCATGTTCACTTTTGAAGAAAATATTCCCTTGCTTCTTTATTATAATTGTAGTCGACATTTAAAATTTGCTCCCACACTTCTTGTCTTCTATTCATGTTGAAATTAATTGGTGTTCTTAGACGGGTTCAATATTCAACAATGTGACCCACAACCTTATCAATTAAATACTTATGCAATGAATTTGGTACTGTACAAAGAAAGATATCATGGAAATCATCATAAAACATTCTCTTAATTTCATTAAGAGATGTATATTCTTATACTACTTGTTCATTGAAAAAATCCCCTATGATTTTCTCTGCCCACCCATACAAGTTCATTTGTCTTTTGTTAATCAATTTGGGCATCAACTATTGGTCATTTGTGAGACAATTCATGTGCGACTCAATCAATGTACTTCATTTCTTTTGGAATTATTTCTAGTATTTTTTCATGTGTCTTGGTGAAAAATGGTGCCATTGCTTGTGCAAGAATTAGATGATTACTTTTAGTATAGCTATTCAAATGGTTATCCAATTTCATTTACCATCACTCAAAAATATCCTCTAAGATCAACATTTATGCATGCATTCACTATTGTACATTTTTTATTTAAGTATTATTGGCAACAAAACTAATGTTCTAATCTATGGGATTGCATGAGGAAGTTACTAGTAGGGCACATACACAATGTAACTTACACAAAATAATCTACAGTAATATACAAACATTCATACATAGAAGGAAATAGAGGATAATAGTTGCAGTGGAACAAACAATAAATATTCTTTTATTATATGAAATCAAGCACATATTCTTTGTGTTACATCCATGATCATATCTATTTATGCATTGGTTCAATTGGAAAATAGTTACAACTATTGTTAACTACCTTGGTCGATCGACCTGATCCAATGGTTAATCAATTTAACTAAATTTTCAACTTCTATTTACAGTCGACTGACTACTAGTTGGCTAGGCCTCTTGAGGACCAATAAGTGACCTCACCTAGTTACATCTTTGGAAAGGGGAAGTGGGTGCATGGAATTTATAGATTGAATCATTAAAAAGTAAAAATCCATTAAACCTTAATAGATTATGTAATGCAAATAATTATGTTGGATTGGATGGACTAGTTAAAAAATGAAAGGACAACATAATGACATACATGAATCCTAACGAGAAGATTGAAATTGGATGTCCTTTTGCAAATATTATAAAGTATTTAAGATGACATATAACCTCTAACACACAAATATTTTAATTTATTATTGAAATCTATATGAAAGGTTAAAAATGTATACTTGACCTTAGGTTTGTGCTTTCAGTTTTGAGGATCTAAATTATAAAATTTTAATCCACTTGGGATTGATACATTTCATTTTCTTTTAATCTTTTGTAAGTTATCTTTGCATTTCAATAACAAATTTTTACATAAGATATGGAAAAATTACTATCTTTGGCCTACAACCTTGGAAACTAGGCCAGAAATGATAAAGCAAAGAGTAAAAAAATCACAATTAATTGAGTGTCCAAGACTATCAAAGACTCGAAACAGTTGCTACCCCACCATGGGGGAAACCAACAACAAGAGACAAAATGAGAAGCCTTATTGAACTACAAAGTTTGAGACAACAAGAAAAATAAACTAAACAAAGAGTTAAATAGAAACATCTCTACAACCTTGAGGGCCAACTAGAATAACTGAAATGAAACTGCAAGGAACTAGAGAATTAGGATGAAAATGAAGTATTTGGGTTGATAGATTGTTACTCAAAGTTTAGGAGGTGGAAGAGTTATAGAGCTAGGAATATAACCCAACTCAAACCTGGTTAGATGGATTTCCACATCAAGAATTAGGTCTCTGAGCTCATCTAAACTGTGCAAGAGATTGACCTAGGACTATCTCCTGTCACCCATAATTATAGAAAATCTGTGTAGGTTAACTCGATAATGCAATATAAATCAAAGCAAAATACTATAACCTACTTCTACTATCAATTTGCGGAAGCTTAATGATTGAGCTGAACAATATAACTAGAAGAAGAAGAATCAATGGCACAATACACATGAAAATACTTTGGGGAAAGCCTCAGCTAAAAACCACACACTATTGTATTATCATACGTGGTGGAAAATACATAGGAATTATACAAAGCCTTAGATATCATAGCTAGCTAGCTCTAAGTACAATCCTCACAGATGCTCACAGGAAATCTTGGCTTCTCTCTAGCCTTCCTCTCTGCCCTCCAAAATCCTATTTCCTTTCGATGTTCCTTGTGGATGATTTAACTTCAACCAAGTGGAAAACCTCCTTCAAAACTGCTCAATCCTCAAGGATAAATCCTTGACTTCATGCATGAGTTTTCTCCATGAGAAAACACCTACAATTGATAGTACATTGTCCTTGAACATTTATCTCAATTGGGTCTTTCTCAAAATAGACATGCATGAGTTTTTGATGAGGGAAACTTCAGTTAAATGGAGTAGCACTAGTTGAGTGCATTAATGCATCAACTGACTGTTAACTCACTATTAGTTCCTCAAACAGTTTGGAACCAATTTAACTGGACTTAACTCAGTAAACTGAGTTAACTAATTACAACTCAAATATAAATCAATCTTATCTCCTTAATTTAACGAATAACTCTTGCATGACTTCAGAAAGACTTCTAACTTGAAGTTCTCCAACTAATTAATTTAAAATTAATTAATTAATTATTTCCAAGTAGCTGTTAAGACTAAATTTGATTGTAATTCACAATTTAATTCAAGGAAAAATTAAATTGGAATATTCTTATTGCCATATTTCAACACTCCCTCTCAACAAGAAAGAGATTATTTGCCACTCCGATCTTGTCTCTATGGAACTCGAATTTACACTTTGACAATGCCTTTGTCAAAATGTCAACATCTTGCTCCTCTGTCGAAATATACTACAGCAACATGATCCTCCTCGCTACATAGTCTATGAGATGATGATACTGGATGTCGATGTGCTTGGACCTATCATGAAATACTAGATTCTCAGGGAGTTTGATACAACTCTGATTATCACAATAGATCACATTTGGATCCATCCTCTGATCAAACAAACCAACTAGGATTTTCCACATCCAGATGGCCTCACATGCTTCCTGACTTGCAACCATGTATTCTGCCTCTGTCGAGCTAAGTGCAACCGACCTCTGTTTCCTGTTGTACCAAGAAACTACCACTGACCCAAGGTTGAAAATCCCTCCTGATGTGCTCTTTCGATCTGATGGACTCCTTGCCCAATCTACATCAGTGAAGCCCTGTAGCTTCACTCCCTCTATTCGTCTATAGCGTAATCCATACTGAGATGGGCCTCTAAGGTATCTCAATATATGCTTTTCTGCCTTCCAAAACATCTTGGTAGGCTGAACCATCGCTTGACTCAGCTGGTTCACTGCATAGCACAAATATGGTCATGTGTTCACTAAGTACATCAGTGAATGCACAAGCTGCCTATACACAGTAGCCTCTATCACTTCTCTTGAAGTAGCAACCCCCTTCCTCTAGTTACCTACTAGAGGAGTCTGCATGGGCTTGCACTTCTCCATGTGGAATCTCTTGAGTATCTCGTTGGCATACTTGCCCTAAGACACAAACAAATCCCCATCCTTCTGCCACACTTCCATGCTAAGGAAGTAATGCATGAGACCCATGTCTTTTATCTCGAATTCTCCCGCCAGGTCCTTCTTGCAAGGCACGATCAACTAATCATCACCAATCAATATGAGATCATCAACATAAATTACAATGATCAACAACTTACCTTTCACCATGATGTGGTACATGTTCGCATCTGCTTCACTCTTTGTGAAGCCCAACCCGGTGAAGTAGTTGTCTATCATGGTGTACCAAGCACAAGGTGCTTGCTTCAACCCGTACAATCCTCTCTTGAGTCAGCACACATGCGACTCATGATCAAAGGTCTCAAAACCTTTCGGCTGCTCTATGTACACCTCTTCCTCAATCTGGCCATTGAGGAATGCAATCTTCACATCCATCTAATGGATCTTCCAACCCATCTATGTTGATAGTGCCAACATAGATCTGATAGATGAGTACCTTGTGAAAAGAGAAAAAGTATCATCATAGTCAATCCCCTCGACTTGTGAAAATAAACGGGCAACAAATCTTGCCTTATGCTTCTCCACACTACCATCAACAGCTTGCTTTAGCTTGTAAAGCCAATGGAAACTCACAACTGACTTGTTCTTTGGTCTCAGAACCACGTCCCAAACACTGTTACAAACTATGGAGTCATACTCCTCCACCATAACATCAACCCAAATTGGTTGCTGCACTGCTTCCTCAAAGGAAGATGGCGTGGTATTAACACATTCCCCAAATAGGGCCATGTATCCAGTGTACCTCTCAGGTGACCTCTTCTGTCTGCGTTGAGAATATGGTTCTCCCACATTCTCTCTCACATCCTCCAACAATCTGTCAGCTTCTCTTGTGCGCTTCCATCCATCTCTATAAGACTCTGCTTGAGTGGATGTCTCCACTTTTGGAACCTCTGCATGTGACTGCTCCACATCAGTTTGAGGCGCCTCCTCCTTAGGAACCAACAGTTCCTCCACAACCTATAGTTGGAGCTCCCTCTCAAGGGAAACTTGCATTGCCTTCTGCTCATCAAGCTTGAGATCTCTGTGAACCACTGTCCTCTGACTGGTAGGCAAGTACACCCGATAGTTGTGAGGTGTATCAATGTACCCCACAAATATCCACAACTCTGATGTCGGCTCAAGCTTCTTCTGTGCATCCTTTGTCCCATGGCAATATACCAATGAGCCAAAGATCCTGAAGTGACCCACATATGGTCTCTTACCGTAGAAAGCTTCCTCTGGTGTCTTCATCCCAAGTATGCGATGTGGGCTTCTATTATACAAATAGACCACTGTGTTGCATGCCTCAGCCCAAAGTGAAGTGGTTGGCCTTGGTCATGCAACATTTCCTGTGCTGCCCCTACAATAGTTCTATTCTTCCTCTCGACCACCCCATTTTGATGTGGGTTAGGAGGTGCTGTCAACTCTCGTTTAATTACTTCTGCTACACAGAAGTCCTTAAACTCTTGAGAGACATATTCTCCACCATTGTCGCTTCTCAAGGCCTTAATCTTCTTCCCTGACTCTTTCTCGACCAAAGCTTTGAACTCACAAAACTTTGTGAAAGTTTGGTTCTTCTTCTGCATAAAATAAATGTAACGTTTACGAGAATGGTCATCAATGAAAATCACATAATACCTTTTCTTCGTTGTGGATGCCATCGAGAATGGTCCACACAAATCAGTATGAACTTGCTCTAAGATAGCCTCTGCTCAACTGTCTCGAACATGAAAGGAAGACTTGGTGTACTTTCCCAAGGTACAACCTTTGCATGTGTCAACCTGCTCAAGTTTACCTTTGGTAAGTCCTGTAGATATCTGCTGCATTATCTTCAAAGCCCCATGATGCAAATGTCCCAACCGCCTATGCCACAACTCGCCAATGTCTTGGCTTTGCACCAATTTTTCTTTCATACTCAATGTTGCACAATCATCTGCCTCTAGTTTATAGAGATTCTTCACCCAAATCCCTTTCCTCTTGGTCTGACTTGTGGCTATGTGTCTTAGGAACACCTTTCCTTTACTGAAGACAACATTGTAGCCTTTTTCCTCCAACATTGCGATCGATACCAAGTTCTTCTTTAGGCCAGGCACATACATCACATCTGTCAAGGTGAGAGGAACTCCATGCTCCCTCTGAAAAGCAACCGTGCCCACTCTTGAAACACTATACCTTCCATCATCACCCATCTCTATGTGCATCTTGAGGTCTTTCTCTTCCAAGGCACTGAATAAATTTTTATCACCGATCATGTGGAATGAGGCTCCATTGTCAAGATAACAGACACAACCCATCATCGATGACACCATGCATGTGATGAGGGTAAAGTCCATTTCGAATTGAAAGACTAATGCCTCACCTTCTAATCCTTCCGAGGATCCCTTCTTGGACTTCTTTGATGGGCAATTAGTCACATAATGTCCCATCTTGTGACAATTAAAGCATCTTACTTTAGACATGTCACCCTTCTTCCCTCCATGAGAAGAATTCGATTTGAAATGTGAAGCCTTCCCCTTCCCTTTCCTTTCCTTACTTGCTAAGGCCAGATTTTATTCATCATCATTCTTGGATGAAGAACCATCTCGTGTGCTCCTCCTTATCTCCTCCTACATAAGATCTGACCACAACCATTCCTAATCTGGTAGTTTCTCACTTCCATTCACAGAGTCTTGGTAGCTATTCGAACTCTTTGGAAGGCCAAGGAGAGCGAGGCTCACCATATCATCATCGGTAGTAGTTATTTCCACACTGCCAAGCTCATCTCTGCAGGTGGTGAGCTTGTTCAGATATGTGGAAATAGTATCACTCTTCTCCATCTTGATTCTTCGAAGCTTATCCTTGACCACCAATTTCCTTTGGTTGCTATTGTTCTGGTAGAGGTCCTTCAATGTCTTCGACATTGAAAATGGAGTATCCTTCCCATGGAGACTCAAGACAATATGGTCTCGAACTCCCTCAAGGATGATCTGTCTCGCCTTCGCCACAAACTTCTTCCACTCAACCAACTATTGTGCATTAGTTGAAGTTGGCTTTGGGATTTCTTGATCAATGAATTCATTCAAGCCATTGTCTTCTAATACAACCTCCATTCTATCTTTCCATCCTATGTAATTCAAGCTACCTTCCAAGGCATACTCGAGTCTCAAGCCCTAGAACGCCATTGGCCAACCTTGAATTATGATATGAATTAGATTTGCACCTGCAACCCCAAACATCAAACTTCGAATTCTCTTCTCAGTATACTATTCACAGCTTCGATACCATGTAGAAAATGTTTTAAGGTTAACCCAATAATGCAATATAAATCAAAGCAGAATATTATAACCTACTTCTACTATCAATTTGCAGAAGCTTAAAGATCGAGCTGAACAATATAACCAGAAGAAGAAGAATTAATGGCACAATACACATGAAAATAATTTGGGGAAATCCTAAACTAAAAACCCCACACTATTGTATTATCATGCATGGTGGAAATACATAGGAATTATACGAAGCCTTAGCTCTCACAACTAGCCAGCTCTCAGTAAAATCCTCACAGATGCTCACAGGAAATCTTGGCTTCTCTCCAGCCTTCCTCTCTTCCCTCAAAGCTCCTATTTCCTTGTGTTGTTCCTTGTGGATGATTTTCCCTCAACCAAGTGGAAAACCTCCTTCAAAACTACGCAATCCTCAAGGATAAATCCTTGACTGCATGCATGAGTTTTCTCCATGAGAAAACACATGCAACTGATAGTACACTGTCCTTGAACATTTATCTCAACTGGGTCTTTCTTAGAATAAACATGCATGAGTTTCTGATGAGGGAATCTTCAGTTAACTTGAGTAGCACTAGTTGAGTGCATTAATCCATCAACTGATTGTTAACTCACTATTAGTTCCTCAAATAGTTTGGAACTAATTTAACTGGACTTAACTCAGTAAACTGAGTTAACTAATTACAACTCAAATATAACTCAATCTTATCTCCTTAATTTAAGGGATAACTCTTGCATGACTTCAGAAAGACTTCTAACTTGAATTTCTCCAAATAATTAATTTAAAATTAATTAATTAATTATTTCTAAGTAGTTGTTAAGACTAAATTCGATTTTAATTCACATTTTAATTCAACGACAAATTAAATTGGAATATTCTTGTTGCCATATTTCAACAATAAATTTTTGTAGCAACAACTTAACATGCCAATATAAATCAATAATATGCATATAATAGTTTTGTTGGCATCATGAATTACTGTATTTGGAACCCAAGAAGTAAGAATGACTATCATGTTTGAATCAAGAGTGAATTGTCGTTCATGACGAATTCCATCCTCCTCGAGACATATTTCCTCTTGAATTTCCAATGGCATGTTAGCATGGAAGAGCATGCCCAAGAGCCCCTATAAGTGCCACGACCTCTGCCACCACACTAACAATGAGCTCTCTAACATGTCATGGTTGTCAAAGGTAGCAAGACATCACATGAACTAGGAAGAATATGGGAGGAGAGTTGCATGAGGTGGATGTGAAAGAGATTTTCCAATTAGGTTGCATTGGCGTCATACTTGAGACCAAACCTTCTCCATTTAAAAAATCCAACAATGGAGGGTGGAACTAAGAGATAAGGATGGGAGGAAACCCACCCAAGAAACTAGGTGAGAGTTCAGTTGCATGGTGGGCGACGACAGGAGTAGAAGGAGACTATGGAGGAGAAATCAAGGCTCAAGACAACATCTTGGGATGAAGAACATACTGAAGAATTCCTTGATTCCTCAGACACATATACAATAAGCTTTCCAAGGGGCTTCGGCCTCCTATCTTGGAGGCGAGGTCCCAAAAATGTGCCTCGAGTCGATCACATCCATAGGGGATGGATGGAGGAGGGCACATCAAGTCTTGACCCCATCGAATTCACCACATGACACCCCCATTAGGGTAATTTGAGATTTATATGACTTAAAATTTTCTCATGGCTCTTTTTTTTGGTATTTAGAAGAATTGAAAATTAGGTTGGGGTTGTACTTGTTGACTTTTCAAGTGCAATATAAGCTAGCACTTATTTTTGATCACTAATAATTACTTCTGATGATTATATGTCTTCTTTTAGCATTTGTAGCTTCTTCATCAAGAAATTATACTTAAAAAATTAAATCATACAAGAATAAGAAAAGTAGAGATCACAATGCACATAATCAACACAATGTTTACCTTGGGAAAACCCACTTGGGCTAAAAACCCAACAATTCTTTCCTTAGAGAATCAGTTCAATAAGAGATATCAAAGTCATAAACAAACTGACCAATATTATAGTCCAACAAGAACCAAGTTAACCCTCCGCAAAATTCCAAATCAGAATGTCCACAAGCTATCCATAAATGATCTTGGTTTAGGTATGCCTCATGTCTAAAATATGGCCTAATTTCAGCCTATTTTCTACCACAGGGAGCTCATACTTCACCTTAGAAATAGTTCTACTATATGGCTGTCCTATGATCGAGTTTTGACTTCTTTCTCTGCCACAAGGAGCTTAGACTGATCATAGATTCTACCACAGAAAAACTTCGGATCCACCACATAAAGATACCCCAAAGACTTAGACTAGTGTCAGCCTCCTGTAATTACTTGAGCAAGGGTAGAAAGATATGTTGCTATTCTTCTTTTCGGGCTTCTTAATTTCTTATCTTCGTTCATTGATTTTAGAGGTATACTTGTGAATGCAGTGATGTGAAGTGCCTTGAGGGAGGATGAGTTACTCCAATATATAGTATTCTTAAGGACCGAATGGGTGTCTCCTTGGGAAGGTCGACATGATCATAGGAAAAATGACATGGACACTTGTTGGAGCCATAAATGATCAATAATAAATTTATTTTTTCTTTTCATAAGGTCATGAAGAATCATGCCTTTTACATTTGACAAATACATGAGCATGAAGAACATGCTAAACAAATATTTTTTTTTTATTGTTTCAAGCACATCTAAGATAAAAATATAATTTATGGAGACACACCATCGTTACAATCTTCAACACTCCCTCTTGGCTAGGGAGGTATTCCTAATGACTATCAAGGTGATTTGAAGTTGACAAATTCTCTAAGGAAATATCAAGATTAAGATAAGAATCATCATCAATATCACAATCACCAACATCAACCATACATAATCATGTTTTACCATCAAAAAACTGTAGAAGTATTATAAGTGAAACACATAGGCCTCATTAATGATAAACAAGCTCACTCTAGAAAGAGATCCGAGCATGACGTTGGGAGGATTTTTCTCATCTGAGAAACTTTAGGACTATTATCCAACCAAGGTCAAACTAACATAGGGGGAATATCCTCTGCTAGGCCATTCTTCAAACCAAGACCAAGGTGACATAGGGAGAATGTCTTCTATTGGATCATTCTCCAACCAAGTTCAAAGTGACACAAGAATAACAACAATCCACTAGACCATTCTTCAACCAAGGCCATAAAGACACATGACGAATGTCAATCCATGATGCTATGTAATTTATCAAACCATTCTCCAACTAAGGTCATAATGACATAGGGAGAACTTCTCCAACCAAGGTCATAATGACACAGGGAGAACTTCTCCAACCAAGGTCATAATGATGCAGGGAGAATATATGACCATTCTCCAAACAAGGTTGTGAAGACGTGGGTAGAATTTCCATTCATGATGGTGTATCATCATCTCTCCCTCTTAATTAGAGGGGCATACTCCATAACTCTGAAGTTGTCCTTGAAGTACACAAATTTCATTATAGATAGAGGCTTCGTAAGAATAACAACTATCTTCTCATTAGTGGAGATACACTAGAGCTTCGCCTCTCCCTTCTCCACCATGTATCAAATGAAGTGGTACTTTATCACAATGTGTTTCAACCTGTCATCATGGTCATCGCCTACACCTGATCAAGATAATCCTGCAAGTAGCCTCAAAATCCTTACCACTTCTCAACTTACTAAACCAACTACAATATACTTGATTATTGAATGCAACAAATTTTTGCTTCTAGCTCATCCAATGAAGTCATAACAGAGCCCAAACTGAAGTGATATCCTCATAATCTCTTCTTGTATTTAACACTCTCTACCCAAACTAAAAATTGTAGTTGTGCTTCACATATCTCATATCATCACAAACTGTACCATGATGGCACTCCAATACATGTTGAGCAACATTATCTTGCCTCAACCATGAACATATTAGCTCCCTTCATCACAACTGCTTTGTGGTCATCCTGACTAGGTGCTCCCTCCCAAACTGAAACATATCATGCTATGGTATTCATGCCTTCTCCCTCTTGCACTGATGCCATTCAAGTGCATCAACTAGCAAAATCCTTTATTTTGAATCTAGAGGTAAACTCCCTCGAGGGAGACCCAATTCATAGGAAAGAAACATTTGGTCTCTTACCTGAACTTTTATTTGTAGAGCCAAACTTCTTTCCATTATTCCTTCTAAATCTTGTATCAAAAGATTCAGATTCTTCTTCATTGGGACTTTGAATATTTCCTGTAGCTATAAGCCCAGATTCCTCTTGAGTGCAAGAGCTCCAAAATTCTTCAAAGCTTGGAGTATCCTTTATAGCACATATCCTGACGATAAATGCATCCCATACATATGGTGGTTCATTAATTTATCTAGTGATCAATGTTGGCATTATGATGTATGTATTGTACTTGCTGGCAACCCACTTGTAGCAGAACAACTCTCTTGCATATTGTAATTAGATGAATCTACATAAGAGATATCAGATGTGCAGGGCAGCTTCAAGGAATCAGTTCAGAAAGAAACTCACTTAGATGACAGATCATAGTATTGTAGGTTAACATCATAGAGTTACAGATCAGACTACACAGAATGAAGAAAGAGAGGTATACACAGGTTCACCATTAACCAAGCCGAGTATACATGCAGGTTCGCTGTATACAAGTCGCGTATACATACACACGCACTTTCACCAAAAGGAAAAGCATGTATACCTTGGAAAACTAAAAGTTCAGTTTGAAGTATTTGGTCCATGGTATTTTGATCCATGGTATTGGTCTAAGGTATCGGGTCCAAGGTATTGACCCTAGGTATTTGGTCCAAGGTATTGGTCCTAAGTGGTTTTGGTCCACGGTATTGAGAAAGGCCTAAGACTATAAAAGGAGGAGAAGATCATTAGGCCAATGTGTGCAAGTATCGAATATCTGATATAGTGTGAGATCTAATATCCAGTTATTGGATTATGGTGTCGTGCTAGATCTGAACCAAGGAAGAACCTTAGTGCTTGATGAAGGATAAGATCTAATGATGTATCAAGATCTTAAGGCTTGAAGTGAATTATCTTTATGTAGTTTGATCATATATATGAATAACTAGCGCATGTTGTAGTCCGTAAAAATGATGATCTGGGTATGATTGAAGTCTGGAATAGTTGTTATGTTTAAATCATCTTTTACAGATTTGTAAGCAAGTTCACTTCCGAAAAGGAGCGTATACATGCTGGTTTTGCACATCAAAACAACGTATACATCATAAATTTGATTTGCAGATCTGTACGTTGGTTCACCTTGAGTAAAGCACATATACACGTAGGTTCGAAACATGGAAGTAGCATATACCTTATAAAATATGTTTTAGTTTCTTTTGTTTCCTATTGCAGTGTTCTGGGTTATTTTTTGGGTTCTGGTTACTGTATTCTGGTGACAACATTCTAAACAATCAGAGTGATGGAGTGATTGATTGATCCGGTTGTGGTTGGTTCAAAGGGAAATTGGTTGAAGCAGATATATTTGATGATTGAATGATGTTTTTTATGGATCCAGTCTGAAAATTTATGAAACATGGTCCCTGAAAGAAAAGAGAAGGTTGTAGCCTTCTGTAGGTTGGAACCTACGTACTAGTAAACATATCAGGTAGTACAAGAGCTAGGGGGTTGTAGCTCCCTTCTAGTAGAAGCTAGAGAACAAGAGAAGGTTGTAGCCTTCTGCAAGTAGAAGCTTGTGTATTGGTATAAGACTGCACCAGTACAAAATTGTAAATAGAATTCTCTTATTATCAAAAGAAGCCAGAGACGATTGCAACAAGTGGTTTTCACCCACATTGGGTTTCCACCTTATATCTTGGTGTTCATGTGTGTGATGATCTGTTCTGTTTTTGTTGAAACTGGTTACTATTAATATGGTTCTAATGCACTGATTAAAGATCAATATGTGATGAATTAATTGAATCATAAGTTTGTTGGATATACGCTAGTTTCTCTAAAACACAGTTGTGTCTACACACGAGTTCCCTTAAATGAAGTAGTGTATATGATTATGAAAATGAAAAATTATTAGTTTGTTAATACTGATTCACCCCCCCTCTCAGTATTGTTTCCAACAATCAATTTAGATTCAGAAAGGACTCCACCAATGCTTTGGACCTCATCTCTTGTACAAGCTATCTTCATGAAAAAGAAGGCCACAGGTTCATACTTTGACATCATAGTATCATGTAGTTGATTCCTTAAAGACATATTTTTACCATTGTTGTTTATTGAGTACAAATTCATAAGAGTATCATATACTTCTTTTGATGTAGTCAATTATGAAACAAGTGGAATTAAATGGTCCTTGAGGGACTTAAATAGAATTCTTTGAGCCTTGACCTCACCCTTCATAAACTTCTCTTTCCCTACATCATAAACTTCATCTATTTGAGGTACTTTACCTTTTTTAGTATGAAATTTCTTAGAAGGTGTACCAAAAATATCTCACTTAAGTCACGGGTGACAAGTGACCCTAACAAGAATTTGTGGTTGTTTACGCTTTAGATTTGCAGTAATAAAATGAGAAGAACCTATAACAAAAATACATATGCGATCCAAACAATAAAAAATAATAGATATCCGATGTAATAACCCAATATGGAAAGAATTTTAAATGAATAATAATATTTATTGATAACACCTTGTGAAGGAGATCTACAAAAAGGGCTTGAAAATCCCCCTTTCGTGGGATAGGTCGTTTGATGTCCTTGATGCTTCAGTAATCAATTCTCTCTCTCAATATGTGAAAAACCCAAAACAATGTGTAGAACTCAAGTGGGAGCTGAAATTCAAGAAGACAATAGTGGTGACGATGATAATGATCATCGTGAAGAATGAATGGAAAACCCTCTTATTTATAACAAAGTATTGGGTTGATGTCCAAAATGGAAAATAATAACACCTGAGTATATGAGACATAGTTCCCCTCAAGCTGACATGGTGAAGGGGGATAAAAACCAAATAATCTTTGCTATATAGGAAAAGGGATTTGAAGATCTAAATGGATCATTTGAAGGAGACATGCATGCTGTGAGTGTTGTAAGCGACTGAAACTAAACCCATCACATTTGCGAAGCTACATCTGAGGTTGGATCAACCTCTGCGGACATTTGGGCATGTGGGGAGCTACCTGAAGGGCAACCCCCTCATGAGGTCTGGAACATCTCACATACATCGACGATTCATTGGGACAATCGTCTGGATCACCAAGCCATCAAGTGTATGATTCTCAATCATGTGATAATGAGCTAGTGTCAAGAACATGAGAAACAACCAAGTCAAAGGGAAATGAGATTACCTTTGCTTGAATCGAGGCACCAAAAAAAGATGAAGGTTGGAACTGAGGTACACCGCCCTCTAAACCAAACTTTTGGAATAAATATGTTGAATTCGATAGAAGAGGGCCCGCTAGAGTTAAGGCAATGAGGAATTCTTAACAAAGGCACGAGGTATCATACACTACAACAAAACCCTGTGATTAACTTCCCTTTTTTCTTCCTTTCTTTCTAGAGACCATTTTTGGTGATATTTGTGTCCATTTATCAAATATGGTGAAAAACTTGATGCAAAGTTTGCACCGAGTCTTGCACCAAGTCTTACACCAAGTTTAGCACTAGGTAATGTAATAGGTTTTACACCAGATTTTACACCAAGTTTTACGCTAGGTTTTATGCGAAGTTTTTTGCCATCCTTTGCACCATGTTTTTCATCAAGTTTGGCACCTAATTGTGTTTCACCAACTTTTTCATCATTTATTGCATCAACTTTTCGCGCCTGCACTTGCGTCAACATTTTCATCGTCTCTTGCATCCTCTTTTGCATAATTTTTTAAATCATTTTTTGCATCCATTTTTGCATGATTCCCATTTGCGCCAAGTTTTGCATCGAGGTTTGTGTCTAGTTTTGCATCTAATTTTGTTGCATCCACTTTTACATCTTGTTTTGCATCCATATTTACATCCTCTTTTTCATCTGTTATTATGTCCACTATTGCATCCAATTTTCTTATGCCATAATTTGCACCTAGTTTGGCACCTCCCTTTGCACCCATTTTTTCTTCTGAAATTGCATCCACGATTGAATTCTCATATACATCTAGGTTTTCATCGACTCTTACATCTATTTTTCATCCCTTTTGTATCCACTTTTGCATCAAGATTTGCATCAGGTTTTGTGTCTCCTATTGCATCTACTTTTTCATCGAATTTTGTTGCATCGACTTTGCATCTTATTTTGCATCCATTTTTGCACCCATGTTTACGTCACTTATGCATCCCTTTTTGCATCTTATTTTGCATATTCATTTGCTTCTTTTTTTGCATCTATCATTACATCCACTTTTGTTGTGACACAATTTGTGCCATGTTTTGTACTTACTATAGTACCCATGTTTGCTTTCAATTTTTCATCCATCTTCGCATCCTCTTTTGTATCTATTTTTGCATCGACTTCTGTGTTGGGTTTTGCATCTCATTTTGTATCTTCTTTTGCATATACTTCCATTGTATCCATTTTTTGCATCCAATTTTGTTTCTCCTATTTCACCCATGTTTCCATCCACTTTTACATCACTTATTGCATCTTGTCTTGAATATATGTTTGCATCTTTTTTGTGTCTGTTATTACATCCACCTTCTCATCCACTTTTGTTGTGCCACAATTTGTGCCATATCTTGTGCCTATTGTTGCAACCCACATTTTCTTCCACTTTTACATCCACATTTGCATCGTGTTTTGTGTCCAAGTTTGCATCAAATATTGTTTATGTTTTTTTCATCCCATTTTGCATCTACTTTTACATCCACTTCTAATGCGTCCAATTTTTCATCTAATTTTGTGTCCACTATTGAACCCATGTTTGGTCCATGTTTACATCCCTTTTTGCATCCAAGTTTGTGTTTTTTTTTTTTGCATTCGTTGTTGTATCCACATATGTTTCACCACAATTCATGCTAAGTTTTATGCCTACTATTGCACCCATGTTTTCTTCCACTTTTTCATCCATGTTTGCATACTATTTGTGTCCAAGTTTACATCAACTATTGCATCTACTTTTTCATCCAATTTTGTGTCAATTTTTTCTATCTTGTTTTTCATCTACTTATGTTGTGTCCACTCTTCATCCAATTTTACGTCTATTATTGCCACCATTTTTTTGTTCACTTTTGCATCCCTTTTCCAACACTCTTCATATTTTTTGCATTGATGATATTTCTTATGACATTGACAATTATGAACAACTGATGAAAATGTCAATAATTATGATGATGATAATGAAGATGATGACGATGACATGGCTTGTGATTATTATGATAATGACAATGATGATAAAGACAATGGGGGTTACAATGACAATGATGATGACGATGACGATAATGACCTTGGCCAATATTCCCAATTTTTAAATGTTGTCATGGTCATAATCATAATCATTATCTTTGGTGTCATCTTCCAAGTCATCATCATATGATCATCATTATCATTATTTTCATCTTGGTCATCATCAACAACCATAATGGCATGAATGATGATTATGATGTTCATGACGAAGATGACAACAATGGTGATGTAAATTACATTAATTATGATGATGGAGATGATGAAAATTATAACTAGCATTTGCACCAAATGTTGCAAAGGAAACGCCGTAAGGCATAAATTGAGGAACAATTCCGACATGGAAATGGGAAAATGTACATAAGATGCAGATATGTAGCATAAATGAGATTCTAAATATGTATAAATTGAAGTTTATTTAGGGTGCCTAAGTCTATATATTTTTTTTAAATTATTGAATTAATATTGCATATAAATCTCATAAAATTCAACCAAATTATAATTGAGAGCTCTGATCTCTAAGTTTGACTTTGGGTCATTAACATGCTAATGCACTGTCTCAACCACTAAACCACATAACAACAAACAAAAGACTACAAAATGTTACGATCATTACTATAGTAAACCCAATGACTCTACACACAATAATTTATTCTTTACTCGAAGAGAATATTGCTTAACCATATCCACAAAAAGATTGCAAGGTGGAAAGAATTATGCAGAACAGAGTCTCTGTTATTATAACTTGTAAGTTGTAGCATTGTTCCAACCAATAAAACTATCTTCACATTTTGGAAGATCAAATGGAAATAAGTTTTGAAGAATTCAATAAAAAACGTCCAAGATCATTGGATCACATGATTAATGGTACCCTGTCCTATGAATCTAATATTTTTATGCACTTACAATTAAGGGAGAAAACAAGGTCCAAACAATGTATACCACAGGGACCAATAAATAGTATATTTGATAATCCTTGCTAGGATCAGAAAAACAACATTACTTCTCCTTAAATCCTTCACAGTCAAATTATACAATTGTTGTACAACACAAGGCCCATGCTATTGTCAATAGTTCTGATTGAGAATGCGACCAGATTCCTTCAATCTCATACAGTGATTAATGCACCAATTATACAATTGTTGTACAACACAAGGCTCATGCTGTTGTCAATCAAGCAATAGTTCTGATCGAGAATGTGCCAGATTCCTTCAATCTCATATAGTGATTAATGCACCAAACACAGGTGTACTAGTTGCAATGACTTTTATATCATTTTACTGATGTTGTCATGTCAAAATCAATGTGATACAATTAAGTCACCTTTAAGAAGAACCTCATTGCAATTTCTATACAAGGATGTCTGTCTTATCATTACCCATTATAATTTCACCTCTTTTATTGTTAGACTTCACGAATTAGCCTCCAAATGCTTTCTTCATCCACAGACCATTCAATTACCTTTTATAAATATTTTGTTTGAGCATTGGAGCTCAATAACATTTACAAAATTATAAAAAGTTTATCACCCATCAATTTCTTTTCTTTTCTTTTTCTTTTTCTAGTTTCCACTTATTAATACCTAAAACAACTTTAAAACATTAAAAAAACATTTCCAAATCATTTTTATTTCCATTTTTATAATCGAAACTAAATTTCCATTTCTCCACTTGTAAACCAAATGTATAGCAAAACAAAACCAAGAGTGCTGATATTCGTTAGGTTGTTCACCTCTTTTATTGTCAGAATTTTGAGCAGGTTATTCTTTTTCTTTTTCTGGTTTATCTTTGTAAAGACATTAAAATCACTATTGTTGAATTTCTTTATTTGGAATCTCAATCTGCTGAAATTTATTTATTGGAGATGTGGATATAACCAATCTCAAAGATTCTGTAACAATCTCACACTCATCACTCACTGTGATATATATTCACAGTTTCCATAACCTGCACACCAAAAAACACACTCTCAATCAGTTACCCTACTGAACAAAGAAACTCGCCAGTATTGATAGAATATCCTCTGTTGTAGCTACCAAGAATTATGAAAGTATGCATGTAGAATGATTGTGGAAAGAGACACAGTGCTCTACAATCATACCCACCTTATCCTCTGGGTTTCTACCTAGTGACATAGCCCAGGACTAAACAACACTTTACCAATCTGCTTACACCCCAAGGGCAGAGCACCCTGATTCTTGAGGGATACATCAAAAGCAAGCAATTAAGAACAGAAGAATACAAGCCCACTTACCTGCAACAAACAAGGGGAAGGATGTGAAAGCCATAACAGAAAGAGGGCTTGCAGCCTGAGCTTGTAAGAAGTGCGTGCCATTGTGTTGAAATTGATCAGTAAATGGCTACAAAAAAATCTCAAAATTTGAGACTACTACTATTATTCAAAGTCACTTAAATATTATTATTGTTATATAAACATCTAAACTCATTTTATAATACTTTAAAAATAGCAATTTTCAGATATTATAATCCCTAAATCCTTTCTTCCCATTCGTAATGACTTTTGCAATTGGAAATAGGGATTTGCAATGAGGTTCCCTCTGCATTAAACTCTACAATTGACCCACCACGGTTAGTGTTAGAGTCCTTGGAGGGGTTTTATTCTCTTGAACAAAAGTCAAGTGACAAGAAAGAGTCTGGGCTCCCGGCTCTACGCCGGGCCTGTACATTATTACTGGAATCTCTTGTACCTGTTTTGGCAGATCCTATTTTGGGTGTTGAACATCCAGTTCTGCCCTTAAATATAAAGGAGCAAGCCAAAAGTATTTCACATGAATGGAAGTCGAAGATAAACCTTGAAGGAGATGTTGCCAATGGTAATTCGTTGGAGGCCCAGGCCTTCTTGCAACTTCTAGCTACTTTTGGAATTGCGTCAGAGTTTGATAAAGATGACTTATGCAAGCTTGTTCTTGCAGTTGCACGGTGCAGGCAGACACCTAAACTCTGTCGTTCCCTTGGACTTGAATAAAAAATGCCAGGTTGGTTGGCTGGTGTTCTGTAATGTTAGCCTTAGTGGCTAGGCTGGCAAAATTTCCCATCCATTTTGGTAGATAGGCTTTTTGTTGTTTTTCTGGCATTCATGGCTGGCTTGGTTTTTTTGAGGGACTGGTGGATTTTATTAGTATACTTGGTTGTGGCTGATTGAGTTGAAGATAAATTTTGGTAATCCTGGCTGTAGTAAACCTTCCCAACGTTTTTTGTTTAGTCCAATGAACGGGTTTCTAAGTTGACGGGGTTGGTAGTCTTTTCTTTAGATCTCAACATTTCATATGCAAGGCAGATACTGAGTGGCCTCTACTAGGTAGACATCTTTTTATGAGGTAGAAAGTTGTATGTAAGTTATTTTGTTGATATTAATAAAGGCACCTGAAGATGATCAACTATGGTAAAGTGTCATAAGGCCTTTCATGAGTGGGGAACTGTTTACTTATGAAAATGGTCTCAAGCTGACATAACTGTTATCTTTATTGACAAATCCGTTGAAGTTGTCTGTATTGTTTTTCTTTCACAGTAAACTGTCTTTTGGTATTTCAAATGTTTGTGACATATTCAGATTAACTGAAAATTTTGTGACAATTTCATGCAGATATTGTAGAAACCCTGGTCAATAGTGGAAAACAAATTGAGGTAGTCAACTTTGCTCATGCATTTGGGCTGACAGAGAAGTTTGCACCTGTTCCTTTGTTGAAGGAATATCTGAAAGATGCTAAGAAAGCTTCTCAGGCAAGTTTAAAAAGCGGGAATAACTCTATTGTTGCACAAGTACGATTGTATTACTGTTATACAAAATGTCTTGTTATGTGATGATCATTTTGGCTTAGTATTGTTGGTTATATTAGAAGTTCCTTTTTTGACCAATATTTTTATTTGCTGCTACAGAATGAAGTAAATACAAAAGAGCTTTCTGCTTACAAAGTTTTATAAAGTGCATTGAGGAGCACAAACTTGAATCGCAGTTCTCACCAGATCCTCTTCAAAAGCGTGTAGCTTAGCTAGAGAAAGCTAAGGCTGACATTAAAAGGTCTGCAGGTGCTGTTAAGTCTCAACCTAAGTGTCCTTGTGCTAATGGAGGAAATGCTGGTGTATATATGCCTCCGTTAAGTGCAGATGAAAGAACTCCGACTCTTTATGCTTCTTCCAATGGTGCAGATAGAAGCTTTTATAGGTCTTTGGATGGAGTACAATATTCTGGTGCAGCTCCAGGTGTTACATCCTACAACCTACATGGCCAAAATGCATATGACAGATCAAACCAAGGATTATATGGAGCAGCCTATGGTGTTGGAAATAAGACTCCAGTCACGCTCTCAAGGCCATATATGTATCCATCAGATAACATGGGGCCTTCGTTGTTGGGTTCCGGTTCTTACAATTCCTCTACTAATTACAGCAACCATCACTTTGGCAGTAGACTGCTTGCCCCTCCTCCAGCTTATCAGTCTTCTTTTATACATTAGGTAGGTACGGTGCTTATCTTACCGTGGTCAAGCAAGTTCTGATCTTATCAGGCCCCATAAAACCTTTTCTATTGGATGTGGCTGGTAGTAAGCACTTAGCTTTGAAGAGGTTTTTTGACTTTGTTTTTGTAAATCTAAAAGATTGGCAAAGTTCATTTGGCAGCTTTTCACCATTTTCAGTGGTGTTTTCTTCTATTAAGGAATATTCTATTAAGGAATTTTATTTTTGTATGGTATTGAGTGCTTCATCACTTTCCCAGGTTACTATATACTGTAGTGTTTACAGTTCAAAGATGATTCTATGCATAATTTTGGTATTTTTTTATTTGTTTGACAAATCTTAGAGGATCGATCTGTCTCTTTGTGGAAGATTAAAATTTGGTGAATAATATATCATTTGTGATCTTGTTCGGAGCTCATAACACAAGACTTTCAATTGCATTTGTATGCCGAGGGTTGGTCTTGTGCTGAATATGATTTATTGTCCACTTGCACCTTACCTCTTTGGTACCTGTTTACTCTACGCCTATGAAGTGAATCAGATTTTATTTTGATTAGTCCAATTGTAAGGCTATTTTGGAAACTGGACCCTGCCCCTCTTAAGCTGCTGCATGATTTAAATCCCCCTTTTTGAGCAGAAATGATTTGTAGTACTAGTGGTATAGTTGTTATACCCTGCATTAATATTTTTGTTTTCTCTGTAACGAGGACAAAGCACATTGGAGTTATATGTCCCATCTAGAACTAGAAATTGTCTCAAAAGGTACAAAGAGAGGCTGATAGGATTATTAAATTAGAATTGTTGAATTTCTCTAGAAGAGATGTTGGTTCAAGCCTACAAGGAGCAAATAGATTTGATGTTTGGAGTTCTATGCTTTTTAGACACCATATTTCTTTAAATACAACTTAATTTTAGAAAATCTCAAGCCCAATGCAGTTCTGCCATGCAGACATACACTTAAATCGCTATTGGGCTTATGATATTGACAAATTGAAAGTAAACTAGTATACAAGAGAATGTACCAAGCTAAACCACAAGTTACACATCTTCAGACCTAAAAAAGTACATAACAATGGTTTGGCATATCAATAGCGATATCATAATTTCTTTTCCTTCCACATACATACATTTGCTCCAAAGGCAAGGACAAGAAAATTTTCAGCATTTTCAACTCTAGTGAGCACCAGTGGGTCACCAAAACGAGTGACCACTAATGGCTTTCACATTTATAAAAGGAATTGGCAAGGGACTTTACATGGACTCCACTCAACTTCAGACACAACTTCAGCCAATATGGAGAGTGATTGAATTAAACACAGCTAAGTAGTGGCATTGGCTCACAGTAATACACCAACTATAAAATATTGAAGCTTTTACAGAAGCAACGAGTAAGAAAAATTATGAAGCTCAGAGAAGTAGATTTAAATCAATCAAAGCTTGTTGAACGGCTATAATGTCCATAGAAATAATCTTCCAATGTTCTGCTCTCATGTACAAGATCTGCACTTTGATCTGGACTACTGTTTGATACCAAATCATCATCAACTCCAAGCATTGCAAGTGATAGATGAGTTTGGATGTCACAACTCCCAAAGTTTTCTCCAGATTCATCCTCAATCAATTCATCTAATTCATGGACATTGTCAATTACCTCTTGGTCCAATAAGGTAGGTCATCTCCTTCTCCTCGTAGTAATTTCAAAGTCTGCAATAATAAGTTACAGACAAACAATGAGGAAGAATAAGTTCACGTTCTTACATTCACATTTATCCATTGTTTGAAATTTCACAAAGTCAGTTTAATGCAAAGGTAAGCCACTTTATTTGGGGAAACCAAAGCTTTCAATTCAGATCTTGCAATCCAAATTTCAGCTAGGATAGTGATTCTCAGGAAAGATATATACTCTCTTGATATTGGAGCGAAAGCAGATATGCTGGCTCTTCTTGCCTATTCAGGGAGGGGTAATTTGCATACTAAAGCTTTGGTTTGAGATATGATGTAATCTCTTTTGCTAATATTCAAAGAATATTATATTTCATTAATGGAAAAAGAGATTATTGGCAATTGAGGCTTTGAATATTTTGCCATAATCCACCATCAGCATTTAGGGCTAACCTGTTTAAGGGTGATGATTTTACAAATTGAACTACTAAAAAAATGTTTAGATTACAACCCTAAACACTAGGTCTAAACACCCTTTACTCTATGTCAGAAGGATATCAACTCGATATTTCATGTGCCATTCTTCGTTATGGGAAAAAACAATTCTAGCACTAACTCCTCACAGGAAAGGAAATGTCTTCAAGCAACTAAATTTGACATAAGATCAGAAACTGAAACATATATATGCAACTAATGAGAATAAGAGTAATTACTCTGTTCATTCGAGGTCGAAACTGAGCTGCCTGTCTCAGACAACATGCTGCACCAATGACCATTCTCTTCATCTTCCTCATGTCATAAGCATCTTCCAAAAGTGGATCTGCAAGTTCTTTTACAGAGCCAGCTGCCAGTAATGGCCTTGCCTAAATTTTGAAATTTACAAGAGATTAAGATTCTGAACCAAGACAAAGAAACCAAAAGAATCCAAAATTATCAAATACAAAACAAGCAAGGACACTAGAGCCCTACCCACATAACCAAGCTTTCTTGGCCTTTAGGATTCTTGTCATTGATTGGTTTTCTTCCAGTTATTAGCTCTAGAAGAACTACTCCAAAGGAATACACGTCCATCTTCTCATTAACCTTGCCATACATGAAATATTCTGGAGCCAGATACCTGAAATATGATAGCAGCTAGTTTTATGAAGTCTTGATTATAAATGACATTTATTTTCCTAAGGAAAGAGCTGGTGTAAAGAAAGAAATGGATATTTACCCAAATGTACCTACAACATCACTACCTATTGTTGTTTCTCACCCCCTCGAGAATAGATTCAATAATGGATTCCCACAGTCTAAAATAGAATCCAAGGCATCAAAAGGTAAACCTAGGATACCCACTTATTCAAGACATGTTCTCTAGAGACTGTCAGTTTGCATTTAAGTAATTTCATTCATCCTCTTATGCAGATCTCAACAAGTTTCCTTCAACCGATCATATTGGGTACCTGCTTGAGGTACTGGAGAATAACGAAGATGAGCCTAAGCAGGACAATGACGATCAAGAAAGGTAGAGACCATCATCCACAGTCTGCAGTTCTGTGAAATAAAGAACATGACAAAGATTTTACTTAGAAAGCAAGCTGTCAATAATGCGTTCCTGGAAATAGTTGAATAGAAGCTACTTTGTTTTGTTTTGGTGATTATTATCAAAAGGTAATGATTAGTGAGTTTCTTTCCTTGAAACAGCTATGGACATAACCTTCCAGAGAGTCCATTTTCAAATCTTAATGGATCCAATGGTATTAAAACGGTATTATATACTACAAAGAAAACAATGGGGAACATGCCCACTATTTCCAAAGTTTTAACACAAGCATCATCAACATCTGTTATCGATAAGGAACTTACTTGTTCTATATGCCTGGGTACTTAGAATATTCGTTTTTTTTACATTGTTATTTCAATGATTTATCTGTATTCTAACAACAGACAACAAAATCTGAAACTTCTACCCATAAATCTATGTGCAGATGCCGTTGTGGAGCCGAAGCAATTAGTGTGTAGCCACTTATTTTGTTTCAAATGTGTGCCAAGGTGAGATAAACCAAGCACTCATTTGCATTATTAAATCAATATATTTTTGAAAGAACATATATAACTGATTCAGGCTGGCATTTCTGTGAATTCTTTTGGTGCAGGTAATTAAATTGTCTGAGGAGTGCCCTATCTGTGTGCAACACAAGGGCAACCAGGTCTTTAAACTTTCTGCAAGGAGAGATTTACAATTTGATTATTACCCTTGGGAAAGAGAGCCAGTCCCACACCAAATGTGTCGTAGTTATACAAAATATACATCATGATACTCAGCTTGGTCCATTTCTCAGATGGCACCGGGTCTAAAATATAAAACAATTTGAAAATGGTGCAAATGCAATCCTTTGTACCTATATGAAGATACAGATAATGTACACAGTGCCCCGGGATACATCAAGGTTCTGTGTTGGGGCCTGATTTATATTTTGTTTTTCCGACTGAGATCTACATCCCCACTGAATTGGGATTTTCAAACTGAGCAGGCAGCCAGGAAATTTGTCTACAGATAACTATAGAAAATTCAGAAGATGCCAAAAAAAGTATAGTTTACAGGAAAAGTGTTGGGTATTTTAACCTAGGGAATAATTATTACCTAGTCTAGTGAACTACTGCTGCTACTATTGCTATGACTTGCAGTTTTAGAAAACAACTATAGCCGTGATCAAGTTGTAATTCTTCAGTATAGAAAAATGTGTACAGAAAATAAAAAATCATAGAAGAATCATGGAAAAGCTCCCTTTCATTGTGGCTCAAAGTATCATTTGTTATAAAAAGTCTTTGAATAGTACAATGAATGACGAAAAGATTTTTCACATGATGTGTATACAACTTTCATACATTTGGTGCTGATGGTGATTTTTATGTGGATGAATAATATTTGGTGATATATTATTTGTTTGAATGGACTTTGTGGGACACATATATATAGATAGAAATTAGATTCTTCAATTCACAGACCAATTAACGCACGTACAGTTATCACATGCTGGGCTGACCTGCACTCAGGCACCACAATTTGTAGTGCAAGAAAAAGATATTGTTCTGCACGGTTCTCTTTTGAAACTTTCCGTCGTTGGGTTTGCTACAGAAACAGAATGCGTTAGTAGTTACAAGTATTGTCATGATACGTATCAACAAGTGAGTGTGTGGTGGAAAAGGCATAGTTGAGTTGAGACTTTAGGCCTCCCTCTGGCTGTCACAAAACACCCCATGACTAATGCACATTGAGCACCTTTATTACATGGTTAAAACGATTGGTAAATTAACTGTCATCCACTTTTTGTAGCCACTGAAGGGACAAAATGAATCTCAACATCTCTTCTGCGTACCATCTGACCCACCTTCCACAAAGCATTCTTACCTTGATGACACCACAGCTGGCTCTTCTTGCTTATTCAGGGAGGGGTAATTTGCATACTGAAGCTTTGGTTTGAGATATGATGTAATCTCTTTTGCTAATATTCAAAGAATATTATATTTCATTAATGGAAAAAGAGATTATTGGCAATTGAGGCTTTGAATATTTTGCCATAATCCACCATCAGCATTTAGGGCTAACCTGTTTAAGGGTGATGATTTTACAAATTAAACTACTAAACAAATGTTTAGATTACAACCGTAAACACTAGGTCTAAACACCCTTTACTCTATGTCAGAAGGATATCAACTCGATATTTCATGTGCCATTCTTCGTTATGGGAAAAAACAATTCTAGCACTAACTCCTCACAGGAAAGGAAATGTCTTCAAGCAACTAAATTTGACATAAGATCAGAAACTGAAACATATATATACAACTAATGAGAATAAGAGTAATTACTCTGTTCATTCGAGGTCGAAACTGAGCTGCCTGTCTCAGACAACATGCTGCACCAATGACCATTCTCTTCATCTTCCTCATGTCATAAGCATCTTCCAAAAGTGGATCTGCAAGTTCTTTTACAGAGCCAGCTGCCAGTAATGGCCTTGCCTAAATTTTGAAATTTACAAGAGATTAAGATTCTGAACCAAGACAAAGAAACCAAAAGAATCCAAAATTATCAAATACAAAACAAGTAAGGACACTAGAGCCCTACCCACATAACCAAGCTTTCTTGGCCTTTAGGATTCTTGTCATTGATTGGTTTTCTTCCAATTATTAGCTCTAGAAGAACTACTCCAAAGGAATACACGTCCATCTTCTCATTAACCTTGCCATACATGAAATATTCTGGAGCCAGATACCTGAAATATGATTGCAGCTAGTTTTATGAAGTCTTGATTATAAATGACATTTATTTTCCTAAGGAAAGAGCTGGTGTAAAGAAAGAAATGGATACTTACCAAAATGTACCTACAACATCACTACCTATTGTTGTTTCTCACCCCCTCGAGAATAGATTCACTAATGGATTCCCACAGTCTGAAATAGAATCCAAGGCATGAAAAGGTAAACCTAGGATACCCACTTATTCAAGACATGTTCTCTAGAGACTATCACTTTGCATTTAAGTAATTTCATTCATCCTCTTATGCAGATCTCAACAAGTTTCCTTCCAACCGATCATCTTGGGTACTTGCTTGAGGTACTGGAGAATAACGAAGATGAGCCTAAGCGGGACAATGATGATCAAGAAAGGTAGAGACCATCATCCACAGTCTGCAGTTCTGTAAAATAAAGAACATGACAAAGATTTTACTTAGAAAACAAGCTGTCAATAATGGGTTCCTGGAAGTAGTTGAATAGAAGCTACTTTGTTTTGTTTTGGTGATTATTATAAAAAGGTAATGATCAGTGAGTTTCTTTCCTTGCAACATCTATGGACATAACCTTCCAGAGAGTCCATTTTCAAATCTTAATGGATCCAATGGTATTAAAATGGTATTATATACTACAGAGAAAACAATGGGGAACATGCCCACTATTTCCAAAGTTTTAACACAAGCATCATCAACATCTGCTATCGATAAGGAACTTACTTGTTCTATATGCCTGGGTACTTAGAATATTCATTTTTTTTACATTGTTATTTCAATGATTTATCTGTATTCTAACAACAGACAACAAAATCTGAAACTTCTACCCATAAATCTATGTGCAGATTCCGTTGTGGAGCCGAAGAAATTAGCGTGTAGCCACTTATTTTGTTTCAAATGTGTGCCAAAGGTGAGATAAACCAAGCACTCATTTGCATTATTAAATCAATATATTTTTGAAAGAACATATATAACTAATTCAGGCTGGCATTTCTGTGAATTCTGTTGGTGCAGGTAATTAAATTGTCTGAGGAGTGCCCTATCTGTGTGCAACACAAGGGCAACCAGGTCTTTAAACTTTCTGCAAGGAGAGATTTACAATTTGATTATTACCCTTGGGAAAGAGAGCCAGTCCCACACCAAATGTGTCATAGTTATACAAAATATACATCATGATACTAAGCTTGGTCCATTTCTCAGATGGCACCAGGTCTAAAATATAAAACAATTTGAAAATGGTGCAAATGCAATCCTTTGTACCTATATGAAGATACAGATAATGTACACAGTGCCCCGGGATACATCAAGGTTCTGCCCTGGGGCCTGATTTATATATATTTTTTTTCCAACTGAGATATACATCCCCACTGAATTGGGATTTTCAAACTGAGCAGGCAGCGAGGAAATTTGTCTACAGATAACTATAGAAAATTCAGAAGATGCCAAAAAAAGTATAGTTTACAGGAAAAGTGTTGGGTATTTTAACCTAGGGAATAATTATTACCTAGTCTAGTGAACTACTGCTGCTACTATTGCTATGACTTGCAGTTTTAGAAAACAACTATAGCCATGATCAAGTTGTAATTCTTTAGTATAGAAATATGTGTATAGAAAACAAAAAAGCATAGAAGAATTATGGAAAATCTCCCTTTCATTGTGGCTCAAAGTATCATTTGTTATAAAAAGTCTTTGAATAGTACAATGAATAACGAAAATATTTTTCACATGATGTGTATACAACTTTCATACATTTGGTGCTGATGGTGATTTTTATGTGGATGAATCATATTTGGTGATATATTATTTGTTTGAATGGACTTTGTGGGACACATATATATAGATACAAATTAGATTCTTCAATTCATAGACCAATTAACACACGTACAGTTATCACATGCTGGGCTGACCTACACTCAGGCACCACGATTTGTAGTGCAAGAAAAAGATATTGTTTTGCACGGTTCTCTTTTGAAACTTTCCGTCGTTGGGTTTGCTGCAGAAACTGAATGCGTTAGTAGTTACAAGTATTGTCATGATATGTATCAACAAGTGAGTGTGTGGTGGAAAAGGCATAGTTGAGTTGAGACTTTAGGCCTCCCTCTGGCTGTCACAAAACACCCCATGACTAATGCACATTGAGCACCTTTGTTACATGGTTAAAACGATTGGTAAATTAACTGTCATCCACTTTTTGCAGTATAAATTGTGGTTTAAATAGCTTAGCATTCATAATCAGCCTCTTGCATGTCGTTAACCAGGATAAAAATGAAAGCCCAACAGATGAAAACGATAAAAATATACATTAAAACCTTAGTAATTTAGCCTGTACCCAAAGTTCCAAGAATACGATGACGAAGCCATAATGAGTTAAAATATTTATAAAACCCTATTTATAAAACCCTAGTAAATACTGTGTAGGAAAAAGCAGAGGGAGAGCCATACACAATAATTTACAACAGGATCCACACAGATGAAATAAGTACACAATTCTCAGAGCACAACAAGAGTTTAAGGAATGAACCAGTGTAATGAATGAAACCCTATCTTGCTCATTATTCAACGGAGGCAGGGGCCCTCTAACCCTAGAGTTGATGCCACTGCCACAAACACCAAGGCAGCCACTGACAATATTTTCACAGACACAGACGCTATCGCGTTTGATTTGGTACCTGTGGTTGTTGAGGGTGTCGGAGTCGAAACTGCTGAACACAAAATCCCCTTTCTCATTAATTCTCAACTTAAATATCTCTCAAGGGAAGGAAATGGTGATTGATGAGACAAACAAAGGAAAGGAGAATTCATGACCTGAAGATGAAGGTGTGGTTGAAGTTGGAGTTTTTCCAGTAGACGAACCACCCGCGAGCTTTACATCGTGAAAAATCGACAACGTGATTTGAAAGATTCGAACGGCGGGCCATAATGGCATGAATGATGATTATGATGTTCATGACGAAGATGAAAACAATGGTGATGTAAATTACATTAATTATGATGATGGAGATGATGAAAATTATAATGATGATGATAATGGTAGTGATTATGATGATCATCGATAATCTTTGAAAACTGAAGTTGTTATTCTCTTGCATATATCATGTGTCCTAACAACCCTTCTCGAGCACTTGTAACATTTTTTTGGTTGATGATATTTCTTACGACACCTATAATTATGAACAATTTACAACAATGTCCATAATCATGATGATGATGATGATGATGACATGGATGGTGATTATAATGATAATGCAATGATGACAATAATTATGACGATGATGGTGGTTATCATGATGATAACGAAGATGATGACACTCCCTCTAAACTAGGGAGGTACTCATAATGAGACAAAAAAGTAGTCTCAATTTGAAATATTCATATAAGAAGGGATCTGGATTGATAAGCATCAATGATGATTTACATCATCATAGCCAACATTGTCAAAATAGCGAGGCCTTGACTAAAAAGTTCTATCACTGCATTAGATCAGAGAACAATGTTGGGAGGCACAAATTTGGACACCACTACCTCTCTAGGCACTTACCCCACCAGGATGTTCACCAGGTATGTCCTCACATGATCATTTCCTAATCCACTGTCATAATATTTAACACCAGGAAATGTTGATCCTCATGACTATTCTTATCTTGGATTAATGTACTTAACTTATGATGGTTAATCCTAGTCAAAGTACAAATTCTCAAAGAATATTGGTCCTAGATGTTTATCCAATCCTCCATTCTCCCTGCTAATGTATTTACTAGGCTTATGAATGTTAGTCCTGGCCATAGTACTTAACACATGGATAATATGGTGTCCACCCTCACTCCCTCTCAATCAGGGAGGAGACATCCACAAGCATAAGCTTTTCTCAAGAATACCATCATTTTCATAGAGAATAACATCATTAATTTGTTTTCATCGCATGATGCCTTTATGATTAAGCATTCATAGGTTTGTGGCAAAATATTTCCCCCTTTTTCATTTGTGATGAAAGAAAATAAAAAATTGAAAGCCAAAATCATTAAAGATACACTATAATGATTTATCTAAGTTTAAACTCTAAAGTCAAAGTGAAAATTCATGTAAATGTTATATCTATGAGTTGTTCCAAACTTATGAAAACCTTATTCTCTAAGTCCTATATATAAGAAAAAGTAAAAGAAACAAAAATAAGGCCCAATGAATGGTAACTCATTCATTCACTCTCTGTTTGGAAAACATATGAATATATACACTCCTAGTCACACTTGATCACATGTTTATGATGGTTAAATCATGAAGTCCTTTTTCCCCTTGCATTTTCACTTCATCATTTAAGCACCTAATTGAGGATCTAGGGAATGTTTGTTGCCTATGGGTTTCATGTCTACTCTTGGTTTACTTATGTCACACTACAGTCAATTTATGTGATAGAGTGAAATAATTAAGTTTGTGGAGTTATTAGAACAATGTATTAAGTTAGTCACCACACACACATGTATTACATATCATTGATCCATATGTGTGGGTTGGAGACTCAGTGCTTGAGAAATTTAATAGAGACTACTTTAGGGCTTTGATGGTATAACTTACAAAATCTCTTGGTAAACATTGTGATTCATCCTTTCTTTTCCTCGAGACACTTGATAATATTGAAGTCACTCCCAATAATCGATGGAGATGGGGAGTATAAATTACTTGTGCTGGAAATAGAATTGAGAAACAGAGGTTTTCCATTTGTGATATTGGAGTCATAGACATTGGATACATGGTAGTAGTCCTTGATGCCAGTTAACTAAAATTGTATTGTCATAATGCGAAAAGAGGTAAACATATTGGTAACCTTGATGTCCTAATCATTCCAACTAATAGCCATTCCACCCAAGTATCTTTAAGCATCAATCACTACTACTTGGCAACTCCTCCCCCATTTGCTAATTATATGAGGTAGAACCTGAATATTTTTGTTTCTTATATCAACATTATTGATGGGTGCTTTGCGTACCGATTTTCTTTTAGGAGTCTTTGTTTTCCTTTACTATTGGGGCCCCTCATGTTCCATGAGACTATTTTCACTGAAAATTTGCATAAAAAAGTACAATGTGACTAAAAAAAAAGTTTCAAGATTTAAGTGTTTGGACAATGCCACTTCATGACTTCTATTTTTCCTTAACCTGGGACCGAATGGTGAACTTGATGGCCTTAAGGGAAATTGACCAATGAAAATCTCAAAAAGAGGTGACTTTTGAATTTATCACATACAAGTTAATATTCTAAAAAAAATATCCATAACAATTTCATCAATCAATGAAACATTAAAAAAAAGGTCCAAAAAAATTTCATCAAGCAATGAATCATTACATTATAAAATACAATCTATAAACCTTTTGAGAAATATCTGCTAAACCATGCTCAAAACCAACATATTGAATATTAGTATTTAACAATAATAAGGAGAATAACACATTTTCATAGATTAAATAACATGTTATCAAGCCTAAGAAATGTTACTAACAAAAAACTAAAAAACATGAAACTAATGAGAGTGACCACTCAAGGCCACCATAAGACAATTAATCTATTAAGATCAAGATTAATGGGGACAAAGATCTACAAAGGAAAAAGACGAATCTATTTTAGCTTTATTGTTTTATTAGGTGCAAGTTGAACATCTCAAGGTATAATAAAGAGTTGAGTTAATTTTATTACATTAAGAAAAACCAAGCACATTATATAACTTAGCAAGGAAGACATGTATAATACCCATCTCAGCGACATAACACATGGAATTAAGTTACTTTTTTATATATAATTTAAACTTCTATCACAAAATCACAAATTTAGCACAAATGGAATGTTTAAAATCCATTTTTATAAAAAACAAAATATATTTTTTGTTATAAAAAAGAAATACCAAAAAAAAATATTTTTTTTAGAAAATAAAAAAATACTAAACCTAAATATATATTAAAAAAAAACTAAAACAAAAGCATTCTTTATTTTATTTTATTTATTTTTTATTTTATTTTATCTTTTTTTAATTTAAAATAATTTTTAGAATTTTTTTAAACATTTCCCTCCATTCTAAGAAGAAAAAATAATAATAGAAATAAGGACATACCAAAAATCTTCCTTTCCTTGGTAAGTGTTTCACACCATTCATTCCACTCACTCGAGTTATTTCATAAAACAAAGATACGTATTATTTCACACCTTTTTGGTAAAGCCTATTGAGCTTTCCTTGTGATATATCTATTCCTTGATGGAGTCCTTGATATATTGATCAAGTTTTTATTCCTTGGATATTAATTAGAGAAAATAAAACATGAGTACTCTTAATTCCAAATTCAATGCCTCTGATGGTGGACACGAGGCAAGGGAGGGGTTGCTATCGTGGTCATAACTCCAAGTTCATTGTATCTGATGGTGGATGAGGTTGAGGTTTCGGTTATGGTCGTGGAGTTATCTCTTTTACATTATATTTAGGGAGTTCAAAGCAATTTGAATGGAATCATTGTTGTCACTAAGCATAATGGATTAAGTGTGATAATGGATAAAATGAAGTAGTTATTTGTGAGAATTTGTTCTTGAACAAACATTAGGATCCATTTTATCATAGAGAAAAGTACATGCATTAAAAACAAAATATTTCATGTGACATTCATATTGTATGCAACTTAGTTTTCATTAAAAACAATTTATTTTTCATGTGACATTCTTTTTTTGTTAAAATTTCTTCTATTTCTAATCTGAATTACAATTGTAATTTGAAATAAAGCTTCCAATAACTCTTAATTTACCAATCATGCATGGACATCATAAGAAACATTCACAATATAATATGAAGAACAAATGGGTACCTACTTCATATGCATTAAAAAATGCTTCTACTACTTAATGTGAATTACAAGTGTAATCTTAGTTGGATCTCCAATATATCTTAAACCATATTTTCATTTTATTTTTTAGTACTATTAAATGTTATTATGTCCTACCTCATTTTAAGGTTAGGATTATAATAAAAATATGCATTGTGCTATAGAATTAGTATTAACATGTAATATTTTTTTTTTTTCTAGAACGCTACAAGTAATGACCAAGAAGATGAAGATACATACTATGTTTAGATTACATCATATATCAAAGATGATGATGATGAGGATGGCAATGGCGTTGGTCATGATTACGTGGATGATATTATCAAAATGGCCAGGATGATGATCATGGAAATGATCATGAGGATGATCTTGACTATGATTTTCGTGGTGCTAGCTAGCCATGCATTATTTTTTATATTTAGTTGGGATGTCTTAATATGGTAATCATACATTTTAATTTTAGTTGATTTGAATAATGATGATGATACTATCGGTACTATCTTGTTACCTTATGAATATGTTGAAAATTGTTTACATTTTTTTATTATGAAGAATTATTGTGTATGATGAGATTCCTATTTTTTTATGGATGTTGTGAATTTACCTTAGAATAATGATATCTATGAAACATTTTTATTTGGTAATCATACATTGACTTTTAGTTTATTTGATTAAATATGATGATGATATTATCATTTTTATCTTGTTATTTTATGTATATATTGAAAATTATCAACATTATTTTGATGGAGAATTATTATGTATGATGATATTACTATCTTTTGATGGATGTTGTGAATTTACCTTAGAATAATGGTGTTCACGAAAGATTTTGATCTGATAATCACACATTTGAATCTTAGTTGATTTGATTAAAGATGATGAGTATGTTATTAGTATTATCTTGTTACTTTATATATGTGTTGAAAATTATGAATTATTTTTGATTCATTATGTATGATGACATTACTATTTTTGGATGTAATGTTGTGAATTTACCTTGGAATAATGATACATATGATAAGTGTTGGTTTAGTAGCCATATATGTATATTGAAAATTGTCAATGATTTTTTGATGGAGAATTGTTATATATGAGGATACTACTATCATTTTGATGAATGTTGTCAATTACACATAAATTTGTTTACAAATATTAAATTATCAATTTGAATTGTGATATCTTCTTAAATGTGTTATACATGAAAATACTTCTTCATCATCTTGGAGGAGAATACTATGTTGTTGGTTGAAATACCCCTTTCTCCTAGACCATATAAGACTATAATACAAGTTATGTACCATGAGGACCACATTATCCTAGTCTATAACAAGTTTTCCCCTTCATCTAACTTTTGTTACCAAAATTCTCACTCGAGGAAAAAAGATCGTGTAAACTAGAATTTGACACTCTTGTTCACTTTTAGAAACACATATCATGGAATGTGATCTCTTTATACTCATCTTTAAATTTTTCCTAAAAAATAAAAACATACAAAAGCGGGAAAGAGATATAAAGCATGGGGAATCTTTTTCCTAAGCACAAAAGCATCTAAAAAGTGGAAAATGCCATTTTTATATGAGAAAACATTATTCACTAAAAATATTTTTCCCAAATTGAACTAATGAGGAATTTGGGAAATTTTCATAGCCTTCACTTTCCTATATATTGGAAGCTTGGCCATTGAGAAAAGGCTGGGAATTCTTATATTGTCACGCTGCTGAGATCTATCTTGAGAGGGAGAGTTTTGGAGCTAGGAGTTAGGGGAGGTGCTACTGCAACTAATCTGATGGTTGTAAATTTCTTCCAACTCCTTTATTAATATAGTTCGATTGTTCTTCCCTCCATATGTTATTATTCATTTTTTACTTATTCTATTTAACTAATGAATGTATGGGATTTTGGTTTATATTTATTTATTCAGTAATATTTATAGGTTTCTGATAGTTTCGATTATCAAGATATTATGCTATGAAGGTTGCTTTGTTCTCTCTCTTATGCGTAGGACCAAGATTTGGAGCTAGCTAGGAGTGCTTCCCAGCTACACTAAAAACTCCAACAAGACTTGCATGCGAGGAATTACAAGAATTCCTTCTCTTTTTCTTAATCTATACTCTACATCTTGATCTACTAAGAATCTTGAGCCTTAGAACAAAATTTCTCTTAATTGGTCAGTCCTAGGCTTACGGGATAAACTGAGAGGGTTTTATGTTCATCTAACCATGCATTAAATCCTACAGCAAAATGATATTTAGAAATTGTATATATTTCACTATGTAATTGAAATTAATAAAATGAACCCATAAAGGGGGCCATAAATGGAAATAAAAGTAAAACTATAAACAAGAAGCCAAAAGTGGATGTAACCATGGATACCAAATTGGGAGTAGAATTGGATGTTAAACTAGCCATTAAAATAAGATGCAAACAATGACACAAAAAGGGTTTTAAAGTAGAATTAAAAAATGGTGCAACACTAGAAATAAATAAGGGAGCAAAATAGGGCATACAAAAGGATACCAAATTGGGTGCAAACAAGGATGCAAAAATGGACACCAAAATGAGGATGCAAAGAATGGTGTAAAATTAGAATGCAAAATTGGGTGAAAAAAGGATGTAAGAAAAGACACAAAACAAGATGTAAAATGGGACTAAAAAAGTGTGAAACCAAGGATGCCAAAAATGATAAATAACTAGATGAAAATTCAAACTAAAATCTAGGTGCAAAATGAGATGCAAATGTGGACAGAAAACATGGCAAAAAAAGGATGCAAATTTGGATGCCAAAAAGGATGCAAAATTAGACACCAAAAAGGATGCAAAATTGGACATAAAAAATGGTGCAAAATTGGACACAAAAGTAGAAGAAATGGTGCAAAAATGAGCATAAAATGGCTCAAATTTGGAGGCAAATGAGAATAAAAATGGCTCAAATGGCTCAAAATGAGGTGCAATAAATGATTCAAAACTTGGTGCAAAATCAAATGCAAAAGTAGATGAAAAAAATGGGTCAAAATTGAACGTAATATTTGACACAAAATGGGATGAAAAGGTGGATGCAACACATGGTTCAACATAGGATGCAAAATTAGATGCTCAAAAGGCTGCAAAATTGGATGCAAGAAATGGTGTTAAAAATGACGCTAAATTGGATGCAACAAATGATGCAAAATTAGATGTAAAATATGGTGCAAAATAGGATGAAAAAAAGGGAGACAAACTGAAAGTGGATGCAAAAAATGGTGCAAAAATGGATGCAAAATTTGGCATTAAATCAAATTCAACATATGGTGAAAAATTGGATGCAAAAAATGGTGTAAAAAAATATAGAAAAATTGGCGCAAAAATAGATGTAAAAATAAGTACAAAATTAGAAGCAAAAAATGGCATAAGACTAGATGCAAAAACTTGTATAAACAGGATGCAAAAAAAGGCACTAAATCAAATGGAAAAGATGGTGTAAAAATCGATGTAAGTTACGACACAAAACTAGAAGCAAAGAATGGCACAAAATAAGAAGCAAAAAATGATGCAAAAATAAATGCAAAAAATGGCACAAAACTAGAAGCAAAACCTGTTGTAAAACCAAATGCAAATCTTAGTGCAAAATATGATGCAAAATGTGGCGTAAAAAAGATGCAAAATTTGGCTTAAAAAAAGATGCAAAAGTTGGTGCAAAAAGGGATGCTTTAAAAATTGTACAATAGAGCCAGATTTAGCACCATGATTCTCATCCCAATTGAGAAAAAAATGCACTAAAATTTGGTGCTAAATCTGGCGCAAATTGTATGTTTTGTTGTAGTGATAGTAGAGTGACTGATGGACTGAGTGGAAGGAAACAACATGAGTGGTGGGATGGTGACTTCCCTTGTTAGAGAATAATATGCATGGTTGACCTCGCAGCGACTGACTTAATTCCAAAGGGGATGGTCATTTACTCAAACAGGGGCTTTTCAAAGATGGAGTAATATAGTTGGAGGCCAAATAGGAACATGATGGGATGGATGAGACATAAATATGTATGGAACTTTTTAACTAGACTCAAGGGGATTTGAAACAGACTCCATAGATTCAAGGGTGACTCATCTCAGTTGATCTTAACAAGGTTGACTTAATGATGCTGCCACATGGTGGAGGCCCAGAGGGACCCTGTTGTGGTGAAACACAACCCCCCCATTTTTCACTTAAAAATGAAAAATGAGGACCCTTTTAAACGATCAACTTGATAGTACTACTATAGAAATTGAAAATGAGGAAAGATCTAAATGGGTTCAATTTGTTCTTATTGATCTATATTAATTCATTTTGACCTCATTCGGATTAGTCATTGTGAAATGTACTTATTTGAAGGCTTTTTATTTTTTGTATTTGTTTAATTTTAGGGATCCTTCATTTTCCAACTCCCTTCCTTATTGGCATTTTGAAAGAATTCTTGACTTCTTGAAACTTTATCACTTGCCTCATGGTTTTGATCGTATGTTTTGGCACCCCCTTGCTTTCTTTCGCATGCATGGAAAGATTTTCACATTGATCAATTAAACACAAAGAAGAACATTTGATTGTCACATCACCTCGCATTTGGCATTTGATCGCACTAGTTGGCATTTCTTCCACATGACTTAGCGCATCATTTCACATTCCACATCGATTGTTTATCTCCTTCACTTGGTTTGACATATCCATAAATAAAGGAGTAAATAATTAATCTATCATCTTTTCCATTTTTTGTACATAAATAAATATAATTTCATAACTTTAATAATTTGTAAAAAAAAAAAAAAATTAGATTAATTATATTTTTCTTTATTTTAAACATTCCACATTAACAATTAAAACAAAAACAAAATAAAATAACATTGTGAAAACCATTATAGTGTAAGACTAAACATTTAACATTGTAATATTAAAAAACTTTTGTATTATTATTTAAAGATCCCAAATATAAATTCAATTCAAACGTCTCATGACCGAGCACATTCCAAAGGAAAACAAAAAACGTTTTTGTTTACATAATTAATGCTTGATTTAAGCTTTGACTTTCACATCAACAAACCTCACTACATAGTTGAGCGCCGAATTTGCAAAATGCCGTGCCAGATCAATATTCACACACTTATGGTTTTGGTTACCCTCTATCGCGGGAAAATATATGCCAGCTTCAATTCTCATTTAATTTCATAATCCCTGCAAAATCGACCATCAACGTAATGATAGCAAGCTTATCACAATTATGTTAAACGCAATTTTTGTTTGATTTTCCGCTCATTTGCAGGTACAAGGATCCCGGTCAACACGCTAAGATAATCAATATTTAGACCTTTACTCTTTGAAGGAAGGTTAAATCTAATGCATCCGCGTGACAGATTTAGAAATATTTGATTATTTCACCATGTGGCTTGGCCATTAATGCAAATATCCCAGCACTCTTGGCAATGTAACTAATAAATCCAACACAATCAAGGCCAGAAATTCGCCTCAAAACAAGAAACTTCTCCTGCGAATCAATACAATCAAATCAGTGTTAGCCGATACTCAATAATGGAATTGAAATTAAAATTAACGCATGGATAATGAAATAAAATCTCAATCCCATTTATCTTTCCTCATATTTGCGTTGAATTCATCAAAATCAACGCTGCCCAATAACTGAAAATTTTAGATCAGAAGTACCGCTTTCCAAAAAAAGAAAAGAAAAGAAAACATGCATTTTTATTTTATTCTGATTTCAATACATTTCATAACAGTTTGTTCTGATTGCAGGTAATTGTGGAACATTTTGTGATTAGTCAAAAGCGATCATGAAGGAATTAATTCAATCGTAACTACCAAGATTTGTCGTATCCAAAATTGGAAAAGATTTCAAGCTTACCACTCGGCAATTGGCTAAAACATTGAAACATTCCAAGTTTCAATACTGGAATGAGGCATAGGTAATTTCAAAACAAGTTTTTATTATGGGAAGCCCAAGAAGTTTTTAGAAGAATTTTCGCCAGACCCCAAATATGTAACAATTGCGCAAAGAATTTGGAGGAGATATCGCTCTACCTCTAAGAAGGTGAATGCTGGAAGAATTCGTAACAGGGGAGAAGAACCTCGAAGTACATCAGAATCTATTTAAACAGAACATTAATCCAGCATAAAGGGGGAGGGACGCAGGCACGCTACAGAGATTTTCAATCTGGGCTATTGCACTATTGTATGGCGCGGAGGGGCGATTCAGATCTACGCACAAGGGAAGCTGCGTTCCAGCCAAGGGGATTCTTTGCTGTCATTCAATCTACACTTATGCACTTCTGTTTTGCGTAGAGGAGGTGATTGTAAGGATTCGAAGAGAGTTTTGTTGGCTATGACTAATTGCTTTGTACTATTGCAGGCAGTAAGATCATAGTTCTGAAATTCTCAAAGACTGCGTATTTTGTATGAAGTTTTGGCATTGTTTTAAATAAATTCTCATTCTTGTGTACTATTACCGGAATGCTAAATTTTTATATTTATGTCAAAACTTTATAATTGATTTCAATTTTTATTCTAAATGATATTTCTTGTTGATATCTAACACTATTGTTGGTTCAATTTTGATATGTTGTTGAAGCTTTATTGAGAGCTATCTCCAGAAGGCAGAATGAGGTGGGATCTATAATGAATTCATTGAAGTATATGTGAGATAAATGATAACTATTTATCATTTAATTGCAAATGTATTTTGCTTTTTATTCCATTAATTAATATGAACTATTTCTTTTGATTAATGGAAATCACATGGTGAATTCGCTCATAAACCAGTCTTTCCCCCCTATTTTTATTTCATTTGCTCTCGGATTAAGAGAGGGCTATCCCATCTTAGTCCGAGATAGGATTTCTGTTTTAGGATTAATTTTATATTTGTAAATGAAATCTACATAAATTCCTTTTCAGTTAAAGGCAAACAATTTTGGTTCTCACAAATTCAAATTTTTATATTAGTCAACTTTTTGATTGATTTTAATCTTTATCCAAAACATTAAGAAATCAATCATAAATACTAATGTAATATAGTGTATATTAATTCATTTATTAATAACAAATAACATTAGAATTCATTTTTCGTTTTCTTTTTAGATATAGCCTTAACATACTAATTACTCAGTGATTTGTAACATTTACTTTCAATAAGTAATATTAACTTCAGGTAATTAGAATAGTTTTAACTTTAATATGGAAGTATAAGTTAACTAAAATTTTATTAATTATTTTTCTTAGAATAATAATAACATTATTAAATTCATTTTATAGTTTATCCTAGATATATTATAATCTCATAATAAACTAGATTAAATATTTATGATTAGTATTATAACTATATTAGTGATATTTAGGAATATATTATAGTATAAGGTATAGTTATTTACATAGTATAGTTAGTTAATTAGCATAATAACATAGGATATATTGGTTTAGTTTTGAGATATGAGATAAATAGGAGTATTTTAATACTTAACATAAAGACATTAACAATAGTGTAATATTATCATAGCGTCATTTAGGATTAACAATTAATATTAACATAATACTATAAAGTCAGTTAGGTTAGAATAGTTACGCTAATTGTAAGTCATAACTTAGTCGTGGCTTAGCTGAGCCCCAAATCAGCTTAAGGATCACTTTCTTGCCTAATCAGCAAGAGAGCTGATCTGATGTCTCTTCTCCATTGATGAATGAAAGTCATATTTTAAGTCATCGGAGATTGAGAGAAGGTAACTGGACCTAGTTAAACCAGTCGGAGCCACTATTCCAAACGGAAAAGGAGCTGTACTAAGGTCCGGACCGGGTGGTTATCCCCGATGTTGTTGCAACGATTTTCGAGGCATCAACATTTTTGGCGCTAGAAGGAGGGCCTGAGCTAGTTAATCTGCATGAAATCTTGTTTTAACATTTTAAACTAGCCATGGCTCCTATTTGTATTCCTACATTGGGTCATGCTTTTAGTTCGCGCAAGCCTACTAGAGGTATACCCAAGAGACAACTTGAATCAATATATGAACTGCAATATGATGGTGAGAATTTCCTTTCTGCTTTAGATCATGTTGATCAATTTATACATAAATGCAAATGTTTTAACATCACTAAAGACAATGAAATTTGCAGGTTATTCACTCTCACACTTCAAGGAAGGATTCGAGAATGGTACAAGATCCTACCAGCTAAGTGTATTCACTCTTGGAATCACTTTATGCAGGTATTCTTTTTGGCTCATCACAATTACAGCTATGAGAAGTTGTGCTTAGAATTTGATGAATTTACAATCTTTGATAATGAAACTGTTAGCGAACTTTCTAATAGATTTATGTTATTATGCTACAGATTTCATTGTGACGATTTACCTCCTAAGAAAATTTTGATTGAGAAATTTACTTCTGTTGTTCAAAAACATAATATAAAAACTTATATGGAACACAAAGAGGAATCTCCAACATTACATCTTGTTTCTATTATTGATCCTATTGAAACCTTAAATGAAAATTCTAATCTGTCTCAACCATCAACATCAGGAGAGAATCTTACATCTGAAGACATTTTTATGGTACCTCCTAATGTTTATGATAATGAGTCAAATTCAATAGAATCAAATTCTATACAACAACAAGATTTAATGAACAATCATAACAATAATTCTTCTTTTCAAAATGGGCTAAAATCTATTGTGACAACAGATGACACATCATTAATCCAAGGAAACAAAAATGATCATCTTGAAGAAAATTCACCTAACTTACATTTTGATTATCACTATTTGCAGCCTAATCATTGTATGTGTCAACCTGTTGGAATATTTGCTAGTTCAAAACTTAAGAATGAATTACATCATAAAATGCAAGGGGTATTTTTAAATGATCAATCACTTATCGATATGAATGTGGAAACCTTTATCCATCCTTTCTACAATATTCAAGATACTTACAAATCATTTGAAAAGGATGTGATTTTTAATAATCACGATATTTATGAGTTTAGATCATTTGATTCATTTTTTAAGCTCAAAATTGCTCCATTCCATTATGATCTAGATCATCAAACTCTATTACAATTTTTCAATATTAATCATGAGTTGGTTAGTTGTCTTAATTCTGATATAATAGATTCCTCTAAGGATTTTCCTTCTTTTTCTCTTTATGATGACGATCAACTTCTCACAAGGGAAAATGACAATTTCTGTAAAATCTTAGAAACAATTGATGTTAATACTTCCCATATTGCACAATTTTCAAAAACGGAACCTTGGTGGATCCTTAAAGGTAATATCTCTAACCCTTTAAATTGTACATATTTTGATAAATTTTATTTTCAGTTAGAAAATCATTTTAGCATAAAATTTTCTAATTATAAATTTTTTCTATTTTCATTCTTAGGAATTAATATGTATAAAGATTTTAGGATTTTTGTATATAATTTAATAATTAAAATTTATATTTTTCTAACACATGTAATGTATATTTTTGCAGGTAATAAAGTTAGTGCTTGGTTACATTGGAAATATGACTATACCTAGTCATTTTCCTTCAAAAGGTTTAGAGTAGGAATAAATTTAGCTTTGTTTCATATTTTTGTTGTTTTCCAAAATAATGCAATTATGATGAATAAGGATAAGACCTTATCAAACATTTAGTTAGCATCTTTCTCATTTTTGAGGTTTTCATTGGTAAAACAAATTTTTACATTTGAGAAATGATAAAACCCACATTCTAAGATGTTAACTCAAATATAGGGTCCATTTCCACTTTCTACTCATATAATTGCAATAGGATTTAAATTTACATTTTAGATAATGATTAATAAAAGGAATTCACAAGATAAAATTTCAAATGATGACATACAATATTTTATCATCTCATTTTATTTATATGTCAATTCATTTTTATATCATGTGAAGAATTCTTGTAGCATCGCTTAGTTTTTAGATTCAATAATTCATGATTTTCAACATATCCAAACTTCAAGATAAATGTAACTAATCTTGCCTATTTTTATATACTCTTCATACGAAGACGTCAAGATTCACAAGGTAATTTGGTATGCATTTTTCTCAGGTCTGTGTACAAGTTGATCTTCATCTCTCAATTTATTCCTTTCTTTTATTTTCTCTTTTGGTTATATTTTCTTATCCTTGTCTTCTTGCTTTTGCAGGATTTTATGAGTGCAATTTGAAGATTTGGTTTTGCTGGCGAAAGCAAATCAGAAAAGAAAATCACCATGATCCATATAGGGAGTTCCTTTTACTCTTTCAAATTTTGCTTCTTACTTCTTTTACAATCATTTTTGAAACTAATTGTTAGTCTTACTCTTAAAACATGATCGTTAAAAGACTTGCAAAATAAGTTTTAAGCAAAATTGACAAAAGATTGAAAATTCCTATTGAAGCATTCGAATAAAAGTTTAAAACTGCATCAATGCTTTTAAAATAGGAGCAACACTTAACAAACATCTTACAAGATAAAATGTTTAATTTTAAAACATATTCATCATTTTATACTTTTTATCTTGTAAAGATTTTCTCATGATCTATTCTCTTGATGATCTTCTTTCTGGTTTGCTATATTTCATTTAATTTGATTTGATTTTAATAATTTCAGGAACAGGACAACTCTTTAAAAAAAAAAAAAATGAATAAAAAGACTACTGAGTGTTCATGCAAAGGGAACGACCATTCATATTAGTGACTTAGAGAGGCTTGAGACATGAGCTATAGCCGTAGCAGTGTTGTGAATATTGGGTAGTCATGCCTTCCATCAAATCATTGGGGGTTAGATGATGTTGGTGGAGAGTGTGTTGGCGAGGACCTACTATGGGTGGGCCTAGATGATGTTGTCATCATTGAAATGGAATTTGACACTATGCAGGTGAAGGACCAATGATATTTGTTCTTTTGGGACAATGTTATGGTCACTATTCTTTGAGAAGATCCTGACCATATGCCCTCATGTATAGATTCATGATGTGGGCCCCAGGAGCCCAGGATGCACCACTCGGGGAAGCTACTGTGACGAGGTGGAGGAGGTGGAGTCAGACAGGTTTTCTGACCTAAGTTTTTTGCACATTGGGACTAGATGCCACTGTACATAAACGATTATCTATATAGTGGAATGAACTATCAGGGAGATCTTGACTTACCACTTATGCTAGGATGATCATGGGGTCTAGAAGGTAAGTGAAAGTTGTTATATATTTGATGCATTTATATTTTAAGAAATATGTGTATGTGGTACTGATTTCTAAACTTTGTGGTATGCAAATATAATACCCGTGAGGCCAGTAGGATACATGGGACGAGCCGCAGTGCCTGGGGCTACAGATGAGGGTGTTTCTACATCACAACAAATATTAGGTGGTGATGCTCTATTGGAGGATCTCTGATGTAGGTTCTACGTGCCACTGACTAGGGTGACAGAGCATGGGTGGCATGATTAGAATATCGGTATACAGATGAGTGCATTAGTCTTCCCTCAGAGTGGCGAGGTATCATGAGGCACATTACTAATGTTGGTCAGGCAGTTCGAGACCTACGGGCTGGTGGGATGGAGCCATTGGCTCGGGAGCCTCTAGATGATAGTGATTAGGCATAGGGACATGTGGGTCCACAGTTTATTTTTTTTATAACATGTGAGTGAGCATGTCGAATGTATTTAGAGTAGTGGAATCCAAACACTATATGTTGGATATTATGATACATAATATGGTTATTCATCTTTTTGTGATGATTGTGGTTTGCCATTTATTGATGCTATGGATGTCTTCTTGTAAATGCATGTGAAAAATGCCAACCTATAATATTATTTGCAATGATATCTACATAGTGATTTTGGTCTCTACGAACATTTTTTAGGCCCCTATACTACTAGTGTAACCCCTTATTGTTATTAGTATAACCCCTTTATTATATTGATGTACCCATGTAGTGCCCATATTGTCACTATTGTGCCCCATAGAAGCCCACTATTGTTATTATTGTGCCCTTACATTATTATTGTTATGTCGGCTCTGATTATATTATGACCGCTTAGACTCCTATATATAGAAAGGAGGTCTTTTCATTTGTATCATCCAAGAATTGTTCATTTATGTAATGTAAAGGAGGTTTCCCCCTCGAAGAGGCTGAATTCTCAGGCATTGATCTCTCTTTTCTATCTTTTTGTGAGCTGGTTTCATAACATTTGGTATTAGAGCTTTGGATTCTAGGGTTTCGCTGCTCCAAACAAGTCATCGTGGAATTTTCGCTATAACTTTTTTTTTTTCTGCGATGTTTCAGAAGCTAAAAAAAAACCCATTTGAGAATACATCACGTTGAATCTCGAGTCTAAATTTTAGAGCTTTTCGTGCTATATTTACGGAGATATGGTCTGAGGAAGTTGGTCTTTTGCAGACTCCTCAATTACATTCCAAACAGGTGACCTGGGGAAAATCATCATAACTTTCTCTCTGAGCATCAGCTTGAAATTTTGTAAGAAGGTATAGAAAGAGGACGTGCTGTAGTTTCTTGTATATATTTTTCAGAGCCAAAGGTAAAAACAGTGACCCGTGGCACTTCATACAAGTTCACTCTTCTGGAAAGGTCTATAATCAGGTCATCTTGGGAGATTGTGCATAAATCGTTCTTGGAGAATCCAAATTGGATCAAACTAGTGGCATTGGAAAGAGGATACAGAGGGCTACTACAGGACACAATTTCAGAAGCTAGAGATTTGAAAGTACATAGTTACAGTCGTTTCAAGATCGAGCTCCTAAAATCAAGAAAAATCAAGATGAGGAAGTTTGATGGCAAGGATCCGGTAAATTGGATAATTCAGATGGAGCAATATTTTGATCTACATGGTGTACCACTGTTACAAAAGGTATGTATTGCATCTTCATATTTAGAGCCAGATCAATTTTTATGGTATGAAGGGCTTTGTTCTAGTAAACAACTTGTTACGTGGTCAATTTTCACGGAGGAAATGATAACACGTTATCAGGATATAAAGAGCAACACCTTCTTTAGAGCAACACCACAACAATTTGAAAGAGTAAAAGTGCTTTGTGACATAGTGGAAAGCAAAATTATGGAAACCAGGAAGCATACCCCTCACAACTATAAAGATGGAAGTGTTGTTTCTCCTAGCCTTCCACAACCTACAAGGGTTACACCACAACAATTGGAAGAAAAAAGAGAAAAAGGGCTTTGTTACAATTGTGATAGCAAATGCACTAAAGGTCATAAGTGTGCTGAGAAGAAATTATTTTACATAGAATATGAAGAGGAGGAAGAACATGATCAAGAAACATCAAAAGAAGAGGATATATGCCAGGACCTCACCCCGGAGAAAGAAGAAATGAATCAGACCATATCTTGTAAAGCATTGGCAAGCATTACCACTCCTCAAACTCTCAAGATAGAAGGAAATATCAAGAAGAAAAGCGTGCAAGAAGTGAAAGATCACATCGAGAAAGAAGAAATGAATTCAACCATATCTTGTAATTCATTGGTTGAAATTACGACTCCTCAAACTATCAAGATAGAAGGACATATCAAGAAGAAAAATGTTCAAGAAGTGAAAGATCACATCGAGCATCAAGAAATGAATCCGACCATATCTTGTATAGGATTGGAAGAAATTACCACTCCTCAAACTCTAGAGATAGAAGGACATATCAAGAAGAAAAAGGTTCAAGCAGTGAAAGATCACATCGAGCATCAACAACAAGTTCTCCAACTTTTAAAGGATAACACCACTTTGGTGCAAAATCAAACGAAACAACAGGTAGATCAACATCGTAGTGAAAAATGTTCTGATGTAGGTGATTGGGTATTTTTACTGCTACATCTCAAGAAAGCTATTTATGAGAGGAAAATGTTGGCAATACTACATGCACTTAAAATATGGCGACCTTACCGAATGGGAAGACTCTTCAAGGATGAGGATGTGGAAGCATTGTTTTGTGTTATTTCTATTATCCAACTAGATTGGATAAACAAAGCAAGGGATGAATGGAAGAAGGACGAAGAAGTATGGCCACTAAATTAAAAGTTGCAAAAGATCCCAATTCAAACAATATTGCCAGAAATTTAAGAGGAAGGAAAAATCATATTGGAACGTAGAGTAGTCACAGAAAAAAGAACCTGACAGCTACGAAATCAATTTCAGAGTATCTCATCAAGTGGAAGAACTTACCCGCTGAAGATTCCACATGGGAGGACAAGAATTTTATACAGAAGCATCAAGAACTACTTAAGCGTTGAGGACAACGCTTTTTGAAGGAGAGGGGCATGTTAGGCCCCTATACTACTAGTGTAACCCCTTATTGTTATTAGTATAACCCCCTTATTATATTGATGTAACCATGTAGTGCCCATATTGTCACTATTGTGCCCCATAGAAGCCTACTATTGTTATTATTGTGCCCTTACATTATTATTGTTATGTCGGCTCTGATTATATTATGACCCCTTAGACTCATATATATAGAAAGGAGGTCTTTTCATTTGTATCATCCAAGAATTGTTCATTTATGTAATGTAAAGGAGGTTGCCCCCTCGAAGAGGCTGAATTCTAAGGCGTTGATCTCTCTTTTCTATCTTTTTGTGAGCTGGTTTCATAACAACATTACTAAATGTAATGGACCCAAATTCATGTGCCAAACTATTAACTCATTAATATTTTCTAAATAGGAAAGGATTACGCACATGATAAATGTCATTCAATTGCATGACAAGTAAAAATGAATCAATACAAACATGAAGGTGAAGGATGATATAATAAATGGAATTAGCTAACAAACCTATCACAACATCATATTCGGCCTAGTTATTAATGCAGATGCCATTGGAGTGGACTAATGAATGCAAGGGGGTGAAAATGGCCCAAGCTAATGAGGCAAGATTCCTTGAGAATCGAGTCAGACCATCGGCATAACTGATATGAGGTGTAGATGATGGATCCCTCTGAAAGACGCAAGAAGATAATGAATAATATGGTGGGGGATGCAAGCTATCTAAATGGAAGAAAAGGAAAAAGATACATGCATTTCAATGGGAAATTCTATGGGTAAAATTTCTTGAGGTAGAGTGTATTGCGAGGGTTAGGAAGAATTTCTCCTTTTGGACCCTCTAAATGTATGCCCTTTTGCCCAAACACTTACATATGATGTAAGGTCCTAGCCATAATGGTTCAAACTTCCCATTTACCAAGACATCATGAGCTTGGTCATATATGAGGAAAGGTCACCTTCGTGGAAGTTGCAAGGGTGGAATTTTTAGTCATACTAAGCTTTGGTGCGCTTTATGGCCACTTCAATGGTTTGCAATGCAACACAATGGTCTTCATTAATGAGCTCAAGCATGATAAGTTGTTTTTCTAGAGGTTGGGTGTTTAGAAATATTTCAATGGCAAGGTGGAGGGAGGGGATTTCATGTTAGATTGGTAAGATGAGGTGAAAAGCACTGAATCTAGTGGCAGTTTTGATAGAAGTTCTATATGCCCACAAAGCATGGAAATGCATAAGATGTTAGTTGGTCTTGTGTTTGTACACCGTCCACTAAAACATATTTTTGAGGATTTTGTTGATAACTTCAACTTGCCATTTCCTTGGGATATTGGTGTTTGAAGCCCAACAAAGAGGATATCTCACACCATATATCATCTTCAAAGTTTTGGCCATGGTCGAAGACCAATTGTTTTAGAACCCCAAATTGAGCGATAACATGGTTAAAAGAAAACAAGGCTTGGAGTAGTCGCGTGTTATTGAAAGTTAGCATGGATTTAACCCATTTGGTGAAATAGCCGATGACCACGATAATATACTTACGATTATTAGCATATGGGGGTTGACACTCCATAAATTCAATAGCCCATTTTATAGAAAGGACTACTGCGATGACAAGGTGGAGGGGAGTAGGTGGAGCTCATGCCTTAGGGGTTTATAAATGGAAATTGGGATAATGCTTGACAACCTCAATGCAATCGCTAAAGAAAGAAGGGAAAAAATGACTGGCGTGCATGATTTTCTGGGAAGTTTCCATTTCAAAGAGGTGACCACCACAAGTGCCACCATGGTAGGCATTGAGCACTTGCTCAACTTCAACATGGGTGAGACAATGATGGAGGACAATGTTGATGCTATGACGATAAATATCGTCACCGATGATGAGGTAGCAAGGGGCTTGGTGTTGAATACAACATCTATCATCCCGTGTGAGATGGGGGGAAATTTCTGGGTTTGCAAGTAGGTAAGGATGTCGCCATACCAAGGATCATCCGAGGTAATGTCGAACAAGTGTTCATTTGGAAGATCATCATTTACCGGTGGATCAGGTGCACCAGTGGGAAATTTAGAAATGAATTTAGCAAGGCCTAAACCTTTCTTACTCTTGGATGTGATAAACTCAAGATTGAATTCTTAAAGAATAACGATCCAATAGGTGTACTTCCTATTAAGGATCTGCCGACTCACCAAGAAGGCCATGGGGTTGGAACTGGTCACAACTTTGGTGGTATGCGTTAGGATATAATGACAAAGCTTTTGAACAAAGAACACAACAACCAACACCAATTTTTCTTCATGTGAATAGGACATTGGGGTCCATTAAAGTTCTTACTCAAATAATAGATGACATTCTCATTTTGGGCACAATCTTCTTGGATTAAGACCCAAGCGATCGAATAAGTGGACACAAAGATATACAAGATGAAATCCTTCTCAAAGTCAAGTGGATTGATCAAGGGAGAAGAAGTGAGAGCACATTTGAGGGCATCAAAATACTGTTGAGCTTGGCCATCCAAAACAAATGGAATGTTAGATCGAAGAAATCTAAGAAAACTGTGCGTTGTGGTGGCATATTCACGGAAAAACCTACGAAGAAAGTTGGCTTTACCTTGGAGGATTTGCAACTAGCGAAGGGTATGAGGAGGCAGTTCGAGAATGGCTTAAAGTTTGAGAGGGTCAAGAGGCTGACAAGAACACAAAATACACACTTAAGGGGGTTGAGGAAAATGTTATACTTGTGACATTGGAGGAGGATGGTATGAAAATCATGAATGTGTTGTGACCGAAGTTTGGAATGAGTGGTGATATCATCTAGATATGCAAGGATAATATGAGCCAGGTCGTGAAAACAGTAAGACATGGCACGCTGAAAAGTGGCCCAAACATTCTTCAAACCAAAAGGCATGACCATATAGGAAAAATTTCCCCATGGACTAGTGAAGGCAATTTTAAGTTGATCAACATAACGGATACATATCTACTTATATGGGGAGAATCCATCCATAAAGGAAAGAACCTCATGCCCCACACACTCATCAATGATTTGCTCAGGGAAAGTTGTCTTTGGGACAACATTTGTTCAAATTGTGAAATTTCGCGCAGACATGAATAGTGCCTTGTTTCTTAAGAATGAGAATAGGATTGGACACCCATGTGGTGTATTCGATAGGATATATGAAACCAGCTTACTTGAGCTTATCGATTTTAGCTTTGATAGCTTCATGTTTGGAAGGATGGATAGGCCTTTTATTTTGGCAGATAGGGATGGCATTGGGCCAAGTGTCGATATGATGTTCAACAATGGCGATATCAAGTCTAGGCATTTCAAAATAAGACCAAGCGAAAACATCACGAAATTATTTAAATAACTTGGTGTAAGCATCAATTTCTTCCGGGGTGCATTGTGCCCCCAAGATGATATTTTCTTCGATCCCTGGTTTATTTGAAATGTTAATTTTGATGGTAGGGGAAATGTTAGCCATATTTCCTTCTTCAAAAGCATCTGGTGTAGGAATGGGATTTTTAAACCAATCGACTTCACCATGAATGAAGTCTTTTGACTCCACAACATATTTGTCATGGGTTTGCTCTAGAAGGAAGTATGCATGATGGTGCATATCCTCCCAAGGATAATCAGGGTTGGTCATGGCTTCCATGATGTCTTCATCATAATGGAATATGAAGGAAATAGAGGAAGAGAGACCACATGATGAAGAGGATCTACCTGAGGTATCTTCATGAGAGACAAGGTTCACATATGCATTGTCAAGGCTGGGAGACAAGTGACTAGTAGATGTGAGATCTACCAATGTTGAGACCGAAGTGTTCATGAAAGAAGGTTCAACAGAATCATAATAAGGGATGTTTAGAGAGTCCCAATATATCGATCCCATGAATGAGGACATGTAGAGAATACGAGTGGTACTATCTGTTATCTCAACATTAGGGGAGGGATTGTGATGGGTGGTTGAGAGACCTTCTGCTCTGGAAAAGGAGTCAGACCAAAACCCACAAGTAGAGGAGAGGTGGAATCACTATGAATAACCTCTAATTTGTGAAGCGCTTGAAGTGTATCATGAAAGTCTTTGAGATGGGGACAACGATGATAATAATGGCCATAATTATCACATAAATAATAGGGGTGATAAGTGTGTAATGATCTGTTCTTCTTAGCTGACTTAGTTAAGGTGTCATGGAACTCAGGAATGTTAGAATTAGGGAAGGTATCAAAGACCACATTCTAGATATGAGGGAGTTCAGGCAAATTATTGGTTGCATGACCAACAATATCACACAAAGCACATGGAGGAGTAGGATTTAGGGGCTTAGGAGGAGAAGGAGTTGGTTGGGGTGCCTTGTATTTGGTTCCCTTTTTATGGGCTTTTCCCCCCTCACCAAATGCTTTTGGAATAGGAGTAGGTTCCTTTCGAGGTTGCAATGAAACTGAAGTAAAAGAAGAGGTGGGAACAATGGATTGAATTGGGGTCAAAGAAGTGTAAGGTTTGAGTTGATCATGAGGGGTGTTTGCTGGAGGATTATGTACCAGGCTGGGATCCCCAAGGTAATGTTAGGTAAACTCAATGTATCCATAACAGGTGTTGAATAAACTCTCGGGGGTGGAAATAAAAATGGTATTTTACCATAAGGTTAATGAATTGGGGAAATGGCTCCAAGATAGTTAAGACATAAGGGAAGGGTTCTAAGTTGAAAAGGACTAGGAGAGATACCAGCAAAAGGAAGAGGACCTTGAGGAGTGGTACCAGACTGCTAGGTTGAGTTGGGAATAGTAGGTTGTGAAGGTGCTCGGTGTTGTGAAGGCATACCAGACCGCTTGTGAGCATCCCGTGACTCATGAAGAATGCAAACATTCTATGATATTGGCTCTGAGGGGGTAGGTGTTGGACCATAATAAGAACCAAGCAAGGTGGAATCTTTGTAGATGCTAGGAGATACATTGGTGAGGGACAAGACAGTCTTATTTCTAGTCATCATTAAGATAGTGAACTGAGGTGAGGTCTGAGACTTAGGATCATATTACGTCAGCAGATCGATAGTGATGATATTTCCATTATGAGGGAAGGACACCTTATGGAAAATCATAGATGTGACAACTGACATATAATATGTATAACTACAACACAAAAGGATGTTATAATCTAATGGGGCATCAATGACCTTGATGTCAATAGAGAGTCTTTTCGACAACATTGATAGGACAATTGTGATATAAGCCAAGGGGTTGAGAGGGATGACCATCCCAAGCACAAAGAGTGATTGTGGAAGGAGACAGGTCAGGTGAACCTAGCAGCCATCACATAGGTGGAGGTGCCTTCATCTATGATACATCACTGAACAATGGCATTTCTTATGGAGACTCATATTTGAAAAGCAACAGATGAAGGATGGGGAGGATGTTCCGACTTCTCAACTTCAAGGAAAATCATACGATCGTCAAAGGGATCGACAACAGCCAAAGAAGAGATTAGAGATTCTCATTGGGATGGGCATGTCTAGAGGACCTCTAGCATTGACATGGTAGTAGGAGATTGTTACAAGTCATTTACTATGCTATAGGTATGGGAAGATTTAACAGTGTTTCAACATAATGGACCTTTGGGGATCTTGGGGATAACCTCTACCTTAGGTGGAAGGATCTATAAGGTGAAATTTGATGATGAAAGAGGCTCATTGGAAACTTATGGTTGGGACTCAGTCGTTGACTTAGCGGGTCACTTGTCATATTGGCACAATTGAGTATGAAGGTTGACTTCATCGGTGTTTAATTCATCAAAATTCATCATAAGAATCTGATAATTGTTGTGACCAGATGGTGGAGGTGGGGGAGATTCATCACCTTATGTAGGTTGAGCAGCGAGATATCCTTGGTGAGGAAAAGGATTTGTAAGCATAGCTGGTTTAGATGAAGTAGGAGTTGGAGAAGGAGGAGCTATAGGTTATGGTCCTCTAGAAGTAATTGCTTGAGCTTCCCATACTCGACGCATTTGAGGTAAAAGGGGACACTCATGAGTATACTAGCCATATATGATGCAACAGGAACAACGTTTGTTCGTACGAAGAGCCTTGTTTTTCTTGGGTTGTTCACCTTGTTGCTGGGTTGTGGGGTTAGGTTGGTTTCCCTGAGGTGCATTAGGTGGTGGACCCTGGCTACCTTGATTACCTTGAGATTGCTAGTTCTAGTTACCTTTCTCCTTGTTATTTTTCTTGGGGTTGGGTGTATTGGTTGCACTCTACTGAGCATACACTTGACCTTATGGAGGAGGTGCTATTATGGCAGAGGTGGAGGAGGCATAGGGGTCTAGGGCACTGGTGACAATGGGGATGGAGTGTTATGTGGTGCATACAAATAATAAGGAGATGGGGCAACATCAGGATAAACTGGTGGAGGAATAGCTAGATCTGACATCTATTGATGCAGATGGGGATATGCATATGATGTTTTAGCACCTAGATAAGACTTTTCATGTGGAAGATTGGGGGAGGGATAGGTGTAAGAGGAACTGGTACCTCCCAGGGGTTGACCATAACTCATTGGAGGTGGATCATATGGTTGAATTTGAGGGTGTGAAATGATTCCAATGATACCATCAATCACATGAGATTCCCCCAGTGCATTAGCAGTGCCAAGCTAAGGTAGATTAGGAATGAAAATATAAACATAAGCTGACTGGGCATAGATCAGATCAAATTTCAAGGCTACTTGGAGCTCATATTTCTCAAATTGGGGGGAGTGAGAAGTGAAATATTTAATAATGGGGGCCAAAAGAGATCTAAGGAAACAATCCATATAGGTGCGGTCTTCGAATTCAGGAGATTTACATATGCTCCTCCTATGCCATTCCTAAACATGGTTGGATAGGTGAGTGGCAAATGTTTGACGACAATCAGTCAATAGTTCGGTACCAGTGTCATAACAAAGAGGTAACTGGAAATATGCTAGAAATTCTTTGGCCAGAGTCACGAAAGTGGAATGAGCGGCTCTCAGTTGATCGACATACCGTACTTAGAAACAAATCTAATAAGTGTGTGTTGGAGAAGGCGAAGACAAATGGAGCCTTCAGTGATAGAATTGGATGAAAACCAAAAATGGAATGAGCGAACATGATTTGTGGGATCTTCTCCACGATTACCTTTGAACTTGGGGATTTCAGAAGGAACCTTAGTAGGCATAGTTTGTCAATTGGGGTCATGGAGAATAGGATCATTCATTAGCTGGTTGAAATCAGGAAGACTCAAACCAACCATAAAAGGAAGCAATGGAGTAGGAGCGACCATATCAATGGAGGTTCCTCTTTTGGGGTTACCCTGGTTAGTACCTAGGTTACCACCTCAGTTTCCCACATATGCACTGGTTCCTAACATGGTGGAGGTACGAGGTTGAGAAGAAGAAGAATCAAAGGAAGAACTAGAAGAAACAGTAGAACAAGAGTTAGAATGAGGACTCGATGGAGGATTGGGAGGATGTACTCTAACTCGACAGGGAGGAGTAATATATCCTAACGGAAATTGAGGGAAAAGGCCTCGAATTCTCATTAACAAACGCCTAGGGGGTATAATGATGTCAAGACAGTGATGAATCTAAGGACTAATGGGTGATGATAGGAGTAAAAGATAAAAAGTCAATAAGAAAACACCTAATGCATTGGTGCCAATTGTAAACTAACTATATTAATGATGCTACTCTAATACAAGCAAGCGTGTCCTATCAAACAAAAATACCTCTAGCCTATAGGTGGTATAAATCCTCAAGCAATCCTAAATATACTATTTTAGATGGCCTTCCAAAGTGTTTCTTACTTGATGGATTTTATCCCCACAAGTAGAGTTGTCCATAGAAAGGTAGGGTAGAGAACCAACTACTTCCCACAGCTAGTCCTATAGGGTGTTTTCCTAAGATTGGTCACTACAATTACCTTTGTACCATGGGGGCAGTTGAGTCTTGAGCTTCTTGGTGATCTGCCACTGCAGAGAGAAACTCTCGTTTCTCTTGGTTTCTGGGTCACAAAATGCTCAAAAATCAACTGTTTCAGGCCAAATCAGAAACACAAGCAAGGTATAAATAGAGGGATGCTTTGATAGGGTACTAAAGACTATCACAAGGATCAATCAAATCATTTGTGGATCTAGTTTAGATCATAGACAAGTCCAACCACTGGCTCAAAGCAGCAACTTTTTACTTTGCAGTTCAAAGTTGCTGTCAAGTCTATGAAGTAAACAAATGACGGAAACACAAATGAAATGAATAAACAAGTTCTTCCCCAGCGGAGTCGCCAATTTGTTGTGGGGAAAAATGCCTATTTAGGACGATCCTATCCACCTAAGGTGTGACAGCGCCTTAGCAACAAACGAATACAACTACTATGATTTCTTCCTTTATGAAATGTGAAAGAGGAGAGATTGGCAGACTTACCGTTATCTTGCGGTTGTCCCTCGAACTAGATCCTCTTCTCTTTGTGTGTCCACAGCTACTTGCCTCCTCGCTTGATCAAGAGAACAGCTACTTGAATCCCACGAGATCACAAGAGAACAGCTACCTGTGACAAGAGAACAGCTACTTGCGACAAGAGAAGAACACAATACAAAGGCAAATATACATATTCATAAATGATTCAGGATTAGAAGTAAATCAAATATACTAATGCAATCATACAAAATACACCAGCATATAGGAAAGAATCAAGATAGCTTTATTGAAAGTAACAGGATTCAGGAAGAGATACAACCCATAGGGCTCCAACCCAGCATCTCCTTCCCAGCAGAATGAAATTCCTTCTTCAGCTCCTTTCAAAGCATAACACACCCAATGTTTTTAGCCACAAACCAACAACAATTCTTTGCAAATACCAAATTCCAACCTCCCCAGACCTCATGAGAGAGATCTATATATAGGAGTTTTGGAGAGAGGATGAGTCAGCTTGAGGCTGGCATGAAGCTGACTAGTGTCCTCTCCCACTTCAGTTCTTGAGTCCACTTGGAGGTTCTTGCTTCCACTTGGAGATTTGGAACCTCTTACTCATCACCAGTCGAATTCCCTGATCCAAGTGTCATTTTGGAAGCTTCCTGGGCATTGACACCTTGAGAAATGACTCTGCCACTTGTCCAAACTCGCTCAGCGCAGGTAGACAGTGGAGCAGTTGACATTCAGCGCAGATGCTCAGTGGAGCAGTTGACATGATCTAGAATTGCCTTGTTTTTGAGTGTTTTCAGGTGGAGAACTTTTGTGAATTGCTGTGGTTACTTGGCCTTGTTCCTCTAGGGGTAGGAACAACATGTTTAGGGACTTTGGATCCCTTGATTATTGACATTTCATGCTCAGCGATGCAAGGCACAAAAATGTCTATAACAGTTGCCCCCTAAAGTATGAGGTCGTTTATCGGGTGAAATGCTTTATTCAGGAGGGTCCGAAGTTCATCCATCTGCTGGGAGGAGACCTGTAATAAAATACAATGCAATACATTATGATTCATACTGCTTTCATGATCTAGCTGAGGTGGGCATTCCCATGCTCAGCTTTATAAATTCATTTTAGTACATAGAACAGACGATCTTCTGATGGTAGACTGATAATTTTGGTGAAATTATCATCCTTTGAATAGGATGATCATCTGTTGCAATGATGTACATGTCAAATGTCTTTATTTTTCCTGAATATATATCGTAGCCCGGATGGATGAAACTAGATCCGGGGTCTTCAAACTCGTTCGATCTTCACTCTAAGTACAAGTCGATCCATGTGAGAATTGCGCTGAAGTCGAACATGGAAAGACATCGCTTGATTACCGGTCAATGATGTAAACCGTTAACAAGCGCGAGAGGAATCACCGATAATGATAATGACCCTCAAGGTACTGCAGTACAATTCACGTGGTGTGAATAAAGGACTTGGCGTCGAACACCACGCAAAATATTTTGGTCGAAGGTCATTGATGTATACCTGTTGCCGGAAGTGAGAAACTTGCCATTGAGGCATGCAAGCTTCAAAGTACTGAAGGGGTTGTTCCTAGATCAACTCCTTGGATAATGAGCTGATGTTGACAAGGAGCGATCCATCAAAGGAGGGCCTTAATGAATCCCACATCAGTGACACGGAACGGAGCTAATGATTTTAGTGGAGGTGAAAACAATCTGTGACATATGATTCAGGGTGGTGGTCATGAATGGATGAAGGATAATGTATGGCAGTGGATGGGACCCGGTTGACTCTTTCTGAATGACTTCTCTTGAACATATGGCGACACTGATGCGATGGATCGGTAGCATTACCCCAAATATGGATGGTATGGCGAGACCATGGTGGTGTGACCGGTGAATGAAACAATCCAACCTGAATGTGGTACGGAGGAAAAGTGTCATGTTCAAGAGAGACCTGCTACCATCAAAGTTTTCTTGTTTTTTCCCAATTTTTCCCCAGTCATTGCTGACCAGTACCTCTTTATTTTTGTCAAGCTTGAGGAGGATAACATATGCTTGTTCTATAACCTACCCTTCGGGCAAGCCCATCGCTATGTTTTAACGAGTCTAGCGATATGGAAACTCGTTCTCGTCTAAAGACAAGTTTGTCGCTATTTAATCATTTTAACGAGTCTAGCGAAAAGGATAACTCGGTCCTTTTCATTTTTAGAGAGTCTGAAAAGGTACATAAAGTCAACTCCACAATTCCTTTTTCGTCATCTAATCCCTTAAGTCCGAAAAAGTATAAAACAATACAAAAGGGATGAGTTTTCGATAAATTTAACGAGCTGAATAAAACAAGCGCTCGACCTTTTTGTGCAATAATCCCTCAAGTCCAAAAAGATTAAAATCTAGAGGAGGGATAGCTCTTCCGGTCACTTTAACGAGTTGGAAGGCCAAAACTCGGCAATCTTTTCATATTTTACGAGTCAGCTAAAAAGAGCTTAAAGAAGACTCGTCTTTTGAGGAACGAGTGATAAACAGGGATAGCAACTGATTCCAGGTACAGGTTGGAATTTTCCAATCACAGCAGTGTCACAAGGATGGCTAGGTGAAATCACTCTTCGCAGCTCTTCCTCAAAATGGGTAAACAATCATATGGAGGTGAACGATCGGCCAAATGAAAAGTGGAGGTGGTAGGTGCACATACGACCAAGGCTTTTATGGCTGATAATTTTACGATCACAGTGGTTATTTACCGGGATAGGTTCATTTTTTAGATAAAAATGAGCTTAAACACTGGAGGAAACTTTGCTCACTGCTTTTATTTATTTTTTAACGAGCATGAAGACCGCGTTAAAACTGCTCGGATCTTGCGTTTATTTTTTAACGAGCATGAACTTTATGCTAAAACTGCTCGATTACCCAGTCATAAGATAAGAGTGTCTCATGAAAGATCCCATTTTTTATAGAGCTTGCGCCTTACCAAAGCTATGCTCACTCATCCTTTCTTTATGCAAGTTTGGAAACGGCTAATCCTACGAGTTTAAAGGGTTAGACCTACAGGTTTAAAGGGAGGACCTAAAAATTTAAAAAATAAATAGTCGCCCCTTGCTTGCACTCCAAAAGGTTGCATGCCCCCAAGTATAAAGCAGCGTTTCAAGGTTACCTCTACTTTTCTGCCATCGAAACTTTCATTTCACTGGGAGAGGTACCTCTTTCAGGTTACCCAAAAATTGTCTCGTTAATCTTTCAAACAAAACATTTCCCTGGCAATGTCTACCGAAATAGACAAGGGTGAATGACTGGTGCCAAACACGTAATTTTGACAAAAGAATCCTATTCCAGAACAACCCCTCTTCCATCCACGGACGGGGTACGGACCAATCATATTCTCCCGCGGAAACCTACTCTATACCCAAAGGTTCCCTGCCGAAGCAGGCCAGGATGCATGCCCCCTGGGTTCCAGTCATATCCTCCCGGATTACACGCGCTCATCAGGAGGACGAACCATTGGTTGAGACACTTCTTGCATGAATAGACCATTTAGGGATGGCACATGACTATTTGCGACGCGTGATCCGGGAAATGAAAGTTGGTCTACGAGCTTGACCATTCTTCCTTCATGCGGAAAACACATTACTCTAAAGAGTGAGGAGACTACAGCTCCCATGCAATATATATAGTCTCGTCCAAGGAGTAGGTTATAATCCAAGGGTCCTTGAATGACCATCACGTTCATTTGAACAGTCTTCCCTTTCAATGTTATAGGCACATTGGGGAGGATCCCTAAAGGTCGATTGGTTCCTTTATCAAAACCTGATAGATTTCTCATCTCAGGTAAGAGTGCTGGCAAACCAAGCGCTCTCCAAGCAATAGAGGAAAGGATACTCACAGATGCCCCCTCATCAATGATAGTGCCAGCCATTACCATTCTATATATTTGAAAAATAATTCTGAATGGTATACTGACTGGCAACCGGGGTCTGCCTAGTTGGTTCCAATCGAAGGAAACAACCAGGTTGCTTGGTGGTGGGACCGAATATACGGCCGGATAGCGCTCTGATGAACTTCCTTCCTGCGATAAAGGAATGGTGGCATTGCCCCCTTGATCATCAGAGTCAGTGCTGATGAAGAGAATCTGGACGGTGTCATCTTGATTCTCCTCTGTGACAGTGTCATTCGAAGATGGAGCCTCTGAAGGCAAAACCGGGTCAACTGCCGTATCAACCTTTTGACTTTCGTCGGGCATGGATCCAGACGGTTCATCTTCAATGACAGGTGCTTCAGCTGACCACCTGAGTGGCTCAGCCGGATTCTCAACTAGTGAGGGACTTGGCAGGAGTCTTTGATATCCAGGAGGAAGATTCGCTCGTAAAATCGGGCGATCTTCCAGAACTCTTTTTTCCTCATCTAAGAAGGGACAACGGTGGATGGCGTGATCGCCTTCACACAGTCTGCAGGGAAATTTAGCTTTCCCGCTCTGTCCTGGAGCTTCACTCCCACTAGTCGACGGTGAGCAATCGACATGGCTATCAGAGGTCGATGCTCCCGAATTGTGCAAACGGGGGGACCAGTCTCTTAGTATCCGTGGGATACAGGGACAATCTCTATGGAAGTGGTCTCCCCTGCATATGATGCATGGCAATTTAGGCCTTACGAGTGCGGTGTGTGGATTTTTGTTAGATGACACTTGTTTGCCCCCAGTCGCCTTAGGCTCCTTCTTCTTCTTTTCTTTCTTCTTCTTCTCCTTCTTCTCCTTAGGAACCCGATTTTTTGATCGACCAGTTCCGTCAAGTGAAGAGGAAGGAGGGGAGGAAGATGAAGTGGAAGGCTGGGAGGCAACTCTTGTCTGATCTAACTGTTGACTCGACTGTTCAGGAGTGATGGTATTCTGAACGACATTGGTCGAAAAGAGCCAAACTGGTAGGCCAATTGTCAGTCTTGGAAGCGACAATGTGGCCATGTGGGGCGCACCAACATCTCCCCAAGAGGAGAAGGGACTAGGATTTCCACCCAAGGGAACTCCTTGGTTGGTGTGCTCCATCTTTTCAACCTAAAGATCAACACAGGATTAAAGGGTGATTGTTCCGTTTAAAATAAATTGTTAACGACGCTTTAGACACAACTTGCTTTTTCAGTTTTAAATAGTTGAGAAAAAGCTAAAGATGACTCTAGTCTCCTTCGATGTTTTAACGAGCCCGAAGTGAAAAATGCTCGGATGGACTTTTTCTGTTATAGAGTCTAAAAAAGGCCAAAAGAAACTGCTCTGGAGATCTAGGCAGAGGGTGTGCCAAACTTTTCGCAAAACCACAGAATACTTTTTACGGTACGGGTGGTCGATCTTCGTGAATGCTGTGTTCACTGCATTGCGATCAGTAGGGCGGCCGACACGACTTCCTAAGGATAAAGGATATATGCCTACAGGGGTCTCCCAATATATACGCGACGGTACGTGGGAGCACAATCCGTATTAGCGCCACCGACTCTCAGGAGGAATCACCCACCTTCTTCGAGATCGACAGTCACTATGTTTAACGACGCCGGAACACGTCTCTAGCCTAGACCTCTATGTTGTGCGTTATGTTACAAAGCGTTGTTAGGTTCATTCAGCTTATTTTAGGTTGATCTTTTTAAAGTTTGCCTTTCAAGGTTCACCATGAGATGTATGATACAAATTCCTAAATGCAGTCTAAGATGATAAGCAAGCTTTACAATCTTTCAACTTTGAAAATCCTAGCTACTAAGGGAAAAGAGAGCGACTATCTTTTCTCAAAGAGCAATCAGCACACTCTAATGCACTTTCCCTAAATCCAACATGCAAACTTATCAAATGCAAAATGCACAATGCAGGTGTTTGTTTTCACTTTCTTAGTATAAATGCCTACAAAGAAAGCTTTTTGCACAAATCTGAATTTGCTTTTAAAATGATCAATACAAACAAGCTCACTCTTTTCGAAAACAACAAGGGTAGAAGAGATTACAATCACTTTGCTATTTTTCGAAATAAAGACTTGTTCTGACACTTAAAAGACACAAATTCAAACCAATAAGCAAAAGTAAATCAATAATCAATCTGCACAAACAGCCAATGAACTCTCTTCTAAGATCACTCTCAATCAGATCTGAATCAAAGGCTACAGAAAGACTACTTTACTCATGCAAAGGAAGACTGTAAATGACGCCACAAACACATAAAAACATTCACAATCTTTTTGTACAAAAATGGGGCGGAATTCAGGCAAAGAAAAGGGGTTATCAGGCTAGTACCTATGCTGGTTAAAGGCTGCAAAAACAGAGATCAAAACAGGGCAAGAAAGGACAAAGAACCCCAGCTGCACAAGGCCACACTGGTTCAGCGTAGGTCCAACACTGTCAGTTTGACATTCAGCGCAGGTAGCCCCTTCGGGACCTGCGTTGAAATGCAGACTGCCTTCACAGTGCCTGCGCTGAAGAGAGAAACTCTCGTTTCTCTTGGTTTCTGGGTCACAAAATGCTCAAAAATCAACTGTTTCAGGCCAAATCAGAAACACAAGCAAGGTATAAACAGAGGGATGCTTTGATAGGGTACTAAAGACTATCACAAGGATCAATCAAATCATTTGTGGATCTAGTTTAGATCATAGACAAGTCCAACCACTGGCTCAAAGCAGCAACTTTTTACTTTGCAGTTCAAAGTTGCTGTCAAGTCTATGAAGTAAACAAATGACGGAAACACAAATGAAATGAATAAACAAGTTCTTCCCCAGCGGAGTCGCCAATTTGTTGTGGGGAAAAATGCCTATTTAGGACGATCCTATCCACCTAAGGTGTGACAGCGCCTTAGCAACAAACGAATACAGCTACTATGATTTCTTCCTTTATGAAATGTGAAAGAGGAGAGATCGGCAGACTTACCGTTATCTTGCGGTTGTCCCTCGAACTAGATCCACTTCTCTTTGTGTGTCCACAGCTACTTGCCTCCTCGCTTGATCAAGAGAACAGCTACTTGAATCCCACGAGATCACAAGAGAACAGCTACCTGTGACAAGAGAATAGCTACTTGCGACAAGAGAAGAACACAATACAAAGGCAAATATACATATTCATAAATGATTCAGGATTAGAAGTAAATCAAATATACTAATGCAATCATACAAAATACACCAGCATATAGGAAAGAATCAAGATAGCTTTATTGAAAGTAACAGGATTCAGGAAGAGATACAACCCATAGGGCTCCAACCCAGCATCTCCTTCCCAGCAGAATGGAATTCCTTCTTCAGCTCCTTTCAAAGCATAACACACCCAATGTTTCTAGCCACAAACCAACAACAATTCTTTGCAAATACCAAATTCCAGCCTCCCCAGACCTCATGAGAGAGATCTATATATAGGAGTTTTGGAGAGAGGATGAGTCAGCTTGAGGCTGGCATGAAGCTGACTAGTGTCCTCTCCCACTTCAGTTCTTGAGTCCACTTGGAGGTTCTTGCTTCCACTTGGAGATTTGGAACCTCTTACTCATCACCAGTCGAATTCCCTGATCCAAGTGTCATTTTGGAAGCTTCCTGGGCATTGACACCTTGAGAAATGACTCTGCCATTTGTCCAAACTCGCTCAGCGCATGTAGCCTTCTTTGCAGTTGACATTCAGCGTAGGTAGACAGTGGAGCAGTTGACATTCAGCGCAGATGCTCAGTGGAGCAGTTGACATGATCTAGAATTGCCTTGTTTTTCAGTGTTTTCAGGTGGAGAACTTTTGTGAATTGCTGTGGTTACTTGGCCTTGTTCCTCTAGGGGTAGGAACAACATGTTTAGGGACTTTGGATCCCTTGATTATTGACATTTCATGCTCAGCGATGCAAGGCACAAAAATTTCTATAACAAATAGCACAATATGGAAAGACTTTTAAATGAATAATAATATTTATTGATAACACCTGGTGAGGGAGACCTAGAAAAAGGGTCTACAAATCCCTGTCTATGGGATGGGTCTTTTGATGTCCTTGACAGTTCAGTAATCGATTCTCTCTCTCAATATGTGAAAACCCAAAACAATGTGTAGAACTCAAGTGGGAGCTCGAATGCAAGAAGACGATAGTGGTGACGATGATAATGATCATGGTGAAGAATGAATGGAAAACCCTCTTATTTATAAAAAAGTATTGGGTTGATCTCGAAAATGGAAAATAATAAAATAATATTGACCAAATCAAGATCTAACCGTTAGGAATAATTTTATATATTTTTTGTAGAGGGAAAATATATTCAAAAAGGTGAAATATCTTTATTTATAAATAATTAACAAATAAAATGATTTATGAATTATTTCATGAGGATTAAGAATGGTGTGAGATTGAAATAATTATTAAATAGTGGTCTAACAACTATTCCAATAATAGAATTAAGGAATAATAAATAAATATCGATTTTTTTAATTATTCTTAGTTGATTTAGTCAAATGTGACAAGGAATAATTATCAAACAATGATTTAATAATTATTCATAGAGAAAAATAAAAAAATAATGTTTCATTCAATTATTCTCATGGTTTTTTTTTTTTTTTTTTAATTTTAATCAGAAATAATTTAATAAAAATGTTTACTAAATTATTCCAATGGTGAAAGTGATTTTACTATGGTAAAATTAATTCTACATGGTGTATTTTGATCCACCTAGTTAGAAATGGCTAGGTGATCATTGTTTCGTGATAAAACCCTTGGACATTTTGTAAAACTTCATGTTCTTCTGTGACAAGATCTATCTTCTTCTTCCATGCTTTGAAGTTTGATGTTACTTCAAGTTTGTTTCCTTCCTTGCAAGAGGGAACCATTTTCTCGGAAATATTGGACATAGAGATATGACATTTCTTCCTTAAGAGAGATAGAGAGAGAGAGAAATAGAGATTCAACAAGGTGTGATCTTCAACTTTCTTTCTTCACCAAAGCTTTGATACCATGTTTACTTTTCAAGTGTAATATAGAATAACACTTATTTTTTAGCACTGATAACTAATTGTAATGATTATATGTCTTCTTTTAGCATTTACAACTGCTTCATCAAGAAATTATACTTTAAAAATTCAACCATACAAGAATAATAAATTTAGAGATCACAGTGCACAAAATCAACACAATGTTTACCCTGGGAAACCCACTTGGGGTTAAAAACCAACAATATTTTCCTTAGAGAATCAATTCAACAAAAGATACAAAATTCATAGACAAAATTATCAAGATGATAGTCCAACAAGTACCAAGTTTACCCTCCAAAAAATTCCAAATCAGAACATCCATAAGCTATCCATAAATTCTCTTGGTTAAGGTCTACTTCAGTTTTGAACTAGGGCCTAATTTAAGTCTCTTTCTCTACCATGAGGAGCTTGCACTTCACCTCAGAAATAGGTCTACTACAAGACTATACTAGGGCCAATTTTTGACTTCTTTCTCTAACACAGGGAGCTCAGAATTATCAGAAATTATACCATAGAGAAACTTTGGATCCACCACAAAAATATACCACATAAACTCGAACTGATTTCAACCTCCTATAATAATTTGAGCGAGGGAAGAAAGATGAGTTGTTATTCATCTTTTAAGCCTCCTTTCTTTCTTGTCTTCCTTCATTGATTTCAAAGATATACTTCTGAATGTAATGATGCGAAGCGCCTTGAGGGAGGACAAGTTGTTCCAATATATAGTCTTCTTAAGGACCAAATGGGTGTCTCCATGGGCAGGTCAACCTGATCATAGGAGGGACAACTTGTTGGAGCCATAAATCATCAACAATACACTTAATTTTTATTTTCATAAGGTCATGAAGAATCATGCCTTTTACATTTGAAAAATACATGAGCATGAAGAACATGCCAGAAAAATAATAGTTTTTTATTGTTTCAAGTACCTCAATGATAAAAATATAATTTATGAAGACCAACCATAGCTACAAACTTTAATAGTACACATGCAACATGAGGATGATTTCATCCAGTGTGACATATCTTATATACTTACCCATACTACCCTATACATGATTCCCAATGCTCAAGATTTGAACTAGTGACATCATAAGGAGTTCCTTTGTAACACTATCTCCCATGCCCCCTAGCTCCATCTAGGATGAATGCGAGGTGTTCCTTTATCTTAACCTAGCCTCCATGGTCTCATTATGGAAATGGGGTTATAAAATTCATCCTTCTCTAAATATTGTGAAATTAACTTTGGAATACACCATCGTACTGAACTCGTCGAGTGCTTTTCGACATAACCCAACTAGTTGACCAAACACGACTGATCAACCTAATATGACCAATAAAAAAAGTCCAACCATTCGACTTAACATGAATTTTTGACTTAGTAAAACCATTCGAATTAACAAAAACAATAGACTTAACGATACTAGTTAACTTAACAAAGCTAATCGAATTAACATGACTAGTCGACTTAACAAAATCAATTGACTTTACACGACTAGTCAAATTAACACAAAAAATCAACTTAATAAGAATAGTTGAGGCTGTAGTTTAGGCTAGTGAGAAATCAATGTTGACAGCTAGTCGAAACCTTTGTCTAGGCCAACAATCAATAAGATTAACACATATAATTGATCAACACCCTCATGAATCTGGTCTATGTCAACAATGATGAATATGCACCATTCTCTTTAGGGACCCCTACCCTAATTTGACAATTTTATACACATGAGTAACAAACAAGACACAACAATGTCAATCATTAACCTCCGATGAATTGGGTGCTCGAACAATCTGGGTCAACCCATGAATGACCCCATGTTGAATACTTTGCTTTCATTGCAGAACTTCAACACCTTTCTAACTATATACAAGGCATGACTCATCGAATCAACACAAGCCTTGACTGACCATAGAATTCGAGTGCCCCTTGGTCAACTCAATGTGAAGCTACTTTGGATTTCCCCACCATTGACTTGTGCCTTAGCCTCTTCAACTAAACATCTAGCAATGTAACAACTGACCCTCTTCACCAAACTTCGAATGGATGCCTATTGATGAGATCTGACTAATATACCATATGATGCATCATACTTGGTCCCTACTTGGAAAATACAATCATGTCTCAATCATGTTGAGAGCCATAATATCCATAGCATACCAACCAATGGAATTCACACCTTGCAATAGCGTAGACAATCACATCTCAGAGTCACATAGGACCATATGAATAAATCCGCACTTCATGAACATATTAGTTAACACAAAGGCCTCTAAGATCCTCTTAACCATGAGAGTTATACATATACATAAAGCATCTCATCACAAAAACAAAAGAACACATCATCTAATCAGTAGTGTTGGTGCAACCCACACAACCACACACACACAACATATAAGCCCCACAACCATTAAAGAAAATCACATGCAACCAATGTCACCAAAGTAAGCTGCCCAAACATTTAGGGTACAAGATAAAAAACACATGAGATATTCTAGACATCCAAGAATTCCCATAATATCCTACATCTTATAAGTATGTTTCCCTTTGCATTCTTATTAACAATATATAACCAATAAGTATGAGGTATTGAAAGAAGTCCTAGTTGTTGTAGACCACTAGGAATACAAACATAAGCTCTCCAGTGAGAATTATCATGGTTAAGTACACCCAATTGATAGGTCCTCATTTTTCATAAAAAAAATTAACAATTAGTCATTCATTGCCATATGATAAATCAATTTCTCCTTCTTGAATTTACATGAGATATTCATTGAGAATTCATGCTACAAGAATGTACAAGGAAAAAATCACTTATTTGATTTATATCAAGATAGTGGAAACTAGAGGAGGGACTTAAATTCTCCTACCAACCATAGCTTAATCTACATTTCAAAATTTCTTGCAGATAACCACCCCGAATTAGATTTAGAGCGTGGGTACAGAATAGCTTAAGGGAATGTACTACAACCAGTCAATAAACCACCCAGGAGCCCAAGGATCCCACAATGATTCCAAGTGCAACCCCAACAATACTTTTCCAACCATTGTGGCTCCTTCTCCTCAACAAAAGCCCATTTTTCCTATGTATTTCTTATTTGCAAACCATCATGCCTTCAACCAATGAATCCACATGTGCTTTATTTTCTCCAATTGTTCTACTTCTCTCCTGAGCACAAAAATGTTTCTCCTATGCCCTCTCTTTTCCACTGTCTACATGGAAAATTTTGGGGGTGAATTTTCTCCTTTGGGCGAAATTAAAGGGTTTTATATTTTTATTGGGTGAATATTTTGTATCATATTACATTGTTACAAATCGCCTCAAATTTATTTTATAAAAAAATTAGGTATGGAGGTTAGCCCACCTTATTTTAAGGAAGAGAGTAAAAAAAGTAAATTTAGCCCTTGAAATTAGGAGTTACAACCTTCCATTCGCCCTAATTTTCAAGAATTGGTATTTATGATAGTTATTTCACCCTCCACATTCGGTTTAAAAAAGGTTTTTTTCTTTCATTTTCCCATATTTCATGGTATTGGGGTTAATTTCGAGAGAATGACCTTATTTTTTGGAACATATGGTCACAAAAGAATAATTCATTTTATTTAAAAATTAAAGTCTCTTATTTTCATGTTTATTTAAAGATTGAATAATGTTCTTGCCATATTCCAAGTTTGCATCTATTTAGTCATAATCATATAAAGAATAATGGAAAACATTTTTTTATATTTACTCCAGAACTCACATTATATTTAAGAACACTCAAAAAATGTGTTATATTTAGGTGAAGATTATGGGCCAAATTATTATTAATACCATGCAAAAAAAACATTATTAATCCATTATTAACCCTAATATTAATATTAATAGAAAAAAAGATGGCACATGGTGATGATGATGATGATGATGGTTAATGTCCACTGAGACCAAACATTAGTCTATCGGACCTAGAGAAATAAATTATTTATTTTGATTTAAGATTTTATTCCTATGCTCAAAAAGCTTGGAGAGAAGTTTCCCGAGCTCACCATAATTTTGACATTGTAAAAGGCTAGTAAGGTCAATATTGTAACAAAGATTGTGAAACTAAGATCTAATGTGGTTGTACGCGGGGCACTCTAAGAGGAAGTGGTTTTCATCCTCAATGTTACTATTCTCAAATATATGGCAGATCCTTTCCATCCATGGTGTTTTAGGAACTGCCCAACGACTTGTTTCACTATGGAGCTCATGAGAATTTGTTCTAATCTTTGCTATATTAATTTTCTTCTTTGAGCTAGTTAAAATAGGGAGATACTTTTGATCTTCTAGGGTAGGGTTGATGACCTTCTTATAATAACTTAATTTTCTTTTAGCCGCTAAATCTTTCTCCCACCATATTTTTTCTTTGATATTAGAAGTAACAATATCTTTAATGTTATTAATGTTTTGCAATGCATCATTCTCGTTGATCTCCCAATAGTTTAACCAGGCCCTTGTGTCTTTATGCCACCCCCGATTGAGCCTTAGGTGGTTTTGGCTAGAATTTAAAGCTAGCTTAGGAAGTCTATGATCATCTATGTTATTGAGTTTGTGCTTGTACATCAGAAACCTAATCATAGCTAGGCTCTCAATAGGGGAAAGACTTGCTTCTATAAGGAGAATAGGATAGGGTGTATTATTTTGAATGTTTAGGTTATAAGTTATAAAACGCTTCTGAATTTGCTCAATCTTTCTCCATGATTCTCTGGAGATGCTGCAACCCCAAACCTCATAGCCATATAAGGTAACAGGAGTGACTAAAGTTTCAAAGAGGAGCTTCTTTTTATCCCACAGTACGAGGTTTGCTGTTTTAAAATTATTTTCAAGACCAAAATAAGCTTTCCACCCCCCATTAATCCTTTTCTCAATGCTATGGTTCCAGTTGAGCTTGTGATGAATATCAATTCCTAGGTACTTGTAAGAATACACTTCCTCCAAGTTATTATTGTCATACATGAAATTAGCGTAAGTGTCCTTCTTGGATTTGATAATCATAACTTTTGTTCTGTCAGTGTTAACAGTCATACCCATGGTAGAGCAGAAATCCTTAAGAAGCTTGAGTTGCTTATCAAGATCAAATGGGCACCTTGCGAAAAGAACAATATCGTTAGCATAGAGAAGAAGGATGACGACTATCCCAACTAAGATTGTGCCATCACATCCTGCTTCCTCTAAATAGCCTTCGAGCTTATCGATGTAAATGCCAAATAGGGTAGGGGACAGGGGGAAATCTTGTTTAACTCTGATGTTACACTTAATATCTTTTGACCACCCCTCATTGCTCTTTAGCTTGGCAATTACATTCTCGTATAACCTTATAGCAGCAACTCTCAACTCGAGAGGAACCTTTAGCTCTTCTAATCTATTCCAAAGGTTGTATCTAGGAATCGTATCAAAAGCCTTTGTAAAGTCCACAAAACAAAAAATTAAATTGGTATTGACCCATGGTATTCACGTGGAATGTAGGTTATTTAAAGGGGGGAATTAAGCTAGCATAGATCCATCTTTACTTTGGATCTACTAAGCCCTAGGAGGGATCAAATATCGTGATATGCAAAATAGCATAGAGTGAAAAATATTTGATCCTCGGGCTTGGTAGATCAAGGGTAAAAATGGATCTTGTAATTTTATGTCACTTAAACATTTTAATTTGGTTAAAATAAAAAAATAAAATAAAAATCAATTATTAATTTTATTAATTTTTATAAATTACTAATAGTAGTTTTTAAGCTCCATGTTTATGATAACCCGTGGTATTGACCCATGGTCATATCATGGTATTCATGTGAGCATAGACTATTTAAAGGGGAAATTCTATCAGCTTAGATCCATCTTAATTCTAGGTCTACCAAGTGCTGAGAGGGATAAATAGATTTCATCCTTCCAAGAGTGATAGAAGTGGAGTTAAGATGGATATAGGTTGGTTTTTATGATAATGAAGATATTAAATAGAATTAGGAAATTATATTATAAAAGATAGCTTAAGGTGATTCGCTAAAGCTACACTTAGTCACTTCAAAAAATTTAGTAAAAAATACCAATATCTCCATTAATATTGGTTTTTCTGATTTAACAAAAAATATATATTCAAAACAGTGAAATCTTATCACTCTTTCCGCATCACCCTCGCAGAAGAGAGATAGATAGTGCCCAGATTTCCCACCATTTTTCAAACGTTCTCAATATGATATCTTCATGAAAAAGTTAAAGTACTGATGTTGGATTAGTTGTTTGAAAAATATGCTAGTTTATACAACCTTTCATCTTCTCTGTTATTCTTAATTTGTCGTAATGATTTGTAGGGGTTGGGCCAGTGCTTGAAAAATATGTTGGTTTGTACAACCTTTCATCTTCTTTGTTTTTCTTAATTTGTAGTAATGATTTGTAGGGGTTGGGCCAGTGCACCATATTGTCCTCAAGGGTGGAGATTGTGCACCAAAAAGGAAATTAATCCACCTGTTATAACGTTGTTAAAAAATGCAAGACGTATGAAGGTAGTGAATTATGCTAATAAGCAATTTAGATTGGGAGAGACGTAATTAAATTTTATTATTTAATTGAAGTTTTCCAATTAAAATAATAATAAATCTATATGTATACATTAATATATTGATTGGAAGGCTTCTGACAACGGTCACTTCTTTCCATTAGATCCCCTTCAGGCCTTTGGGATACCTACTACTTTCTTATATTATATAGTTGGGGCTTGCTACTTGTTGGCGTGTTGGGGTAAACAAAATGTGTGGGGTTTTTTTTTTATCTCGCAGTTGGAGTCTATGGAATAAGAAATAAATTTGATAGCTTGACAAAAGTGGTACAAAATATGTTTTTTTTATCTCGTAGTTGGACTCTATGGAATAAGAAGGAAATTTGATAGCTCGACAAAAGTGGTAGCTTGACAAAAGTGGTAGAGAAAAGATTAATCTCTCCTACCTTGATAGAACTGGTGTTCAAGATCAACACCTACAAGAAATTTGTTGTGGAATATTATCACAACTAATAGTAGGATATGAAAAAGTGTACAGTGAGAACCTTGACAAACATGGCCACTGAAACTTGCAACATTGTTTGTAGGAAGAGAAAATTATGTTTCTTTTTTCCAAACATGTATGTTAGTATATTACAATTTAATGAATTTGTTTTCCTATTATCATATATGGTTTCATACTTTAACAAAACATTTGCCAAGACTTCACCTTTTATTATTCAGTGAAAGATTTGCCAAGATTTTATAATTCAGTGATAGAATCTCCATGACTTTACAAGATAATATAATTCGGTGAGAGATTCACTAAAAAAATTATATATACATATTATATTATTGATAAAACCGCCCCCCTTTTTTCCTATGTATCATGGGGATTCACCCATTTATTATACATATAAATTTAGGGTGGTTCTTAAAATTTTCCCTGACTGTCTATGTGCATTCTCCACTCCTAGTAATACATCCTTTCATTACTCTCATCCACTCATGTAGAGCATTATCTACCCTCCCCCGTTTGTCTTTTTCTGCTCCTTCTTTCCTTGTCTCCCACACTTCCCCCTTGCATGATAACCACGACAACACATTTCATAAGAACAAAACAACCTCGTCCTAGTGCATAGGTTCTCGTACCACATTATTAAATGATTGTACATATTTTCCTTCAATTTCTATGGTGACTCCTTGAATGGACCTCTGATTTTAGGCACTTCCCTAAGCAATTCCCCCAACAACTTCTCAACTCAAGTTCTAGATCCGTGTCATCTCCTCAACTAGTATTTGTATTAAATTTACACATTATTTGCATGGATTTACATTCTATAATAATATTTACAAGAGGGGTGACCAAAGGGGTTGTCACAAACCCCACCTGCTTAGAGGAACATCATGCTCGGTGTTCTATACCTGGACACAAGTTTAACAGTGAGCTTTATACAGATGACTTCTTATTGAACGACTCAATTGTATAACACCCTATCAAATCAACCATTTCTCAAGTGGCTATTTCTACTTCATGGTGCATTTTGTTCAATTGATAACATTGATTTATTGAGCGTTGATTGCCTCCAATGTCCAGCCATGTTATCCACTATGCTTAGTGGTTCTTTAGGGAACAGTCTCAACTCATTGCTTCTCAGTACACATGCAATGTATCTTTGATCCCAATTAGCATGCCCATGACTCTTTAATAAAATTTCATTTTAAAGTTTAAGCACCCAATTATTTTCTTTCTAGTCCCTTCGGAGATCTGGTTCATCTTCATCTTGTCACTCACCTTCTAAGTTCAGGCATCCCCTTCTCTGCTTCCCAGCCCATCAGGTTATCAATCCCTTATCAAGGCTTCCTCACATCAAAAAAGATCTTCATAACCAAGGGACCTTCCTACTGTTAGTGTCAGTCTTTGCAGCCTTCCTCCAGTGATCAAACATGCTCTTACAAAGTGATTTTAAGGTGTCAAGGTCAAATTTTGTCATTTAAATGAGTTTTCAAGCAAAATTTGGTGACTAGGTATTAGGTCTAGGGTTTGTTTTCACTCTTTTCAAATTTGTCCAAATGTCGGTCCATGTCACCATTTAATGGAGTGTACCATCATTCAAAGGGTTGTCATCATCATGTCAGGTTCCAATGGGTCATTTCCCTCTCCTAGGGTTTTGAAGGCAATTTCTCTGGATAGTCAAATCATTAGCAAATCTTGTATCCTGATGTTCATATACCTTCCCCTATCCATAATGTACCTTATTAAACACTTCCCATCACTAAAATCCCCCAAATTCCTCATTTTCACACAAACCCTAGTTTCTTGCTACAACTTGGCAATTTTCTAGGCTAGGCCTGTGTTTAGCCCTTTGGACCCCTTCCCCTCACTCAATATTTGAAATTCCACTTTCCCCTGCTTCCTAACATCCCTCCCTACTTCCCAAAATTTTCTCAAGAATTTAGGAGCCCCTTATCCCCTTCATTTCCCTTCATTTCGACAATCTCTTGTTCCACACATCGAGATATGTTTTACTCCAATGACGTTTCTGAGCAATAAAAGATGAATTTGGGAAAACTGAGAGAGGTTTTTGTCGAAAATAGGCCAAGGAAGAAACATGCCATTCACTTTTTACACAGGTGTCATAGTTTTAGAGAAATGTCAAAAATACAGTTGCCTTCCGAGAATTGATGCACCTTTGAAGTGACCTTGGCAAAATCAAGTGTTCTCCTAGCTTGGTTGGCCAAATGACTTGCTTGATGAGTCAAATGATAGCTAGACACAAAGAGATTTCTAATGAGCTATTGTGAGCTCAATTTGGAGTTGAGGAAGATCTTCAAAAGTTGACTGCAACAGCACTCTGCCTTTAGGCAGCCTCATTTGGCACATTTTGACCAGTCTTGGGAGATTTGATTTTTGATAGAGAAAATGAACTCCAAATTGAAAAATTCCAGTTGGGTTGGAAAGTAGACTCAAAGACCTTTCCAAAAATCTATCCTACACCCAATTTGGACACCAGAAAGGCCTCCAAAAGCCTCTTTCAAAATAGGCTACGCGTTGGGTTCATGGCGCGACGCATTGGGCTGGTGCGCGACGCACATAGGCCGCGCGACGCATTGGGAAATTTTCTGCAGTGTAAAAATACATTGGCACGGTGCACATGGCGTGCACGACACACTGGGTTTTGCGTGGCGCATAGAGCCAACAGCCATTTTTATCATTTGTCTTCGTGCCAATTTGCCTCGAGTAAGTACGATTAACCTTGCAATTGCTCTTGAATATTGTTTGGTGTGGTTTTGGAATTTGACTTGGAGAATTTGAATGTTGAAATTCAAACCCTATCTTCTTATGAAAACAGCCTTGAAGTTAAGTTTTGAAATGTGATTTTGGTGCCAAAATCATTTATCCCCTGTTTCCCTATAATCATACTATCATTTCCAACCCCTGTTCCCTTATGATCCCAAACTACCCATATCCCTGTTTCCCATTTTCCCTATCTTTAAACCTACTATTCCCTAATCATTCTCCCTCTCCCATATCATTTGTAGAAAATTCCCAAACCCCACATCCCTAAAACATAGTCAAGTGTTGGTTTTTTCACTTTAATCTCACTTGATAGCCCACTTTCCTACTGGCCCATATTCCTCACAATCCCTCATTTCCCTTTGGCCGAGGAAACAAAGCACCTATTTCTCATTTTCAAAAAATACACCTGCTATAGATATTTCAGCACCATGGAGTCAGCGGACACAGACACATCATATGAACAAGACAGTTATTCCGCCACTGAACTGCATGCACCAAGAGGGTACTGAGGAGGCGCAAAACGCAGGATAGACTCCGAATCTTGGCCGAAGCTTCTTTGGCTGAGCATGGAACCTGATGGGGGGCCTACAGCCCAAATTTCAAGGAATTTGGAGAAAATTTTGTCATTTTTGAATTTCTTGGTCACAAAACAAATTTTCCTGCCCAACGCGTAGTGCCACTTGGCGCGCGCTTATAATTGGGAGATCTTCTGGAGGAAAACTTTATATTTTTGGATTTGTCATCAAACTTTATGCACGCTCATGGATTACCTAAGGATTTCATCAAGTACTGGGTTGCCTAAAGGGTCAAAAACACCTTGAAAATGACCTCTCTGCCACCTTTTGCACACACAGGAAGTAGTCTTGGGAGATTGAAGTTTTGGAGGTGAAAATGACATCCAAATTCCGAAATTCCACTTGGGTTGGAAAGTAGACAGGCAGGGATTTCCAACAAGCACACTTGGGCTCAATTTGGACTTCAGGAAGTGCCTCAAAAGCAGCTCCAAAGTGGCGCAACACATAGAGAATCAAGCGCGACGCATAGAGGATTTTTCCCTGTTTTTCACTGTTCAGCTCAGAAATTCGCCCATTTTTGACTAGTTTTGCTTTGTGATGTTACTCTTGACCTTTCATGATGTAATTTGGTATCTATGATGTAATATTGGCACATTTTTACTTTTTCTAGAGGATTCATTCACTAAAAGGTGAAAATTAAATGAATGAATCAGTTTCCTAGCATATAGGGGTAAGTTGTTTGACTACCTAGATTTCAGTTCCTTGTTTAGAATTAGTTCAAACAGGTCCTAGAATGATGAGCTCGACCCCTATAGGTGAGGGAATAGGTTGGGCTAGTCTATATCATTTATTTTCTAAGTCATTTTCAGGGTTGGACACTTGGGATTGCTTGGCACTCTATTGTACATTTCATTTTTGCAATTTTGGCAAAGGAAAGACCAGGGTTTTGCAGCACTTGTTGGGATCCATGTGGCTCTATGTTTTGATGGTGTGTTTCTCTATGTATTTGTAAGTTCACTAATGTTTATGTGTATCATTTTCCCTTCTCTTGTCTTCTTCAATTAAACAAATGAGTGATTAAGGTAGAATTCATTGGACTGCTATGCTCTGCCTTGATATTTTGTTTAATTCTTCATGTTTTCATCTGTTTGAGGAGGACTCTTGAGACATTCTTGCCCTCCTTAGCCCCTCATCGGTCTGATCCATCCATTCATTCAATCCAAAACATCAAAACGATTGCCTTCCTTGCCCTAATCAGAACTCTGCAAAAACAAGGCCTCATCCCTAGACCCAAAATTTGCCAGTCCCTTTTTTCCAACAAAACCCTCAAAAGCTCAAATAATCCTTGCACTTCATACCTAGCCTAAGATTAGTTTTTAAATCAGTCATCTCAAGCCCCATCAATTATCTTTCGTTGAGATTGACCCGGAGAGAGCCCTCTCCTGTCCTCGTAGGGCTAGCTACGAGGCTGAGCGTGGTTTGATATGGACCTTGAACCTTGTCTTTTCAGCCTGAGGCAAATCTAGGCTCTAACATAGTGGCGACCATACTGGGGAAGAAAATGGTTTGCTTGTTGATGTCATTTGTTTTATAAGCTACAAACGAAGCCTAAAGTTATGCCAGGTAGCCTTCAAAACGCTTTTGATTTGCATTGGCGCAAGTAGATAAACACTGCTTCAGTCAATCTCCGGTCTAGCTTGTGAACGTGACACTTGACTCGTGAATTACCCCTAGTACATCAGATCATTCTAGACTTTGGGTGATGAGTCTAGAATTCGATAGGCTGAAATCATTCACTTGGTGACTTCATTCACTGAAAAATCCAGAGATCAATGCTTCATGGTGACTCCACTACAGGAAGATCGGTAGCTTTAAGATTTTCAAAATGGAACAGGTTGCAAGAAGGTATGCTCCCATGAGCCGCGATCACATTCCAGGTTTCCCAAATAAAATTCCTAAGGTATATTGGCAAAGGAATTTGCCTATGTTTAAACATGATGATAGGAAGGATGCTGCCTTACATTTGGTTAGATTTCACATACATATTCGCAAGTTGAAGGTTGATTTTCCTGAAGATTGCTTGATGAAGATATTCATGGCCACTCTAGAAGGTGAAGCCCGATCTTGGTATGAAAGTTTGCCGCCTGCTTGTATTTACTGTTTAAAGGATTTTCATGCCATGTTCTTTGAAAGGTATAAAGACTCTTAGCCATCATTAAATTTAGTTCAGAACTGTTGCAAACATGCTTATAGTTTTATTGAAAGCCTTGATAAATATTATGAATATGATAATTTCATGGATGAAGAGATCATGGAAGCCCTGTATGAAAATCCATTTCAGCAGCATAAAGAGGATACTTATCACGATGCACAGGAAAATTTGTAGCAGGATCAAGATCTAAGTACAGTGGAAAATTATGAAAGAGAAGGTTTTATTTAAGATCTGTCCATAGATGAAGAAAACAGTATGCAGGAAAGTCAAGTTTCAATTTCAGAATGTGATAAAGTCAAGTCGGCTTTTTCAGATCTAGATTCAGATCGTGATGATGTAGACTACCTTGTGTTGAATCCCATGAAGGAGAGCTCTGTTGTTGAGATCATCTATTATGAAGAAGACAAAGTTATTGACCAAAGCCTTCATGAGGAGGTAATCCAGTCATTTCATGGAAAACAAGATGGGATCTTTGTCCAAGTAAGTGACAAATCTTCTTTTGCTAACTCAGTGGTAAATGATAATTTGGATAATTTGATTGCCATGTCATATGAAGATGATCAACAATGTTTTCAAATTTTAGAAGATCAGGACTGTCATTCAGGTTTGTCATGTTTTGAAATATTATTTCAAGAAGATAGTAATCACTTGAGCAAAACAAAACAGAAATTATTATCTCCCCTATCTGAAGATGAGATAGATCAACTCTTGAAAGGTCATGTTACAGCCCAAGCTAAAGCAGATTTGTAGTGCACACATGGTCAAGAAAGTGTTGGAGAAACTTCTTCCTCTTTTGAAAATGATGACGGTCTTGTAATCAGTTTTATAAATCAGCGAACAGATAATATTTTCTTTCACAAAGATGATAACGCTGTCATGTTTGATAATCTTGAAGATTGTTTTTTGTTTAAGAATGACCTTGACCATGAAATTGAGGAATATGAGCTTGAGCGAGGCAATATGCCAGAATTTCTCATGGTCAAGGAATTTACAGCTAACACTTAGATGGCAAAAAATTATACCTCTCTGTGCCTCCTATCACTCAGTAACTAGTTGTTCTTTCAAGTCAGAATGAAGGGAGTACTTGTATTTTTGCTGTTGGATCTCAAGACAGGCTAGTGCTTCAAGATTTTGAAGATCCTTTTGGCATCCTTTTGCAAGCACTAGAGAAGATGAATGTTGCTTGGTTCGTTAGCACAAGCCTTGGTTTCAGTGGTTATTGTGAGTTGCCTACATGTACATCGTTCTGCCTGCTCGGGGAAAGTGAGAACAAAATTTCATTGAGTAGCCATTTATTGGATTGGTTACATTGGAAGGCCCACTTTACATGATTGTACATATTTCATCAGTAGGCAGGTGGTCGTCGTCATGATTTGAAGCCCTCAAATCTCGATGGTCTGCTGCCATTAAGAAAGCTTTGTAAGTACTTGTTTCAGTTAAGTAAGTCCTGAGTCATATTTTGTTTTCGTATTTTGTTTTTGTGAGTTTTGAGTGTCTAGTTTTAGTTGCTGAAAGTCTAGTTTCAGCCTTTGAGTGTCTTGTTTCAGTTAATAAATGAGTCAAAAGTCTTGTGTCAGTTTGTCAAGTTATCAACTCCATTTCCCAATGGATAAGGCACTGGTCTGCTCTCCCAAAGCTCTGCGGTTCTTGGCAATGTTAGTGTCAGTCTTTGCAGCCTTCCTCCAGTGATCAAACATGCTCTTACAAAGTGATTTTAAGGTGTAAAGGTCAAATTTTGTCATTTCAGTGAGTTTTCAAGAAAAATTTGGTCACTAGGTATTAGGTCTAGGGTTTGTTTTCACTCTTTTCAAAGTTGTCCAAATGTCGGTCCATGTCACCATTCAGCGCAGTGTACCGTCATTCAAAGGGTTGTCATCATCATGCCAGGTTCCAATGGGTCATTTTACACCTTGTTCATGCTTCAGTTGTGCCTGGGTAAGGTTCATTTCCCTCTCCTAGGGTTTTGAAGGCAATTTCTCTTGGATAGTCAAATCATTAGCAAAACTTGTATCGTGATGTTCATATACCTTCCCCTATCCATAATATGCCTTATTAAACACTTCCCATCACTAAAATCCCCCAAATTCCTCATTTTCGCACAAACCCTAGTTTCTTGCTACAACTTGGCAATTTTCTAGGCTAGGCCTGTGTTTAGCCCTTTTGGACCCCATCCCCTCACTTAATATTTAAAATTCCACTTTCCCCTACTTCCTAACATCCCTCCCTACTTCCAAAAATTTTCTCAAGAATTTAGAAGCCCCTTATCCCCTTCATTTCCCTTCATTTCGACAAATCTCCTGTTCCACACATCGGGGTAGGTTTTACTCCAATGATGTTTTTGAGCAATAAAAGATGAATTTGGGAAAACTGAGAGAGGTTTTTGTCCACAATAGGCCAAGGAATAGAAACTCCATTCACATTTTACACAGGTGTCATGGTTTTAGAGCAATGTCAAAAATACAATTTCCTTGGGAGAACTGATGCACCTCTGAAGTGACCTTGGGAAAATCAAGTTTTCTCCTATCTTGGTTGGCCAAATGACTTTCTTAATGAGTCAAATGATAACAAGACACAACTATATTTCCAATGAGCTATCATGAGCTAAATTGGAAGTTGAGGAAGATCTTCAAAAGTTGACTGCAACAGCACTCTGCCTTTAGGCAACCTCATTTGACACATTTTGACCAGTCTTGGAAGATTTGATTTTTGACAAGGAAAATGAACTCCAAATTGAAAAATTCTAGTTTATTTGGAAGTTAGACTTGAATACCTTTCCAATGAGCTATCCTGCGCCCAATTTTCACACAGGGAAGGCCTCCAAAAGCCTCCTGTAAAATAGGCTACGCGTTGGGTTCATGGCGCGACGCATTGGGCTGGTGCGCGGCGCACATAGGCCGCTTGGCGCATTGGGAAATTTTTTGCAGTGTAAAAATACACTGGCGTGGTGCACATGGCATGTGCGGTGCACTAGGTTTGCGTGTGGCACATAGTGCCAAAAACCAATTTTATCATTTGTCTTCGCGCCAATTTTCCTCGAGTAAGTCCGATTGACCCTGCAATTGCTCTTGAATATTGTTTGGTGTGGTTTTGGAATTTGACTTGGAGAATTTGAATGTTGAAATTCAAACCATATCTTCTTATGAAAACGGCCTTGAAGTTAAGATTTGCAATGTGATTTTGGTGCCAAAATCATTTATCCCCTGTTTCCCTATAATCATACTATCATTTCCAACCCCTATTCCCTTATGATTTCAAACTACCCATATCCCTATTTCCCATTTTCACTATCTTTAAACCTACTATTCCCTAATCATTCTCCCTTTCCCATATCATTTGTAGCAAATTCCCAAACCCCACATCCCTAAACATAGTCAAGTGTTGGTTTTTTCACTTTAATCTCACTTGACAACCCACTTTCCTACTGTCCCATATTACTCACAATCCCTCATTTCCCTTTGGCAGACGAAACAAAGAACCTATTTCTCATTTTCAAAAAATACACCTGTTATACATATTGCAGCACCATGGAGGCAGTAGACACAGGCACATCATATGAACAAGACAATTATTTCGCCACTGAACTACATGCACCAGGAGGGTACTGAGGAGGTGCAAAACGCAGGATAGACTCCGAATCTTGGTTGAAGCTTCTTTGGCTGAGCATGGAGCCTGATGGGGGACCTACAGCCCAAATTTCAAGGAATTTGGAGAAATTTTGTCATTTTTGAATTTCTTGGTCACAAAACAGATTTTCCTGCCCAACGCGTAGCGCCACTTGGGCGCGCTTATAATTGGGAGATCTTCTGGAGGAAAAATTTACATTTTTGGATTTTTCATCGAAATTTATGCACGCTCATGGATTACCTAAGTATTTCATCAAGTTCTGGGTTGCCTAAAGGGTCAAAAACAACTTGAAAATGACCTCTCTGCCACCTTTTGCACAGACAAGAAGCAGTCTTGGGAGATTGAAGTTTTTTAGGGGCAAATGACATCCAAATTCAGAAATTCCACTTGGGTTGGAAACTAGACAGGCAGAGCTTTCCAAAAAGCACACTTGTGCTCAATTTGGGCTTCATTAAGTGCCTCAAAATCAGCTCCAAATTGGCGCGACGCATAGAGAATCAGGCGCGGTGCATAGAGGATTTTTGCCTATTTTTCACTGTTCAGCTCAGAAATTCACCCAGTTTTGACCATTTTTTCTTTGTGATGTTACTCTTGACCTTTCATGATGTAATTTGGTATCTATGATGTAATATTGGCACATTTTTACTTTTTCTAGAGGATTCATTCACTAAAAGGTGAAAATTAAATGAATGAATCAGTTTCCTAGCATATAGGGGTAAGTTGTTTTACTACTTAGATTTTAGTTCCTTGTTTAGAATTAGTTCAAATAGCTCCTAGAATGATGAGCTCAACCCCTAGAGGCAAGGGAATAGGTTGGGCTAGTCTATATCATGTATTTTCTAAGTCATTTTTAGGTTTGGACACTTGGGATTGTTTGGCACTCTATTGTACATTTCATTTCTGCAATTTTGGCAAAGGAAAGACCAGGGTTTTGCAGCACTTGTTGGGATCCATGTGGCTCTATGTTTTGATGGTGTGTTTCTCTATGTATTTGTAAGTTCACTGACATTTATGTGTATCATTTTCCCTTCTCTTGTCTTCTGCAATTAAACAAATGAGTGATTAAGGTAGAATTCATTGGACTGCTATGCTCTGCCTTGATATTTTGTTTAATTCTTCATGTTTTCATCTATTTGAGGAGGACTCTTGAGACATTATTTCCCTCCTTAACCCCTCATCGATCTGATCCATCCATTCATTCAATCCAAAACATCAAAATGATTGCCTTCCTTGCCCCAATCAGAACTCTGCAAAAACTAGGCCTCATCCCCGGACCCAAAATTTGACTGTCCCTTTTTTCCAACAAAACCCTCAAAAACTCAAATCAAATCCTTGCACTTCATACCTAGCCTAAGATCAGTTGTTAAATCAGTCATCTCAAGCCCCATCGATTATCTTTCGCTGAGATTGACCTGGAGAGAGCCCTTTCCTGTCCTCGTAGGGATAGCTACGAGGCTGAGCATGGTTTGATGTGGACCTAGAACCTTGTCTTTTCAGCCTGAGGAAAATCTAGGCTCTAACACCTACCACAACACAATCACATTAGTCATGGAATATCTCATGGCATGTAGTGGGCATCATTGGGTTCTAGTTTAACCACAATGGCCTTGTTCTTGAAGTCTTCATCTTCAGTGTACTACTACACACTAATATCTTCAAGATGTTATTGTCTAAATTATAGTAAACCTTATACACTCGTCTTGGGAAATTCAATGATTCCTCCTACGTTATAGGAATACGAGTCATATGAGATTCATCATTAGGAAATTCCAAACAAATTTCAATAAAATCTTTATCAACATATTTAATTACGAGGTTAACCTTGCAATTTTAATTCAATTTAGATAAAGTCACTACATTAAATCATGGTCTTAATTAGAACTTTTGTTAAATTGAATAACTGATACTTATCTCTGCTCCTTCTTTACTTCTTTGACTTCATCTTCAAGCTCATTTATCTGAGTGTTTCTTAGCCCCAAGGAAAGGAATTAGTATAACTCCATGTGATATTTAAATTTGTCTTCAAGCTCAACTATCTCAATTTTTCTCAGCCCCAAGGATATCACTGAACATAACTCCATGCAATATTAAACTTTTCTCTCAATATTACCTATCTATGCATTTCTTATCCCCAAGGCAAGCACTTAGCATAGCTCCATGCGATCTTTAATTTCTTCTTAAACTCTTATTCGCTAAGTGTTTTATCAACCCCAAGGCTAGCACCTAGTAATGCTCACACTACTCCATAGAGTCTTTTCATTCAATTCCCGATTGACTTCCTCATGTGTACCTCTTAGTGAGTTATAGGTGTATTTCTTTTCCCACCAATTAATCACATTTATGGGCCTAGGTATCACTAATCCAGGTTGTCAACCTATCCCAAGGATTTCATGCATGGGACCTCATCAGCCACTCACCCTTCCAGGCTAAGGAAACTCCCATTCTAAGCAGTTTACTATCCAAGGGCTTTCCTGCACATGTTAGTTATTCGAGGCTTAAAATACATTAGCCATTTTTCATTCTCTGATGACTAGTGCATGGAGAATTATAGCTAGGTACCCCTACACTACTCATGGAGTCTTATATTCAAGGTATTGGTTATGAATTACTCTAGTGAGTTAAAAAAAATGCCACAAACTGCATTGCCTTCCTATCTTTACCAGCATTGAGTTTTTTCTTAGCCCCAGGGCAAAAAAATTAGTGGTGTATATTCTACTCCATGTGGTCTTCAGTCGATTTCTTCTTTACTCTAATTCACGAAGTGTTTTCTTAGCCCAAAGGCACAAAATATAATGACATATATGCCCAATACTTTGACCAAGGATTCTAGTTAGTAGTAATATGCCTGTTGACACAACAATCAACATTTCTGGCTAATAAACACAATATAAATGTGGGCACATCATGATCATACTAATAATTAACAACAAGAATTCCTACTTTCTCAATGGATCCCTCATATGATAGGGGATATCATTGGATAACCTCATTATGTTATCCCAAACACGCCATTCATATATCCATCAGATTTACATGAGTATTAACCAATCATCCTTCCATAATAATGATTTATGACAATAACTTTTCAAATACAATGGAATTACATACATTCATTTCATCATTAACATATTCATGAAATATAATGCATTCACATAGTGTTAAGCTTATAGAACCTCATGGTATCTATTCAAGCATGCATAAAATTTACAACAATAGTTTCCAAGTTCCTCTAAAGGAATTCTCACCCAGTTTCTTTCCTTTTCCATTTTTCTTTGCTTCCCTTACTAGTGTTATAAATTGGTATTTTTGTTGTTGCATTATTAACAATATATTTAACTTAGCATGTCCTCACCAATGTTGTTCATATGATATCATGTTTCATCCTTTGTTATTTTTGGTCATCGTCACCATGATTCTCAAGAGCATCATCATAACATAATTATCAGTAATGGGCCATTCATCCCTACTTTCCCAATGGTGTTCTAGGAAACTTGGATGTAATACCCTAACTGTAGAATTTTTAACCAAACAGTAATTAGAGTTTAGAATTTTAAATCGCCTTTTTGTTGTTGAGGTCAATCCTGGGCAATTGACGTTCCAAATTCGCTCTAGTTATGAAAATAACAGCACCTCCCTGCCAAACTGGGAAAAAGCTCAGTACCCAGCTCCAAAATACTTCAAATTTGAAGTAATTTGGCCTCTATGACCAAAAGATTCAAGGAAAATTACGGCTTCTCTAACTATATTGTTTCAGTGTAAGTTCTTCCTTCCTGCACTGCGTTCTCTAGGCCAACCAAAGGATCCCTTCTCCATCGCACTCCCTTCTCTTTTATTGCTTAGAGCCATCATTCATTCATCCTCCAACGTTGTGGCTGTGAGGTGGGGATTCTAACATATTCCCTTTTCATTAAGGTTTATTTAATATTATTTTATTTCTCTTTTAATGTTTGATCTTAAATTTAAAAATTAATTCTTTTATAACAACATAATTCTGTTTTAACTTTTAACTTTAATAATGTAATTTAGAACCTTTAGGTTTACATAGTTATATATATATATATATATATATATATATATATTTATTTTATTTAATTAAATTCTTTTGTATTAATATATTTGGAATAATGTATTACTTATTTTATAGTGGTGGTATAACAAGTATTCCATAAGCATATATTTATTCGATTCTAGAAAGTTTAGGTATTTACCTTGTATATTAATAATTCATTTGTTGGACTTTTATAAATGGTTTGTATATATATTGATGCAACATATGTGATACATGCATATGTAACTATCATATGCATGTATCGTATGCATGCTAATATAAAATATAGGTGGGTCATCAATGCTAATAGTATAGCTACATATGCATACATTGCATGTACTGTACTAATATACATACTAACTAATTATGAAAAATGTCCAAGTATAGCGTAATGAATCAATTATGGAAGTACTAAGTAAATACTTAACTCATTAGAATATAATGAATGTTTTGAGTAGGGGTACTTAATGTGGGTATCGCCATCATAATATATAACTATAATATATCATACAAATAAAAGGTAAATACAATGGATTATATAAAATGAAAGGTAAATACAATAGATTATACAAAATAAACTAGAATATAATATATATTGTATAAAAAGGGAATCATAATATCTATATTAATTTGTCATACTCAAAATAAATTATAATATATATATTATATTAACTAAAAAGAAACCATATTATAGGCATTATATAATCAAAAGAAAATATAATACAAAGTTTAAGGGGAAATATAACTCAAACATGATATCTAAAGTAAAGACTCGGTTGTCAACCAAAGGCGACGACCTCAAATCAATTAACCCAATTATTTTAAATACATTTCATGAGTCATTCAATATATATATATATATATATATATATATATATATATACTTAATACAAAGAAGGCAGGGGGACTAAAAGTTAGAAAGGATAACTAGGTGGCAAGTAGTGGAGAAGGGTCGAGAAGGCTGTATGCATGAGTGATGGAGAGACAAGGGCGGTGAAGAGAGAAAGGATATGGCGCAGATATAAATAGAGGAAGGGGTTCTTGAAAGGGGGGGGGGGGATTTTGTGAGTCTTCTCATGGAAGCGAAGGCAAAAGAGGTTACAAAGAGGAGCAAGAATTTGTGTAGAGAAGTTTGATATTTGAGTAATTTCTCTTGGGGTTTTGGGTGCGGGGCCTGAAGACTTCAAATACGAAGTCTTCTGGATCTAGGGAATGGATATATTAATTCCCTGATAGGTTGGGAGGAAAAGTCGGTTTGGTAGTGGGATCAGGAGAAACAACAGACCTGAAATACCTTCAAATAGATAACTAAAGATTCTTCTGCATCCCAATTATTTGAATGTATGAGTAAATTGAAAATCTGAGTATTGTTTATGGAATGTTCTGGTTTAATTTTAAAATTTAGGGAACAATTCTAGATTGTGGTTAAAATGGAAAAAGTTGGACATGTCGCCTATCATCTGCATTGCCACCCACCTTGCATAAAGTTCATAATGCATTTCTTGTATATGTATTAAGACATTATATAGTTGAAAAATATCATAAACTTCAATGGAAGGAACTACAGGTATCAGACGA